>OY728141.1:1767157116-1769657116 GCA_963277665.1 Viscum album | reverse complement strand
CAAAACATGTTTGAAACATCCAGCTGGAAGGGATATCCCATGTATATGATGAATCATTTCTGAAATATCCCTCTTAGGGGGATAGTCTATATGGATCTACTTGCATGTTCAACTACAGAAGATAGCTCATGAAACACATAGAAACAGAATGAGAAATCAATATTACATTATATCAAAAAATATTAATAACCAAAACATATCTATATGCGAGAAAACATCAAGAATGAGTATGAAATGGACACACACACCAACCACATGTAATCAAACATCAATAATATGTCTCAAAATGGAAAACACACACAAGAAAAAAAAAATAATTTTAAGAGGCCATATAAACATGTTTTAATAATAAAGACCATAAAACATAGGTACAGTAATGTTATGATGAAAGGGACACTATCTGAGACTGATTTCACCAATTAAAAACCCATATAAATCCCTAATCCACTATAAATTATAATTATTAGTTCAAGGTTGAATATATCACACACCAAAAAGGTAGGAAAAGATCACACATATCGGGGAAAATCTATTATCAAAAATATTTTTGGTCCAAATGGTGCACAAATGAAAACTCCATAAATTCACGTTCCAATTCTATCAATAAAAACAATTACCTTGTTATACAACACCAAAACACTTAGATCCGATTAATAAATAGATAATCTAATTGGGTTTCAAAAAGTATAAGAGAGTAAAATTAATATTGGTTAATATAGAACTCACCATATTAGGAATGTGGAATCAAACCAGTGTCTAGATGTCAACTAGAAGGGACAAAAAGAGAGGATAGAGCCCAAAATTTCCAAAAGATAGCTACTAGGGTGATGGGGTTTGAGGGAGGCTTGATAGAATGAGGAAATATAATAGGGTTCGAGATTTTAATAAAAATGATAAAACCCAACCGGACCTACTAGGTATTGAACGAAAACACTATTAAACTGCTAGTTTCTAGGAAGAACTATCACTACATAGGAACAATACCGACTAGCTATTGGGATCTATAGTCATGATAAATATCCTAAATACTCCACCAACGATCTAGTGGGATTACTATAGCTCTTAAAGCTACAATGTCATACTCCATCCACACGCCTTTTTTCCAGCCTCCCAAACACCTTTAACCCACCTCAAAACACCTTAAAACATATTAAAAATAAATGTACAAGACAAAATGAGGCATAACTTAAATATTGGTGTCACAATTCTCACCCTATTATTACATCTCATTCATAAGAAGTTTCTCAAGTGGTTTGCACAAACTATTTGGGTCACTGTGCCTAAATTTCTATCTCCCACTCCCATGTATATTCATGAATATGCCCATGCTTCCATTAAACCCGAATAAGAGGAAGGATATTACCTCACAATACCATATCACTTTGTTCAATAATCTTAATTGGATACTCCAAAAATTATGCATCTTATTCTAACTCAACCTCCTCACAGTGAATCACATGCATATGATTAGGCTCATGCCTCTAATGCTGAGACACATGGAACACATTATGCTTACTTTGATACCATAGTGGAAGATCTAACCGATAGGTCACCATACCGATGCATTATAGGATCATGAATGGACCAAAATACCAAATTTTTATATTCTCTTATCTCCTTAAATTCTTATTCTCCAACTGAGGGAAACTTGTAAGAAAATTCTACCGCCAAAACTAAATTCCAAGGGTCATATCTTCCAATTAAAATGTGATCTCTTTATACTTCATGACATTACCACCACTTAAAAATCATAAATTCCCAATATTAGTTCTCTTGCACCATTATATTCTCCACAACTAAATATTTACCTACCACATGCCAATATAGTGGTGAAAAACATGACTATCTATAGATAACTTCAAATAGATCCATCTAAATCAAATAATAGAAGTTGTTGTTGTAATCAATCTCTATTAGAGACAAGTGATCATCCAAAGATCCTATAAAATATATAACACACCCCCAATGTATACCATTTAATGTTTGGATCATTATATATAGCTTCCCATTAGTCTGAGGATGATAAGCCATAATCAACTTCAAATGAATCCCCATAACATTATGCAAACCTTTCCAAAATCATTATGTGAACTATGAATCTCTGTCAGATACCAAAACTGAAGGAGCTATGAAAAACCACATAATTTCTAAAACATATAGATTACCGAGATCATACACCATGTTGTTCACCTTGATAAAAAACAAACTGAGCCAATTTGGTCAACTTATCCACTACAACCCACATAGAATCTCAATGTCTCGGGGTTATGGGAAAACCTCTCATTAAGACTATAGTCACCTCTTCCCACTTCCATATAGGAATTGAAAGTGGATATAGAAACCCCCTAGGTCTTGGATGTTAATCCTTGATCCAATGAAAATTCAAACAATGAGACACAAAACATGAAATGTATCTTTTTATACTCGGACCCCAAAATTTCTATTTGACATCTTGATAAATTTTGGTTGATCCTGGGTGTACTTTACATTATTAAGAATGAGAGTGTTTCATCACCTCTTCCCTCATGGATAAAGGAACCATCACTCTCCCATTAATAAGAAGCACAAAACTTCCATCTAAGGTCCAAACCAGAATAGAACTGTTTATTGCAAACCTCTCATGAATCACAATACACTCTATATTAGAGAATTGGATTAAATTAACTCATTCCACCAATGAGGAAATGATTACCCAGGGTGAACAGGTCACTGATCCATGATCCTCAATTATTCCCACTATTTAGCCTGCTAGAAAATCCATAAGCTTCCAACCCACTTTTGATGTCCACTATCTGAATTATTTTATCCTCCTACTATGGGTATCTATAATGAAATTCAATTTCTAAGGATCATACTCCATCTCAAATTCAAATAGCTACAAGTACTCCACCCAACACCTCTGATGAAGGTCTAGGTCTCATTGTGAGAAAATATGACATAGAATCTTGGGTTCTATATATATGACACATGTATCACTGAATAGGAAATGTCACCGACATTTCAATAAATAAACCATAATAGCTAATTCTATGTCATGAGTAGGGTACTTCCACTTGTGGGGTTTTAACTAATGAGACTTATAAGAAACCACCTTATCACCCTTCATTATAAAATATTTGAAGATAATTCTATATGAATTGTAATAAACTCCATACTCAAATATAGGCTTGGGAATAATTAGAATTAGAGGCGATATCAATTTATTATTCAAACATAGGAAGGACTCTTTACACAAGACTTTCCATTTAAACTTGAATCCGTTTTTGGTAGTCACACTCACATGATCTTCAAGGTGAGAAAATTAATGAATGAACCTCCTTTATTATCAATAAAAACCAAGGAAATTATAAATATAAAACAAATTCCCCAATGTTTTCCAAGAAATAACTATTTCCTCATTCTCCATATCATCATATATTCCTTCTTGAGAAACCACATACCTAATAAAGTACATATACTATATATAAAAGTGACACTTGAAAAACTTGGTATAAAAATGATGTGGTCAAAGTGTACTCAATATTATCTCAAGGTTTCTATCATATGATTCTAATTTCATGAAATATATATAGATGTCATCAATGAACACAATAATTAGTGAGTCTAAGAATGGGTGAGAGATCTTGTTCATGATATCCATGAACACTACTAGAGCATTCTTTTGTCCAAAAGGCATAATGTCATACTCATACCACCCATATCTACTCTTAAACACTATCTTTGGTATGAATTCCTCTCTAACATAAATCCAATGTTATCTTGAACACAAATCAATATTTTAAAGCCACTGAGCTCTAATTAATTCATAAAAAAAATTCATCAATACTTGGTAAAATGTACCTATTTTTCATAGTGATCTTGTTTTACTTACTATAGTCCACATAAATCCAAAGACTACTACCCAACTTCATATTGAACAACACTGAAGTACCCCAAGGGGAAGTTCTTCATATGACGAATCTTTTAGCTTCAATATATTTAAGCTATAACTTGAGATATTTCAACTCAAATGGTGCCATGAAATATGGTGGAATCAATATAGGTTGCACATCAGGAATGATCCTGATTTCAAACTAAACTCCCCTTTCTATTGGTAAACTTGATAAATCCTGTAGGAAGACATCTCGGTATAGGTATACCACATGAGAAAAAGAGGTGGGAATCACTTTACAATCTTTTATAAGGATAATTCCAGCCTCCTATGATTAAAATACTTCTCTCTGGTGAGTATATGGTACCACTTTTCCTTCTTTGATGCCCAAATCTTTGGTTAACATGATATTCCTCCCTTTAGGTGACTTAATTGTTACTTGTCTCTGATAAAAAATGATGCTTTCATAATATTTGGTCAAAAATTTCATTCCAATGATAGAATTAAAAACTAAAAACTCTATAATTGTGAATCTATACACATTCTCAAAACTATAAACCACCATTTGATACTCTAAATTGATATGAAGACAATCCATTTTCTTTACCATGAGTGTATTAATAGATAACAACTCGGAAGAGAACTAATTGATAAGTCTAACCCAACATCCACTTGAGTAGATATGAATGAATGTTGTGAACCTATATTAACTAAAGAAACATATAGTATAGAAGAAATTAAGACCATATCTCAAACTATATAATTTACATATCTAACATTAACCCAATATTGGTAAACCACATATACCCTACCAAAAAACACTCCATGAAGCCCTCAAGGATCATTAATCACCTGATTTAATGACCCTTACATGGCCTACACTCACTATTGAGGTCCTCCACCCACACCTTGTATAGCATACCGTCTTTTTATCACATAAACTTTCATTACATTACACATAACTGAGGATCTTTAAGGTCTAGTGTCTTGGAAACCAGGAACAAAATACATGAAAGCAACATAAATCATTCTTCTTAAACACTTGAAAGGATTCTCCTTAAGTTCATCCTAGGTTCATTACTACATCTCATAACCTGGGGACATACATCAAAAGAAAGGGTGAGCAGAAGGCCCAGTAAGGGAAATAAGAGGAACATTTTACATGTGAACTTGATATACTTCAATAAGGACATGAAAAGAACTTTAAGGCAAGAGAAAGAAATCATGAGATACATCATAATAAAAATAAAATTTTTCATAACTTGAAGATGTGGATTCAACATTTAATATTGACAATCGTTTCGTTTCACCAAGGTCCATCCCCAAAGTGTTGTTAAAAATTACCAATGTTATTCACCAAGGCGTCGTTAAAATGGTCATCTCTAGAGATTAAGTCTTTACCCAATGCATTGGAGCGCTATCAGGGCGCACCCTTAAATTTTCCTTTATTATCATGTGAGACACATATATAATCATCAAACATTTCATAAATAACCCATATAGCATAGAATAAATGGGTTTCATTTCATAATCATAATGTTTTAAAAACTGCTTTAAGGACATGATCTTTTACGTCACTTTAAACCCACGGAAAGGGAAAGCGGGTCTCATGTATGTAAATCCCAGAATTTAAAATAGAACATTTTGATATATATGTGAATAACCTTGTATAAATAAGAGCTTTGAGTATTCACTTTATAACATAAAATGATTTTGAGAAAAGAGAGAGGCATTTTGAGACCAAAAAATTCTGCAGCATAACGGCTATGTTTCGGGGTTTTAAAAAACATTGAAAAGAGAGGGGACATGGGTCACCCACTCATAAATGATCCATAAAACAGTAGGGAAACAGAATATAAGTTATTTAAGAACATGGTAATGAAATTTTAATGATATACCATATGAAATGAAAAACATGGAAGTGAGACAAAACAAGATTTCTCTTATGAGAATTCGGCAGCCTAACGGCGTCACTTAACTTCAAAGAAAATAATTTGACAAGATCAAATAGGTTCCCTCATAATATGATCATAAGAGATCAGTATGATAGATATAGAGATCATACCCCATCAAAAAAAGGAACTTTAAAGACATGACATGAAAATCAAACTTGAAAAATGAGAAGGGTGAAAGAATCCCTTAAAAATTCGGCAGCCTAACGACGTCACTTAAACATTCATAAAACGAAATGATGAGAGTAAGAGGGGATCTATCATCATATAAACATGAAAAGGGCAGTAAGAGAAATATAAAAGAACATCCTCTCACATAAGAACATGGAGCATAAAAGGAACGACATAAAAGAGATTACATGAAAAGAAAGAGAGGGGTCGGATCCCTTACCTTAAAATGTAACTCTTAAACCTCAAAGGTTGGGACCTTGAGGGCTTGAGGGCAACTTGGGAGGACTCATTGGGAGTTAAGAAGACTAGAACTTCGTTGGGGGAGAGTTGGGAGTGAAAACTAAAGGAGGAAAGGGTGGGTATTTATAGGGAAAGAGAGGGGACAAGGCATTAATGGCCAAGGGACACCTCACATGTGCTTTTCTCAAACCCATGTGCTCTCCCTTGGCATTTATCATGGAGTTAGGCCACATGGGGCCCCCAAAACAATAATTCATCACCCTTGGCCGGCCAACCCTCAAAAGATCTCATGACATCATCATGACACCGTTATGATGTCATTAAACATACCGAAACCCTAAAACTGTATTTTTACTATTCACTGAAAATTCAACTTTCTCAGAAAAATCCCAAACTTTCACCTTAACTAAAATTCGATTCCCTAATTACATTTATGAACTCCATTTTATAAAAATAATTTTCTAAATGTTTTTAATTTAATTTTTAAATAAAAACACTATTCACCGAAAATTCATTTTATCAGAAAAACCCCAAAAATTACCATAGCATAATATCAGTGCTATGAGTTCAAAAATGAAATCCGTTTTATAAAAATAATTTTCTAAATATTTTTAATTAATTTTTAATTATAAAAACACTATTCACCCGAAAAAACTAATACTTGAATAATAATTAATGAAACCGTTATTTAACTATTTTATTGAATCACATTACTTAATCAAGGTGCCTAGATTATTTTCAATCTTTATTTAAGTGAGGTTACTAATCCATTTGGTCATATTACTAATACTAATCATAAAATCACTATTAATAATTTACTATTCATCAAAAATCAAGTTGATCTTATTAGACTCCAAATTTTGTACTGAACATAATTGTAGAAGACCATTTTTTGAAAATCATTACACATTTTTAATTATTTAAGGTTTACATAAACATTTTTAAAATATCCTTTTTCTAAAATTCATTAAAAATATGCATACTATTTATCCGGTCATTTCAAAATTCATAATCTTCATCATAAGAAGAAATCCCATTTTTTATTTAAAACAAGGATTACACAAGGTAGTTACGGTCTCGTTACATAGCCCCTTATAATACCAGCATAGGACCTAAGAGTAAGGTGTGCTAGGGTGATAGAATCTGGGGGCGGCTCAGTCAACATTGCCCGAGTAGTAATTTCTATCAGTTTGAACTTCTCACGAAGGCGATTCCGTTCTAGCTTCACATGATGAAGTTCGGCTTGGATTTGATCCAGAGAAAAGCCCAATGGTGCTACCTCCTTCCCAAGCTCCGTTAGATGGGCTTCGATCGGTCCAAGACTACTAGGTGAGGCCATCAAATCTTCTTTCTATAATAATTAACCAATATTACTTATATTTAGATACAATAATCAAAACATTTTTTTCACAGCGGTCATATTGACCGATGGTTATATAATAGTCAAAACCCACTGGTCTCATTTTAATTATAATCATGTTTATCAAATAAAACATTTTTGTTGAGTATAAAAATAAAATAAAATAACACATGAAATTAGTAAACAAGATTTATTCAAAATTTTGGGTCGTTACAATCTTCCCCCCTTAAGAAATTGCGTCCTTGCAATTTTAAAAAAAAAATTGGGTTTTGAAATTTCATTGAAAGTCCCACATCGGAAAAAGAGTCTGTGACACCATTACTTTAAAAGAAAGAAAAGGAAGTACAAAGGCCACCCGAGTTTACTCATACTAGGATTCCATGTAGGAAACATGGACATGGAGGAGAAAACAAAGGGTCACGTCCTAAAGGAGAGTGATAGAAAACATGATTAGGAGGAAGTTAACCACCAGAAAATCCCAAAATTATGATGTGTGCAAGCGGTCTTTGATTACCTAGTAGGAAACGTAAACCAACAACGTTTTTGTTTTATGTTCCTTTTCATAACTTTGAGGAATTCATTTACAACATAGAACAAAAACATAAGGAAATATATCTACCTTCATGTAGAGTTTCATCATTTAATAAGTTTCTACCCAAAACTAATCTTTTCTCTAAACTATGATCATTCAAAACTACTTGGTCTCATCGAAACACAAGAATTATCTTCTAGAGAATCACATAATCCTCAAAATATCAACTATCTATTTCTTCTATCATTAAACATTATCACAAAAACAGAAAGAGTAAGGTAAAAAAAACTCTTCAAAAAGAAATAATCCCATAGTAATGGAAACTACTTTTAAATCTTCAAGTTCCATGGTACTACCCAAAGTTCATCATAGTCCATTCCATAAATAATGGTCCTTAAGATTCCTCAAAATAAACCAAACTATGATTGAAACCCAAATACAAGAAAGATTTGATAACATAGTCTTCCAAAATAAACTTCATTGTTCATCTCCAAACAACATCAACCACTCCTAACATCTTATAACAAAAGTAGCTAACCTAAACATATTTTACCCAAGATAGGTTAATCATTCCCGTAAGTAACCTAAATTACTATAAGTCCACCTTAAATTCATTGATTCTTCAAAATATAAGTCAACCTTACTGCTCAATGAAAATACCGTTGTAATCTATTTACCTAGATCATATAGGGTCCCCAAAATAGTGAACGTCTTCCAAAATAAAAATCATATTTTAATCCCCTAATCATCTCTGTCATCTTAATACGGAAATCGTAGAATTTGCTATCACATTGGTTGTTGAGACATGTTCTTCCATTTCCCGCCATTAACTAAGAAAAGAAACTATAATTAGGGGCTTAAATACTTAGCCATTAATCAAGAAAAGAAACTTAAAGCGTATAAGGATAACTTGTAGTTGAAAAGTATACCCTAACTTGTGATCCCCTAGGTTCCCATATAGGTTATCCATGATCATATATTCTTATGTGAATCTTCATTTTATTTTATCTTTGTTCCTTTAACAATGGTTCATACTAAGCTTATCAATTTACCAAAGCATATCCCTCGGGAGTGTCGTAACCAAGAGTGAAGCAAGGCCTGTTGTCGTGTACCAGTTCCTGTTCGAGTCTAGATCAAAGCGGTGTTTTCAGGTTTTACCCCTATGTACATCTGTGCCAGAGCCGCCTCTACCTGCTCGTATCCAGACAGGGATGTATTTGTTTGATAAACCACTTACTCAATACTTACCAAAATACCTGGAAGTT
Source organism: Viscum album (assembly GCA_963277665.1). NCBI lineage: Eukaryota > Viridiplantae > Streptophyta > Magnoliopsida > Santalales > Viscaceae > Viscum > Viscum album. The sequence goes on along the minus strand of OY728141.1, from coordinate 1,769,647,725 downwards.
TTCCTACATTTAAACTTTTCTATAGGGTTCTTCCTAAAGTTTTTATATCCTAATTTCCACAAATAACTAAACCATCCTCTGATACCAACTATAGCATACCGTCTTTTTATCACATAAACTTTCATTACATTACACATAACTGAGGATCTTTAAGGTCTAGTGTCTTGGAAACCAGGAACAAAATACATGAAAGCAACATAAATCATTCTTCTTAAACACTTGAAAGGCTTCTCCTTAAGTTCATCCTAGGTTCATTACTACATCTCATAACCTGGGGACATACATCAAAAGAAAGGGTGAGCAGAAGGCCCAGTAAGGGAAACAAGAGGAACATTTTACATGTGAACTTGATATACTTCAATAAGGACATGAAAAGAACTTTAAGGCATGAGAACGAAATCATGAGATACATCATAATAAAAATAACATTTTTCATAACTTGAAGATGTGGCTTCAACATTTAATATTGACAATCGTTTCGTTTCACCAAGGTCCATCCCCAAGGTGTCGTTAAAAATTACCAAGGTTATTCACCAAGGCGTCGTTAAAATGGTCATCTCTAGAGATTAAGTCTTTACCCAATGCATTGGAGCACTATCAGGGCGCACCCTTAAATTTTCCTTTATTATCATGTGAGCCACATATTTAATCATCAAAAATTTCATAAAAAACCCATATAGCATAGAATAAATGGGTTTCATTTCATAATCATAACGTTTTAAAAACTGCTTTAAGGACATGATCTTTTACGTCACTTTAAACCCACGGAAAGGGAAAGCGGGTCTCATGTATGTAAATCCCAGAATTTAAAATAGAACATTTTGATATATATGTTAATACCCTTGTATAAATAAGAGCTTTGAGTATTCACTTTATAACATAAAATAATTTTGAGAAAAGAGAGAGGCATTTTGAGACCAAAAAATTCTGCAGCATAACGGCTATGTTTCGGGGTTTTAGAAAACATTGAAAAGAGAGGGGACATGGGTCACCCACTCATAAATGATCCATAAAACAGTAGGGAAACAGAATATAAGGGATTTAAGAACATGGTAATGAAATTTGAATGATATACCATATGAAATGAAAAACATGGAAGTGAGACAAAACAAGATTTCTCTTATGAGAATTTGGCAGCCTAACGGCGTCACTTAACTTCAAAGAAAATAATTTGACAAGATCAAATAGGTTCCCTCATCATATGATCATAAGAGATCAGTATGATAGATATAGATATCATACCCCATCAAAAAAAAAGGAACTTGAAAGACATGACATGAAAATCAAACTTGAAAAATGAGAAGGGTGAAAGAATCCCTTAAACATTCGGCAGCCTAACGACGTCACTTAAACATTCATAAAACGAAATGATGAGTGTAAGAGGGAATTTATCATCATATAAAAATGAAAAGGGAAGTAATAGGAATATAAAAGAACATCCTCTCACATAAGAACATGGATCATAAAAGGAACGACATAAAAGAGATTACATGAAAAGAAAGAGAGGGGTCGGATCCCTTACCTTAAAATGTAACTCTTAAACCTCAAAGGTTGGGACCTTGAGGGCTTGAGGGCAACTTGGGAGGACTCCTTGGGAGTTAAGAAGACCATAACTTCGTTGGGGGAGAGTTGGGAGTGAAAACTAAAGGATTAAAGGGTGGGTATTTATAGGGAAAGAGAGGGGACAAGGCATTAATGGCCAAGGGACACCTCACATGTGCTTTTCTCAAACCCATGTGCTCTCCCTTGGCATTTATCATGGAGTTAGGCCACATGGGGCCCCCAAAACAATAATTCATCACCCTTGGCCGGCCAACCCTCAAAAGATCTCATGACATCATCATGACACCGTTATGATGTCATTAAACATACCGAAACCCTAAAACTGTATTTTTACTATTCACTGAAAATTCAACTTTCTCAGAAAAATCCCAAACCGTCACCTTAACTAAAAATCGATTCCCTAATTACATTTATGAACTCCATTTTATAAAAATAATTTTCTAAATGTTTTTAATTTAATTTTTAAATAAAAACACTACTCACCGAAAATTCATTTTTTCAGAAAAACCCCAAAAATTACCATAGCATAATATCAGTGCTATGAGTTCAAAAATGAAATCCGTTTTATAAAAATAATTTTCTAAATATTTTTAATTAATTTTTTAATTATAAAAACACTATTCACCCGAAAAAACTAATACTTGAATAATAATTAATGAAACCGTTATTTAACTATTTTATTGAATCACATTACTTAATCAAGGTGCCTAGATTATTTTAAAACTTTCTTTAAGTGAGGTTACTAATCCATTTAGTCATATTACTAATCCTAATCATAAAATCACTATTCATAATTTACTATTCATCAAAAATCAAGTTGATCTTATTAGACTCCAAATTTTGTACTGAACATAATTGTAGAAGACCATTTTTTGAAAATCATTACACATTTTTAATTATTTAAGGTTTACATAAACATTTTTAAAATATCCTTTTTCTAAAATTCATTAAAAATATTCATACTATTTATCCGGTCATTTCAAAATTCATAATCTTCATCATAAGAAGAAATCCCAATTTTTATTTAAAACAAGGATTACACAAGGTAGTTACGGTCTCGTTACATAGCCCTTTATAATACCAGCATAGGACCTAAGAGTAAGGTGTGCTAGGGTGATAGAATCTGGGGGCGGCTCAGTCAACATTGCCCGAGTAGTAATTTCTATCAGTTTGAACTTCTCACGAAGGCGATTCCGTTCTAGCTTCACATGATGAAGTTCGGCTTGGATTTGATCTAGAGCAAAGCCCAATGGTGCTACCTCCTTCCCAAGCTCTGTTAGATGGGCTTCGATCGGTCCAAGACTACTAGGTGAGGCCATCAAATCTTCTTTCTATAATAATGAACCAATATTACTTATATTTAGAGACAATAATCAAAACATTTTGTTCACAACGGTCATATTGATCGATGGTTATATAATAGTCAAAACCCACTGGTCTCATTTTAATTATAATCATGTTTATCAAATTAAACATTTTTGTTGAGTATAAAAATAAAATAAAATAACACATGAAATTAGTAAACAAGATTTATTCAAAATTTCAGGTCGTTACACCTTGGTTTGATTATGTTACATGAATCCTTGAAGCATTAGAATAGAGCCACTTTAAATGACTAGTCTTGACACACTGGTGACATTTCATGAGTGACACAAGTTAATCTATGTGATAATTCCCTTTTTTTATAATAATTATAACACCAAGTAGAGTTATCTCCCATAGAGGGAGTCAACAAGACATTTCTCTACTCTTATTGTTGACCACTCCCCTGGAGTCTATCCTCTAACTTTTATTTCTTATTCCCATAATAATTAACTATGTCTGCACTAGACATGGTACCATTCAAACCACTAGTTACTAGAAGAATACATATATCTATATCATCCTAAATTGCATTATCTATCATAATAGCCTTGTACATAACTACAATGTAGGTAATTAGATCAAATTTCATGACCAAGAATTTCAGATTTGGAAAAAGTCCAATCTCGAAATCTTTGTATTTTTTTACCTCACTCCCAGCTAGAGGAGATGCACATCAAATCAATTGGATGAAGCATGTTTAATTGGTAGACACTATAATTGTCCCCTATTAAAGTTTTATAAACTTTTGAGAATAATAAAACTTCAACACATTAGGAAAGGGCTCCTCAAAGAAGAGTTCCTTAAAGATTTCCCACATAAATCCTTCATGTTTTCTATATAGAAGCATAACATCCCACCAATATCCAACAATTACCTAAATTATAAAGGTTGAAAGCTTTAACATTAGATCATCTAGGGTATCCACCAGATCGAATATCATCTCAATGACTTGTATCTAGTACATTGAATCATGGGGCTTCCAGTGCCTTAGAAGGTTGGGGGATGTTGGAGTTGGAAGTCATAATTAGATTAGACTCTCATCAACCCACCCCTATTGGATACTATTTATAAAACATATAAAAGATGAAAGAGTCTCTAATAGATAAGTTCTAAATCTTGAGATTACAAAACAATCATGGGAGTATGTTCTGTTGTACCCTCTTACATAATAGGTGGTACAACCGGGACTTCCTCTCCTCATGGAAACATTTTGATCAAATAGACTAATTGCATGCATATAGTGTCTATGGGATGGAATTTACTAAAATTTCAAATCACACCATAGAGAAATATAATATCAAAACCAATAATATCAATAACAAATCATAGTAATACAAAAGGGTTTATAATGAGGATCAACTAAGATGCAGCTCACATAAACATGACATAACCACCTAATCACTACCCATGTCCCAAGACAACCTTTAGTTCTAGTGTGTTAGTCACAACCATATATATATAAACTCAAGCATATACCACTAAAGATAAAATAAAATAATGAAAAAAATAATGCACTGAAATCACATATCATAGATTTCAACAAACAGTTTGTTTATTAGGGCTCTATCTAATGTAAGAAACAAGTATATGTAACATGATCCTAGGTGCCTAGAAATGATGCATGCATGCACACAAAATCTCAAAAATCAATATACCAACATATTGTGATCATCCAAGGATAATTTAAATCAAATTTAATATCCAAAAATAGTAAAATTATATCCCATTCCATGGAAAATCAGAGGTCAACTATACAATGCTGGCCATACAAAAACCCGATTCCCCTGATCGAGTCCCAACCATCCTATATCTTATCTACTATATCCCATTAAAGTCAAGGAAAGGAAAAAAGATATTAAACCCAATCCTTTGATACAATTTTTTAATACCCTAACATAGACTGCTGGGTTTGGGTTGTAATGATGCATGACCTCATGCAGACCTCCCCCATATGAAAGATGTTTCTAAATAGTGGTTAGGTCCAAGAGGGACATCATGAAGTGATTATTTCATTAGTTTTAAGTAATTTTCAGAATATAGAAAGAAAGTAATATTATTAAATATTAAAAAATAAATAATAAATAAATCATCAATGTATAAACATATATAAAAAGTACAAACCCATGAAATAGTCGTATGAAATGTCAGCACACAACCTAAAATAAATGAAGAGGATCCCCACAATTGATGGATCAATGAAAAAGATTAAATTACTAAGACAAGAAAACATCAGACATATAATCCTGAAATTTATTAAATAATTCCAATACCCTCCTACTAATCTTGATTAACTGCCCACCATAGGGACCTTACCCTTCATTGAATCCCTAGTTATAAAATTTACATGTGCACCGAGATGCCTAATTTGGGAGTGAGTATGAAAACCTATTGAATACCACCAATAATACTAAATATAAGTGTATAAGGTAAACTAATGTATTCATTAAATTAAATAAAGCATGGATAAACAAATATTATATCACACAAACAAACATCCTTATTGGGTCCCCAGAAGGACTGAATCTACACACTTCAACTCCCTATTGGAATAAAAGTACCCAACCGCCTAACACCCCCCCTCGATGGGATAACCCACAAAACATGTTTAAAACATCCCACTATAAAAGATAATCCATGTATATGACGACTGATTTCTGACACATCACTCTTAAGGGGATAATCCATATGGCTCAACCTGCATGATCAACTATAGAAGAAAGCTCATGAAAAACATAAATATAGAATATTTGGTCAAGATAAAGTCATATCAATTAAGATTTATAACCACCACAAATCCCCAAATGAGAACACATCATGCATTGGTATCATGAGGCCAACAAAAATAATTACATGCGATCAAACATAAAAAATACATCTCATAGAGACACACATGCATAAAAAACAATAATTCTAAGAATCCTTATAAATACGCACTAATGATAAGGACCTCCTACCTTATATGTAATGATGTTTTGATGACAAGGGTCATTGTTTGAGACTAATTGAACCACTATAAAACCTAGAACATCCCCAATGCACTATAAATAACAATTCTTAGATCATTTTTAAATATATTTGACACCTAAAAGATATTAAAAGATCATGCATACCCGAGAATATCCAATACAAACAACAACTTAGTTCCAAATGGTATATAAATGATAATTCCATGAATCCAAGTGCTGATTCTATCAATGGAAAAAAATTAATTATTAGAACATATTTAAAACCTTAAATATGATCAAGAAATAGAGAATATAATTAGGTTTCACCAAGGTGAAGAGAATATATTTTATCTAGAATAAGATATAACTAATCAAATTAGAAATATAGAATCAAATTTCAATCTGAGAATCAATAGGAGGTGAAAAAAGTAGAGAAGAGATTCCAAAATCATCATAAGAGAGATCCTTGGGTGATGGAGGTCGAGGGAGACCAAAAAGTGAGATAAAAGAGGATAGGGTTTTGGTTTTTAATAAAAAATGATAAAAAATGACTAGGTATATTGGGCCCTGAACGACACTACTTGAAACCCAACAGATATTGGACAAAACCTGTTTTACCCCAAAGCCCCACCGGAATTCTGGTGACCTCAATCAGATATCCAATGGTGTATATAATGAACTGAATCTTACCAAGAAGCTCTTGGGACTAATACAACTCATAAAGATACCACATCAATCACCAGATACATCCCTTTCCATTTCTGGCCTCGTAAACACCTATAACTTACCTCAAAATACTTTAAAAATATTCAAAATACATATAAAAGTTGAAATAAGGCATAACATAAATAGAGGAGAATATTGGATATGATTGGTTTAATCACTTAGATAGTATTTAGACCTATTTTTCCATAAAATTAGTTTCCACAGGGACACTCCCATGATTTTTTTTTGCATTTGGATATATTAATTTACCATATTGGATATTATTCCTACTTATATTTAGTTATTCATCTATTTCTTCATTACCTAATTGAATGCTATTATTAATAATATTTATTTACATGTAGTGTTTTTCCCAATTATATGTAATTTTATTTTAGATGTATTTATATTTTTATGTTGGTGTTTATTAGGTTCAGGTATTTCCTTAATTTTAAAAAAATATATAACTTATTACTTTATAATTTTATTGGTGGGATTTTAAAAGGAGTATTAAAAGAGGGGTAGTTTACCTTAATTCAGAAATGTGGGTATTTTTCAAAATTATGGTTAGGAAAATAATTCCTTTATATTAAATATAACCCCTTGAGAAATATTTCAGAATTGGATTTATATTTAAATGGGTGAAATATATATTTTGATAAATTTAATTAAATTAGCGATTTCAAGTGATTTTTTTTAGAAAATTTGAAATCTTACTTTATAGTTGTTTTTTCAAACTTGCATAAAAGGTATTATATTTTAAATGTTGTGGATGGGGTATTGTGAGGATATTCACTAGGCCTTTTTAATGATTATATATTGCAATTTCAGTTTATGTGTCATCAGGTTTCATCACTTGGTCTCAATAGGTCGAGTTGGGTGACCTTTCCTAACATGAAGAGTTGGTGAGGTATCTTTTGTTTTATTATGATTTTTCATTTATCTTTCAAGTGTTATTACTTATTTGGTCCTTATTTATTGAATATTCTTATTTAGTTTGTGTATCCATCATATTGATGGAATTTTTATGCCAGACATTAGAGGGTAAGTGAAATGTTTATTATTATTTTATTATAAAAAGTACACCAAATATAGTTTGTCTTGATGCTCAAAAGTATTTTCCAATCTACGGGGATTAGGAATGCACTTCAGGCTATGTCATGGGCTAGTTTGGGTGCTTGGATTAGGGGAAGCGTAGGTCTATTTTTGGAAAAATGGTATCAATGACCAATTTTGTTTTATATTATTTGGAGACTCAAGGTAAATAAGGGATTAGATTGTAAAAATTTTCAAAAAATAGAATTTAGGTGCATAGGAGTGCCGGATAAACACTTTTGGCATTAAAACTTGAGTTTATAGTGAAATTTAGGAATGTGTGATTATAGTTTTATGATTGATTTATTATTCTTTATGGGTATAATTCTAGCTTTTAAAAAATTTTGAAGGTGGAATAATAAGATACATGGATAGAGTACATGTTCCACAGACTGTTAAGTTAATCCATGTGTCTTAGAAGGGTGTTTTTTATTATTTTACATTTTCATGTTTTTATTGATATTGTGGAGTAATTTTCATAATATTGAAAATATCTATATGTTCTGGAATTATTTTTGATCTGGTTTATTTTACATTTTTATATGAATTAAGATGATTTTCTTAACCTATTATTGCTATTTTTTTGAGTTTCATACTTATTCTATGAAAATTAGAACTTTCATTTTAAAGATAAATTTATTTGGAAGGGTTTTGGAAAAATTTATGCAATTTAGTAAGAAAACGGGGGTTTTATGTTTTTTTGGGTTTTAAATAGATAGTTTCCATCTTTAAGTATTTTAAAATGTAATAATAGTCTTAATGGGGAATTTTAATTGAATTTTTAAAGTGTTGGTAAAAAAAGAAAAATTTAAAAATAAACCAAGATTAGTGTGATGGTAGTGTTTTGAAAATTTATCTATTTTAATGTAGTGTAAATTTTTTTCCCAAATCTGTAAAAAATTATGTGTTGGAGTTGATTTTGGATAGATATTTATTGACCTTAAACCATAATTTTATAGGGTAGTTGGTTTTAAAATCACGACTATCTAGTGTTTCACCATGTAAGAGTTTTGGTATGGTTGGTTTTCCTTTTTTTATATTCTGGGTATTTTGTTTTAATTATAGATTTAAAATTTTAAAGGTTATTTTAAAAAAATATGTTTTAGTTAAATTATTAATGAATGTTTATAAGGATGAGATTTGTTTATTTTAGTTTAACATTGTTTTTAGGAAATGAAAATGGGGTTTTCGGTAGTTAGAAATGGTTTTCATTCCTATCATTATAAAATTAATTTTTGATCATGTAGAGGGGTGAGGATTATTGTCGTTTTAGGTGATGTTTTGTGGTCTATATTGTGTTTGATTTTAAAATGAGTACGATTTTCCATTTTAATGAAAATGACTTTTATTTTTTATGGTATCTTAGTTTTAATTATTGTTAGAAGTAATTTTTATGTTAAAGATGGGTTTAATTTTTAAAAGTATGCTATTTTATGTGATATATCGGGTTTAATAAAATTTAGGATTGTTTGAAGTTAATTTTTTATATAATTATATTTTTTTATTGATGGGTTTTTATTGGTTGAGTTATTATTTTGGTGATATTTCTATATATTTATGTAGTTTTATTTTCATTTTGATGAGATTTGGGTTTACAGTTCTAGGGAAGTCCTTTTATGGTGGGAGAACCCCCGTTTATGTATAGAGTTTTGTTCATCAGTTTTATGGGGTTCTATTATAAATATTTCTTGGTTTTAGTTTTTTTATTTTGTCATGTAAGTGATTTCCTCCCAAGGAAGTCCACAAGTCATTCTAGGGATGAAAAGTTTTATGGATAAAATATTATAGATAATCATTCTATTATGGGTTGGTTATTGTCTAAGGAATTTTGAATTTTGGTTTATAATTTTTATTTTAACAGGATTGATGTGATTATGTTAAAATTTAAATAATATTTTTTATTTTTTTTAAATTGATAAATAAAATTTCATTGTGTTTAAATATTCTTTATGAAGTTAAAAATAATAATGGTGATATTATTATGGGTGTTGAAAAAAGTAAATATATGTGTGTAGTTACTGATATTATCTTTATTGTTTAAATTTAATTATTATTTTTTATTTTTTTTGGACGATATTTGAATTATGAAATTTATTAAAAGATTAAATAGAAAATAATAATACTAATAATTTGGGAAAACACGAAATCAAATGAAAATGTAATCCATTTATATATATAAAAATATATATTGGTGTATATATATATATAAAGTTTTAAGTAATATTATTATTTTATTAGTAATAACAATAATGTTATCTTATTATTTTTATTTGAAATAAATTGGCTGTGTTAAAAAAAATATATTTTAAAAAATGAAAATAAATAAGAAGAAAGTGAGTGGGGTGTGTGGGTGTTTTATAGGAAGAGAGTCGAAAAAATAGGGGGAGGGAGACATGTGTAGGGGTTATGCATGGAATAAATAGGGAAAAAAGTAAATAAGAAAAATTAAAAAACATTATAAAAAAGAAAAAAAGTGAAACAAATTGGAGGAATGGTGGTCTGTGTGCGAGTCATTAGGGATGAAATTCCACCATCTCCCTCCCTCTCTCTTTCAATCACGTCTCCATCTCCTCTTTCGTTCCTTAAATATTTAAACCTTCTCTCTTCAATATATCCACTGATATGGATCAAAATAATGCCCCATCAGTGGTGTTGGATTTTTCATAGTGTTTAAAAGGTAAGTCCTAAGATATTTTTTCTTCAGAATCATTGTATTTTTTGTATATTTAATTAAAATTGAATATCAGGTTCACATTTTTTGGGGTTTTTAAATGGATCTTTTTAGAGAATTCAAGGTGGGTATGTTCTTTCACATGTTTATCAATTATTTTGAGGCATGTATTTTGATGAATTTATTTAGGTTTTCGGTGATTTTGGGTGAAATTTACATTTGTCTTAGGTGTTTTAATTGGTAGATTTTGTTTGTCTTAGGTTTAGGTACATGTTTATAGTGGACCATATCGCTTTAGCTAGTGGTTCAATACTGTTATTCCATTTGGTGTGTTTGGTGTAGTTTATGTCATTATAGGATTTTTTTTTAATTTTGTAGTAATTTTAAGGATTTTATGGATGAGATTGGAATCCGAGGACGTGGGAAATGTCACAAAGAGTTTGTAATTAAGGCATGGGTCATTAGTTGAGGTGTATGGATTTATTAATAACTTGTTAAATTTAAAATGTTGATATATTATATATATTTAAGAAATTATTTGAATTTATTAAAAGTTATATAATATGTGATTATCTATCTATTCATAGATGTATCAATTAATCTTCAGGTTTGTTAATTTAAAAAAGGGTTCCCCATTTATCCATGTTCAAGACCTATTTTTATATAAACTATTCACTATTTGGATTTTTACAAAAATAAATTTAAGAAAATGGAATGTAATAACTAAGGATATGACAGGTTTTATGAAATTTCCTTGTGTTTCAATTTTTGTTTGAGACAGTTTATTTATCCTAATTTATATATTTTTTGAATATTATTGAGTGTAATTTATAAACGGATTATGATGTCTTCAAATTTTTTTAAAATTATTTTTTATAGTTTTGTTTTAAAGTAAATTGAATTATATTTTGTTTTTCTAATGAGGTTTACAAAGGCTTAATTGAAACATTATAAAAGAGTTGTAATTGAGATTTATCTTTTATAATACAGATATTTGGATATTTTTGAGTTTCAATTTTGGTCTTTTTGGTTTTTATGTATTTTTCTTCGATGGGTTGGGAATTTCTTTCTTCTAAGAGAGGTGAGGGATGTTGTAATTATTCTTTAGTGTTTTGTGTGATGAGTTTCGTAATTGGTTTTTCCACCCCAAGTTAGTTAGTCCTGGGTGAATTTAGAACACATGTAAGTAATACTTGGAAAAGAATTTATAGGTATAGTATTTCATACATAACCTTGGATTATACAATAACACTAACTAAAAATATCTATTATATGTAAACGGGGACAATTTAATTGGTATCCCCTTTTATATAGGCATTTATATCCCCCCCTAGTGGCTTGTTCATAGTTGGATTTGATTGGTTCTATTAGTGAGGCAGTACAAGGTCCTTGGTTTCCTTGACCTTAGATTCCCTAATCCAACTCCCTTGATGTTTTTTATATTTGGTTTTCTTCATATACTTTTTTGGATATTACAAATTATTATATTCTATTATTCATTTATTTCTTTTTTATCGGAGTGGATACTATTATTAATTATATTTTTTCCATGTAGTGTTTTTAAAACTTATGCATACTTTTATTTTAATTGGATTGATGTTTTTATGTTATCATTTATTAGTTTTGGGGATTTAATTTATTTGAAAATCATAATTCATCACTTTAGAATTTTCTTAGTGGGATTTTAAGGAGTATTAAAAGAGGGGTATTTCCCATTACTTCTAAAAATTGGTTAATTTTAAATTGAATGGATTGGAAACTGATCCCTTTATCTCAAATATCACACCTGTAGAAGTATTTAAAAATTGGATTTATATTGAAATGGGTGAAATGTATATTTAGATAGAATAAATTAAAGTAGTAAATTTATGTGATTTGTTTTAGTTAAAATGGAAAACTTACATTATAGTTTTATTTTAAAACTATCATGAAATGGATTTAATTTTAAAGTTTATGAATGGGGTGTGGGGAGGATACCTACTGTGATTTTTTCTCATGCCTATATATTTTTGGTTTAGTTTAGGAATCATTGGGTCGTAACACTTGGTCTTAGGATGTCAAAACTGGTGACCTTTCTTGATGCATATAGTTATTGAGGTTGCTTCTATTTTTTTATATTTTATTTATTTATTTATTAGATATACTTATTTGGTTTTAGTAACTATATATCATATAGAATGGTCATGTTGGACATATAAACTGATGTTCCTTGTTTATTATAATTTTATAGGAAAAAATAATTCCCAATAAAATTTTTTTAATGCCCAACACTAGTTTCCAGCCCAAGGGATCGATAATTCCCTTTGGGATATGTCACATACAAGTTCGAGGGCCCGGATCTAGGGTATCCAAAATTAGTTTGTGACAACATGACTGTGGTTCAAAGTAAATGATCAAGGTTTATTGGTTACTATTAGTGTTGCAGAAGGTTTGGGTATAAGTAAATTTAATATTTTTATAATATTTCAACTCATGGGAATTATATAATGCCTATATCAAAGGGGAGGAAGATTGAGTAGAGGAATGATTCACTGAAGAAGATAAGAATGAATTTTTACATCAATAATATTTTGTTATATCTATAGAATTTATATGAAAATTAATTTATACATGGTCATTGTGATGATGAGTGTTGGTATAAGTATTCCAAGCAGGATTCATGTGTTGACAAGAAGATAAGATTAGAAGGTATGAAAGGGGAATATGTATAAAAAAGAAAGGTTGAGTTTTCTTCAGGGTGCAAGAAAATTGTTGAACAAAGTACACTCAAGAATGAAATTTTGAAAGATGTTACACCATATAAGTGGTGCTAGTACTATGGTTGAATATTCATATCATTCAAATTTTTGAAAAGGATAGAAAACTTAATGAAAATTTAATTAAGTTTGATTAATATATAGAATCAATATAATAAATAAACAAAAGTATTGGTTTGGTGGAATACATTGAAGATAAAGAACCAAAAAATTTTCCAAACAAGGGAAACATAAAGAATGATGATAAAATATGAGGAATGTGTAAATAGATGGGATACACTTTTGAAAAATTAATGACATTACTACCATGATAGAAGGTTTTTTTGTGTGAAAAAAGATAAATAACCATTGAATTAATGTTACAAGAACACTACTTTGAAAAGGAATAGTTCACACAATAATAAATCTAAGAATGTTCCCAAGGAATTTGTAACCATATGACCACTATATTTATAAATAGAAAGGAAAATGGAGAAATAAAAAAAGTGTGACTATGCATTGATAGTAGATGTTATAAGCCTAATTCTACATGAGAGTAAAGATAATTAAAAAATAATTTCATGCATCTTATGAATTATAAAATAGAGACTGTTAAAGGAGGAGCTATCATGAAGAGTTAACACTAATCTATTTCTAATAAGAAAAGGGTTTTTGGGTTGAGAAGTAAATATCAACCCTATGTCTCTCACTATGTATCTGATGGAGAACTCACCTTATTCCTAGTTATTTTGTTTGTTTATGATCCCTTGTATAATAAATAAACGGTGATGCATGTTAAAAGATAAGTTTATGAAAGTTGTGAATATTTTATAGCAAGAAAATATATTCATCATGGAGTGTTTTAATTGTAATCATGTTTCCTCCTTGAAACATATGAATTGGTATCATAAGGATATTCTTAGAGGTCATTTTGATAAATATTGATGGGATGTATCCCTTTAGGTGGATTTTATAGGATGATAAAGCTTCCATAACTTTAATATTTTCTTAGATTCTATAATTTATAGAATGTTCTGGAATTTTTCACCAATGTAGTATATTGATCATATTCTCCTATCTTTTTTTAAGTAGATAAAATTTTATCATTTAGGGGTAGAGATTTATTACATATTGATAAGAGGAAGGAATATTTAATGGATGTAAATATACTTTCACTTGAATGTTATTGATATGTCATTTGAGTTGAGTGCATGTAAAAAATTCCATGAAAATCTAATTAAATATCCCATAGTAAGAGAAACATGAGTTGATATCAAATAATATATAGTTTATGAAAAAATTTGATGTCAAAATTAATCAATATTATTTTCTACACTGAGATAGCTGAAGTAGTGTTAAGTTTTGTTAAATTTTGGATAATTTCTTAAGAGAAATATAATTCCACCCTTCTCTCAGGTGGATCAAGTCTTATTAACGGGGGATAACATGAAATTTATATAAGATAATTATCAATTTCCATTATTATTAAATATTTTTATTTATTGTCAATATGGGTGTAAGAGAAATGTGGAAGACATATTGATAGTAATCTATGTGATCCATTTAGGGGTATTGACAACAAATCTGAAGGGGGATATTGAAGAGATCAATGGACTGTTATGATTATATATTTTTTGTTAATGAATAAGTTAACTATTATTATGTGTTGGGTGATGGAGGGAGAGCCCAATAAATGTAAATATGTATTGGAGGATAGATAAAGATCCCAATGATGTACTAAGTTCAATTTTTAGATACAACTTAGAAGAATCTATTTACCATTGTACATACTGTTAGATATTTATTCATATGTTAGTGATGTATAATATTTTGAGATTATAATATTTTATGATTAACATATCATAGATATTATTATTATTGAGATGATATTGTAATGAATCAATTACATGTACTATTTTATGATGAGAATATTGTATACAAAATATTTATAGAGGCTGAGAAAGTTAGTTTTATTGGACAAGAATCAGTCTGGTTAGAATATTGGGAACCCATCCTTGGATTATCATGTATAAAGGATGCTGTAATAAATGAATAATATCTCCTAAATTATGTATTGAAGAATAATTATTTTGAATATGGAAGTTTTGAGGTAGTGAAGTTTCTTGGAAATACTTAATAAAATTATTTATATATTGTAAGGTGATTTAGGAATTGTGTTTAAAAGTTATAGTAGGATTTGATAAATTCACAATTTCATTTGAGTTTTTTTTGAGTCAGGGTGGAGTGATTGATGATTCCTAGAGAACACCTAAAGATAGTTTGAGGTGATTTTTAGAATTCATATACATTTAAGTTGGAGATGAAATTTGAAAAATGCATGGAATACATAAAGGTATCAAAAGAAATATATAAGGGTAAATCTAAAGCTCTGATGAATATGTTAGGTTTTACCAAACTATGAAAAATAGAATTTTGAAAAGTATTGGATAATCATTATGATACTGAAGGGTAGTCCAAAAATTAAATACTAAAAATTTACATAAGGATAAAATATATATGGGTTTCCCATACTATGTATATTGGAAATTGGAAAATTACCCAATACACACTATGATACATAAGATTCAAGTACTTGATACCTAAAGTTTATCCTATTTTTTCAAATGAAATACAAAAAGGTACTTAGTGATCAAAATATAAGAATGTGGAAATGTCCCAAGATGCATTGTGATACATAAAGGTCTATTTCTTAATATGTAAGAGATATCATTGTGAGTACATAAAAGTATCCATAGGGCATGAAATCTAGAAATGTATGAAACCAAACTATGATACTTAAGACTAAAAATTTCTTATATAGGGGTTACTCACTATAAATTTGACAAAGTACTAGATTCTAAATATGATATGTAATGGTTTATAGGATGGAACATAATGGATTACTAGAGGATACGTAATGGTTTCTAGTTAGGAAAAAAAATCTAATCTTAGGATATGATATCTCCACATCATACTAAATGATATTATCTTATGTAGGAGTATATCTAAACTTAAAATTCATATGTAATGTTTAAAATGAGAATATATATGTGTCTATAGTAAATTACATGCGATACATAAGGGTCACCAATTAGAAAAATATAATATTCCTAGTGACATAAAATCAGAGGATGCTATGATGGATTTGAAATTTTAAATATCACAATACTATGATTGATACTTTATTCAATCCAAGATTATAGTAGATTTAAATTATAAGATTTTTAGAAGACCATTACTATATTATTATCCTGATTTTAAATATGAAGAATTGAAAATCATTAATGTTGATCAAATATAGAGAAATTATTGGAAGAATTATTTAACCAGGTTAAATGATAATATTGGTAATTTTATAACACTAGTGGAGGAAAATAAGATTGAGAAGATCACTATGGTGAAATTTTAATGAAGGTTTCCATATTAAAATTATGGAAATTATATTCATGTGATTTTTATAAGTTATTAATAGAGAGAGAAAACTGATACCACATTCACTTTTTGAATATATATATAGAGTAACAAAGATATAAAGAGTAATGAGATAGAGAGTTGGAACCACATTATGCAAAACTTTATGTGTATAAAGTAAGAAGAATAATAAGAGAAGAAGGGGACTTAAAAAGGTGTTTCTACTATATATTCATTATTGTTAAGGATAAAAGAGAAGAAATAAGTATAATAATGTGTTAATACCTTTCCCACTACATAACTATTTTATAGAGGATGATTTATAAGAAAATATATAATAATTGATGGAGGTTGATAGTGTTTCATCCTAATTCAGACTTCACATGTCAAGGATCTTGAAGGGGAATATTGAGTTAAGTAAGGACAATAATACTAAACCCAAATAAGGTATGTAAGCTTGATTACTTAATGAGGATTTCATGGATGATACTTTATCAGATTATATACTAGCTATCAAATACTTTTATTGAGGAATAATATTTCACTAGTTTATGTAGTGATATCCAAGAGTTTTTTAGAGACATTGTTTAAGAGTGTGTTGGGAGAAACTTGGTAAACTTATGGGATCTAGTATAAAAAAAAATTCAATATACTATGAACCTATCATAAGATATAATAGGTTTTCTAAGATATAGAATATTTTTACTCACTTGTGTAAAATAATGGATATCCTTTTCTCACACTCGACCCAAACACAATAAGGAGTAAATTCTGATATTAGGGTCAAACCTAGTAAAAATACCACATGATTATTTATTTATTTCCTTATTGATTTTAATGTGGTAATTGTGTGATAGGTAATCATGAGAAGGTCCATATTTATCCTAACTAATATAAGAGGTTCAGATATTGGTAAGGAAATATATAAGGGTAAAAATAATTTGAGAAAAAATTCATAATACTTCACCCCCTCTCAGAGTGACTGTACAATCTTTCTAGCGCATTAAAATTCCATTTCACCTCATATTATATGATATATAATAACTTGTGAAACCATATCCAAAAACACTTTTGGATAATTTAAAAAACCATTTTGGAAACCTATCATTAAAATAACCTTGAATCACATCATATGAAATACCTTGTAAATACCCATCCAAAACTCTTTAGGATAAACTCTAGAACACTTATAGAGAATATATCTGTGTCAAAATATGTCCCCATTTAGTCAACCAAAAATTTAAATTAATGGAAAATTGTAACATTGAAAACAAATATAAATCATTATATCTATAAATGTAAGAAATGAAAGGTCACTAGTAAATCATCAGTGATACTCAATCTACAAAGGGATCTAGTGTGATCTTCATTAAAGTCACATGTCCTCTATACCTATTCCAACCAACCGAAACATATGAAAAAAATTAATTTTCATATTGTAACTTTGTTAAATACATCATGTGAACATGGGAAAAAGATTATGTTGATCCCATATATAAAAATCATATGTTCTTGTTTCTTCAAGTATAGAATAACTAGTTTGATAAATGCATAACATGTCATTCACCATTATCAATGAGTACATCACATGTCCCCCAACTGAATAGATAATCACATAATATGTGATATTTAGTTATAAATAAATACCTCCTTAGTCTATATCAATAAAGGGACCACATTCTATTCTCATTGTATGAGAGGAAAAATCCTATCTTGTTTAAGCTTAAACCAATGTCATGATCAAAAAAATACCCAACCACCCCTTAATTAGCTAAGCTTAAAAGATTTCATAAGAAAGGTATGAAAATATGAAGGTTATCATGCTAGGTATATTTTAAACTTGAGGTATATTGGTATCTAAATATAAACCATTCACCCCTATTATACCGAAGACATAGTGAATGGAAATCCATGTGGTATACTTAGCGGGCTATCCATTTCACAAAAATCATTTTGTGCCTCATGAGAATATTATATATCCTAATAAAATAATCAAACTCACACTAACCTTAACATTGTTTTTTTCATAATATATAATACTCCATAATTAAAATTAGTTAGGGACAACTCAAAGTTTTACTTTGAGAGATCAATTATCATTAAAACTCATGAAATGTATATCTATATATACATATATGTAGAAAACATAAAAGAATAATAAAATTGTGATTTCATTTTTTATAAAATGACACATTACTTATTCTAAAAATATTTTAATAATACTTAACAAAACCATACATAAGCACATATTTATCATATCATATATGATATAATTCTAAATGAAACTTTTTTTTGTTTCACTTCAAGGGTTTTATTATACTCATTACATACCTATTTAATTCTTACCTAATCTCTATTTCACCATATGATAAAACCATCCCACTAAACTATTTAGTGTTTAACATCTAGTAAACTTATTTTAATAATGGATATAATAAGTAATCATATTCCTAATGTTAGACTACTTGAACATATTTAAACTCCATAAATCTACAATATCAAATGTTATGATGTTAATAACTTCCATTATCAACCTATAACTCTTTCTAAGTTCATCATCATCTTTGTAACCATTTCCATCAATTTTTTTCCTTAAAATATTTTTGGTATCTAATAAAACCATTTACATTATTACCATTATAGTATATTCTAAACTACTTTAGGATATTATGTGACATTCACTCTGAATTCTAACTAGCTCAATATTTTATTTTTTATCTTTGAACTTATTAAAGTCCAAAAATAATACCAATAAACTCATGTACACTATATTATTTCTATAATATCATGATAAGATACATAAATTCATTTATGTTAGGAAATAATAGTTATTTCATAGGAATATTTAACAAATAAATTATTGCAAACATATATTATATTTTATTCTACATTTTTGGAGAAATTTCATAAAAATAATTATATTATTTAAAATATACCAGTGAAAGTTGTGGGATCAAATCCATTATATTTTATCAACTATCTAGATAATTCTTTTTATAGATAAATTTTTTTATCCTTTCCTCAATTTCAAACATTTTATAAAATCTAATGAATCAAAACCATATGTATCAAATCTATAAAATGATATTATTCATATCAAATCCTTGTCAACAAATAAATATTCTTATCACATAATAGAAATGAGATAACTATAAAAATTCTTTAATAAGATCCATATTATTTTGATATATCCCCTTTCATTCAAATATTTGATGTCGAAAATCCTTGATTCATATCTTGAATGAAAAAAATAATATATATTAATTAAAAACATGATTTTTAACTCCATTATGCTCATGAAATTTGTAAAGTTTACATTTATTATCATGTACCCTTTAAAACCAAAGTATTAGTTTCTATAACACTGATACTAGACATGGGAATTCCTTTGTTTTTCCTAAACCCATTCATGTATTTTATAAAATTCCATCTGATCGAAATAATGTATTTTCTTCCTGATTACTAATAATTTCATTGACCTTGATTGGATAATATTAGAAACATTATTAGACTTTTTAACTTACTTTTCTTCTTCTACTTTAAACTTTTACAGACCTATATTGACAACACAACACTTAAACCTACACATAAAAAGATATTGTTTTTCTAATATCATTAATTGGAAGAAATTGGGTAAAATTTTGTTAAACTCATTCAAATTTTTGGAACATTTATATTTATTACAAAAAATGATTTCCATAAAAAATCCTACCTTAAGAAAACCTCCCATATATTTAAGTCCTTAACATGTCCAATCATATTAAATATATGAGTAAAGAATGAAATTATTTTAATGATCTCATATTTAATTTCTTTAAAGCCTAGAGTGAATCATTTTATTCTTCTATTAATAATTAAGATTCTAAGTATTTAACAACTTGGATAGTTGGTTACTTAGGAAGGTATTGTTCTAACACATAGAGTCTCTTACTTAAGAACATTTTTTAAGTTACCCATCTTAGGAGATTCTTATATTAATCTTATACTTTACATGGACCAATATCAAAATTATTTTTTATAATGATGATGCCATTATTATACTAAAAAATCTTTTATCAGATGAGTATCATGTTTTACCAACATTTAATAAGGACTTTAATTAAATGTGATCCATCTAAAATGATGAAACCATTTTGACCTCATCATATATATTAGTGGGTCAAGATCCATATTTCAATAATAAATGACTCTACTTTAGCATTAATCTCCCAATTTAGTTGTTTAGGTAGGATATCATACTAATAATATGATATATGACTCTTAGATAATTGAGTGGAAAACAATTTTGATAACACACCATATGGATAAACCCAACTCTCTTCCTCTGGAATCCCAAATTATATTGTTTCCTAGATAAATGTATCCGAAATATCACAATGGTATTTGGTTACATAACTCCTAACGCTATCCATTTCCACCATGATATACACAAGATAATAAATGAGTACCCTACTTTGGTAGAACCTACCTGATTGAATGATCAAGGTATTGAAATGTGTTTTCTTTCAAAGGAATATAATACTAAGTGTTTTTAAATGGGATTTATCTCTCACCATATTATCTCATGTCATTTCCTTTATTTTTATCCATGAGTATAATTATTTAGTTTGTTATCTCTGTTACTTCCACTAAATTGACATGATAAAATCATATTGATTTATAACTATTTACACAACTCATAGCCTGTGTTATTAACTCAAATTAAAATCCAACTATATTTATACACACCCGATACATCCCATGCATAGGGTATATAAAAACATTTCATGTTATGTATAAATAATAAATAAATTTCTAATTAATGTTCATAACTTAATACATTACAATGTGAAGGTATTAGAAAACTAAATCATTTATTATACCTAGAATATAACTACTTATATGGATGCATGAAAATCTATAGAAATAGTTTAAAAATTTAAAATAATGAATATTGATTTTGTAACTATCATGGGCCTCAATTGTTTTTGGACCTATGAAATAATATAGTATAATGTGACCTATTTGTCTCTAGAGTGTTATAATTTTCAATGTTCTATTTGGGTTATATGGGTTCAGATTATGTTGGGAAACAAAGAACTATTTTGTGTGTTTAAATTTAATTAAAAGTGTGATCCAAATCAGTTTTTAAATGGTGTTAAAACCATAGTATTCTCACATATTTCCAATTAAATCACAATTTATTCAATTGAAACTCTCATGATATCTTAGTAACCATCTCAAATCTAAAATAATTACCCTTTATCATGTTTTTTAGTTTAAATAGGGATATGCTATGATCACTGCACACCCTAAAACCACCTAGACAAGTAATTAAAAATCCTTAATTACTCATATATCAACACACTTACCTCCATTGTATAGTAAATAATTATAATTTAGGTGGGGGAGGATATATGTGCAACCCAAAAAGAAGATAAGGAAGAATTGAATACAATAAGTAGAAGAAAATCTCATAATATCTATAAAAAACCATTTCTAGTAAGATTGAGTAAAAAATAATTAAATAATTAATTAAAATAATTCACTAATAGAGGGTGGGGGAGTTTTCATTGGCTCAACCATTATGGTTCTATTTTTCCATAACTGAAATAATATAAATTATTAAATAAAAGAAGGGAAAAATCTATCCAACAAAAACTCTCCACGATAGTGAGTTACACTAAATTTTATAAGGAAATATGAATGGTTTTGAACTCTACCAAAGCTAGGATAATCCCTGTGGATGTTTTGAATGCTCGAACTCCCCTATGTGGTTGGAACATAATTTCTTCTTTATGCTCGAATGAATTCTATTATCCTTTATTCTTAATAGATTTACTCTTATTCCCTTTGGTCGTGTTCCACCAGTTAATTTTGAATTTTCCCCCAAATTTGGACAAGAAGTGGAAATGTAATATTTATTTAATTTACATATTACTAGTATGGGACCTATGTGTATTAGATACAATCACTATGGACATGATTCTTTGAGTGTTCGCCCACTACAGATGAGTAATTTACTTCATGTAATTTTTTTAAAAAACTCCACTATAACTTCTAAAAAAAATTATATTTTCATATCAATGATAGAGAATAATATATTACATATCTCTTAAATTGAAGGTGAAAATACAACATATCACTTTACATAGAGAAAGTTATATTACACATCACTTTCATTGGGAACCAATATATTATGTATACTCCTAAAATATTACATACTGAGAAAAAGATATTATTTATCTTCCTCCAGATGTTACATATCATTGTGTGGAATGTAATTTTACAATTTTCACAACCTTTAGTAATTTTCTTATGTATAATATTCTCTAGAAAAAAAACATTATGCATTTTATTTTTGAGGTGAAAATAACTTATATATCAACTTAAAAAAAATATTATGCATACTGATTATTTAATTTGGATGACTATAAAATTTCCATTATTATCTTCTTTGGAAAAAATATCCAACATATCAACTATAGTGTCAATTTTATAATCTTCCACAGTAAAACATGTCATGTATTCCATTATCTTGTAGAAAAAATGTTATGTATCATGAAAAAAATCTTCAAATTCACCAAGTATAGAATATTATGCATCTCCTAGAATTTTCCACAAGTCTACTACACACCTCAGATTTATCTTAATAAACTCCTTATAGAGATGGCCTATTTCCACTTTTTCATAGTCTACAACTTCCATAAGATAATTTTTAGGTAACTTGTAACACCACAAGTTTCCACGGTACATTTATTTTTAAATAATTCAATAGCTTGCGCTACACGCAACACTGAGTTTGAGCACACCATGATCGATAAAAATAACCATTAAAAAAGGAAATGAATAATATAAACCATATTATGAAATTTATAATTTTTTTTCAAAATAGATTACTTTTTGAATTTGGAATATTAGAATTAGATTAGGGTGAAATGTTGGTATTTTTTTGAAAAGTTTTGATTTTCGATGAATAGTGAAAAATACTGCATTTTTGTCAAAAACCCAACTTTTTCATTTAAATAATTATTTAACTTTAAATTGATATTTCAATTAGAATTAATAAATAATATTTATATTAATCCAATGTAGGCAATTAGAATCATTTTTATAATAGAATTGACCGACTGAATGGCCTGAAGGCCTTCATTTTTTATTCATTTTTTGATAATCCAACTTTTTAGGGTTGAAGGGGAACCCTTACATGGCCCATAGGCTTCGTGACATTAAAAGACCTAAAGGTCATAAAAGAATTCATCCCAGTCTAGGAATACATGAAACTGCCACTCTCTAACATCTTAATCATGATCAAATCACCACATTTTCATGATTGTTCGGTTAGCTATCTTGTGCAGAGATGTACAAGCCTGGTACTTATGGAAAATGACATACTCTCTCATTCTTACAAATATGATAGCTATACTCCGATGAATACACCTTCTCTGAATCCTCCTCTAGAGATTGTTCCATGTAGAATCAGTTTGGTTTGCATCTTCACATCATGTGGCCTGAAGGCCTTGAGGTGGACCAAAGGCCTTAATGTGGATCAAAAGTTTTACTGACCTAAAGTCTTGGGTATCCTAAAGGCCTTAAAGACTCCATTCCCAAACCAGTGGCCTGTAGGTGAATAGTTCTGACTGCTACAGCACTAAATAATACATGTTGTAACACCTTCTACATTACTGCTATAGTAACCCAAAAATATGCCTCCACCTAGATTTGAACATGGGTCTCCCAGATTCACTTCAAGAGACCTCACCAATTGGACTAAAGCTCATACGATTTATAAAAGAATTAGATATAAAAATTTATTGAAATTTTGAACGTCTTATTACCCACTTTCTTGTGACATATACATGATTAAAATTAATCTTAATTTTACAATTTATGTGAACTTAATTAAAAAACAATAGACCTAAATGGTTTAAATTAGTATGAAATTTTTCATCTAGTAAGATCAACTTAAATTTTTAGTAAATAGTAACTTTTGTAACTTTTTATTTATTTACCACAGTTATGGGAAAATATGGTAATTAAGGGTAAAAATAATATTATAAAATAACCCTAACACATCTAGAAATCATATTGGATGGCTAAATTCAACCCATATCACCAAAGGATTGAAATGGAATCATTTAATGGGAACTTTCCCATGAATATGACATAGATATTATTAATATCAAAGAATGTGATAAAATGTCACACTGCTATTAAATATATGTATTTTAGTTTTAATATAGAGATAACTAGGAGATAACATCATTTGTAAATATTACATGGAAATATAAAGAATTTCATACATCATAATAATTTATTTATAATTTTTGGAGATTAAATAATTTCCATTAATGATGATACAATAGTGACACATAGATTATTTTATTAATAGGAATATCAAATAAATGTTTTTAAATTTTTTAAAAGAAATATAATTTGAATTAATTATGGTTCTCAAAGAATTTTCTATGTGACTATGAAATGTTATGAGTATATTCAATGGTTTGTTTTGACGTTATATTTTTGTTTGAATATTATTTTAAGTCAGAGTAATGAATAATGTCAAAATTGACACTATTGATATTTTATAAAAGTAAAATTTTATTAAATTATTTAAAAATCATAAAAATCTTTAAAAACTAAATATTCATAATTATAATGTCTAAAATATCATAATGTTTCCATTTATTGGCTACTGACACCATATAAGTAAATATTTATAACCTTTTAATATTTAAATTATTATTATCAAAATGAAAATTTAATAGATTAATTAAGGATAAATCAAAATTATGATGCATAAAATAAAATCCAAGAATGTATAAATTTTATTATATTAGAGGATTTAAAACTATCCCCATATTAGCCTCTAAATAAATCACTTTGGATCTATTTTAAACCAAAAATAAATTTTAATTAAATTAATAGTTTTGGAGTTTCAAAAAGTGCCCCTCCATTATCTTATAAAAGAGAACCTCTACTTTTCTACCATTAACACATCTAAATCTCTTTGTCTCAGCCAAAACCTACCCATTTATCCTCCCAACATCTCTCACTTCATTCTAGAGTCTCTACGTTGGGTAGAAACCAAATTTAGTAGTCCCTTTCTGCAAATAAAAAGGAGACACTCGAAGAGGTGGTAATTATCTTACCAACTCTATCGAAGTTATCTTCTTCTTATACTTCATTTTACAAAGTTGTTTCCATACTAATGTAATAGATATATAATATAATATATTCTTAGATGTTTTTATGACTTTGGGACAATCATATTCCTCCTTTTACCTATCCTATAAAAAACAATATCACCATGTGTGCATATGTAGGACTTACCGTCTCCACACCATGCTGTAAATTGTTTTTCATAATTACATTATTTCAATGGGTATAAAGATGAATATAAAAGATTTAAATACTAAATTTGACATGATATTTTTACTGTATAATTCATATTCCATATAACTCCTTACCCTTTACCTTTACATAATGATACCATCACTCATTCATGTGTATGACTTACCATCTCCATGACACAACAAGATTGATCTTCCACTACAACCATTTAAGAATGATTATGAAAATGTATATAATGAATGAACATAATATCTATGACATAATATAATTATGGATATGAATAATATATATTCTATGCATAAGAAATCAGACTTACACGACAAAATAAACATAATAAAATGAATCAGTTCACACAATAATGATAATAATGAAATATTATTGAGAAAATGATATAAGAGGATCATATATGATATCTTAAATAATGGATATAGCTTGGTAATAACTTTATAACATTATTTAACCATTATATAAGAGGTTAACACACCCTATACTAAAGGAGAATACAAGGTAAGGGTTAATTTTTCAATCTCTTTATTATTTGTGATTGCTTTTATGTAAGAATTTACTAGGACATATTTATCATCCATGTAAATATTTCTTAAGAATGTATTTCAAAACATTCTTATTATTCAGTTAAAAATTTTTAAATAAATTTTTACCCATGTTCAATTTTATAAAAGGAATATTTCTTTCATTTTTTTATGAGGTACTTTGTTTGAATTTTTCAAAAAAGTTCGAGAATAATATTTTTTACCTTATATGATGAAAGTCGTTTTTTCTGAAATCATGAAACTTTAATGTTTTTGAATCTCCCTATAAAATTATATAATATTATTTTCAATGAAAATATTTTCTTTTTAAATGGTTTGGCATTTTAAATTAATATTTTCAATAAAATGTGTATTTCTCTAAAGAAGTTTCTATTGATTTTATTAAAATATTTTCATCTATGTTAACATGCTTTATTGAATATTATGTTTAATTGTGGTTGATTTTGTATGATATAACCTGTCATATTATTTTGAAGGGATTATAAATAGTTTGACTTTGGATGTGATACTTTTATACCATTCATGGTTTATGGATAATTTATTAATATTTCATATGATAGTTTTAATACGAATGTTTATGTTAGTTATGTTTTACAAATTTCATAAGAGTAATATATTGGACTTAGTAAGTAATGTGTAGGGCCCTCTATATCCCCTCCATGCATCGGTAGGTCTCATGAGATAAGCTAGATTGGGTTCTTATATGTTTTTGTATGGTCTTGTAATGAGGCCTTGACGGTATGGTTATGTTGTCTGAAATTATGCATTCCATCTTTATGAGATTAGTGGTTGATATTAATTTTGATTATTTGGATTGTAAAATATCCATGTGAATGTTCAAATAGAATTATTTGATTAATTATTACCATATTTTTCTCAAGTTTATTTTCAAAAGGCTTTTGTTTCTATGTTATACCTTTCCTTAAAATTTTATGGTTATTTATGATAGCTTCCACTATATTGTTTATCCTTACTAAGAATCTGAGATCACCCCTTTATTATGTTTCATTTTCCCCAGGATACGAAGAGGTATATTATGACTGACATGTAGGGATAGTCTAAAATATATGAGTGTTTTAAATGGAAATACTATGTTACTTTTCATTTCCTGATGTAATGTAAAACTTATATTTTTATTTAGTTTTTCCAAGGCTACTAAACTGATCGATCCTTCAGTATTTGATTTCATATGATCATTACAATGTAAAAAAATAATGCACCCGCTCTGGGAATCAGGGGTCGAGATGTTATAGTTGGTATCAAATTATGTTTGGTACAAGCCTTAGAAACTATATTTAAAAATAATTTAATTAGGGAGAACTAACCTACAATAGACTTTGAGTAAAATTATAGAATAACATCATAAATTTTTTTTAATGTTGAGATTATGTCCGTATTAATTACAAATAAATATATTTATGGATACTACAAGTGGATGTGGTTCTAGAAAATATGTACCTACGATTAATAACTCCAACAAGGTGTTATGGGTTTGACTCGGGGCAACTTGGTACACGACAATGAGCCTTACTACGCACCTGGTTTGACACTCTCGGAGGATGTGGTTAGGATAATTCAAACTTTCTTTGAAAAACATTACAAAGGATTTAAAATTAAATATATCCCCAAAGAAATGATGTTTATGATTATGATTTTAGAAATAAATATAATTTTCAATTTATGTTGCATATTTTTATATTACTCTTTATGATTTATAACCTAATATAGTGAATGTCGTTGTTTAGAAATGGTGCCTAGTGAAAGAAATGGAAATCGTATCAATGAACATAATCCATGTAGTAAATTCCCTATAATTAAAGATAATGATGTTGGAGATGGAGCTGAAATCGGTGCTGAACAACTTATATCTATAATGGGAAAGTTAAATCAGGTTATGAATAATTACCTTACCCGTATGGAGCAACCTAATCCACCACACAAAGGATCAATATTAGACACCATCATGAGACAACAACCCCCAATATTCAATGGGACTACAAATACATTCATAGATGATCAATGGATAAGTTACTTTGAGAAAATATTTCTTAATTTGCGGAGTAACGAAAGGTAAAAAGTTATCATGGATGTTTATCATCTCTCAGGAGATATAGATCAATGGTGGTCATTAGTTTATAACACGAAGGAGGATGAAGAAGTTGAAAATATAGACTGAAGGGAATTTAAATAACTCTTCCTAGATAAATACTTTCCTCATGATCAGTGAGAAAATATAGAGAGGCAATTTTTGAGTCTAAGATTAAAGGGGGGGGGTGAGAATTTTGAAAAGTATGAAGTTAACTTCACAAGGTTAGAAAGGCATGTTATAGACTACATACATAACCTAAGTAGTATGATTGATCAACTGATTGATGGGTTAAAACCATTCCTTAAACTAGAACTAGTCTCACAATCTTTCTAATCATACGAAGATATATTATCATGTGTTATCAAGATAGAAAAGAAATTCTCCATGTCTTAAAAATTTAAAGGAAATAAAGATAAGAAGAGGGAAACTGAACACTTTGCAAAGGGAAATAAGAAAAATGGTAAGAAGGGAAGAATTAAATTTTTATCCTGAAATAAATGTGGAAAGAAACATAATGGAACATGCATGTTGGGAATGAGAGTTTGTTACAAGTATAGAGAGAAAGGCCACCACACCCAAGATTTCAATGGAAAGAAATAAGATACCAATGTTCAATGCTACAGTTGTAAAGAGATGAGACATTATTAAAATTATTTTCCTAATCATCAAGGAAAATTTCACCAGAAAAGGAAAAGGAAGCAAGGTCAAGCTTTTGCAATCACAACTACTAAGGTTGAAGTTCCTAATGATGCGGAGGTAGGTACTTTAATTATCTCCTCAAATTTAGATAAATATTTCTTTGATTCTAAATCATCAAATTAATTTATATCTTCCCAGTTTTATTTAGAAATTATATATTTCCAATTCAAATTAACAAGTGAGTGTCCATCAAAACCCCTAAGGGAAGTCTCACTACAACAAAGATGTGTCAGGAATTTCCCATTATGGCATATAAACATTCTTTTTCTACTTAATTTATCAACGTACCTATGGTATAATTTGATATAATCCTCAGTATGGACTGGATATCAAAATATGATGTGAAAATATATTACAAGAAGAAGTAAGTTACGATTTGTGAGGAAGATGTAGAATCTATTGTCTTTAGAGAAGAAACTTCATCTGATTCTTATCTTGATCCACCTTCTGTAGCTATTCTAAATGAAATTATTGGGGAGGAAGAGAAGGTAAAACCTATTAATCCTAAAATTGAGGATGTGGCTATTGTATAAGAATACATTGATGTATTTCTAGAGGACTTACATGGAAATCCTCTTGAGTGGGAAGTTGAGTTTTATATTGACTTTATCTCTGATGTAAGACCAATATCAAAGACTCCTTATAGAATAGATAATTTGGAAGTAGTAGAGCTAAATAAATAATTATAGGAGTTGAGTAATAAAGGATTTATTCACCCTAGTGTTTCTCCATGGGGAGCCCCAATTATTTTTGTTAAGAAGAAAGATGGATCAATGAGGTTTTGCATTGACTTTAGAGAAATAAATGTTTTTACCATAAATAACATGTATCCTATGCCTCACATTGATGATTTATTTGATCAAATTCAGGGAGATAAATATTTTTTGAAGTTATGTATATCTTCAGTTGTGTGTAAATATGGAAGATATTATAAAGAAAACATTATGAACTATATATGGACATTACTAGTTTACAGTTATTCCATTTAGACAGTCTAATGAACCCTCTGTCTTCATGGATCTAATGAATAGAGTGTTCAAGGGATATATTGATTATTTTTTCGTAGTATTTATTGATTATATCTTGGTATACTCCAAAATAAATGAATATCATGAGAACCATTTGCATAATGTTATGATGAATCTTAGATTAAATGAGCTATATGGTAAATTTTACAAGTGTGAATTATGGATTCAGGAAATTTCTTTTCTTGGCCACATTTTCTTGAAAGATGGAATCTGTGTTGATCCTAAAAAGATAGAGGCAATCCAAGAATTTCCAGCATTGATGAGTATAAACTATGTAATCTATTTTATTGGTTTAGCAGGTTACTATCAGTGTTTCTTCAAGATTTTTTCCCGATTGACTAACCCGTTAACCAAGATCAAATGTAAAGGAGTTAAATTTATTTGGTCAAAAGAGTGTGAATAATGTTTTAAATAATTGAAGAGTAGATTAGTCCATTCTCCTATCTTGACTTTAACATATTTAAATTATGGGTTTGAGATTTATAGTGATGCATCAAGGAAATTACATGGTTGTGTTCCTATACAGAATAATAGAGTTATTACTTATGCATCAAGGTAATTAAAAATTCATGAAAAAAACTACCCAACTCATGAAATTGAGTTATTTGTGGTAGTTATTTCCTTAAATATATAGAGAAACTATCTATATTCTGAAAGATGTGAGATATATTCTAATCACAATAGTTTGAAATATATTTTCTCATAGAAAGAAATCAATATAAGACAAATTAGATGGCTTGAGCTACTCAAGGATTATGATTTCACAATACACTACCACCCAGGGAAGGAAAATAAGGTGGGAGATTATTTGAAAAGGAAGGACCATGGTGTTATGAAAAAATGAGAGTTTAAAGGGATCATATGTTCATTGATCTAGTAAAAATGGACATAGGAATTAACATGGAAGGTGAAACATCACTACTTTTTCAAATGGTTTCCAAATTGTCTTTATTAGAAAAGATAAAAAGGTCTAAGTATCATTATGAGGATCTTCAAAAGAAAATTAATTTTTTGAATAATTGGAAATTGAATTAATTCATATATGAAGATGATATTTGAAATTTGGGAAGATTCTTTATGTTCCCACTATACCTGAGATAAAAAGGAACTTATTGGATGATGCACATAACTCTAATTTATCTATACACCCTGGTAGCATGAAGATTTATATATATTTGAAGGGATATTTTTGGTGGGACAAAATAAAGAGGGAGATAGCTGATTATGTGTCAAAATGTTTTGTTTTTTAATAAGTAAACGTTGGAAGACAATATCCTAGAGGATTCATGCAACTTATTCCAATACCTATGTGGAAAAGAGATGATATTATGTTGGAATAGTTCATGAGGATACCAAATACTCCTATAATAAATGATGAGATATGTGTTATTGTTGATCTTCTTACCAAATCAACACATTTTATTACTATAAGATATGATTTACCACTTGAACATTTATCATCACTTTTAGATTAATCAGTTTTGAATACTTCATGGTGTATCCCTATTGATTACTTCTGATTGTGATCCCTTGTTTTACATCAAGTTTTTGGAAAATTATTCAGAAGGCCCTAGATACTAAGATTATTTTGACCACTTCCTACCACCCTCAAAATGATAAAAAATTAGAAAGGACTATTCAATCTTTATGAGACATGTTGAGATATTTCTCACTTGACTTTCAAGGTATCTGGGATCAGTATTTTCCTCTAGTATAAATTCACTTTAACAATAGTTCCATTCAAGTATTTATATGGATCCATATGAATTGTTATATTAAAAGAGATGTCATACACCTACTTATTGAGATGATGTTGGTGAAAGAAAACTAATAGTCCTAGAAATTGTTGAGGAAACAGCAGAAAAGGTGAATATTACTCAAACCCATATAAAAAAATCTTGATGTAGGAAAAAGAGATATGTCGATAACTAAAGGAAGGATTTGGAGTTTCAAGTGAGAGATCAAGTTTTCTTGATGGTATCTCCATGGAAGGGTGTTATAAGATTCGGTAAGAAGGGTAAGTTAAGTCCCATGTACATTGGAACTTTTGAATTTATGGAATTAATTGGAGATATAGCTTAATGTTTAGAAAATCCACCAATTCTCTCCAATATTCATGATGTTTTCCACATATCACTATTAAAGAAATACATGATAGACCCAATTCATGAACTCACCTATGAAGAAGTAGAACTGGAACCTAATATGCCTTACTATTAAGGGCCTATCATGATTATTGAAACTATAGAACAAGTGTTGATGAATCAGATGACATGATTGGTAAATAATCGTTAGAGAAAACATGAAATGGAAGAGGCGACATGGGAACCTAAAGAACAAATGATGAAGAACCACCTAATTTTTTTTGAAGTGATATTCATGAAATTTTGGGGTTTAAATTTTTTAAAGACGGAATAATGTAACACCCCAAACTTCGATGGAAATTTTCTTTTAAAATAATCCAATATCTTGTTCTATATGCAAGCCTGAGTTCGAGCGCACCATGATCTGTTAAACTAGCAATTTAAAAAGTGGTAATGAATAATATTAAACACATTATGAAATTTATAAATTTTATTTTTAAAAATAGAATTCATTTTTGAAGTCATAATATCAAAATTATCCTAGGGTGAAATTATGGTATTTTTCTAAAAAGTTTCAATTTTTGATGAATAGTAAAAATATTACATTATTAATAAAAACGTACTTTTTTCACATAAATAATTATTTTAATTTAAGTTGATATTAATGTCAAAATAGATAAATTATATTATATTAATCCAGTTTTATTCATTATAATCATTGTTATAATAGGATTAGATATAAAATTTTATTGAACTTTTGAACGTCTTTTTACTCGCTTTCCCGCCACATCTGCATGATTAACATTAGACATACTTTTCCCATTAATGTGAATTCAATTTAGAAAAATTAAAATAAATTGTTTTAATTATTATGAAATTTGTGATACAATTGGATCAAATTAATTTTTTGGTGAGTTGTAACTTGCATAAATTTTTATTTATTTACCACTATTAAGGGTAAATCAGGTAATTAAAGGTAAAATAATATTATAAAGTAACCCAAACACATATAAAAATCTGATTGTATTACTAAATTAGACCCTTATCACCTAATATTAAAAATTTAGTCATTTAATGGTCTATTTTCCTTGAATATTACATAGATAATATAAAAATCAAATAATGTGTCAAAATGTCACACTCTAATTTTATATAAGTATATTAATTTTAATATAGAGATAATAAGGAGATAACATCGATTCTAATTAGTATATGGAAAGATTAAATAATTACCTACATTATATGGTTTTATTTATAATTTTAGAGATTAAATAATCACCGTTTGTAACACCTCGACCCCAGTTACCTAGAGTCGGTGCATTATTTTAATACATTGGCATGACTAAAGGAATAAAGTCCCGAAGGACCGATCAGTTTAGCGGTATTGAAACATATATTACATACATTAATGTCACATTACATTATAAAATGAAAAACAAAAACAAAATTGTCTCCATTGACCACATTCATATCCCTTAGTCTATCCCTGCACGTTATTCATAATATAATTCTTCACATCTTGGAAAAAATAAAACATAGAAAGGGGTGAGCTTATATGCTTAGTAAGGATAACAATATATCATAAACATTCATAAATAAGAATAAACATTTAATTTAATGTATAAAACTTAAAAAAATCCTTTTAAACTAAAACATCATCATAATATGGAAAAGATAAATCAAATAATTCCATTTACTTATTCACATGGATATTCTACTAGTTGAATAATCACATGTAATATCAATAGCTAATTTCATAATGATGGAATTCATAATGCCTAACATCATAACAACATAGTCAAGGCCTCGTGCCAAGACGACAAATAAGATTTTGTCAAGGCCTTGTGCTAAGACACTTGTTTGTCTCATGAGACCTACCAATGCATTGAGGAGCTATAACAAGCTCCACCTATCACTTACTAAGTCCAATGCATTCCTCATAAGAAAAGGTTGAAACATAACATAAATATTCATATTAAAATTATCATACGAAATTTTAATACATTAAAGATAAACCATGAATGGTATAAAAATAACACATCCGCAGTCAAATATTTCACAAAACCTTCAGTATAATATGGATGATTTGTATCATAATAAATCAACTTCAAACAAGTATAAAATCCATTAAAGGATGTTGACATAGATGAAATGAAAACTATTTGAAAGAAATACCTCTTTCTATTTTGAAATCATTTAAAAGTAATTTAATTATAAAAGAAAATATTTATTTTGAAAATATTATTATAAGATTTTAAGGGAATATTTGAAGATGTTATAACAGTGGGAAAAAACCACACCCACAGTATAAGTTAAAAAGACATTCTTACCTTAATTTTTCGAAAAGGTCATAAAGTACCTTGTTTGGAAAACAATGAAAAGATTCATTTATAAAATTTTCTATAAAAAGTCAAACAATGGTAAAAATGACTTTAAAACAAAGTCAAGTAAATAGTAAAAATGTTTTGAAATACATTTTTAAGAAACACAGATGTGGATGATAAATAAGTCCCAATAGACACTTACGTAAAAACAACCTCGGATAATAAAGAGATTTTGAAATTAACTATTACTTTGTAATTTTACTTAGTTGAGGGTACATTAACCTCCTGTATAATAGTTAAATAATTTTTATTAAATTATACAAGAATCACATACATAAATATCATGTCATATATGATATTCTAATAATGCTTTGTTAATAATATTTTAGTTGTATTATTGTTTCGAGTGTTAACTGATTCTTTTTCCATTATTTGTTTTGTTATGTAAGTCATGTTTGTTATGGATAGGTTGTATTTTATTCATATCCAAAATTATATAATGTTCATAAATATTATTTTTAATAATCATATGAAAATTATTCTTGAATGGTTATATGGGGAATGAATCTCATCGCGTTCATGGAGACGGTAATCCGTAGGTACGCATGAATGCTACTTCCATTACATTTTTTTATTTTAAAAGGAAATAAGACCAAATGATAAATAGGTATATTATTATTCAATTATAAAATAATATTTTATATATGCTACTTATTTTCATTAATACCATCCTTTATACGTTCTATGTATGGTATGAACGAGTCATATTACTTTGAGGGGGCGGTAGTCTGCACTTTCTCAAATGAAATTATCGTATATATACAACATGAAAAGAATAGAGGTATGATATAAAAGAGAATTATAGAAGATTATAGATAAAATATATATCATAAATATCATATATAGTTACAGTGCCATCATAACGGCCACCATAAGAGGTGGTAGTAGAAGATTGAACAATCATCATTTTGTGAGGTAGTAGTTCGCCATCCACAAAAATATTATGTTATATACCCATTATATATAGGTGTGTGTAATTGTAGTTAAAATAATTCTCATAAAAACAACCTAGTATATTTAGTATACTGGTGTTTTTATAAAATAAAGGAATAAAGAGAGTTTACGGGGTTGGATAAGTAAAATAAAAAAAAAGAACTTAAGAGGAGATGTTACCTTTAAATTGGGTAACTCCCATTGGTTTGAACAAAAAGGATCACTTGAAGTTCGTTATGCATAAGGTAATGATTCTAAGAGTAAGAGAGGGATGTAAAAAGATTAATTTATTAGAGGTTTCATGAGCCGAGGGTTTTGAGAGGTGTGAGAAATGGGTTAGAGGTGAGGGATTTTTATAAGGGTAAGGATGGGATAATTAGGAATATTTGAAAATATTATTTTATTATATAATTATTTTCGGTTTATAAAGGTCCAAAACTTATTAAAGTAGAAGATAAGATGACTCATATTCTAAATAAAATCATCCAACAAGAATTGGACAATATTTGGATATTGTATTAATTTTTATAATCTCATTTATTTATATCATTCTTTAATGAGGTAAACACCGCATCATTATTGTGCCAAAAATAATTCTATTTATATGATGTATAAAAATTATAAAAAAATACCATGATATATGAAATAATTTTAGCTTTCAAATGAGTATTTATATCTGAACTGGTAACTTATATAACCCCTTGTAAAAATTATTTTACTACAAGATATATGTTTATGTCATTTTTGACTTTAATTTAGATTAATTAATATAAAGTGTCATTATCACTCTCATGTGGACCCATTTGGTCCCAAAATAGACCCAAGGATGCCCATGGTCATAAATGTATCAAAACATAGGAATAAGATACATGTTAGGTTAATTTAATATTATTATAATAATATTTGTTTACCCTTATTTACTAGATTTACCCATTAACTATGGTAAATAAAATATTTACTAAAGTAATTATTCATAATGTCTAAAAATAAAATTTACCTATTTAAAAAAATAGGAAAACTTGATTCAAAATTTGGAATAAATTTTTCCAAACTCAATACATAGAAGTGTCAGAAATTAATTTAAAATTAATTCCTGTTGTTAAAACAAAAATCGTGTTATTAAGAAATAATAACTATAAAAAGATTGACACTTGTTTTTGTCCATTTTAAATGTGAAATTACATCCAATGAACTAAATTATATTAAATGATAAAAATATAATATAATGAAGCTTTAAAACAACATAAATGTGTAACTTAACACTATAAATTATTTTGATTAAAAAAGCTGTTTTTAATTAAAATTCAATATTTTTCAGTATTCATCAAAATATGAATGTTATCAGAAAAGTACCAAAAATTTATCCAAACTAAATTTTTTTATCCCTATTCTAAAAAACAATTTAATTTCAATAAATGTAATATATAAAAGTTTTAAATATTATTTTTAAAAAAGTTTTACCATTAAAAGGCTGTAAAATTGAATTTGTGAAAAATACTTCTTTTATCTGAAAAAATGAATTTGTTCTTATATTATGTCTAAGAAACACATAATATGGATTCTAAAATTATGCGGAGTATATAAAATTCAAAATTCAGTTAATAATATTCTTACCCACCTTTTGAATGGCTAGTTTGGTAAGTCGTGGTGCGCTCGAACTGGGTGTTGCATGTAATGCAAGTTATAGAATTTATTTGAAGAGATAACGTACTATGAATTCATGGGGTGTTACATTCTCCCCTCCTTTAATAAATTGTGCCCTCACAATTTGAAAATTTTCATTGAAAATAAAAGGTTAAAAATAGAAAAAAATACTTTTTTGGAATACCCACATCAAAAATTGGGTTAATGAAATTCTATCTTAATAAGAGGGAAAGAGAAATAAAAAAGTCACCACCAAAATTATGATCTCGATTAGGAGAAAATTAGTGAAAATTAGAGAAAAGTAATTGGAGAAAAACATAAATATTTAAAGGGAGTGATTGAGGTCATCAATCACAAACAAGTTTAAAATTGAGGCCCTGAAATCCATCAATATATGATGATTTAAAATATCATCAGTTCAACAAAACATAAGGTATTAGGATAAAACATTTTTGGTTTTAATATCCCTTCCCTAAAGTTTGAGAATTAATTTATTCATAGAATAAGAGGAAAAAATATACTTTACATGTAGAGTTTCATCCTTCAACTAATTCCTTCCACAAACTTATATTTCACTCCAAGAGATAATAGAATTCAAAAATATTCTATTTATCCTAATCGTTTAGGGTTTTAAAAATAAAGAATTTATAATTCATTTGTTATAATTTTAAAAAAACTACATCATACAAACTAGGACATCATGTAAGACAATGGTAGGTGATTACCCTTTTCTCCCTTCGGTTGCGGGTTCAAGTCTCGCGGCCTTGCTGGACACGACGGGTTGTCCCTCGACCTTTGAGTTTTTCAATTTATGACAATAAAAAAATAATCTCAAGAAATGATTTAACCATAACAATAGTATCCAATATCAAACTTAATCTATTCCAACCTTTAGACTTATCCAAAATACTTCTATCCGAACTCATTGTCCAAAATTTATAAGGAAGGTCACATAATATACATGTGAATAAATTCATCGTGTATTCTCTTAAAATGTGGTAATAAAATGAATTTCTAGAAAACCATATTTAAATAGGTATATAATTTCTTATTCCTTCTATAAATCATAGAATACTGGATATACTCTTAAAATCCAAAAATGTTGTAATCACTAACTATGATGGAATAAAAAAACCATTAATTAGTTCCAATGTAGTCAATAATATCCAATATAATTTATCCAAATCAATCACCTCTTATACCAAAATCAATACCAAAATATCATGACCATATTAAAGTTTAACTTTCCTTCAACCATGTATTTTCCAAAAAGTTTAACTTGCTATTGAGTCACTTTTCTTGGTACCACGTAATCTCAAATCCTTAATGAAATAGTACTGCAGTACAATCCTTATATACTCCATAATTATTATAACCAGAACATTGTTGATATGATACTAAAATGACATAATTCTTTAATATCAATATAAGAAAACTAGTCATTACTCTTCATTTTTGGTAATATTATAAATTGATTATTATCCAACAACATCATTTGCGGTATACTCTGATGGTTGGGACATTGATTCATGTAGTGTCCCAAATCCTTGGAGATGAAACATTGTACATTTTGAACTTTTTTATTACCCTTACTTTTTCTCTGCACTTATAAAAAACTCCCATTCCCTTCAAGAATTGACCAAGGGGATTCCTTCCACAGTTATCACACATGGGGAAATCCTTGTTTCCCTTATTCCCTTTATCTTTCTTTCTCTCTACCATCCTTTTCTTCTCTGGTATCCCTTCAAATCCATAGGACACATATAATTCTTTACTTATCTTATTAACACATGATACTATTTCTTCACATGATGATAATACATTTGAGACTATTTCCTTTCTAAATGTTGGCTAATTAACCTTGATATTTATGATCCTTCTTACTCTTTTGATCATACGTGTTGCTGGAGTTTTCATTCCATCTACTGGGCACCATTTCTAAATAATGGAATACACTAGGTTAGTTTTATGAATCAAAATGCATAATTAGAAACATGTAAAATACCTAACGTAAATTGAAAAGATTATGCATATAATCTATAATCATAAAAAATTATTTGAGGAAGTATTTAATTCTAAATCCTTCATAATGGATTGTATAGAAAATGTGAAATATCATTAGCATATCCCCCTAGAGTGTCATTACCAATTGTGCTGCAAGGCCCATTTTCGTGTACCAAGATACCCCGAGTCAAGCATAAACTCTTTGTCAAAGTTTTCACTCCTAGGAACATCTGTTCCAGAGCTTCCTCTACCTGCTCGTATCCAGATACAGATGTATTTCTTGGAAAATTTACAAAATCTCTACATTACCAAAATTCAAGGATGTTTTTCAATACTAATCCTCAATGTCTATCTTAGGGCAATGTTCTCTAATAAGATTTTTAATAAATATAGTTTCCAAGGTTATTTCTAAACTTCCTCTGATACCAACTATAAAGCCCCGACCCCAGTTACCCAGAGTTGGTGCATTATTTTAATACATTGTAATGATTACAAGGAATCTTGTCCCTAAGGAAAGTATAGTTTAGCAATCTTTGAAAATAGATTACAAATATGAACGTCACATTACATTATAAAATGAAAAACAACAACAACATTATCTACACTGAACACATTCATATCCCTTAGACTATCCCTGCAAGTTATTCATAATATAATTCTTCGCATCTTAGGAAAAACAAAACTTTTAAAGGGGTGAGCTTAGATGCTCAGTAAGGATAAAAATATAGTGTAGACTTTCATAAATAAGCACAAACATTTAAGGCAATGTATAAAACTGAAACAAAAGTCTTTTAAACTTAAACTTCAGCATAATATGGAAAAGATAAATCAAATAATTCCATTTACTTATTCACATGGATATTCTACTAGTCTAATAATCACATGTAATATCAATAGCTAATTTCATAATGGTGGAATGCATAATGGCTGACATCATAACCACATAGTCAAGGCATCATGCCCAGACTACAAATAAGATTTTATCAAGGCCTTATTCCAAGACACTAGTCTATCTCATGAGACCTAATGGTGCATCGAGGATCTATAGCGGGATCCACCCGTCACTTACTAAGTCCAATGCATTCCTCATATGAAAAGTTTGAATCATAACATAAACATTCTTATTAAAACTATCATACAAAATGTTAATACATTAACTATAACTCATGAATGGTATAAAAATAACATATCCATAGTCAAACATATCACAAAACCTTCAATACAATATGGAAGATTTGTATCATAATAAATCAACTTCAAACAAGTATAAAATCAATTAAAGGACATTGAAATAGTTGAAAGAAAAACTATTCGAAGGAAATACATCATTATATTTTGAAATAATTTAAAAGTTACGTAATTAAAAAAGAAAACATTTATTTTGAAGATAATATTATAAGATTGTAATGGAAGCATTGAATATGTTATAATGGAAGAAAAAAACCCCACTCTCCATATAAGTTAAAAAGAAATTCTTACCTTAATTTGTCGAAAAGGTCGTAAATTACCTTGTTTGGAAAATGAAAGAAAGATTACTTTAAAAAAATTCATAAATAGTCAAAAAATGGTATAATTGAATTTAATGCATAGTTTAGTAAATATTAAAAAAAAATTTAAAAACATTTTTAAGAAACACGGACGTTGATGATAAAGAGGTCCCAGTAGACACTTACATAAAAACATCCTCGGATAATAAAGAGATTGTCAAATTAACCCTTACCTTGTAATTTTACTTGTTCAAGGGTACATTAAAATACAGTATAATAGTTAAATAATTTTTATTAAATTATAAATGAACACTATACATAAATATGATATTGTATATGATCTTCTAATATTGCTTTGTTAATAAAATTTTAGTAGTATCATTATTTCGGGTGTTAACTGATTCATTTTCCTTTATTTGTTTTGTTACGTAAGTCATGTTTGTTATAGATAGGATGTATTTGATTCATATATAGAATGATATAATGTTACTAAAAATTATTTTTAATAATCAAATGAAAATTATTCTTAATGTTTACGATGGGGAATAAATCCCATCGCGTTCGTGGAGACGGTAATCAGTACATATGCACAAACACTACTTCCATACCATTTTTTTATTTGAAAAGAAAAGAAGACCAAGTGATACATAGGTATATTATTACTCTAGTATAATATAATATTTTATATATGTTACATAAGTTCATTAACATCATCCTTTAAATGTTCTATATATGGTATAAACAAGTCATATCACTTTGAGGGGGCGGTAGTCCGCACTTCCCCAAATGAAATTATCATATATATACAACATGAAAAGAAAAGAGTTATACAATAAAATAGAATTAAACAAGTTTACAGATAAAATAAATATCATATATAATTACGGTTCCATCATAATGGCCACCATTAGAGGTGGTAGTAGAAGATTGAACAATCATCATTTTGTGAGGTAGTAGTTCATCGTCCACAGAAACATTTTGTTCTATACACATTAGATGGAGGTGTATGTAGGTGTAGTTAAAATACTTCTAATAATTACAACCTAGTATACTGAGGGTACTGTTGTTGTTATAAAAGAAATTAATAATGACAGTTTAGTGGGTTGGAGAAGTAAAATAGAAGAAAATAACTAAAGAGGAGATGTTACCTTTAAATCGGGTAACTCCCTTTGGTTTGAACCAGAAGGCTTTCTTAAAGTGCCTTTTGCCTAAGGTAAGGCTTATAATAGGAATATAGGGATGCATGGTGATTAATTGTGAGTGTTTGGATGATCCAAGGGGCTTGAGAGGTGTGAGAAATGAGTTATAAGTGAGGGATTTTTATAAGGGGGCGGAGGGACTCTTTAGGAATGTTTGAAAATATTATTTTATTATATAATGATTATATGTTTCTAAAGGTCCAAACTCATTAAAGTAAAAGATAATATGACTCATTTTTGAAATAAAATCATCCAATAAGAATTGAGTAGGTTATGGATATTTTTTTAATTTTTATAATCACATTTATTTAAATCATTCTTTAATGAGGTAAACACTACATCATTATTGTGTCATAAATAATTTTTATATTTGATGTATAAAAATTATAAAAAAATAAAATTATTTAGTATATCTTTTTAGATTTAAAATTAATATTTATAGTCTAAAATATAAATTATATAACCTATTGTAAAAATTATTTTACTAAAAGATATATGTTTATGTTATTTTTGTCATTACTTTAAATTAATTCACATAAAGTGTGATTATCACTCTCATGTGGCACCATTTGGTCCGAAAATTGACCCAAGGATGCCCATGGTCAGATATGTATCAACAAATAGGAATAGGGCACATGTTAGGGTAATTTATTGTTATTATAATAATATTTTTTTACCCTTATTTACCAGATTTTTCCTTTAACCATGGTAAATAAAATATTTACTGGAGTAATTATTCATAATGTCTAAAAATAAAAGTTTTCTATTTAAACAATTTAGACCTCCTGATTAAAAATATGGAATCCATTTTCCCAAATTCAAAACACATAAGTGGCAGAAATTAATTTAAAATTAATTCTCGTTGTTAAAACAAAAAGCGTG
Source organism: Viscum album (assembly GCA_963277665.1). Taxonomy (NCBI): domain Eukaryota; kingdom Viridiplantae; phylum Streptophyta; class Magnoliopsida; order Santalales; family Viscaceae; genus Viscum; species Viscum album. The sequence goes on along the minus strand of OY728141.1, from coordinate 1,769,604,918 downwards.
TTTTTAAGAAATAATAACTATCAAAAGATTGACGCTTGTTTATGTCAATTTTAAATGTAAAATTACATCCAATGACCTAAATTATATTAAATGATAAAAATATAATCTAATAAAACTTTAAAACCACTCAAATTTATAATTTAACACTATAAATTATTTCGATTAAAAAATATATTTTTAATTAATATTTAGTATTTTTCACTATTATTTAAAATATGAAATTTATCAGAAAAGTACCAAAAACTTATCCGAACTAAATTTTTATGTCCCAATTCTAAATAATAATTTAGTTTCATTTAATTTAATACATAAAAGTGTCAAATATTGGTTTTAAAAAAGGTTCTCCACTAAAAGGCTTTAAAATTACATTTTTGAAAAATACTTCTTTTATCTGAAAAAATGAATTTGTTCTTATATTATTTCTAGGAAACACATAATATTGATTATAAAATTATATGTAGTATATAAAATTCAAAATTCCAATAATACTATTAATAAAAGGTTTTTGACCGACAATTTTGGTAAGTCGTCGTGCGCTCAAACTCGGTATTGGGTGTTATGCATGTTATTTATTTTATTTGAAGAGATAACGTACTATGAAATATTGGGGTGTTACATTCTCCCCTACTTCAATTAATTGAATCCTCTCAATTTGAAATTTTTCTTTGAAAATAAAAGGTTAAAAATAGAAAAATACCTTTGTGGAAAACCTACATTGGAAATTGGGTTAATTAAATTTAATGTTAATAAGAGGGAAAGAGAAATGAAAAAGTCACCACCAAATTATGATCTTGATTAGAAGAAAATTGGTGGGAATTAGAGACACATAATTGGAGAAAAAATGTAAATATTTAAAGGGAGTGATTTAGGTCATCAATAAAAAACAAGTATAAAATTAAGGGCCTTAAATCCATCAATCTATGATGATTTAAAATATCATCGGTTCATCAAAACATAAGGTATTAAGATAACACATTTTTGGTTTTATGATCCCTTTCCTAAAGTTTAAGAATTAATTTATTCATAGAATAAGAGGAAAAAATATACTTGACAAGTAGTGTTTCATCATTCAACTAATTCCTACCGCAAACTCAACTTTAAATCCAGAAGATAATAGAATTTAAAACTATTCTATTTATCCTAATCATATAGGGTTCCAAAAATAATGAATTTATAATTCATTTGTCAGAATTTTTAAAAAAAACTACTTTATACAAACTAGGAAATCACATAAGCCAGTGGTAGGTGATTACCCTTGTCACGGTTTGGTTGCAGGTTAATGTCACACAGCCCTGCCGGACGCGATGGGTTGTCACTTGACCTCCGAGTTGTTATTTTTATGAAAATCCAAAAATAATCTCAAGAAATGATTTAACCTTAAAAATATTATTCAATATCAAACTTAATATATTACAACCTTTAAACTTATCCATAATAATTTTGTCCGAACTCACAATCCAAAATTTATAAGGAAGGACACATAATATACATGTGAATACCTTCAACCTGGATTCTCTTAAAATGTTGTAATTAAATGAATTTCTTGAAAACCATATTTTAATAGGTATGTACTTCCTTATTCCTTATATAAATCATAGAATATTGGATATACTCTTAAAATCCAAAAATGTTGTAATCACCAACAATGATGCAATAAAAAAACCATTAATCAGTTCTAATGTAGTCAATAATATCCAATATAATCTATCAAAATCAATCATCTCTTATTCCAAAAATCATTACCACAGTATCAGTACCATATTAAAGTTTATCTTTCCTTTAACCACATATTTTACAAAAAGTTTAACTTGCTATTGAGTCACTTTTCTTGGTATCACACAATCTCAAATCCGTAATGAAATAGTACTGCAGTACAATCCTTATATACTCCATAATTATTATAACCAGTACATAATTGATACAACACTTAGATGACATAATTATTTAATATCAAAATAAGAAACTATCCATTACTCTTCATCTGTGGTAATATCAGAACATAATTATTATCAAACAACATCATTTGTGGTATACTCAGATGATTGGGACATTGATTCACGTAGTGTCCCAACTCCTTACAGATGATGCACTGTACATTTGGAACCCTTTTCATACCCTTATTTTTCTCCTCACATATAATAAACTCACATTCCCGTCAAGAATTTACTAAGTTTATTATTTCCACAGTTATCACATATGGGAAAATAATTGTTTCCCTTATTCCCTTTATCCATCTTTCTCTATACCATCCTTTTCTTCTCTGGCTTCCCTTCAAAGCCATAGGAATCAGATAATTCATTACTTATCTTGTTAACACATGATACTAATTCTTCATATGATGGTAATACATGGGAGACTATTTTCATTCAAAAAGTTGGATTAATACTATGAAATATATGAACCTTATTACTTTTTGGATCATGCGTATTACTAGAGTTCTTATTCCATCTACTGGGCGCCATTTCTAAACAATGGAATACACTAGTTTAGTTTTATAAATCACAATGCATAATTCCAAACTTTTAAAATACCTAACGTAAATTGAAAAGATTATGAATATAATCTATAATCATAAAAAATGTTTTCTTTATAGAAGTATTTACTCCTAAATCCTTCATAATGGATTGTAGAGAAAATGTGAATTATCCTAAGCATATCCCTCAGGAGTGTCATAACCAAAAGTGCAGCAAGGCCTATTTTCAGGTACCAGGATACCTCTGGTCAAGCCCGAAACTCTTTTTCAGAGTTTTCACTCCTAGGTACATATGTGCCAGATCCACCTCTACCTAATCGTATCTAGACAAGGATGTATTTCTTGAAAAAATCACAAAATCTCTACATTACCAAAATTCAAGGATGTTCTTCTATACTAATCCTCAAAGTCTATCTTAGGGTAATGTTATATAATTAGTGTTTTCCAAAATCTAGTTTCCAAGTTTATTGCTAAATTTCCTCTGATACCAACTGTAATTCCCCAACCCTAATTACCCTGAGTCGGTGCATTATTTTAATACATTGGCATGATTACATGGAATAAAGTCCCAAAGGACAGATCAATTTAGTAGTCTTGGAAAATATATTACATACATGAACGTCACATTACATTATAAAATGATAAAGAACAACAAATTTTTCTCCATTTACCACATTAATATCCCTTAGACTATCCCTACAGGTCACTCATAATTTAATTTTTCGCATCCTAGGAAAAATAAAACATAAAAATGGGTGAGCTCAGATGCTCATTAAGGATAACAATACAATATAAACATTTATAAATAAGAATAAACATTTAAGAAAAGGTATAAAACTAAAAAGATCTTTTTAAACCTAAAATTACGCATAATATGGAATAGATAAATCAAATAATTCCATTTACTTATTCACATGGATATTCTAATAGTCGAATAAGAACATGTAATATCAATAGCTAATTTCATAATCACGAAATGCATAATAACAGACATCATAACCACATAGTCAAGGCCTCGTGCCAAGACTAAAAATAGTATTTTGTGAAGGCCTTATGCCAAGACACTAGTTTGTCACATGAGACCTACTGATGCATCAAGGAGCTATAGTGGGCTCCACCCATCACTTACTAAGTCCATTGCATTCCTCATATGAAAAGGTAGAAATATTATATAAACATTCGTATTAGAACTAGCATAAGAAATGTTAATATATTGACCATAAACCATGAATGGTATAAAAATAACACATCCATAGTCAAACATACCACAAAACCTTCAATACAATAGGGAAAATTTGTTTCATAATAAATAAAATTCAAACAAGTATAAAATCCGTTAAAGGATGTTGACATAGATAAAATGAAAACTATTTGAAAGAAATACCTCTGTATATTTTGAAATCTTTTAAAATTAACGTAATTACAAAAGAAAACATTTATTTTAAAAATATTATTATAATCTTGAAATGGAAGTTTTGAAGATGTTATAACAATGGAAAATAACTGCATCCACCGTATAAGTTAATAATACATTCATACCTTAATTTGTCAAAAAGTTCATAAAGTACCTTGTTTGGAAAACAACATAAAGATTACTTTATAAGAATTTTATAAAAAGTAAAAAAATCGTATAAATGAATTTAACCCATATTCTAGTAAATAGTAATTTTTTTTGAAAAACATTTTTATGAAACATAGATGTGGATGATAAAGAGGTCCCAGTAGACTCTTATGTAAAAACAAACTCAGATAATAAAGAGATTGTAAAATTAACCCTTACCTTGTAATTTTCTTTGGTCGAGGGTACATTAACATTCTTTTATAATAGTTAAATCATTTTTATTAAATTATACAATAACCTAATACATAATTATGATATCATATACGATCTTATAATATTTCTTTGTTAATAATATTTTAGTAGTATCATTGTTTCGGGTGCTAACTGATTCGTTTTCCTTTATATGTTTTGTTACGTAAGTCATGTTTGTTATGAATAGGATTTATTTGATTCATATCCAGAATGATATAATTTTTTAAAATATTATTTTTAATAATCAAATTAAAATTATTCTTGAATGGTTATGATGGGGAATGAATCTCATCTCTTTTGTGGAGTAGGTAATCTGTAGGTATGCACAAACGCTACTTCCATTTCATTTTTTTTATTTTAAAAGGAAAGAAGACCAAATGATACATAGGTATATTATTACTCCGGTATAATAAAATATTTTATATATGTTATGTAAGTTCATTAACACCATCCTTTATACGCTCCATGTATGGTGTGAACGAGTCATATCAATTTGAGGGGGCGGTAGTCCGCACTTCCTCAAATAAAATTATCGTATATATACAACATGAAAAGAATAAAGGTATACTATAAATGAGAATTACAGAAGATAATATATAATATAAATATCATAAATATCATATATAATTACAGTGCCATCATAATGGCCACTATAAGAGGTGGTAGTAGAAGATTGAACAATCATTGTTTCGCAAGGCAGTAATTCGCCGTCCATCGAAATATTATGTTCTATACCCATTAGATAGAGGAGTGTGTAAGTTTAGTTCAAATAATTCACATAAAAACAACCTAAAATATTTAGGATACTGGTTTTTTTATAAAATAAATTAATAAAGATAATTCATGGGGTTAGAGAAGTGAAATAAATGAAAAAAACATAAGAGGAGATGTTACCTTGAAATCGGGTAAATCATTTTGGTTTGAACCAAAATTCTTCCATGAAGTGCCTTATGCCTAAGGAAATGCTTATAAGTGGAATATTTGTATGTAGGGAGATTAATTGGGTAGATTTTGGATTATAAAAGGGGCTTGAGATGTGTGAGAAATGGGTTAGAGGTGATGGCTTTTTATAAGGGGGAGGAGGGGCTCTTTAGGAATGTTTGAAAATATTATTTTATTATATAATGATGTTCGGTATATAGAGGTCCAAAACTCATTAAAGTCGAATATAATAGGACCCATGTTTGAAATAAACTCATAAAATAATAATTGGACAGTTTTTTAATATTGTTTTAATGTTTATAATCTCATTTATTTAAATCATTCTTTAATGAGGTAAACACTCCATCATTATTGTGTCATAAATAATTCTATTTTTTTTGATGTATAAAAATTATAAAAAAATACCATGATGTAGGAAATTTTTTTAGGCTTCAAATGAATATTTATATTAAAAAATATATCTTATATAACCCTTTTTAAAAATTATTTTACTAAAATATATATGTTTATGTCATTTTTTTCGTTACTTTAAATTAATTAATATAATGCGTCATTATCACTCAAAACTGGATCCATTTGGTCCCACAGTTTACCCAAGGATATAAATGGTCGGAAATGTATCATACAATAGAAATAGGACACATTTTAGGGTAATTTAATATTATTATATTAATATTTTGTTACCCTTATTTACCAGATTTACCCTTTAACCATGGTAAATAAAATATTTACTGAAATAATTATTCATAATGTCTATAAATAAAAGTTACCTATTTACGAAATTTGGACCTCCTAATTCCAAATATGGAATAAATTTTTCCAAATTCTAAACACTTAATTGGAATAAATTAATTGAAAATTAATTCCCATTGTTAAAACAAAAGCGTGTTTTTAAGAAATAATAAATATCAAAAGATTGACACTTGTTTATGTCAAATTTAAATGTAAAATTACATCTAATGACCTAAATTATGCTAAATGATAAAAATATAATCTAATGAAACTTTAAAAACACTTAAATTTATAATTTAACACTTTAAATTATATTGATTAAAAAGTTGTTTTTAATTAAAATTGTGTATTTTTCACTATTCATCAAAATATGAAATTTATCAGAAAAATACCAAAAAATTATCCAAACTAAATTTTTATGTCCTGATTCTAAAGAAAAATTTAATTTAATTAAATTGAATCTATAAAATTGTCATATAATTATTTTAAAAAATGTTCGCATTAAAAGGCAGTAAAGAGTCATTTTTGAAAAATACTTCTTTTATCTAAAAAAATGAATTTGTTCTTATATTATGTCCAAGAAACACATAATATGGATTCTAAAATTATATAGAGTATATAAAATTCAAAATTCAGTTAATAATATTCATAACCACTTTTTGAATGGCTTGTTTGGAAAGTCGTGGTGCGCTCGAACTGGGTGTTGTGTGTAACACAAGTTATTGAATTTCTTTGAAGAGATAACATGCTATGAAATCCTGGGGTGTTACACCATTAATGATGACCCAATAGTGACGTAAAAATTATTTTATTAATAGAAATATCAAATAAATTGTTTTAAAAATATTCAAATAAATATAATTTGAATCAATTATGTTGATAAACGAAGTTAATAGGTGAATATGAAATATAATAATTATATTCAATGTTTTGGTAAGTTATATTTCTGTATGGATTTAAATTTAAGTCAAAGTAATGAATAGTGTAAAAATTGACTATAAGGTCTAAAATATCTTATAGTTTCCATTTATAGAAAATTTAAACCATTTAAGTAAATATTTATAACATTTTCATATTTAGATAATTGTTACCAAAATTAAAATTAAATAGATTAATTAAGGATAATTCAGAATAACGAGGTTCAAAATATAATCCATGCATGTATGGATTTTATTGGTTGAGTGGATTTTGACCAATCCTCATTTTAATATCTAAATAAATCACTTTGGAGTTATTTTGAATTAAAAATAAATTTATATTAAATTAATTGTTTTGGAATTTCCAAAAGTGCCCCTCCCTAATCTTATAAAAGGTAACATCTCATTATCTTTTATTCACACATCTAAATACATTTTTCTTATCCAATAACCACCCTGTTCTACTTCTTACTTCCCTCACCTCATCCTAGAGGCCATACAATGGTCATAAATCCAACCAATGGAGTCCTATTATGAAAATAAAAAAGATACACTCAAAGAAGAGGTAATTGCTTTAACAACTCTTTCAAAGTTCTTTTCTTTTTCTACTTACTTTTACAAATTTGTTTCCATAATAAAGTAATAACTCACAAATCTAGTATATTTTGAGATTTTTTATGATTATGGGATAAAAATATTCCTCTTAATACCCATAATAGGAAAAACAATATCACAATGCATGCGTATGCACGACTTACAATCCCCACATTGTAGTGTAAAAATATTTTTCATCTATACATTAATTAGATGGGTATGATGATGAATATAAACGATTTAAATAATAAATATAACATTATTTTTTTACATTATAATTCATATTCCATCTAACTCCTTACCCTTTACCATTATGGAATAATACCATTGCTCATACGTAAGTACGACCTACTGTCTCTAATACGCGATGAGATTCATCCTCCACAACAACCATTTAAGAATGATTATGAAAATGTATACAATGAATAAATATAATATTTATGAACTTAATATTATTTTGGATATTAATAATATATATCTTATTCATAAGAAACAAGACTTATGAGATGAAATAAACATAAGTAAAGGAAGTAGTTTATGCATGAAATGATGAAAATAATGAAATATTATTAATAAAATGATATAAGAGGATCATATATGATATAATAAATAATGGATATAGTTTTTTTAACTTAATAAAATTATTTATCCACTATACAAGATTTTAACTCACCCTATAATAATAGAGAGTATGAGGTAAGGCTTGATTTCACAATCTCTTTACTATTCGATATTGCTTTTACGTAAGTATTTACTGGGAGATATTTATCATCCATGTGCATGTTTCTTTATAATGTATTTCAAAACATTATTACTATTCTTTTAAAATTTTATAAATAAAATTTACCCATGTTTGATTTTACAAAATGAATCTTTTTGTCGTTTTCCTTATGAGGTACTTTGAATGACTTTTTCAATAATGTATGGGAAGAATGGTTTTTTAACTTATAAGATAGAAGAAGAGATTTTAAACCGTGATGATGACTTAATGTTTTTGAATATATCTTCACAATCTTACAATATTATTTTCAATGAATATTTTTTTAAAATGTATGGCATTTTAAATAACTATTTTCAATAAAAGTGTATTTATCTAAAGATGTTTCCATTGATTTTATGAAAACATTTTCATCCATGTTAACAACCTTTATTGGATCTTATGTGTAACTGAGGTTGATTTCATATAATTAAACCTATCATATTTTATTGAAGGGTTCAGGAATAGTTTGATAGTGTATGTGCTACTTTTGTACCATTCATGGGTTATGGATAATATATTAAGATTTTTTATGCTAGTTTTTATTATGAATGTTTATGTCGGTTATGTTTTAACCCTTTCATAAGAGGAACGCATTGGTCATACTATGTGACAGGTGGGGACTTCTATAGTACCTCGATGCATCGGCAGGTCTCATGAGGCAAGCTAGTTTGGGTTTTTACCTATTTATGTATAGTCTTGGAATGACTCCTCGACTGAATGGTTATAATGTTAAAAAATATGAATTCCCTCTTTATGATACTAGCTGTTGATATTACATGTGATTATTCATCTACTAGAACATCCATGTGAATGTTTAAATGAAATTATTTGATTAAATAATTCTATATTATGTTAAAGGTTATGTTTGAAAGGCTTTGGCTTCAATTTTATACCTTTCCTTAAAAGTTTATTCTTATTTATGATAGATTCCACAATATTTTTTATCCTTACTGACAATATAATATCACCCCTTTATTATGTTTCATTTTACCTGAATGTGAAGAGGTATATTATGACTGACCTGCAGGGCTAGTATTTGATATATGAGTATTTTCAGTGTAAATACTTTGTTACTTTTCATTTCATGATGTAATTTAAAACTTATGTTTGTATGTAGTTTTTACAAGGCTACTAAACTGATTGGTTATTAGGGATTTTATTTTCTTATGATTATTCCAAATTAATAAAATAATGCACCAACTTCAAGCATCTGGGGTTAGGGTATTAAATAACATCAGCTTATAAATTTTTAACTTACAATCTTTTAGAAGTTTCCTTAAAATCATGGAACACATTAATTCAATATAGGCTTGATTCCAAAAAATTTTAAAAATGATAAAAACTATTAAAAATAAAAGATACCAAGTCTATTTTAAATAAAATCTAAATATTATCTAAAGTGTAATTCAAATTAATTTATTCATAATTAATGGAAATTTAAATAATGATTATATAAAATACTAAAAAATATAAAAAAAATTATTTCATGATCACTCCCCCACACTTAATAAATAAATTTTCCTCAAGTTCTCAAGGGTCGTACTTACTCTCAAACAAAAGTCATAGTTATAAGATTGTAAAATGGATAGATTTTAGTGGAATAATAATTTTACCAAGTGAGACTTTCAGAAATTCTTCTCTTCTTTGATACCTATTACAAAGATCCATTACACACTTCCTTGATACTTCCTATATGATCTTCAGATATATCGTTTATCCCTTCTTTATCCATGTTCATATTTCCACACACCTTTTCATCCCCTTTATTAATTAATAATTATTTAATTTTTCTCAGTCATGTTTTTGCAAATCATTAGTTAGATGAGTGGAGATTAAAATGGAACTAAACCATCTAAATACAATAAGTATCCCCCAAGACTAATTTTAATAGTTAGGTCATAAAAGAAATGATTGGGTAACTGAATTTTGGGACACTATAACTCTTATTTAACAGAAAAACTAAACACATAAAAACTTTATTTACTTAAGATAAATTCTATATTGGTTCTTGTTTTTTTACTTCTGTTTATATGAGCTATCCAGATTTCATTTATGGAGGATCATTGGTGTGGTTATCAATCCTAATGGGTATATCAATTAAGTTTAAGTTCAAAATTCAATTTTCCATATGTTATAATTTTGAATCTAATAAATTATTTTCTTTTAATAATCCTTTCCCTAGTTATAAGAAATGTTTATATGGTTGCCACTATGACTTGTTTATTCATAGTGAGGTAAAAGTGAAATTTATAAACAAGACTTCTATTTCTGTTTTATTTTCAAGGTCACGAAAACATTAAAAATAAATAAAACAAAGAGAGTTATTTTCAACCTAATCTAATCTTATCCCCTCCACCACACATATTTTAGGCACTAAATTTAATGAATTTTAGTGTGAAATTTTTCATTGTAAAGTATAAGTAAGATGTGAGTGTCAAGAATATAAATTTAAGAAAGAGAAAACTTGGTAGTACTCATTCATATGCAGTGGAGAGGAGAGTGGAATCCTCTAGGGGTTCTATCCAAAAATCTTAAATAAATTTGTTTAATCACTTCCCATTAAATTTTAAGGGTCACATGATTAATCTAATCTAATATCAACTACATCAAAGGTAAGTGTGTTAGTCACCATAAATGTTCTTTTCCACTTAGAAAAAATCATACTAGGCATGAGTTTCACACGAGAGGAGAATAGTAAAACTTTATCACTAACTTGTAAGTCTTTTCACTGAATGAGTCTACCATGGATATATTTGGTCTTTTCTTTATAGATCAAAGAGATCTCATAAGATTATATTATAAACTACTCATGTTACATAATTTGAGACTTTATGTTCTCTCTATATTTACTAAACTATATGTCAAATTTCATCCTAGCCTAGTAGGATTTGTACTACAGTTCAATGGAAAGGTGATAGAATTTACCATAAACAATTCTATTAGGAGATATAACATGGGGATTTTTGAATAAATTTAAATAATTTTGTAGTTTATCCTCTAGTTTCTTGCTACGTCACTTTCTATCAGGATAAACTATATTTTATAGAATTCTCTTTACATTCCCATTAGAAACTTTAGCCTACTCATTAATTTGTGGGTGGTAGGCAGTGGAGGTTTTGTGATAAACTCTATACTTTTTCAAGATCGACTCTATAATTTGGTTACATAAGTGCGTTATATGATCACTGATCATTTCTCAATGTATTCCAAACATAATAATAATGTGTGATCCTATAAAATCAATAACCACTCTTGAATCATCAGTTATAGTTTCTTGGGATTCAATATTTTTAGAAATATAATCCACTACTAATAAAATACAGGTAAATCAAAAAGAAATATGAAATTACCCCATGATGTCTATACCCCATCCATAATGTGTTTTTATAAAAAATAATTTTTTTGGAGGAATTGGTATTCTTTTGGAAATCTCTCCCGTGAATTGGCTACTTTTACTTGCTTTACAAAAATTATGGGAATAATAAAAAAATTTAGGCTATAAAAAATTTCCTCTAAAACTTTTTTATAAATTTAATGAGGTCCAAAGTGTCTACAACATGAAAGTGTGAAAAACATTAAGCAAGTTTCCTCTTTATCTAGTATACACCACCTAATCACTTGATCACTACATATTTTTCACATTAATGGATCCTCCAAATCATAGTACTTTGATATAGATTTATGTTTATATAATTTTTAATTAAAAAAGAACTAGGGTATCTTTAATGTGACCATGTAGTTTACCATGTATGCATATTATGGAACCTTACTAACACTTTCATAAATCTTATTACCAAGTACTGTGTCATCCATGGATGTTTCTGTAGCTACATGAGCTTTAGTAGTATGGGGAAATATTCTCATGTGGTTTCAACTAGGTTCTCACTACCATTATTTTAATTTATTTCAATTTTTTATTCTTATAGAATAATCATCCACTAAACTATCCTTGATTTTTCATCAACACACTTCATTAAGTACCTTAGAGCCACATAACGAGGATAATTGGTTATTTTAATTCCCAGTAGATATGAATGACATTTTTATATGAAATAAATATAGTATAAAATTTCTTATAGGTTTTTATATAATTAATATGAGTGGTATGTAGGGCCTATGAAGCATATTTTATTACTTATGAGTTTTTTGTTGTTTTTCGAGGACAATACTTCCCATACTGCTTGATTAGAGGCATCACATAAGACTTCAAAGGGTTTCTCATGGATGGTGGAATAATAATAGTGGATGACATCAGGGTCTCATTGAGCCAATAAAAATCTTTCCTACATGATTATTCAAACAAATAATAAGTATCTTTTATAAGATTATTAATTACAGGTAAGACAGTTTTAATTAAATATCTAATATACTATCTATAAAATCCATCATGTCCTTAGAATGACCTAACATGTTTCACAATAGTAGGGTATGTAAGTGTCGAGATGATATAAAACCTATCTTTATCCACTTAAATCCATCATGTAAAAGTGATATGTCCCAAAACATTACCCATTTCCACCATAAAGTGACATTTTCAATGTTTTAAACCATGTTATTTTAAATATAACTCTTTAAAACATTTTTAGGTACTCAAGATAGATTTAAGAAATAATTTCATTAGCTATAAAGTCATCAGGAAATACCTCCATGTAAAATTTATTAAGATCTGAGAAGACACTTACCATACAACATTGGAAATTACCTAGGGAATTACATAAACCAAATGGCATACTTTGATATACAAACATAATAAAGGGGAAAATAAATGTGATTTTATCCTATTCTTATAATGTTATAAGGACCTGAATGTAGCCAAATAATCTATCAAGAAAATAATAATGAACCATCCAAACTAATCCCTCTAGAATATTGATCTATAAATTTAATAGGTAAGTAGTCTTTTCAAGTCACCTAGCGCATTTTTCAATAATTAATATAGACCCTCCAACACTTTTTAATCTTAGTGGGAACTAATTCATTAATTTCATTATAAATAACAATGATTATAGTATTTTTTGGTACAATATGGATGGGAATCAACAACCAGGATTATAATATTGGATATATGACTCCATCTCCTAAAATTATCTCAACTTCATTTTTAACTGCTTCCATAAGTATTGGTCTTTTCCTTCTTTGAGGCTGCCTCATAGGTTTTCATTCACTCCCTAACAAAATTCATGGTATAAGTGGGAATAATACTAGGAATATCTCATAATGTCAATCCTAAAGTCTTAACATGTTTTTTCATTATTTTTAATAGTTAGTGTTCCTAATTAGGATCCAAATTGTTTGAAATTATCATAGGAATCTTTTTATCATCCCTAAGGTATGCATATTTTAGATTCGATGGATGTAGTTTTAACACCAATTTGGGTGGTTGTTATAGTGATAGTGTCAAATTAGTGTTACTCATATATGAAACCTATATATGAAAAAAGAAGTTGGTTATATATTTATGCAGATTATCAAAAAATTCTTCAACTAATTATTTTTCCAACAAGTCATTATATAGGTTGGTTCTAGATCCAATTTATTTTCAAAAAGAGAGTCATCCAAAGCCTTGGTGAATTTAAAGATGATTTTAAATTTATTATTTATTCCAACACTTGAATATATTTATCCGAGTAAAAAACTTATTTTCTAATGAGAGAGATTAAAAATAAAAGGTACTTATTGAAGGAATTTCATAAAATCCAAAATATTAAATTTACCAACATCTTCCCCAAAATATATAAAAATGGTTTCCTCATGAACATTTATAATAATTAATTATGTTCTAAAAAATGGTATACCTAATATGATAATGGGAATGGGTAGTATCTATATTTTCTTCAATGTCTAGTATTTAAAAATCTGTAGGGTATAACAGAACTTTTTCTTTATTGGTATACCCTCTAAAGCTCCTATATGGATAGTTTTTGATTAGTTGAAAAAATTTACTAAAACTTTGATTAGATTTAGATCTCCCACATATAGTGAATAATAAATTGAGTAAGGAAATAAATTTATTGATGATATCAAATCAAATAATTCATTAGTGAAAGTGAAATTTCATATAGTGTAAGATATAGATAAAGTTCTAAGATCATGACATATTTAAGCCATCTTTGGGGTTGATTAAGGTAGAAACATTCCTACCATGAATAAATTTTTCATCTCCATGAATTTTTATAATATTATTAGACATTTGATTTAGTAATTTTTTTAATTAAGGATTTTATTGATTAAACATAGTAGAGGTATATTTATTTCCACCTTCTTTATGGTGTAAAACACTTCTTTCTATAGACCCTCTTAATTGGTTTCCTTTAGTTGAGTCATTGTTAAAGGGAATGGTGGTAGGGGAAGAGGTAGATCATTAATATTTGTTTTTAACTTCTCTTTATCGATTGGGTTTGTCTCTAAAGGAACATATACTTATTTTTAAATAGGTACTGGTTCTTCTTACTTGGGCCATTCATTTTCAAAATCAACATTCTTTGATATTTCGTCACTTCCTTTCATTTATTTTCAAATTCTCATAGAAATAAAACTCGCATTAATATTGGGGTTAAGAACTAATTGAGTAGGAATTTTACCCAAAAAATGATTTACCAAAGTTTTTAGAGTGTTAAGGATTAAAACTCATAGAAAATTTTATGAGTTTTTTCAAATAAATTTAATTTCCTTGATAGTTTTCATTACACGCAACACTGAGTTTTAACAAACCATGAAAAAATAATAATATTATTATTATTTAAACATGAACATTATTTAAAATTCATTAAATTTTTTTTCATGAATTATAATAACAAAAATTTAAAAATTAATTATAATGGTTTTATATAAATAAATAATATTTTTAAAAAAGTACTTACTTTTTAGGAAAATATTTATATGCTTAAAAAAATACATTTTCCCTTAAAAAATGACTTTTATAGCTTTTTTGAACAAATAATAAAATTAGTTAATGAAAAATTAAGAATTTTTTTTTTACAAAATTAACTTCATTTTTTGAATCAACTTTTAAAAATCAGATTAGGGTGAATTTTTGTGTTTTTTCTAAAAAAGAATAATGTTTAGATGAATAGTCAAAAAATATTGGGTTTTTTATTGAAAACTTCATTTTCATTTAGAGAAATTATAAGGTTTAATTTAGTTTTGAAATGGTTAGAAAATATAAAAAGATAAATTTTGTTATAATTAATCCATTATAGGTCAGTGGAATAAATTTAATATTGAAGTTTGTTATAAAAACTTATTAAACTTTTGAAAAATTTCTCTTCAAAAAATAGTTATTTTGTCACATTAGTGAGGTTAATTTTAAATTAAAATTTTCCACTTATATGAATTTAATTTTGAAAAATTTATTCCATATTTTGAATTAGAAAATTTATTATTATATAATAATTTAATTTTTTTGTCAAAATGAATAGTAAAAACAGTAAAAATTAATTACCATGGCCAATGTTAAAATGTGTTTATCGGGGGTTAAACTGAAAAGATAAGGCATAAATAAATTTTACAAAACCTATTATATGGAAATATATAGATATTATCACCTATAATATTTTATAATTACCCATTTTTTATTCCTTTTAATGTGAAAAATGTGGGTACACTTAATTCTTTTATACAATTCCACGTGTGTCCTCTCTCACACTTATAAAAGGACACCACTCTCTTCTCCAATTAACACTTATAAACCAATTTTATTTGGACATTTACTACCCAAATATGTTCCTTAATTAACTCACCACATATTATAGGAATAATTTTTATTATAAAATGATCCTAAAAAGGCTTTCGGTTTAAATCTAAAGAGGTTCTCCGAAGAAGAGGTAAAATTCCTAAACTTATGTTTTTGGTTTATTTCCTCTTCTAAAACCTTAAAATATTATTCATATATGATAATATAATAAAAACAGTATATAATATATAAATATATATTATTAATTTAATTTTAGGACCTACATCTATCTCATTTTCCATCAAATGGGAAACAAAACCATCGATTGTGTGTATAGCGGACTACCGCCTCATGAGCCAATGCTATTCATTTTTCATCACCACCTTTCAAAAATGGATATAACGATGGATTTAATATTTATAAATTATATTTATTATATTATTATACTTCTATAGTTATAATATAACATATAACTTCTTACTTTCCATTCCACATGTATATGATAACGTCACTCGTGTGTACGGTGGACTACCGCCTCACGGAGCAATGTGACTTGTTTTTCACTTACAAATTTAAAGGAAGTTAATAAGGATATATATAATTAATTTATGTGATATTTATGATATAAAAATTATTATTTAAAGGTAATATATTATTTATATTCTATTTTTCCACTCATTGAGAAAATGGAAACAATATTCATGTATATGTATGACCTACTATCTCAATGAAGGATGTAATTCATTTTCTATCGCCAACTTTAATGGATTACTATAAATACTTATATAATGAATTTATATAATATTTATATCATTTTTTAAATTATGGAGATGATTGAATCATGATTAAAATTAAAGGACCAAAGATACCAAATGAACACATACATGAAAAATGAAGCAGTTATTACCTGAAATGTGATTTTAACAAGGAATTGTTCATCTAACCAATGTTAGTTATTTTTTATTAAAAGGAATGGGGAGACGCCCAAAAACAAGTTATCGAGTTCTGAAGTAATGAAGATCAAGGTAATTGTCCTGAACCATATTAGGGAACTCAGGGAGAAGGGATCCAATACAATGAAAGATGATGCAAGGGTTATTGGAAGTAACTCAGGAAGCCAAGAAGTTTGCTACCATGTTGCCCTCCCTCCAAGTGCGAGTGAGATTAATGACATATGAGAGAAACTTTAATCATTTATGAACAAAATATGTGATATACTATGCGGTAGAGATTAGACATTTTATGGAGTTAAGAAGGATTGAAGAGTCAGATTCCACCAGATTGAGGATAATACCATGATAATGACACAATGCTAGCTCTTTGAGCATTGTATCTTCCTTTTCCATGATAGAATAACCTTGAATATGACCGAAACTGAGGAAACAAATAACCAATCCATTATGGTCATAGACCACCCACCTCCTCATATATAACCTCGTGTACATTTTCCATCAGTATTTGATTTAATTCCGCATTACGAAGGTAACAATCTAACCCATACACCTTCAGTAGTGGAGGGGGGTGATCCTCACACTATAATATTTAGTGACCTAACACAAGTAAAAGGCGAGATCATAGTGTTTGAGTAGTTGAGACAACTCCCCCATGAGTGACCAAGATTTAACCTCCACAACTAGATGAGAAATAATGATTTCGTAGGATTGAAGGTGTATGAAGGAAGCCGAGACTTAGGGTAAGATATTTTTATCTCACTTTTATTTATATGGGACACATTCCTTATACACAACTTGTTTTTCTATGTGGTGTATATAATAACCATGAATGTATTGTATGATCATTAAAATGATAATTATTCGATATAAATATCCATATAATGTTTTTTTTATTTAACAGGTCTAACGATTCAAAATATACCAAAGTGGTAAAGGTTTAATGTTACAATTTCATTGTTTATCAGGATTGTCTATGATATGATTCTAATGACGAGATATTTTGACATAACTCTCAAGAAAATAATTAATTTTCTTCTCATCTGGTTATGTAATTAAAATACAAGTGTTCCTTTTTTTTCCACTTTATGTACTCAATTGTTCAAAATAATGTTTTTAATAAACATCATCCTTTTTTCTCTCTTCGTTCCAAAATCATTTTTCTTTCATATAAATGTTTTAATTTTTTTTCTAAAGAACAATTTCACTACTCTATAATGAATTTATAAAGACATTTCCTCCATCATGAACACTCAATTATTTGATGTTTCTAAAAAAATCAAGTCTATTTTCAAAGAAAATGACTTCATAAAAATTTCAGATTTTTTTATGTTAAACAATTGATTTCACAATAGAACAGATATTTTATTCATGAAATGGTCTGAGTGATCTTTCAAAATAATTTTTCATCTATGATGACATAATTTTATGTTACTCAAGATTTACTGGGGATATGATCCACTTGTACCATCCTAATACGTTCTATAGATGGTTTATATCTTTTATTACAAGATGTTTATGAAACCCATTACTTTTCTATGGGTTATGCTATGATGAAATGATGAAATATTTATGAAACTCATTTTTTACATGGGTTATTATATTTTGGAATTATGAAATATTTATGAATATCAATTCTGTTCCATGGGTAATTCTATATAAAAATGTTTATAAAACCCCTTTATTTTCTCATGTTATGATATGATGTATGTTTTATGATCTTGTGACACACAAATGTATGGTTTATGTGATGGGTGGGACTTATATCTCCTTCTAATATATTGGGTAATTATTAATGTTATATATGATCAAAGGGTATACATGATGTTATACCAATCCCAAAAGAGGGTACACAGGAGCTTATCCCAAGACCAAAGTAGGTGCATGGGTGGTTAACTCAAGCTTAATATGTTATAGATTTATTTATGGATATCCGTGAAATAATATTTTATATGATTATTTATATTAATTAAGTCTATGTATTAGTCTTATTTTATAAAATAATGTATCATGTTCTTTGATTTCTTTATGATTCATGTCTTATGAGCTGCTATGATTTATTCCATGACTGAAGTTTATGATCTATAATATGTAGGGTGTTATTTTTCAAATGTTATTATGATGTTATTATATTTTTATGCTCATTTTAAGTTGATATATCCCTTATTTACCCTTACCAAGCAAATGATATCCCAATTTCTTATGTATCCATTCCACAGGTTATGAGGAAACATTTTATCTAGGACATGTCTAAGAAGGGTGCTAATTATGAAGAACTTAGTGGGAGTTGATACAGATCACTTTTGGACCAGTTGTTTATGTGTCTTCCAAAGGAAATAAACCAAAATGATTCTAGAATGGATACTTATGTTATATAATGAGTATTAATTTATTAAGAAGTATTAAGTATGTGTGAGAAGTTTGGGTTGTTATAGTTGGTATTAGTGTAACACGCCAATTTTCTAATAGAATAAAATTTTATTCAATAGATTATGTGAAACGGAAAACCTAGATTAGAAGTGAATATAAAAACCCAAGAACTTAAAATATATTTATTTTAAAATAAAATTAATTCCTTTTATAGATTACGATACATGCAATAAAGAGCTACTTCGATAGCTTTTATTACACACAAGACCGAGTTTTACCGAACAACAATATATTATTATTATTATTATTTAATATAATATTAATAACATTTCCATTAAATTGAAGGATATAAATTGGATTTTATAAGTTATGATAATATATATTTTATACATGTTTATTAGTTATATATTTATTCATAATAAAGTAAGAATCATTTAATAGAAAAAAATATGTTGTGAAAAACTATATTATTCTAAAAGGTGAATTAGTTTCTCTTTGTAAACATAATTAAAAATTGATTTTTACGAATTTTAGAAAATTTATATGAAAAAATAAAATTCAATTTTTAAATGGTAATATAGAAAATATTTTTAGGTAATATTTCTGAATTTTTCTAGGAATTTTCATTTTTTTGATGAACAGTGAAAAATAATGACTTTTTTTAAAAAATTATTTTTTATTTAAATAATTTAAGTGGTTAAATTATATTTTTATTTTATTTTAAAAGTAAAATTAGTTAAATTTTATATCAATTAATAAAATTTAGTTTAATTGTGTTATTTTTATATTGGATCTAGGTATAAAAACTTTATAAACTTTTGAACATCTTCACTTTAAAAACCCTCTTTTCACATCACACAGGCATGATTAATTTTAAATTAAAAATTAAAAATTATGTAAATTTTAGTCAGTAAAATTAATTCCAAATTTTTAATTATAGTAATTTATAATTTCTAATAGGGTCAACTTAATGTTTTACCAAAATGAATATTGAAAATAGTAAAATATCAATTACCATGATTAAGATAAAAATAGATTTATTGGGTGTTAAACTAAGAGGATAAGGGTAAAAAATCACCTACCAATGCGGAAGCACCCATTTTGTAGACATATTTCAACATTATATCTTATAGGTTTAATAATGTTCCATTTCTGATGATTTTGGAAATATAAAAATGTGGGTATGATTGAATATGTTCAAAAATTACAAGTGTGTCACTAACCTCACTTATTGAAGGCCACCCCTCTCCTCCCCACTTAACACCTTCAAACCAAGTTGGTTCAAAAAATAACCTCCCTAATAAATTAAAAACTTCTTTAGTATCATCATAGAATCCTTATTTTTATAATAAATCTAACCTAAGAAGGATTTAGTGAAAAAACTTGGAGGATACCGGAAGAAGAGGTAATGTTCTTTAACGAGCGTCTTTATTTTACTTCTTTCTCCACCTCCTTTAATTTTTCTTAATCCAAGATGATATAATAAACATTGTTTATTCCATATATTTAGATTTTTTATAATAAGGTAATTTTCTAAAACCATCTCCAATTCCATTAAATGGGTTATGAAATCATCATTTGTGTGTATGGCAGACTACCGCCTTGCAAACCGATGTCGTTCATTTTTCCATTTCCACCTCTCAATGTTGGGTATGATGACACATATAAAGAATATATATATATATATATGATATTTATAACATATATTTACCTCAAGATTAATTGTATAATTTATATTTTTTACCTTCCATTCTATAGGACATTCGATAACGTCGCTCTTGTGTACGACTGACTACCGCCTCACGAAGCGATGCGATACGTCTTTCACTAATGGTTCACATGGAAACCGATAGAGATAATGTTAAATATTACATGTGGTATAAATGAAATAATTTTGATATTCATGAAATATTTATCATTATATAATGATAATATATATATATATATATATATCATTTTCTTGCATTCCATTTCACTCATGGATTGATGATAACATCGCTCATCTATGTGTAGACTACCACCTTCACGAAGCGACGTGCCTATCCATTCATCACCAAAGAACATGTATGATATATATAAATATATAATACGGTATATATGATATTAGTATCATTATTTAAGGTTAGAAAATTACTTACCATCTTTCCATAATGATCGGTGAAAAATGAAAATGAAGTTAGTGCATATGTACGACTAACCGTCTCCATGATCACAACACACTTAATTTTTTTATAAACATCATTAATGATGGTTTTAAAATTAAAATTGATATAAAAATATGATAATAATTTCTTTATTTTTATTATTGAGATGATAAAACTATATAATATGTGTAATAAAAAGATTTTTGATGATGAAACATGCATGAGAAAATAAGGCAATTTATACTTGAAACAATGAAACTACCGAAATATTATTAATGAATTGGTAATAAAATTTTAGAAAAGGATCACAAATGATAGTATAAATATTAATATGGTTATATTTGAAGTTAATAACATTTTTAAAGCCACTCTACCTAAGTTTAAATAATGCTCAACCAGAAGGAAATTTAATGTAAGGGATTTCTTCTCAATTTAATTTCATTGAGGCATATTGTAATGTTAGGAGCCTAATTTGTTTCATATGGTGTATATACTACCCATTTTACATTTAATATCATGAATAATTCATTATTAATGTTATTTTATGTTTAAATTTGAATTATTTCATCTAAGGGTATTTGAATTAAAAGTTATAATGTGGTAAAGAATTTCATAACTCAATTTCTTTTCACTGGGTTATATTAATTATTTGTTGTCATTGATATTATAAGATTATAATTATAATGAATTTTGATCATCTTATGTTATATTCAAACTTTTTTACCTGTATTTAAAATTGATACACATAATTTATCCATTGGTTTATTCTCACTTCAATGTTATGATCTTTGTAAGGGTTTACTTCACAATCTCATTTTAATAGAGATTGTTTAATATTGAATTTCAATTTAAAAAATTATTTGATCATTGTTTAATAAAAAATTTGATTTTTTTATTCTATAGTTAATCATGATATTTTCACGAAATCACAAGATTTTACCACTCTTTGTTACTTACAATAACTGATAAAATGTTTCTAATAAAATATGACTTCATTTCACTCTTCTGTAAAAAATATAGTTTCTTCCAAAACCATATTTTCTAAAATTGTTTTCCAAAATATTTTTTAAACTTATAAAAATTATTTATAAAATATATTTTAACCCATTTTTATTCATTATAAATTTTTTTCAATGGAATATTATTTCATTTCCAAAATAATTCCCCGTTTGATTTTACTGAAAGTATGAAAGGAAACCACTTAACATTTTCTAAACAAGGGACTTTCCTAAACATTTTTTACACTGCCAACGGAATGTAATTTTTAACTTTTATGAAATGTATGGAATTACCTATCTTCATGACCATAATTTTTTTGAAGCTTACTTTGAATGTTTATGAAGATATTTTTAAATAAATAAATTTCATAAGTGATTTTCAAAGAAACAGATTTTCTAACTATTTTTTTTTCAAAATGAAAATGTCATTTTATTAAATGAAAATTTTAAAGATAATTTTATGTTATTTATATTCATCAATGATAGAAACCTTTATTCTTACTTCAATGGGAATATGTTAATGTCATACTTATTCTTCCTCTAGATGGTTTATGATTATTTTGACCATAGATAGTAATGAAATTCACTTTTTTCATTTTGTAGTAATTAAATTTCAATTGAAAAAATCACTTTATTATGATAATTAGACATTAAATTTCCCTAAAATACCCATATTACTTATTATGGATAAGCTCATTTCTCAAAACTTTTTCCATTTTAACATATAATATTGACATTGAAAGATATATGTTCATCTGGTGAAATATTGAAAATCCAATTTCTTTACTCAATATGGATATTTAATGATAAGGAACTTTGTTCATGAATTTAATAGATTATTAAATATATGAGGCATTCTTTGAATATGAATTAAATGAGATGAGGATAATTTATAGTAATCCCCTTGATGAATTGGTATTATTATGGGATGAATAAATTGGCTAGCCTCAGTTAAATGGGTTTTCAAATAATATATTAAAAACCTTCTTGTTAAAGGTTTTGACGGTAAAGGTATTATTTCTCTGGGAAACATGATGTCAGATATTTAAGAATTTATTTTATTCAGATTTTAGATATTATTATCCATGATCTTTTTGAAATGATATTATCTCGGGATTCATTTCATTTTCATTTTATTGATTAAATGGAAGGTGTTTTCATTTATTTACATTTCCATATTGATTATTCCTTATCCAGTTATGATAGTTTGTTTATTGATTAAATTGAATGTTTTTTCAATTGTTTACCTTTACAATGATTATTCTAATAAATAATTTAAATATAATGTGTTTTCAAATATTTATATTTCCATATTTTCATTAATTATTGATGATGCTTAATTTATTCATGATCACTTTTGTTGTTCTTAACCCTTATTGAGAATTTGATCTCACACACATTTTTTTCTTTCTCTAGGATTTTTTGATGAGTACTTTGTTTGATATGTAAGAATATTCTATAAGTAATAATTTTTTTCTTGAAAAAAAATTATTTTTTAATTTTTGTATTCAATTGAAATTCAAGACTCGAGTATGTATCTAGTTTACCAGGACTACTAAACTATTTGGTCCTCTAGGATGCAATTCCTTTTTTCTTATGCCAATTTAATAAATCAGACACTGTCTATGGGTTACTGTGTAACAACCCGAGATTTTATGAGAATTATTATTTTTAATTTTATTTATGTCTTGTGTTGTACACTGCACCAAAATTATCTTGTGCTATACACAACACCGTATTAGCTTGCAGTATACGCAACACTATTCTTGGCTCGTGTTACACACAATTTTGACTTTATTTAGTAGAAATTATTCTATAAAACATTATGTATAGATTTTATTTAATTTATAAATGAAATATGTTTTGATTATGTTATATGCAACAATAAAGGGAGCTTTCACTACACGCAATCTTGACTTGGCTTGCATTATACGCAATCATGACCTTCATTGATAGCGTGTGTAGTACGCAATACCGGGTTTCACTAAACAATGATATATTATTATAACATTATTATGAACTATCCATTATGAATAGTATTATATAAATTTTGAATTTTATAACATTATAATTCATCTTACACATTTTATATAACATGGTATGAGAACAAAATAAATTTTTCGGTTAAAATAAGTATTAAAAAAAAACAATTTCGCCGCCTTTTGATGGTGCACCCACATTAAATTTAGTTTTTGACATGTTTATAAGTTCAATATGAAAAAATAAAATTCTTTTATGGAATCAAGATATAAAAATTTACTTTGGATAATTTTTTCATATTATTCTGATAACTTTCATATTTTAATGAATAGTAAAAACACGCTATATTTTAATTAAAAACAATTTTTTTTCATCCCAATAATTTATATGGTTAAATTATAAAATTGAATGATTTTAAATTATAAATAGAATATATTTTTACCATTTAATATAATTTATGTCATTACCATTAATTTTACATCGATTTCATAGGTAAAAACATTCCAATCTTTGGCAATGTTTTAACTTTTAAAACCCATTTTCTTAACAACAAGATTAATTTTAAATTAATTACTGAAACTTATGTGTTTTGAATTTTGAAAAATGGATTCCATATTTTAATTCAGTGGGTCCAAATTATTTTAATAGGTTAATTTTATTTTTTTGATATTATGAATAGTAACTACGGTAATTTTTATTTACTACAGTTAAAGGTAAATCGGGTAATTAAGGGTAAAAATAAGATTATAAATTTACTCTAAAACCTTCAAAAATTCTATTGGATGACTCAAAGTAGACTCTTATCACCTATGGGTCAGAATAAATTCATTTTATGGACTTTTGACCCTGAAAATAATTTAATTATAATTATAACCAAAGAAAGTGACAACATGTCACTCTCTTAAATCTTATAAGTATAATAATTTTAATTTAGTGATAAACTCCATGAATCTTCAAAAATTAATAGTCTCATAAAATCTAATAAAATTATACACATCATGTGAATTTATTTATAATTTTTAGGGATTAAATAATTATCATTAAAGGTGACACAATAGTGATGTTGAAATTATTTTATTGATTGAAATATCAAATAAATGGTTTTAAAAATATTTAAATAAATATTTTATGAAATATTTAATGTGATACACTAATTTTATAAATAAATATGACATGTTATGAATATATTAAATTTTTTATTTCGAACATATCTTTTGTGTGGATTTTATTTAAATTCAAATAAATGAATAGTGTCCAAATTGACATCTTTGTTATTTTATAAGAATAACATAATATAAAATTGTTTAAAAATTACAAAAATCGTTAAAAATTATAAATTAATATTTATATGGTTGAAAATGACATAAATAATACAATCATGGACAATTGAAAACACATAAGTAATTATTTATAACATTTTAAAATTTAGAATCTTATAACAACAAATAAAATTAAATAAATTAAATAAGGATAAATCAACTTGATAATGTTTAAAACAAATTACCAACATGTATAAATTTTATGGGTTGATGATATTACAACCATATCTCATATAATTTCGTATTTGAGTCATTTTGGAAGTTTTTAAGTGGGGTTTGAATTTATTATAAATTAATATTTTTGAGGTTTCCAAAGGTGCCCCTCTCCTCCCTTATAAATGGGCACCTCCTCTCTCTTCTCTTTACACAATTTTGAGCCTCCATGCTCGGAAAAACCCTGACCATTTCCATTATCATCTTTCCTAGAAACAATATAGAGGTTCTGGTCTCCTCAAAAAAAACAACTCTAGTGCCTTAAGAGGATTTTAAGAAGAGGCGTGTCAAAGAAGAGGTATTATGCTTTTTCGATTCTTCCCAATTTATTTCTTCTTATAATTCTTCCTCTTGGTTTGTTTAATCATAAATTAATAACATCAGTATCACTAATATACTTATATGTTATTATAAATATGAAACAACCCTATTTCATCTTCTATCCATCATACGAAAAACAAAATCACTGCGCGTGCGTACTTACGGAATACCATCTCCACACCGTGGTGTAATATGTTTTCCACCACCACCTAACTTGGATGGGTATAATGGTGTAAAGAATAACTATATATGGTTATTATAAGATCATACAGATTCTGAAATATTATATCATCCACTTTAATTCCACTAAATAATTATAGGTATGATATCATCGCTCGTGCGTACGTACGGATTACCGTGTCCACGACGCGATGAGATTCATTCTCCATGATAACCATTCAAGAATGATTATAAAGTATATAGAATGAATAAAAATGAAATATATTAAATAATTAATCTAATGGATTTATGTTTACATATATATATATATATATATATATATATATATATATTTCATCTACTGACTTCCATTCAATTCAATAAGGAAAGGAAAACAGCGTTCATGCGTACGTACGGCCTACCGTCTCCATGAACGGTGTATTTCATTTATTTATCTATATATTATTTATATATATATATACTGAATATATATGATATATAAATTGTTATTTACATTATATATATAAGTAAATCATGATATAATTAATAATAATATCAAGAACAACAAGTCCAAACACGTACGATAATTAAAACGATTTTACCCAAAACGCTGTTTTAACATGGAATTTACAAAAGAATAGGTGATATAAAGTAATAAGTGAACCATATATGATATCATAACAATAAATATGATTTTTTAATAATTCAATGACATTATTTAAATCATTATAAAGGAGTTTTGGATATGTACAAAGCATATAGAACCTAATGTAAGGGATAATTTTGCAAATCTCATTTTATTCCCGAGATTGCTTATACATAAGTATTTACTGGGTTTATGTTTATCATCCATGTCCATGTTTTATAAAAATGTTTTCATAAATTTTTTACTATTATTCAATGTATGTTTTAAGTAATTTTTACCCTTTTTTTACTTTTTACCACATTGTATGGAAGGAATCTTTTCTTTTGGTTACCATATAAGGTACTTTTTGACTTTTCTAACAAAGTATGAGAAGAATGTTTTTTTAACTTATACAGCATGAATGGATTTTTAAAGTTTCATAACGACTTATTTCAATGAAGGTTTCACTACAAAATTTCATGAATATTTTCAACAAAATCCTTTTCTTTTAAAATTACATGGCATTTTGTGAAATGAAAATTATTTTGAAGAAGAAACGATATTTTCCTCAAGAATTCATTACAAGTGTTTTATCAAAACCATTTTCCATCTAAGATGACATTATTTCATATGTTTATGTTTCAAGTATAATGTCTCTATGATTTACATGGTTTCACTTTTCTTATGATGAAATGATATCCATTTGTTTTATATGGATTATGTTATGATGGGATAGTGTTTATGAAACCCATTTTATTCTTTTGGTTCTGATGAATGATTTATGTTTATGTTGTAGAACACGTAAGAATGATTTAATTATGAGATGTGTGGGACCTATATCTCCCTCCAATTCATTGTATAATGATCTATATCTCATGATATAGACATGGTTGGAATGGTAAGTTAATCTTGTTCAATGTTACATGACTGGAATGAGGACTAAACTCGATTCAAAAAGGGAGTTTGTCCACTAAGATGGTATTGGAAGCAATGCCTTGGCTACTATGGAAATCATATCATGTGCTTAATGGTTTTCCACAATTACATGTTTTATTCCCATTCTATTTTATCATGATTGATGTTACTTTATGATATATGCATTACGTACTTCCAAGATTTATGTCTTTGCTCAAGGTTTTGATGTTTAGATTTTATGTTCAAGTTTTCTTTGCATTCAAATGTTTATGGATTGTTTTATGTTCCCTATGTTTACCCTTACTGAGCATTTTAGCTCACCCTTTTTATGTTTTCTTTTCACCAGGATATAAAGAAAGGTTTTATGTTAGGAAACAAAAGGGGAAGATATTTATGGGAGATGTTGGAGATCTTTCACCATGATTAGAAGATTGTGTTCCGAGTTTCCAAAGACACAGAGATATTACGATCATTGAGTGTCAGTTTTTGTTATGTATTAATTATTCTGAAAAAGTAATGTAATTTCCAAGTATGCCAGGTTTGGGGTCTCTACAGTTGGTATCAGAGGAAAGGTTTAGTTAACCTTTGGAAACTATGATACAAAAACATTAGTGATATCCCTAGAAGATATTTCTAAGGTATGTCACTAAGGTTACATATAAGTATAGGTTATAGTCCTAGAATTAAAATAATGATCTTATAATTAAACCTAATATGTTATATATTAAAGGTACTCCCCCTTTATTATGCTGTTTTCCTAGCATGATTTTTTCCTCACACACTATTCGTTTTGGGTTTTAGAAAATGGCTAGAAATTGGAAGGTTCACGATAATGGAGGATATGATGGACAATGGAATGATATTATTCATGAGAAACCAAATGAAACGAGATTTGGAAGTCCAAACATTGTTATTATTCCTAATCAGCAATCTCATAATATGATAAATAATCTCGACTTTGGTAAGTTTCCTGAATCATCTAATAAGAGAAAAAATGGAGTTTCATGATGATCATAGAGGAAAGAAAGTTCAATTTCCATCATGTAAATCATGTGGTAAGAGGCATCCGGGAGAATGTTTCAAAGGAACTGGAAGATGCCTGGGGTGTGGAAAAGAAGGACACAAAGCCAGTAATTGTAAAGGAAAAGGTTAAATTAACACCATGGACAAGGATAATGGTATTTCTAAGACATAAACAATAGGTAAACGATTTAAATGTGGAATGTACGGGAATTATGAAAACCAATGCTCTAAGGGAAAATTTCACGAAAAGAATCAACATGGTCGTATGGCTAGTATTTATGTTGATGATAACGAAGATACTACAAATGATATATGAGATGAAAGAAATGATTAAGCCTAGTCAGTGGTTTAAGAAGTTAGTGTAATGATTGAATGTTTATCAAGAATAATGTATGGAATTATGGAATAAAGAAAAATATAAGGATTGTAACACTGTTTTCTTTCTTTGAGTTTTTGAAAGTATATGATGAATGGTACCGGTAACTATGAAAGGTCATTCAAATATTTTTGGAAGGTAGATGATATGTGCATAATGGAAGGATAAGAAGATAATGAGATGTTTGATAGTATTAATGAGCTCATGACTAGTATAAGGACAATGTGATATCATGGTTTGAGTATACAGATTTTTGGGATTTTGGTATGTGGAAAGAGTTAACTTTTTACAACATTCATGTTTTCACTAAGGTTTAATGGGTACTCATTTTTAAAGAGAATACAAGATTAAGGTATTCACATGTTTGAAATGCGATCAACAAGATATATCTTGTGATATATGAGGGATAAATGATGGTATTCACGTGCTTGTTATATGAACTTTTTAGTAATTGTTCTCTTTTTACTATGAGTTTGGAAAGAAGTAATTTATATAAGCCTAAAGATTGGAATGGATTATGTTGAACATAAGTTAGTATTATTTAAGGATATAATTTTTTTTGATATTATTTCTAGAATCTTATAATAGTGTAGTTTAAGAAAAGGTACAACCTGCAGAATGGGTGAAAACCCATCGCGTCAGACGAGGATGTGGGAATCGAACCCACAACTGAAGTGCGAAAGGCCTTTATCGCCCACCACTGGTCTACAAGAAGTCCCTGGTTAGTAGAAACTAGTTTTATATTATTAAGCAGGATGATAGATGAAGAATAAGTCCATTTTGGAACCATATCCAATAAATCTCACCATAGATAGACTTATGTATATAACTTTTGATAACTTATATTTAAGACAGATGGAATGACCTATCATTCTATCGCATGATCTGATAAAACTTCACAAAATACAAATTCAACTTTATTTCTTTAAGAGATGAAGTGGAAATTTTTCAAGGCACGAGCAACGTTGAAATTTTACCAAAATCAAGTAAGTATTTCTTTTAATTAAAAACTTCTTCAACATTTTGGAAATGATCTTGAAAACCAAAAATGTTGTCCTAGTGCTCTAATATCTGATAGATCAGATGGTACCTTAGATCATCACAAATTTATGGCATTGTGACTATTGGATTTTTTCATAGCCCTATTCTCTACCACTCTCCATCAGAACTTGACGGTTAGATTTTTCTTCAATATCAATATTTTCACCTTTGTTATCCTATTTGGGAACCCAAGTGATGAGTAAATTTGGGTATCCATTTTCTTTCTAACACTAATTTTTTAAAATTAAGTTTTAGTATTCTTTTTTACGATGTGGGTTTCTATAAAAGAAACTTTCAAGTAGTAAACCATTTATAACCCCGACGAATTTTGAGGGTGAAATTAATTTTAAGGGGGGTAGAATGTAACAACCCGAGATTTTATGAGAATTATTATTTTTAATTTTATTGATGTATTTTTTTTACACTACACCAATATTATCATGTGCTATACACAACAACATATTAGCTTGCAGTATATGCAACACTATTCTTGGCTCGTGTTACACACAATTTTGAGTTTGTTTTGTAGAAATTATTCTACGCAACATTATGTATAGATTTTGTTTAATGTATAAATGATATAAGTTTTGATTATGTTATACGCAACAATATAGGGATCTTTCACTACACGCAACCTCGACTTATCTTTCATTATACGCAATCACGACCTTCCTCGATAGTGTGTGTAGTACGCAATACCGGGTTTTACTAAACAATGATATATTTTTATAACATTGTTATGAACTAGACGTTACGAATATTAGTATGTACATTTTAAATTTTATGACGTTATAATTCATTGTACACATTTTATATAACATGGTATGAGAACAAAATAAAATTTTCATGTAAAATAAGTATTTTTCAAAAAATTCAGTTTTGTCGCCTTTTGATGGAGAAACCACAATAAATTTAATTCTTGACATGTTTATAAGTTCAATTTGACAAAATAAAATTCTTCTTTGGAATCAGGATATAAAAATTTACTTTGGATAAATTTTTCATATTATTCTGATAACTTTCATATTTTAATGAATAGTAAAAACACGCTATATTTTAATTAAATTTTTCTCATCCCAATAAATTATATGGTTAAATTATTATATTTAATGGTTTTAAAGTATAAATAGAATATATTTTTACCATTTAATATAATTTATGTCATTACCACTAAATTTACATTGAATTCATAGGTAAAAACATTTCAATCTTTGGCAATGTTTTAACTTTTAAAACCCGTTTTCTTAACAACGAGATTAATTTAAAATTAATAACTAAAACTTATATGTTTTGAATTTTGAAAAATGTATTCCATATTTGAATTCATTGGGTCCAAATTATGTTAATAGGTTACTTTTAATTTTTTTGATATTATGAATCGTAACTACGATAATTTTTATTTACTATAGTTAAAGGTAAATCATGTAATTAAGGGTAAAAATAAGATTATAAATTTACCCTAACACCTGACAAAATTCTATTGGATGAAAAAATGTTTACCCTTATCACCTAAGGGTCGTAATAAATTCATTTTATGGACTTTTGACAATGAAAATAATTTAATTATTATTAAAACCAAATAAAGTGACAACATGTCACTCTCTTAAATAATATAATTATTATAATTTTAATTTAGTGATAAACTTCATGAAACTTAGAAAATGAATAGTCTCCAGAAATATAATAAAACTATATACATCATGTGAATTTATTTATATTTTTATGGATTAAATAATTATCATTAAAGGTGACACAATAGTGATGTGGAAATTATTTTATTGATTGAAATATCAAATAAATGGTTTTAAAAATATTAAAATAAATATTATATAAAATATTTAATGTGATCCACTAATTTTATAGATAAATATGACATGTTATGAATATATTAAATCTTTTAGTTCGAACATATATTCTGTGTGGATTTTATTTAAATTCAAATAAATGAATAGTGTCAAAATTGACACAATTGTTATTTTATAAGAACATCATAATATAAATTTTATTAAAAATCACAAAAAATTTAACAATTATAAATTAAAATTTATATGGTCTAAAATGACATAATTAATCTAATTATGGACAATTAATAACACATAAGTAATTATTTATAACAATTTAAAATTTAGAATCTTATAACCACAAATAAAATTAAATAGATTAAATAAGGATAAATCAAGTTGATAATGTTTAAAATAAATTACCAACATGTCAAAATTTTATTGGTTGATGAGACTACAACCATGTCTCATCTAATTTTGTATTTGAGTCATTTTGGAAGTTTTTAAGTGGGATTTTAATTAATTATAAATTAATATTTTTGAGGCTTCCAAAGGTGCCCCTCTCCTCCCTTATAAAAGGGCACCTCCTCCCTCTTCTCTTTATACAATTTTGAGCCTTAAAGGTCGGCCAAACCCTGACCATTTAAATTATCAACTTCCCTAGAAACATTATAGAGGTTCTGGTCTCCTCAAGAAAAACTCTAGTGCCTTAAGATGAGGTTAAGAAGAGGCGCGTCAAAGAAGATGTAATATCCTTTACCGATTCTTTCCAATTTATTTCTTATTCTACCTCTTCTTCTTTATTTTTTTTCATCATAAATTAATAAAATCAGTATCCCTAATATAATGATATGTTATTATAAATATTAAACAACCCTATTTCATCTTTTATCCATCCTATGGAAAATGAAATCACCGCGCATACGTACGTACGGAATACCGTGTCCATGCCGTGGTGTAATCTGTTTTCCACCACCACCTTACTTGGATTGGTATAATGGTGTATAGAATAACTTTATATGGTTATTATAACATCATATGGATTCTGAAATATTATATCATCCCCTCCAATTCCATTCAATAATTATAGGAATGATATCATCGCTCGTGTGTACGTATGGATTACCGTCTCCACGACGCGATGAGATTCATTATCCATGATAACCATTCAAGAATGATTATAAATTATATATAATGAATAATAATGAAATATATGACATAATGAAGCTACTGGATTTATGTATATATATATATGTCATATACTTACTTCTATTCAATTCAATAAGGAAAGGAAAATAGCGTTCATGCGTACGTACGGCCTCCCGTCTCCATGAACGGTGTATTTCATTTAATTTATATATCTATTATGTATATATATATACTCAATATATATGATATATAAATCATGATTTACATTCTGTATGTAAGTAAATCATGATATAAGTAATAATAATATCAAGAACAACAAGTCCAAACACGTATGATAAATAAAACGATTTTACCAAAACGCTGCTTTAATATGGAATTTACAAAAGAACAGGTGATATAATATAATAAGTGAACAATATATGATATAATAACAATAAATATGATTCTGTAATAAGTCAATGAAATTATTTAAATCGTTATACAGGAGGTTCGGATACGTACGAAGCATATCAGACCTAAGGTAAGGGATAATTTAGCAAATCTCATTTTTTATGAGATTGCTTATACATAAGTATTTAATGGGGTTATGTTTATCATCCATGTACATGTTTTCTAAAAATGTTTTCATAAAATGTTTACAATTATTCCATGTATGTTTAAAGTAATTTTTACCATTTGTTGAATTTTTACCACATTGTATGGAAGGAATCTTTCCTCTGGTTACCATATAAGGTACTTTTTCACTTTTGTGACAAAAGTACAAGAAGAATGTTTTTTAACTTATACGGCATGAATGAATTTTTATAGTTTCATAATGAATTATTTCAATGAAGATTCATCTACAAAATTTCATGACTATTTTCAAAAAAATCATTTTCTTTTAAAATTTAACAACATTTTTTGAAAAGAAAATGATTTTGAAGAAGAAAGGATATTTTCCTCAAGAATTCATTTCAAGTGTTTTATCAAAAAAAATTTCTATATAAGATGACATTATTTCATATGTGTATTTTTCAAGTATAATGTCTCTATAATTTACATGGTTTCACTTTTCTTATGATGAAATGATATCCATTTTTTTTATATGGATTATGTTATGATGGGATGGTGTTTATGAATCCCATTTTATTCTTTTGGTTATGATGAATGATTTATGTTTATGTTTTGTCACGCGTAAGAATGATTTCATTATGAGATGGGTGGTACCTATATCTCCCTCTAATATATTGGCGAAAGATTTATATCTCATGAGGTAGACATGGCTGGAATGGTAAGTTAATCTGGTTCACTGTTACAGAACTGGAATGAGGAGTGAACTCGATTCAGAAAGGGACTTTGTCCACTAAGATGGTCTTGGAACCAATGACTTGCATACTATGGATATCATATCATGTGCTTAATGATTTTCCATAATTACATGTTTTATTCCCATTCTATTTTATCATGATTGATTTTACTTCATGATATATGCCTTATGTACTTCCAAGATTTATGTCTTTGATCAAGGTTTTGATGTTTAGATTTTATGTTCAAGTTTTCTTTACATTCAAATGTTTATGGATTGTTTTATGTTTTCTATGTTTACCCTTAATGAGAATTTGAGCTCACCCTTTTTATGTTTTATTTTCCCCAGGATATAAATAAAGGTTTTAGGTAAGAAAACAAAAGGGGAAGATCTTTATGGGAGATGTTAAAGATCCTTCACCATGATTAGAAGATTGTGTTCCGAGTTTCCAAAGACACTAAACAATTACGATCCTTGAGTGTTGGTTTTCGTTATGTATTATATATTCCACAAAAGTAATATAATTTCCAAGTACGTCAGGTTTGGGCTCACTACATACTGGGTCCAGGGTTGCTAAAATTGGTATCAAAAGAAGTTTAGTTAAAACCATGAGATCTATATTTAGGAGAACAGACACTAGGGAACATAAACTTTTGATCAACTTTGAGGATAAGTATAAAAGAATATCCTAATGTTTTGGTAAAGAAGAGATTATGTGGAATTTATTGGAAATAAATCCCAATATAGAAAACACATTAATACATGGTTCTAAAATAGATATACCTATGGGTAATAACTCCAAAAGGGCACATTAGGCATGAACTGATCATCACTTGGTAGCAGACAACGATCCTTATTGTGCACCTGGATTGACACTCTCATGGGATATCTATAGGATAATTCATGTTTTATTTACAAAAAAATATGAAGTATTAGAATAGATAATGATAATGAATGACCTAGGATAAATCGTAGACAATGGAAAGACCTATGTGGAAATAAAAACAAAGTATTTATGTTTTGGGATTCAAAATACACATTTTTAGTAGTATTTTTACCAAGGGTATTTTAGTTATAAGAATCATAAAAAATCTTTTAATTATGTTTGTATTATATATATCTAAATTATCTTAAGATTTATGGATAAAATATTGGGTTAATGAATTTAATATTGATAATTTGTTCAAAGTATTAAACAACTCTTTTTCAGTTTTATATGATGGGTGTCTATTATGATTTAAGAAATTTTGGAGAAATTTATGGAAAGTATATTTTTATTAGAAAAGTTATTTAAGGAATAATGTCATTACATATTTATAGACATAAGTTTTAAGTTATTTATAGTCTTTAGCTTTAATATTATCACCAATTAAATTTTAATAATATTCAAATAATATTATTTAACTTTTTGAAAAAAAGTTGTATTTAAAACCATATTAAAAAGGTTATTTAATGATTGATTTTATTTAAAGGATGTCAATAATATTGTTTTGGGAATGTTATCTGAATTATTTAAATATATTCTAGAAAAATTAAAACCCATATGCTGGGTGAAAACCCATGTCATCAGGAAAGGATGTGGGGCTTGAGCCCATGACCGAAAGATTATAAGGGTTTAGCACCTACCACTGGCCTACATAAATTCTTCGTTAATGTATCATTATTTTTAACTAAAGGATTTGCAAAAAATATATTAATTATGAATTAGTGGTTCTAATTTTGAGCTTTAAATATTAATGTATTGGGTATATTTTTCTAACCATATTGATTTGTGAATATATTTAGAGATAAAAGTAAATACTTGTTTTATGGATCTTATAATCCGTTAAAAGTGGATTTTGGTGATTCAGGCATAATAAAATTCATTTTTGGATATTAATTTATTGGGGTATGAGATTAATTTTAAATTAATTTATGCATAAAAAAGGATAAAATTGTGATTATAAATTGGAAACATATAATGTAAGTATATTTCATTACATTTGGCTAGTAAAATAATTCCTCAACTTTAGGAAAAATATTTTGAAACAAAATATTATCCAATTACCTTCATAACTGATAAATCATATGGTCTTTTAGATAATCATATATTTATATATTTTAGGCCCTTAAATTTCCATTTATCATTTAATTTCTTCTGATCAATTACCTTATTCACTCTCTATAATTTTTCAGTCTTTTCTTTCATGTCCAAGTTTTTATTTCCCACTTACGTTCTCCTAATTAGAAACATAGTCATGTGTTATTCCAGATGGCCTGAATACATAATTTTCTATATTATTTATGTGGTGTTTTATTAAAACTTTTATTATGTGGGTTTTTCAATAATGGAATTTGAAAATATCTAACCCTGTATTACTAAGATCAAGTTTAAATTTCAAGGATGTGATTTTTTAAGGCGGGGAGAATGTAACACCCCCAAAATTCTAAAAGAATAAAATTTTATTCAATTGAAGATGCGACACAAAAAACCTAGATTAGAAGAAAATATAGCACCAAAATAAATTATAATATATTTATTTTATATTAAATTTAAATTCTTCAATAGTTTATTATATAAATAATAATGAGTTTCTTTAATAGCTTGCGTTATATGGAAAACTGAGTTTTACTGGACAATAACATACTATTAATATTATTATTTTATATAATAGTTATAAAATTTCCATTAAATTGTAGGGTATGAATATTATTGACTAAATTATTAAAATATATAGCTTATATGTGTTTATTAGTTATATATTGATTAGTCATAAAATAAGAATCATTTTATAGAAAAAAATATTTTTTGAACGACTATATTTTTCTAAAAGATAGATTAGTTTCACTTTGAGAACATAATTTAAAATTAAATTTCTTCACTTTCAGAAAATTTTCATGAAAAAATAAACATTATTTTTGAAACTTTAATATCAAAATTATCACGGGGTGAATTTTTGGGATTCTTCGAAGAAGTTTCATTTTTTTAATGAATAGTAAAAAATACTAAATTTTAATTGAAAAATTCCATTTCATTTCAATAATTTATATTATGAAACTATATTTTTAATTAGTTTTAAAGTTAAATGAGTTAATTTTTATATAAATTAATCCAATTTAGGTCATATGAATCATTTTCATATTGAATTTATATATAAAAACATTTTGAACTTTCAAACAATTTTACATTAAAAGCATGTTTTCTTGATTTGTTCATGGAATGAATTTTTAGTGCCCCCTTTATAACTTGTAGGGATCCTTTGAGTGGTATTTACACTCTCCTATCACGATATAGGGGTTCCCCTCGGCATATTTTGGGATGGGGGAGGCTCGTGATTGTCTTCAAAACCACCTCCCCCTTATTTCTACTCCGATTTTCTCTTCTCTTTCATGTCTGACATTTGACGGTCCTCGAAGCAAGGTAATCATTTCATTTTGATGATTTTATGTTTTATGTTTGGTGGGTATTTTTTCAGCATCACTGTATTTGGAGATTCCCTACTCCTCCATGATGATTTCTTTTTCTTTTTGTGGTTTGCGCGATTTGGACTCCTGTGAGGATCTTTCGTAGTACAGATCGGACCAAATCCATGCCGAGAGTGGCATTTTTGGGTCAGATGGATTGGATCTCCTCATTAGAGATGCTCCCATGGTGTGGTTTTGTGCCATCCAATCCTGGGTGATGTTGGTCCCACTTTGGGATCCTTGTAAATCCTTCCTCTTTGGGATGCTTCTGCTAATGGTTTCAGAAGCCGCATGGATAGTGATAGGGTCTTGTTCTGGCTTCGATTCTGGTGACCTATTTTCTCTCTATTGTGGAGGATTTTTGTGATAGATTCATGGTGTACTGGGTATGATATCATTTTGTTTTGTGGTGATCTAGGACATTGCAATTATGAAGGTTTCATCGTAGAGGATGAATAATTTGTAATGTGTTGGAGATGAATTTTGGATTTCATGGATGGATTTAGTGATGGTATGTCTATTTTGTGGCTCTACGGTTTGAAATTTTTGGGATAATGCAACCAGTTAATGTTCAAGGGAATGCATCAAAAGAGGTTCAGAGCACGAAGCTTTCACCTGACCATGAATTTCTAGAATTTGATATTTGAGATGGTATTACAATTTCCATCAGTACCAGGCTCGTGCATCCTTGCATAGGGCAGCTAGCCGAGCATCAATGAGAATGTGGAGGCTGGTCTTCACATTATTAATTTTAGGGAGGGGATTTTATTTGTAGTTTGGAATTGGGAATTTTTTGTCTTTTTTCCTTTGGAATGTGGTTCATGGTTTTTGTTTTAAGTCCTTGATATCTTGTTTGGTTCCCCCTCACCCCTTAAAAGGGGGGTCTATGTTAATAAAAAATTAATTTTCTGTCATCATGTCTACAAGATTAATTTTAAATTAAAATTTTCCAATTATGTGAATTGAATTTAAAAAGTGGATTCCATATTTGTAATCATAATAATTTATAATTCATAATATGGAAAAATTATTTTTTGAAAAAAATGAATAGTGAAATAGTAAAAAATTAATTATCATAGTGAAGGTAAAAATTGATTTACCTAGGTGGTTAAACTAAGAGTATAAGGATTAAAAATGGCCATAAAACTTTTAAAAAACCCATTGGATGGAAATATATCAACCTTATATCTTAAATTTTTGACAATGGACCGTTTTATATGCTTTTTTCTTGATAAAAACTTGGGTATTGTTGAAACTTTTCGAAAATTAAAAGTGTGCCACTAACCTCACTTAAAAGAGGCCACCCCTCTCCTCTCCACTTTACACATTAAAGCCTATTTGGTTAGACCAATACCTACCCAAATAACTTTAAAAATTACATCCCCTAATCATAGAAGCCTAATTTTGGTAATAAATCTAACATATGAATGATTTATTGCAATCCTAATGAGTATACCAAAAGCAGAGGTAATGTTCTTCAATGTTCTTCAATGATCATCTTTATTTTACTTGTTTCACGACCTACTCTAATTTTTTGAAAAACATGATGATATAATATCCAAATTATATCCCGTATGCTAGGATGTTTTTTAAAATATGGAAATTACCTAAAACCATCTCCACTTACATAAAATGGGTTACGAAATCATTATTCATGTGTACAGAAGACTATTGCCTTGCAAACTGATATAATTCATTTTTATATTTCCACCTCTCATGGATGGGTATGATGATAGATATAAAGTATATATATGATATTGAATTTTTTTATACCTTTGGGGTAATTATTATATATATATATATTACCTTCCTTTCTATAGGAGATACAATAATTTTACTCATGTGTATGAGGGACTACCACCTCATGAAGCGATGTGATATGTCTTTCACTAACACTTCTCATAGAAGGTTATGAAGATAAATGTAAGGATTATATGTGATATACATGATATAATTATTATACTAATGAAATATTTATCATTTTGGAAAATAATATATATCATTTTATTTCTTTTCTTTTCACTCATGTAAAATGATAACTTCGTTAATGTATGTGTGGACATTACCTTCACAAAGTGATGTGACTCTATTTTTATCACCAAACAACATGGATGATTTATATAAGTATATAATATGGTATATATTATATTATTATCATTATGTATTTATAAAAAATTACTTACCACCTTTCTATACTGACTGGTGAAAAATGAAAATGTTACTCAAGCGTACGTATGACCTACCATCTTTATGATCGTAACATACTTAATTTTTCATAACCATCATTCATGATTGGTTTTAAAAGTAAAATTGATGTAAAAATATACTAATTATTACATGATTATTATTATGGAGATGATATAACAACATAATATAATCAATAACTGGATATTTCATGATGAAACACACATTAGAAAATAGGGCAATTAAAACCCAAAATAATGAAAACAATGAATGATTCTTGACAAATAGGTAATAATATGTTATAAAAGGATTAGTTATGATAGAATAAATATTAATATGGGTATTTTAAGTTAATAATGTGTTGAAAACCACTATAAATGAGGTTAAATAACATTTAACCAAAAGGAAGCACAAGGTAAGGGATTTTGTCTCAATTTCATTTCATTGAGGCATATTGTAATGTTATGAAAATAATTTATTTTATATGATGTATATACTACCCCTTTGACATGTAATATCATGAGTACATAATTATTCATGGTATTTTTATTTTAAATTTTAATTATTTCACATAAGGGTATTTTAATTAAATTTTACCAAGTGGTAAGGAATTTCATAACTGAATTTCTTTTCATTGGGTTATACTATATTTTCCTTGTCATTGATATTTTATTATTATTTCTATAATGAATTTTTTTATCTTATGTTTTATTTCCACTTTTTTATATGTATCTAAATTTTATACATGTAATCTATTTATTGGTTCATTCTCACTTCAATATTATGATCTTTGAAAGGGTTTACTTCACAATCTCATTTTAATTGAGATTTTTTATTCTTGTATTTCAATTGAAGGAAATTATTTGATAATTTTTAATAAGACCTTTAATTTTATTAAAATATAATTATTCATGAAAGTTTATAGTAGTAATATAATTAAAATACTTTTTAAAATATTTTTAACAAATTTGACTTCATTTCTCGATTCGGATGGAAATATGTTTTCTTCAAAAACCATGTTTTCTAAGAATGTTTTAAGAAATATTTTTAGCCTTTTAAAAATGATTTATTAAATAAAATTTTACCCAATTTTACTCTTTATATTTTTTTAAAAGGAATCTTATGTTCCTTTCAAAACAATGATAGTTTGGATTTTACTGAAAATGTGAAAGGAATATTCTTGTCATTTTTTGAATAAGGCACTTTATTCACCTTTTTTATAGCATAAAAGGAATGTTATTTTAACTATTATAACATATATGGAATTACCAACCATCCTTAAATTAATTTATTACAATATTACTTTTCATCTTTATGAGGGTATTTTTAAATAAATTGTTTTTAAAAGTGATTTTCAATGAAAATGATTTCAAAATGTCTTTCAAAACAAAAAGGATCTTTTCCTCAAGAATGTTTTTAATAATGGTTTTTTGGTATTTCTATTGATCAATGAAGAAAAACTTTATTCGTACTCAAATAGGTATATGTTAATACCATCCTTATTCTTCCCTTATATATTTTATGATTATTTTGGCCAAGGATACTATTGACATTAAGTTCCTTATTTTATTTTGTTGTCATTAACTTCCCATTGAAATATTAACATACCTATGATAATTAGATATTAAATTTACCCCAAATACCCAAAATATTTATCATGTATATTATTGTTTATTAAACCAATTACCATTTTAACATACTATGTTTACATTTAATGTTATTTGTTCATCTGTGGAAATATTGATGAATCCATATTATTTACTCAATATGGTTATATAATGCTAAGGAACATTTTTCACAAATTAAATCAATTACTCAATATATAACCTTTGATTTGGACATGAATTACATAAGTTTGAGACCATTTATGTAACATCCCTAACCTAGGAGCCACTAAACCAGTGCCTCAAGAAAAGTCACCACATGCCCACAAGCACGCCTCCCCGTACACCAAAGGTTGATGACTAGCAACGAGGGTCTAATAGGTCACATGGGGATACTATAATATCTTTACCAGAGTAAGACACAATAAATTACAATATAAATAGAAGAAAAAAAATGCAACAACTATTAAACATTCATAACTATCATCTCCAAAAATTGGGTAAAACATACAAACTAAAAATAAACATATCATGCCATACCAATAGTGTCATAAGTACAAAATACACAAACTAAAAATAAACAGCTAAATCCCCAAACGGTTATGCCTCCATGTTCAAAACCAAATCCATTTTAAAACTAAACCCAAATCAAATCCCAAGCATGGGTCTCTTTCCCTTACCGTGACTTGCAAGCATAAAATCTTCTTGGCTGCCCAACAGTGGACCGGGAAGGGTGTGGGTACAAATCAGTAGGCCACTACCAATGGTGTCCACAAAATATCCAGTCTGACAGATAGTGCATGGAAGAACTATATAAATGATAAAATAACCAAAAGATAACATGGGTTTCATTAGTTATAAATTTCTTATTAAGTCATTCCATTTGTTATTACCATTTACAAGCTCATTCCATCTTCATTACTTAATTCACTTCATCACATGTTCAATGGGTTAGGCATATTCATCAATCTCAAACATAGGGGAATAAATCAAGTTCCCTAGCTCACTAGGGGTAAACACATCACGACATATACAATACACTCACCTTGAAGCCTCAGTATATGTGGTATCATCAAATGAAAACATTAGGGGAATAGAACTCCCTCCCCTTCTCTAATCTGTGAATTTTAGGGTGGATTTTAGAGCCTTAGTCTAACTCGAACCATGGTAATAGATCCTCATGTCAGTACACCACTCTACCAAGCCATGCACACATGCTTATTTACCATTCACCACATATACCACATCACAACCAACCATATCCAGCAATAATAGAAATATCACATTCCATGACAATCAATATGGGAATTAATATTATGCCATAATCCATTAACACATTTACCATTTATGTCACATATCCATTTATCCCAATTACCAATTCTTATGCCTAATTCACTAATAATATTCAAAATTCCCCTTAAAATAACCATTTAACATACTCTACAATTTACACATGATAATTCACTTAACCCATTCATCATTTCCAATGCATTAACCCATTTATGAATTTCTATGTAAATTTTGAATTCAATTTGACAGATTCACATTAATCCCATTTAACTCATTTTCATGCCATACCAAACAACCAATTATTATATTATCAACCCTAGTCATAACTACCAATATTATAATTTCAACCCAACTATCCATATTAACATATACTTCATGGTATCTATATTATCACACATCAACTATACCCACAACATTACCAATTTCTATGTTTAAGAATATCAACACACATAATGGGTGGCCCTAAATTGTTATAATCATACTCCATGCACCTCTAAGGGATCATGAGGGATTAAGTT
The DNA here is from genome assembly GCA_963277665.1 of Viscum album. NCBI lineage: Eukaryota > Viridiplantae > Streptophyta > Magnoliopsida > Santalales > Viscaceae > Viscum > Viscum album. The sequence goes on along the minus strand of OY728141.1, from coordinate 1,769,561,326 downwards.
CATCAATTAGAAACCCATTTTAGAAAATCCCACTGACAAAATCAAAAGAACATCAAAGGGGGAGCAAGAACACAATTTCATATGCACAAATCTAGATAAAAATTATGGGATATAACATGTTGACCCCTGCCTAAAATCTATCGAAGAATGTACCCCTAATAGATTCCTTAGATACCAATTGAACTACCCTTTTAATCCTAAATCTAGACCTCACTAGAAAAAAAGAGTTCTATAGATTTAGATGGATATAAGAGAAAGATGAAAACCCTAACACAAAAAGAGAAGCAAGGGAGGGGTTTGACTTACCCTGAGCTTCAATCTGCACCTAGTAATGCTCCAAATTGATTAATATTGAAGGATAAATCACATCTTGTAAGATTGGATCACTAGGGTACATCACTTGGGATTCAAGGAAGGAAATGGGGAAGAAAAATGAGTGGGTACCTAAAAATCCATTGGGGAAAAACTAGAAATTACATCTTTTTAAAGGGTACACAGCTTGGCTACCTAGTATAATAAAATGTTCCCCAATTGTGTGCTTTCCTCTATCCAAGAGGAATTGATTTTCATGGTTACCTGGGAAGGTATGAATGGTTTCAAAAACCATGTGCCAACCAAGTGGAATTCCACTATTTCAAACCACGCGGTTTGGATCTACCCTTGTATGGTATTCAATAACCATGTGCAAACTGTGCAACATGAATAGAATGGATGATTACCATTTCTTTCATGTCCCGATCCCCCAAAACACCCCCAACAATCCTCACAAACCCGATGAACATTAAATTAACAAAACAAGAGATTGAATCCAAAATTTAAACATAGACATACCTCCATGAAGTCTAGGATGTAACAACCTACCCCTTATAACAGGTCATCCTCAAGTGACATTCCCAAGAACCAATGAGTTTTTGAAGCAAAGAGATTGCTCCATTAGGCCCATATATCTGATTCTTTCTCCAACGTTTCTCCCTGAACATCACCATGCTAAAAAAATTATAACAAGAGGAACAACCTTTCCCCACAAGACTTTCTAGATATGATACAAAACACATACCAGATGATCCTCAAAGGACATATTATCCTCACACTCAAAATCCTCAATGTTCGCCACATGATATTGACCGGCATGATACTGCTGAAGCTATGAAACCTAAAAACATCATGTATTAAACTATACTATTATGGAATTTCCAATCATTAAGCCATCAGTTTGATCCTCTCCATAATCTCAAACGTCCCCACATACCTGGGCACCAACTTTCCATATTTTTGTATTCAATGGTAATCTAACCTTGGAGACACCTGAAGAAGCACACTATCACCCACCCCAAAATTAAGAGTTATACAATGCGGATCTGTATATGAATTTTTCCATCTTTGAGATATTTCCATATGCTTATGAATCAATTAAATCTTCTCCAATGTGTCCTCCACATGACTCATTCCTAACAATTATATTTCCCCATCCTATAAAAAGCAAAATGAAGATCTACATGGCCTCCCATAGTGCTCCTCAAGTGGTTATATATAAATCATAGCCTGAAAACTATTGTTGTAGGAAAAGTCAACAAGCGACAAGTGTTTCTCCTATGAACCGCAAAAATCAAGGACATACATTCTAAACATGTCCTCTAACACCTGAATTGTATTCTCCGACTTCCCATCTATCTACAGGTGAAAAACCATACTAAAAAAACATGGCTACCAAGTTCCTTCTTTAGCGATTTCTAGAAGTATGATGTAAAACATGTATTCCAATATGACACTATAGTCATCATCTCTACATGAAACCAAACTATCTCTTAAACATGAAACTCACCCAACTGATCCATATTTAAAGTGTCCTATATCGGCAAGAAATGAGCCAATTTAGTTGACCAATACACAACCACCTTTATTGTGTTATTCTTACAAGGCACCATAGGAAAGACCACAACAATCTCTTGTGTTACATCATCCCATTTCTTTTTCATAATGGGAAAAGGCTGTAACAAACCACCTAGGAACTGATGACCCCCCTTTAACTGCTGATAGGTGAGGCATCGCACCAAAAAACCTTCAACCTATTTCTTTATTCTCGGCCACCAAAAATACCAATGAAGACCACAATACATTTTAGTCACACCTGGGTGCACTGCCCACATAGAATCATAGGTCTCCCACATCAACTCTTCCCATATAGCCATTGGTACCACAACATAGACATTAACTCAAACAACCCAATCAACACCAACAACCAAACAAAGAGGGGACTCCCCACCTTTAAGTATTTCTTTTATAACTAAAAAATTGGATCCTCAGGATGGTTCTCCTTGACCAGGTTCAAATGTGTAGGTTCAACTACTATGGATGCGAGGGCCATCTACCCATGAAAATATTGAACCTCCAGGTGCATCTCAGCAAACAAGGCTATCACTTACACAGGGAGTTGGACTCCTAAACTTCTTAACCTTTAGTTTTCCAAATCAAAGGGTATGAAATACTATTACCTTTTCCCAATGTGTAAACCAAATTGAAATTGATTAATTTCATGTATTAAACCCATATTCACTACCTACGATTCGAATGAAACTAATAAAAGATATACTTATGGATATTATTGTTGGTAAACACAATGAACTACTCTCCTAACAAGTAGTGTCTTCATCATTTCAAAGCATACACCACCATGTCCAACTCAAGATCATGAGTAGGGTAATTTAATTCATGACGTCTCAACTATATTGACCCATAAGCAACAACTTGATAATCCTACATCAAAAATTCCCCCTGCTAGACACCAGATACATCACAGAATAAAGTGTACCTCTTACCTGGATCGAGTAAGATCATGATCGGTGCAGTTATCAACCACCTCTTCAACCCTTTATAAGCATTATCTCATGACTAATTCCACTCAAACTCAATTCCCTTCTTGGTCAAGCATGAAAGGAGTGCTGAAAAATGGGGAAATCATGACTGAACCTCCAGTAATACCCATCCAAACCCAAAAATCTATGAACATTAGAAACATTCTTGGACTTCTCCAAAGACTCAACATCCTACAATTTCTCTAGGTCCACTAAAACACATACCTTGGAGATTATGTGACCTAATAAATCTACTTCAACAATATAGAATTGAAATTTGGATAGCTTGACATAAAGTCTTTTCTCTCAAGTGTACTCAAGACGATGCCAAGATGTTTGGCATGAAAATCTAGAGTTCTAGAGTACATGATGATTTCATCGATGAATACATCTATGAACTATTCCAGATAGGGATAAAATATTCGTATCATTAATTCCATGAACATTGACAGTGCATTGGTCAGTCTGAACAAAATCACAATAAACTCATATAACCCATACCTTCTCCTAAAAGCTGTATACTACACATAAGAAGGGATCAAACATAGCTAAAGACTCAATGAACTCTGATCAATCTTGGAGAACACTGATAAAACACTTATCTCATCAAAAAGGTCTTCAATTTAAGGGAGAGGGTATCGATTCTTAACTATCATCTTATTCATCTTTCTATATTCAACACACAACCTGAACAATCTGTCTTTATTCTTGGAAAATATCATGGTAGATCCCCAAGGAGACATTAAAGGATGAATAAAACATTTTTCCTCTAATTAATCTAACCAAGACCTAAGCTCTTTAAGTTAATCTAGTTCCATTCGGTACAACTAAATGGAAACTGATTTCGGTCGAGGTAGCAACTCTATCGTGAACTCCATGTCCCTCTCGGGTGGTATCCCTGTGAAATAATCCAATAATTTTTTTTTAAATTAATCTACAATAGGTTTAAAGAAAATATACTCCACCAATCCATCATCACACACATGGAAAGACACTTGGGATTTTAATTCACCCAATCACAGTGAAATTGTCCCTACATTCCCCACTCGAACATCTCATTAACCATAAAAGACATATGTGCCACCTCAAGGGACCTAAAAGTTACTCTATGATGGTAAAATTAAATGTGGTAATGATATTTCACTAGCCCATCTATACCCATAATCAGGCCAAATCCTGAAATATCAAGGATGAATAATTACCATAGTAAATGATACCCACTAACCTCCAGAGAACAACCTTTACATTTTTGAACATTCACAACTCACGCCCCCAACAAAGTATCAATTGACATAATACCATACATATTATATACTACTAAACAAAAAACAACCAAATATTAAGAATAAATGAAAGATTGTGTGGACCAGTATCAAATAAAACACTAGTAAGGGTAGAAGGTACAAGAACTGTACCTCGAACTATTGAAGGCCCAACATCACCACCTTCTAGTGTAGATGAAACTATATGAATCTATATTTCCCCTCTTACATGAGCTCTAAACTAAGTTCCTGGAACTATACTATGTAGCTGAAATGGAATCTCTCACCTTAGAGTTACATATCTAGTTCCTCAACTAGTATGACCTGTAGAACTCCAACTACCTACCTAATATGGGGTAACTAAGCCCCTTCCAGTACTTGACAATTTCCTCTGGCCTCCATCCGTGCCAAGCTACGAAGGGTTTCTACAGAACCTTTGTACGTGCCCCATTTTTTCACATGATCGAAACTTTGTTGGTTGTCGTGGACATTGACCATGTATGTGCCTCGACCAAATTCAATGGTAATAGAACACATGAACTCTACCTTGAGATACTTCCCATTTCTTCTAACTACTCTACACACTTCCCCTAATGGAAACTCCCAAATTGATGCTTCCTACCCTCATAAGATTCACCACTCACCCATCCAATTGGTATCACAAGTCCAATTCTTTAACCCCCCTTTAGGTTACCTTCTGAGATAAGGGAATGGTCCACTACCTCTAAAAACATCTTCAACTAGAATATATTCACCCGAGACATGATCTTGTGTCTCATACCATGTTGGAAACATCTTTTCATAACTACATCTTCTCCTGCCTATGATAGAACACAACATTTCATGTCAGTGAAATGACTAGTATTATCCATTACCAACATAACCACTTAGATCAAACTGATAATATATTTAGTCTTTTTTGCCTCAAGTTCTCTGGATAGAAACGATTCAAAAACTTTTCATGAAAGTATTCCCATAACATTCCTTCAGACTGCTCGGTCTGAACCATGATGTCTCACCAACTCTTTTTCCTGACCCCAAAACATATAAGTGAAAAAATTAACCATCTTCTCAAAAATAGTCTCTAAGTGTCCAATAATAATCTGGATGGAATCTTTCTAGAACACGGATGCATATGGACCACCCTCTTCGGTAAAAGGCAGAGGGAATTGTAGCTGAAACTCCCTAATAATCTCAAACATTCTCAACACGACCCTCCCTAGGTCTCATTACATCATTTACATCAAACGAGGTAGATTCTATAGAAACTACACTTCTCTATTCTCTTGGATCCCCACATTTTCTTTCTCCACTATGTGAGGATCATTTTAAAAAATGTCTTCTCATAACCCAACATACACTCAAAGTTTTGGAAGAATTTATCTACAAGAAAAACAAAAATTTTATAAAACATATCATATAACTTTCGTAGATTTCATAAAAGGCTCCCCACAATCCATAGTGAACCATTAAAAATACACCCTCCAAACAGACCTTACACATCCCAACTTCTACCTTCGACCAACCCTATCGTGGGTTATGGATAATGTAGGGTAACTAACTCACATTGTCACAAATCTTACGTTAGGCACAATTTCCCAACTATTTCCACACATACAATGCAACCCTTTCCTCTAGGCTCATTTCCCATTCCATAGTTTGTTACATTTCACATTTCAACCCACTTAAACATTCATTACGCATAATTCTTTAATTAATATTCAAATTTTCATTTCCTTTATACCATTTCATCATTTTATTAGATTCCATTTTCTTCACATTTTCACAGAAGTGTAATACATTTTACCTTTCATACCCCACACACCCATCCCATGCGTGCCTATAATGATGCATTCCACTTATATACCTAGGTTCCAAGAATGATGTATGAATGGAAAACCCCATTTCATTGTGGACATGAGAAAAATATCATGAAACATCACATCACATAATGAGTTCACCACCAAATGATGAAATATCATTAAATGTAACAGCGTACAATAAGATTAACAATTCCCACACTATCAAATTGGGGTTTCCTTCATACATGGGTAACCTACTCCTAAGAAAAAGATGATTAGAAAGGCCTTACACTTATTATTCTCAATTCTACCCTCACAAAATAGAAAGAAAAAATAAAGAGAAAGGAAATTACTCTTATACCACTTTGTGACATCCCTGACCCGAGAGCCACTAAACTAGTGCCCCAAGCCTAGTCGCTACATGACCTTAAGCATGCCTCCCTATACACTAGAGATTATTGACTAGCAGCGGGGGTATAATAAGTATCATGGGGAGAATATAGCCTCTTTACCATAGTAAGACACATCAGATAACTATATAAATAGTGGAAACAAAATGAAATAACCATTAAACATGCATAATCCACATCTCCCAAAATTGGGTATAAACAACAAATTGAAAATAAACATGCCATGGCATACTGATAGTGTCAAATGTCAAAAAATATCAAAACTAAAAATAAACAATTGGATCCCTGAATGATGATAGCTCCATTTTTGAACCACATCCATGTGAAAATTAAGCACAAATCAACTCTCAAGAATAAGTCCCTTTCCCTTACCCAGGACCACTAGCATAAAATCTACTTGGGTACCCAACGATAGCTCAAGAAGGGTGTGACTAAAAATCAGTTGGCCACTACAAATGGTGTCTACAAAAAATCCAGTCTAATAGATAGTTCATGAAAGAAATAAATAAATGATAAAACAACAAAAAGATTGACTTTGGACCCATTAGGTATCAAATTATTATTATGTCATTCCAAGTGTTATTACCACTTACAAGCTCATACCATCTACATTACTTAATTAACTTTCATAACATGTTCAATGGGTTAGGAATATTCATCAATATCAAACATAGAGGAATAAATCAAGTTACCTATCTCACTAGAGGTAAACACATCATCACATATAAAATGAACTCACCTTGAATCCTCAATATAGGGGGTCTCATCAAATGAAACCATTCGGGGAATAAAAATACCTACCCTTCCCTAATATGAGCATTTTGGGGTGAAGATCTGTTAGGTCCACAGGGTTAGATACCCTAATGGGGGGGGGAATCAGGGTATGAAAGATTAAAATAACTGCCCATATTGATCTTGTTTCACTGTTATGAAAAACTCACTTCTCTCTCTTTCCCATAGCAAAGTATAAACATAAATTAAATCATGAAAATGACACAACAATTTTTACTTGGTTCACCTTCACTGGGATACTTCCAAGAAGCATACACTGGCAATCAACCGATGTACCAACTTCACTAAAAGCACACTGTTATTTACAATGTTCGAATCAGACTCACTCTCCCTTCTGGTTTACAACCGCTCACAAAATGAATGCTCACTACTCTCTCAACTGAAGTGTGCTCACTGAATCTTCAGAAGATCCACTCAAAGTTTATATACCTATAGGTATCTTTATTATCACTAATAAAATCTGTATCTTTAAATGTTGATAGATGCTCTGTTGACGTCTAACTTTCATCCGCAAATGAATCTCTCTTTGCACTGAGTGTATCGGGCAACCCCAATTTTTATGCGCAGCCTCTATACTATCTTGCGTGTAATTCCCTACTTTTACATGAAATACCTTTTTTCACAACACATATTTTATTTACAAACACTTCTCTTACACGCAAACACTTATTTTATGCACAACAGTCATATTTTAAGCACAACCTTTGCTTTACGTGCAAACACTTCTTTTACATGCAAACTTGACGTATACACGTAATAAATTTGTGTACTCCAATTTCACACACAAGAGCTCAGATACTCTATATGTCCTAAGATTCTACGAATGATAGGGGTCAATTCATATTTATAGGAAAAATTGACCCCTGTGAAAAAAACCCTCCTTGAGCACGTAATCCTCTTCGAGCGCGAAAAACACAACTTCCACGCAACACCATATTTCATGCACTGCCCAAAATTTTCATGCACCTCATGAATTTTCCAATTTTTAAGCTTCTAATCTTGAAACACCTCTCGCTCAAAAAACTCTCTCCACTATTTCTCACACCATGCTCTTTTCCACACACAATCCACCTATTTCGCGCCCCACTTCATTTTTGCGCGCATCTCTTTTTTCCCACAACCCATGTCTTCATTTTCGGATTTTCAGGGTAAAAATTTGTCAAACATTGGAAAACGGTGCCACCTTTGATATGTTCTTTTTGTACTGCCCCCAGACCATCCATTCCTTTGTCACCATTATAAGTCAACATAGGTTGTCAAAAATATATCTAGAACTCGAAAACTAACCATGGAAATCCCATTTGTCAAAAAAATGAACACTGTGGTCTGATTTTTCAACAAACACAATGTGGAAACCTGCTTTTTCAACAAACACAATCATCTCAAAAATGTTTCAATGATACCTTGAGAGATTTTTTCCCTACAAGATCCTCAGTCTAACTCAACCCATGGGAATAGATCCTCATGTCAACACCCCACTCTACCAAGTCATGTGCACATGCTTATTTACCCTTGAACATGCACATACCACATCAAAACCAACCATAGATAATACCAATAGGGATATCACAATACATGACAATCAATATGGGAATTAATATTATGCCCCAATCCATTAACATATTTATCATTTATATCACATTTCTATTTAGCCCAGTTCCCATTGCTTATGCCTAATTCATTAAGCATATTCACAATTCCTATTATATGAAACATTTAACATACTCTATAATTTCCACATGGAAATTAACTTATCCCATTAATAATTTCCCATGCATTAACCCACTTATGAATTTCCAAGTACATTTTGCATTCCATTCGACACATTCATGTTAATCCCAATTAATACATTTTTATGCCAAGCCAAACAACCCCTTATGACATTACAAACCCTAATAATAACTATCTATATTCATATTTCAACCCATCCAACCATATTAACATATACTTTATTGTCTCTATGTTATCACTCATCAACTCTACACATTAAATTACTAATTTTTAGGTTCCAAAATATCGATGCACCCCATGGGTAGACTTAAATCATTCTAATAACCCTATATGAATCCTATGGGGATAATGAGGGATTAAGTTCATCAATTATACACCAATTTTACCAAATCAAACTAATGGAATCAAAATCAAATGAATGGGAAAGAAAGATCACAATTTTATATGCACAAAATCCATATAAAAACTCTGGGATATTCCTTGTAGACCACCTACCTCAAATCCATTTCTGAACGCACCCTAAATCAATGCCTTAGATCCCTATTCAACAATGATTTAAGCCTCAATCAAGATTTCACTATAAAATAAGGGGTTTAGACATTCAGATTAAGATAATGGAAAGATGTGAAACCTAACACAAAATGAGATTCAAGGGGGGGGGGGGGTTAGACATACTCGAAGCTTCAATCCACACCCAACGACGCTCCAAATATCATTGGATTAAAAGAGAATAACCTATTGGAGGGTTGGGTTGCTAGTGTTAATAACTCGGGATACAAGATAGGAAATGGGGAAGAAAAATGAGTGGGAACCTAAAGATACCGGGGGGGGAGGATTAGGTAATTCTCACTTTTTAAAGGGTGCACGGTTTTAACTACATGGTTTTCCAATCCATGCAACAACTGAAAGAACCCATTTATTCTTTAAGGTACATATCATGAGTGTTCCACCAATTATCTGTTTAAATGCTTATGTATGGCCTATTATGAGTTCCAGTTGGGGTCATGGAAGGATCAAAGGTGTCTGGGGATGGTTCGGAGCCCGAAACCCAATATTTGGGTGTTTTATGCCTAACACACAGTTAGTAAAAATGGTGAAGGGAAATAAAAGTGGTTTGAATAAACCATGAAATGCTATACAATGGTGTCTTAAAGGCCACACAGTTTTAATGAAGCAGTGTGGGAGTAGGTGAATGCCTGTGCGGCATGGTCTATAATTTCAGTAGTTTTTGAGAGAGGATCTTCACATAGTTCGCACATGGTTTATGAACCATGCATGTAAAGTATGAGATCACTCCTTCCTCTTGTAGTGATAATGAGAAATGATTCATGGTTAAACAAACCGTTCACCTAAACCATTTGACCCAATTTTGTTTTGGTTAAATGAACATTTTACCCTTATTGTGTTTTAAACCTATAAAACCTTTCTTCCTTCTACAATGCACATTAGGGGAACCTTGGGAGCCCTCTATTGAAGTATATTATTCAATTTATGATCCTTTATCTATCTAACCTTCAATTAAAATGTGTTTTATCTCATTGGATCTGCAATGACAAGGCCTTAATTCCTTTTTAGCCATTGTCAATTCTTCTAGATATCAATTGTGCTATTTGGGTTTAGGATCATATGTCCTAATATCCCATTATTTTTCAGTTCTCCATATTTTTTTCAAATAAGGATGAATCAGAGATTCATACTAGACATTCTAGAAAGAACGATCCTAAAGTAGGTGGTCTCATGCATTTCGTTAATTATCGAGCTATTTATACATTTCGAAGTGTCGTGCACCCATTTTTGGGGTTTCACCTTGATTTATATTTGAACCATGTTGTTTCATATTGTTTATAGGTAATTAAATAGGTTTCTAAAGAATGAAATAAGTTGTATACCTTGATTACGGGAAACCCCATGGGTGAGTTCCGTTGGATGACCATTTATGGCCATTTAGCCTAGGATTCTTATGAGGCATGCCTTTGATTCCCTTTTATGAGTTATTAAAGATTAAATTGGTTGTCAATGGAATTATGATAGTGTTTGAATATAATTGAATTGGTTATGGTCATGGGATGGTTGACTTGCCCCTTTACCATTGTAATCCTATGCTTGTTTAAGCATGTTGGGAATGAATTGCACCAATGGTGAACCTGCCACAGGAGTTTATCAATGATTATGACATGTAATAGTTTAATTTACACATGATTATTTTTATGAGAAATACAACCATGTTAGTAAATGAGAGGGAAAGACTTTGAGGTTGGTACTTTCTTAAGACACCCCTTACTAGTGAGTTATATTAGATGATTCTGGTTTTGACCTCAGTATGGCTAATGAAACATTTAATTGAATTTTTTATGATTAGAGGATTAATAGACTTGAGTGAATCATGGATTTAGTTTAGAATTACATGTATGTGTTCATGTGACTATTGTACTTTTATAACTTATGTGAACCATGGATTCAATTTAGAATTCCATGGATGGGCTCAAAGGGTTTATTCTGTTTAAGATGTGAGTGAACCACGAATTACATGGACGGGCTCATAGAGGCTATACTTATATGCCGAGTGAATCATGGATCCAATGAGGGATTCCATGGATGGTATGTAGAGTAATTTGACTATATGTCATGAGTGATACTTGTTGATTCCTTATAGGACCTCTAAGGATGGGCTCAGTGACATGAACATATACCACACCTAGACTGATACCAAGTTTTAGAGAGTTTTGCTGGGAGGGGCTTGTAGGATGTTGGTGGAAATTACACCTCGTGTGATACTTGAGTTATAGATTAGGTATGTAAAGGAAGATCTCAGGTTATAATTGAATATTGAAATTTAATGGTTTATGATGTTTCTACCAAGACAAAATGAAATCTTGGATTCAATATTTAGTTATAGTTGCTTATATGGCCTTATGAGGTATCTTTTGTGCTTACAGTTATATGGGGGATATTAGGCTTGATCCGGATCTCAAGACTTATAAATTTAGTGTAATTGTATTATTAAATGGATAATGAAATGTAAATAATTAGAAACCAGTTCTTGTAGGTTGTTTAATTTTGAGTACTTCCTAGCATACTTCTTTAATCTTTTCACACTACCTATTATATATATTCACTGACATATTGGCACAAACATTGTGTGGTTTCCTACTAGGATTTTGTCTCACACCCTATTGGGGTCATGTTTTGGACCCAAATAGATTATATGATTTCTGGTGTTGATAAGGGAAAGTTCCCTCCTACAGGTACTTAATATGATGCTTAGGATCAGGAGAACATGGTACCAAGATGTGGCTTGCGATGCTTCTAAGATTCTTTTTGGTCTTTTGTACTTGGAAACTTGTATTGAATAATATATATGTGTAACATTTTTTTTATATTTTATAGAACATGTAACATGCCGTATAATCTACTATATGACATGGCTTCTAGTTTTTATTATATTATCAGTCCTATGATGTTTACTTATGGGGTATGGTATTACTACTTCTGCTATTTGTATGTTAGTACACTATGTTACACTATGATAATGAGGTCATAATATCCACACTATCACACCTAGGCCCTCACTACTAGTTGACAGCCTCTGGCCTTTAGGGAGATGCGCTTGAGGCTATTTGGCCAACCGAGCCTAGAGAATTGTTACGTGGAATCTGAATTTGGGATGTTACAAAGTGGTATCTGAACTATTTTTATTTTCCTAATTTTATTTACTATTTTGTGAAAATAGAAAGGGATAGGACGAATTATGAATTTCATAATACGTTATGCCTGAGAGTATCCACCCTACATATAGAGAAAACCAAAATTTCAGCGAATTAAATTGTTTATTTTTGGATTTTGAGCTATTACAGTTGATTTGATTTCACCGTTGGGTGATGAACTTATGTTGTGATTTTATTATTGATATTATTGTGGGTTCTATTGAGTTTCAACCTGATGATATGTGGATATTCCATCTCATTCATCATATATGAACTTGTTAGAAATCACATGCCATGAATAATTTCCATGACATTTAGAGAGCTTTACTGATTGGATGTTATTGTGATAGATGTTATGATAGATATACATGCTATTGTGAAAGGTATATTGGTATATATATTATGTCCTGGATTATATAGATGCCTGGATTTGGTCCCTAAGGTGTATGGAACCTCTTGGATAAGAATTTGGTGGATCATGTTTTGGCCTTAAGAAGAATTGTGATATGATGTGCTATAGGTGGATGCCAAACATTGATTAGTGGGGAGTATGGGACCCCATAGAATGGAATTAGACATTCCATTTATTTACCCTTCTAAAATGGAATGTTATAAAGGTTAAATGAATATTGAAATGATGTGAAACTAAAATGGATTTTGGTAGAGAATTTGACCAAACCTGGCCTTGGTCGAGGGATTTTGGTGGTATCTCTCATTGGTTTGAAACCTAGACCAGACCCATGGGGAAGATAGAGGGTTGGGATCTTAAATGAAGGTTTTGAGATATCCTATTTTGTATATATTCTTATGATCTAAGAACCTTGGAAACTATCTTGGAGTGAGACCTACGTTTGGCATTATAGAGTCATGCCACTATAATGACCTCCAGTTGTACGCTAGGAGGGTGGATATGATCATACCATAGAGGAGGTAGGCTATGAGATACTAGTGGACCCTCCAGTCATTACAGTTGTGGAACTAAACGTTACACCAGATGTAGGTGTAAATTCATAGTTCTGTGAAGGCTTTATGAGGTTCATGAAAACCTTTTAGGGAACACCATAGCCTACCACATCTATGGAAGAGATGACGTGAGTGTTCCAGCCATTTAATACACCTCATTTTTCAATGGATAGTGGAACATAGGCTATAGAGTCATGGATAGAATCCATAATTTCAATCTTTGATCATTCAGAGACTCCTCTTAAGAGTAGGGTAAAGCTCATGATGTATATGTTGTGTGATTCCTCTAAGAGATTGTGCGATGTTATCACTCAGACATAGCATCATCAGGATTTGGAATGTGGAGATTTTTAGATGTTATTCTATGATTTCTTATATGCTGAGACATTGAGAGCTGATATATCTTGAGAGTTTTTGAATATGTGGCAGGCAACACTCTCAGTTAAGGACTACGCTAACCATTTTACCGAGCTCCAACATTTCACACCTATTCTGATGGGTGACAATGTATCGAAGGCTAGGATATTTGAGGATGGTCTCAAGTATGACATCCGATTGTAGGAAAATGTATTCAGGTTGACTATTGTATCTATTATAGTGAATCAAGTGCGTATTAAAGAGTGGAACTCGAGGGAGTCTGGAGGTGTGATCTAGGGTAGTTCGACACCTAGATTTGACACTATCTTGACTGATAATAGGAAGAATCATCTGGACCTTTCTCATAGTGATATTACCAATTAGAATGTATCTTTAGTTAGCTAAGTGAGGTGCTACCAGTGTAGTAGGATTGGGAAAATGAGGCTATATTGTCTGCAAGACCGAGTCAAGTGATGATCTGGCAGCAAGATCAGCCATCTACAATGCTTTTGTAGGACGCTTCCACCACTAGCCAGTGAGAGTGGGTCTGCACTAACTCCATTTCTAGTAATGAGGTCTATATCTTCCCACCAGATAGGGATATGGAGTGAATTATGCTATTTAGGCTGAGGAGGTGGTCGTCGCCATGGTAGCCAGACCCCTAGTTCACAATGATAGTAGAGTGGATCAACGTAGGGAAGTCGGACAGTGTCATAGGTCTATGGTATAGGCTAGTCATTTTCATTCAAATAGACCCAGATAGAGTAGGATCCTAGACCTTCTAATGTCATAGTTACTATTCTATTAGCCTCTGTTTTATCTTATTTACTTTTCGATATAGGGGCTGTGCATAGTTTCCTATCTATGATCATTGTGTAGAGCCTTTGGATCATTGTTTTTTACTTATGATGGAATTATGATGATAGACACTCAATTATAGATAATAATGGAAGGTGTGCTTCAGTGAAAGGAGTTCCCCCTTGAGTTTGGTGGGTGCACTTAATATGGGACCTCTATGTCCTCCGGATGACATGCTTTAATATCATTCTCAGGATGGAATATTTAGTTTCCTTTAAAGCCTTTGTTGATTTCTATCACTGCAGGGTGAGTTTTACATCACTAGAGGGTGGATCATTTCAATACATGGGCGAATGGGATGTCCCGACATGCTGAGCTGGACCCACACATAATGGGTTGGGAGGGATGAGAACCTAGATCGTGAGTTTATATATAGATGACTAGGGAACATGTTAGATGGATTTCCCTCTAGTAGTTTATCATTTCAGGGATGTCTTCCTAGATGACTTTACAAGTTTACCTCTAGTGAGAGAGGTATATTTCTATATCTAGATTATTCCAGGAGCTACACCAGAATCTATTCATCCTTATAGGATAGATGTGACAGAGTTGGAAGGGCTCAAAAGATAGCTAGAGGATTTATAAGCAAAGGGTTTCATATGACCTAGTACATCTCCATGGGGTTTTCTGGTCATTTTTGAGAAAAATGTGGACAATACCCTTTGGATATGCATGGATTCTCAGAAACGGAACCATTTTACTCTTAAGAATCTATATCCTATGCCATGGATAGATGATCTCTTTAACTAGATCCATTGATCTTGGGTTTTCACAAAGATTTATTTGAGATCTGGTTATCTTCAAGTTGATGTTAGATCCTCAGACATACATCACACAACCTTTCAGAGCAGGTATGGTATGTATTAGTATTTGGTCATGCCTTTCGGCCTCATGAACACACCTACAGTATTTACTGCATCGATGGACAGAGTGTTCCATCCTTATCTTGACTGTTTTTTTTGGTTTTCATGGATTATATCTTGTTGTCTTCTCACAATCGACACAACAATTCCAAACATCCTGGGATCATTTTGAGTACATTGAGAGATAAAAAATTTCAGGCTAATATCACAATGTTCAACATATGGATGGATCAGATTCACTTCCTCGGTCACCTTATCTTAGAGATATGAGTAAAAGTGGACCCAAAATAGGTGAGACCATTAGTTTCCTGGTTGAATCCAAATAACATATTCGAGGTGCAGAGTTTCTTAGGGATAGATGATTACTAAAGTTTTTTTATAAAGGACTTCTCATGATTATAAAATCCATTTATAGGATTGACTAAAAAGGGTGTGAATTATGTATGGATAGGTTCCTGTGAGACAACCTTTCAAGAGCTTAAAGGGATATGGATTTTAGCACTGGTACTAATTCTTCCAGAACGAGGAGGGAGTTACATTGTGTATTACGATGCATTAGGTATTGAGATAGGAGAAATCCTTCTACAGGGGTATCGAGTCATTGTGTATAGGTCTCAGTAGTTGAGGCTGCATAAGAGGAATTACATGACACATGATCTTGAGTTAGATGTGGTTGTTCACGTATTATTCTATTGGAGATCTTACTTATTGGGAGAGCATTTTTTGGTGTACAGACCACAATATCCTCAAGTACATATTTACATAATGTGATATGAATATGAGGTAGCTATCATAGTCTGAAGGCATAGTTCTATGGGAGTGTGGTAGGTGAGGACCTCCTCCTAGTTATACCATAGGTGAGGATGAAGTTCTGTGTTTACATGGTTGTGTATGGGTTTCAATACACATGTGTGAGGAGTTGATGTGGGTCTTTCATGAAGTATTATGGTTAGTAAATCCTTGTGTCACCAAGATGTATTGGAATTCATATTGTCACTATTGGCTTTCAAGTATGAAAAGGTACATAGCTGGTTTTTTCATGAGGTGCTCCACCTACCTGCAGGTGAAGGCAAAACAACAGCGACCTTCCAAAATTTTATAACAACTACCCATTATTGAGTGGAAATGGAATGATTTCATGATGGATATAATGATGGTTATTCCATGTTTTCCTCTAGGTAAAGATGTTGTTTTGGTTTTTGTTGATAGGCTTATGATAGATAAACATTTCTTACCAATTAAGAAAAACTTTAGTGTTGATGATTTTTGGAGGTTCTACATTTGTGAGGTTTTATGGATGCATCGGGTACCACCTTCTATCATTTTAGATAGGGACCCCCGAATTAATTCTTATTTCTGGAAAGGTCTACAAAGGGTGTTGGGTACACATGTGCTTATGAGAACAATTTACCACCCCCAGAAAGATGGCCTGTCAAAGGACACAATTCAAGTGCTGGAGGACATGTTGCAGGCATGCGTCCTAGATTTCAAGGGTTCTTGCAAGAGGCACATACCACTGGCTAAGTTCTCTTATATTAATATATTTAAGGATTCCATTTATATGGATGCATATGAGGCTTTGTACTGTAGGCTATTCTGATCACCCCTGTGTTGGATAGAGGCATGAGAGGCAGCTATTCTAGGACCTCATCTTGTTCTGGAGGCCACTGAGTATGTTCTGTTGATTTAGAAGTGGATAGCTACTATGTAGTCTTATTAAAAATATTATTCCAATTTTCCAAGATGAACTCTAGAGGTTTAGGTTGGGGATTGGGTTTTCCTACATGTTTCGTCAAGGTTGGGATACAAGAGGATCTTGATACATGGTAAGATTTTGCCAAGATACGTCCAACCGTTCGAGATTATGGAGAGAGTCATGTCGGTTGCCTATCAGTTTTTGTTAACTCAGAGGTATAGAGATATACAAGAGTTTTTCTATGTTTCTTTTCTATGAAATTACATTTTATACCTGTCTCACACTTTTCAGCCTGAGGTGGTTGAGTTACAGGTAGATGCATCCTTTGAGGAGCATCCTATATGAGCTGTGGATTTTAGTAGGAAGGTTCCCCAGAGATGGTATATTCCTTTAGTATGGGTTCTATGGAAGCACAATTGATTGAAAGATGAGACTTGAGAGAGGTAATCTGATGTTTGATCGTAGTGGTTGGAGTTGTTCTCAGATTTTTCTTCACCACCATTGGAAGGGAAATTTAGGGACAAATTTCTTTAATTGGAGAAGTTTGTAAGAACTCGGTTCTTCTTTGAGGTAATGATATTGATATTTCTATAAATTATCAGTTTAAATTATTATTTACAGCCTAATATGAGTTCCTATTGGGGTCAAAGAAGGCTCAGAGATATCTACGGCTGGTTTGGAGCCTAAAACCCAAAATTTGGGTGTTTTATGACTAGTGCACGGTTAGTGAAAATCATGCAGGGTAGGCCACACAATTTGAATAAACCATGCAGGGCTAGATAGTGGGGCCCTAAAGGCCAAATGGATTAATGAAACTATGTGGGAGGATGAACACAGTCATGCATCATGGTCTACAATTTTAGTAGTTTTTTACAAAGGCTCATCACATGGTTCGTACACGGTCTAGGAACCGTGCGAGTAAACCATGCGAGCTCCCCTTACTCTCACAGTGACTGTGTGAAATGGTGCATGGTTGGAAAACCACGCACCTAAACCGTGTGATCCTATTGGTTCGGGTGAAATGGAAATTTTACCCTTTTGAAACCCAAAATTCAATTCTCCCTTCTACATTGCACAACATGGGAACCATGTGAGCCCTCCATTTGAAGGCTATTCTTCAATTTATGATCCCTTCTCTATAAGACCTCCAATTATAACATGGTTCATCTCCTTGGATCTATAATGATAAGTCCTTATTTCCTTTTCAACTTTTCTTGATTCTTTTGGATATCGATTTAGCTACTTGTATTTAGGCTCATATGCCATAATATCTCATTCTTCATCTATTATTCAGATTTCTTCCAAACTAGGAAGCATCTGAGCTTGACACTGGATGAGCTATCTATCATGAGCCTAATGTATGTGGTCTCATGATTTTTTTTAATTTTAGAGCTATTTATATATGCAGGTGTTCCACACGCCCATTTTTGGGGTGTCTCCTTAATTTATTTTTGAACCCTGTTGTTTCCTATCGTTGTTTGGGTAATTGAATAGGTGTTTTAAAACATGAAATAGGTTTCATATGTTGATTAAGGGACAGCCCATGGGTGAGTTCCCTGGGATTTATTTTTATGGCCATTTGGCCTAGGATTCTTATGAGGCATTCCTTTGATTCCCTTTTATAGGTTGTTAAAAAACAAAATTAGTTGTCAATGGAATTATGATAGTGTTTGATTGTAATTGAATTTGTTAAGGGAATTAGTTGGTTGAATTTACCCTTGAAACATGTATTCCTAGGCTTGATTAAGCATGTTGGGAATTAGTTTCTCCAATTGTGAACCTACCCATGTGATTTGATCAATTTTTTCCATGCACTAGTTTAATTTACATGTGATGCTTGTTATGAGAAATATGCACATGTGAGTAAATGAAAGGCCAAGACTTTTAGGTTGTTAATTAATTGAGACACCCCTTTGGTGGTGTAACACCCCAAGTTTCCACAGTGTGTTTCCCTTTGAATAATGCAATATCTTGCATTGTACAAAACATCGAGATTCTAACACACCGTGACCAATCAAACTAGCCGTTATGAATTGTAATGCCCACCTTTTCAAATTTTATAAATTTTATCTTTCAAAATGGACTTCATTTTTGGATTCAGAATATCTAAATTAGCCTAGGGTGATATTTTCTTTTTTTTTGAAAACTTTCAATTTTTGATGAATAGTGAAAATTACTAAATTTTAATTAAAAACAACTTTTTAATCGAAATAATTAATAGTGATGAATTATTAATTTGAGTGGTTTTAAAGTATATTTAGAATATATATTTTCTTTTTAATACAATTTTTGTCATTGGACATAATTTCACACTTAAACAGGGCATAACCAAGTGTCAATCTTTTGATAGTTATTATTTCTTAAAAACACGCTTTTTGTTTTAACAACGGGAATTAATTTTAAATAAATTTCTTCCACTTATGTGTTTTGAATTTGGAAAAATGGATTCCATATTTAGAATCTAGATGTCCAAATTTTGAAAATACGTAACTTTTATTTTTAGACATTTTGAATAATTATTTCGGTAAATATTTTATTTACCATTGTTAAAGGGTAAATCCGGTAAATAAGGGTAACAAAATAATATTATAATAATATTAAATTATACTAAAACGTGTCTTAACCCAATTGGTTGATATATTTCCAACCATGGGCATCTTTGCGTTGATTTTAGAACCCCATGGAGCCACTTGTAAGTGATAATGACACTTTATATTAATTAAGTTAAAGTAAATACAAAAAATGACAAAAGTATATATATTTTAGAAAAACGATTTTTACATAGGGTTATATATGTTATATTTTAGACTATAAATATTAATTATAAATATAAAAATACTTCATACATAATGGTATTTTATTTATAATTTTTAGACATTGAATAATTAAATTTATTTATGAAACAATAATGATGCAGTATTTTTCTTATTAATGAATGAATCAAATAATTGGTATTATAAATGTTAAAATAAATATAATTTGAAACTTTTGATGACATCCATGGAAATTTTTGGTTAATATGACATGTTAATATTTACTAAATGAATTTTTGTGGAATTAATAAAGTTTTTAAGACTTTAACAAAAATAAATAATTGAATAGTGTCAAAATTGACATAAATGAGTTTTTAAAACAAATATTATATTATTAATTGATATTCTATTCCTAAAAATCTAAATTTTGTCCAAATGAATAATATAATGATAATTTTATTATTAATGGACCACTTGGGGGTCTCTTAGAAGTATATAGTAAGTTTATTAACCATATAATATAAAAATACAAGTGACATTGTAAATGTCAAACTAATTAACTAAGAGTTAAAACTAAAAGATAAGGTTAATAAGGTAACCCAAACCTATCTAAAACCTATTGGATGGGTTTTTTTTCACCCTATAACCACCTTATACTTTAAATAATCCACTTTTGATCAATTATAAACCAAAAATAATTTTATTAGAAAATAATATTTCTAGCTTTTCCTAAGGTGCCCCTCACCCCTCTTATAAAAGGGCACTCCCCCTTCTCTCAGATTCATAACCTCAAATCCTTTTGGATCGGCCAAACTCTGCACAGATACTCTATCAACTATACTAACTTCATCCTAGAGTCCCTCCTTTAGTCATAAAGACAACTTAAGGTGCCCTTTTGATCAAATCAAAAGGAAGAACCCGAAGAAGAGGTAATAATTTCACCACCCTCTTAGAAGTTCTTTTCTTCTTCCACTTATTCTTTCTTTGTTATTTCCATTCTAAAATAATAACTCCAGTATATTCTATATAATTTTATTTTATTATAAATATGGCACAACTTTATTCATTATTCTCTTCATCTTATGAATGATAATGTCACCATGCGTGCGTACGTACGACTTACTGTCTCCACACCGTGGTGTAATTTTTTATTCAACACTATGTTATTTGGATGGATATAATGATGAGTAATATGTATATAAATAATTAAAATAACATGATAATGTCTCTATAAAATTAATATACCATCAAATTTCACACTTTTAAGGAAATTATATTGACTCTCGTGCGTACGTACAAATTACCGTCTCCACAACGCGATGAGATTCATTTCCACGTTCACCATTCATCGACAATTATAAAAATATATATATTACTAATAATTATGTAATATATGAAATAATAATTCTAATGTATATATATATATATATGTACTTACATATATCTTATTCACTTAGTTTCGTTCAACACGATATGAAAACGAAAACAGCGTTTATGCGTACGTACGGACAACCATCTCCACAAATGGTGTTTTTCATTTCATATATATGTCTATTATACATATTTATATTCTAAATATATAGGATATATAAATCATGTTTTATATTCTGGAATTATTTAAATCTTTGTCTAAGTGATACAATCAAGAGTAACAAGTTAAAACACGTACGATAAAGAAAGCGATTATTACCTGAAATGTAATTTAACATTGATATTATTATTAAATGGGAAGTATAAAGTCATAAATGAATCATGTATGATATCATAAATATGAATATGGTTTTGGTATAATTTAATAACATAATACTATCTTCATACATGAGGTTAAACGTACCCTCGACCAAAGGAAAGTGCAAGGTAAGGGGTTTTCATCTCACTCATTCTTCCCGTGAGATTCGTGCCATATTGCCACTATTACATTTTGTGTGGTGTATATACTACCCATAATTGTATTCTTTCTGTAATACACTTTAATTTATGTTTATTTACATATTTATTGTATGATACCACTTTCATGGGGTGTATGTTTCGTAAGTTACCAAATTGGTAAGGGTTAATAACATAATATCTTTATTATCCGAGGTTATTGTTACGTAAGTATCTACAGAGACATATTTATTATCCATGTCCATGTATCATGAATGTGTTTTCAAAGGGATTATTTTAAGGTACTTTTTACTAAAAAATCATTTCAAATGTTTTAAATATTTATTCTTTTAAATATTTTTCATTAATGACAATGTCTTCAAAATGGGTTTTAAGGATTTATTTATATGGACATGAATGTTTTTAAAATGTTAATTCCTTTAAAAATTTTCAAAGTGTTTTCGGACACTTTGATTCAAAAATGTCTTGAAATGACTTATTTTTTAAATTTTGTGACTTTTAAATGTTTTCATGAAGAAGGGGTATTTCTCTCAAAGAGTTTTACAAATCATTTTCATTTATGTAAAAATCCTTTAATGGATTTTAAACTTGTTTTGATGTTGATTTATCATGATAAAAATCTTCCATATTGTGTTGAAGGTTTTGTGATATGTTTGGCTGTGGATGTGTTATTTTTATACCATTCATGGTTTATGGGTAAAGTATTGACATTTTGTATGCTATTTTTAAAACGAATGTTTAAGTTATGCTTAGACCTTTTCATATGAGGAATGCATTGGACTTAGTAAGTGACGGGTGGAGCCCGTTATAGCTCCTCGATGAATCAGTAGGTCTCATGAGACAAACTAGTGACTTAGAATAAGGCCTTGACAAAATCTTATTTGTAATCTTGGCACAAGGTCTTGAATATGTGGTTATGATAGTTTGGCATTATGCATTACATCATTATGAAAGTTGTTATTGATATTGCATGTGATTATTCGACTAGTAGAATATCCATGTAAATAAGTAAATGGAATTATTTCATTTAACTTTTCCACATTATGCTGAAGTTCAAGTTCAAGAGGCTTTTCTTTTAGATATACATTGCCTTAAATGTTTATGTTTATTTATGAATGTTTCTGCTATATTGTTATCCTTACTGAGAATCTGATCTCACCCCTTTCAATGTTTTGATTTTTCCCAGGATGTGAAGAAGTATTTTATGAATGACCTGCATGGATAATATGATGGGATATGAAGACAATATTTTGTTGTAGCTTTTCACTTTATGATGTAATGTAAGACTTATGAATGTATCTAGTTCTTCCAAGTCTCCTAAACTAATCGGTCTTCCGAGACTTGATATTTTGTGATCATTCAAATGATATGTAATAATGCACTGACTCTGGGTAACTGGGGTCAGGGCGTTATAGTTGGTATCAGAGGAAGTTTAGTACAAACCTTGGGAGCTAGATTTAGATAAACTCTGATTAGAGCACATAAACCTAAGAAGGAATTTGAGGATTAGTGTAGAAAAACTTCCTAGAATTTTGGTATTGTAGAGATTTTGTGAGTTTTTCGAGCAATACATCTCTTTCTAGATACGAGAAGGTAGAGGAAGCTCTGGCATAGATGTGCCTTGGGGTAAAACATGAAAACACTTCTTTGAGCCAGACTCGAACGGGAACTAGTGCATGACAACGGGCCTTGCGGCACTCTTTGTTACGACACTCCCAGGGGATATGTTTAGGATAATTCTCATTTTCATTACAATCCATTATGAAGGGTTTATGAGTATATACTTTCTCAAAGAAAATATTTTTATGATTATGGATTATATCCATAAACTGAACAATTTACGTTAGGTATTTTACAAGTTTTGAATTATTCATTACAATTCATAAACTGACTAAGTGTATGCCATTGTATAGAAATAGCCCCTAGTAGAAGGAATGTGAACTCCAACAATATGTATGCTCCAAAGAGTAAAAAGGATGATAACATTCATGGTATTAAGACAAAATTTAGAAGGTAAATCATCTCCCGTGTATTTTCAACATATGAAGAAATAGTATCATGTGTTAAAAATATAAGAAAAGAATTATATGAGTCCTATGGATTTGAAGGTAAGTAAGAGAAGAAAAGGATGGAAGAGAGAAAGATGGATAAAGGGAAGAGGGAAAAGAAGAATTTTCCCATATGTGATAACTATGGGAAGAAACACCCTGGAACTCGCCTGAAGGTAATGTGAGTTTTTTATAAGTATGGAGCAAAAGGACACCATGTACGTGACTGCAAGGGTAAGAAAAAGGTTTTGAATGTACAATGCTTCATCTTCAAGGAGTTTGGAGACTACGCGAACCAATGTCCCAGTTATCAGACTATGCCACAAATGATGCTATTGGATAATAATCAAGTTATGATACTACCCTAGATGAAGTGGAATGACTAGTATTCTTATGTTTTTATTTAAGAATTATCTCATTTAAGTGTTGTATCAATGGTGTGCTAGAAATAAACAAGGATTGTGCTGCAGTACTATTTCATTGAGGATTTAAGATTTTATGGTACTATGAAAAGTGACTCTATAGTGAGTTAAACTTTTTCTAAATTACATGGTTGAAGGAAAGATAAACCTTAATATGTTCCTAATATTGAGTTACTAATTTTGGAATAAGAGATGGTTGATTTGGGTAAATTATATTAGATATTCTTGACTACCTTGAAACTGATTAAAGATTTGTATATTCCATCATTGCTGGAATTTACAACATTTTTGGATGGACGAAGTATATCCAGTATTCTATAAGGAATAAGGGAGAATGAATGTAATCAATAAAGTTTTACGGTAATTCAAGATGTTGCAGTGTTTTAAAAGAATACATGATGAAGGTGTTTAGATTTTATTACATGGAAAAAAGGATCTCCATTGTGTTTACCTTCCTTATAAATTTTGTACTGTGAGTTTTGGATAGAAGTATTTTGGATAATTCTAGTTTGAGATTATTTTTGGATATTTATAAAAAGGACAACACTCAAACCGTGTGAAAACCCGTCGCGTCAGACAAAGCTGTGGGAATCAAACCCACAACCATAGTGCGATTGGAATTTATCGCCTACCACTAGACTACGTGAAGTCCCTGGAGTGTATAATGTATTTTTATTATGTTCTGATAGATTAATTATAAATTAATGTTTGTATCCTAATACGATTAGGATAAATATAATATTTTTGAGTTCTATTATCTTTTAGAGTGAAAGATGAGTTTGTGGTAGAAATTAGTTGAAGGATGAAACTCTACTTGTCAAGTATATATATATATATATATTATTATATTATTATATGAAGAAATTAATTCTTAAACATTATGTAAGGGATCTTAAAACCAAAAATGTGTTATCCTAATACCTTATGTTTTGTTGAATCGATGATATTTTAAATCATCATAGATTGATGGCTTTGAGACCCTCAATTATACAATTTTTTCTGACTGATGACCTCAATCAGTCCCTATAAATATTTACATTTTTCCTCCAGTTATGTGTCTCTAATTTCCACCAATTTTCTACAAATCGAGATCATAATTTGGTGGTGACCCTTTCATTTCTCTTTTCCTCTTATTAAGACTAAATTTTATTAACACAATTTCCGATGTGGGTTTTCCCACAAAGATATTTTCTATTTTAAACCTTTTATTTTAGAAGAACAATTTCAAATTTCCAGGAAAAAATTTATTGAAGGAGGGGAGAATGTAACACCCCAATCTTCCACAGTACGTTTCCCTTTGAATAATGCAATATCTTTCATTGTACGTAACTTCGAGATTCTAACACATTGTGACCAATCAAACTAGCCGTTTTGAATAGTAATACCCACTTTTTGAAATTTTATTATTTTTATCATTCAAAATGGACTTCATTTTTGGATTCAGAATATCTAAATTAGCTAAGGGTGAAATTTTGGTATTTTTCTGAAAACTTTGAATTTTTGATGAATAGTGAAAATTACAATTTTTTAATTAAAAACAACCTTTTTAATCAAAATAATTAATAGTGATAAATTATGAATTTGAGTGGTTTTAAAGTATATTTATAATATATTTTTACCATTTAATACAATGTTGGTCATTGGACATAATTTCACATTTAAACCGGACATAAACAAGTGTCAATCTTTAGATAGTTATTATTTCTTAAAAACACGCTTTTTGTTTTGACAGCGGGAATTAGTTTTAAATTATTTTCTCTCACTTCTGTGTTTTGAATTTGGAAAAATGGATTCTATATCTGGAATCAGGATTTCCAAATTGTGTAAATAGGTAACTTTTATATTTAGACATTTTGAATAATTACTTTGGTAAATATTTTATTTACCATGGTTGAAGGGTAAATCCGGTAAATAAGGGTAACAAAATAATATTATAACAATATTAAATTACCATAAAGCATGGATTAACCCTATTGGGTGATACATATCCGACCATGGGAATCTTTGGGCTGATTTTGGGTCCCCATGGATCCACCTGTAAGTGATTATGACACTTTATATTAATTAAGTTAAAGTAAGTACAAAAATGACATAAGCATATATCTTTTAGAAAAACAATTTTTACATAGTGTTATATATGTTATATTTTATAATAAATATTCATTATAAATATTAAAATATTACCTACATAATGGTATCATATTTATAATTTTTATACATTTAATAATTAAATTTATTTATGACACAATAATGACACATTATTTTCATTATTAACGAAATAATCAAATAATTGGTATTATAAATGTTAAAATAAATATAATTTGAATGTTTTGATGACATCCACTAATTTTATTGGTTAATATTACATTTTATGATTGCTTAATTGATTTTTTTAGAATTAATAAAGTTGTTAAGACTTTAACAAAAATCAATAATTGAATAGGTCAAAATTGACATAAATGAGTTTTTAAAACAAATATTATATTATTAATAGATATTCTATTCCTAAAAATATATGGTTCTGCCAAAGGACATATATAATGATAAGTGTATCATTAATGGACAACTTGGGGGTCTCTTGGAAGTATATAGTATGTTTATTAACCATATAATATAAAAATACAAGTGACATGGTAAATGTCAAACTAATTAACGAAGATTTAAAACTAAATATAAGGTTAATAAAGTAACCCAAACCTGTATAAAACCTATTGGATTAGTTTTTTTCTACCTATCCCCACCTTAGACATTAAAAAATCCACTTTGGAGCCATTAGAAACCAAAAATAATTTTATTATAAAATAATATTTCTAGCTTTCCCTAAGGTTCCCCTCACCCCTCTTATAAAAGGGCACTCTCCCTTCTCTCAAATTCATACCATCAAAGCCTTTTTGTTCGGCCAACCCCTGAAAAAATACTCTCTCAACTATCCTAAATTTATCCTAGAGGCCCTCCTTTAGTAATAATGCCATCTTAAAGATCCCTTTTGATCAAATCAAAAGGAAGAACCCGAAAAGAGGTAGTAATTTCACCACCCTCTTTCAAGTTCTTTTCTTCTTCCACTTCTTCTTTCTTTTTTATTTCCATTATAAAATAATAAATCCAGAATATTCTATATAATTTGATGTTATTATAAATATGTCACAAATTTATTCATTATTCTATCCATCTTATGAATGATAATTTCCCCATGCGTGCGTATGTACGGCTTACCGTCTCCACGTCGTGGTGTAATTTGTTATTCAACACTATGTTATTTGGATGGATATAATGATGAGTAATATGTATATAAATAATAAAAATAACATGATAATGTATCTATAAAATTAATATAGCATCCAATTCCACACATTTAAGGAAATTATATTGTCGCTCATGCGTATGTATGGATTACCGTCTCCACGATGCGATGAGATTCATTTCAATGTTCACCATTCATCGACAATTATAAATATATATATATATATTACTAATATGTATGTAATATATTAAATAATAATTCTACTGGAGATACATATATTTCTATATATATATATATATGTACTTACATATATCATATTCACGTAGTTCCGTTCAACACGATATGAAAACGAAAACATCATTTATGCGTATGTACGGACTATCATCTCCGTAAATGGTGTTTTTCATTTCATATATATTTCTATTATACATATTTATATTCTAAATATATAGTATATATAAATCATGTTTTATATTCTGGAAGTATTTAAATCTTTTCTAAGTGATACAATCAAGAGTAACAAGTTAAAACACGCACGATAAAGAAAGTGATTATTACCCGAAATGTTAATTTAACATGGAAATTATTATTAAATGGGAAGTATAAATTCATAAATTAATCATGTACGATATCATAAATATTAATATAGTTCTGGTACAATTTAATAAAATACTACTATCTTCATACAGGAGGTTAAACGCACCCTCGACCAAAGGAAAGTGCAAGGTAAGTGGTTTTCATCTCACTCCTTATTCCTGTGAGATTCGTTCCATATTGCCACTATTACCTTTTGTGTGGTGTATGTACTGCCCATAATTGTATTCTTTGTCTAATACACTTTAGTTTATGTGTATTTACATATTCATTGTATGATACTTCTTTCACGGGGTGTATGTTTCGTAAGTTACCAAATTGGTAAGGGTTAATTTCACAATCTATTTATTATCTGAGGTTGTTTTTACCTAAGTATCTACTGGGACATATTTATTATCCATTTCCATGTATCATGAATGAGTTCTAAAAGGGATTATTTTAAGGTACTTTTTACTAAAACATCATTTCAAATGTTTTAAATATTTATTCTTCTAAATCTTTTTCATTAATGTCCATGTCTTGAAAATGGTTTTTAAGGATTTATTTATATGGACATGAATGTTTTTAAAATGTTAATTCCATTCAAAAGTTTCAATGTGGTATGGGACACATTGATTCAAAAATGTCTTCAAATGAATTATTTTCTAAATTTTTTGACTTTTAAATGTTTTCATGAAGAAGGGGTATTTACCTCAAAGAGTTTTAAAAATAATTTTCATCTATATGTCAAAATCATTTAATGGATTTTATACTTTTTTTGAAGTTGATTTATCATGATAAAAATCATCCATATTGTGTTGAAGGTTTTGTGATATGTTTGACTATGGATGTGTTATTTTTATACCATTCATGGTTTATGGGTAAAGTATTTCCATTTCGTATGCTAGTTTTAATACAAATGTTTATGTTATATTTAGACCTTTTCATATGAGGAATGCATTGGACTTAGTAAGTGATGGGTGGATCCTGCTATAGCTCCTCGATGCATCGATAGGTATCATGAGACAAACTAGTTTCTTGGCACAAGGCCTTGACAAAATATTATTTGTAGTCTTGGCACAAGGCATTGACTATGTGGCTATGATAGTATGGAATTATGCATTCCATCATTATGAAAGTTGTTATTGATATTGCATGTTATTATTTTACAAGTAGAATATCCATGTGAATAAGTAAATGGACTTATTTCATTTTAACTTTTCCATATTATGCTGATGTTCAACTTTAAGAGGCTTTTGTTTTAGTTATACATTTCCTTAAATGTTTATGTTTATTTATGATAGTTTTCGCTATATTGTTATCCTTACTGAGCATCTGAGCTCACCCCTTTCAATGTTTTAAATTTTCCCAGGATATGAAGAAGTATTTTATGAATGACCTGTAGGGATAGTATGAGGGGATATGAAGACTATATTTATTTGTAGTTTTTCACTTTATGATGTAATGTAAGTCTTATGAATGTATCTAGTGCTTCCAAGTCTACTAAAATAATCAGTTTTCTGAGACTTGATCTTTTGTGATCATGACAATGATACGTAATAATGCACCGACTCTGGGAAACTGGGGTCGGGGTGTTATAGTTGGTTATTTATATTAGATGCTTCTTTTTTTGACCTTAGCATGGATAATGAAATGTTTTATTGAATTTTTTATGATTAAAAATATTTATATCATTTAGTGAAACTTGGATTCAATTTAGAATTCCATGGATGCGATGATGTGACTATTATGCTTTTGTACCTTGAGTGATCCATGGATTCAGTTTAGAATTTCATGGGTGGGCTCAAAGGGTTTATTATATTTAAGCTGTGATTGAACTGTGGATTCCATGGACGAGATCATAGAGGCTTTACATATACGCTCAGAGGTTTTTTAGGAAGAGCTTATAGGGTGTTGGTGGAAATTTCACCTGGAGTGATACTAGAATTACAGCTTATGAATTTCAAGTATGGGATTGGGATATAATGTAATATTTAAATGCAATGTTTTATGATGTGTCTTCCAAGCCAAAGCACAATCTTGTTTTCAGTATTCACTTATTCGTGCTTAGATGGCCTTTGGAGGCATCTGTTGTGCTTACAATTATACGGTGGATGTTAGGTCTGATCCAGACTCATGACATATAAATTCAATGTAATTGAATTATTTAATGGAAAATGAAATGTAAATAATTGAAAAACAGTGATTTTAGTTTGTCTAATTTTATGTACTTCCCAGCTTACTACTTTAATTATTTCACACTACCTATTATATATATTCCGTCGAATATTGGCATTGTCCTTGGGTGGTTACCTATTGGGATTTAGTCTCAAACCCTATTTGTGTCATGTTTTGGACCCAAACCAATTATATGATTACATGTGTCAATAAGGGAAAGAACCCTTCTATAGGTACTTGATATGTTTCTTAGGAGAAGGAGAGAATGGGACCTAAAAGAGGCTTGCGATGCTTATAAGATTCTTTTTTTTTCTTTTGTACTTCGGAAATTTTATTGTATAAGACTGTTGTGTGAACCATTTTGGATATTTTATAGAACATGTATCATATATCATTATCTATTGTATGATATTAATTATAGTTATTTATATTATCAATTTTCTACTATTTACTTATATGGTATGGTATTACTGATTCCTCTATTTTTATGTTATTACACTATGTTACACTCTACTAATGAGGGAATAGTCACCCCACTATCCTACCTAGGCCTTTACTACAAATCAGAAGCCTCTTGAGTTTGGGGAGATATGCTTGAGTCCATGTATACAACCGGGCTCAGATCACTATTACATGGCATTCAGATTTTGGACGTTACACTAATCATGATCTAGCCTCTGTTCAAGAGGAATTGAGTTGCGTGGTTACCTAGGGAGGTCGACATGGTTTGAAAAACCACACTCCAACCATGTGGAATTACACTATCTCAAACCATATTTTTTGGCTCTCCCCTCACATGATTTTCCCTAACCAGGAACAAACTATGCAACATGCACAGAATGGCACAATTACCCTTTCTTTTGTGTCTCGAGCCCTCAGAACACCCCAAGCATCCTCACACACCTGAAGAAAATTTAATTTACCAAAAAATATATTTAATCCCAAATTTAAACAAATTAATACCTCTATGAATTTCAGGATCATACTATTTATAGAATGTCCCTTGATGTATCAGTAATCTCATGGGAGGAATCTGAATAGACTTAGTTAAATGGATTTTCACCTTATAAAAGATAAAATAGTATTTTATCCTAGAATATGTTCTCGTATAATTTTTTTGACCTCTATATTGGTCCCAGAATAAGGTTTTTACCCTAGGAAATGTGTTTGGTGTAATTTTGAGCAGTTTGAATTTTAGTGGAATAATTAATATTTAATATTTCATAAAATAAGTATTAATTTATTCACACTAGTTTATTAGATTATATATTTTTAAGGGATAATCATATCGATATTCCTTCTCTATCTTTGAGTTTGGAAATGCGTGTTTTTACTATATGGGGCATAAACTCATGTTGGGCGCTAGGGCCATCTGGGGCCCATATTCTTTTCTTTTCTTTTGTCTTTTCTTTTTCTTCCTTTTCTTTTATTTCCTTGTTTTCCTCCTCTTGGATTATCATGAATCCCCCCATGGGTTACTCCTTCACATGAAAAATATAAAATATGAAGATTGGGAGAGATAAAGGGAGAGGGAAAGAGAGAGGCACCCCAGTTGTGCTCGGAATGCACCAGATTGTCGTGCGACAACTGTGGATCAAGAAAATGGGAAAAGCTTTGATGGTTTGTTCCCAAAGGTAGTTAGTTTTTATGTTTTCCATAGATCCTTATATATTTTTTCATTTTCATGTTTTAACCCCATTATATTTTTTGTAACACCCCAAGCTTCCACTTTATGCTTCTCTTTCAATAATGTAATAGCTTGCATTGTATGCAAGTTCGAGATTCTAACACACCACGACCAATCAAAGTAGCCATTATGAATAGTAATACCCACTTTTTGAAATTTTATAAATTTTATATTTAAAAATGGGCTTCAATTTTGGATTCTGAATATCAAAATTAGCCTATGTTGAATTTTTGGTATTTTTTTGAGAACTTCCAATTTTCGATGAATAGTGAAAAATACTTAAAAACAACTTTTTTAATAAAAATAATTTATAGTGATAAATTATGCTATTGAGTGGTTTCAAAGTATAATTAGAATATAATTTTACCATTTTATCCAATGTTGGTCATTATAATTAATTTCACTTTGAAATTGGACATAAACGAGTGTCAATCATTAAATAGATATTGTTTCTTAAAAACACGTTATTTGTTTTGACAACGGGAATTAAATATAATAATAATTACTGAAACTTTTATGTTTTGAATTTGTTAAAATATACATAATTTTCTAATTTGGAATATCAAATATAGCTTAGAGTTAATTTTTGGTATTTTACTGCAAAAACATCGATTTTTGATGAATAGTGAAACTACTAAGTGGTAGTTAAAAAACTGATTTTTCGTTTAAATGAAATTTTACCAACTTTGTGATTAGAAATTAAAAAATACACCATACATCATTGTCATTAAGAATTAAAATGTGGTTCAATGAGATTAAAATAATTTTTTTGAATAGTAACTTTTATGTTTTATTAATCGTGATTAAAGGTAATTAGTGAAATTTAAGGTAAAAATGATATTATAAAAATATAAAAATATCTTGAAACTTGTACTACCCTTATTGGATGAGTCATGGCCGACCAAGACAATCCATGTGTCAAATTTGGGACCCCATGGAGCCACTTGTGTACGAAAATGACATTAATAATTTTTTATTTAAAGTAAAAATAAAATTGTCACAAACATGTGTTGTTTTACTAAAAAAACTATTACATGGGGTTATATAAGTTAAAATTTAGACTATAAATATTCATTGGAAATATAAAAAGATTTCCTACATCATGATATTTTTTTATAATTTTTAGACATTAAATAAATTGATTTTTTTATGACACCATGATGATGGAGTGATTACCTCATTAATGAACAATTTGAATAAAATAAAATGATAAGGTAAAATGTAAGACTTACACATGTCTAAATCCTATTGGATGGGTGGATTTCGAAACCTTATCACCTTATCCTCTAAATATATAATATTGGGACCTTTGAAATCCTAAAAGAACTTCATAATAATGTAACATTTCATGACATTCCAAGAGTGCCCCTCCTCTCCTCTTATAAAAGGCCCCCACCGCTACCACCTTATTCACACCATCAAATCCATTTGGCTCGGAAAATCTCTACAAAAATACTCTCTCAACTTCCCTCTCTTACTCCAAGAAGCCTCACTTTGGGAAGAATTCTTCCCAAGGAATCCTTTGGCTCAAATCAAAAAGAGTTACCCGATTTTAAGGTAATGTCTTCTCTTATGTTCTTTTGATTTATTTTGCTTCTCCAACCCCCTAAAATCTTTTTATTCATTTCTTTTGTAACAACACCAGTATCTTCAATATAATAGGATGTTTTTATGATAATGATTTGATTTACACTTATACACACCTTCGTCTAATGGTTAAAGAACATACTGTTTCTGTGGGTGGCGAATTACTGCCTCATGAAACGATGATTGTTCAATATTCTTTTAACACCTTTCATGGTGGCCATTAATATGTAACTATATTTATATATGATATATATTATATTTATGTTTTCATTATGCTTCTATATTTTTCATTTATGTCATATCTTTATGGTTTACATTATGGGTAAACACGATAATTTTATTTTAGGAAGTGCGGACTACCGCCCCCTCAAAGTGATTTGAATCATTAATGCCATATGTGGGATGTATAAAGGATGGAAAAAATGATATTATATATGATATTAAATTGGAATTATAATATACCTTTATATCATTATTATTTCATTCCATTAAATATGAAATAGAAATGAAAGTAGCGTTCATGCGTACGTACTGCTTACCGTCTCCATGAATGGTGCATTTCATTTCTTACCTCTAAATGTTATGTAATATTATAAGTGAATGTATATACTGGATATATATATTATATATATGATATCTAAATAATGAATACAATTCTGGATATAATGGATATTTTACCACAAGAACAATTTGTAATTATAAAAAGTTTATTTTTGACTCAAGTACCAAAAATCGACAAAACGATAGTTATTAACTTAAATAATTACATAATGTTCATAACATGGTAATAAGTGATATAAAAGGAATAATGAAATTGAAAAAGTTTTTTAAGCAAGTAGAAATTAACTATAGTTTATTATTCAGGAGGTTAAAGAACGGTCGAGTCAAGTCAGACACGAGGTAAGGGACTTCATCTCAATATCCTTTCATTGAGGCATAATTTGTTTTATACACAACTTTATTTTATACGGTGTATAAACCCCTTTTACTTTTACGTTTATTCAAAAGGAATCTTTTTATTCGAAGCATTTTACTAAACGGAAAAATGGAATGTTTTTTGGTCCTACGTATGTGGCGATAACGACTTCTCCGCCGCCGTGACCATTATTTGAGTTTCGGCTTCCTCTACAAGCTATAACTTTTTTTGAAAAATAAATACCAAGTTTTACATTTCTTTTCTTTTGCTAATTAAAATGGTTTTATTATATAAATGTGTTGTATTGATATCTTGTGATTTAAATGTGGAAATTTTATGTTTCCTTTATGCATGTTTTATGTGATACGATGATGTTATGGTTTATGATATGTTTAAACCTATTCATATGAGGAATGCATTGGACTTAATAAGTAATGGGTGGAGCCCGCTATAGCTCCTCGATGCATCGGAAGGTCTCATGAGACAAACTAGTGTCTTGGAAAGAGGCCTTGAAAAAATCATATTTGTAGTCTTGGCACGAGGCCTTGGCTACGTGGTTATGATAGTCTGGCATTATGCATTCCATCATTATAAAAGTGGTTATTGATATTTCATGTGATTATTCGACTAGTAGAATATCAATGTGAATTATCAAATGACATTATTTCATTTATTTATTGCTACATTATGTTGAAGTTCATGTTTAAAAAGCTTTTGTTTTAGTTATACATTTCCTTAAATGTTTATGTTTATTTATGAAAGTTTCCGCTATATTGTTATCCTTACTGAGAATTTGAGCTCACCCCTTTCTATGTTTTATTTTTCCCAGGATGTGAAGAAATATTTTATGACTGACTTGCAAGGATAGTCTAAAGGGGATATTAGTGTGGACTATGGAGTCTATGTTATTGTAGTTTTTCACTTTATTATGTAATGGAAGACTTATGAATATATCTAGTGTTTCCAAGGCTACTAAACTAATCGGTATTTCGTGACTTGATCATTTGTGATCATGATAATGTTACGTAATAATTCATCAACTCTGGGTAACTGGGGTCAGGTCGTTACATTCTTTCTTATGGGCCCTTGTGACCTGATCTATATATTTTGGGGTAAAAAAATTATTTTTGAGAAATTCAGACGTTTTTTTTGTTCTGGAATACCCATCAACATTATATATGGTTCAGGGAAAACAAACAATGTGTTCTTCATATTTAGGGAAGGTGATGATTTTGATGTACACTACATGTACTAGGGTGTAGACATCAAGTACCAGGAATCAACCGTGTATCCGAGTACCCGGCTAGGCTCCCTATATAAGTGTACATGGCCATGTAGATTACACAACCAGACCCCATGTGGGCGACACACGATGTATAAGTACATGACCAGGCCATGTAAGGGGCATGGGTATGTACCCTGTGTAGGGTACACAATGTGTACACATATTACATGTTGTGTACTGTGTCATTTACACTCCATGTACATCTAGAATACATGCCTAGGTGGGGTTTTGGGAGTACATGTCGTGTGCTTAGGTAGACACACTATATACTCCCACTTTTGTAACCCTTTTTGGGTCTTTTTGTATCTTTTCTCCCTGGAAATGAAATATGACATAAAATGAGTCCATTATAAGTAGTTTTCTGCATATATCATTGTGGTGAAAACCTTGTGGGGTTTTAAGGATTCCTAGGTGGTAGTTTTTATTTTTCTAATAGGAGTTGTTCTTCCTCTAGTAATATAGTTTTTTTGTCACATGAATGAGAGATTTGTAATGTGATTTGTTGGCTGGGTGATCAGACTAACATAGTTCAATACCCTAACCTAAGATGATCCATGATCTATCTCTATAAACCATTTATTGTGTGTCTTTTCCCTTGAGAATGTATCCCTTGGGAGATGTTCCCATAAAGCCTAAGAGGCTATGAGGCTAGTTCTTTTCGAGGATTCCAAGTAAAATTACTCTATTTATATTTCATCTTTGAGGATCTGAATTATGATGCCAATATCTTCTTAATAGTTACTGAAGGACAACTATAGGATACCTTCACTTGATTATTGACATATTGATTCCCTTATAGGATCCTTTTACCTGTGTATCATTCTGAGGATCCCATGTAGGATGCCTCTTCTTTCTTGTATAGTTATGGAGGATCCCTATAGGATGTGTTCACCTAGGTGGTGTTTTGAGGATCCCATGTATGATGCCTCAGTCTTTCTTACAATTCAAGGAACCCATGTAAGATTACTCATTTCACCCATTCATCCAAGGATCCTATGTAGGATGCCTTCACTTGTGTTGAGACCTTGAGGATCCCAAGTAGGAAGCCTCTTAAGTATTTTGACTTGAGGGACCCAGTGAGTGTCCCATTTTTTGACCGAACTTGAGTTAGTATGTTGGGTTTGGGTAGATATGGTAGTGGGCGTCACCTTAGAACTTGTGTTGAAGTTGTAATCCTAAGTGGTTGTAGTAGTAGTGTTGGGTTTAAGTTTTCTACCACCCTCACTCTTTTGTTTATTTTTTAAAATTTCTATTGTTTATGCAGTGATTATTACCATAGGTGATTATATGTTAGTGGCTATTGATCGTGACATGAGTAGTCTTTCTTTATCTTTGAGAATCCCATACGTTCTTCCTAGGATCCAACTTTTGATCCATGTTGTTTCTTATGATTATTTGTATACCCAAAGGTACTACAAGGGAACTATCTATTGATCCAGTATATTTTATTATTAGATTATTGGGATATCCAAATGTTCTTCCTAGAAAATAACCACTGAGCCTACTATTATAATATATGGGCATGGTGTCCCCAGTAATGATACCCCTGGATGATTCTGATATCCCGCATGATGAGGATGATTCCTCTCCCATTTGAGTGATATCTGATAAGGACAATTTTGATATCCTATGAATGATATGTGACGAGGATGATTATGCTCTCCTACATCTAATTATACTCATGGATGATTATGTTTTCCGAAGTGATATGGATGATTACGCTCTCCCTAATAAGTTACGTGAATGTGGTGTTGAGCATGAAGTATAACATCATCGAATACCTATAATGATCATGCTCTTTTGGATGACAAGGTTGATTCTTCTCTTCCTTATTAGAGATTCCAGGGGTGGGCATGGTATCTCACAGGTGAGTTCTCCTTATAAAATTCTTTGGGGTATGACCCTTATGAATTATCTACGTTCTGAATGTTGTGACCACCTAAAGACTAGGACCTATGTATTAGACATTGGAATGGATTTACATGGAATGAGAAGCATTTTATCTAAATTGGGGATCATTTACTAGATGTCCAGATGTACTTCCCTGGAATCCTTCTTTACATTGAATGGATGGAAGTATGGTTGAACCCAGGTGTAGGATGAGTATCCCCCTATGGTGAAGTAGATTTCTCATAGATACTTCTAGGGTTGGACGAATGAGGTATATATTGATTGGGATTATGGAACTGGAAATATGATTAATGATACATAGCTTGAGTGGTACAACATCCTACTCAATGCCTTTTCATAGGATGTCCAGGCAATCTGGATTATGGACCCAAGGATCAATTACTAATTGGTTATCTATTATGTCATTCAATTTACACATGAGTAATTGTATTTATGTATATATGTATAGGTATGGGACAATACATGTATACACATATATATATGGACATCCATGGTGGCACTAGCTTAGCTGACTAGGATCACAAACCCGTGGTTTGAATGTGGTTTCACATTATTGGATTTACTTATCTTTTCATTTGTGTCTTAGCTAGATTGAGAATATTTCTTTTACATACACTTCTAGAAGCATGATTTATAGGTTTATCATTTGGGTGGCCACTTGTATTTCTCACCCCTACATGTCACCTTGATTTATCTGTAAAACTTATGTCTTCTTTTCAGGTTGAGCATAATTTCATGGGGGATAGGGCATAGGCCTAGAGATTCATGGTTGAGCGGAGTTGGTCTTGTGGTTCTTATTTGGGATAGTGTAGTTTGACAGTTTCTAGAGACCAGGTATGTGGTCTATCTTAGAGTTATTAGTAGAGCCCTATAATTTTATTTCAGTTTCTTTTGTACTCTTATATCTGTATGGTCGGCCTAGTGCATGACCAGTGTTGTATGTATGGAATAACTATTTGGGATTTAATAACATTTTCATTTATTATTACAACATGTTATACTTCAGTTTATTTAATACTTCCACACTCTATTTATTTAATGTTATGTATGATAGATAGCTATTTATGTTGTTTTCTCACTCTAATATGAGGGAATAGTCTCCCCACCATCACACCCTAGGGCCTCTCTGTTAGTCGGAAGCCTCTAGAATACAGGGAGGCATGATTGAGGCCGCATAACCAATCAGACCAGAGCAGTATTTTAGTGGAATCTTGGTCGGGATGTTAGAAATTGGTATTAGAGATATTATTTTCATTATCCTTTCTATTTAGGATATTTTAGATAGAAGTATTAAGAATGTTTTGGAACCTATTATGGATATCAGACTACTGTATCAAGAACACATTTTCGGGTAAGACGCCCTGGTTTCCAGCTGTATGGGATTGTTTTTCTGGTCTGTGATGTTACAGTTGTATATGATTTTCTCCTTGGGTGATGCACACGTTGTGTTGATTTTATGATTTATTTCATATTTCTAGCTCGTGGACTATTGGAAAGGGGTTATAGATGTATTTTGACCCTTGACTATCAAAGGAAAGAGGTGTCTCATGCATCACATTTGGAACGTAAGATTCACATCATATATGATTGCAAGTGTTGGTTTTTATTGACGACTGAGGCCTATCTATTTTTTTCTACTTATATATATATATATATTTAATTATGATGAAAGGTTGTGTGGATCTATGTTGAGGAATTTTAATGTTGAAGCTCTCAGTCCTCATGCACAGGAGGTGTAATGACCATAGTATGTCGATATTTAACGTGATGAACTTCTATTGTCCCCCTTATAAGGTGTAATTTCTTAGGTTACAGTTATCTTGTCAGATTATTGAGTATAATGCTGATGGATACCAAGACCTTTCTTTGTAAATTGGACCTCTAGGGGGTATTACTATATATGGATTCCTGGTAATTGTCAGTTCAGTCTCTTTTTTACGATGGTATCATGAAATATATGGAGTAATTACTTATAAGGATGATTGATGATGATCGAGCCCTTGTAGGTCATGTTTTCAGTTTTGAACCTCATAGGTTGTTGTGATCTTCAGTTTCTTTAGATAGGTCTGATATTTTTGGATAGGTAGTTAGAAATTTTGACCCAGTTGTGAGACATGTTCTTTAAGGCTAGGTGGGAGACCTTGTGGACCTTAATTTGAATCAGTACCTTGCAGGTATACGTCTATTTTTTCTTATGGAAACCTGCATGAGGGAGGTTTGACCATATTTATGAATTCCTTTTTAGATAGTGATCTTGGTTTTACACTTGTTTAGTGACCTATGGATGAAAGGTTATCAAGTTTTTTATTATAAGAATTTTGATACCTTCAACTTTTGACAATGACCTAGGGTGCCTAGGTATCAAGAGAAGATTTAATGGAAAAGACTGTTCGATTCCATAGCCCGACCGACTAGTGTTTATATTGTTGATAATGTAGTCAAAGAGTGGTTAGATTCTTGTGACTAGAATGATGTTGGGAGATGGGTTGTCATGGAATAAATCATAGAACAAGTGAGGTTCTTGATTTTTAAGAGAATTTCTAAGGGATATTTAGTATTAATAATAAAAAAACTTACATGTTGGATTTTGAACTTACCCTTGTTATGTGTGACTCTCTGAATTTTGAGTTAGGTGGTAAAGGTACATGCTTGTTGCATGCTGTGCCATTAAATATAAAATCATTGAGTGGATAAGTGTGAGCCGAGTACTAAGTGTTTTGTGAATTACCATAGGCATGGTTTCCTAAAAGTTTTGTTTAAATGATGAATTTCTCTCCATGGTAGAGGTGAGTTCATGAATGAACTGGGTACCATGAGATGGTTGACTGATGGCTGGACCTAGAAATTCAGTTTCTGTAGACGTGGTGTAAGGTATTGGTTAAAGGCGAGTTATCCTGTTTTTTGCTGGCGTGGATTAGCGGGAGCTATACACGCCTTTTGATGGATTCTTTTTGTACTCATATTTGAGATGATCAAGCTCTATCTTCACATCATCTTGAGTATTTTGAGAGAGTTTAATCCTTATAATGTGCTTCTTTTCTTTTGAAATTCCTTCCCTAGTTGAGGAAAGAAACCTATAGAGGTTTTCTTTAAGGAGAGGTATAGGATAAGCCTTATAACGGGGGGGGGGGGTACACCATTGACTGTTGAGGGTGGTGACTCTTAATTTCCATTTAATTTTTCTGTTTATGTGAGTATTTGAGTTTGGAGTTGGTTTAAGATGACCATAAGGTAATTCCTATGGTGGAGAGTACTAGATCGACCACTGTTAAGCATCTGCCATGTAGAAGACATTTTTTAATGCTATGAGATTAGTTTTTCAAATGTTCAGATAGCTAATTATTATGAT
This sequence comes from Viscum album, assembly GCA_963277665.1. Classification (NCBI taxonomy): domain Eukaryota; kingdom Viridiplantae; phylum Streptophyta; class Magnoliopsida; order Santalales; family Viscaceae; genus Viscum; species Viscum album. The sequence continues at coordinate 1,769,520,199 of OY728141.1, read as the reverse complement.
GTTTGGGTTGAGAACATGGCTATCATTATGACCACCAATATTCTTGGGGGTGATAAGGTTTATGGTGGTGAGATTTTAAGGACCTGTGTTTTTCCCGAATGAATTTTTAGAACAAATTGGAATTTTTACCTTTGGATGCTTATTATGGGTAAAATAGTATTTTTATGATAACGAATGATCTTAGATAATTTTTATGACTACTCCATTGGTCTTGGAAAAAGGGTTTTACCCTAGGTCAGGAGTTTGGTGTAATTTCGAGCCGTTCGAATTTTAGCAGAAAAATTAATATTTAATATTTAATAAATTAAATATTAATTTATTCACACAGGTTCATTCAGTGATATGTTTTGAATGGATTTTCAGATTGAAATTCTATCTTTTTGACTGATTATGGAATGTGTATTTTTTCCTAGGCATGACATAAACTCATGTTGGATGCAGGGGGTGGTTGGTCCCCCTTTTCTTTTCTTTTCTTTGTGTCTTTCCCCTTTTTATTTTTCTTTCATTTATTTCCTCCTATTGGATTCTCATGGAAAACCCCTATGGGATCCACCTTCATGTGACATAGTTAAAATATGGATATAGAGAGAGATAAAGATATAGGGATATAGATAGGTTCTGCCACAGAGCTTGGGACGCGCCAGATCATCGTGCGTCAACTGTGGAGCGTGAAAACTATTGAAGACTTGGAGGTTTCCACCCAAAGGTATGTCAATTTTATGTTTTTTTATATCCATTATTTGTTTCATTTTTTAGTTTAAATCACTATATATTCTTGGTTATGGCCCATTATGGATTGATCTACTTCTTTTTGGGTAAAAACGGGGTTTTTTGGGTGATTCAAAGGTTTTCATTCGAGAAAACCTATCTACATGGAATGTGATTCTGTCCCAACATGTCGTGTGTGATTATTTTTTGTGGAAGATGATGTTTTCAATGTAAATTCCTTGTATTAGGTTTTACACACCATTTTACAGGACTTAGTCGTGTAGCTGAGTACCCGACCAGGATCCTTGTGTGTGGGGGGGGGGGGGGGTACATGGCTGTGTATTGTACATGGCTAGACCCCATGTGGGTGGCACACCATGTAAAAGTATACTTCCATGCCAAGTACATGGCCAAGAAATGTGAGGGAAGCATGCATATACCCCTTATGGGGAACACGCTATGTACACATCTTACACACCATGTACTTGGGGTGTTTACATTCCATGTCCGACCAGAGTACGCACCGAGGTGGGGCTTTGGTAGTATACACCGCCTTCTTAGGGATACATGTGTTGTACTACCCCTTTTGGAACACTTTTTAGATTTTCCATATCTTTTCCCCCTAGATATGGAATTGGATATAAGATGATTCCATTATGAGTAGTTTTTCATGTAGATCACAGTAGTGTGACCCTTATGGTTTCTGAGGACTCTTATATCATAGTTCATGCTTTTCTTAAGTAGAGAGGTTCTTCCTTCAATAATCAAATTCAATCATCTCTTGATTGAAATAATTGATATGATAATGGTAGGTTGGGTCTTTAGACAGTCTTAGTTTTTGACCTTGATCTAAGATGAGCCCGGAGCTATCTCTCTAGACTGTTTCTTGTGTAGCTTTTCCCTTGAGAAAATCTACCTTGGGTGATGTTCCCTTCTAGCCTAAGAGGTCATGAGACGAGTTGTTTCTGAGGTTCCCTTGTAGGATTAATCTATCTACGTTTTGACCAAGAGGATATCAAATAGGATGCCTCTATCTTCTTACTAGTTACCTATGTACCCCTATGGGTGACCTTTTGTTTCATGTTGACCTAGGGAATCCCTCATAGGATCTCCTTACCTATACATCATTTTGAGGATCCCATGTATGATGTCTATAACTTCTTCTATGGTTATGAAAGGTCCCATATAGGTTTTCTTCACCTATTAAGTGTTCTGAGGATCTCATGTAGGATGCCTAAGTCTTTCTTACTATATGAGGATCCCTTGAATGATTCCTTATTTTATCCATTAATCCAAGGATCCCAAGTAGGATTCCTTCACTTATGATTAGACCTTGAGGATACAAAGTAGGATGCCACTTCATTTTTTTGACTTGAGGGACTCAGAGGGTACCCCATTGTTTGACTGACACTAAGTTATTATGTTGGGTTTTAGAAGAGATGGTAGGGAGTGTCACCTTAGAACCTGTTATAAACTTGTAAGCCTGATTGTTTGTTGAAGTAGTGTTGGGTTTATGTGTTCAACGACCCCCACTATTCTATTTGTTATTTCACATATTTATTTCTAATGTAGTGATGATTACCAAAGGTGATTCCTTATTGGTTTTTTGTTGATCCTGATGCAAGACATATTTCTTTCTCTTTGGGATTCCCAGATGTTCTTCCTTGGATTCAGTTTTTCAGCCTTATTGTTTTTTATGTTTACTTGTATAACTAGAGGTACCACTTGAGAATTTTATGTTCAGATTATATATTTTATCATTAGATTATTGGGATATACATAGGTGCTTCCTGGAATTTGGTTATTGGTACAACTTCTATGGTATATGTGCATGAAATCTCTAGTAATGATACCCATGGATGATTTCACTCTCTCGAGTAATGAGGATGATTACACTCTCCTAGGGATGGTTTTTGATGAGTACGATTCCAATATCCTTTGGTTAATATCTGATGAGGATTATTATGATCTCCTAAAACTGATTATACTCATGGATGATTATGCTCTCATGAGAGATAATGATCATTACACTTTCTCTGATCGATTACTTAAATGTGGTGTTGATCATGGAGTCTCACATCGTTGGATACCCAGAATGATTACATTATGCAAGATGATAGGGATGATTCAACTCTCCCTTATTAGAGACTCCATGGGTGGTCATGGAATCTCACTGGTGATTTCTCCGTACAGATATACTAGGAGTCAGACCCTTATGGATTATCTGAGTTCTGAATGTCGTGACTGCCTACAAACTGGGGCCTAGGGCTCTAATGTTTGACTAGATTTACATGGAATGAGTTGTATAATGTCTAAATTAGTAACCATTTACTAGATTCCCAAATATACTTTCTTGTAATTTATATTTACACTGATTGGAGGTGAGTACATGTGAAACCAGGTGTAGGACGAGTATCCCCCTATAATGATGTAGTTTTATCATAGATATATTTAGTGATGGCCAATGAAGGAATATGTAGATTGGAATTATGGACCCATAGATCATCTTAAGGATACATGGATTTATTGTTATGACATCCAACTCCATTAACTCTCATAGGATGTCCAAGAAATCGAGATTACAGACCTAAGGATCGATTACTGATTGATTTTAGGTTATTTCATTCAAGTTACTCAAGAATATTATTATTTAGGTATATAGGTATAGGTATTGGACTATAAATGTATACATATATAGATATGGAAATCCTTGGTGGAACTTTCCTAGCTATACAGAATCACATACCTAGGGTTCAACTATGGTTTGATGTTGTTGGTTTTACTTATCTTTTTAGTTGTGTCCCAGATAGGCTGAGCATATTGATTTTTCATAAACTTATAACAGAATATTTTATATGTTTATCATTTGGGTGTCCTACTGAGATTATTTATCATCCCTTCACTTGCACCTCAGTGTACATGTAAAACATAGGTACTATTTTCACATTGAGCATAGTTTTATAGTAGATAGGGATGAGGCCTAGAGTTTCATGATCAACCATAGCTACTTATGTGGTTCATAATCAGGCTGGTGCAGTTCGACAGTGTCTAGAGACCAAGTATGTAGTCTGGCTCAGAGTTAGTAGTAGAGACCTTTAATTTGGTTTCAGTTTTTTTACTCCTATATCTTTATGGTCAGCCGAGTGGGTGAACAGTGCTGTATGTATGACATAACTATTAGATATTTTATTTAATTTTCATTTATTATTACATCTTGTTCTATTTCAGTTTATTTACTAATTCTTCACTAGGTTTATTTAACACTCCGTATGATACATAACTATTTATTATGTTTCATCACTCTAATACAAGGGCATAGTCTCCCTACTATCACACCCTTGGTCCTCATTACCACTCAGTAACCTATAGCGTATAGGGAGGCATGCTTGAGGCCTCATAACAAACTGGCTTGGAGCACCATGTGGCATTTGGGCCGGGACATTACAATTATGTTCTAAACTATTTTTAAGGTATTGATGGTGAAGGTATCATGGTATAGGGTAACATGACATCTGATATTTATGAATTTACTTCATTAAAAGTTGAATTATTATTATCTGTTATATTTTATCAATGATCTTATCTATGGATTCATTTAATTCTCTGTCTATTTATTAAACGGAATGTGTTTTTAGTTATATACATTTAAATATTTATTATTCCCTATCTAGTTATGATATTTAGTTCTTTGATTAAATGGAATGTTATTTAGTTATTTACCTTTCCATTGATTATTCTATTTAATTATTTAAATGTTATTCATGTTTAGATATTTAACTTCAAATATTTTCATTCCTTATTGAAGATACTTAATTTATTCATGATAGATTCTACTGTATTTAACCCTTACTGAGAATTTAAGATCACCCTAATTTTGTTTCATTTACCCAAGACTGCATGGAGAGTACTATGTTTAATATTCAAGGATATGCTATAGGTAATAATGTTTTATTGAAAACAAATTATTTTTTAATTTTTTTATTCAATTTCAGTTCCAGGCTCAAGTGCGTATACATTTTACGTAGACTACTAAATAATTACGTCATTTGGGATGTGATTCCTTGTATCCTAAATAAATGCAAAAAAGAATCACCATCTCTAGTCTACTAGGGTCAGGGATACTAAAATTCGTATCAAAGGATGTTTAGTAAAAACCATGGGAACTAGATTTAAGATAACATAGATTTTGGAACATAACCCTAAGATAGACTTTTAGGATAAGTATAAGAGATAATCCTAACATTTTGGTAAGGTATATATTATGTGATATTTCCTTGAAATAAATTCATGTATGGATAGTAAAAGTGGTCATGGCTCTAGAACAGATGTACATAGGGGTAATAAATCTAAAAAAGGAACATTAGAATTGACCCGATCTTCACCAGGTTCCCAAAAATAGGCCTTACTACACACCTTATTTGACACTCATGGGTGATATGTTTAGGATACTTCAAATTTTTTTTACAAACCATTATGAAGTATTTGAATATATAATGATAAATTATGACCTAGGATAAACCCTAGACCAAGGAATAACCTATGTGTAAATAAAACAAATGAATTATTTATGTATTGGGATTCAATGAATTAAATTTTAGAAGTATTTTTACCAATGATATTTTGGTTATAATAATCATGAAATATCTTTGGACTATGTTAGAATGATATATGTATTCATTAAATTAAGAGTTATGGATACCAGAGTTTAATTTTGATTATATGTTCATAGTCTAAAACACCACTTTTTAGGTTTTATGTGATGGTAGTCTACCAATATTAAGAAAATTTTGGAGAAATTTATGGAATGTATTTGTTTTAGTGGAAAATTTATTTGAGGAATAATGAAATTAAATTTTATAGAAATAATTTCAAGGGTATTAATATTATTTAGGGTTAATATGATCATTAAAGTTATTGTAAAAATATCAAAACAAGATTATTAGACTTTGGGAAAAAATAAGATTTATTTAAAACCATTGTAAATAGTTATTTAATGATTGATTTTATTTCAATGATGTCTATTATATTTTTTTGGAATCATTATTGGAATTATATGAAGATAGTTTAGAAAATGGAAAAATAATATGTTGGGTGGAAACATAATTTTAAAATATCAAACCCTGAACGACCTAGAAAAAGTTTAAATTGTGAGGAAAAATTTATTTACAGTGCGGAGAATATAGCACCTCAAAATTCTAAAAGAATAACATTTTATTCAATATCATATGTGATACACAACACCTATATTAGAAGATAATATAACACCAAATGAATTTAAAAGATATTTATTATAAATAAAATTTAATCTCTTTGATTGCTAATAATATTGAAATAGTGGGTGCCCCAGACCCAACTATGTAGTACTTTTGATTACTGTATCATGTGTACAGTTAGATATGTGTGATGACATTTTACCATTATAGTGCATAATTTTCTGCGTCCACTATAATAATGGCAATGTCTAAAGGTTTATTATCATATCAAGAGGTTGTAGAAGTTCCCGGGCTATAATGATAACCTCGAGATACAATGACATTGATATTAAATATTTGTTTTATAGCCTAGATACATCTTACTGACTGGACACAGTAGATGTCTGACTATCAGGTGCTGGGGGCTCATAAGCATTGAGAATTCTTCTCATGAAGTTCGCAGTTGGTGATCTCTAGTCGTGAGATCATTTGGACATACCCTCCAATAGTAACACCACATGTTTTGGGTGTCATTGGTTGTTCCTATCTATGGACATGTGTATTGGTCTTCTGAATTGAGACCATTACCAATGTATATCATTTAATTATGTACTTTGATGCACGGCGAAAACCATGGAAGTAATGTCCTAGGGAGGTAGTTTGTGTCGGGTGTGTTGTTAGTGGTATGACGTTGGTTGAATGATCAAGAAAGGATTTGTCACTTCCAAGTTTAGGAAGTTGTATATCTCAGGCCTGGTTGATCAGGATAGTTCCACCTTCATAAGTCTTTGTACAAAGTAGTAGAAAGGCATATCCATCCGGATAGATCATAAAATCATAAAGCAAGATAAGGATGATGACACAAGAGTGCATCCTGCTTTATGAGATATTTAATGACAAAGAGACTATAGTGAATAGTCAATGTTCATAGGATGGTAGTCGTTGCAATGACTATCCTTATCTCTTTAGTGTCCATGAAGGTTTGCTAGACCCCGCTCTTGGTCTATGGATTTTATTAGCTACTATTGAGATAAGGGTCTGGAGGGTCACACAGAATAGCGTATTCAAGAATCCGCAACTATTCAGTTGAATAGGTATATGGACGTAGTGGGCCTTGCCACGGGGTCCGAGAGTTTTCCAAGTTGTCGATCACCAAAAGAATTAAATAAATTCATTAATATTCAAGTTATTAATATTTGGGATTGAATTTATTTAATGTATTTATGAGTTCAGTAAATATGAGAAAATATTAATCGAACGAATATTATTTTAATATTCAAGGTTCGTTTAATATAAAGCTGGACAGTGAGTCGAGTTAAATGGCTCGATTTTATCACGTAATATATTATATATATATATTACAAGTATGTGATAAAATATTAAATAACATTTCCGCAGTTTAGTCTGTCGAAATTATTTATTTGGAGAACATTGACATTAACGGTGGCCGGGGAACCCTACTGGGTATTTATCAACGTATCTATAAATAAAAGAGGAAGATATCTCTGTTTGGCGTGTATATAACTATTCATTCATTTATGGAATGAAAAATTGAGAGTCTCTCTCTCCTCCCGCTTCTTAGAGAGAGAAGCTGATGATCCAAGAGCTCGGATCAAGTTCTTCCTCACGCATCGCAAGATCAACGATGCGGTGATCGTAGGGACGTCGAAGATATCATTGAATCGCCGCGCTAGCACCCGGATTTTGATGATTGGCGTTCCCGCGGATTTTTGGAGTGCGTGTGGATGATCTAGAGGGATACTGCTTTGGATCCTTCAAGCGACGATCGCCATCGGCTAGCGGAAGTTGACCGTGCCTTCAGATTTTAAACAGGTATGTTTTAATTTTAATTTTGTGCTCTTAATAATCTACACGATATCCTCAGACCTCTCCGGGGCTCGAATCGTCGGTGACGACATGTACCGTCGTTCCGCTGACAAAAATTTTAAAATCTCCATCCCACCGGCTTCCACTGTGGGTCCCAGAAACCTAACAGTGGTATCATATGGAGTTTGTAAATTTTCTAAGCCAAATAAAATTAATTTGAATACAATTATGTAGAGGGTTTAAAAACGGTTCCAGTGGTTCAAACCGTGCTTCGATCCGATCTCGAACGGCCAAGATACGGTCAATTTAAATTTTCGGATTGGATCAAATATGCTGTTTAATCTCGAGTACTATATTTTATTTCATCCAGCAGAACCGATCAAGTTTAGATTGGTTCAATGGATATAATTAAAATTGTGAAAAATTATTATTTGACAAATTAAATAATTTCCACAAAAATTCTATTATTTTAATAATAACTATTTTATTATTAGAATAATGTAATAATAATAAATTATTATTTTATTATAACAATTTTATTATTATTTAATTTTAAAGGCTATTTAGCCTTTAGAATTCTAGAGGTGGTTAATTGGCTTCAAAAAAGGGCGCAAATAAAGACTTCAAAATAATTCTTGTTTAAAATAAACAAAAAAAAAAAAAAAGGAAGACCCCAAAGGGGGTCTTCCCGCGTGGAAAAGCCAAAGAAAGACCCATTGGGTCTTTCTGTAATTTAAAAAAAGGGTAGTTGCAGGGGGTCCGAGCAGACCCCCTCCCTCTCCCGCGCGACGCACTGCAACTCCCCTGGGAGTCCACCACGGCGTGACAGAAAGCCAGGGACCACCACACCCCTCTCCCCATGCTCCCTGTAGCAGCGCCAACACCCCAAGCTGCCGGCCAAATCTGGTCGAGCTCCTCCCGCCAGCGCTACGAGCAGGGCCGGCCTCCCCAGCCTCCTCTGCATCTCGCACACATCTCCTCTGTCCAGTCCCGTGTGGCCTCCTCCGTTTTTTCCTCTCGGCCGTGCACCAGGGACAAAAAACTGGGGAACTTCCTCAGGCCAGGCACCACGCCTACGCCTCACACCTCTCGTGCTGCTTGGCCACCGGCAGGCGTGACCTTCGCAGCCCGGGCCTCCTTCGCTCAGCACAAGTAGGCAGATCAGCCGCACCCTCCCTTCGCAAGAGCCACCCGGGTGCCCTCCGGGCCGTCGCCTCTCGCAGCACCAGGGAGCACCGCCGCCGGATCTCCACGCCGCCATATACCTACCTCTGATCGGCACCCCCCCACGCGAACCAAGGGGGCTCTTCTGGCGCCGCCTCACTCGTCACTTCCAATCCTCCCCTCGGCACACCAGCCCGTGACCGAGGAAGGGTTCGCCGGTGCACCTCCGGTCGAAGCCCACCACCGCGCGACAGTAAACCTAGCAGCGGCTGAACCTCCGACCGTTCACCGCAGACTAGACTCCGCAAGAATGTCACAGTCTTCTCTCGACCATGCCCTGCAAGCCGAACCAACCTGCGCACCTGGTCTGCCCCCCCCCCCACACAGTTCCCGCACCCTATCGAGAGAGGCACCACCTCCAGTAGTGGTAGACCACACAACACACCCCTCGGGCAGCAGGTAACTAGTCTGGGTTATTTAATTAGATAATTAATTAATTTAATTAATTAATTAATTAATATATTAATTATGGATAAAATGATAAATTTTTAAATACACAAGATTAAAATTAATTAAATTTTTGAAATGAAATTAATTAGTTGACCGATAATTAATTAAATTATTTGAATTTAATAATTCATTTAATTTAATTTAATTCAATTACCATCGTACTTATTTTTGCATTTTAATTAATATCGTGAAATTTTTATACCCGAAAACTGGTCTTGAGCAACGACCATAGAATGTTTTCTTTTAATTAATTAATTAATTAATTATTTAAATTGCGTGTGATGTGTGTAATTAATTAAATGATTGTCCGCGCATCATCTTTGCTTTCGATTAAAATGTATAAGGGCCTGGACGCCCAATTTATCTGATGTAAATTTATACCCATGTTTCCCTCGCCAGAGCGTGAGTATCTTTGTACTTCGGATGAAGAGGTTGAGCGACGTCAACCCCGCCAAGACGTGGTGGAGCACGTTGATTAAGACGATGTAAGATGACACATGGACTCCGCCAAGATTAGGCAATGCTCAAAATGAGAAGCAGACATACAACACGGGTTGAGATGTATCTAGTGTCAAGTTTTGACACAGGAATGATCCCCCTTAGGTCGTTTAGATGCTCAAGACCAGTCAGGTAGTAGTATATATTTTATGCATTTATTTATTATTTTATGCATTTTAGAACAACAACATTATTACATAAAATAATTGATAATAAAATGCATAAAGAAGCGTCATATGTTTTTATATTAAAGTTCAATTGTGAGCGCGACAATATAGATAAACAAGATTAATAGAAATGGATTACATTCATCGAGAGAAAAACATAAAACCCTCAAATAAAATATTAAGCCACAAAAATCCTTCCATCTATCAAGTTTGAACAAAACCAGGTGTTCGGGGTGCCGGTTCATGCCTCAGCTGAGGGTTCCTCTTACTACCGGGGAGTTCTTATTTGTGTGGTGGGTCAAATTAACTAAAATTGTAGCAAATATATAGCCTTTTCTAGTTTGTTGTAATTTTAGAGGCAAGCGTTGAGTAAATCTTTAAATGATTTTGAAGCTGGGACTTCACTCAACAGATCAAGGAACCACAAGTTAAAGCGGTTGGCCACCCAAAATCCTACCTTGGACCCTCAGAGTAGTGGAATAGCCCTGTCCTGTAGAATATGAGGGAGATTCAGGGATCCTTGCCACTAGAATACCCAAGATTATTCCGATTCAAGTATAGAGGGTTCTTAGAATTCAAAAACATAGTGGGAGACATTTAATGATTAAAAATTCAGTAATGTCAAATTAGGTAATCACATAACAGTAAAATCTACTAAAGTATATTTGTTAATAATGTCATGAAATACCATAATAAAACTGTGATAAACAATGGACAAAGTTAATGTCCAAACAAGCACGAAATTCCAAGTGTAGTACAGGCGCTTGTGCACATTACTACAAAAATGGAAATTCAAGGTGCTTGTGTCCCAACCTGTTAAGCCACCTCAAGATGGGAGGGTGTAAAACTACTTACAGGAGACTCATAAATCAAGCATATGATGGTTCTATCATAATGCTATCATCAACGTCTGATGTTAGTTGCAGTCACTACATCAAGACATGGATGATGTTACATGTAGTCTAATCTCCAAGATCCATTCGAGGAGAAAGCGAAGCAAGATTTGAATGTGATGATTACACTCGGTTTGTCTAAAGTGAATGAAATTTCATAATATTTCATGTCATCCCAATCTTATACCTTTTACACAGAAGTACTCTAGTTTTGTTTAAAGGTACAAACGAACCGTATAGAGTAAGCGCTTCATTACCATTAAGGTAACATTCGCCATGTAATAAGAATATTGGAGATAATTCCATATTTTATTCTTATGGAGAATATATTGAAAGACAAGGAAGAAAGGCCTATGGAAAGTTATTCCAAAGGCACCTTCGTCATTTCCTTCAATGAAAAGTGGTTGGTTATTTAACAGGAGGATATTTTCATCACATAATGAAATGGATTCATGGAAGATTAAAAACTGAAATACAAGAAGAAAGTTCCCGCTTCTCGTTCAGTTTATATTCATAAAAAAAAAGTACTGTTTTCTCGAATACTTATTGGGTATTAAAATACAATATGATTTTCACATATATGTATTGAAATAAAATAACCAAGTAGTGAAACATTACAAGAAGTAAAGTATCTTCTTCAAGCAGCTGAGAAAGGGTGATTCCTAAGTCAGCGAGGAGAAACACATAACTTCTAATTGACAAATGATTGATTCAAATTGATCAAGTTGTGGAGTATAACCAAAAACATTTATCTCATGTGCCCATTTGGACATTATTAGACATTATTCCATGTTTTTGAATGAATTTTGTTTGAGGTAACATACTCAACAAATAGTTCACTACTATTTGAATCAATGGCAATACATGATGAATATAAAATGTAAGACCTACCCAGTTGTGGCAATGTGATTCATTGTCAAGTAATACTAAAATATGATGTCAAATTTTTACCCATTATGGTATTTAGGCTTGGAACAACAAAACACCTATGGTATAATTAACATCCTTAGCTTAGACAAAGAAACCTTTAGAAATAAAGGTATGCCGCAAAGCTTTCTGAGGTTAGTTCAACAAGACAGTGTGGACTATTCCAAAGAAAGAAAGAGGTAAAGATACTTCATAAGTTTATTTTAAGTCATTAAGGAATAATGAAGTATAAATTTGGTTAGATGATATGAGTTTCTTCGGATCGGCAGGCCGAAGAATATCTTGACCAAACAATCATCGATCATGATAATGTAGCATGGAGTAATTCCTAAACGCATATTACCTTATCTTCATCACCGTATTGATGTTCATAAGTAGGATCAATGATGAGTCATACATATTAACATTTATCAACAAACACGTTTCATGGAGCACTTCCTAAATGTAAATGTTACACATCAAAGTTATGAAGTATGTTGTATCAATGTTGCATCTTGCGGAAACTTCCATCATATTTCAAAATGTGATTTGAAAATAACAGCGTAAACCCATAACCAATATGCCAACTAAAATGAAAAATGGATATCATACAAGTCATAGTATGATGGAAATCCATTATTTCATAGGACATTTTAAGATGCAAAGCGTTTGTTAGGATTTGAAAAAACCTGCATCAAGTTAAACACGTTGTGCATCTAAGTTAATTATTCTAACAGCTGCTTAAGATATTACCTAAATCCCTAAGATAGGAAATTTGTAGTCAATTATTAGACTAAATTTATATACAAGGGTGCACATCTCTTTTAGATATAGTGGGAGATGAATTGACTTGGACTTAGTCAATGCTCGAGATGCACAAATGGTTGGCATAGGGAACAAGTTCCACAAGTACACGTGGAATAGGAATGTTCCAGAGACACATACTGTGTAAGAAGAATGAAACCAATGTGTTGGTTTTATATTCACTATGGCCGATGATATATTATTCGTTAGGAATAATAAATCCTACAAGTAAGCAGTATAAGGAAACCTGCTAAGATTGACAAGATTAACTAAAATTCAATAATGGATTCCATGTATCAAATTGAAAAGGGGCTTATAAATTGAATACTGCGGTGGGTATTCAAATCAAATGATACATGGATGGTACAAATATGTTAACAATAAGGCTCTATTAGTTATACCAAGTCGACACGGCTAAATATATTAGAATTTTACTTGTTATATCTAAACTTCTAAAGATCATTTTTATTGGTCATTGGATGTGAAGATCATTTTTCTTGGAAGGTGTCTATACAACGCAACCAGAAAGAGATGATGACATCAAATAATGCCAATAAGGGATGAAAGTTACTGAAATCCAGTAAGCAACAAGATATTAGAGCATTATTTATAAATGAATCATTGACTTGTGTCTACCAAAGGTTAGTGGGAGAGCCAATGTTTTCTAAGTGAAATATGTTCGACGACATACAGAAAACATATTTTGATCTTACAGTTAGATAAGATCAGGTTAAAAAAAATTCTCCAATGATTGACTTCAAGTAACAACCTATGTTCTAGGGAACAGGATCCACTCACGTAGATCCAAAGGTTGCTTGGTCCTAGTCAATCGTACATATAGTGACATTGTATTAAAAAAATACAAGTTGGAACAATTCACGTTCAGAATTTTTTCCTATGTCACATGACTTAATCTCTCTAGGTTAACACGTTTAGAGCATGTGTAGATATTAAAGTTGTTAATTGATACCATATGATTTAGCGATGGATCAATCACATATTCCATAATATTTACAATAATTGATACTGTCAGGATATAATTTAGCATAGGCAGATAACAATTTTTTCCAGGAGCACTGCAAGTGATGGAGTCAGAACAATCATCTTATACTTCTGCAAGTACAAATGATATGTACCTGGAATATGGAGAGGAAGGTATACTAGTTATGGTGGGACACAAACTAGTAATCCTTAGAAAAATTTGATCTAGTATCGCAGTTAGGCAAAGGAGATAACCGAGTCAAGCTCATAAAATCTTGTGGTAGCTATACCTACAAATACCAAGTACGTTGCAGCTTCTAAGGCAGCTAAGAAACAGTTATAAATTGCAACGATTTGTTCTAGTGCTTGGATTGGCAGCTAGTGGGAAAAGTTTTATCATAATGAGAATTATGATATTATTACTATCCAAGTTTTCATGTTATAACAATGGACAAAAGTTATCTACTCAGGGATACCTTATCTTGAGAAGTTTTACTCAAGTAGATGAGGTTTCATATATCAGATATGCCACGCGGCGAAAACACGGTAGGCCCAGCAGTTAAATCCAATACTTAGCAGAAGCATGGTATTTATCATGTGAGTAGCTAATAAGTTTAGTTAGCAAGTTGGCTCTAGTGAAAGTGGGAGTGTTTAAATAGTGGGTTCCCTAGACCCAACTATGTAGTACTTTTGATTACTGTATCATGTGTACAGTTAGATATGCATGATGATATCTTACCATTATAGTACAAACTTTTTTGCATCCACTATAATAATGGTAATGTCCAAAGGTTAATTTTCATGTCAAGAGGTTGTAGTAGATCCCAGGCTATAATGAGAACCTCGAGATACAATGAAATTGATCTTAAATATATTTTCTATAGTCTAGATACATCTTACGGACTGGACATAGTAGATGTCTGACTATCAGGTGCTGGGGGATCGTAAGCATTGAGAGTTCTTCTCATGAAGTTCACACTTGGTGATCTCTAGTAGTGAGGTCATGAGGATAGACCCACCAATAGGAACACCACATGTTTTGGGTGTCATTGGTTGTTCCTATCTACATACATGTGTATTGGTCTCCTAACTTGAGACCATTACCAATGTATATCATTTAATTACATACTTTCATGCAAGGCGAAAACCATGGAAGTAATGTCGTGGCGAGGTAGTTTGTGTCCGGTGCGTCATTAGTGGTATGACGTTGGTTGAGTGATCAAAAAAGGATTTGTCACTTCCAAGTTTAAGAAGTTGTATATCTCAGGCCTGGTTGATCAGGATGGTGCCGCCTTCATAAGTCTTTGGCCAAATCCGTAGAAAGGCAAATCCATCCGGATAGATCAACAAATAAGAAATCAAGATAAGGACAATGACACAAGAGCGCATCCTGCTTTATGAGATATTTAATGACAAAGAGACAATAGTACACAGTCAGTGTTCGTAGGATGGTAGTCGTTGCAATGACTATCCTTATCTCTTTAGGGGCCATGACGGGTTGCTAGACCCCGCTCTTGGTCTGTAGATTTTATTCGCTGCTGTTGAGATAAGTGCCTAGAGGGTCATACACACTAGCGTATTCAAGAATCCTCAACTATTCAGTTGAATAGGTATATGGACGTAGTGGGCCCCGCCATGGGGTCCGAGTGTTGTCCCAGCTTTTGATCACCAAAATAATTAAATAAATTCATTAATATTCAAGTTATGAATATTTGGGATTGAATTTATTTAATGTATTTATGAGTTTAGTAAATACGAGAAAATATTAATCGAATGAATATTATTTTAATATTCAAGGTTATTTTAATATTAAGTGGGACAACGAGTCGAGTTAAATGGCTCGGTTTTATCACGTAATATATAATATATATTACAAGTATGTGATAAAATATTAAATAATATTAGCATAGTTTAGTCAGTCGAAATTATTTATTTAGAGAATGTTGATATTAACGGGGGCTGGGGAACCCTACTGGGTATTTATCAACATCTCTATAAATTAAAGATGAGGCTCTCTCTCTTCAATGTGTATATCGGTATTCATTCATTTATAGAATGAAAATTTGAGAGCCTCTATCTCCTCCCGCTTCCTATAGAGAGAAACTGATGATCCAAGGGCTCGGATCAAGTTCTTCCTCATGAAACGTAAGATCAACGATGCGGTGATTGTCGGGACATTGAAGATATCATTGAATCGCCACACTAGCACCCAGAGTTCGATGATCGGCATTATCGTGGATTTTTGGAGCGTGTGTGGATGATCTAGAGGGATCCTACTTTGGATCCTTCAAGCGACGATCACCGTCGGCTAGCGGCAGTCGACCGTGCCTTCGGATTTGAAACAGGTACGTTTTCATTTTAATTTTGTGCTCTTAATAATATACACGAGATCCTCAGACCTCTCCGGGACTCGGATCATCGGCGATGACAAGTACCGTCGTTCCGCCGATGCAAATTTTAAAATCTCCGGCCCACCGGCTTCTGCTGCGGGCCACAGAAACCTAAAAAATAATACATGCAACAATGATTTTTTTGATATCTTGTGTTACATGCAAGAACGAATTTTACCAAAAAACAATATAATATTAATCTTATTATTTAATATAATAGTTTTAAACTAGCCATTAAATTTAATCATATGAATATAATTAAATAAATTATTTAAATATATAGTTTTTACACAGTTATTAGTAATCTATTTATCAATAATAAAATAAGAATAATTTAAAAGAAAAATAAATATTTTCTAAAAAGCTGTATTTTTCTAAAAGATGTATTAGTCATGCTTTACACACATTATTAAAATTAATTTTTACCACTTTTAAAAAATGTATATGAAAAAATAAAATTTATTTT
This sequence comes from Viscum album, assembly GCA_963277665.1. Lineage (NCBI taxonomy): Eukaryota > Viridiplantae > Streptophyta > Magnoliopsida > Santalales > Viscaceae > Viscum > Viscum album. The sequence continues at coordinate 1,769,503,693 of OY728141.1, read as the reverse complement.
CTAAATTGGGATATTTAATTTAGCTTAAGGTGATTGTTTTGGATTTTTATGAGAAGATTCATTTTTTTGATGAATAGTGAAAATACTAAATTTTAATTGAAAACATCATTTTCATTTAAATAATTTATAAGGTTAAATTATTTTTTTACTTGGATTTAATGTAAAATTAGATAAATTTTATATCAATTAATAAATTTTAGTTCATTTGAATCATTTTAATATTGAATTTATATATATAAACTTTGTAAACTATTGAACATTTTCACTTTAAAAACTCACTTTCTCATCATGTTTGCGGGATTAATTTTAAATTAAAATTTTTAATTTTGACAAATTAATTTCACAAAATGTATTAAATATTTTTAATTATAATTTTTTTAATTATTAATATAGTGAAATAATTTTTAACCCAAATTAATAGTGAAAAAAATAAAAAACTAATTACCATGGTCAAGGTAAAAAATGATTTACTAGGGGGTTAAACTATGATGATAAAGGTTAAAAAAAATAAAAACTTGTAAAACACCCATTTTCGGGATATATTTTATCCTTATCTATTCTATTTTATATAAAATCTAGTTTTGGATGCTTTTTCCATGATGAAAACATGGGTATGATTGAATCATTTCAAAAATACCAAGTGTGCCACTCACCTATCTTATAGAAGGACACCCCTGTCCTCTCAACTTAACACATTAAAAGCACATTGGTTCAGAAAATAATTGACCAAATCACTTCTGAAATTAAATCCCCTCATTATAGAAGCCTTATTTTGGAATAAATCTAATCTAGGAAGGATTTAGTGCAAACCTAAGAGGATAACTGAAGAAGAGGAAATATTCTTCAACCAGTGTCTTTATTTTACTTCTTTATCCACCCCTTCAATTTTTTTTAAAACATAATGATATAATAAAATAAATATCTTCCATACAATGGGATGATTTTATAATAAGTTAATTACATAATACCATCTTCAATTATATCAAATGGGTTACAAAATCATCATTAATGTGTATGACGGACTACCACCTCACGAACCGATGTTGTTCGTTTTTCCATTGCCGTCTTTCATGGTTGTGTATAATGATGAATATAAAGTATATATATGATATTTATAACATATTTATACCTATTTATTGAATAATATATATATATATATATATTACCTTCCCTTTTGTAGGAGATAAGATAATGTCACTCATGTGTACGGTGGGGTACCGCCTCACGAAGCAATGTGATACTTATTTCACTAATGCTTCACATGGATGGTGATAAAGATAAATGTAATGATTATATGTCATATAAATGAAATAATTATGATATTTTTGAAATATTTATCATTATTTAAAGATAATATATATCATTTTATTTCTTTCCTTTTCACTCACATAAAGATGATAACATCATTCATGTATGTGTGGATTCCCACCTTTAATAAGCGACATGACTCTCTTTTCACCACCACACCACATGGATGATATATATAAGTATATAATATTGTATAAATAATATTATTTTCATTTTTTAAAGATAAAACATTACTTACCACCTTTCTGTAATGATCAGTGAAAAATGGAAACGTTACTCATGCATACTTACAACCTACCATCTCCAAGATCGTAACATACTTCATTTTTCACAACCATAATTCATTCTTGGTATTAGAAGTAAAATTGAGGTAAAAATATGATAATTATGTCATTATTATTACTATTTATATGATGTAACTTTATAAAATGCAGAAGAATAGGATATTTCATGATAAAAAACTCCTGAGAAAACCAGGAAATTAGTACCATAAATAACAAAAATAATGAAATTTTATTAATGAATATATAATATGATGTTATAAATGGACCATATATGATAATAAAAATTTTAATATTGGTCTATTTTATGTTAATAACCTGTTTAAAAACACTATAAAATATGTTAATGAATTTTCAACCAAAATGAAAAGTAAGGTGAGAGATTTTCTCTCAATTTCATTTCATTGAGGCATATTGTAATGTTATGCACATAATTTATTTTAAAAGGCATATATACTGACCAATTTACATGTAATATCATGAATAATTAATTATTTATTTAGTTTTACCTTTCAATTTGAATTATTTCATTAATGGTACTTGAATTAAATGTTAGCAAGTGGTAAAAAATTTCATAACATAATTCGTTTTCATTGGGTTATATTAGATCTTTGTTGTGATTTATATTCTATGTTTATGAATATAATGAATTTTGATTATAATATGTTTCATTAAAAATTTTATAACGTGTATTTATAGTTTATTAACATAATTTATTCTTTTTTTAGTTCATAGTTCAATGTTATAATCTTTATAAGGGTTCACTTCGTAATCTCAATTTAATCGAGGTTATTTATTCTTGAATTTAATTTGTAGGTAATTGCTTTATCATTGCATAATAAGACTATAAATTTTCTTCTACCATGGTTATTAATGATATTTTCAAGTAATAGTACTATTTCTTAATCATTGGTACTTTAAATAATTGATAAAATGTTTTTAATAAAATACGACATTATTTCTCTCTTCGATTAGAAATAAATTTTCTTCTAAAACCATGTTTTCTAAAAATATTTAGATAATATTTTCAACCACTTATAAGTGGTTTATTAAATAAATTTTTTACCACTTTTAATCTATAATTTCTTTCAAAGGAAACTTCTTTCATTTTTAAAACTATTCCTTCTTTCCATTTACCGAAAATAAAGAAGGAATATTATTGTCATTTGTTTAACAAGGAAGTTTCCAAACCTTTTCTATAGTGAAAAAGGAATGTTACTTTTATCTTTTATAAAATGTACTAAATAACCCTCCAGCATGAAAATTATTTATTTGAAGCTTAATTTATAAGTTTATGAGGATATTTTTAATCAAAATGTTATTAAAAGTGATTTTCGAGGAAAAGTATTTTCAAAATAAAAAGGATATTTTACTCAAGAATGTTTTTAAATATATTTTTATGGTATTTATATTTATCAATAAAACAAAATTTTATTATTACTCAAATGGGTTTATGTTAATACCATCCTTATTCTTTATCTAGATGGTTTTTTTGACCTAGGGTAGTATTTACATTCAGTTTTTTCATTTTGTTGTAATTAATTTCCCCTTGAAATATTCACATTAATATGAACATTAGACATTAAATTTCTCATAAATTCACATATTAATTATCATGAATATTATTATTTATTAAATAGTATATAATTCTAACAAATAATATTTAAATTGAATGTTATTTGTTCATCAAGGGACATATTGATTAATCTTTATTCTTTAATCATTATGGATATTTAATGATAAGGCACATTATTCATGAACTAAATTAATTATTTTATATAGGATGAATGATTTGGACCTATATGAAATGTAATGGGGACCATTTATAGAAATCCCCTCAATGAATAAGTAGTATCATGGGACGAATCAGTGGGATAGCCATAGTTAAATTGGTGTTCAACCATTGTGTTCTAAACTATTGTCTGAATGGTATTAAAGTTAAAGGTATTATAATCTAGGGAAACATGACATTCTGTATTTAAGTATTTACTTCATTAAAATTTTAGTTATTTTTATCCATGATATTTTCTTAATGATATTATTTCTTGATGTATTTCATATTATATTATTTATTAAATGACATGCATTTTTAGTTACATACATTAGAATATTTATTATTCCCTTTATGGTTGTGATAGTCTCTTTATTAATAAAATATAATTAATAATTAGTTATTTAAATTTCCATTGATTATTCTATTCAATTATTTAAATGTAATGTGCATTTTGATATTTACCATGCGATATTTTCATTCCTTATTGATGATACTTCATTTATTAAGGATAGATTCTGTTTTTATTATCCCTTTCTAATCATTTGAGATCATCAATATTTCATTTCCATTCCCCAAGATTACATGAAGTGTACTATGTTTGATATTCAAGGATATTATAGTGGGAATAATGTTATTTGTTAAAAAATATATTGTAATTTTTGTATTTAATTGTAATTAAAGACTCAAGTATTTATCTAGTTTTCCAATACAACTAAAATATTTAGTCCACTAGGATATGATTCCTTGAATCTTATGACAATGTAATAAAGAAAAAACTATCTCTAAGAAACTGGGGTTAGGGTCACTATAATTAGATCTAGGTTTAGTTAACCTTTGGAAACATCGATGATAAAAGTTTAATGAGATCCCTATGGATATATCTACATAAAGTTTAAGGAAACTTCTATGTATAGGAAAATATCTCAGAATATTGGTGACATATATAGAAATTTTTTTCCAAGAAATTACATCCCTATTTGGATACTACAAGTGGATGTGGTTCTAACAAAGATATACTTAGGGATAATAACTTCAAAAAGGAAATTTGGTCTTGAATTGAGCATTACCTGGTACAAAAAATGGACCTTATTGTGTACCTAGTTTGACACTCTTAAGGGGTATGATTTGTAAATTCAAAAACTCTTTATGAACTATCATGAAGATTTTAAATAATGACCATGAGTGATTTAAGTTAAGCCTAAGATTTCATAGATATAAAAGAAGGTGTCATGATTTAGACATCTAATAAGTGATTTTTCATGACTATGTTGTTTCCCACTATGTTTATTGTTTATTACACTATGTTTTTTGGTTTTAGTCTGTGGATGATGCCCAAAAGAACCATGTTAAAGAAGAATGAAATGGAAAATGAAATGTTTTTCCTCCTGGGAATTTTTTTTTATGTGAGATGGAATGGAAAATGTTATTTCTATTCTCACACAACTTTCTCTGGCTATGAATAATTCTAAACTTACAAATAATAAAATGAGGGAATAATTTTAAATTAAGTTATTTATTGGGTAACTTCAATTTTTTTAGTGGTTTTTCTAATACACTATATAATGATAAATGCAATAGCACTATTGAGAAAATATTTTCTATTATCCAGTGTTTGGAGAATGAAAAAGTCAATTTTGGTTGTCTATCATTTAGAATAAGAAGCAGATCAATGGTGGGATCTTATCAAGAACATGAGCCAACAATATGGAATTTAATCCATGGGGTGGGATGATTTTAAGATCTTATATTCCAACAAGTAATTTCCATATATTCATCATTTAAAAATAGAGAAGTAATTACTTGAGCTAAAATAGAAGGATGATGAATCTATTGGTAGAAATGAGGAATCATTTACTAGAATTTTGTGGTACTCTTATGATATTATCACCCAAATTGGAAGTAAGGTTGATCATTTCATCAGTGGATTCAAACAAAGTCATCAAAGGGTGTTAGCCATAATGGACTTCAATATCTTCAAAGAAATCATTTGATGTGTTATCAAGGTTGAAATGTATATTGGAGTTACCCTTTAATATCATGGTCTTGATAAAAATAGAAAAATGTAATTCAAAGGAAACTTTAAATACCATATAGAGAAGAACATGATATTTTCATCATGCTCGATGTGTTGAAGGAAACATGGAAGAAATTATCTTAAGGGGGAAAGTAAAAGTTTTAATTATGGAAAGGGAGGTCAATGAGTCGATGAATGCCCATGTGATGGGAATAATTTGTATAATGTTATAAATAAAGAGAAAGGTCCATCGAATTCACCTTCTACACTTTAGTGTTTCAAATGAAATGAGTTTGTGGACATGCTTAAAAGTTCTCAAATTAAAAGGTTAATGATGATGATTGATGGAAGTAACCTCTTGAGATGAGAAATAGGAATAAATATCCTATGATCACTATTTCGAATGAGGCTCGGGATAACAATGTGGTGAAAGGTAAACTTACCATCCACTCTAGAACTGCTAATGTCATATTTTACTCTATATATAACCAATATTTATATCTAAATAACTTGATAAGGGTATCAAGATTCAACACAAATGATTAGATGTTTAATTTTCACTGAAAAACCCTAATGGTATGATGGTTACATATCTGGTATATAATTTCTATTTGGTTGAAGTTTCTTGGATCATGCTTCCTGGAAACATTTTTATTCTTCCTTAGGTTCAATTTGATGTTATCATATGTATGGATTTGATTTATCACCATAATTACCATATTAATTTCAAAGGAAAGGAATTCAAATTAGAGATTAAAAACCAACCTATGATTTATTATTAGTGAAACGAAACAAATAAATTTCTAAAAGATATCACATCCATTTTATGGATCTTGATTCCCAAAAGGGGTGTTTTTCTCAGATGGTTGGGGATAAACTTCACATTGATGATATTACTATTGTGTTGAAGTTTATTGATGTATTTTTATAAGTATTTAATATTTTATACTAAAACATGTAGTTGATTTATCAAAAGATTTTTTTACTCCTTCCATACCTAATTTAACGACTCCATATATAACGGTCTAAATTGAGTTGCAGTAATTGAAGAAGTAACTCTAAGAGAAGCTCGAAAAGGGATTAATTCAGAAAAGTTTGTTACCTTGAGGTGCACCTATTATTTTTTTAATAATAAATATGGATCTATGTGACTCTACAATGATTATTGGGAGCTGAAAAAGATAAAAAATCATGAACAAGTATCCTATACCCAATATTGATGAATTGTTTGATTTACTACATAGAGCTCAATAATTTTCTCATATTAACATTCATTATTGATATCATCACTTGATTTTCAAGTAGGATATACCAAATATATCATTTCAAGAAGCTATGGACACTATTAGTATATAGTGATTCCATTTAGTCTTACTAAATCCCCCATTATCTTAATGTATTTAATGAATAGAGTCTTTAGAGAATATCTTGTTTAGTTTGTGGTAGTCTTTATAGACAATATTCCAATTTATTAAAAGAGAAATTAAGAGTATTAATATCACTTTATAATTTTACTAAAGACCCTAAGGAAGGAGAAACTATATGAAAAAAATTAAAAAGTATGAATTTTGGTTAAAAAATGTGTCATTTTTGGGACATATTATCTTCTTAGAGGGTATATCGTTAGATCCATCAATGACAGAGGCTTTGGAGTATCGTCCCATAACAACCATGGTGAAGGAGATTCATATTTTTCTTAGTTTAGCTAGATATTATCTATGATTTTTTGAGGATTTTTCACAACTATCTAATTCAGTCACCAAGTTAACTTTTAAGAGAGCCAAGTTCCTCTAGACATATGAATGTGAGGGAAATATAAAGGAAATAAATAAAATATTAGTCATTGCACATGTTCTTACATTAACCTATAATGGAGAGTGGTTTGTAATCTATATTGAAAAATCCAATAAGGTTTTGGGATGTGATATCATGTAGAATTAAATTGTTATATCTTATTCCTCATGAAAATTGAATGTTCGTTAGCAAAGTTACCCAACTCATGATTTCGATTTAGATATTGTAATTTTTTCATTAAATATATGTAGGAATTATATTTATAGGGAAAAGTGTGATATATATATTGATCCCAAATGTTTAAAGAATACATTCACACAAAAGGAGTTGAACATTCATTAGAGAAGATAATTAGAGATAATTAAATATTATAAATACTCAATACATTACAACATTGGGAAAATAAAAAGGTGGCAAATGATTCGAGTCAAAAGGATCATGTTAGCTTATCCATGATGTGGATAACAAAATATAAAATATTTAGTTATTTTCAAAGGATGGATCTTGAAATCAAGGGGATAAATGATATCGTTATCAAATAATTATTTAACCATCTATCTGAATAAATATATAAGAGGAAAAAATGGATGACGTGGAGCTATAGAAGAACATGATAAATGTTCATGAGTTTAACCTTCATTATGAGGGAATAATAAGGATCAGAAACCATATATGTTTTCTATCCTTACCCTATTTGAACTAGGAGATGTTATAAGAGGAACATATTTATTCATTCTCTATTCATCCTAAAAGCACAAAGGTGTATAAAGATTTGAAATAGTATTTCTAGTGGGATGAATTTAAGAGAGACATTGTAGAGTTTGTATCTCAATGATTGGTATACTAGAAATTTGTGGATAAGTGAAAAAAAGTCTAAGGGGATGTTATAACCATTAGACATACTATAATATAAATGGGAATACATCACCACAAATTTTGTCATTGGACTCCCTAAAACCCTTAAAGGGAACAATTATATATGGGTTATAGTTGATCACCTTAAATATTCATCACACTTCATCAATATCATATAATATTTCTCCTTGGATAATCTTTATAAGATATACATTAAGGAAGTGGTAAGGCTGCATGGAGTACCACATTCCATTGTATATGATCAAGATCTAAGGCTTACCTCAAAGTTATGATGATATTTTTAGCAAGTTCTTGATACATAGTTGAGTTTCAACATTCTATATCATCCTTAGAAAAATAGTCAGTCTTATATAACAATTAAAACCCAATAGGATATGTTCAGATCTTGTTCTATGTATTTCAAAGGTTGTTGGGATCAACACCATCATGTAGTTGAGTTTTATTACAATAATAGATTTGACTAGAGTATTCAGATGGATCCATATGACGCCTTTTATGGAAAGAAGTGTATATCTCAAATTTACTATGATGAAGTTGTCAAAAAATGTATTGGGGACTGATCTAGCTGACGAAATGTTTGTTATGTTTAGATCCATTTAGCAACACATTAGGGATTCACTAGGTTAGTAGAAATGTTATGCTAACAATCATTGATGTGTTATCAAATTTGAAGTTGGTGAAAAGGTGTTTCTAATAATTTCTTAATGGGGGAATGTAATGTTGTTTAAAAATAAGGGAAATTTATTTGAATTTAGATTAATCCCTTTGATATTTTTGATTGTATCAAGACTATAGCTTATCTTTGAGAGCTTCCACAAAAAGTCTCTCAAGTTCAAGATGTGTGCAATGTATAAATTTATTTTAAAAGGCATATATATTGACTAATGTATCTTTTGGAGCTTCCACTACGAAGCTATGGTTTTCTCAATTTATTCTAATCTATCTAATCTTCCATAAACTGAGAAAAAAAACTGTCAATCATGTGTGTCACGACCCGTCCCCTGGGGCTCATGACATGACTACCCCATGCATGCCTTCTATAGGCAAGGGGCTGGCGACTAAGACCAAAAAAAGTATTCCCTAAAACTGGGAAGGCATTGCCTTTATATCCTATAAACACATGCAACAAGGCACATAGAGAGATACAAACACAAGTAAAGTGTATAGTAAATAGAGTGTGTACAGTAAGAAAAAGTGGCTAGAATACAAGCTCAACTGAAAAGTACAAGAAAACTGAAAAAGTACCAGAAAACTGAAACAGCTCCTATGAACACCCGCCCAGGATCCTACCTGAAGGGTAGGTAAAACACTCGAACGGTCGTCTCTATGGTACACTGAATCTAATGTGCACCTATGAGCTACCTCCAGTCCTGGTACTCTCATCCTCAATCAGCGATGCCCGTCGTCTGTACTAAACACAACAAGGTTCAGGCGTATCCCGTGAAGGGCTGAGTATAATGAAACTCTATAGGGACCTCGAGAACCTCAAAGTTCCCATTAAATCCACAAAGGATAAACCACAAATCTTGTAAACATCTGACAACCCTAGTTCGGTATATGCCTATACATATACCCAAGTTAGGAAGTATACCCATCGCATTCATGAGGAAACACAAGGTCCAAATCAAAATCCCAAAGCTCAACTATTCCACAAAGGAAGGAATACCATGAAGGTAACACCTCAAAGGTGAGTACCAAAAAGGAAACACCACACAGAAGAATACCATAAAGGTTTCACCATGAAGGAATGTACCACACAGGTACACCACACAGAAGAATACCAAAAAGGTATCACCATGAAGGTAAGCACCACACATGTATTCCACACAAAAGAATACCACCAAGGTATCACCACGAAGGAAAGTACCACATTGGTATTCCATAGAGAAGAATACCAAAAAGGTCTAACCATGAAGGAAAGTACCACACAGGTACGCCGCATAGAAGAATACCAAAAAGGTATCACCATGAAGGTAAGTACCACACACGTACTCCACAAAAAAATAATACCACCAAGGTATCACCACAAAGGAAATTACCACACAGGTATTCCACATAGAAGAATACCAAAAAGGGATCACCATGAAGGCAAGGACTCATCTCACACCAGGTATAACTAAGGTAAAGTAGTAAAGAATATTAGATTTAACTACAGAATCATCTTACTCTGTTAAGAGGCAGACCCACACGTGATCCTAAATCATCAGACCCACACAGGATCCTAAATAATCAAACACACACAGGATCCTAAATCATCAGACCCACACATGATCCTAAATCATCAGTCCCACACTGGATCCTAGAGTGGTCCCAAGTGGATTCCGAGAGCAGATCCAAGTGAGACTCTCGAACACATACCCACACAGGATCCCAAAGCACAAAACCACACACGATCCTTTTCTCATGTTACAGCCAGCTATAGGGTTCCTTCATTAAGCCCACTTGATTCCAGGAGGATACGCTTCTCAAGAAACTAGTCGATACACAAACATCCATGAAGTCCCATGAAGAATTATCCCAATGGACCACCACGTAAAATGGGTCTCAAGGCAATAGACAATGCATCAATCAGACGTCTGGTCTATATGTTAATGGCCTTTTAGTCCCGATGGTGCAGTTAAATTCGTGCTCGATCCAAACTAGCCATACCCCAACATTATCCTGAACTCAAGTGGGGTATACCAAAAAGACCATCTCGATCCATGGTTTCTGGTGCAGCAGACAGTTCTTCATTTCGACACCGTTTGAGGGAGATATGTTGAATGAAAGTTCCTACAATAATAATAATATTATTCGGTGTTTCATGAACCCGCAACATGGGCCAAAATTTAATATTCAACATTAGATTTAAATCGACCATCTTAATGACATGATCACGTCGCCACAGACGGTAAGTCAATCAGATGTCACACACATGATTTATGGTGGGTCGAAGATTTAATAATAATAATAATAATATATTATTATTATTTGAGCGTTTTGGGTACCCGATACAAAAACTTAAAAAAGACATCCAATATTGGACTCATAATTTACATCTCGAAATCAGGGCCGTACTGCCACTGACGGTTCATGAAACCGAGGTCGCATGGATAAGTTACGGATGAATTATGGGTTTACAATCAAAAATAATAATAACATTATTTATATTATTATTATTTTATTCTTTTTTTTCTTAGAACCCATCTCAATTGAGATTCACACACAAGGGTAGTGCCTCCCCCTTATTCCAACGATTTCATTTGTAATTTCTCAAGATTTTTAATTCATTTATTTTAAATTATTCCTCTCTCCAATTAACTCTTCTTTCCTCACAATTCGCACGCACTATTCCAGCAAGCAATAAACCCACGACTTCTCCTACTACTCTAACCACAGGCTTCCTGCACACATCTATAACCATCATCACACCGCCCATCTCGCCCAGAGCTACGACCCAGAGACATGAGGGAATTGCACCTCCACATTTTCCCTTCCACGGACCACTACATCTTTGTTCTAAACCCGAAAAATAAAATGATCACATATTCATGATCCTTGGGTCGAGGGCTCCACGTACATATGTCACACTCAGCAGAATATTGCATTTCTAAAACCAATAAATATTTGAACACCTCGTTCCGTGATCCATTGAGGCTTCGTTCCAAGTCTGAGAAATTAAACGATCACATATTTTTGTTCTTTCTGTCGAGGGATTCACGTCCATATATCGTTCTTAGAAAAACTCTATGTTTCCAATGCCAATAAATATCAGGAGTTGAAGAATTCTTGAAGAACACGTGAATAATAAAAAGAAAGAGGAGCATGGTTTATGTGTGGGATGATGGCCCTGTTCATTTGGCCAATGTCATCGTGAATTTAGGATAATAAGAATCAATAAAACAAATTCAAATAGATATAAAAACCCCTACCTCGATTGTCCGTTGGAGGTGGCATGAGGAAGAAGACAAAGTCGATGAGATGATGATGTCAGAGTTTGTTGCTCCTGCAAGAGGTTTCCAATTTGGGCTCATGCGTCGCCCTCGTTCACTGATTCTGGAGGATGCACTTCATTGGAGAGTGTTTTTCATTGGAGAAGATGATCCTCCAAAATCTCTCCCCAATTATCACTTTGCCAACGCTTTCCCGAAACTCAAGAAAAAGAGGATCCAAATTATTAAATTATGTTTATTTATTTAACAAGTGAAGTTGGATCGTTAAGTAGATTGGGGTTGGAAAATTAACTAGGGGAATACCAAGGGTTTCCCCCACATTAATTGGTATTTTGGGTGGTCCCCACCACCAATAATTAAAATTGGTGGTTTCAAATAAAAGAAATAAAAAGTTATTTTTTTAAATTTTTTTTCTTCTCCCACGAAAATCTGAAAAACTAACTTCCACCCTCAACCTACTAAGTTCAAGGTGAAGGTCTTCTTAAGAAAATATCAGCGTTGCGTGTTCAATAGTGTCCTCATATTTTAATTCTGAGTATCGGTTCAAAAGTTACAAAATGCCACTCATGCATTTACTAAACGTACTTGAAAAAAAGTTCGAATTTTTTTTTAACAGTCACCCTTGACCCAGACCGGTTGAGGTTAGGATTTTCCCAAGTGTAACATGCCCCAATGAACCCAATGACACTCTCTCATTTCTAATCTGAGTTACCATTTAAAAGTTATGGATTTTACAATAAAATAATTGTCACTTAATTATTTTATTTATGACAAAAACTAACATCCACTAGTGGACAACACCGACCAAAGTTAATATCTTCTTAGATAAATAATGCCCTCACGATTTCAGCCGTGGTACCATATTTTCAATTAAAGATACCATTTATGAGTTATAATAATTTTAAAAATAAAATAATTTATTTAATTATTTTATTTACGGTTATGCCATTTTTGGGTTTTCTCACAGGTCGCCCGCCCCGACTAAACTTAAGTCATGCCAAGGGTAAACCTGCCATCTTGAACGCAACAGTGCCATCAGATTTATGATTCGAGTTACCATTTAAGATTTATTCTATTTTTTTGGAAAATTGCTTATGCGCGCTAATTAAAACTCAATGAAATTTTGACAGATCATTCCAGGATCTCCGGGCCTCGGAATCGTGCGTCGTCAGATTTCACGGTCTCAAAATAATTCCACATAATTAAAAAAATTATACGGAATTTCTAGGACATTACACTGTACCCACCTTATGGATTTACGTCACCGAAAGCCACAACAAAGGAAAAACAACCAAAAGAGGGTACTGAGCATGAATCTGAGCCTCCCACTCCAATGTGCTCTCCTGGAGGTTCATGTGCTGCCAATGTACACGCACCAAAGGTATCGATCAACCAAAAAGGACTCTCTCCTGTAAATCCTCAATCTCCACTGGAACCTGTTTAAATGATGCCCTATCTTCTAAGTCCATCTTGATGTGGCTGATGATGTGAGATGGGTCGTGCACATATCCCCTCAGTTAGGATACATGGAAGACGTCGCACACCCTCTCTAACTATGGTGGAAGAGACAAGAGGTATGCCACCTTACCTACCCTACGAATGATCATAAAAAGACCGATATACCTCAGTGATAACTTTCCCCCTCGGTTAAATCTCCGCAAACCTCATTGAGGTGAGACCCATAAGAAGACATGATCTCCCTCCTCCTGTCAGCATAAGACTTCTTCCGGCTCTAAGTAGTTTTTGTTTTCTAACAAGTGAGGCATCGTGATAGAAAATCATAGACTGCTTTCTTCATCCATGACCACCAGTACTAATGCTGAAGGTCCTGGTACATCTTCACCGCACCAGGATGTACCGCCAGAGTGGACGTATAGAAATCCCTCAACACCTCCTTCTATAGAAATACTGGTACCATGGTACATACTCTAAAGAGGATGATGTTCTCCCCACCTTCATAAAACCCATTAGATGCCTACCCTAAGGATATTTGAGCACGTCGAGCCTCGTAGTCAGCATCCCCACATTACACCTCCCTGACTCGCTGAAGTAGTGGGGGAGTGACTGTAAGATACTGAAGAAAAGTTGATCTATCTTGATCCACAAAGGATATCTGCAAAGTGGATACCTGCTCTGTCGCCTCACTTAGGAGCTGTAGGCCAGACCTCCTGTTGAGTGTGTCTTCTACCATGTTCCCCTTCCAAAGAGAATAGAATATCTCAAAGTCGTAGTCCTAGAGGGACTCTATCCACTCATATTGGGAATTGAAAACTCAAAACATCTGCTGCCATGAGGGTGAGGCTGGCCGACTCACGAGTGATCAGCCACACCCTCCTATGTAGGAGTATATTCTATGCTTCCTGGGTTTCTTTTTTCACCAACTAAGGAAAACCTCAACTCATCCTTGTAGATAGACAATAACCTTTTTTCCAAATACATTCAATCTATGTATGAATTGTGGATGTCCAGTCATACCCAAACTAACTTTGTAAGTCCTCGACGCTGCAACAAAGAGGTTCCAACCCAAACTCTCAGCTCAAGGGTCAGATCACACCATCGGTGTAGGTGTGATTATCGAGTATCCTCCCAAATGTATTTCTAGATGTGAGGGTCAAATCAATGGTTTAACTGGAAACTCTAGGTCTTGGAAAAGATTCTTGGAAGGAACGAATGTTTGGTACCTATGTATATCGATACTAAAGCTATTAGTAGAAAAAGATTTTACCTCGAATCATTCCTAGAGCCCTTGGGTTTCACTCCTTGACCTCATGAAGCTACTCTCTTCCCCTGTCCTCCAGCTCCCTGAGCTTAGTGAGGACCACAATGGGAGTGCTTGTAACATGTCGAAATGTACACCACCTCATACTGCTCCCCTAGCTCTGCTTTTATGTCTTAAGCCCTGCAGATTCCTCTATCCCTCACACTTCTACTTCTTGAAACATTTTAACATGCCCAAGTCTCTAATATTGGTGCCAGTTTCTAGCTTTCCCATTACTAACATTCATTGGATATATCCGCTCATCCAAAGAATATTCAACCACAAAGGTTCTCTCTAGAATCCTAAAATAAGTAGGAATGAATAAAGGAATAGTGATAGCTCAGATGTACCAAAAGACACCTCACTCAGATGCCCAAGCTCAGAAGCACTGATCGTATCATATTCATCGAGTAACAGGAATGATCAGTATGCCTCGATGAATACTCATCTACTGACATTTCATCGTACCGAAGCTATAGAAGCTCTAGGGAACTCTTAGCCACCTATTCAAGCCAGTACTCATCCTCATGGGAGTCGGGATCACCATGGAACCTGAGGGGTATCTAATGCTGAATCAAGCGTAAGGCACTACGCCTATATGTCTCTTTTACTAGTATCGCCGGTTGTAACTGCTGACCAACGGGTAGTGATATAGCCGACACACTACCCGAAGGTACTATCTCGAGTAATGGTCCATGTACTGAAGCATCATCATTATGCACACCACCACAATGGTCACTCACTTAAAAATACTAGAAGCTATGATCACCATCTTCTCTACTGGTGTCTCAACTAGGCGGAAAACACTAGAAACTGCCTCTAGCCAGCCCTCAGATGCGTGGGAATCTGTCTCGCCTAAAAACCATAGAGGCCTCTTTTGTTGGAACTCATGAAATGATTTCAATTATTGTGCAATGTATTCCAGTGTGGCTCGTGGTAACTATTGTCCAAAAGGTGGTGGTGCTGCTGCTACACCACCCGAAGGGGCCAACATAGTAAGAGGGCCCTACAATGGAGCCTCGTCACTTGGTGGGACATCATCGTGTACTCTCTTGGGAATCTTAGCAGACTATCTACGCAGTGGCATCCTGATAAGGAACCGTTGTGCCATAGTAATTAAGTTAATCCTAGTGAGCTGACTGAAAGAAAACACAAGAAAACTTTTCAAAACATACAGACAATCGGTGTATTCATGCACTGAGTCAGAAATCAGAAGTAAGGGTCCTAGTGTATGGATACGTCAGCCGCCACACTAATACTGGATTCCCTAAGCTGATAACCAAACTCACTACATTTAACACTATTTCCATTAAAAAGATCAAATTCTTATTTTCTACGGTAGAACTGACTCCTATGATACCAATTTTTCACGACCTGTCCCCCGGGGCCTCTGCCGTGAGTACCCCAAGACCGCCTTCCCTAGGCCAGGGGCTGGCGACTAGCACCAAAAGGTGTATTCCTTAAAACCAGGAAGGGATTTATTTTATAACCTGTAAACACACACAACCATGCACAAAACGAGATATGAACACAAGAAAACTGTATTGTAAAAAGAGTGTGTACAGTAAGAAAAAGGGGCCAGAATACAAGCCCAACTAGAAAGTACAAGAAAACTGAAAAAGTACATGAAAAATGAAACATCTCCTGTGAACACCCACCAAGGATCCTACTTTAAAGGTAGGTACATCTCTCGAACGACCTTCTCTATGGTACACCTCGTCTAATGTCCACCTCCGAGCTACCTTCAGTCTTGGTATTCTTTTCCTCAGTTAGCATTCTCCTTCATCTGCACCGAACACAACAAGGTGCGGGTGTAGCCCGTGCCGGGGTGAGTATAATGATACTCATTAGGGAATCCGAGACCCTCAAGGGTCTAACAATATCCAAAAAGGATAAACCACAAAGCATGTAAACATCTGAAAACCCTACATAGGAGTATGCCCATACATATACCCAAGTTATCAAGTATACCCATATCATTTATGAGGAAACACAGGGTCCAACTCAAAAGCCCAAAGCTCAACTGTTCCAGAAAGGAATGAATACCACGAATGTAACACGAAAAAGGTGAGTACCACAAAGGTAACACCACACAGAATAATAGCAGAATGGTTTCACCACGAAGGAAAGTACCACAGAGGTACAACACATAGAAGAATACCACAAAGGTATCACCACGAAGGTAAGTACCACATAGGTATGCCACATAGAAGAATACCACCAAGGTATCACCACGAAGGAAAGTACAACACAGGTACACCACATACAAGAATACCACAAAGGTTTCATCATGAAGGAATGTACCACACAGGTACGCCACACCGAAAAATTGCACAAAGGTATCACCACAAAGGTAAGTACCACACAGGTACACCACATAGAAGAATACCACCAAGGTATCACCATGAAGGAAAGTACCACACATGTAATCCACACTGAATAATACCACAATGGTATCACCATGAAGGTAAGGACTCAGCTCACACCAGGTATAACTAAGGTATATTAGTAAAGATGATTAGATGTAACTACTGAATCATCTTACTCTGTTAAGTGTCAGACCCACAAAAGATCCTAAATCATCAGACCCACACATGATTCTGAATCATAATACCCACAAAAGATCCTAAATCATCAGACCCACACAAGATCCTAAATCATCAGACCCACACATGATCCTACATCATCTGACCGACATAGGATCCTAAATCATCAGACCCACACAAGATACTAAATCATCATACCCACACAAGATCCTAAATCATCGGATCCATGTAGGATCCTAGAGTAGTCCCACATAGATTCCTAGAGCAGATCCAAGTGAGACTCTCAAACATAGACCCACACAGAAGCCCAATACACAGACCCACACATGATCCTTTTCTCATTTTACAGCTAGCTATAGGGCTCTCACACTAATCTCGCTTGATTCCAGGAGGATCTGCTCCTCAAGAAACTGGTTGATAATCCAACTGCCACAATTTCCCATGAAGAAGTATCCCAAAAAACCGTCACATAAAAGGGGTATCAACGGAATATATGGTGTGTCAATCAGACATGCAGTCTGTAAGTTATTGGCCTTTTAGTCCCAAGTTCCAGGTTGGATTCGTGATCGATCCAAACCAGACATACCCCAGATTTTTCCAAAACACAAGTGGGGTATACCTAAAGGACCGCCTCGATCCAAGGTTTCTGGTTCCACAGACTGTTCATCTTTTAGACACCGTGTGAGGGAGATATGTCGAATAAAAGATCCCACAATATTAACAATAACAATATTATTGTGTTTTTCATGAACCTGAGCCATGAACTAGAATTTAATATTCAATATTAGACTTAAATCGACCGTCTTAATGATAGGATCACGTCGCCACAAACAGTAAGTCAATCAGACATCACACGCATAAGTTATGGAGGGTCGAAGATTTAATAATAATAATATATTATTATAATTTGAACATTTTGGGTACTCGATACAAAAACTGAAAAAATACATCCAATATTGGACTCATAATTTCCATCTCGAAGTCAGGGTTGTACTACCACTGACGGTGTGTGAAACTAAGGTCACATAGATAAGTTAGAGATGAATTATGGTTTTACAACCAAAAATAATAATAACTTTATTTATATTTTATTATTTTATTCTTTTTTCCCTTATAACCCATCATAATTTAGATTTACACACAAGGGTAGTGCCTACCCCTTATTCTAATGATTTCCTTTTTAATTTCTTTAGATTTTTAATTCAATACTTTTTAACTATTCCTCTCTCCAATTAACTCTTTTTCCCCACAATTCTCACGCACTATTCTAGTAAACAATCAAGCCCATGAATTCTCCTGAAACTCTAACCGTAGGCTTCCTCCACACGTCTAGAACCACCGTCGCACCGATTATCTCGTCTAGAGAAACTCCCCAAAGACACGCCAGAATTACACATCCACATTGCCCCTTCTACGACCCACTGCATCTTTGTTCTAAACTCGAAAAACAAAATGATTGCATATTCGCGATCCTAGGGTTGAGGGATCTGTGTCCATATGTCACACTCAATAGAATATTGCATTTCATGTGATAATAAATATTTTTCATCCTCCTTCTATGAGCCATTGGTGCTTCATTCCAAGCCCAAGAAATTAAACGATCACATATTTGCGATCTTTGTGTCGAGGGATTCACAACCGTATATCGCACTCAGAAAATGTCCATGTTTCCAGTACCAATAAATATTAGGTGTTGAATAACACACGAAGAACAAGTGAAAAAGAAAAATATAAAGGAGCATAGTTTATGGGCGAGACGATGGCCATGTTTTTTTAGACATTGTCATCATGAATTTAGGATATGAAGAATCAATAAAACAAATTCAAACTTATAAAAACCCCCTACCCTGATTGTGCATTGGAGGTGGCGCGTGGAAGAAGATGAAGTTGATGATATGATGACGTCGTTGTTCATTGCTCCCGCAAGATGTTTCTGATCCAGGCTCAAGTGTCATCCTTATTCTTTTATTTTGGAGGATGCACTTTATTGGAGAGTGTTCTTCATTGGATAAGATGATCCTCTAAAAGTTGTCCCCAATTCTCCCTTTTCTAATGTTTTCCCCAAACTGAAGAAAATGAGGATCCAACTTATTAAATTAAGTTGGATTATTAAGTAAATTTAGGTTGGTATATTAACTAGGGTAATAACAAGGGTTTCCCCCACATTAATTGTTAGTTCGGTTGGTCCCCACCACCAAGCATTCAAAATGGTGGTTTCAAATAAAATAAATAAAATTTTATTTATTTTATATTTTTTCCTCTCCCATGAAAATCTGAAAAACTAACTTCCACCCTTAACCCAATGTGCACAAGGTGAAGGTATCCTTAAGCGAATATCAGCGTTGCGAGTTCAACAGTGTCCTCAGATTTCAATTCCAACTAACGGTTCAAAAGTTGCAAAACGCCGCTCGCGCATTTATTGAACGTACACGAAGAAAATTTTGTAAAATTATTAACAGTCACCCTCGACCTGTGCTGGTTGAGGTTAGGCTCTTTTGAAGTGAAACACTCCCCAAAAAACCCAATGGTACTCATGGATTTCCAATCCGAGTTACCATTTAAAAGTTATGGATTTTACAATAAAATAATTGTCACTTATATATTTTATTTACGGCCAAAAAATAACTTTAAATAGTGGCCCGCACCGACCAAAGTTAGTATTTCCTTAAATAAAGCATGCCCTCATGAGTTCAGTGGTGGTCTTGGAATTTTAAATCTTAGCTATCGTTTGTGAGTTATAAGAATTTGAAAAATAAAATAATTTATTTAATTATTTTATTTACGGTTATGCCATTTTTGGGTTTTCTCACAGGAGTCCCGCACCGACTAAATTTAAATCTCACCTAGGGTAAACCCACAATACTGATAGCAATGGTGCCCTCAGATTTTTGATCTGAGTTACTATTTAAGAGTTATTTTACTTTTTCAGGAAAAATGCTTATGCATGCTAATTAAAACTCAACCAAACTTCAATGGAAAATTCCCGATACTCCAGGCCTCGGAATCGCGTGCCGTTAGATTTCAAGGTCTCAAAATAATACCATATAATTAAAAAAAATTATATGGAATATCTGGGACATTAAAATATGCATGGGAAACTACCTCCTTTCGAACCAATGTTTTTTTCCATCACCACATAGCATGGCTAGATATATTGATAGATTTAATATTTATATATTATATTAATGATGTTATTATAATTATAAAATTTTAATATCAAATATAACTTCTTAATTTACATTCTATGAGAATAAAATATTGTTGCTCATGTGTACGGTTGACTACTGTCTCGTGAACCGATGTGATTCATTTTTCACTTACACATTACATAGTAGGTAATAAGTTTATATTTAATAAATATATGTGATATATATGACATAAAAATTATTCTTTAATATTAATAAATTTATTGAAATTCATTTCTTTTCATCCGTTGCGAAAATGGAAGAAACATTTATGCGTAAGTACGACCTACCATCTCTATGAACGATGTTGTGCCCAAGTGAGTGCATTTGTTGTCAATAACATGTCACTATGTGTCAACTGATGACGTAGAGCTTGAAGACTAATGGTTGGAGATGAATCATTAAATCAGACGATTGTTGAGCTATTCTTAAAGTTCCAAGAACTTGTATCAACTGGATAAAATGTCACAACAATGTTTGAAGACCATGCATTGTACTGACAATGCATGAGGAGATGAAGAGAGCCATCCACAACTTCTAAGTGGATGAAGTGAGCTGAAGAAGACCATGTACTAATTCTTAGTGCATGACAATGTGAATGTGATCCAACTTGACCTCTAATTGGATCATTGAAGAATATTGAAGATTTAATTGATTCAGGAGCTCGGTTGAAGAAGGAACCTTTCTAAGTAATGAATACATGTTGAGGAGGATTGAAGAATTCAAGTGAAGAAGAAATGTAGAAGAAGGATGTATTATAGAAGTGGAATGTGGCATATTATACATAGGCACGTTGTTTTTAACAATGTCCTCATTCATGACTTTGCCAAAAAATTGGCCAGCCAAGGCACCTTGAGGGTTCAACCCCAAGGCATGGGCGCTAGGGCACCACGCCCCTGGGGGAACCCGTGGGGCGAGCCAGGGCGGCATGGCACACCCAAGACACCGCATGGGCGCCTGGGGCACGCCCGAAGGAGCGTGGCAGGGGCGTAGGAGCGCGCCCCCAAGAGTATCAGTGTGCATAGTGGGTGCCAGTGGCGCGCCCGAAGGTGCATAGTGGGCGCAAAGCGCGCGCCCGCAGGGAGAACTCGGTGCGGGGCGACACCGAGAGGGGAGAAGTGCAACTGAAGGGAGGCCGACAGCGCTTGGTTGTTATACCGCGGAAATTCCGCGAGGCGTTTCGATGTGGGACGCGGAAAACTTCACCGGGAGCGCATCCTGGCCGTCCGAGTGATCGCGCGGCAGATCTCGGTCGCCTGATGCATCGCGCCATTCGCGATCTGATCCAGGCCTTCCAAGGTTATTTGATCGCCTGATCCGACGGCTCCCCATCCTTCTCCTTCCTCGAGCTCAGCCTAAGGCCACCCGCACATTCCCTCAGCCTCCGTTCGAACCAGAGGCATCCCGACGACGGTTTTTGAGTTCCCGGCCACCTCCGAGCAAACCGAGACCTCCTTTGTGATCGTTAGGCCATAACGAACTCATGCATGCATTAAAATGTTGCATGCATGCATCGAGAAAGAATTTGAAGTTCGTCCGAGGCAAACCAAAGGTGCCGAGGCCACGTGTGTTCGTGGTATGCATAGACAAGTATTAAAGAGGCCATGCATTCGTTCGAAAATGCGTGCACGTGAAGGAGGAAAATAAAAATGAAACCCGCGGTGAAACAGGAAAGAAAAATCAAGATTTGAAAGATTTTTAAAGATCCGAAATCTTTGGGATTTTGAAGTTAAACCATGCGGATGGGCCGAAGAATTCCTTGCCTATAAAAGGAGCACCCGAGGCTCTGGAAAAGATGCTGATTCTTTGAGAACTTGAGAGTCCCGCGAAGCCATCTGAGCTACGCGAAGTATCTCTGCGCAGACTCTTGCGACTGAGAATCCCGGAGCCACCCGAGGCCCCGAAGAAGTCCCCTGCGCGCTACCTCTTGCGCGACGGGAAGAAGAGCTCGGGTAGTGCACTTGCGCGCCCCTCGCTTGGTTACACCCTGCGTGCCCACGGGTGTCACGCCCTGCGCGACAGAGGCCGTCCGCACACCTAGCGCGGCTATTGAAGAAGTGAGGCCGCACCCCTTGCAAGCCTCTTTTGGTGTTTGAGTTTGGGTGAAACATTTACCACACTTGGGAGTGTGTGTGCAAGGAGGAAGACCGAGGCTTAGCCTTGTGTGTGCACAAGTGAAGAAGACCAACTTTGAGAAAAAGAGGAGTACACACTTAAGTGTGTGAATGAAAAAGAACTGATCATTCTAAGTGATTGGTTTTTTGGTGAGCAAGACCAACGAGATCTTTTGAAGACTGTTGAAGCTACTTGAAGTTTCGAACAACACCTTTGAAGAAGTGAAGTGGAGCCATGATGAAGATGATGCTGTGGAGTTTGGGGGGGGGGGGTTTAACCAACTTGTAATTGGGGGGTATAACCAATTACTATGTAAACATCTTTTGGAATAGTGAAGAATCCGTGTTGGGGGGTGTAACCAACACAGCAAGGAGTAGGTCTTTGTACCGAACCTTGTAAATCTCTGTGTTCTGTGCTTTCATTATCACTGCACCCCTAAAAGAGTAGATCTAGGTCTTAACCAGCTGCAGAGGTTGAATTGATAATTCAAAGGGAACAATTCTTAAAAAGAAAAAGTTATCACTGATTCACCCCTCCCCTCTCAGTGATCACAACTGATCCAGGCATTTCAAGTGGTATCAGAGGGAGGTTCCCTCTGTTATGATCTACTTCTAAGAAAATGGACTATCTAAATTCTGTTAATAGTAGGGGTGTCCCTACATTCGATGGAAAGAATTATCACAGCTGAAAAAATCGAATGTTTCCCTACCTTCTATCTCTCGGCCTTGATGTTTGAGATGCAGCCTTATTTGGATTCCCTCCTCTTGCTAATGAAGCTGCTATGACACTCGATGAGAAAAGAAATATGGAAGTTGATGGTAAAGCTCAAAATGCCATTCTTATGTCACTCTCAGAAAAGGTATACACAAAAGTCATGGGACTCAAGAATGCTAAAGAAATTTGGGACAAATTGGAAAGTAGTTATGAAGGCAACATGAAAGTCAAGGAATCCAAGTTACAAATTTGGAGAAGCAAGTTTGAAGATTTCAAGATGGGAGAAGAAGAAAATATTGATGATTATTTCACAAGAGTCAATGAAATTGTCAGTAACATTCGGGGCTTTGGAGAAAAGTTGGAGGACTCCACTATTGTTAAAAAACTAATGAGAAATTTTCCTGACAGGTTTGACCCCAAAGTCTCA
This sequence comes from Viscum album, assembly GCA_963277665.1. Lineage (NCBI taxonomy): Eukaryota > Viridiplantae > Streptophyta > Magnoliopsida > Santalales > Viscaceae > Viscum > Viscum album. The sequence continues at coordinate 1,769,479,969 of OY728141.1, read as the reverse complement.
GCATTAGAAGACAGAGATGATCTCTCTCTTGATGAACTACACAAAATTCTCATTGCATATGAAATGAGTAAGATCCCAGTATTCAAGAAGAAGATCAAGGATGAGATGGCTTTTGAGGCCATGAGACAACTCAAGATAAAAGATGACGAAGTCCTAGAATCAAGGGATTCTTACAATGAAGAAAAGGATGAAGATCTCAACACGATTATTTCTCTTTTTTCTAAAAGGTTTGGAAAAAATAAATTCAGGGGAAAAGGGAAATCACCATCGAGATGTTTCAATTGCAATAACATCGGACACTTTGCTGTTAACTGTCCTAAGAAAAGATCTAGTGCTCCAGATATTGAAGATGATAAGTCACAAAAGAAGAAATGGAGTAGATACCCAAGAGAAGGAAACAGATCTGGTGCAAGAAAGAAAAGGATCGTTCCTGGTGAAAGAAGAAGCTATGTAAGCAAAGAGGAAGAATCAGACTTCACTTCAGCCAGTCAATCAGAAGAAGAAACGAATTTTATGGCTCATGTGGAAAAAGGGTTTGACACCTGCAGCAGTGAAGATGATGAAAGTGAACGAACAGAGCTCGAACACATATTGAAAGATGAACTAGTGGCTTGCCTTGAACAGAACACTGAACTCAAGAAAGAGAAGAGATTGTTACAAAAGGAAACCAAAAGGATGACTGAGGAGTTGGGAGAATGTATGAAGAAAGAGACAATGTACATTGATGAAATCAAGAGACACAAACTGAAGGTAGCTGAGCTGGACAATATAGCAAAAGATCTTGAGGGGAAACTTCACCTCAAAGAAGAAGAGCAATCAGTGACACATTCCAAGTGGATTGAAGCACAGAATAGCTTGACAAAGATGAGAGAAGACTTCAACAAGGCTGTTGAGGTCAAGGCAGAATCATCTTATGCTGGTGCTCAGAGGCAGGTCAATTTACCACTAAGTAAATCTCTAAATACATATGTTATTTCTACAATGCAGGTTCAAAGATAAAATTGAGACAAACATGGCATCAACCAACCTGTGTAAAATAATCTTCAATGGAAGAAAGGAAATCCTCAGGAAGGACTACTCAAATCTTGGACAGAAAATTACAACATGACTCTTATCAACAAAGAAGGTCAAGGTTCAGAGTCTACTGCTGGTGTTGTGGTGTGTTTGGACATAAGGCCTATGCATGCTGGTATAACATGTCTCTTTCAAGAATGAGGCATGATTCAAGGGGGAGACATCCTGAAACCCAGAGTGTTTTGCAGAAAGCATCAAAACCTCCAATTCAGAACACATTTGACTGCCTGAGTGAAGCTTGTGGAAGATGTGACAAACAAGGTCATAGAGCTGATAAATGTATGACAACTCTTCCTAAACAAAAAGTCAAAGACATGAAAGGGAAAGGCTTTCAAGAAACCAATGATGAAATCACATGCTTTGCTGAAGTGGCTCTAAAAGCCAGCAGTAAAACCAAGTCATGAATTCTTGATAGGCTCATCCCACATGACTGGTGATACAAAAATTCTAAGCAACATTGAAAGTCATGAGGGAGGAACCGTGGTGTTTGGAAATGATCGTTCTCTGAAAATAAAGGGAGTTGGAAAGGCTATGATTGCAACAACAAATCTAAAATCCAATGATGTGTTGTTTGTTGAAGGATTAAAGCACAACCTACTGAGTGTAAGCCAATTATGTGATGATGGACATGAGGTGTAGTTCCAGAAGGACTCATGCATCATCAAGAGCTCAAAGGATGGAAAAATCATCACTCAAGGAAGAAGAACCACTGGAAACCTATTTCAAATTGGTGAGTCCATCAATTCTTGTTTTCTTAGTTCTAAAGATGAAAACAATCTTTGGCACAGAAGACTTGTCCATCTAGGTCAAAGAAGTATGAGTAAAATTCTGAAGTACAATATTGTACGAGATCTACCCAAATTAAAGAGAGAAAGAGATGAAATTTGTGACACATGTCAGAAGGGAAAACTGGCCCATAGTTCACACAAAGGAGTAGATATCATGTCTACTGGGCCTCTTTAACTCATTCACACAGACATATGTGGACCGATGAGACAAAAGTCTACAAGAGGAGATCTCTATTTTATAACCTTCATTGATGATTACACTCGGATGACCAACGTCATGTTCATGAAACACAAGTCAGAAGCAATCATGATGTTCAAAAACTTCAGGAGGCAGGCTGAGAAAGAACTTGGAATCTGTATCAAGAATGTGAGATCAGATAATGGAAAAGAATACACTTGTGATAATTTTGAAAGATATTTGTTCAAGCATGGAATCAAGCATCAATACAGTACACCATATACTCCACAACAAAATGGAGTGGCTGAAAGGAAGAATCGAAGCATAGTTGAAATGGGGAGGACTATGTTGGCTGAGCACAATATCTCTAAGTTTTTCTGGAGAGAAGCAGTATGCACAGCTATAAACATACAAAATAGATGTCTCCTAAGACCAGAAACACAAATGACAGCCTATGAAATGTGGTTTAACAGAAAACCAACTGTTAAGTACTTCAGAGTCTTTGGAAGTCCGTGCATCATCAAGATTAAAAACATTAATCTAGGAAAGTTTGAGGAAAAAGCAGAAGAAGGAATCTTCATGGGCTACCTACCTGATGGAAAAGGCTACAGATGTTGGAATAAGAGGTTGAACAAAATGATTGACTGTAGTGATGTCAGAATAATTGAAAACAACACCAAACCATACATTGTGGATAATGATGACTCAATGAATGACTCAACCTTGGAACAAAAGAATGAAGAATTAACTGAGCCAATAAAAAACTGCTGGTGAGATCAACTCTGAACACACCAGTGATGAAGAGGAGGGTAATGAATATGGAAGAAGGAGATACAATAAATTGAAGAAACATGTCGACACAAAAAATGTCCTTGGTAACCCACAGTCCTCAGTAAAAACTAGGAGAAGATTGAGATTGGAAGATCACACTACATTGGTTTCTCAAGTGGAACCTCACACAGTGGCTGAAGCAGTTGAACATGAGGAATGGATACAAGCTATGCATGAGGAACTCAATCAAATAGAAAAGAACTCCACTTGGGATCTTGTGCTAAGGCCCAAAAATAAAAATGTAACTGGGACAAAGTGGGTTTTCAGAAACAAACTCAATGAGAAAGGGGAAGTTTCAAGAAATAAGGCCAGACTTGTATGCAAAGGGTATTCACAAATGGAAGGAATCGACTTTGAAGAAACGTTTGCACCAGTTGCAAGACTGGAGACTATCAGAATGTTCTTAGCAGTTGCATCACACAAGCAGTACAAGGTTTATCAGATGGATGTGAAATCTGCATTCCTAAATGGAGATCTTGAAGAAGAAGTGTATATAGAACAACCAGAGGGATTTGTGCTAGACAAAGATGGTAGCATGGTATGCAGATTGAAGAAAGCATTGTATGGGTTAAAGCAGGATCCCAGACCCTGGTACTCCAAGTTGGATGGTTGTCTTAAGAGCATGAAGTTTGTCAAAGGAACAGTTGACAGTAATCTCTATGTCAGTGAAATGACCACTGGTACTCTCATAGTCATTATCTATGTGGATGATATTATTTTTGCTGGTGACCAGGAAGGACTATGTGAAGAATTCGCTGAGCAGATGAAGAGAACCTTTGAAATGTCCATGCTTGGTCAAATGACATATTTTCTAGGATTTCAGTTGGAACAAAGAAAAAAATCTATATTTCTTTCACAAGAAAAGTATGCAAGGGACTTAGTAAAAAGGTTCAAAATGGAGAATGCAAAGGATGTCCCAACACCCATTTCTGTTGGAACCAAACTATGCAAGGATGAAGAAGGCAACAATGTTGATCAGAAAGAGTTCAGGAGAATAATTGGCAGTCTTCTTTATCTCACGGCCTCAAGGCCTGATATAACATATGCAGTGACTTTGTGTGCAAGATTTCAATGTGACCCAAAAGAATCTCACTTATCAGCAGCTAAAAGAATCTTGAGATATGTGAAAGGAACCCTCAACTATGGACTCTTATACAAACACAGTACAAACATAAAGTTGTTGGGATTCACTGATGCTGATTGGGCTGGTGATTGCACTGATATAAGATCCACATCTGGTGGAGCCTTCTTTCTGGGAGAAGGATGTGTTAGTTGGTATAGCAAGAAACAAAATTCTGTAACATTGAGCACAACCGAAGCAGAGTATGTGGCAGCTACACATGCATGTACACAAATGATTTGGATGCAGGTGCAGCTAGAAGATTTGAGAATTAAAGCTAAAAAACCATTGAGGATCTTATGTGATAATCAAAGTGCAATTGGCTTGTCTAAGAATCCTATACAACACTCCAAATCCAAGCATATTGATATAAAATATCATTTCATCAAAGAAAGGGTCGCCAGTGGAGACATCAATCTCGACTACATTTCTACTCAAGATCAGGTGGCAGATATTTTCACCAAAGCTATGCCTACAGAAAGATTTGTTGAACTAAGGCTGAAACTTCATGTTCAGCCTTCTCCTCTCACTTGATGAAGAGAAAGGTCCCACCTTATTCCCTAAATTTATATGTTTTTGTACTGACACGCAGGGAATTGAATGAGATGAGTGCATCCCTTGAGGGGGAGAATTAGTTGCTGAGTCAAGCAGTTATGCATTTTGGGAATGACTTCCTATTCACCCCTTTGCATTTGTTGGCCAATAAGGGGGAGAAATAATCAGCACATACACATTGTGACATTCTTCAAGATGTGCTTTGGAGTATTGACAAGCCAAATACAAAGGGGGATATTGTTGTGCCCAAGTGATTGCATTTGTTGTCAATAACATGTCACTATGTGTCAACTGATGACGTAGAGCTTGAAGACTAATGGTTGGAGATGCATCATTAAATCAGACGATTGTTGAGCTGTTCTTAAAGTTCCAAGAACTTGTATCAACTGGATACAATGTCACAACAATGTTTGAAGACCATGCATTGTACTTACAATGCATGAGGAGATGAAGAGAGCCATCCACAACTTCTAAGTGGATGAAGTGAGCTGAAGAAGACCATGTACTAATTCTTAGTGCATGACAATGTGAATGTGATCCAACATGACCTCTAATTGGATCATTGAAGAATATTGAAGATTTAATTGATTCAGGAGCTCTGTTGAAGAAGGAACCTTCCTAAGTAATGAATACATGTTGAGGAGGATTGAAGAATTCAAGTGAAGAAGAAATGTAGAAGAAGGATGTCTTAGAGAAGTGGCATGTGGCATATTATACATAGGCACGTTTTTTTAACAATGTCCTCATTCATGCCTTTGCCAAAAAATTGGCCAGCCAAGGCACCTTGAGGGTTCAACCCCAAGGCATGGGCGCTAGGGCGCCACACCCATGGGGGAACCCGTGGGGCGAGCCAGGGCGGCAGGGCGCACCCTAGACACTGCATGGGTGCCTGGGGCATGCCCGAATGAGCGCGGCAGGGGCATAAGAGCGCGCCCCCAAGAGTATCAGTGTGCATAGTGGGCGCCAGTGGTGCGCCCAAAGGTGCATAGTGGGCGCAGAGCGCTCGCCCGCAGGGAGAACTCGGTGCGGGGCGGCACCGAGAGGGGAGAAGTGCAACTGAAGGGAGGCCGGCAGCACTTGGTTGTTAGACCGCGGAAATTCCACGAGGCGTTTCGATGTGGGACACGGAAAAATTCACCGGGAGCGCATCCGGGCCGTCCGAGTGATCGCACGGCAGATCTCGGCCGCCCGATGCATCGCGCCATTCGCGATATGATCCAGGCCGTCCAAGGTTATTTGATCGACTGATCCGACAGCTCCCCGTCCGTCTCCTTCCTCGAGCTCAGCCGAAGGCCACCCGCGCATTCCCGCAGCCTCCGTTCGAACCAGAGGCATCCCGACGACGGTTTTTGAGTTCCCGGCCACCTCCGAGAAAACCGAGACCTCTTTTGTGATCGTTAGGCCATAACGAACTCATGCATGCATTAAAATGTTGCATGCATGCATCGAGAAAGAATTCGAAGTTCGGCCGAGGCAAACCAAAGGTGCCGAGGCCACGAGTGTTCGTGGTATGGATAGACAAGTATTAAAGAGGCCATGCATTCGTTCGAAAATGCATGCACGTGAAGGAGGAAAATAAAAATGCAACCCGTGGTGAAACAGGAAAGAAAAATCAAGATTTGAAAGATTTTTAAAGATCCGAAATCTTTGGGATTTTGAAGTTAAACCACGCGGATGGGCCGAAGAATTCCTTGCCTATAAAAGGAGCACCCGAGGCTCTCAAAAAGCTGCTGATTCATTGAGAACTTGAGAGTCCCGTGAAGCCATTCGAGCTACGCGAAGTATCTCTGTGCAGCCTCTTGCGACTGAGAATCCCGGAGCCACCCGAGGCCCCAAAGAAGTCCCCTGCGCGCTACCTATTGCGCGACAGGAAGAAGAGCTCGGGTAGTGCACTTGCGCGCCCCTCGCTTGGTTACACCCTGCGTGCCCACGGGTGTCACGCCCTGCACGACAGAGGCCGTCCGCACACCTTGCGCGGCTATTAAAGAAGTGAGGCCGCACCCCTTGCGCGCCCCTTTTGGTGTTTGAGTTTGGGTGAAACATTTACCACACTTGGGAGTGTGTGTGCAAGGAGGAAGACCCGAGGCTTAGCCTTGTGTGTGCACAAGTGAAGAAGACCAACTTTGAGAAAAAGAGGAGTACACACTTAAGTGTGTGAATGCAAAAGAACTGATCATTCTAAGTGATTGGTTTTTTGGTGAGCAAGACCAACGAGATCTTTTGAAGACTGTTGAAGCTACTTGAAGTTTCGAACAACACCTTTGAAGAAGTGAAGTGGATCCATGATGAAGATGATGCTGTGGAGTTGGGGGGGGGGGTTTAACCAACTTGTAATTGGGGGGTATAACCAATTACTGTGTAAACATCTTTTGGCATAGTGAAGAATCCGTGTTGGGGGGTGTAACAAACACGGCAAGGAGTAGGTCTTTGTACCGAACCTTGTAAATATCTGTGTTCTGTGCTTTCATTATCACTGCACCCCTAAAAGAGTAGATCTAGGCCTTAACCAGCTGCAGAGGTTGAATTGATAATTCAAAGGGAACAATTCTTAAAAAGAAAAAGTTATCGCTGATTCACCCCTCCCCTCTCAGTGATCACAACCGATCCAGACATTTCAAACGATGTAATTCATTTTTCTATCTCTAAATTTAATTGATTAATATATATACTTATATAATGAATATATATTATATTTAAATAATGTTTTAAAATTATGTATATGATTTAACCATGAAAAAAATGAATGTACTGAAGATACCAATCTAAAACATACATGAAAAATGAAGCATTTATTTCCCAAAATGCGATTTTAACAAAGAATTGTTAATAAACATATAATAAATGGTCGTAAGTAAATAATATATGGTATAATATATGTTATTATTTTTATTTTATATATTTTAATAAACCTATTTATATTATATAGGATTCTCAAATGTGTATTAATGAAGTCAATACTTAAGTTAAGAGATTTTCACCCCACTTTTATTTCTGTGGGACACATGCCTTATTCACCACTTGTTACTTTATGTGTTGTATATACTGGAAATGAATTCATCTTATGATAATTAACTTGATAATTATGGGATATACATATTCTTATAATTTTATTTCTTTCATGTGGATTATGATTTAAAAGATACCAAAATGGTAAAGGTTCAATGTTACAATTTCATTATTTATCAGGGTTATTTATTATATGTTTCCAATAATGAGATATCATCATATACCTATCATGAATGTCATGGAATGTATTATAATATAGTTATTTCTTGAAAATAATTGTGTTCATTTCAGTTTACTCTCTTTATGTACTCAAAAGATTAAAGTAATTTTTTTTAAGAAAAATCGAATTTATTTTTCTCTTTAGTCGAAAATACATTTTCATTTCAATACATGTTTTCTAAAAATGTTTTAAATAAAATTTTTACTACTTTGAAATTATTATTTAATTAAATTTTTACCCATGTTTAACTATTACAAAACATGGTTTTGAAAGGAAAATTCTTGTAATTTTTTGAATGAGGTATTTTTGACTTTTTATGTAAAATGGGAACGGATTATTTGTTTTAACACACATGACATGAATGGAATTTCCACTATTATGGCCACAAAATTATTTGAATCATACTTTAATACATTACAAGGTTATTTTAAAATAAAATTATTTCTTTAAAATTGCATTAATTTTTATATTTTAAATAAGTGATTTGAAAATGGAAAGGATATTTTCCTCAATAAATATTCCAAGTGACCTTCAAAAATAATTTTCCTTGTAATATAACGTAATTTGATGTTACATAAGATTTACTGAGGATATTATCAAATTTTTCAATCATTATCCTTTCTTTATATGGTTTATGACTATGACGACATGATGTTTATAAAACCCGTTCCTTTTTTAGATGTTATGCTATGATGAAATGATGAAATGTTTATAAAAAAAATTTCCCTTCCATGAGTTATTCTATGATGAAATGTTTATGAAATCTATTTATTTTCAAAGGTTATGATATTATTAATGTTTTATTATCTTTTAGAACAAAAATTTATGTTTTTTGTTGATGGGTGGGACCTATATCTTCTTCCAATGCTTTGGGTAATTATTAATATTATATGTGCTCATAGTGTAAATGTGAGGTTATTCCAATCCCAAAAGAGTGTACATGGGAGGTTTTCGGAAGATCTAAAGAGGTTATATAGGAGGTTATCCCAAGATCAAAGAAGTTACATGAGTTGTTAGTCTAATCCTAACATGTTATGAATTTCTTGTTGGATATCCTTGACATATGATTTTCTATTATTATGTGTATGACACAAATCTATATTTTATGCTAATGTTATGATCTTGTGGATCATTTTATTTGATTTATTTATGAAGAATTCCTTTTGAACTGCCTAAATTTATTCCATGACTCAAGTTTATGATATATTATATGAAAGGTGTAGATTTTCAAATGTTATTCTCATGTTATCATACCCTAATGCTTATATTATATTGATATATCCATTAATTACCCATACGAGCGTCTGATATCACCCTTTCTAATGTTTCCTTTACCCAGTTTATGAAGAAAGGTATTATTTATGACATGTCTTATAAGGGATCTATTTATGAATAACGTAGTTGGATATTACATAGCTCACTAATGGTCTTGTTGTTTATGTGTCTATCATTCTAAAGGCACTAGACCTAAATTATTATGGCATGGCTCATTATGTTATGTAATGAATATTCATCTATTAATATATAATATTTATGTGTGAGAAGGTTGGGTCTTTACAAGGATCTATCTATACTTAATTTTTAACTTCTTATGTTTAGATCCATGAGTTTTAAAGGATGATTTTTTATTCTTATGATGATCTACTAACTGTCTTAGAAGAACCTTCATGGAGGGTTCTTGGTAGAATCCTTGGGTTTGGTAACATGTTGAGGGTTGATATTTATTTTTCTAAAATGGAGGGGGTTGCTAGGATTATTTAAAATTATACTAAAATGGTGTCCTTTGAGGATATTGACTTATATATATTTATAATTTGAGGTTAATTACTCTTTAAATACTTATATCCTTGGTTATTGGTATTTCCTTTGGAACATCGATTCATGATTCCCAATTTCTTGTACATAAGGGAAATATTCTGTAAAATGAAAAACTAAATGGAACAACTAGTAGATTATTGGGGTGTATATTGTAAATATTAACTTACCCTCTTTAGTGATAACTATCTCACAATATAAGTTAACTATTTAATTATTGTATTAAGAAATGGAGAGTTAGAACTCTTTACCTCATAGACACCTCTAGTATTAGACCATGTACTAAATTGTTGTGAGTTTTGTGAAATCCTTTTTATTAACTACCTTGACTCAACTACATATTTTTATTAGGGATACTCCTTATGAAGAAACAAGTAGGTTATAATCAATTTCTAGAATTCCTTGGTGAAATAAAACTAAAAAGGGGTAGTCCTAAAAGGTTTGATGTAGTCATGATATAGTCAGATTTTTAAATCTCTAAAAAATCTCATATATAGATGCTCTACATGATTGTATATTCCCATATATCTCCTATATCAGTTGAGTATTTCTTAATATAAGAAAAATTTTTTAGAGGAATGCTCTCTGGAGATCATCACATGTTATGACCTCTCCACAATACAAGTTGTACATCCATTATTTAGCTGACCCCTATGGGGAGAATGGGAAGGCCTTCCAACCAATTTGAGATTCTGAAACTCCTCTTGGTTTGATGGTATTTAACACAATCTTTAACTATTTAAGATGTTTGTTCTAGTCTTCTCCTAATAATCCATGAAACATGGGTAAAAGGGAAATCATTCCATGATGAATTTCAAAAATCACATTGGGTGTTTAGTTATAATATAAGATTTTTATTATTATTGAAATTAGGTTTATATAGTTCTATAAGGGTACTATTAAATTGGGAATATTGTATTCCATAGTAGAAGTATGAGAGGATAGAGAATGTGTAATTAGAATGGTAAAAAACTCTCTTACACTAGCAAATTGATCCATATATTTTAGACTATATCTAGTAAAGTTATTACAACCTATAGATCAAATCCAAAGATGTGATCATAATTTGATGTGGTAATGGATTAAATACATCTCCAAAAAAATTAAAAATTAAAAATAAATCACAAAAATTGGGGTTTCATCATCGAAATTATTCCTAGTTAATGTAGTGACTATCATGGGCCTCAAAAAAGCATTGATGCCAAGAAAGAATATTGAATATTGTGAATTAGGTTGTCTTTGTAACACTCCAAGCTTCCACAGTACGCTTCTCTTTGAATAATATAGTAGCGTGTGTTGTACGCAACTTCGAGTTCTAACACAAACCACAACCAATTAAACTAGCCGTTATGAATAGTAATACCCACTTTTTGAAATTTTATACATTTTATCTATAACAAAGGACTTAATTTTTGGATTCATAATATTGAAATTAGCCTAGGGTAAAATTTTGGTACTTTTCGGATAACTTTTATATTTTGATGAATAGTGAAAATTAGTAAACTTTAATTAAAACAACTTTTTTAATAAAAATAAATAATAGTGATAAATTATGAATTTGAGTGGTTTTAAAGTATATTTAGAATATATTTTTACCATTAAATACAATTTTTGTCATTGGACATAATTTCACAATTAAACCGGACATAAACAAGTGTCAATCTTTTGATAGTTATTATTTCTCAAAAACACGCTTTTTGTGTTGATAGCGAGAATTTATTTTAAATTAATTTCTGCCACTTATGTGTTTTGAATTTGGAAAAATGGATTCCCTATTTGAAATCAGGATGTACAAATTGTGTAAATAGGTAACCTTTATTTTTATACATTTTGAATAATTACTTTGGTAAATATTTTATTTACCATGGTTAAAGGGTAAATCCGGTAAATAAGGGTAAAAAATAATATTATAATAATAAATTACCCTAAGAAGTATACTAACCTTATTATTAGACACATGTCTGACCATGAGAATCTTTGGGTAGATTTTGGGACCCCATGGAGCCAATTGTAGGTGATAAGGACACTTTATATTAATTAAGTTAAAGTAAATACAAAAATGACATAAGCATATATCTTTTAGATAAACAATTTTTACATAGGGTTATATATGTTCTATTTTTTACTATAAATATTCATTAGAAAGATAAAAATATTTCCTACATAATAGTTTTTTATTTATATTTTTTATACATTAAATAAGTAAATTTAATTATGACACAATAATGATGCTGTATTTTCCTTATTAGTGAAAGAATCAAATATTTGTTATTATAAATGATAAAATAAATATAATTTAAAGTTTTGATTCCATCCACTAATTTTATTGGTTAATATGACATGTTATTATTTCTTAAATAAATTTTTTTCGAATTAATAAAGTTGTTAAGACTTTAACAAAAATCAATTATTAAATATTGTCAAAATTGACATAAATGAGTTTTTAAAACAAGTATTATATTATTAATTGATATTCTATTACTAAAAATCAATGGTTCTGCCAAAGGACTTATATCATGATAGGTGTATCATAAATGGACCACTTGGGGGTCGGTTGGATGTATATAGTAAGTTTATTAACTATATAATATAAAAAAATAAAGTGACATGGTAAGTGTCAATCTAATTAACTAAGAGTTAAAACTAAAAGATAAGGTTAATATAATGACCCAAACCTATCTAAAATATATTGGTTGAAAGGATTTAGACCCATACACACCTTATAATTTTAATAATCCACATTAAAGCCATTAGAAACCGAATATGAATTTATTATAAAATAATACTTTAAGTTTTCCTAAAGAGCCCCTCCTCCCCCTTATAAAAGGACACCACTTCTAACCAATTCTTCACAAAATAAAAGCTTTTTGGTTCGGCCAACCCTAACCAAATATTCTCTCAACTTCCATCACTTAATCATAGAGTCCTTAGTTTGATCATAAAGCCAACCTAAGTATCTCTTTTGATCAAATCAAAAGGAAGAACCCGAAGAGGAGATAATGATTTCACCACCCTCTTTCAAGTTCCTTTCTTCTTCCACTTCTTCATTCATTTTTATTTACATTCTAAAATAATAAATCTAGTATCATCTATATACTGTGATGTTATTATAAATATGGTACAACCATATTCAGTATCTTATCCATCCATTGAATGGCATGTCACCATACGTGCTTACGTACAGCCTTCCGTCTGCACGTCGCGGTGTAATTGTTATTCAACATATTATTATTTGGATGGGAATAATAATGATGTGTAATTAAGTTAAATAATAAATATAACATGATAATGTTTCTTTATATATGATATAAAATCCAATTATATATTATTTTAATATCAAAAGTATGAAATTGTTGCTCGTGCGTACGTACGGATTACCGTCTCCACGAACACGATGAGATTCATTCCCCATCATATCCATTCAAAACTAAATTATATTTGATGATTAAAAATAATGTTTATAAACAAGATATAATTCTTTATATGAATAAGATGGATCCCATCCATAACAAATATGGCTCACAAAACAAAGGATATAAAGGAAAATGAATCTGTTAACACCCGAAACGATGATAATACTAAGATATTATCAACAAATCAATGTTAAAAGATCATATATGATATCATATTAATGTATATGATTTGTGTATAATTCAATAACAGTAATTTAACCATTATAAATGAGGTTAACCTACCCACTACCAAAAAAAAAGTACAAAGTAACGGGTTTCTTATCTCACTTTAAATTCCGTGAGATTTCAATTGTTCACCATTTATTCATTGCATGTGGTATGTGTACTACCCATGATTGTATTAATTGTCTAATATAATATAATTTATGGATATTTAAATCATCATTGTATGATACATATTTCATGGGATGTATGTTTCGTAAGTTATCAAATCAATAAGGGAATTTGAAATTTCAATTTCCACTCATTCGGCTTTACGCATACTTCATTGATTATTTTACTCCAAGATTATGCGTGGAATCACTATTCATTTGATTATGTCATACTTTACACTCCCATTTCTATGCATATAATATTGATACACATAATCACTCCATTGATAAATTATCAAGTCATCGATGTGAATTTGATAAGAGTAATTTTAACTCAACCACCATTTGTTGAGTTAAATATCCAATTCATGGGTGTTGTTTTTACAAGAATATGGGTGAATTTCCTCTGATTGATTTACACTGAATATCCAATCATATTTAGTGTATTTATATTTTTCACACATAATTACGTCGTTGATTTATCCTTAACCTAAGGATATGTTCTTTATAAGATATTTCATCTCAATTTACATGCCATTGAGACTTCTTTGCTTTTATACACCAAATCACTTTTATATGGTGTATATAATGTACATTGAGATACTATATCATTATTAAATTTATTCTTATGATATTAAAAAGTTCTATTACCTAAATTATTTGTATTCAAGTGTCTCTCTTTGGGTTATGAACTCTAACTAAAATATCATTTGAAAATGCTTTAAAGATTTATTATTCTAAATATTTCTCATTAATGTCCATGTTTTAAAAATGGTCTTAAAGATTTATTTATATGGACATTATTGTTTTAAAATTAAAATTAATTTTCAATGTTTCAATGTTGTATGGGACACTTTGATTCAAAAATCTATTTTAAATGGCTTCTTGATAAATAGTGATACTTTTAAATGTTTTCAAGAAAAAGGTGGACATTTCTCTCAAATAGTTTTGATGATTTTTTTCATCTATGTCAATACCCTTCATTATTATTGGTTGAGGTTCATCTATTACAATACAATCTTACATATTGTATTGAATGAGTTATGTTTGACTGTGGATGTGCTACTTTTATACCATTCATGGTTTGTGGATAAAGTATTGGCATTTTGTGTGCTAGTTTTAATACAAATGTTTATGTTATGTTTCAAAATTTTCATATGTGTAATGCATTGGACTTATTAAGTGACGGGTGGAGCCCGCTATAGCTCCTCAATGCATCGGTAGGTCTCATGAGACAAACTAGTGTCTTGGAACAAGGCCTTGACAAAATCTTATTTGTAGTCTTCGCACGTGGCCTTGACTATGTGGATATGATAGTCTGCCATTATGAATTCCATCATTATGAAAGTGGTTATTGATATTGCATGTGATTATTCGACTAGTATAATATCCATGTGAATAATTAAATGGAATTATTTCATTTTATTTTTGCCATATTATGATGATGTTCAAGTTTAAAAGGCTTTTGTTTTAGTTATACATTGCCTTAAATTTTTATGAATATTTATGAATGTTTCCGTTATATTGTTATCCTTACTGGCCATTTGAGCTCACCCATTTCTATGTTTTATTTTTTCCAGGATGTGATGAAGTATTTCATGAATGACCTGCAGGGATATTATAAGGGGATATGAGTGTGGAGACAAGATGTTGTTGTAGTTTTCACTTTATGATGTAATGTAAGACTTATGAATGTATCTAGTGTTTCCAAGGCAACTAAACTAAATGGTCTTTCGAGAATTGATATTTTGTGATCATGCCAATGTTATGTAATAATGAACCGACTCTGGGTAACTGGGGTCGGGGCATTACAGTTCGTATCAGAGGAAGTTTATTACAAACCATGAAAACTAGATTTAGATAAACTCTGATTAGAGCAGATAGCTCTAAGATAGACATTGGGGATTAGTATAGAGGAACTTCCTAGAATTTTGGTATTGTATAGATTTTGTGAGTTTTCCAAGCAATACATCCTTGTCTGGATACGAGCAGGTAGAGGTGGCTCTGGCACAGAAGTACCTAGGGGTAAAACCCGAAAACACCACTTTGAGCTAGACTCGAATGAGAACTGGTGCACGACAACGGGCCTTGCTGCACTCTTGGTTACTACACTCCCAAGGGATATTCTTAAGATAATTTAAATTTTCTTTAAAAACTGATTTTAAGTATTCTAATATAAATGATAATAAATGACCTTGGTTAATCCTAAAGTGTTTCAAATTGAGAATATGGTGTCATGATATTCTCTAAATTATATTTTGACTACTATTAATCACACAATGCTTTCTGGTTTTAGTCAATGGATGGATTCTGAGGAAGTCATAGTAACTTTGGGAATGGTTTACAAGGTGGTAACACTGGTGGAAATGAGCAAAAAAATGGAATGTTGATAGGCATAAAAGATATCGTGTCCATGCCAAATCAGTTTTCCAAAAATATGATCAACAACATATATATTAACCAACTCCCAGACTCAACAAAGAAGAGAAATATAATTAATGATAAGAGCTCCAGCAGTGGAGACCATGGAGAGAAGAATCCACAATTTCCATCATGCAGGAAATGTGGAAGGAGATACCCAGGGAAGTGTCCCAATGGAACAAATAAATGCCTTACGTGCGGGAAATAAGGACATAAAGTGAAGAATTGCCGATGAAAAATGAAGAGTACTATGGAAGAAGATAAAAATGGTCCCAAGAATCCATTTACTATCATTTTCCGTAAATGTTGGGGACCTGGACATTACCCAAGTGAATGCCTTATTCTATAGGATATATTCTTGGTCAAAGAAGAAGCTATGTGGAAATAAATGGTTGGAGAAATATTTAAAAGTATTAGTGCTCCTTTTTTATGGGATTACTTTGGAATAATTTTGTCTTGTATTTGTAACCCTGCAGTTTTCCATGTGAGAATTATATTTTAGGAATACTTATCTTTTCTCTTGTGAATATAGTTATAAATAACCATTTGGTTTTATATGATCATTGGGTTTGAGGCAATTAAATGTTATAATATTTTGGGATGAAAATTCAAGGTATGAGATAAAAATTGTGGTTAAATTATGTTATGGTTATTTTTAGGAATTTATCTCATTTTAGTAATGTTATAAAATATTGTTTTTTAAAAAGGACAACACGAAGACTGTGTGACAACCTGTCGCGTCGAACAAAGCTGTGTGAATTGAACACACAACCAAAGTGCGATTGGGATTTAACGCCTACCACTGGACTATGTGAAGTCCCTGGTTTGTGTGACTAATTATTTTTAGATAAATGATTTTATTGATCAGTAATAAGATGATTGGGGATCCTATGTCTTAAAAAATGAATACCATTAGTATAGGAAAATGATTTGGTGATTATGTGATAAATGTTATTTTGGAAGATGTTCGCTTTGTTGGGAACACTATATGCCCAATGAAAATAGAATATTATGGGATTTCATTTGAGGAGTAATGGTGGAATTTTATCTATGTTTTTATTGTGGATTTATAGTGATTTGGGTTATTTATGAAAATGATTAACCTATAATAGAGAATATTTGATTAGGTTAACTACTTTTAAGTATGTGACTTTAAGAGTAGTTGATGTCATTTGGAGATAAAATTTAATGTGGAAGACTACATAACCAAACTCTTCTACATTTTCAGTTTCAATATTATTTTGGATTGTATTGAAGGATTTAATGGAAAATTGTTTATTGAATGATATTTATTTAACTTTAGGGTATTGTTGGTTTAATTTTATATATTAATATTATTGTTTCTTTCTCTAAGGGAATATCCTTTTGGGGGATCTTCAGATCTTGTAATAACTGTTTTGGTTTTCATTATTCTCTAAATAAAAGGTAAATATATAATTTATCCTTCATGGATCATGTTATTCTCTAGAAGTTTATTCTAGCTCTTCTAGTGTGACCAAGTCTTCAGGAATACTCATCGTTTAAAAATGAGTTAGTAGTAGAAATTTATTAAAGAATTAAACTTTACGTAAAAATTAAGTATATCTCTCTATGTTCTTAGTCAGTCTCAGAAATGAATTCCTCATCTTTTTGTAATGTAACTAAATTTTTTTTGTCCGTTTACTTTTCCTACTGGGAAACTAATGACCATTTGTCCCATCACAAGTTTTTGGATTTCTTGTTGTTAAATTTCTCTTGATCATGATTTCTATCCCTCTCCATCAGAAATTTACACTAAGTTTATCATCCATATCCATGTTTTTCTACATGGAATCCTAGTATAGGTTATCTCGGGTGACCTTTGTACTTCTCTTTCTTTCTTTTAAGGTGATAGTTTTATGGACTCTTTTTCTGATGTGGGACTTTACATTATATTCCAAAGCCCAATTTTAAAAATTGAGAGGATGCAATTTATTGATGGGAGGGAGAATTTAACACCCCAATCTCCCACAGTATGCTTCTCTTCGAATAATACAGTAGCGTGTGTTGTACACAACTTCGAGTTCTAACACAAACCACAACCAATCAAACTAGCCGTTATGAATAGTAATACCCAATTTTTGAAATTTTATACATTTTATCTTTCAAAATGGACTTCATTTTTGGATTCTGAATATTGAAATTAGCCAAGGGTGAAATTTTGGTACTTTTCAGATAACTTTTATATTTTGATGAATAGTGAAAATTACTAATTTTTTATTAAAAACAAAATTTTTAATCAAAATAATTAATAGAGATAAATTATGAATTTGAGTGGTTTTAAAGTATATTTAGAATATATTTTTATCATTTAATACAATTTTGGTCATTGGAAATAATTTCACAATTAAACTGGACATAAACAAGTGTCAATCTTTTGATAGTTACTATTTTTTAAAAAACACGCCTTTTGTTTTGATAGCGGGAATTAATTTTAAATTAATTTCTGCCACTTATGTGTTTTGAATTTGGAAAAATAGATTAGATATTTGGAATCAGGATGTCCAAATTGTGTAATTAGGTAAATTCTATTTTTAGACATTTCGAATAATTACTTTGGTAAATATTTTATTTACCATGGTTAAAGGGTAAATCCGGTAAATAAGGGTAAAAAAATATTATAGTAATAAATTACCCTAAAACGTGTAGTAAAATTATTATTTGATACAAGTCTGACCATGGGCATCTTTGGGTCAATTTTGGGACCCCATGGAGCCACTTGAAGGTGATAAGGACACTTTATATTAATTAAGTTAAAGTAAATACAAAAATGATATAAGCATATATATTTTTGAATTTTTTTACATAAGGTTATTTATGTTATATTTTTGACTATAAATATTCAATAGAAATATAACACGATTTCCAGCATAATGGTATTTTATTTGTAATTTTTATACATTGAAATTAAATTTATTTATGACACAATAATGATGCAGTATTTTCCTTATTAGTGAATGAATCAAATAATTGGTATTATAAATGATAAAATAAATAGAATTTAAAATTTTGATTCCATACATGAATTTTATTGGTTAATATGACATTTTAGGATTTATTTAATGAATTTGGTACGAATTAAGAACTTTTTTAAGATTTAACACAAATAAATTATTAAATATTGTCAAAATTGACATAAATGAGTTTTTAAAACAAGTATTATATTATTAATTGATATTGTATTCCTAAAAATAAATGGTTCATCCAGAGGACTTATATCATGATATGTGTATCATTAATGGACCACTGGAGGGTCGCTTGTATGTATATAGAAAGTTTATTAACTATATAATATAAAAATACAAAGTGACATGGTAAATGTCAATCTAATTAACTAAGAGTTAAAACTAAAAGATAAGGTTAATATAATGACCCAAACCTGTCTAAAATCTATTGGTTGAAAGGATTTTGACACATACCCACCTTAGACTTTGAATAATTCACTTTGGAGCCATTAGAAACCAAATATTAATTTATTAGAAAATAATACATTATGTTTTCCTAAATAGCCCCTCCTCCCCCTTATAAAAGGACACCACTTCTAACCAATTCTTTACACCTTAAATGCATTTTGGTTCGGCCAAAACCTGCCAAAATATTCTCTCAAATTCCCTCAATTAAACCTAGAGGCCTTAGTTTGATCAGAAATCCAACCTAAAGAGCCCTTTTGATCAAATCAAAAGGAAGAACCCGAAGAAGAGGTAATGATTTCACCACCCACTTTCAAGTTCCTTTCATCTTCCACTTCTTATTTCGTTGTTATTTCCTTTCTAAAATAATAAATACATTATCTTATACATACTGTGATGTTATTATAAATATGGTATAACCATATTCATTATTCTATCTATCCTTTGAATGAAATGTCACCATACGTGCGTACGTACGGCCTACCGTCTCCACGTCGTGGTGTAATTGTTATTCAATATATTATTATTTGGATAGGTATAATAATGACGTGTAATTAATGTAAATAATAAATATAACATGATAATGATTCTGTATATATGATATACCATCCAATTATATATTATTTTAATATCAAAATTATGAAATTGTTGCTCGTGCGTACGTACGGATTACCATCTCCACGAACGCGATGAGATTAATTCCCCATCATATCCATTCAAGACTAAATTTCATTTGATGATTAAAATTAATGTTTAGAGACAAGATATAATTCTGTATATGAATAAGATACATCCCATCCAAAAAAAATATGGCTTACATAACAAAGAATATAAAGGAAAATGAATCCGTTAGCACCCGAAACAACAATAATACTAAGATATTATCAACAAATAAATGTTAAAAGATCATATATGATATCATATTAATGTATAAGATTCTTATATAATTCAATAACAATTTTTTTGTATTATACAAGAGGTTAACCTACCATCAACCAAGGAAAAACTACAAATTAAGGGGTTTCTTATCTCACTTTTAATTCCGTGAGATTTCAATTGTTCACCACTTAATCTTTGCATGTGGTGTGTGTAATTACCATGATTGTATTCATTGTGTAATATAATTTAATTTATGGATATTTAAATCATCATTTTATGATCCATATTTCTTGGGATGTATGTTTCGTAAGTTACCAAATCGATAAGGGAATTTGAAATTTAAATTTCCACTCATTCGGCTGTACACATACTTCATTGATTATTTTACTCCAAGATTATGTGTTGAATCACTATTCATTTTATTATGTCATAATTTCCACTCCCCATTCTGTGGATATACTATTGATACACATAATCAATCCATTGATAAATTCTCAAGTCATCAATTTGAATTTGATACGGGTAATTTTAACTCAATCTCCATTTATTGAGTTAAATATCTAATTCATTGGTGTTGTTTTTACAAGAATATGTGTGAATGTCTTCGGATTGATTTACACTGAATATCCAATCATATTGAGTGTATTTATATTTTTCACACATAATTATGTCGTGGATTTATCCTTAACCTAAGGATACAATCTTTATAAGATATTTCATCTCAATTTACATTCTATTGAGACTTCTTTGCTTTTATACACCAAATCACTTTTATATAGTGTATATAATGTACTTTGACATAGTATATCATGATTCCCTTCTTTCTAATGATATTACAAAGTTATATTGCCTCAATTATTTGTATTCAAGTGTCTCTCTTTTGGTTAGGAACTCTAACTAAAATATCATTTTAAAATGATTTAATGATTTATTATTCTAAATCTTTCTCATTAATTTACATGTTTTAAAAATGGTTTTAAGGATTTATTTTTATGGAAATTAATGTTTTAAAATTTAAATTCATTTTCAATGTTTCAATGTGTTATGGGACACTTTGATTCAAAAATCTATTTAAAATGGCTTCTTGATAAATAGTGGGACTTTTAAATGTTTTCAAGAAAAAGGTGGAAATTTCTCTCAAATAGTATGGATGATTATTTTCATCTATGTCAATATCCTTCATTATTATATATTGAGGTTAATCTTTTACAATAAAATCTTCCATATTGTATTGAATCAGTTATGTTTGACTATGGATGTGCTATTTTTATACCAATCATGGTTTGTGGATAAAGTATTGACATTTCATATGCTAGTTTATTATGAATGTTTATGTTATGTTGACAAATTTTCATATTTGGAATGCATTGGACTTATTAAGTGATGGGTGGTTCCTGCTATAGCTCCTCTATGCATCGGTAGGTATCATGAGACAAACTAGTGTCTTGGCACAAGGCCTTGACAAAATCTTATTTGTAGTCTTGGCACGAGGCCTTGACTATGTGGTAATGATAGTCTGGCATTATGAATTACATAATTATAAAAGTGGTTATTGATATTGCATGTGATTATTAGACTAGTAGAATATCCATGTAAATATGTAAATGACATTATTTCATTTTATTTTTTCCATATTATTCTAAAGTACATGTTTAAAAGGCTTTTGTTTTCGTTATACATTGCCTTAAATGTTTATGCATATTTATGAAAGTTTTCGCTATATTGTTATCCTTAATAGGGATTTTAGCTCACCCCTTTCTATGTTTTATTTTTTACAGGATTTGAAGAAGTATTTTATGAACAACCTGTTGGGTTAGTATAAGGGGATATGAGTGTGGAGACAAGATGATGTTGTAGTTTTCACTTTCTGATGTAATATAAGTCTTATGAATGTATCTAGTGTTTCCAAGGCTACTAAACTAATCGGTATTTCGAAACATGATCTTTTTTGATCATGCCAATGTTATGTATTAATGCACTGAATCTGGGTAACTGGGGTCGGGGCGTTACAGTCTTAGGAGAGGCATAATTTTCAATGTGTTCTTTTTTTTGTGTGGGTTTATATTGTGTTAAAAAAATCAGAGTATTGTGTGTGTTTAAAATTAATTAAAAGAGCAATTATAATCAAATTTTAAAGAGTTTTATCACCTCATATATTCCCTAACCTTATTTATTAAATCTTAATTCATTCTATTTAAACTATCCCAATATCTTTATATCTTGATGAAACCATGACTGATTACCCTCTCTTAGGATTTTTTGTATAAATAGGGATCTGTAATTATCATTATAATCATGTATCCCACCTAACCTTGTAATTATAAATATATTATTACTCTTTGATCAACCCCCATTAAATTTATGAGAAATAAAGAAAATTTATGGAGCTTATATATGTAACCCAAGAAGAAGAAGGAGAATTGAATAAAATAATAAGTGAAAAATCTACCAATGTTTATAAAAAACTTCCATTTCCATTAATATTGATATTAAAATATTCAAACAATTAATTTCAATAATTCATTAACAGGGGTGGGGGGAAGTTTTCATGGATTAACCATTATGGGCCTAATGCTCCATCATTGGAGGAAAACAATACAAGAAGAAAAAAAAAGAAAACAATATAAAAAATATACCTGTGAGTGAGTATCACTACATTTTATATGAAATGATTAACGTTTGGAACTCTCCCGAATATGGGATGATCCCCATAGAAGAATAGAATCCTTAAAATCCCCCATGTGTGGAATGAAATTTATTCTTTATGCTTGGACGAATGTTGTGATCCATTAATCCTAGTATATTTCTTATTATTAACTTGGTCCATGCACTAATAGTATGTTTTAATCCTTTTTTACCTAATTTTTCTTGAAAGTATAAATACAAAATTTCTTTAATTACTTATGCCTTAAATGGGATCCAAATATATTGGATATGATCTCTATGATCAGGATTTTATGAGGGTTCTTCCACTAAAATTGATAAATTTTCTTCAAGTAAAAATATTACACAAATACTCTATAACCTCCAAAATATATTACATATTCTTATTAGTGATAGTGTACAATATGATACATATCTCTTGAATCCAAAAAACAAATATTATGTATCTACTTATTTAGAAAAATTATCTTACGCATCATTGGAAATGGGGGAAAATATATTTTTTATGATCCTAAAATATTACATATTGAGAAAGAGATATGAAATACCATACCTAAGATGTTACATTTCAATGTTTTTCATGTAATTTTCCAATTTCCACATTCTCAACCAACCAACTTACACATACTCTTACTAGGAGAAAAACATATTACACAACTTCTTATCCTAGAGGAAATATCTTACATATCATATTTTTTGTTTGGAAAAATATATTAAGCATGACACTTATTTAGATTTGGAAGACACTAAATGTCATGTATCTTATTATTTAGAAAAAAATTCCAACATATTAAATACAATGTCTATTTCCAATCTTACCAAACAAAAACATTTTATGTAGTCTATTATATGATAGATGAAATTTTATATATCTAGAACCACTTATTATAATCCACCAAGTATAGAATATTATATATCTCCAAGCCCTTTCTATAAGTCAACTATTAACTTTGTATGACTATAATGTGATACACTAGGGAGATGGTCTGTTACTACTGTTCCACAGTCTGCAACTTCCAGAAGAGAATTTATTAGAACCTTCACCTCCTAGCTTCTGAACTTCCAAGCTTTCAGTTATTACCAAAAAATCAAAGAACACATGAACTCCACATATCCTTAATAAAAAATAGTTTACAAATGATAAAAATAATTAAAAATAAAATATATAAAACATATTTATAATGAACTCTAAATATCAGCCAAAGTTTAATAGAAATCCATTTATTCAGAATTAAATGAAATTCTATTTAAAATTCAATAAAATCATAAAAAAATGTCTAAAAATTATTTATTTGTCACATAAAAATATATTCATAATATATATAATTAATATATATGAATAATAAACTAGGGAATAATTTAAATTAATGAAGAATTCCTAAATTTAAACTAGTTATTAATATTTATGGAAAATTTATAAATAAATCTAAAAATAATTAATTTATAATTTAGCTAATTCATCATGGAAAATGAATAGTAAAAAATATAGAAATTTTATATTTATTTCCAATATGAACTCTTTTGTACTATCATTTATATGAAATTTACAATAACATATGATATTAAATTAAATATACACATTTTATATTCAAAATATATTATTGTAAATACATTACATAATATGAATATCACACACACACATATATATATAATATAAGAATTTATCAAATCAAATATCAATACTCATTTTTATATGGTTTAAAATATTTCCCAAGTAATGCATTTTTAGTTTTATCATTTCAAATTAATTATTAAAAACTATTCATAATATTATAAATAAAAAAGATTATACATTAACCTTATTTCATAATTTATTAACACCTTATATATAACACATATAATTTCAATTTAAACAAGTTATTTCTAAATCAAAAGTCATGTAATATTAGTTGAAAAATGAATTTCAATATTAACAGTTTATATTCTTATTATTTATTGAATAAATGTTTTATACACATTGAAAAATTAATTATAAATTTTTTATAATTCAATAATTTATAAACACATTTATAAATTAGTAAATATCTCAAAATAACTTTTATCATAATTTATAAAACATTTATAAATTATTTAAATTAATTTATAATTGAAATTATAGAAAAATCATGTTTTACTCACATATCATTTTTAATGATATTCCCAACATTATCATACACCTATTAAAACTAATAATATATTTGGAATAAGATTAAAACTATATTTTAATAAATAATATCAATCTGACATAGCTGGCCTATGGTATGGCTTGCATAACATTAACTCAGATAGTTATGTCAGATTAACTTAACACCAAATTGGGAATAATCATGCACACTAAGGTCACATGTAATATTAAAATGAGTCATTGTGTGACATTAAATCACTATGGAATCCCCTAGGTAGGATTAGCTTCTTGATATCTTATGTACCATCTTGTATGTCTAAGGTGAAATAAGATTTCACATACGATTAACATAATTACCTAACAACATGCGTATAGTGAGACTATCACCCACATTAGAATAACCCCAACACTACGGGGTCTACATAGGGTGAGAATGGGAATATATATAGGGTGAGTGATCTTTCCAAGTAACTTATTTTTGATTAACTTGCATTGGTCCATGTGAGATTAAACCTTGTAGAGTTTGGTCATATGATATCACCTATACCATAATGGTTCCACAACACTATATTTTTATAGAAAAAGAAAAATATTCAATTTGAGCATGATTTATAGAATCTAAACACAAGGAAATGATCTGATACTATCGTTAGGGTTTTATTGATAGATTAATTATAATCAACACAAATTAAAGAATTAGAAACCAAAAACTAAAGTTGACCATGCATGAAACTTGATAACACATATGTTTTAAAAATAAATAACGCAACATATATGTACCTTACACTAAGGCCACTACTACTCTATTTGATCACATGAGCTTGATAAAGATCACCAATAGACAACAAAAAAATCTAACTCCTCCATGATGTGTCCATATGTTATTTGAATACCCCATAACATAGGTGGGGCTCTCTCATCCCTCAAAGCATACTAGTTCATCACAAATCATAGAGAGAAAGAGGAAGAGAGCCATGAGAATGGGAGAGAATTTTATAGTTTTCAAGTAAGATTATATCTAACTAAAATTAAATGGGAAATACCTTTTTATATAGTTCTCACAAGACCCTCTCAAGGGAACAAGCATTAACTCCTATATTATGAATTAATACATACAATTACATTGGTTGTAACCCCTAGAAAATGTTATTTTCACCATTTTAACATATGACATGTTTCAAATATTGATACATTATTTGTGTTAGAGAACCAAAATTTATCTTAAATACTCAACTTCCATGAAAATATAATGGATGTGATATACTAATAAATGATACACCAATATCATTCAATATATTATGGAAAAAACTCATCTTATGTGTTTAAATATTTAAGGAATATATCCATAAAGGGGAACATTGTTGATAATGTTTTGAGTAGGAAGAATCATTTTCAGGTGGTTCTAGTGATATAAATCAAGTGATAGATGATGAGATAATTAATAAAGATGAACCTTGATGTTTATGAGTATAAAGGAAGAGAGACCTTGACATATTTGATTATTTCTTCCTCAATACATGAGAGGGAAAAGAAGAGTCAGTTTTCTAACATAGACTACTTTACAATGGGGGAAAATATATATGGTGTTGAGAAAACACATGATTATCCATTAATATTGATGAGTCTCTTTATAATTGAGTTTGGGGTTTTCTCCCTTTGAGTATGGATGAGGAGATAATGCGAGGTTCACACACATTGAGATGGGTTTCTTTACTAGGGATTACTAAGATATAACATGACATTCAGAGGTAGTATTGGAGGACAAGGATGATGAAGTACATTTCAGGGTTCATTTCATAATGCTTCACATGTTTGTAGGTAAAAATTGAGCATCCGTTATCTGAATGTCTTCTTCAATCATTACCCATACTTGAGTAAAACTAAGATGAAGTTACCATGAATTTTATGATGGTATTTCCAAGGTTGTCCTGTGGTAATGATGTTGTATTGGTTATTATGGACTGATTTAAAAAGGTCTCATATTTCCTATTGATTTAAGAAGCCTATTCCATTAACAATATGGATTGAATATTTTTTTGGGATATAATGTATTTGTACAGGGTGCCCGGAAGCATCATTTTTTATTGGGATTCCAATTTTAAATCATGCTTCTAACATGAGTGATAGAAGGAACTTTATATAAATGTGCACTTTAGCACCACCTCCCATCCTCAAAAATATAAATATTCTAAGAATACCATTCGAGTGTTGAAGGATATATTAATGGTATGCATCCTTGATTTTGGTGGTTTATTAGAGAACCATCTCACGCTTATAGAGCATTACTATAAAAATATTTACTAGGAATCGATTCAACTGATTTATTTTGAGGTTTTATATGATAGACCATAAAACTAAATTATATATTGGATAAATGTCGAATAATTAGTTATTTTTAGGCCGAGTCTCATGAAGGATACATAAGAGTTTATTTTGATGAATAATAAGTGGATATTGACTACTCAATGTTGGAATAGATCATATATTGACTGATAAATCCCCCCACTAGAGTTTAAGGTTTGTGACTGGGTATTCCTATGAGTTTCACCTCAACTAGTACACATGTATATTCATAGGTAGTGGAAGTTGGTTCCCAATTTCATGGTGTCATTTGAGGTTATTTAGAGGATTGATTCCGTGGAATATTGGCTGAATTTCCTCAAAGATATAGTGTTATACAAGATATATTCCATATATCTCATGTTTAGAGAAACCATACTAATAGTTCCCACATGATCAAAATCAATGTGGTGGATAGGGGGTTAGAAAATTCATTCAAGAAGCAACCAATTTGGATAGTGGATTAGAGTGAGAAAATTTTTCATGGGAAGATAGTCCATCTGGTATAGGTGTAGTGGAAACAAGGGAATATCCAAGAGAATACTTGGGAGTGTGAGTCTGATATGTGGGTGTAGTGGTTGGGTATTTTTCTGATGAGGATTAGTGATGTTTTATTATGTATCTTGGGGTTGTGCTTATATTTTCTAGGGAGGTTGTAACTCCCAAAATTCATATAAGATATGTTTATAATCTAAATTCCACTAAACCATGTGTATTTTGATGAATTAAGAGTGTTTGAGGTGCAAGAAGGGGATCGTTTCATGAAAATGGGCTAGGTACCAGGACATTTTTCCATTAATAGATGACCCAGGTACTAGGTGGACAGGTACTAGGTACTATTTGGGCGAGGTAGTAGAAGAAATTCCTCCAGGTGTGTCACCGAATGGCCGATAACCCTTGTATGGGTACCCAGTGCTTTCTGAGAACCTCATGGTTAGAAAATGAGTACTCTGTGGGTTTCTACTTAATTTTCAAAATTAATTAATTAATTAATTTTATTAAAATGATAAATTTTCCCCATTTTCTCCAATAGTGGATGTAACATCCTTCCCCTAGTCGATAACAACTGAGTAGTGCCTAAACTAGGAGGGTTTACACTATACATCAGGAGTACCTCCCTATATTCTAGAGTGTTCCTACTAGAAGTGGGGGTCTAGGGTGATACCATGGGGAGATTATACCCCCAAAATAGAGTGAAAAAACAAAGATAAAAGTAACCAACAACAACTACAACAATAAACATTAGAGTACATAGAAAAAATAAACATATCCATAAATATAAAATGTTTTTATAAATCATATAATCATACAAACTCATTGTCCATCTATAGGAATTTACATATATACAAAATGGAAAAAAGAATAAAATAAAATTACAGTAGGCTATACTATATCCCAGAGCCTCACCTCATCCCAAACTATGATCCCAGACAAGATACCCCACTCAATCCAGATACATTGGGCCTCTACCAATCCTAAACCTATAAAAAGTGATGTATTCTTGGGTTTTCGAGTGCCATGGACTCCAGAGAAGGGTGTGAGTATAACTTAGTAGTGCACCAAAAACACAGTCTTACATGTAACCAATAATTTAGTGTAGACATGTGGTACGCTCAAAATTAAAATGAAATAGATATATAAGAATAAATAAAATAACCAATATCGATCCTCAGGTTCTAACATGACACCTAGGATTGTCCGAAACCTACTTAATCTAGTTTCAGAGTGTCTTAGAGAATTTCACATAATCATAATGCCTAAATATCATCCTAGTCATAAGGAACTTGTCAAAGGTATCCCAAACCTATGCAGGGATCTACAACCCACCCCAAAACTAGTGCATCCTCCCAACACCAAAGATTGAATCCAAGGCATCCAAAATTGGGGTATCCCACCTAAATCCATTATATTATTATTGATATTACTCATATATCCAAATCCATGGATTCCAAAATTATGGTACTCTTAGATCCAATCAATGGAAGCCCAAATCATGGTGCTACTAGCTCAAGTCCATGGAATCCCAAATCATGGTATCTTGGTGGACTCTACAACCAACCATATGGATCCAAATATATATTTTGAGGCATCTTAATAAATGGTTCAGAATGAAGATCAATAGATAGATCCTAAGAGAACATACTATGAATTCAATGTATCTCAATACATCATGGTGGATAGTTCATCCCACCCAAATCACTATATCAATATCTTCTTAATGGGTTGCCATCTTCTCATACCCATCCTTCAAACTGAGGTAAAATTATATAGTTCATGACCCATTGATCATCATATCCATAACATGATCAAATCATCAATTTGAGTTATAAGGTTACACACACAATTATCACTACCCACTTCTCACACACAACCTATTTCTAGGGTCAATATATAAGTAGGTAACCTACATGGGTCCCCTAGGTCTCATAATAACAAAGGCACACATCAAGGGTAAAATTTTATCCAATATATATCTTGAGTCACTGCCCATAATTTGGTGGGAATAGATTCCATTAGCATCATCACAATCTCATCATGACCTTATTGACATCCGAGGAAAGTCCATACCGTCACTCCTCTATGGTGATGGTTTAAATCCCATCTCAACACCCAATTCATCACTAGTCTGGTCCTCACACACAACCTATCCAAAAAATATCCATAGGTTCTACCCACCCATATCATCACATATTAAAGTGTGAATAATGACCAATTCATTTTTTATCACTATCCTAAATGATTGCTTGAATCTCCAAGTTCCCACATGGCCAATCCCTGGGCCATCTATCCCAATTCATCACATGCCAATACCTAGAGGTCACTAAGGAAACCTATATTAATGACTACAATGCATACATAAAACAATTACAATCATTAATGGATCTAAACATCGTGATAGTTAAAATTAAAATTAAGGCCAAAAAAATCAATGGCTAAGGAAATCAATCAGGTCCCCCATATCCTTGGTGCCTTGTTCAATTTATTCATAAGCATTTTATTTTAATTAAAAAATACATTTAATTTTAATGGTCAAATTCCATAAATGATGAGACCAAACATCACATACCAATAATAAATAAATAAATGTTAATTCTATTGAAAATTTTCACGGGACCACCAACCTCAATTAAGAGGCCATTCACTTTTTAATTCACCCACGACAACTCTTGACCGAGCTTGAAAAACTCCAACTGGCCACTTCTTATTAACGTGAGGCCCAAAAATAAGTACACAACACCCCATAAATTAGTAGTAATAATTTATAAGAGATTATAGAAATAAAAATATAGGAATAATGCCTAAATGTTAATCAGAACACCCCACAACAGTGAAACAATAGCAAAAACTTCATGGAAGATCTGCAACACACTTCTGACATCAAACTAGAAAAATCCCTAAAATACACCACAAAACCATTATCTAATTTAAATTAATTTAGGTTAAAATAGTAAACAAAACCATGGAATAACATACCTTAATAAAAAATGTGTGTGGTGGCATGAATATACCATTTTGGGACACCCTCTACAGAAGTCAAGTAAAATCCCCATCAAACTTGGATGATTCCACCATGATTCAATGGAATCAGTTTCAAACCCTAAGTCAGAATCTCCTAAAATAAATAGAAATGAAGGGGAGACCGGAAAAATCGAAGAATAAGAAGAATTTTACCTATAACACTATGAAATTGATACACAAAATTCCCAGGATCAATTGGAGGAAGAGTGGGGCTGATACTGGTTGAAGCCTCCCTACAAGAACCTGTTTAAGACAAGATAGGGGGACCCATTTTTGAATTAAAATAACAAACCCAAATGGATTAAAAACACAAACTAATGGTAATTAAATAAACACACAAGGAATAGGTTCCTTCCTCCTCTATCAAAATAACTCACGACAAGACCGATATGGTAACACTGTAAAAGGGATGTTGTTGCAAAATTATAGTATCCCAAGAAGCTGAACCTTCTCCAATATCAACTTGAACACACAAAACCTCTATTGAAGCTCATATAACATCCAAAAGTATAACCTAGGGTTATCCAAATTCTCAAAATCTAATTCTGAGTCTTAATTCTCAAAATGAACTTCCCACAAATGAAAAATTAAAAATCCTTCTAAATTCTATTACCTTTTCATACACAGGGCATTAATATCTCCCTACCACTCACCAAGTGTCTCATCCCACTTGGTTCATAAGTTTTAATAACTCATCATGTTCTTAATTGTTACTCTGAATGAGATTCATTTTCATAACTATGAACACAAGGAACACTTATCATGAAAAAATGATCCACTACACATTACCATCATAAAAGAACTAGATAGAATTTACTCATTCTAATCTATCTCAATAAACCATAGTGGAATAAAGAATAGAATCATATATATTATGATTCTCCCAAACATAAATCTCAACTTATAATATCCAATCCTGATATATGGATCTCTCCTCCATCATAACCGCCAACTAAGATGCATTCCCCTAGTGGTACAATGGACAACTCGACATTGTTTCAATCACATTTCACACAAATATGTATGTAAAAACTTGTCAAAATCCAAAAGAATCTCTTATATATGACTAAAAATCTAATTATATGAGTCTCTATTACCCATGTACAAGGTTTTCATAAGCTGACCATTCCTCAAAAGTCCATAGGAAACCTCATAATGCACCCATCATACCCAATATGATGTACCTAATGAAGTCCTCAACATGTCACATCCAATATAATTCAAAACACAATCACTCTGATTCACCATATTATTTACCTCCCAAATCATGTAATGAGTAAGGGTTTACCCATTGAACCATGTCAAGAATCAGGTTCACCCCTCAACCATCTCACAAATTGAGTCTACCCTTGAATCATGTGATCAATCAATGTTACCCCCTAAATCATGTGATGAACTAATTTCAACCCTTAAATCATACAATGGATAGGGTTTACCTCCTGAAAAATGTCACGAATCAGAGTTAACCCCACAAACAACCGATTTATTTTATCGAAATCATCCCGATCTTGATTCCAACACACAATCTCTATCCAATAACTTATCCAAACCTCAAATATGGTATTCCCCATGGTACCAAATATAGTTATATCCACTTGATCATTGATATCCAATTCTACCTAAACTATCTAGTGATTTATCCCATTATAATTTAAAGAAAATTACAACATGAGGGTCACTGCTTCATGGTATAATAGAAAGGCTACTCACAATCAAGCTTCCAAAAAAACATCAATTTCAAACAACCCCTAACTCATATGGAATATCATCCCCCACCGAAATTCATCGATAATAAGGGTCACACCAACTAATATCTAATAGTTCACTCCGAACCATATGAATTATCATATACTATACCAAAAGTGTAACCTAAAATAGTTCCATTATCACACACATGTTTTTCTTCCTAAACCATACTCATCAATTAGAAACTAATTCCACCACTCCATCGTGATAATAAATGATAGGGCACAACCTTGGGTCAGCTATCCTACGACACCTGTTAGAACTCCAATATCACCTCTCACCATAGAGGGACATTCTTATTATCGTCAAAGTTTTGGGAAACCATTCTCACAAGTATCAAATTTATTCTATCGGTCCTCAGCTCACACACAACTTTTCACTGATATATAATTAAATGAAAACATGTGTAACCAGTTCATGCCATCTTGATCTCAACTGAATGTAATGGGCATACACTCCAATCCCACAAAAAATCAGAATCTAACTCACGATACATCAGTCACAAGTTATTAAACCGAGGATCAAGAACTTAAACAATGACCATGACCACACTCATGAAAGTATTAATAAAACAGACCACCCTTATTCTATTTTAAAAAAAACCCTAACATCCCTTACATGTCGTGGAAATTCACATGACCACCAACCATATGATATAGTTTCAAATCACTAGAATCTATAGAGACATTATCAGGATTCCAAAAGAACATATAATGGTAAGAGGTATAAGAATCTTACTAATCCTTCCCTCTAAAATTTTACTTTAATATCGAATAATTATCAATCAAGGTGCTTTACAATAAAAATCGAAGGGATGATTATGCCAATACCAAATGAGAAAATTTCTAATGTTCCCTAATATAACAACTAAAGGATGTACCCATGATTCATGTCTATAAAATATCAACAATATTAGGCTAAACCCTCCCTTAGGTTACCCTCTTATGTCTTGTATCAACCATAACACCCAACTCACCTATAT
The DNA here is from genome assembly GCA_963277665.1 of Viscum album. Lineage (NCBI taxonomy): Eukaryota > Viridiplantae > Streptophyta > Magnoliopsida > Santalales > Viscaceae > Viscum > Viscum album. The sequence continues at coordinate 1,769,446,515 of OY728141.1, read as the reverse complement.
CCTGAGTCACATCTCAATGCACTATGGTCTCCTGCCTAACCCATAGGTCTTATCTCACATAAATAAAAACTCATGAGGAAATATATCTACTTATGTATCTAAATAATATGGTGACTCATGTGACCAAGTAACCACTCTATGGTCACATATACATGTATCTATATTAGACATCACATGCCAACTCCCTTCCTTCCAGGGAATCAATTCCCATTGGGAACCTATATATTGGACTACCCCCTCGAGAATCAAGATCTTAGGATGACCCTCATCATGATTCTATATATGGTATTCACCTCCTCAAGAATCACCATATCGTCTATGTATACTCATATGTAGTGAAATTTACCTCCCATGATTCATCTTGAGTATCCCATAGTCAGACAATCTAGTTTTGTATAATTACACCAATAATCTATATGGGAAAACACCATATAGGTTTCTATTAAGACTTCAAATAACCAAACATATATATTTTGAAACCAGTTCCATAATCACCCACTAGGGTCCCACCTATATGTAATCTAATTCCTATACCAATATACCAAGGGTCTCCATATACCCTATAAATTGAGGGACTACACATATATCATCATCAAGAATCTATCCATAGATCCACATGACCTTTCATCTGAATGAACATATATCATGGTTCAACTAAGTAGAATTCTATTCCATGTTATACATGAAAACACAATATAAGTTGTTACTAAAATATTAAATAGATAAACCATCATCATTATTGATATAAATCAAACATAGTTATGTGTATATCATGTGAATCCTTTGTCTTGAATATGATGCGTGAACCTCAGGCTCTTAAAAATAGTTCAAGAGACAAAAATCCTATAACTAGCCTCTTGGTAATGAGAAATGGTAAAAAATATAATAAATCCTAAATAATACATATCAAAACCCATATGTGTCACACCATGTGAAAATCGTAACACATTTTAAAGTCTTACACTTAGTCTGTGGCCATTGAGTGGTGCTTGAATCGGGGGAGTCATTATTGGACCTCAAGAATGGATTCTTATACATTAGTGGCTACCAACAAATAATGAGGGTATAGAGTGATACCAAGGATACTGTAACCCCATATCATTGTGTGAAATTAAATATAAAAGTAATAAATATCATCCACAATAATAAACATCAATTTACACGAGATCAATAATCATATCCATAAATATAAAATAAAATGTAGAAGGATACATGCATACAGACACACTGGCTATCTAATGGGATTCCCACATATAAAAAATGAGACCAAGAATAAAAAAAATATAAAAGTGGTTATACTATATCCTTTTTCCTCAATCATCCCAAAATACACTCCCATTTGAGCTATCCTACTCAATCAAGATACACTGAGCCTCTTCCCAACCTGAACATGCAAACAATGATATCCACATAGGTACCTAATCATTGTGGACACTCATGTAGTGTGTGCGTAAAACTTAGTAGATAAGTACCAAGGAATTACCATACATAAATATTAATTTATTGTAAACATGCGATATATTTAGAATATAAATAAATTATACATAAGTATAAATAAAATAACCACTATTGATCCTTGGGTTATAACATGACACCAGGGATCAAACCAAACCTTCTTCAGATAGTTTCAGAGTGTCTATATGAATGTAAGGTAATAATTCTAATTAAATATCATCCCAGTGTCATGAAATTAATCAATGGTGATCGAAAATTACTGGGGGATCTACAAGAAAACTAAAAAATACTATATCCTATTGAATCAATGGATTGAATCCAAGATAACCCAAATCATAGTATCCCGAATCCAAATCTATGGCAACCCAAATTTTGGTACTTTCAGATCAAAATCCATAGCACCCCAAATTGTGGTTTTCTCATATCCATTCCATGGATTCCCAAATAGTTATACTCCCATCCCCAATCCATGGAATCCCAAATTATGGTATCTTGTTAGAGTACAGATCCCACCTTATAGATGCAAGACTGAGATTGATCCATCTCAAACCATGTGCTAGAATTAGGCTCAACAATAGAATCCTAAGAGAATCACCTTTGAATCACATGCATATTAATATATGACAATGGGTAGTGCGTCCCACCCAAATCACACTTTCAATATAATCTTGATGAGTTAGAAATTCTCTTGAACCCATACTATAAACTAAGGTTGGCCTATCTAGTTAATAACCCTCAATAGTCATAGTGTAAATATGCTAAAATTATTGATTAGGGTTGTAAGGTGACACCCATAATCATCACTACACATTACCCAAACACAACCTCTTACTAGGGTCAAAAAATCACCAAGGTACCCACTGGGGTCCCCTAGGTCTCATCATAACATGGGAACCCTTCATGGGTTCCCTTATTTCAAATACATCTCCTGAGACAACTTTCATAATATAGAAGACATAACATCCCTTGACATCATCATAATCTCAGTAAGTCCTTTTAAGCTACTTAAATAAATCCATAGCAGAACCCCTCTATAGATATGGATAAAATCCCATCTCAATACCCAAGTCATCAGTAGGTCGATCCTAACACCCAACCTATCCATCAATATTCAAAAAGTCTACACACCCAGGTAATCAAATCTCAATGGGGTACAACCACCTAACTTAGGTTTTTCTCACCATCGTAAAATATTTAAGACATATAAAGGTTCTCACCTAGTCAGTCCCTAGGCCATCCACTGTAAGTCATCACTAACCTCTACCTAGAGGTCACTTAGGGAACATATAATAAGGGACACTACAGTTACATAAAAAAACTACATCCCTCAAGGGGTCTAAAAATCTCAAGTTATATAATTAAAATTAAGGCCTCAACTATCAATGACCAAGACAATCAAGATGGTGCTTAAGGTCCATCATGGCCCTGCAACCCATTTCAATTTATTCATAAGAATTTAATTTTAATTAAAAAGCTTATTTAATTCTAAAGGTCTACCACCCTCAATGGATAGACCACACACCACATTCCAAGAACATATATATAAATAAAAACAAATTAGGCCATGTACAAGGGACTTTCATTCTAAACGAAGAAGCCATTTTATTTTTAACTCACCACCTGACAACTCTCATATGAGGTTTTATAAGTCAAACTAGCCACCTCCTCTAATCATGATGTGATATATCATGCTACAACACCTCCGAAATTAATTATTTCATTTAAAAATTTATTAATAAACTTTAAAAAATAGAAATGATGACTAAATTCTCACCAAGCCGTGTTGTTTAACTAAAACAACGACCAAAACCATTCAAAAGGCCTACAACAAACATATTATATCAATATAAAAGTACTAATATTTGACACCAGGTTGTTAGTAAATTTAAACTAATTTTGGATAGATCCCTATGAAAATCTACGATTCAATATACCTCAACCTAAATGATACACGATGACCTCATGATAAGATCTTAGGATTCTCTCTATGGAATCCAGAAAAATCCCAATAGATCTTGGGAAAATTACACTATGATCCAGTGGAATAGATGAAAAAAACTGAACTATAATGCCCGAAAATCATTAATTATGATGGGTAAAAATTATAGTGTGAAGATGAGGAATAATCTTACCTCTAAGACTGCAAAATTATATCCCAAAACACTCTGGATCAAAGGGATGAAAGAATAGGAGATGCACTGACCAAAGCCTCCCCACACTCGCATATTTGAGCCAAGAAAAGGGGGTGGGGGAGATTTTACCCCATTTTAAATTATAAAACATGCCAAATGGGTTCTTTACATGAACTTATGTTCACACTGTGGACATACTTAGTAGAGGGTCTTCCCCCTTTATCTTGGAAATTGATGGAATTACTACCATGGTCACACCATGAAAGGGAAGCTACTGTAAAATTGTAGCATCTCTGCCACCTAAAACCTATCCAAAAACATATCAAACACCAAATCCCTAAAATGGAGCTAAACCATATCCAAAAACATCCCTTAGGTGTATCATATCTTGTTTTTTAGCTGATTGAAAATTCTATGAGAATTTGAGTTTTTTGTTTGATATAGGAGACAAATATTAAACTGATATTGGGAATGTAATTATGAGTGTTGGAACACTTAAATGTGATTATTTGAGATGATGTTTTATGTATAAAAAGTTTCTTGAAATATATGATTTGTTTCATAAACTCTATGCTTTTAAAACTCATTTATAAGAGAGAAACATCCATAGGTGCACGATTGGTGCATGATTATCGCACGATTAGTAATAACCATTCCGAACAACCACACATCCTATTTTGATAAGGCAAAAAAATTTGATTACCACGAATGGAGTCCTATAAAAATTTGAAAAATGTGGTATAGGTCTTAAGATATTCACACAGTTGGAACATGGTTTTTTAAGCATGCACTACAACCATGGAGGGTCGGAGTGCTTTAGGTAAATAACACCACATAGTTATTACATAGTTGGTAAACAATTCAAGGAAATGGTGTGGCTTGGAGGTTATTTTGATAGAGTAATCATGCAGTAGGAACATGGTTTGAATAAATGTGTGGACTAACCATGCACCTATTAAAGAGGGGAAAAATACCATCCGCTTTTAAACCTTAAATGGTTTTACCGTCCTTTTATCCATTATTTCTCTAGAGCTCCCTCTATGAACTCCTTATATTAATAATTCCTAAAATGGTGGATCTCCCTCATTCTTAGAATGATATGATCTTCATCAGATGCATTAGAATACTTGAGATAAGGCTATGACTACATTTACCTCTCTTATTCATTTCTTTTTCTATATTGGATGCTATTTCCATATGAGATCATATGCCTTATTTATAGGGTGTTTGAAGATTATAAAATTTACTCACGATTTGAATCAAATAAAATCTTTAGAATGGATTATTAAAGCTTCATAATCACGAGTTATGTGTTCTATGGGTTTCCCAAAAAATTCTCAACATTTTATAATTTTTTTTTCATTATTCCACACATCGGATTCTCCATGTTTCTCTCCCTAAATATGTGACCCTTAAATTTAATTTCCTAAATTATGATGTAGATATTGTAATTGGTCCTTTATAATTTTTAGAGTTTTATACCTAAATGCATACAAACCCATTTTTGTGTCACCTGTATTCCCTTGGAATAAAAATGGGATTAAATGATATGTAAAACTCACATAATTTAATATTTAGTAAGAGAAAGTTTGTTGTGTAAAAAAACAGACTTCTAAGGTGTGTTAGTTTATTAATTTATCTATTTAGAATAGATAACATTATGATATTGATAAATGGTAAGTTTTAAAGACATTCACACATCTCTCCTAATTAATTATGATTAAACTGGTAATGGGGGAAAGTAAAATGAGTAAAATTATTTTTTAAATGGAATTTTTATTCACATGTAATTTCTTAATTATTGAAGTGAATTGTTCCAATAAATGAACCATGATGAATGATTAGATGGAATGAATACTTACATGGTCCCTCTAGATCACATAGAGTGATTTTATTAAATGATTGGTTAGATATTAGTTATGAGTTGGAATGGATATTCCTATGAACTATGTATAATTATTAAATGTAATGAACTTGTTTATTTTGTTATGAAATGAGAGATACTTGGGTTCCTAATACAAGATTCCTTATATGGGATCACAGGTTAATATAGATTTCATTAATATATGTGAGATACTAGGATTCATGATATAGAATTCCTTGGTTGGGATCTAGGTTGATTGAATTATTATACGCCTTGGGAGATACATTGATTCCTTATACAGAATGCCTCTAATGGGATCATAGGTTTCATGATGGGATATATTCCTTAAACTGTATCCAAATTAGTTATATAGAATACCTCATATGAGATCATGGGTTGCTTTCCATGATATAAACATTGAGATACACTTCGAATCCAGATACAGACTGACGTAGATGGGATTATAAGGTTAATGAAATTATAACTCACTTTTGTTGACACATGGATTTCAATCTAGAATTCCTTGGATGAGAACAGAAGTTAAATTAAATTACCTTATGCATAATTACTATATGGGTTTCACTTAATGATTTACTATAAAAACCGTGTAACATGTAGAACCTTATAATTTCATCTTGATATATAGGAACGACAAGGCATTTAGACATGGGCCATATGGATACTTTATCACCATCACCGTTGTAATTAATTACTATTTTGATATTTTTTTACTATCATTACATAAAATTTTTTATCAGAGAGAGTCTGGATTAGGATGAATTAGGTATCATCATCTAGGTGTCCTTTAAGGAACATGAGCTAACTGGTTTTCATTTATTTATTCACGACTTTATTTTACCTACACACTACTTCATTTTATATTCATGGAGTGGATTTAATTAGACACCATTGATTATTTACTAAAGATTTTTACTCAAACCGTATTTGAGTCACTATTTGGTACCTGAAAAAACTCTTGGTTGTGGGATATGTCCTTGGATTGTTATTTCTTGTCATTATCCCTTATAGACCAGGACTTGACATGGAGATGGGGGGCGATCATGTACTCAGGGTACCTATTGAAGTTAGTTATTTTATTTATTTATTAATTTTTAATCTATAACATTATTATTTGTTACCTACATTATGTTAACTACCTTATATTTTGATAATATCATGTTCATGTATGGATATATTATTTGGCTTTTGCCTAGTTATCCGTTTATGGTTGCAGATGCTTCTTCATTTTATGTATTCCACTACCATTATTTATTATTTCTTCTACTATATTTATTATCGATATAAAGGGTATAATATCCTCACCATAACATATTTATACTATCACTTCTCTTTGGAGACCTAAGGTGTACATGGGGGTGCGCTTGAGGCCACATGACCAACCAGCTTGGGGCACCATTTTATTTGCTCCCAGGCTGAGACGTGAAAAATGGTATTAGATATTTATTTTTTCCCCTTGATCTTAATATGTTTGGATTTTATATATGAGAATAATAATGTGTCATCACTTGGTAAATAGATCTTGTCTAGGTCCGACCAACCCATGGCTCTTGGAAAGATCATGTTGTGAGGGATGAGACTATTGTTCATATTGTTCACTATTATAGTTTATTATTATTTCACCTTGGGTGATGATTTTACTTATTATGGTTATTAATTTATGGATTTATAGATTTATGGGTAACCTATTTTCTCGGTATGGAAAGAGATGGGTTGAATTCATGCATCATTTCCAGAACATAGGATTCACATGACATTTATCAAGCCCAACTATATATCATGCTTATGTGATTTCCTACTCATATTCTTGTGTTTATTTCTATTTAATATCATGAATTGATATAGATAAAATATATTAATTGTATTTAAAGTGTCCACATACCCCTAAATGGTGTTAACCCATATATCTTGATGGTGGCACCTTAATTAATCAATTATTATATATTTGAGACATGGACCATTGGTTTCATGGGATGAACATTAGTAGATAAAATTAAATGAGTTAAAATAGTAATTTATATAGTGTATGTGCCTTTATAAATTGGGAAGGGTGATCTATATAATCGATCATCATGTATGTGATTGTTATTTTCTGAGACTGAAAGTGAAAAGCTACTTGCAATTACATACAAATACAATTGTAATTTATAAATTAAAGTACCTTTATAACTTGGGAATGATAAATGAATATAACTAAATCGGTATATATATATATACATTAATTGGATGAATAAAAATTTAATGTAAATTAGTTTCTTTTAAATAGATGTATGTTATTTCTTATGGATATTAATTAAATGTTGTGTTAATTGTAACTTACAAAGGTCAGTACCTCTATAACTTGGGAGTGAAAACCCATATAACTGAATCCTCTTATGATTTAATCAACCCTTATAGGTGATTTTTAGTATTTTATTACTATTATATAACCCTTATGAGGGTGTGGTAATTATAATAAATCAACTACTATATGGTTTCACTTAAATAGACCTATGTTGGAATGATGGGAACCTCACAAGCCACCTTTATTTTGATACACCTTGGTACTTAACCCCCTGAGGGTATACTCATGCTATGGGGTTGTCTTTTAAAGTGTCATCAACCATTTATATGGGTTATATATAAATTTATGGTGTAATCTTACCGAACCTATCCCCTTAAAATGATAGATACCTTGTTGTCTATTTTTGATCTTTATTACCTTGGGGATTCAGTTAATTAAAATTCTAGTTACAAAATGAAGGGTGATTCTCTCTATAGCATGAAATTGATATTTTCATTAATTAATACAATAGTTATAATTTCATGGTTAAATAAATAATTATTAAGAGTTTAAAACTAAATTATGAGATAATTTTCTTGTTATGATCCATGGAATCAACCAAATAAAGTTCTTAGTATTGTTTTCTTTTATAACTAGTACTTGATACCATTTATAAAAAACTTTCATTAAATGTTGTTACAATTGATCATTAATTAAATAACCTAAAAATTAAATCTTAATGTGGTGTTCATAATTTCAACCCTTTAGTAAGGGTAGTTTAAATTTTTTTACCTTGGACAAGGACTTGGATTTTTCTTATAGGTTTTAGTTAACCAATTTCTTTTACATTAATCTTGAATGTTAGGACAGTAAGCCTAGTGATCCTGTTCATGTGACCTAGTTATAAGGTAAATAGTTGTTTACTTAGTAAGGGGCTATTTTGGGTGATTTCACACCCTTATTGGTAAACATTTCTTGGTAAATTCTTGTGTAGAGTTCTAGATGAGAGGTACTATTCTGGTGCCATTTGAGTATAGTAGGAATCTTAGTTTATAGATTCAAACCTAGGTATATGGGTAGTTATGTGTTATATTGAGCCTTGTTAAGGATGTGATCATTATTTAATGCTCATGTTTGGTGGGTTAGACATGTATTGGGCTTGGTTGTCTTCCTTGATGATCATGTGATACTTCATGTAGTCTAATAGTGACTTTATGAATCATCATCTCAGTTAATAGATGCATGGGGTAATAAAAATATGGGATATGTAGTGCTAATGGGTCAATAAATTATAGAGTGATAGAAGCACCTATTGCAATATTTTTCCATCATAGTAGCATACATTTTTACACATATTTCCTGTAAATTAATGAAGTGATGAGTTAAATCAAATATGGTTTGAGTAATAGTGGAATGTAATACTTTAAACTACGTGGTTTAATGATTTCTTAGAAAGAGTCTTGAGTACATGAAGGTTATATTCATATTTCATCTCCATAGTAGAGTGACCTATGTGTTAGAGAAATTTAGTTATCCCACTACTGGGGGATGACATTGGATAAATGAGTGTGTGCTAGAAAACCACTGATCATAGTTGGTTTTTTATTTTAAGTGTGATCTATCATGATAATATGTGGGTGTATTTTCTCTTATATTCTCTTGGTGCTTTTTATAAGTGTGTTTTCCACATCTGTAACTGGTCTTCAGTGGTGGATGATGTGTGTGATGTGGTATGAGTTTCCATTATAATAAAACAATTACTAGAAAACACCAAATGTGGGGATCATCAAATTAGACAAGTTTAATTATTTCCTTCCAAGTAGATGGAGCGCGACCATAAAAGACCACTTGAAAATGGATATAATGACTTTTAGAGGACTGTGAGGATAGTGAGTTTAGGTTTTTTTATCCTAGATATGATGATATGCATAAAACCCGATTATTGGTTGGGATGGAGTATGAAATCTCGAGTTAGACTCTATATGAATAGGGTATCCATGTGTTGATGGGTCAGTAATATGTATATGCTTGCACGACAACATGATGGTTAGATAATTCCTTCAGTACCTTACCATTTAAGAATTCCAAGAGTCGGGATTAGAATTTAGTGGTTATTTAGAAAGATCAAAGGCACCTTTTTTTTAAGGTGAAGTAATTGAGACTTAAAATACTCCATAAACTATTAAGTTAGATGTTTTTTAATAGGTCTTTCGAGAGAGGATAAATCGATTCTATGATAATTAAATCTTAATGGGGGGATGAGGCCATAAAATGTGAATCCCATTACATAAAACAAACATATTATGGATGTGACCCATAAAACTTTTCAGGGAGATATATGATCATAGTTTTAAGGTGTTGTGAGGTGGTTGACATGTGGTTGGACTTGTTATCCCATAATAAAAAGAAGTGGTGCTAGGGATTCTTTCACAGTGCGTACATTCTTTTTTGATGGACCATGGATCGAGAGAGATATACATGTTTATCAATGGTAATAATAAATAACATATGGGTTTACTACAGGTCCAAAGACGATCATGTACCCTATCTTGACATCATCCTGAGTATCAGGGACAATTCTAGCTATGTGACAATCTAATCATATGACTTTATGGTCGAAAAAGGGACCCTCAACTAAGAATATTTTATCTTGATAAAGATCATTAGATTTTCATTTTTGGGAACTTTGTGTGATGTTGGATAAATGGAACCAAGAATGATTGGATCCATCAATGAATTCTAGGTATAGGTTCATATATGAAATTTAGTGAGTGTACATGAAATGATCAAAGAGTGCCCTGGTTAAGGGGATTGGAATTTGGTTTTGATAATGAATCTTCTCTTAAAGATGATTATTTCAATGAAAACTACCTTGAAGTGGGATTATAAGTGTTTTATTATTTTGATGAATATGGTTAGGTGAGGAACAATATCCGTAACATCATTGGAGGAGATAAGTGCAATTCTAGAGTTGATTGGGGATTTCATGTAAAATCATACATAACCATTTAAACATGGTCGATTTAAATTTGACCATTTTGATATAAAAATAATATATTATTTCTTGTGTGAAATTCAGTTTCTCAATTTGATAATCATTCAATAAATTCCCTTACGACCCTGGGGCCGTGTTTCAATAGGAAATTCCAATGGTGGGAGTATTGTGTTTCGAATTTGGATGTGGAAAGCCAGAGCCTATAGTGAGGATTACCATACCATGGATGATAAAAAGTGATGTTGATGTGATCTTCCATAAGGTTAGGTAATATTTAATATGTTCTATCTTGATGTTTCAATTTTTCATACGAGTGTTGATTTGATTTTTGGTGATTTAAGTATTGTTCATTATAGGTGATTATTGCAGGCACGCTGGGCATTTAAAATTAAATGTCGCCCTTTCAGTGAAAATTTCATGACTGAAGTTAGTTGGGTGATGTTTTAATTATTCACCAAGGATTATCAGGGGCATTTAGATATATGGAGTGGATGTTATAACATCCCATGTTTTTGAACCATTTTAAAATTCCAAGGGAATTTGAGTTTTTCATTTGGTGGATGGGCTAAATCGTAGACCCAGATTCTAAATGTAATTAAAAGAGTTATAACACTTAAATGTTATAATTTTAGATGAGGTTTAAGTTCTGAATGGTGTATTGGAAGCTATGATGAGTTTTAGAATCTCTAAGATTTGGAAAAAAATTTCTGAGTGTGACAACCATTTGAGAACAGTTGGTGCACAATTAGTAGAAATTGCATGGATCAACCAAGTGGCCAATTTTGATAAGGTTTATAGTTTGGTTTACTATGCGATGTGGACCATAAAAACATGTGAAATGGTAAAAATGTGTTGAGATAACTACACAATCAACACATTTTTTTAGGTGTGCACTACAATCGTGCGGGGTAGGTGTGATTTGGGGTATTAGCACCACATGTTTGGTAAATTATGCGATGAAACCATATGGCTTTGAGGTTATTTGGATAGAGGTGCTGCATGGTTGGAACACAGTTTTCTAAACCATGCATTTTAAAAATAAATCTCTTAAAAATTGGTATAATCACAATTTTTCTCTCTGAACCTTAAAGGCTTTTACTCTCCTTTCCACTCTTATTTCTCCAGCAGATCTGTCCACATACTACTGTTCATCCTTCCTCCAGTGGTGGGTCTCCCTCATTCTTGGTCAGATTTGATTTCCATCAAATTCTTTGGATTCCTAGAGGTATGACTACTACTACTCTTACCCCCCTTCTTCATTTATTTTTCTATATTGGTTGTTATTTCCATGTGAGCCCATATACCCTATTTACAGGGTGATTTATGATTATTATATCTTACATTATTTTAGATCAATTTAAATCCCTAGAATGTATGATTGTAGATTCCTAATAATGGGGAAGGTAGTATATGGATTATTCCTAAAATTTTCATTATTTTATAAAAATTTTCCATTGCAGCGCTCACAATATTCTCTATTCATCGCTCCTTAAATGTGAAACCCTTAAATATAATTTCTTAGATTATGATGTTGTAATTTTAAGAGGGCCTTTTGAATTTTTAGAGGTTGAAAATAAAATTTGGAGAAACCTATGGGTGTGTCACTTGTATTCCCTTGGAATAAAAAGTGGATTGAATGAGATATAAGACCCATATAATTGAAAACTTTGTAAGACTGTTGGTTGTGTAACCAAAAACCTTTCTAAGATGAAGGAGTTTATTTATTTTTCTATATATAAGGAATGAATAGATGGAATTGATAAATGGTAAGTGTTATAGAAATTTTAATTTGGAACCTTATTAGTTATGATTAATGTGGTAATGGTGGAATTTAAATTAGTTAAAATGAATTGTAAAATGACATGTTTATTCACATGGAATTTCTCACTTATTGAAGTGAATTGTTAAATTAAATGAATCATGATGAATTATTAGATGAAATACATACTTTAATGGCCCCTCTTGACCACTTGTAGTGATCTAATTAAATTATTGGTTAGATATGAGTTATGAGTTGGCATGGACATTCATATGGAATATGTTTAATTATTTAATATAGTGACCCTATTTATTTTTTGATGCCTTGAGTGACACTTGGGATCCTTATATAGGATTCCTTGGATGGGATCATAAGTTAAAATAGATTATATTAATCCTTGGGTGATACTGTGATTACTAATACAGAATTCATTGGAAATTATCTTGGTTTATTGAATTATGATACGCCTTGACAAATACCCAGATTTCTTATATGATATTCCTTAGATCAGATAATAGGATGCATGATTGGATTTACACATTGATAGATTAAAATATTAATTATATGTAATTCATTGTACGGGATCATAGGTTTCTTGATGTGATATATACCTTGAATGATACTTGGTGTCTTGACACTGGCTTCTATAAATGAGCTTATATCCTAAATGAGATTATAACATACTTTGAGTGATACCTAGATTCAGATCCAGAATTCCTTGGATGTGCTCCAAAGTTAAATCAAATTTCTTAGTGATTAATTAATATATATTTACCCTTGATTTTAGACTATAAATACCATGAAACATTCCAATTATAATATGGTCATCCCGATACACAAGAATTCTCGGGCTTGTAGGCAAGGGTTCACAGACTACTTTATCAACATTAACATTGTACTTATTTACATTCTTTAAATTTAATGTTTTAGTAACATCATCATTTTGATTAAATATAGAGTCTACATTGGGCTAAATAAGTAATCATTGGCCAGATTTACTTTAAGGAACTTGAGCCAACCAGTTTTCAATTATTTTCCACTACTTTATTATACATGTACATAGATTTATTTTATACTCATGAACTAGATTTTTATCGACACAATTGGTAGTGTCCTACTATGTTTTACTATCATCCTATTATGGAGAAAGTTTGGTACATAAAAATTTGTTTTGGGTGTAAGATAGTTCCTTGGATTGTTCTTTCTTACCATTACCCCTTATAGACTACAAGTTGACATGGAGCTGGTGGTCAAGCATGTACCCAGGCTTCCTACTGGATTTGGGCCATTTATTTATTTATTCCTTATCAATATAATCCTATATTACATATTACGTACTGCATGCTGACTGCCTTGAATTTTTAGAAACACATGTTCATTCATGGATGTATTATTTGTATTTGGCCACGCTATTTGTTTATGGCTTATGATGCTGCTTCATTTTATGTATTCCTATGGATTTATTTATGATTGATTGCACTATATTTATTATTGATCTAAAGGGTATAGTCTCCCCACCCTACCATATTTATACACTCACTGCTAGTCAGAAGCCTTGGCATATGGGGTGGCTTTCTTGAGGCAATATGAATAACTGATAGAGGGAACCATTTTAGTGGATCCCATGCTTGTACATGACATTGGAGTCATCTAAACTTTCAACATCTCATTTCGAGTCTTATTTCTCAAAATAAAACACCCAGAAATAAAAAATTCCAAATCCTTTTGAATTTCCTAAACCATCTAGACAAAGGGTATTACTATGGAATCTGTACATCATAATTCTATACCCATCCTTATAATTATTCAATCTGTGATATTACTTTGTTCAGGCTCATATCAGATTTCTCTTCACCGTTTTGGGTTCATAAGGGTTATTTGAGAAATCCTCTTCCATCTCATCTAGTTTTATCTTAGAATTTCATCATGTGTACTTGGTTGATAACTAATTTAAGAGGTTTTGTCATGTTTATTGATTTATTCCACTTGAGGATGAATGAACCAGAGATCTTAAATGAGAAAGAACATGCTAGTACCAAGTATGAAGTATCTTTATTTTTAATGAGTTTTACTCATTTGGATCATATGAAATGTATGAAATTGAAATTGGTTTCTTATGCCCTAAAATTAAATCAAATTAGTTTCCTTTATTCTCTATGAAATAAACATTAGTAGACCATGGGAAGTGGTTGTAAACTTTATTGGTTACTAATGACTTATTCCCTTATGAGTTATATTATAAGACTATATCCACAGAGTTAATACATGTTCCTATGATTTGGAAATTAATCTATGAGATTATCTTAGTTCCTTAGAAAACTACTTGATGATAATTTGATTAAGTACATGATAGGTTAATGGTTAGATAACCTAAGTTCATAATTTTAAAATGGTTTGATGAACTTATAGAATAAACCATAATATATTTGGTAATTATAAATTATTATTATTGGTTATAAATGATAAATAATATATTATAATGGATGATTGGATTGTTGTGTTACCTCACCTACTTAAAATAGATATATGGAAGTATCTCGTTCACCTAAATATGACTGATAATCTATAATTAACCACAAGTCCATTGAAATATAGATTCTCATAAACAATGAATTTTCATATTAGTGGTGTATTTACCAATTGATATTTCATATTGGTGGATCATTTTCCACTTATGTGAGTTGTAATGGTGGGGCATCATCCACTTAGGGGATTATTATAATGGTATACCGTACATAAAAAAATATTATGTAAGTGTATCAACAAATTTTAATGTGATAATGGGGGAACCCCAACCACTTATAGGATCGTATTGGTGGTGCATCGTCCAGTTATAAATGTTCTTCCAGTGGTTTATCATCTACATGGAGACGTGAGATGGTGGTATATTTTACATCTTGATAGAGATATCGGTGGTACATCATCCACATAGTTGGGATATATTTTGGGTGTCTCATCTAACTGAGCTATGAAATAGTGGTATATCATCCACTTGAGAATGATAATGGTGGTTGTTAAGTCAAAAGTCTTCTTTTGGCTTTTACATCATGTTTTGGAAATCACAAATATATTCTATGACATGTTTTGGAAATCTCAAATGTATTCTATCATATGTTTGTATATTACAAATTGTCTTTTATCATGTTTATCGTATCGTACGATGTTGATCGTACCGACCAAAACGTATCGTACTGACTCTGCCAAACGTATCGTACTAACTCTGTCAAACGTATCGTACTGACTCTGTCAATCGTATCATACTTTGTCAATCGTATCGTACTGAATCTACTATTCAGATGATCATTATTTGTTTTGGTACTTTGTCAAAAACTCTCTCTGCATATGAATCGTACTCATGCTTTACATTTCTATATATCTCTTATCCTAACAAAACGATGTCGTTGAGTTAGTTACAAACTAATCAAAACGATGTCGTGCTTTCTGTTTCAATATGACCGTTGGAGGAAATATGACCGTTGGAACCCGAGGCCTATAAATAGGAGGTCATTTGAAGCTGAGAACACACTGATGAACGAAGAGAACGAAAGAAACTCTGTGAACTACGAAGATTATAGAGAGAGACACTGTGACTTCTCTCATCAGCCTTGTGCGTCCGATCATCGTATCGAGGGCTTTCAAGTAATTGAAAGACAGAGGTGCCGATTACCTGCAAAATCGAGGGCTGCCGGGGATAGGCAGACAGACGTGCCGATCATCGTATCGAGGGCTGCCAGGGATAGGCAGACAGACGTACCGATCATCGTATCGAGGGCTGCCGGGGATAGGCAGACAGACGTGCCGATCATCGTATCGAGGGCTCATCAAGGTGTTGGTGAGACAGACCTTTTATCCTAGGTGAAAGGATAACCCTTCTCTTTGGGTTAAAAGAATTGTATTACTTTTACATTTCCGCTGTTGTATTAGAAAGGGATTTGTGTTGTTTCCTTTCTTCTTTACATATTCAATTGTAATTGTTTCAATTACAATCTTTCTATTACATTTTGTATTGATTGGTTCTATACGCTTTAAGGTAGAATCAGTCACATTTGTATTACTCTGATTATTGTGTTCACCTTGAATACAATTGTTTTTCTTTACAATAGTATTACAATACATCATACCTTTTACATTCAATACAATTGTGGGTGTTTGTGTTTGTATTAGTTTAAGATCTTTTAAACTAATCTCTTTGTTACTAAATCTCAATGGTTTTTTAAACCTACAATTCACCCCCCCTCTTGTATTATTCCATCTAATAGACTTTTATATCGACTATTCGATCCAACAATTGGTATCAAAGGAGGTTTTCCACTGACTTGTATTACTAGCTTTATTTCTTATTACTTTCTTAAATACTTACTACACTAACGTGTGGAGTGGAAAAGTTGTTTTTGTTATATTAGATGGCAGGAATGAATATCGGATCAATAGATAATCTGAATCCTTCTAGACCACCAATCTTTGATGGAAATGATTATGAGTATTGGAGAGATCGTATGAAGACTTTCGTCATCAATACTGGTGTAGACAATTTTATTATGCTTACTGGGGGTTACAAAATTCCTGACAAAGAAGTTAGTACTTTCACCAATCAAGAGAAGCAAGAATATCAACTGAATTACAAGGTACGCAATAATTTATTATGCTCTATGACCAGGAATATATATAGTCAGATATCTTCATGTGAAGCATCCAACTGTATTTGGAAGAAATTAGAAGTCACTCATTTTGGTACATCCAAGGTTATAGAAACAAGGAGAGCAATGCTTCGAGCAGAGTATCATGGATTTGTTTTTCCTTATGGAGAGCCAGTATGTAAAGTGCAACAAAGGTTTATGACAATTGTCAACAGCTTACAATCTATGGGAGAAAAAGGTCTTGATGATGAATCTCTTATTTATAAGATTATAGATATTATGCCAAATGAATGGGAGTCAAAAAGAACAGCTATTGATGAAAATAGAAAAGTTTCCCAGATTACTCTTGATGAACTCTTTGGAACTCTTCTACAGCACGAGACAAGAATGAAGAGAGATGCTGATTTCAATAAGAAGAAGAATGGGAATGGAAGTGTAGCTTTTGCATCTAAAGCTAAAACACCTGAAAGGGTTACAAGGTCTAAATCCAAGAAAGTTGTTGTTTCTGATTCAAGTGATTGTAATCTTTCAGACAATGAGTTAGCTAATCTTGCTCGGAGGATGAACAAGATTGTGGGAAAGAAAGATTTTCAATATAGATTCAAAAAGAAAGACAGGAAAGATAGGAAAGATTCAGAGGTAACTTGTTATGAATGCAAGAAAGCAGGACATATAAGGCCAGATTGTCCTTTACTGAAGTGGAAAGATAGAAAAGAGAAACACTCTGAAAGAAACAAGAAAAGGATTTATAAGACAAAGAAAGTCTTGAAAGCAAATGATACATGGAGTGCAAGTGGTAGTGATTCCTCAGATGATTCTTCAGAATATGAGATGTCAGGACAAAGGAATATTGGACTTCTAGCCAGACTACCAATTGAAGATCATTGTCTCATGGCTAAGGTACATAATGCTGAAGCTGTTACAAATGTCTCTTTAAATACAAATTATGTTGATAATAAATATTATGAATCTTCAAATGATGAACCCTCATCATCAGAAGATGATACTTTACCTTCTTTTGAAGAAGTCTCTAGATTTGCTAAGTTACTTGAAAATGAAAATTCTAAACTCAAAAATATATTTGAAAAAGCAAATTCTAGAATTTCTATTTTGACTAAAGAAGTATCAGATCTTTCTAAAGATCTTGATGGGAAAACTTCTGATTTTGAAAGTATTTTGAAAACCCTTGAGAAAGTCAAATCTGAAAAAGATAAACTTTCTAAGGATCTTGAAACTGCTATTTCAAAGAAAAACTTTTTAGAGTCTAACTCTAGTTCTAATTCAAATGTTTTAGAAAACAAGAATTTGGTTTTAAAACTAAAGTCAGAGATTTTATCCTTGAAAAAGTGCTTGTCAAACTTTACTCATGGAAAAGAAAACTTTGATAGGATGTACTCTCAAATAAGACCTTTGAGAAATCGTTCTGGTCTTGGTTATACTTATTCCAAACCTGTTTTTAGTAATAACTATTTTGTTCCTCAAAAAACCATTTTCTGTTCCAAGTGTCAATGTGGTGGACATTGGAGAAGAGATTGTTCTCTTAACAAAACTCAATCCTTAGGATTTCATAAAGCTCATTTTGCAAAACAAATGTGGATTCCTAAAATTCTTTTATCTAATCCTTCTGGATCCAAACAAGTTTGGATTCCGAAAATCTAATTGTTTCTTTTTCAGGAAAACGAGAAGTGTATCAATAAGAACATTTGGTACATGGATAGTGGTTGCTCTCGACATATGACTGGAAACAAAGATTTCTTTGAAAAGGTTATCAAAACAAAAGGTGGAAAAGTTACCTTCGGAGATAATGCTCAAGGAAAGATTGTTTGTATAGGTAATATCGTTTTTCTTGGAAAAGTTCTTATTTCAAATGTTTTATTTGTAAAAGGTCTTAGGCACAATCTCATCAGCATAAGTCAATTATGTGATGAAGGTTACCTTGTGAATTTTAGAAATGATAAGTGTCTAGTTCACAATTCCAAGGATGAATTCATTCTATCTGCCCATAGGCAAGAGAATGTTTACACTATTAACTTAGAAGACCTTAGGAACCAAAACTTACCTTGTTTAAGTGTAATAGAAGACCAATCGTGGCTATGGCATAGGAGATTAGGACACTGTAATTTGAGAAACCTAAGAAAACTCTCAAGGAAAGGACTTGTAAAAGGGCTACCGGATCTTAGATATGATTCTTCAAAAGTCTGTGATCCTTGTCAATTTGGAAAGCAACATAAAACTAGCTTTAAACCAATTAATGAAGTTTCAACTTCTAATGCATTACAGCTTGTGCATATGGATCTGTTTGGTCCTTCACAATCTGGAAGCATTGGAGGCAAATACTATGTATTTGTTTTAGTTGATGACTTTACTAGATTTACATGGGTCTACTTTCTCACAAAGAAATCTGAAGCCTTTTCGTATTTCAAAACTTTTAGAGCCCAAGTTAAAAATGAGAAAAACCTACCATTGATAACTATTCATAGTGATCATGGTGGTGAATTTCAAAACTCAGATTTTGAAACTTTTTGTAGTAAGAAAGGTATTACTCACAATTTCTCAGCACCAAGAACTCCTCAGCAAAATGGTGTTGTTGAAAGAAGAAATCGTATTCTTCAGGAAATGACTCGAACCATGTTGAGTGAATACTCAATTGCTAAGCACTTTTGGGCTGAAGCTGTAAGTACTGCCTGTTATACTATAAATCGTGTTTTAACTAGACCATTTCTTAATAAAACTCCTTACGAGTTATGGACTGGCCGAAAACCTAAAGTTTCTTACTTCAAAGTTTTTGGATGAAAAGTATTCATTCTGAATACAAAAGATAATTTACACAAATTTGCACCAAAATCTGATGAAGGAATCTTTCTAGGCTATTCCACAACCTCTAAGGCTTATAGAGTTTTCAATAAAAACACTTGTACTGTTGAAGAAACAGTACATGTAAAATTTGATGAAACTAACCCTTTTGTTTTCAACCAATCCAATCCTACATCCTCGGATGTGTTTTCCAAAAATGTTTATCAACCTATATTAGAAGAACATTCTGATAAGGAAAATGTTCAAGAAAGTGTTCCTGAAACATTTACCACAGAAGATTTTCTACCATATGTTGATGAACAGTTTTTACAAAACCAAAATCAATTGTTTCTTAGGAATCATCCCAGTGATAATATCATTGGTGATATAAATCAACCTGTAAGGACCAGAAATTCCTTAAGAAACGAAATAGAACATCTTGCTTTTCATTCCCAATTTGAACCTAAAAGTCCAAGTGAGGCCTTAGGTGATGATGATTGGATCAAAGCAATGCAGGATGAACTAAATGAATTTGAAAGGAATCAAGTCTGGACTTTAGTTGAAAGACCTAAAGAAACAACTGTAATTGGTGTAAAATGGGTTTTCAGAAACAAGTGTGATGAAAATGGAATCATTGTAAGAAATAAAGCAAGACTTGTTGCTAAAGGCTATAATCATCAAGAGGGAATAGACTATGAAGAAACATAAGCTCCTGTAGCTAGACTTGAATCTATTCGCATTCTATTAGCCTTCGCAGCATATTTCAATTTCAAACTATTTCAAATGGATGTCAAATGTGCTTTTTTAAATGGTTTTGTTCAAGAAGAAGTTTTTGTCGAACAACCTCCTGGTTTTCAAGACCCAAAACATCCTGATCATGTCTTTAAACTTACCAAGGCTCTATATGGTCTTAAACAAGCCCCTAGAGCATGGTATGATAGACTTACAGGATTTCTTTTACAAAACAATTATAGAAAAGGTACAGCTGATCCAACTCTTTTTATCAAAATGGAAAACAAAAATGTTTTGGTTGTCCAAATCTATGTTGATGACATTATATTTGGATCAACTCAGAAATCTTTAACCGATTCTTTTGCAAATTTAATGAAATCTGAGTTTGAAATGAGTATGATGGGTGAGTTAACATTCTTTCTAGGTTTTCAAATATCTCAAAAACCAGAAGGAACTTATATATCTCAACATAAGTATATTAAAGACTTACTCAAAAAGTATGGATTTGACAAAACTAAAAGTATTAGCACCCCAATTGGTACCTCAAATACTCTTGATCTTGATGAAACTGGGAAACCAGTAGATCAAACAATTTTTAGAGGTATGATAGGGAGTTTGCTATACTTGACAGCTAGTCGACCCGACTGGATGTTTTCTGTATGTTTATGTGCAAGATATCAATCTAATCCAAAAGAGTCTCACTTAAAAGCCGTAAATAGAATCTTTCGGTATTTAAAAGACACTATGGATTTAGGACTTTTCTACTCTTCTGGAAATGATTTTGTTTTAAAAAGTTTTTCAGATGCTGACTTTGGTGGTTGTAGAATGGATAGAAAAAGTACATCTGGAACATGTCATTTCTTAGGAGATTCTTTGGTTTCTTGGTCTTGCAAGAAACAACACTCAGTAGCACTCTCCACTGCTGAAGCTGAATATGTATCAGCTGGAAGTTGCTGTGCTCAAGTATTGTGGATGCAACACACACTCACTGACTATGGTTTGAGTTTCTCCAAAACTCAAATTCTGTGTGATAATACAAGTGCCATAGCTCTTAGTAAAAACCCAGCACATCACTCTCGTGCAAAACACATAGATGTTAGGCATCACTTTCTTAGGGATCACACACAAAAAGGAGATATTGTTTTACAATTCATCGGAACGCAAGAACAACTTGCTGATATTTTTACAAAACCTTTACCTTCCGATAGATTTGAATTTATAAAACAGAAGCTAGGAATGATTACATTAAAATAATCATTCATATCTACTTCCTGTTTTACATCTCTCCTAATAGTATGAAACTCCTCGTAGAAAGGGGGAGGACATTTCTTTATGTCTTTATGTTTCTGATCTTTAAATATTTACTCTCTTTATATATGTTACTTTCTGTTTATCTTATTGACAGCTTTATCGTTTCATTTTAAGTTTTCCTGTTTATCGTATTGACCATTTCAGTTTTTCTGTTTATCGTATTGAAATTATTTTCCATCGTACCATTCAATAATCTTTGAATCGACCGATGATGGTATTGAAATTCTTTTCCGTCGTACCATTCAATAATCTTTGAATCGACCGATGATAGTATTCAAATTCTTTTCCATCGTACCATTCAATAGTTTTTTAATCGACCGATGATGGTATTGAAATTCTTTTCCATCGTACCATTCAATAGTTTTTGAATCGACCGATGATGGTATTGAAATTATTTTCCGTCGTATCTTTCAATTTTTTTTGTATCGACCGATGATAGTTTTGAGATTGTTTTCCATCGTACTGTCGATTAATGGTAACAACTATTTTCCATCGTACGGTCCGATCATAGTAATGACTTTGTTTTCCATCAGCATCATGATTTTTTTTCTTCTTACGATTGTGTTTACTTTTGATTCATACCAAAACCAGCAATCACCTTATGTTCTCCGACAGGTTTCTTTTCATTTTTTTTTATTTTATTTTCTTTGTTTTAATCCTAACCATTGATCTGGTATTATCTAATCTTGACCGTAGAATATCAACGGTCATCGCTTTATCGCCTATAAATACCCCCCCTCCCCTCCCCAAACCCACATTGAAGTTTCAGGATTTGAGGCGAAGCTCTGCTCCACCAGCTATAAACCATCGTACGATCTTCTCATCGGCAGAACCTTTATGTCTCAATCTTCTGCTAATACTCCTGCCGAAATGTCTTCAAAGACTTTTACAGAGAAATACTTTCACAGAGAAAGGTTAGTATCCCGAGAATTTTTCGATATGTACGATTCTACAATCAAGAGGATTATTTTGTTTCAAGGATGGGAACATCTCTGTGTGGAAAAGCCTGATATTCAAGATCCAGTTCTTTTTGATGAAGTTTGTCAGTTTTACAAAACCGTTTCTTTCGACAAAGATATGACTGTAAACTTCGCTGTGTACGATAGAAAGTTATCTATGTCTGTGAAACAAGCGGCACATTTTCTGAATGTTTCTATAGAAGGCGATGCATTCTGTCCATCTCACAAACTACCAGAGGAAGTTGGTACGTTTAATAGAGAAAGTGCTGAAAAAACTTTGTTTGTTGTTAATGAGGGAAAGAGGAAAGTTTATCATCTTTCACCGGACAATCGGTTTGTCACTTTATGGATGAAAGGTTTTCTTGTCCCAAGAAAAGGGGATAGAGAAACCCTTAAAGTTTCTGATGTCTTTATGCTCGACTATCTTGTGAATATGAGGAAAGTAAATCTCATGGGATATATTTTTGAAACCATCAAGAATGTCAAGAAAGGAGGGATTAAATCCCAAATAATAATGTATCCAGCCATCCTTACGAAATTCATTCTTGAGAGTATGAAGTTTTGTAAAATTCATTTGAAAGGAGAACCTATGGATTTGTGGCCGTCTTTGATTAATAAGAGTACGATGAAAAAGCTGAATGTTTGTTTTGATTCAAATTCAAAACTTTTTGTCAGAGATGTAGAAGCTGAATTGGCTCAAAATCAATCGGCACCTATGCCAGCCAAGGACAATCAATCCACCGGTGTTACTCGAAAGTCTGATCCTCAAACTAGTTCAAAACCAAAGAAGAAGCCAAGGTATAGCAAGGAAGTTGTAGCCAAATGGAGAAAGGACAAGGAACAAAGAAAGGAAGGCGATCCAAAGTTTGGTCTTGATCCTGCTGAGGCCTTTGCAGAAAGAATAAGGGTAGAAGAAACCCTTCAAGCTGAAAAGAAAAAGAAGACTCTTTTGAAAAGAAAGGCTCCAGACTTTGATATTTCTAAAGTCTTGAAAGCAGTTGAAGATGCTAGTGCTCAACTAACTGTGGAAGTGCACCAAGAGCCAATCATACAGAGTCTGCCTGAGAAAGAAAAAGGAAAACAAGTGATAGAAGAAGTGGAAGTAGAAGAAGGAGATTTTCTTTTAGAATTTCTTCAAAGCTCAAAGAAAAGTAGAGAGGAATCGCTTCAAAAGATGAGCGAAGGTGTTCAACAAACTCCTCATGCCGATCAGGAAAGATCTCCGGATAGGATGTCATCTCGAGAAAAGAAAGATGCTCAATCTTCTCAGTCTGATAAAGTAGTTGTCATTAGTGACAAAGTGGAAGATGAAAGAAAACAGAAAGAAAAAGCGAAAGGGAAACAACCAGTTGTTGATTCAACCAGATCGTATGAACTAGCATCGTACGATGAAGATACTGATTCAGAGCATACAATCTCTCTCAAGAAGAGTGATTACATTGTTCATGTTTTGAGAAGGGTGGAGAAAACAATTCCTTATTTACCGAGGCTGGAAGGGAAGATTGATTTTATTACTGAAAATCAAAGGAAAAAGTTTGGCTCTGTAAAAGAATTGAGAAAGAAAGTTTTGTCAGTAGAAGCCGATCTGAAAGTTCTTTCGGAAAGCTCAGTTGCTCATAAGAAAGCTTGCAATAAGATGACCAAGTGGTCATACAAAACTGAAAGCTCAATCAATGATCATGAATTAGCTATTGAAGATATAAGGAGGTTATCAAATGAGCTAGCAATTGCTTTCAACAAGCTTGATAAAGAAACAGTTGAAAGGCTGAACCTTTTGTCTTCTCAAAGAACCGATGTTCCTTCAGTGAAAGACTTGCAAGATAGGATGAATGCTTTCCAATCTGAATTCTCGAAGGTTTCATCTTTCAAAGATGAAATGGTTTTACTGAAGAATCAAAATTCTGAGTTGTCCAAGGATAACAAGACTCTGCAAAACAGAATTGATACTCTTGAAGAAGTAATCAGAGTCCAGGAGGAAACCATCAGAAATCAAGATCAGATTTTTGCGGATCAACAAGAGCTTCTCAAAACTCAGGGTGAATCAATTTCTGAAGACAAGAAGGAGATCAAGAAGATGAAAGCTGTGCTTCATGAGCTTATAAAGAAAGAGAAGGAAAGAGAAAACAAATGATTGTTGTATTTGTTTCTTTTGGAACTTGTTTGTCTTGTAATAACTCTTATAATCCTTTCTCTTTTATCCATTGTCTTGTATTACTTCACTAACTCTTCCAGACAATTCGAGATTCCTCCTTTCTTTTTGTAAATCACAAAGGGGGAGAATATTTACAAAGCAAAGATTGTTTTACAAAGGGGGAGAATGCATTACAATGCTCTTAAGGAAAATCTATGAATACAATCCTTAGGAAAGTCAATACCTAAGGGGGAGTTAGTTGTATTCAATTTCTTATTCAGAAGAGTTTTCAATAACTCAGGGGGAGATAAGTATTTCTTGTTTCATTTACTTTGTGTGTTTGTGCTTTCCAAAAAGGGGGAGATTGTTAAGTCAAAAGTCTTCTTTTGGCTTTTACATCATGTTTTGGAAATCAAAAATATATTCTATGACATGTTTTGGAAATCTCAAATGTATTCTATCATATGTTTGTATATTAAAAATTGTCTTTTATCATGTTTATCGTATCGTACGATGTTGATCGTACCGACCAAAACGTATCGTACTGACTCTGTCAAACGTATCGTACTGACTCTGTCAAACGTATCGTACTGACTCTGTCAATCGTATCATACTCTGTCAATCGTATCGTACTGAATCTACTATTCAGATGATCATTATTTGTTTTGGTACTTTGTCAAAAACTCTCTCTGCATATGAATCGTACTCATGCTTTACATTTCTATATATCTCTTATCCTAACAAAACGATGTCGTTGAGTTAGTTACAAACTAATCAAAACGATGTCGTGCTTTCTGTTTCAATATGACCGTTGGAGGAAATATGACCGTTGGAACCCGAGGCCTATAAATAGGAGGTCATTTGAAGCTGAGAACACACTGATGAACGAAGAGAACGAAAGAAACTCTGTGAACTACGAAGATTCTAGAGAGAGACACTGTGACTTCTCTCATCAGCCTTGTGCGTCCGATCATCGTATCGAGGGCTTTCAAGTAATTGAAAGACAGAGGTGCCGATTACCTGCAAAATCGAGGGCTGCCGGGGATAGGCAGACAGACGTGCCGATCATCGTATCGAGGGCTGCCAGGGATAGGCAGACAGACCTACCGATCATCGTATCGAGGGCTGCCGGGGATAGGCAGACAGACGTGCCGATCATCGTATCGAGGGCTCATCAAGGTGTTGGTGAGACAGACCTTTTATCCTAGGTGAAAGGATAACCCTTCTCTTTGGGTTAAAAGAATTGTATTACTTTTACATTTCCACTGTTGTATTAGAAAGGGATTTGTGTTGTTTCCTTTCTTCTTTACATATTCAATTGTAATTGTTTCAATTACAATCTTTCTATTACATTTTGTATTGATTGGTTCTATACGCTTTAAGGTAGAATCGGTCACATTTGTATTACTCTGATTATTGTGTTCACCTTGAATACAATTGTTTTGCTTTACAATAGTATTACAATACATCATACCTTTTACATTCAATACAATTGTGGGTGTTTGTGTTTGTATTAGTTTAAGATCTTTTAAACTAATCTCTTTGTTACTAAATCTCAAAGGTTTTTTAAACCTACAATTCACCCCCCCTCTTGTATTATTCCATCTAATAGACTTTTATATCGACTATTCGATCCAACAGTGGTAAATATTTCACTTGAGATTGGTATTGCCTCATTCATCATGTGATGTATCATTCACAAGTGTTATCAGATTAGTGATGGTTTGATCACCTAGATGACTTTTTATGATTATATAATTCACCAATTCATGCTTTATGGTGATATCTAATTCACCTTGACTATTATATGTGGTGTGATATGTCATTCATCATCAATGTGTGTTCAGACCATGTGTATGTCATCCCATTCTAGCACTAGCTAAAGTAGGTATGATCACACATGAGTTATCAGTAGAAATAAAAATGGTGATGAGTTATTTATTTATTATTTTTTACTTTACTATCATTCCTTATCGAGTATTCATCTATATTTACTAGGATTTACATAGACACGATTGGTGGTAGGATTCTAATTTTTACTCATACCTTGATCAAATGACCTAGTACTCAAAAATACATTATATTTTGTGACTAATGTAAGGGAAAGATCAATGATAATTTGGATGGATAAGTTTATGGATTTTGTTTAAAGTTTGAAGATAGGTTCACTCTAGGAATCGAAACCATCTTTTTTGGATGTATACTTTTATTAATTTATTTCTGGACCCTTGATTATATGTTCTAACCATAAGATATATTATTTAAATTCTATTACTTGTATGGAATTTAAAATAGTTCATTTTGATATAAAATATTATTTATATTTAATGTTGGCTATAATTTATCTATGTTTTATATCATATTCCACAGTTATATCAAGATAGATACTTACTTTTATTTCTTCTACTGTGTTTTTATAGTTATATGTACAGAGGGTGTAGTATCCGTATATATTTATATTGTCCATTTTTACTATTCAACAACCTTTGGAATATGGGAAGGTGCACTTGAGGTATGTGGAATTCTTGTTTTATCACAAGAGAGGTGAACTTGTTCAAGGATGTTACAATTTTGATGTATCAACTATAAAATTTATTCAAGAAAACCAAATGTTCATAGTTTTAGGTGTTAATTCACATTTTTTACTTATACAATTAATAAAAATTGACATAAAAATTAGTTAAAAAACCTGTACATGAGAGTTAATAAATTTTGGAAATCATAATCTCATATATTTTATTCAAGGATGGAAAGGGTTACAAGAATAATGATCTTTTAGATATGTGAAGGGTAAGTCTAAAACTAAAAGGGGTGGGTTTTAAAGTCAATTGACCAAGAAAAATTAATGTTATTATAGTTTAATGTTGTACACCTCATAACAAAAGGCAAATCATAGTTTAAATTCATTAATCCTAGACTTAAGAGTCTTATAGTTTATGCACTGGAAACATGGAGGAATTGTCAATAGGAGTTGGAAACCCCACTGAGATAAGGTAGTTTATATGAAATAATATTATTTAATCCCACATGAATGATGAATACAAATATAATGAATATAACCTTAGTTTTCATTATAGCAGGTGATATAATTATATTTTAAGGTTATTCAACTGGAACCGTGGTGTAATACTATTTATTCTCTTGTTCTTAGGAGCATGATTTTGACTACAAGTCCATCCACCTAACATATATGAGTGAGTAGTGTTTGTGTGGATGACTAAGGGAGGGAGAAGGTAGTAAAAATTGAAACCCTAATGTAAAGTGGGTAAAAAGAATGAAATTTTAATGTGGATAGAGAATGTATTTTCATTGACAATGTATATAATAAATGAAGGAATAAAATAATAGATTTTCAAAATCTATATGAATATTATAATAATGAATTAGGTGTATCATGAATTGAAATTTGGGATTTATAAATGATCAAATAACACTGAATCAGTTATGATAACCCCTAACCATGTTTGAATGATTGGTCTATTACTACACTGTTAAATAAACATACTAAGGGTAACTACTGACTAATTTTAAAACATATGTTCCACCATAATTTCATTAATGGTATATATAATTAAATGATTTATTATTATAGAAAACAATATTCCTTGTAAGGGTATTGGTAATCCATTTTATGGGTTTATATCCTATCACCATGTTGAAGGGTATCTTTCCAAATAAGATAAAATCATTACCGATTACCATGAAAGGTTAGGTTGATTAAAATATATTATGCTTCAAGTGTTTTTAATGAAAAAGAAAGTTTCTAAATGGGGTTTGAAGTATTCTAGAGTGATACCTTTATTTATTAGGTAAACAACTTTGGAATACATGGAATTAAATTTGAAGAATTATTCATAGATGAAAATCCGAGTGTAAGAGTGGTATATTATACACAACATGAATGGAAATGGGGTTCAAAGAAATAATTTGATCCCCTTTATAGGGGTATAAAAAACTCTCATAGGTGAAAAATGGGATACCCTAGTGTATGTAAGGTCAAACCCTATATTAATATATGAACAGTGAAAGAACGTGGTACTATGGAGACTAGAGTGAATATGGAAATTATAGTTGGGATTAGGATAATAGATTTATATGTCACTTCATATCTTGTGGGAACAATAATCAAGAAACATATAGTTCTAG
The DNA here is from genome assembly GCA_963277665.1 of Viscum album. Taxonomy (NCBI): domain Eukaryota; kingdom Viridiplantae; phylum Streptophyta; class Magnoliopsida; order Santalales; family Viscaceae; genus Viscum; species Viscum album. Next base: position 1,769,417,320 of record OY728141.1, on the reverse strand, counting down.
GAATAGGTCTCATAATGAAAAGAAGAGAGATTCCAGCGAGTTTGAAATGATATTGATTCGATATGAATGAATGAAATTCATGTCCTAGGGTGAGATATGGAGTTATATGGGGAGATAATTGTTGCCAAAATAGGAATATGAAATCCAAAAATCAATGCATATCTAATAATAATTGGAATAATTTCAAATGTAGTTATGAGTAAGGAAACTGTGATACAAAAAAGGTGAAAGGATCCCAATCATGATTTAAAGCCAAGGGAAATTTTGTTTCTAATATAGGGTGATCTCAATTATTTGCACAAATTGTGATCACATTCAAGGAGACCATATTTTAATCCCTATAAAAAATAGCACGAACCCAAAAATAAATGAATGTATGAATCCCATGTACAATTTAATATTCCTTAAAATCTCAATACAGATCTGTTTTATTCCTAGAAAAAATTGGGGTTATGTAGTTTAACATAATAAATTGAGGAAATCCCAATGTAATTTTTTATTATACAATATGGAGTTCTCTTTATAGATTAATTACATTTAATACAGATAGTATTTTATATATTTTAGTTTTATGTGGCAAGGAACTCTATATATTGTGTAATGTTTTCTTTATCAAGGGTGATCCGGGGTTATTCCATATTAAACTAAACCTTATATATGTTAAAATATCCTTCTTATTTGGGTTCTAATTTTTTATGATTCTTATCTGGAATCATTAGTGTTAAACGTCCAATACCATATCTCATTGAACAAATGATCAATAATAAATGTTCTTATTAAATTACTAAATCATACAATTTGTTTGATCCTCAAGGTTATTCTATGCTTGTATCCTCTTTTCATCATGTTTTTATAGCTTGTATAACTAAATTTTTGACTTCTCATATTCATTAAATTGATCATAAATGGATATCTAGGGAGATAATAACTATACCTGAATAATAAATATTTCATTTTCCCCATAAACTAGTAAATATAGGGTTGTTTGGTTATAATTATGAGTAGTATTATGGGATGACAATAAAGTGGTGAGAAGTTTTTCTATCTAAAAAATGTTATCTTTGTCCACTATATTTTATAGAATATTTGATAAATTTATATTAAAGGACTTTATAAGTCTATTTTTAGTCATATGAAAGTGATAAAAGTTATAGGATTAGATTTATTACTTAAAATATAGATTCTTAAACTCATATATAATTTATTTTTTCTATTGTTTATGAGAACAGTATGAAAAAATTCACATATTGTGATAATATTGGGTTTCATAAAGGTGATATTTTTTTTCTTAGCTATTATAAGGGTGAATATTATACCTTCATGTAAAATAATTCATTGGCTTTGAAGATGAAATTAAAAGTCCTATTAGTTTCAAGAGGATAAGTACCCACAACATAAATTCCCTATACAGTAAACATCTCGTAATAATTTTTATCAAATAACAACTCTGGTGGGTTTTAATGAAGTTGGAATGAATATGGAACACATGAAACCTTTTTTCAACTCTATAAAATCATTTATCATTGATAGATAAAATCATCATAGTCTCTTGATTTTGTGATATAGATTGGTTCCTTTTAGATGTGAACCACATATACCAACATGAATCTCTTTCAAATATTTGAGGATCCCAACCCCTCTCATTCGTATAATACGGATCCTAACAAATATTATCTCATTAAGGTATTTAATTGAATTTAGGTCATCAAAAAGGACAAATTTATCCACCCTTCGATAGACTTGTTCCCATTTGGCTTGGTTTTGGGAAAAAAATTCAACCATAGAAGTAACTTATTATTATAGGAATCAATTAATTATCTTGTTAACTTTCATGGATAAGGAATAATTCATTACAAAGATATCATATTGGAATTCCCCTCCTCATTGATGAAATGGGACACCGCCCTTAGATATACTAAAAATAGAATAATTTCATCCACCCATAAGTTACACCATTTATAATAAACATAGTGAAGGGTAAATATATCATAGGGGTATTTAAATTGAAAAATATTGTTTAGTAAATCCATTCTTGGATTCTTGTTAATTCTTAAAGGTTTTAGGGAGTATAATCTCATGGATTTACTTGGTTTTTTATAGTTGAACAAGATTAATTAATATCAAACTATAAATCAAATAAATTTTCAAGAAGTCACCAAAAATACACACTTCAAAGGGTTTATATTTAAATTTTAAATCCTTGTTTAGAAAACACCTTATTTAGTTTAGTAAAGTGGTTAGGGTTTTGGTGTGACTTGACTAAAAAACCACTAACATAAAACTCCACAGTTTTTCCTAGGAGGAACTTAAATACATGTTTCAACACTTTTTGATATGTAGTTCATGTATTCTTTTAAAAAAATAGTATCAATAAATATACACTTTTTGGGGTTCCATAAAGGCTGTGGATTTATTATCCTTAGGGCCATTCATTTTGTTTATTTCTTAATTATCTATCCATGAAAGAGAGATGTGGAAAGAATTCTATTTCATTAATTAATAATTATATAACTGGGATATGAAAATAATACTTTAGATAATGGTTATTTAAATCCTAAAAGTTGATGTAGACTCTAATTTTTCAATTTTTATTTTTAAAGGGGAAAATGTTAGCCAACCACCTATGTAACTATACCTCTTGGATAAAGTTGAATTTTATTAGACTATCCACATCATCTTTCACCATAGGTCTAGGATATAGATTAATCCTTCTCCCTGCCTATTGATAACAATGGTGGTTAAATGTCACGCCAATGTTATGGATGATATCTTAAGGATCTAATCATTAAAATTATATGTAAATCCATGAAAATATATCTCATTGATTCTTAATAATTATTATGAACTTCTCTTTCACATTAAGCGACATTTCCACGAAAAATATCATAATCCATGGAACTTCTTCAGAACCCCAATTTACTTGTCTAATATAATAAACAATGGTAGAGACACTTTCTTTTAAATATAAGAGGGGTGAATTCATGACCCACATCACTAGTATCAAGAAATGTGGAGGAAATTTAAGCATCCTGAATCCAAATGGTTTCATGTGATTATTATTCTCTTTTTTAGGTGAATGATCATCAGAAATAGATAAATACCCACAAATCCTTGTTCAAACCATATAAATAGTAGTTTATTTTTTTGAACCTTATGTTATTTACTTGTGATATAATCTTATTTCACCAATATTCATTATCCATTCTAACTCAGTGTAAGTTAAACAAACCTTATTATAGATATACTCTAATATATGGTTAATGTTCATAGGTCACATAATTAAATCTATTATTTTCTATATAGAAATAGATTGTTCAAAAGATGTGTCTGTTTATCCATAATAGATGGTCTTTTATCTTGGTTATATGAATGATATTACTTCCCACATCAGACTTGGTAGATTTATTATGGTGTAAATTTTTACGACACTCTCTTTAACATCATTATTGGGAATAGTGGGACAAACATTTACAAAATATGCGGTGGAAAATTTTACCTTCTTCACCATTTGAGATTACATTGCCTCCATTTTGTAATATTCATCATCCATGAACCAATATTCACATGAGTCTAAAGGGGATATGCAGTTATAAAGAACACTTATTTGATAAAAAAATAATTATTTTGTTATTAATGGTAAAAATATGGTACGAAATCAAACAAATTAATCTATAGACTCATTTAATGATGTATCCTGATGAACCACTATGAAATATAAATCAGATAAGATCTCCCTATATTATATTTAAGTCTTAATATTCCCTAATTGATTCTATTCATTATTATTAGAACATAGAATTTTCCAGTCTAAAAGAATTAGGTCATCTTCCTTTTATTCTAAGTGATAGAAGGATTGGGCTGTAACGAGGTTGATCTCGGAGCCATTATTCAGTAGGGCCTGATGAATACGAACATCATGGATCTTTATATTATAAATAGGTGTTTGTAATTTCTTTTATAGTTGTTTATCTATCATAATTCGTAAAGGTGATGACTGTGTGGCACTCTATGAACCCACTCTTGGCATGATATACCTAAAAAATAAATAATTCAGTCTCAAACTCTTGAGGATTTGAAAAATCCCATACAAGGGCCTCTATAAGATTTTTGGATATGTGAAGGGTTTCTATGATTAAAATTCATGTTGATAAAATGGATATAGTTTTCACCACATCATATTTTTTATCCAAGAATATGGATTTCTTACCAGGTATTTTTTCATGATTTTAGAGAATATAGGGATGAGGTGACTATGATGATGATTCCTCTATGGTTTAACATGATGGTGTACCTATTTTCTTACATTACAAGGAATGTATAACCTGGTATATTTTGATGTCTCTTAGGAAAAGGTACTTTTTATAACAAATCAATCAATTATACCAGAGTAAGGAAAACATTTTTGGGTCCTATGTTGGACTATTAAACTTGTTGATCTCATTATATTCCCAACTTCTTTATTTAAATGCAATGGATTATATGGGTTGGATTAACCCCCCACCCCCGACTCTTTATTTCACCTTGAATGAATATCACTTTATCATTGGAACATCTATGATATTTTTAGGGAGATATTAGTTTATAAAATCACCCAAACAAAAACGTCTACATAACCATTTAAAGACTCTGATAGAGTTAAAATGGAACTCTTCATAATATGAGGGCACCATTTAGTGAGGTGGTTCTCACCCTCCAAAAGATGGGGTCATGAAATCTATAATTTCCTAGACTAATTTGGAAATATATTGTTGTTAAATTCTAATTTATTACTTAATTATCATTTATTGTAAAAATATTCATATATTTGGAGGGACATGATAATGATTTTATAATTATAAAAATAATTAGGTTCATGTTTGGTTGATTTAGTTATGGAATGGTTATTTGATGTGCATAACTCACCAAATTATAATCTATCCAATAGACCAATTTTATGCTTTAATAATTACTAATTATTTACATTCACTCTTTTAATCAAAATAGTTTGTTGATACACTGGTCATGTGTGATTTTGGAACTTCAAAATCAATCTATACTTTATTTATTATTATGTAAAGTAAACCCTAATTGATAAAACATTCATGGATTGTGTGTCCCAAAATTTAGTCTTTTGGGAAATAATTTAGATTGTAACTCATCCTTATTTTCTCAAGATTCCTTATCCCTAGTAACTCATTCATGCTATTCACATAGAGAAAGATAAAATAACCCAATACATTCTTAGTATAGAAAAGAGTAGGTATTGTTTTTCCTATTCTCAAAGACATAATTCCATTATTCCTTATTTATATCTTTTGCATTTGTATTGAAGAATATATACTATTATTTTTTGAGTATAGAAGGTGGATCTATCTAGATCCGAACTATTTTAGGTGTTAATTAATGCTTGAACTATTACTTATTTGAGGATAGTAGTGTTCATATTTAGCTTTCATACCTTATAGGTTTTTATTGAGTATTTGTTTTGGTTCAGTGAATAATGTCTTATAAAATTTGTGTTGTATCAATTAATTATAAAAATCCCCCATTATAATTTTTTTTATTAAAATTTAATGTAACTTTAATTTCATGTTTTCCATATATATTTCTTAGATATTATCATTTAGTAGTTATATCTCCAAGGAGTGCATTAAATCCTTGAATTAAGAACTGAATTCATCATCTATTTTATTTTCACATTTTTGACAATTGAAGATGTCATAAATGCTCGTTTTACCTAGTGTTGATCTTAAATGGTTGAGTAATTTTCAGTGAATATCATCTTTACTATTGATAGAACTAGCTAACTAGTTATTATACCAGACTGATGCAGAAACTTCAAGGGTCTATAAAATAAACTGATCTTGGATTATTTTTATAGATTTGGTTTCCCTAAAACTGGGCCACACCAGAAGGAAAGTGATTGAGATGCTAATTTGGGTCTCCTTTTTGGTGGTATAGTGGTTAAATGCACCCACTCAGGGTATGAAATCTTCTCCAAATATACCCATTTCCGTTAACTGAAAATGGTATCTATTCAAGTAATATTGGAATAATTTTTTTATTTATCATGTGATTCCTTATTCCAAGATTTATCCTAGATATCTTTCCTTGATTGGGGTGGACGCAAATTCATTATAATAAATTCTTGACGACCCTCTAGTGAATAGGTTATTTGGATAGACAGATTTTGTCTTATATTATCTAGATAACTAAATTATTTTTTCTTTCTTCAAACAATATCTATTATCATGGAGGGTCAACCAATAGGGGTAATGCTTTTTCTTACAAACCACCTTCAATGAATATATTCCCAATAAATAACTTAGTATTAAAATTTTAATGATTTTATATTACCCTATTTATCCAAATTATTTTCTTATAAGTAGATATGATGTTAACAAATTCATGTGTTTTTTGTGAAGAAGACTTGTAACTACCCATTCCTTTTTTAGTGGCATACCATAAAACTAAAAAAGGAAAATTTTGTGGGGATTATAGTGATTAGTTATTCATTTAATGATGTATATCCACCCTTTTTTCTTCTAGTTTTGTGATATTTCATGTTCGAAATATGATTCATCATCATATTGTCTTTTATCAATATAATGGTCCAATTCATTAATTTTTTTGATAATAATAACTCTCATAGAAGAGAATATTATAGGAACCATTCCATTATCTACATCTATAAAATGAGGGGCTTTATTGGTTTCTGAGAAATCATTGAAGGTATCATTATACTCATTCCTTGTGGATGACTTCATAAAAGTAATTTTTTTTCATTTTTTTTCATAGAGTTATCATTTTGATTCAATCATTGTGGTGAAGTAAGATATTTTCTATGGAAAGAAGTTCTTAGGTAATTACCATTGAAAATGAACAAGATAAAAGAGTAGGTTGACAAGATATTAGGGGGGCTTCCCAATTACATTTAAATATTTTATTTCTTGAAGGATATGTTATACTAAATGAGATACACTTTTTCTTAAAAAACGATAGAAGGGATTAATTTTAGGGTAAAACTTCCCCCAACCTGATCGTATAAGGGTGCTCTATAATGTTTCAACTACAACCACAACCCCTTTCACCTTTTTATCTCATATCCTAATAAGTGATGGATGTGGACCTTTCATTGGTAGAGATGATCTCAACCTAAAAATAATAGGTCGATATAAAATTATGATGGAGAATAGCCTTTAATTTATAGGATTTGACATCCATAAGCTTGAATACTCATTTATATTATTTCATTTTCATGAAATGATATATCAATTAGATGATTTTATTGAAAATGATTATTTTTTGTATTTAAATATAAGGAAATGATTCCAAATTAAATAATCAATTCTATAATTCCTTAGATTTTTATAACCACTAATGGTTGTAAAATTTCATGTTTCTAGGGATAATGAGTTCAAAGGAAGAGTCATGATTATGATTTTAGGATATTGTTAACAATGGACAAAAGGAGGAATGTGTAGCATAATATATCTTCCCCAACCTTTTTTGTGTATGTGAGGATTAAATTGTTTATTTATTGAACCAACTTAATTATATTCATTAAATTTAACTATAGGTGTTCTTATAGTTTACTAGACTTATGATTCTATGTTACCAGAAGGGTAAATAAGTCAACATTTCGATATTGTTCATATAGAATTTTGATATGGTTGACATACATATTATACAACATGTATTAAAAAAAGGAAGTTAAAGGTTTATCCTAAATAGTGATGGAGACATGATATGTGTTTCTACCCATTGATCATAGGTAAATGTACTATATGGGGGAAAGGGGACAATACATAATTGTAATTTTATAACTAATTAGTTTCATTGACAAGTAATTGGAGTTTGAATAATCCTAATAAAAGGATCATATGATTTTCTCCATAATATAATCCTTTATTATTTCCTTTTCATGTTATCTTATGTTTTCTTGTGAACCTTATTCTTTTACAGAGTACAAAAAATATTACATATTAACCAATGACAGTCACTATATCAACACATCCACTAACTAAAAGAAATTATTTTTAGTCAATGGCATGGTCTTTTGAAGAACCCATTATATATTTAGTATCATCACTAAATATGAGAGAATTATAAATAAAAATTACATATACACCAACTGTAATCTCAAATATTTTTTCTTAATATAATATGCATTTGAATAATGTCTTTGAATTTCAATGCATATATATGATTGAGGGATATCATGGATAAAATAAATGTCCCCTTAAAATATAATAATATATATGAATTGAAGAACTTGATAAATATATATATGATATCATCCAAGTAAAATCACTTCATCATCATTTTATGGTTAAACATTATGGTAGTTAGATTATTTATAAAAGAAAGAACCTTTATGATGGTTTTTCACATCACCATAAGGAGGGCCTCTATGGTGGTTTTTATTCATTGGTAGGAGGACCTAAATAGTGATATGTTACATCATTACATGGATTACCTTCATGAAAATATTATTCTTCATCATGAGGAGAGACTCTATAATGTTTTTTTATCATCATGGGGAGGAAACCATGAAACTTTGATTTTTTTTCTCATTGGGAGGACCTATATGTTAATTTGTTCCAAAGTCACGAGGAGGACCTCCATGGTGGTTTTACTATTATTCATAGGAAGGCCAACCATGGTGGTAAAAATAATTATCATAGAGAGGACCTTTGTGGATTTTTTTTCATTTTCACATGGAGGATATATGTGATAGTTTTATTATTTTTCATGGGTAGGATGTTTATGGTGGTTTGTCGTATAATTATTGGTAGGACATATGTGCTAGTTTTTTATTGTGATACCATGGGGAGGAAATCCATAATTTTGGTATTCTTTAACAATGGGAGAACATTCATGTCAACCTTATACTTAATAATGGATAATACCTTCACAATAATTGATTTCTTCCTTTGATATGACCTCCATGGAAGTTAATTTCATCAAAGGGAGGACATCTGTGGAAGCTGGGTTCCATCATAAGTATGTCCTCCATGGTAGTTTATTTTATTATAGGGATTACCTTTAAAATAGTGATTGACTATATTGTTGTGGGGAGGGAAACTATGTTGGTTTAATACTTTATCATGTTGAGTTACTCCTCGAAGTTTGTTATTTTTGTTTAAGGGAGAATAATTAGTTAATGAATCCAATAAAATTCTTATAGAGGATGGATGAGGATTTTAACTTACTATGATATTGAACTCCACGTAGGTTACTGTATTTATTTAGTAGTAAGACTTAGTGAGCAAAAAAATGGAAATAAAATCAATCAAATTTTGAGTTGTGGTTCCAATTTTCCCCTGAAAGGATCTCCTTCTTGGTTCCTAAGACTAGATGACTATAGTGGGGATCTCTTTAGAAATTTCACGAGAGATTGATGCTTTATGATAGTGAAAATAACCAAAACTAGTAGGATCTATACGGGGTGAAACAAAGGCATTAAGATGTATATATGAAACATCCTCATTATCATCCTCTAGGAAAGGAATGAAAAAATTATCTTGCTTTGCTGAGAGTCTCCCGAAGTGGTTTAATGTCATGATAGGATTCACATTATCATTGATTTATTATTTATGTGGAAATGGACTCCATGATTTTATCCCAAAAATGTTTTCTTTAGATACCATTTTTCTCAAGATTATACCATAATTAAAATGTTATTATACTAACACACCAACCATCTAGATATGGAGGTGTTGTGTAGGGCGGGAGGGCTTTAGTGCCTCAGAGATGAGGCATTGTAGATGAAATTATAGAATAAGTATTGGTGGATATAATATGATTATTTTATATTATAGTGACTTTGTATTCCCTCACATTTCCACCAATATAGTTGGGGATCAAGAAAACATGTTTCCTATTGGAAAATTCCTCCGTTTGGATTTTTTTGGAAATCTATAAAAAATATATAATCATTGTAAATTAATAATTAAAGATGCACAAAAAATGTTTCCCTTTAAAAGTTAAAGGATTTAATTCCAAGTTCACTACTATTATTTCCTAGGATTCCTAGACCACCATCTAACCCCATATTTCGGTGTTTCATATCTTAACATGAAAGTATATACATGATTGAATTGAGAGTATATAAGTTTGAATCATTCCAAAAAATATTTTTTTTGTGTAGTTGTAAACTCTCTTATGGACTTAATAATATTTATGAAATTATTTTAAATTATGATATTATTCAACTTTGATTAGTGGGAATCAATAAAACTAATTTATTTTAAAAAAAATTTACAAAATTTAATCCATCACATGTTCAATGCACATGGTATGTTATATTTATTAGATAAGGAGTGGTGATCATGTATTAGTTTAAATTCACATAGGAATGTGCTCTAAAATGTATTGTTATCAAAGAAGGCGTAAAGAAGAAAGAGTTTTTATAATGATTTTTTTATTGAACCTATTAAAGGATTATTACAAATCCCTTTTATGGGAATCAAAACACATGTATTTTAAGGCAACATTTAAAATCCATGTGATATAGAATTCCACTTTTCTTGATAAACAATGCAAGAAATTTTAGACTAAGAAAAAAAGAACAATATGAGATTTAAATATATACAAGTAGATATTACCATGTAGTTTAATATTATAACACCTTTATATTTTATTATATATTTATATTTAGATGAAATTTATTCCTTTGATAGATTACTTTACATGAAACAAGAAGTTTAAATGAACAATGTTATACTATTGAAATATTATTATTTAAATTTGACAATTATAACCCAGTTATTGAATTAATGGGTATGAATATGAATAAAATAAAAATTAAAGATATTTATAATGGTCCCACTCAATAAAATTGTATTTATTAATCCTTAGTTAATAATCACTCAATTTTTAGTAAATTCATTTTATGTTTCAAAAATACGTTTTCTTAAAAAATGGTTTCCATTGGTTTTTTATAGAAAATGTTATAATTAATTTATTGCACATTTTTAAATTTTAATTTTTAAAAATTATATCATTGTAATAAATTTATCTTAAGGTAAATGTTTTATATTTTTCTGAAAAGATTAATTTTTTTTGAATAGTGAAAAATACAGATTTTTGTAAAACTACTAGTTTTTTCTTGAAATAATGTAATCTAAAATCACAATTATGTTTTCAATTTGACCATAAATTAAAATAATTCAATTAATTATATATAATATAATTAATTACATAGTAATCATCATTATACTTTATTTTGGTATAGGTTTATATTTAAGCTTAAAACACATTTATCTAAATATTGTTTTTTGTTACATTTTTGGAATTTATATTAAAACTTATTTCTTCCACTCCTAGTCATTCAATTAATAAAAATTAATTCCATATTTTTATTCATGATGGTTAAATTTTTTAAATAGGACCATTTTATTTTTGTGAGTATGAATAGTAACTGTGGTAAAAATTTGTCTCCTTACTAAGGGTAAAACGGGTAAGAAAAGGTTAAAACCATGGAATAAGGCCTATAAATATTAAATAAACTTGTATTTATTATATGTTTTGAGTTTATTTCAGAAAGTATCATCTAATATTCTAAAATATGGAAACATTGTGCCATTTTGCTTTTATTATTTTCTTTTATATTATTTTAAGTAAATATTATATCCAAAATGTCACTCTTTTTTTAACAACTATAATATTTTTTCATAGGGATTAAAAGGGGTTATTTTCAGTTATAAATCGTTATATTAAATATCAATTATGTTTTATTATTGTGAATTTTTTTTTTAAAATTTTTAGTGATGTTATGATTACCTTAAATTCTTACGCAACACCGACAGAGTATTTGTTAATGTAATAGAGATAATAAAATAAATGATTTTAAAATATTAAAAATATTACAATATGGATGAATTAGTGTGTTACATAGATTTTTTACATAAATATAACATATTTTTTAATGTTCTAGCGGTTTTTATTAGAATTACATTTCAATATTGTTATCTTTAAAGTCAAACTTAGTGAATAGTCCCTAAAATAAATTCAATGCTATCTTAAGTAAAATAATATGTTATCAAATGACATAAAATTAAAAAAAATATTACATTTTTTCAAGTGACTGGGATATATTCTACCATATCAACCATCATCCACTTATGGGTCATTTTTTATTTTATAGTAACATGGTTAACCCCTAATGACTAAAACACATTGATATCATGGTAATTGTCAAAAGGGTTAATGGGGGCTTAAAACTAAGAGATAAGGGTTAAAACATCAAGTAAACTTGTATAAATATTATATTATTATATTATTTATAATTATACACATACTACATTCTAAATATATTAATTTTTATCCTCTTTAAATTAAAAATTAATTTATATTAATTTGAAACATTAAGTAATTCCAAGGGTTTCCCTCCACTCACTTATAAAAGGGTGCCTCCTATCCTCACTTACACACAATCTTTTAACAGTAAATTTTAGACAAAAAATATCCTAATTTTATCCTAGATTAATTATCCACATCTTAGATCTTCTATTATTTTCAAAATATCATCCTTTTATGGATTATGGTCTAAGCCAACGAAGATTTCTTAACAAAGAGGTAAAACTCTTAATCGAGTACATTCAATTTTATTTCTTCTTCCACCGCTTATAAATTTGTGGAATTAATAATAACATAATCAATTAAATATCATAAATATAATAAAATTTTCTTATGATTATGTAACCACCATTATTTTCCCTCTATACCATCAAATGGGAAGTGAAAGTATTGCACGTGTGTATGTGTGGACTACCACCTCCAAGTATCAATATAATTTATTTTCCATCACCACCATTCATGGATGATTATTATGATGGATTTAATTTATATATATTATATATAGGATATAATTATGATTTTTTAATTATAATATATTATTTATCTTTATTTCATTATTTTTTTCATAAAATTAAATCAACGTTCATGCGTACGTATGGCCTACCATCTCCATGAACCGTTTAAATCATTTTTTATATATCTATATTTTATATAAGATTGTAAATAAATATGTAATGAATATATATGATATTTATATAATAATTAAAATTATTTATATGATTTAACCAAGATCAATGTATAAGAACTAAAACTACTAAAATGAACCATTCATGAGAAACGGAAGAGAAACACTCGAAAAAGATGATTTTAATAAGGAATTATTAATAAATAGTTGTTGAAACATCGTATGTAGATCATATATCATATCATAAGTTCATAAATGGTTCTATACAAGAGATTTAATAAATATAGTTTTATAATATAGGATATTTTAACACTTATGAATCTTGTTTTACAAGAGGTAATGTATTTATGTTTCAATATCATTTTAAGTAAGAGTTTTTAAACATGAATTTCCATTAATGGAAATTATATGATCATTATCTGAAAAAACTATTTAATTTTATTCCCCTCTATTTTTATGACTTCATGTTTTCCTTTCATATTTCTCTCTTTAAGTACTCAAGTGACAGAAAGAATGTTTTTTAAAGAAAATCTACATTATTTCTCTCTTCGTTTGAAAATCATTTTTATTCCATATTAATGTTTTCTAAATTTTTTTAAGAATATTTTTACTATTATAACATGGTTTTTTAAATTCATTTTTAAAAATGTTTTGTTTTTTATATAAATATTTAAATGTAATCTTCTAGTCATTTCCTAAATGAGGTGCTTTTGAATTTTTACCAAAAAAGGAAAAGTAATTTTTATTTCAACATAAACGAAATGAATGTAATTTCCCATAGTCACTACTAATAAATAATTTGATAATTTATTTAAAAGTTTACATGGTTATTTTCATAAATAAATCTATAATATTTGATATTTTTTGAATTTAAATAAGTGATTTCAAAATGAAAGGGCATTTTTCTCAAGAAATATTCCATCAATCTTTTAAAGGATTTTTTATCTATGATAACACCCTTTGATGTTACTTATCATTTTCTTGGGATATGTTCCTATGATACCATACTTATAATTTATCTATTTTTTTATGATTATGATGATTAGATGTTTATGAAACCCATTCAATTTCCTTGGGTTATGTTATGATGAAATTATGAAATGTTTATGAAACCTATTTCCATTACATTGGATATGATAATAAATATGATAATATGTTGAATATTGTATGATATTTTGGAACATATATGTATGGGTTTGGAAAATGTTATATATTCCTCCAACTGATGGGGTAAAGATTAATGTTTTATGATATCAAAGTGTACACAAGTGGTTATCCCAAGTCAGAAAAAGAGGATACATTATAGGTTATCCCAGTCCTAAAAATGAGGGTACATGGGAGGTTATCCCAAGCTCAAAATAGGGTACATGGGTGGTTATCCCAAGCCTGAAAGTGGATATATGGGTGGTTATCCCGAGCTCAAAATAGGGTAGATGAGAGTTTAACCCAATCCCAAAGTAGGTACATAGGTGATTATCCCTATCCTAACATGTGATGAATGTCTTGGTGAGTAGACATGACTTAATATTTCTATGATTTCAATTATTCCAAACATTAATGTTATTATCTTATGACTCATGTTATTTTTTTCCCTTATGATTAATATCTTATCAACATCCCTAATTTATTCAATAACTCATGATTAAGATCTATGAATTGCTGGATATGGTTTTAAAATGTTAAGCTCATGTTCCCATACCCTTATTCTCATGTAATTCTTAAATTCTCAATGATATATCAATTTTTACCCATACAAAGTATCCAGTCTCTCCCTTTCTTATGTTTCCATTTGTCCCAGATCATAAGAAATGTTTTAATTATGTTATTTCTATGTAGGGTGCTAGATATGAATTAATTAGTGAGAGATTATATAGATATTTTATACACCGGTTTCTTATATATCCAAGTTTCAAATAACACTAAACCGTTACGGTTCTAGAATAGATCATAATTTAATGTGATTTATACTCATCTAATAAGATTTAATATTTATATATGAAATATAGTGGTCACTATGGATGGTATTACAGTAGGTTTAGTTACTTTTGGAAACTAAGATGAGGGAACTTTACTTAGAACCCTTACGATAAACCTAAGTATAGAAGAATAACCTAAATCTTTCTATATAAAGTAATATAGTTTACCAATAAATAATTCCCTATCTAGATACTACTACAGGATGTGGTTTTATGTAGATACATCCATGGGTAATAACCCTAAAATGAGTTGGTTGAATATATCTCAACCATAATTATGGTGAACAATGAATGTGCCCTTACCAAGAACCTTGTTTGAAAATTATGGAAGATATTATTATAATAATTAAAATTTTATTTATAACCCATTATGAAAGATTAGAATAGATAATGACTATTAATAACCTAGGTTAAACCTAAGGTTTCATAGATTTAAAATAAGGTTTTGTTATTTAGAAATAACATGAATAATTTTTTCTGAATATATGCTTCTCACTATTATTATTTTTGGTCAAACTATAAATATTGGGTTTTCTTGATGGATGGAACCCAAGGGAACCATGTTAACGGTAAATGTGATGGAAAATGAAATTATTTTTTTCATGAGAAACCAAATGTTATAGGATCTATAATGGAAAATGTCATTTCACTACTTATAAAACTTTCTCGAGTGATTAATACAATTGAGAATCCAAATGAGAAAATGAGGGAAAACATTTAGTTGAGTCCTTCATGAGTCAACATAATATTTTTAGTATGTCTGCTAACCCATTAGTTTTCTAGTGATATATTAGAACCATTGAAAATATATTTCCCATTATTCAGTGCTCGAATCATGAGAAAGTTATTTCAGATGGTTATAATTTGGAATATGAAACAGATCAATGTCAGACTATCATCAAGAAAATGAGTCAATGAGAATAAATTAACTCTATGAAGTGGGATGATTTTAATATGATATTTTTGGTAAGTATATTCCTTTTATTCATCATATGAAGATTTTAAAATAAATTCCTTAAGGTAAATTGTAAGGATGGCGAATCCATTAGTACTTATGTACAAACTTTTACAAGCCTTTATAGGTGCACTTATAATAATATCATTGAACTATAAAGTAAGATTGATTGATTATTTAGTCGAATAAAAATAAGTCTATGAATTGTGGTATCTATATGGTAATTTAGTATCTATGAATAAATTATTTTATGTTATACCAAGGTAGAAATAGAGAATTTCTTTATAAATCAAAATAACGATTTTGATAAGAAAATAAAGATGCAATTCAATGGAAATTCTAGTAATAATTATCCTAGAGAGAAGAATATGATCCTCCTATTATGATTTAAGTCAGTAGGAAACATGAATGAAATTATTTTAAGGGTAATAGTAAATGATTTAAGTTTATAAAGTAAGGTTATAGTGAAATTTAATGTTCATGTGATGAAATTAATTTAGCTAATGATGTGAATTGAGAAAAAGATTCATAGAATTCACCCCCACACTCAAGTGTTTCAAATTCAATGAGTATGATCATTATACTAAAAAGTTATTGAATATGAAGGTTAATTATGATTATCAATATAAAAAACCTCTTAATACTAGAGACAAATATAAATATAATGAAATCCCTATCACTTATGTGGGGTACAATAATGAAGTGGTGCATGATACAATTACTATCCACTCTAGAATATCTAATATATTGCTTGATCATTGATCTACCCACTCTGTTATATCGAAAGAATTTTCCAAGAGTATCATAATACAACATCAATGATTAGATGTTGAATTACCATAAAAAACTCTTAATGGTATGATGATCACATATCATCTCTATAATTATTCTCGACTTAACATTTGTGGGAATGTGTTTCTTATAAATCATTTTATTATCCCTAGAGTGTAATTTTATGTTTTTTTGGACACGAATTGGATTAATTTATATAAATTATATATTAATTTCCATGTTAGGGAAGTCACATTTGATATTCTAAACCAACATATGATTATCTATCAATGTGATGATAAACCCGAGCTTCTAATGGATATTACATCCAATGTATGGGTATTGATTCTGATTCAAAATGGGAATTTATATTATATAGTTGGGTAGAAACTTAAAATTGAATTTGTTCTTATTGTGAATGAGTTTTTTGATGTATTTATGAAATATTTTCCTAGTCATCCTTTAAATTTTGAAGATGCGTTTTCAATAGAACCCATACATGGGGTTAAACCTATTTCATCGACTCCACATAGAATGGCCATGATTATGCTGTTGGAATTGAAGAATAAACTCCATAAAAATATTAATAAGTGAATAATTCATCTAGGTGTGTCACCCTAAGGTGAACCTATTCCTTTTATAAGAATAAATATGGATCAATGAGACTCGACATATATTATAAAGAACTGAACAAGATCTCAATCAAGAACAAATGTCCTCTTCCTCGTATTGATGATTTATTAGATCAATTATATAGTGATAAATATTTTTCCAATATTGATATTTGATATGAATACTATCAGTTTAGGTCCAAAAGTGAAGACAAATCCAAGACCATCGTCTGTATGAGGTGTAGACACTATGAAGTTTTAGTGATTCTATTTTGACTTTCAAACTATCTTTCTATCATCATGGATTTAATGAATAGACTCTAGATATTACCATGATTAGTTTTTGGTAGTATTTATAGATGAAAATCATATATATATTCCTAGATTAAATAATAGTATTAAGATCACTTTATAATTATAATGAAGACCCAATGGAAGGAGAAGCTATATAAAAAGAATTACCAGGTGTGAATATTAGCAACATAAGGTTTCATTTTTGGGTAAAATAATCTCCTGAAATGATATATTAATGGATCCATTAAAGACATAAGATATTGAATATTGATCGAGAACAACTATAGTGACAGAGATTCATAGTTTTCTTGGTCTAGATGGATATTATCATTGCTTTGTGGATAATTTCTCATGTCTTTCCAATCCACTCACCAAGTTAACTTGGAATCAATTGAAGTTCCTTTGGATAAATTAATGTGAGGAAAATTTCAATGATCTAAAAAGAAGGTTAGTTAGTGAATTTGTACTCACACAACCTTATATTGGGGAAGGGTTTGTGATATATAGTGATGCATCAGAGAAGGTAATGGGATGCGTCCACATGTTAAATGATATGTTTGTACCTTACAACTTATTCTAATTTACAGTCCATTAGAAAAACTACCCAATTCATTATTTTATGTTAGCTATAATATTTTTTTAACTAAAGGCGTGGATGAATTATATTTATAGAGAAAGGTGTGTCATATATATTGATAATAAAAATTTAAAGTATGTGTTCAGTGAGAAAGAGTTTAATATGAACTAGATAAGATAATTTTATCTAATTAAATATTATAATTACTCAATCCATTACCACTATTGGAAGTTAAACTGGGTGGAAGATGATCAGATTTGAATGAATCGTGCTGGATTATCTATGATAAGGATGACAAAAGATCCAATATTTTAGGATTTGAAGCGGATGTATCTAAATTTTTTAAATGGGGTATATAATATGTTTCTCAAATGAGTGTTCAACCATATATCTATGTAATGATTAAATGGTAAAAAAATGACTATGTAGAGATATACAATATGGACAGAAATGTTCTTGAGTTCAACCATGCATGTTATGGACTCATATGGAAAAAGAGAAAATAATGTTTCCACTCAATAAGATACTTGAATAAATATCTACTAGAAGAATCTCATAACTCATCATTATCTTTTCATCCTAGAAGTATAATGATATACAGAGATATGAAAGAGTATTTTTGGTGGAAAACTAGAAGAGAGATATTATAGAATATGTATCTCAATGCTTTGTATATCATTATTTTTTGGTTGAGAGATATAATTATAATGGGATACTACAAATATTACCCATACTATAATTGAAATGTAAAAACATCACTATATATTTCATTTCCGGACTCCAAAAATATCTAAAGGAAAAAATATTATATGGGTTGTAGTCAATCACCTGAAGAAATCAGTACACTTAATTTTTATTATAGAAAATTTATCTCTTGATAATTTTTCCAAGATATAAATTAAAAAAGTGTAAAGGTTTCACGTAGTACCACATTTTATTGTGTCAGATTGAGATCCAAGTTTTACCCCAAATTTCCAGCATAGTATTTAACAGGATCTCAATTTAGTGTTGTGTTTTATTACTACTTATCATAATATGAAAGATGGATAGTTTGATGGGGCCTTTCAAATTTTAGAAGATATGTTGATATCACTTTATCTATATTTTAAAGGTTGTGGAGATCAACACCTTCCTCTTGTCAAATTCTCTTATAACAGTAACTTTCACTTGGGAATTTACATGGCTCCTTATGAAGCCCTCTATGGAAATAAGTGCTGAACTCCATCATGAATGGATAAAGTTATAGAAAAAGAGTTGTTGGGACCTAGGACAGATAATTAAATGGTAGGTAAGATTATATAAATTTATCATCACATTTATGTATCTTAGAGTAGAGAAATATTTTATGATGATAATCATTGGTGAGATCTATAATTCGAAGTTGGTGAGAAGGTATTCATATGAATGGAAGAAGGTTATGAGATTCATAAATTATTAGAAGTTAATCCATAGGTATATTGAACCGTTCAATATTTTTGATCGAGGAGAGATGATAGTATATTGCTTGGAGCTTCCACCAAACCTCTCTCAAGTTCACAATATGTTCCATGTATATCTCTTGAGTAAGTACATACCAGATCCTTTACATTTACTAATATTAAAGGTTATATCACCAGATCATGGTATGTGTTATAAATAAAAAACATTAAAAATACTTTATAGTAGAAATAAAGTGCTATGAAACAAGACTACTCATCGGGTTAAAATTCCCTAGAGGAATCAAAAATTCAAAAGAGTACCATGGGAACCCGAGGATGTAATGAAACCGAGATATCCTGATTTGTTTGTATTAGAGTGATTGAATTTCATGGGATAAATTCTTATAAGGGGGTATAATGAAAAACCATAATATTTTATGATATATTTATATTTAAATAATTTTTATTTCATTGATATATTTCTTTCCACACAACATTGAGTTTAAACGAACTGTGTTGTACTGTTGAATTATTATCATTTAAATGCAATTGTTATAATCTGGACACTAAATTTGTGGTAATTAATATGAGTTATTTAAATATTTAATATATGTATAATGGTCCTACTAAAAAAAATTTATTGATTAATTATTATGAAATAAGCACTCAGTTTTTCATAAAGTTATTTTCTGGTTCAAAAATTGTTTTTTTGTGACAAATTATTATTATTAATTGTCAAAAAGATTAGATTTTTTGATTTATAATTTTTTTATATTTATTTAAATTTTCATAACATAATTATATAAAGGTTAAATTTTTATATTTTTTTGGAAAGATAATTATTTCAGTTAATAGTGTAAAACTCCGAATTTTGTAAAATTGTCTATTATTTTCATTAAATCAAGTAATCTAAAAGTATAATTATTTATTTAATTTGATATTAAATCAAATTAGTATCATTAAATTATATATAATATAATTAATTTTATAGGAATTGAAATTATACTTTATTTTAGTAGAAGTTCATTTTTATGTATAAAAACACATTTTTTATAAAATTGTTATTCATTGCATTTTATGCAATTTTATTAAAATTTAATTCATAAAATTATAAATATTGAATCTTAAAAAATGGATTATATATTTCTAATATTTAGTTTAAATGTTTCTCAAATAGGTACATTTTTATTTTTAGTCATTATGAATAGTAATCATAGTAATTATTTGTCACCTCTGTAAGGGTAAAACAAGTAAATCAAAGTTAATACTATGGGATAAGGCCAAGAAATTTAAAATAAAAATTAATTTATCCTATATTATGAGTGTATTTCATCCATTAACATCTAATTTTCTAAAATATGGAATCATGGAATCCTTTTTCGTTGATTATGACATTTATATTATATTAATCATTAATTAAATAAAAAATTTCACTCTCTTTGTTTTAATAACTATTATATTTTTATATGGATTAAAAGATTTTAGGTTTATTTATAATTTTTTATTTTAATGTTGAATTATTTTTTTATCATGATAATTTATCTTATGTTTTAGTGATTGAATAATTACCTTAAATTCTTATGCAACGCCAACAAAGTATTTGTTCATGTAATTGAAAATAAAATAAATTATTTTAAAAGTATTAAAATTTAAAAAATATATATGAATTTTTAAATTGTATGATTTTTAGATAAATATAACATATTATTTATTTTTTAAATGTTTTTATTTTAATTATATTTCAATATTTTTTTCATTAAATTCAAACATAGTCAATAGTTCCTAAAATGATTAAAATGGAATATCTTGTTCAATAATATTTTATTAAATGATTTAAAATTCATAAAAATATCATCTTCATCCATGTGAATGAGTTATTTTTTATAATATTTTTAATTCTATACTTCTGTGTCACTTTTACTTTAATATTAATATTCTTGACCCCTAGAGAGTAAAAAACATTGATGTCACGATAATTGTCAAAAGGGTTAATACGGGGATAAAACTAAGATACAAGGGTTAAAAATAACCTAAACTTATCTAAATATTATTTTTTAAAATATATATACATATAATTATCCTATAATCTAAATATATCAATTTTTTTCCAAGTTATCCTGAAAATTAATTTATATTAAATTAATATTTCATGTAATTTCCAGGGTGCTCCTCCCCTCACTTATAAAAGGGAACCTCCTATCCCATCCTATTAAATTTTTAGCACTATATATCTGACAATAATAACTATAATATCATAATATATTCCATACCTACATCCTAGATCTTCTAAAATTTTAAAAATAAAATCCTTTCAAGGGCTAAGGTGTATGAAAAAGGTTATTTCTCAACAAAAAGGTAAAAATCTTAACCAATTACATTAAATTTTATTTCATCATCCACCTATTATAAATATATTTATTTTATAATAATTTAAAAAATTACTTATCATAAATATAATGAATTTTTATTAATATTATGTAACCACCATTATCCATCCTCTATACCATCAAATAGGATGTGAAATTATCGCCCGTGTGCACGTGTGGACTGTTGCATCTATATAGACATATAATTCATTTTATATCTCCATAATTTATGGTTGATTATTATGATGTATTTAGTGTTTATCTATATGATATAATTATGGTTTTTAATGATAATTTTTTATCTAAATTTCCTTCTTTTTATTAGAAAATGAATACGGTGTTCCTACATGCATATGACATATCGTCTCTATGAACAGTGTAAATCATTTTTATATCTCTAAATTTAATGAATGATTATTAATTTTTATATAGTTATTGTATATTATTATATATTATTTTTAAAACTGAATATATATTATAATAATAAGTACAAGTACAGTAACTACCGAACCAAAAATTTCATGAAAAATGAAACAGTTAACACCCTGAAACAACGATTTTAATAAGGAATTTTTAATAAATGGGTGTTAAATATTTTTAAGTGGATGATATAGGATATTATAATTATATAAAATATTATAGTGTAGTGGTATTATAAATTAAATTTTATTATACTGGATATTAGAGTTATTATGAAGCAAGTCAAACATGAGGTTGGAGAATTATGTTTCAATCCCATTTTTATCCGGATTGTTTATGCTTGAATTTATATTAATAGAAATTATATTAATATTATCCGATAAAGACATTAAATTTCATTATCTTATTTTTATTTATGGATATTACATCTTTTTGGATCATTTTACTCTCTTTAAGTACACATGATACCAAAATAATGTTTTTAAGAAAAACTAACTTTATTTCTCTCTTAGATCGAAAATAATTTTTATTCATATACATATTTTCTAAAAATGTTCTTAATATTATCCTATGATTATTTAAAGTCATTTTTACCCATTTTTTTCTTTAAATAAATTTTTTCCAAATGGATAATACTTTACAGTTTTGACCTTTTATAAAAAATTTGAAAGGAATCATTATTTTAACACATAAGACACAAACCACATTTCCCACCATCATAGACAAACATTTCTATAAAGATTTACTTACATGTTTAATTGGTTATTTTAAAAGAAAATTTTTAACATTTTGGAAAATTTTAGATTTTAAATAATTGAATTTAAAATGAAAGGGTATTTTCCTCAAGAAATATTTTAGAGATCTTTTAAAGGAAATTTTCATCCATGATAAAATAATTTGATGTTACTTATGATTTTCATGGGATATGATATAATGATAACATCCTTATTTGTTCTATTTTTGGTTTATGATTAATATGATGAAATATTTATGAAACCGATTTCATTTCCCCGAGTTATGGTATAATGAAGGTTGATCTGTTTATGATACTAGTTTCCTTTCAACATGTTATGATATTATGATATAATGATATGATAAATGTTTTATGATCTTATGGGACACATATGAATGATCTTCATTATGATTTTCATGACATTATAATTATATATCCCTCTAATGAATTGGGTAAATATTAATGTTTTATGTAATCAAAAGGTACACATGAGGTTATCCTAGTCCTAAAAAAGAGGGCACATGAGAGGTTATACCAAGCCTATAAATGAGGGTACTTGGGTGGTTATCCAAAGATCAAAATATGGTACATGGTAGGTTATCACAAGACCAAAATAGGTTACATGTAGGTTATGTAAATCCAAAAATAGGATATAAAAAAGGTTATCCCAATACCAATGCAGGTACATAGGTAGTTTTCCCATGACTAATATATGATGAATGTGTTGATGAATAGCCATGATATAATATTTACATGATTATAATTATGACACAACTTTATGAAATGATATTTTTATAATATTATTCTATCATGGATCATGTTTTTTTATTCCTTTATGATTAATGTATTATAAACTTCCAATAATTATTCCATGACTTATGATTATGATATGTGAAATGTTGGGTATGGGTTTAAAAAGTTAATATCAGGTTATCTTACCCATATGATCATTTTATTCATGAATAATTAATGATATATCTCTTATTTATCCTTAATAATAATATGAGTTCACCATTTATTATGATTCATTTTCCCAAGTATTTTATGAAAGGTTTTAAGAATGTTATGTCTAAGAAGGATAGAAGTTTCGAAAAACATAGTGGTTGATGATGTAGATATTTTATGTAGTAGTTTTTTATGTATCCGTGTTTCTAATAACGCTAAAACATTACAGTCCCAATATGGATTTTAATGTAATTAAATGTATTTTAATTTAATACTTGGCAATATTTATGTACAAAATTAATGGGTAGAAATACATGTCATACAAGAAGAACGGTTTCACCGTCATTCAAGGCCATGCGATAAGGATTATTCTATATAGTTTGAGGTTATGTAGGATGAATCTTTTTGTAGGGATTAGGCTAATATAGCATTTAAAATAATTCATGCCCAAATTTTTTTGCCTTAAATGAGGTATTTTGGATATGACTTATATGCGGTAATCTCAATATGTACTTGTATCCATCAAAGGAAAATTATTGTAGGAATGCGTTGGTACTCAAAACAAGGTTATAATACCCCATATATAGATATGTAATGACTTTTAGGATGAATTTGTATTTTTGAGTTAGTGGATTTTTTGTTTTTATAATAAAGACTCAATATGAGATTACAAGAGTTTAGAAAACCATATAGTATGTTTTTAGATGGGGTTTAAGGTTTAGTGGATGAATAGTGGTTTTGAAAAGTATTGGATGATGAACTGATAATCAGGGATGCTAAAAATAGTAGAATTATAGATTCATCGTGTGAACATGGTGTTCATGCTATGAGTTTTTCAGGAATAAGGGAAAGGAATCTTCAACCCAAGGTGATTCATGGAATCACACCATGAATGTGACAAACATCATTATAAAAAAGGGGTCTTAAGACTCCTTTGTTCATGATGTAGGATAATGCATGGGAGGTCCGAATGACCAAATCTCCATCCCCAGTGATTTTCCCATTTAAAGGGATTATCTTTGTGGAATTGTTCTATGAATATAAGTAATTACCTTATACCGTTCTTATTTATAGTTTTATATTCTTATTTGGATTGATTTTGGAATAGGGTATGGCACAAATACTAATGGAGCATGGTGGAATTGGGAGAAATCAATGGGGATTTTCTCAGCTTCCATACAAGATGACTCTTGATTCGGTCTTCATGTATTTACTCACCATTTTGATAAATCTATGACACCATATTTATTTTTTAATGGTTTTTAGTGATATCAGTTAAAATTATTCATTTAATTGACATTTTCAATTGGGGATTCTATATTTCGTAGGCTCATGGGTGTATTATGAGTGGGCTACACCCCATCACTCAAGGTATCTGTGTGGCGTAGTCAGCCAATGAGTTATAAAAATTTATTAATTTATTAATTAAATGGTTAAATTATTTATAAATTGTTATAATTAATTATTTTGGATTCTTTTACATGATTTAGGGGAACATAATAATGGGATGTGGATAGATAGACATGGAAAAGTTTGGTCGGAGTTTTCGAGATGATGTTTAAAAAGAAAATGGATTCTAGTTGATGTTGATATTGGTGGTACCTTGTATAAACACATAATTTATTATTTATTTTAATTATGTAATGTGATGGGTGGTATGTTCACTAAGGTAAATATAATGTTTTGTAAAAATTAATAAAATATTTTTATAAATGAATTTCCTATGGACTGGACAAAGTGCCAAGGGCCATGATGGTCACCTATCCACTGGACTGAATACCTCGTCTGTTGATGTTTAAGGGATTGATAAAAAATGTTTTACTAGTTACACATGGAACCAAGGGTTTATAAATTAAATGTAGTGATAATAACATTGTTTTCCAATTGTAGGTTCCTTAGACACCACCTTGTAATAGAGACTACGTGACTAGAATATTTGGCCAAGTATGCCATGTGAATACTAATTGACGACTTTTAGAAATTTGTCTTATGATATGAAAATGGGGTGAGTGTTAACCCCCACCCACTAAGACCTTATTACCAATGTAGGTATTTCATATGAAGTGTATTTTTAAGTTGGGTGTTCAGACCAACCCAGAGTTACATGGAAATGGGATGTGCTTGAGGCCATCTCCTTTATGTGACTTTCTTAGGAGGACAATGAGGCCTCGACAATACTATAATGATTCCAATGGATGTTATGAACTCTGATTTTCTGGTGAATAGTTGAGATACAAGTTGGGATAATAGTACCCATATTGGGTGTTTGTAACACAAAAAAATTATAAAAGAACAAGTTTTTATTCAATAGCGTCTATGACACACAACCCCAAGCATAGAAAGGAATATAAAATCCCAAGAATTTATAATATATTTAATATTTTAAATTAAATATATTATATAGATTTAAATTCATGCAATACTGAGTTAGCTTGTGTTGCATACAAAAACAAGTTTCTTCGATATCTTGGGATACAAGCAAGATCCGGTTTTACCAAATACTATTAATATTGAAATTTAAAAATAAAATTACCATCTAGCCATTAAATTTTAGGAAATTAATATAATTAACAAAAATATGAATATATTTAATTTAATTCATTTCTTACCAATTAATTAGAAATGAATATGAAAAATGATTAAATACAAAGGAAATTTTTTTATAAAAGAATATTTTATTACAGGAAAGGCATTTTATCGTAATAAATTATATTAATTATTATTAAGGAATGATATTAATATAATTTATATTTAATATATTAAATAATTTTTTTTAAAAAAATAATCCAATAAATTTGGTAGACATAAGATAAAGAGAAATCTAATTTTACACATAGAAAGGTGTATTTTTCAAAAGGCAGTTTCTCCACCTTTTAATGGCGCACTTGTTTTAAGACTAATGTTTAACACATTTATAAATTTTATTTGAAAAACTAATCTTAATTTTATAAATAATAATCTAAAAATAATCTTAGGGTGAGTTTTTGGTATTTTTATAAGAATTTTCATTTGTTGATGAATAGTTAAGATATACTGGGGTTTAATTGAAAGATGCTTTTTTTGTTTAAATAATTTATAATTTTAAATTATATTTTATTTTGTTTTAAAATTAATAATATTTCAATTAAAAATATATTTATCCAATTTAGGAAATTATAACCATTTTCATATTAAATTTTGTTATAAAAACATTATAATCATTTGAACATTTTGAATTTTAAAACCCGCTTTCTCGCCATGTCTGCAGGATTAATTTCAATTTAATTTTTTCCAATTCCATGAATTGAATTTGGAAAAATGGAGTCCATATTTTTAATTAGTATACTTTATAATGTTTAACAAATTCAAATTATTATTTTTTGAAATGTGAATAATTAAAATAGCTAAAATTAATAATAGTGATTAAGGTAAAAATGAGTTTACTTAGTGGTTAAACATAAAATCTAAGGTTTAAGAATGACCCAAAAACATATATAGTACCCATTTTATGGAAATATTTATAAAAATGGACTCCATATTGGTAATTATCATTTTTGGTTTTATTTATGCCTTTTTAGGTGAAAACACGGGTTTACCTAACTTCTTGTCAAAAAATGCCAAGTGTGTCCTCTCCCCCACTTATAAAAGGCATCCCCCTATACTCCACCCTTAATACCTATAAAGCCATTAGTTTCAGAATATACCTACTAGAAACACTCCCCAAATTATCTCTTCTAATAATAGGATCATTATCTTGTGAGTAATATGATCTTAAGAAGGCATTAGTGCAAACATAAGGAGGAAAGCTAAAGAAGAAGTAATGTTTTTCTAAAATCACTGTTATTTTATTTACTCTTCCACATCCATAAATTATTATTATATCACAATTATATGTTAAATTTGGTATATTAAATATAACTATATGTTGTTATATTAAAGGTATGAACTACATTCAAACACACTTCAATCAAATTGGATACACAATAATTATTCATGTGTACGGTGAACTACCGCCTCACAAACCGATGTCATTTGTTTTTTCCATTAACACATTTCATGGTTGGGAATAATGATAGATTTATAGTATATAAATTATATATATTATTTTATTAATATTATTTAATTATTATATAACACATATATTTATGATTTCAATTTTGCGGATGTACGATAACGTCGTTGATGTGTATGACAGACTACCACCTCGCGAAGTGAAGTGATTCATCCACGCTTTACATGGAATGTATTAAGGATGTGTTTATTAAACATTTATTTTATATATAAGAAAAATATGATAAATTAATGATATTATAACTATATATAACTAACTTATCTTTCTTTTAATATGGAATTAAAATGGATGAAGTATTCATGCTTACGTCTAACCTGTCGTCTCCATGAACAGTGAATTTCATTTCCTATCACTAAATTTTATTGATTATCCAAAATAAATATATAATAAATATATATAATATTTAAATCATGGTTTACATTATGTTTATTATTAAATCATGATCTATGTAAAATTAGCACAAAATAAATAGTCATAATATACTAAAAAAACAACACTGTTATTACCTAAAACAATGAAAATAATGAAAGATTATTAATGAACAAGTAATAATATGTTATAAAAAGATCATATATGATATAATAAATATTAATATGTTTCTTTTATAGTTTAATAAAATTATCAAAACCGTTATACTGGAGGTTAAAGAGTGTTCAACCAAAGGTAAGCATAATGTAATGGAATTCATCTCAATTGACATTCTATTGAATATTATTTGTTATTATACTCCAATTAAATTTAATGTGGTGTATATAATACCCCTTTTTTATTTAATATCTGGATTAACTCTTAATTAATTGTATTTTATGTTTCACTTTAAATTATCTTATCCATGGGTTTTGACTTGAAAATTAACAGGTGGTAAAAGTTATCATTTCAATCTCACTTTCTTTTTTGATTGTTAAATTTCTCTCGAAACTATCACTTTTTTATGATGATTTTTATTATACACTACATCACTAGTGTAAATGGGATCCAAAACAATAGTTCTATACCCATGTACTCTCTAAGTCGTGGGTATAATGTATCTCATCCGACCTATACCCACGGTTGTTTAAAAAACCGTGCGTATATTCCCTTACACATCCAACATCCCTCAGGCTCCTTCTTCCCCTACCACATTGATGAGCCACAATACCATCCTATGAGTTCTGGACTCCCCGCCCCTCCCCACCTCTACCTCAACCTTGTCCTCCTGACCTATGCCTCGACCTCGCGACCTCCGCCTCTACGTCGACCTCTCGGCCTCTACCTCTATGTTGACCTCCACCTCCCGGGCTATGCCTCCATCTCGACCTCCCTTCCACCACCTCTACCTCGACCTCATATCCTTTAACTTTTCCTAAAACTACTGGCGTCTACCTCTCCCTCTCCCTCGACCTCTCTGCCTCCGCATCCTGACCTCAGTCTCCTTCCCTCTGCCTCCTGGCCTCCGCCTCTAGCTCAACCTCCCATCCCCCACCTCCACCTCGACCTCCCGACCTCAGCCTCTATCTGAACCATCACAGTATTTGTGGTTTTTTGGTTAATTGTTTCTCAAATTTCTGGATTTACGTCCAACCACTATCTTCTACATGTTGTGGAAACTTATATGGGGTATAATAAGCTGATCTATGGTTTATATGGACAAATATTGGTGTTTACCTAAGGTCAATGTTTGTGAGGACCATAGATCTTCATTTCAAATTTATTTTTTTGTTGTTGGATATATTTCCTCTATTAGAGTGGTGTGGGTACCAATACAAACACCTTTGTGTAATGTGTACGCAGTGTCCATACCAGGTGTTTCTATCTTCCTTTCTGATTTTTTTGTAAAATATTATATCTTGATATATGTTAGTGAGAAATACAAGAAATAAATAGTTTCTTAATCCTTTTTATATTTGATCTTGATCTGTTTTTTCATACGGTCGTACTCAATATGTCTCACTTTTGTAAATTTTGTGTTAATGATTATTGTATTGTAGGTTTGTAAGTCAAAAAAGTTATGCATGAATTCTTGCAAATGGAGTTAATAGTCACAAGTATGTTAATCAAACGAGTCAAGAATTTTAAGGATAAGGCATCCGAACCTACTTTCTGCAATGTAGGTTTATACTCACTTTATTAGCGACATTTCATTTATAGTGTCATGATCTCCAATTGTGCATGTTCTCATTCTAGCCTAGAATAAGTTTTGTCTTGAGGGTTTACTCCTGTCCAG
This sequence comes from Viscum album, assembly GCA_963277665.1. NCBI lineage: Eukaryota > Viridiplantae > Streptophyta > Magnoliopsida > Santalales > Viscaceae > Viscum > Viscum album. The sequence continues at coordinate 1,769,387,033 of OY728141.1, read as the reverse complement.
TGAGATTATTTGTTTCATCATCAATGATTCCTGTAGAACTTCCATAAAAAATGTATGAAAACAAAATTTATTTTATCTAGTGTCATGTATTTGTGATAACATGATGTAATTTATTTTCTCACATGTATATTAAAATATTGTAGGGAGACTCATTTATGAAATGTTTCTTCATCATCTGTGATTACTATTCAACCTCCGGTTTTACACTTTTGGATTTTAATATTTTTGTGTAATGTTTCTTGAAATTAGAGAATATTTTTTAATATATATATCTGATTTTTTTTGATTCTGTGGATTGAATTTTTTTATCTCTAAATGCATCTCAACCTTATGATGTGGAGACACAAAATAAGTAGAAAATATAGCAATATGATCAAGTATAGTTTGGAAAGTTACAACAATGGTAGGTGTAATTAGTGCCACAGAAGGAATAGGCTTTGAAGGACTATAGAAAACCAAATCCCTACCTATAGAAGAAAGTGTAACAAATGAAACTTCTCCAGATTTTGAACATGATTCATGTTATAGAGATTTAAAGGTAAGTACTATAGCTTCCTTATTAATATTATAGATTAATTTTATGAAGCATTGATGATTTATAGATATTATTTAGAGTGATTATAAAATCATCCCTATAACATATTGAGATAGATTCATGATTTCCTTCAATTTTCCACCATCAGGATCATCACGATTGTCCACTGTATCATTAAATGACTCATCTGTTCCTACACCCAGATTTTTAACTGCTTCCCTGGTGTCCTATAATTTACCCATAAGATCTCTCATGAAATCATGCATTATCACTGGTGTTATCAATGATGAGAATATAATCTTTTTATATAGTAGTGATAGACTCTTCAAACTTCCCCAATATTTGATTCTTTGAATTCCCTACATGTTAGTAAAAATCAAATGAAATCAGATAAGGAGGGGTAATTTCTCTTTAATTTGAGCTAAAATTATGATAGATGACTCTCTTCTAAGATATTATATACTTCCAACTTTATCACTGGGATAATCCTTAATCCTTTTTTTTTAATTTTATCATAATTTATCTTTGTATACAACCTAATGTTATCAATATTATCAATAGGCTTATTGTGTGGGACCTCTTTTATTGAATGTGCATCAAAGTGAAATGAAACCTTATATGATAACTTATCATTCAATTCCTTTTTTATTGATAGGAATGTCATACAGTCCTTTGTAACATGACAAGTTACCTTCCATCTCCTTCCCCCACCTCCTCCTCTGCCTCCGCCTCCACCCCCGCCGTGCCTCTGCCCCCACCCCTACCTCCGCCTCTGCCTTAACCTCTACGGCTTCCTCTGCCTCCGCCTCCTCTCATACTCTACCTCCCAACCATAAAAGGTATTCATATTCTCCTCAAATATTATTTTTTTTAATTTATTTTAATCCATATTAATGAATTAAATATATTTATGTGAATCCCACCTGAGCAAGGTGGAATTCATCTTAGATCTAGGGGCTATATATTCTCTTTTATAAAGGTGGATGATGTGGGTATGCTACAAACCATTTTTCTATATTTTCAAGGAAGGTGAATAAGGTATGTTGTGTCCTAGGGTTTTCTAGATTTTAGGGTGATATTTTAGGATACTCTATTGTATTTATTTGGTGCTTAAGGATTGTAGAATTTTGGGTTAATTGTTTGGAAACTGATTGCATTGGTTTCACTTAGGTATTAGTTATTATTTCATTGTAGAAATTATATAATTGAGTTTATTTAGTGATAGAACTTGGTTCATTAATTTTTAGGTGATTCATGATGATTTTTTGGAGTATGAAAGCTCACATATGGTCTTGGTACGTGATCTTGAGATTTTTTATGAAAAATTATTAGGAAACATTATGACTCACTGGGATTAGGAAGGTGATTGTTTCATATTGTTGATGTATATTGATAATGGTATGCCTATTATGTTATATATATGTCAAAGGGTGATTTTTATTTTAAAAAAACCTCAATAGTGACTAATATTCATTTGCGGTAATTAATAATATATTAGATATTCTATAAAATAGATTATTGTGTGTGACACAATTAACATGATAAAACCAAACCAAACCAAACCAAACTTGTACCTCTCCAAACAGAATTGCCAACCATAAACCCTTGCTAACCCGAAATGAACCGAGTAGAACCAAACTGTATTGATTGAAACAAAATTGAATCAACATAATTTGATCCATAATGAATAGAATAAAACCAAATAAAAACTAGAATGAATTTTTTTTATAAAAGCATTCACAAACTTACCGAACCTTACTGGAATAAATGTACATCAAAATGACCAAAATAGATCTGAATGATCAAAATCATGAAATCTGAATTGAAATTGAAAAAAATTGAGTGAAACTAAATTGGACCAAGTCGAACTTATCTAACTTGAACTAATATTATATTACAAATGATGAATCAAATTGGGCCAAATATAATGAATATAAACCAATATGACCTTAACTGACATGATCAAAACCAAACTAAACCAAATTTATATGAAAAAATGTAATAAAGTTGTGTTTATTAAAACCCAAATGAATGAAATTGTTTAAGATAATATAAATAAAAACATGATAAAATAAATCTAATGAAAATGTCCCAAAGAAACTTGTATCAATAAAATCCGAACTGAGTTGAAACTAAATCCAAACAGATTATATACTATAATTGGAAGAGTGATTATTAATTAATAGGACTCTAATATTTGAAAATATCATTTTGAAACATGGATTTATTTCCCACTTGATTACAAGAACATTATTGGACCCATGAGGCGTTGTGGTTTATATATGTCGGGTGGTGACTTATTTAATCACATGAGGCAGGTATGTTGTTTTTGAGTTTTTATTTTATTTTCATTATCTCATCAACCACTTAGGACTTTTAACTATTTCTACGAATTGAGGGTATTTATATTCTATAAAGGGGGCCAGAAGGGCACTAGAGATGACTACGTGGTTTTCTTTGTGGAGGAGGGAGATTAGGGTAGTTGAGGGATTAATAGTGTGTTTCATTTTTTTCCTTATTTTAATCTGTTGGTTCTATTTATTTTTATTTCCTTTGACATGAATATATGACATACAGATGGGTCATTCCAAAATTTTATTTATTTTCCAAGGTTGTTTTAACTAATTATTTGTTGGAGAAATAATTCTTAAGTGGTGACTCCCAAACGAGATCTCATGAGATATTCAAAAATAGAACTGACCATGAATGATCAAACTATCAACCAAATTCATAGGTAGGGGATAATAATAAAAAATACCTCAAAAAACCCAAATGAAGAACAATATATGTTTACACTAGATATTTATAAAGGAGGGGCTCACATCAAACAACCTGAGACATAGAACCTTATGTGGTCATGTCCCTAAAATCCCACCATGTTGTCCCATCAAAAGAGACACAAAAACACATTCTTTAATAAGGAGATCAATGTTTTATAGAATACCCATTTTGAAAAAAATGAACCACTAAAATTTATTCTTCTTTCATCAAAAAATAAATGGAAATCATTTCACAATTCAATACTTAGGCCCTTACATGACATGGTTATTGTAAAACGTCTCCAAAACAAATTTCATAAAAAACACCAGTTGTTTTGAAATCAAAACACATAAGGATTTTACTTGGTTCACCTAAAATAGGCTACACTGAAGATTTTTAAAGGAGTCAAAATACTTTATACTCACTTTATATTGATATATATTTCAATCATGATCAGTCCATGCTAAGACACACTATCTTTATAAGGTTTATGGACTTTCTACTCCCCATCCATGGGGAACTCTCTTTTCTTCTAATTCATACACAACTATAGGGATGTTTTTTACTAGTTTATACAATTGAGGGTATCATAAAAAATTTATAGACATAAAGGTCACTTTTGTATCAGAATAAGTTACTAATTCACCTTAAAACCTTGATTCAAGAATAGATTCATTATTATGCTTCACTTTTTTGCGCTTCCAAAATTATAAAGTTGGATGTGAAAAATTCCTTGTCAAGAGATAATTCTATGAATTTTTAAGATAGATTAGAATGACCTCTTGATATAAGGGCAGATTACTTATCATTTAAATGAATAAAATAGCAACAACACCTCTTCCAGATTAAGATTATTCAACACCAGAATAATCATTTTTTACAATATTTCTTCAACAATCGGATATTTCAATAGTTCATCTTCATCTTCACGTGTCTTCCTCTAATAAACTAGATATAGAAATAGAACTCATCTATCCTTAATGGATCTATTATCCTCTCCGTGAAAAAGATATGAATTGTTTCTCTCATTTTTATTATGTCAAAAAAGGATATGAAAATATTTTCTTCTTATATTTGACTCCAAAACTATCGTGTGATGTTTTATGTTGCTCTTCAAAACTCTAACCCTTATATCAATAGTTGGGATCAATATTCCTTCCTCTAATCCCCCAATATTAAGCCATGTATCCTAGTCATTTAGTGTTTTTAAAACACACCCCTTTAAGTTGATTCAAACCATTGAATCTCAATACAATTCTTTATCTCTTTAAATTGAAATCAAATATTCAATATATTATTGAAAATGATGACTGAGGACATTAAATTCTTCACTGTAGTTTGGTCCACTTTGAATTCAGACAAATTTCAGAAATAAAAACCTTTATTGTGACATGGAAATTGATTCAATAAAAAATACATGGAATCTGGATGAATCTTTGGAGATCAACTTAGAGAAAAGAGGGGGATAAGAAGAAAAAATAACACCCTAATTGGTGAATGAACATAAGAGACTAAAATTTGTATCTATCCACTAGGTACCCATTGGATTTTTTCATCATGAAAGTTGTTTTAGAATGACCAATGTTTTTCCAAAATATCCTCTAGGTTTCTTCCTAACACATTTAAAATTCAAAATTCACTGAAATTTATGAGGTTTTCAAAAAAAATTAATATTATTTCATGCATGAAAATATTTAGATCGTGATTGTATCTCCTAAGATAAGATACATGATATACAACATTAATCATCCAAAAATTATGAGGAAGAGATAATAAGTTTTTCACTTTACTAATCCACCCCACATTCTCAGGCAACCCCATAAACATGGGCACCAATTTCCCCTACCTCCATATCTGCATCTATATCAATCATGGAGACACTCATTGAAATGCTTGGTCACCCACCTCAAAATACAGAGGAAAGCATCAGAAATCATTATATGGCCTATTATATATCTATGAAAGTTTCCAACTACTTCATTATAAGATAGATATTCTCTGAAATCATCTATATGAATCTTTTCAAAATAACATTTGATTTCATCAACTCTTAACAATAAAGAATTATTCTCCACAACCTACCATATAAATCCGTAAAGGGTACCATCCGAATAAGAACTTGATAATTATTATTATATCTGAACTCTCTATGTTCTAGATAATAATCCAATGAACCCTTGAAACAAAGAAAACATAACCAAAACATACCCTCTAAGATCTTCATAGTATGCTCAGAAAACCCTTTTTTAGGATGGATGAAAGTGATCAAGATGATTTGGATTTAGAGAACCTTTTATGACAAACTCGTATTGAATAGAGAAGATACTATAGTATAATATATTAAACCTATATGTCAAACTATTAATAGTCTAACATCATAATATTCCGGAGTATTTTCAATAGCATGTAATTGGACAGATCCTATTCCATGTTATCATTCCTAACTCCCTTGAGAAGTATCACCATGTTAACATTATTTTCCCTACCTGCGGGCATCACATCCCCCACCATTGATGAAATAAACTGTGAAACCCCATATACTAGTTAGTTATGGGACTTTTAAACTCTCCCCTAAACCCTTCATCTAACCAGATCCTATGAAACTATTCAACAATTGGAAAGTACTACAATACTACTACAACCCATATTCATACATGATCGACATACAACTAGGTGCGGGTGGAATATAAATCAAACATGAATAAACCTGTTTCACTAGTAACACTTCACATTCATGACTCCTCAAGGAGGAATAAATGAATTACAACTCTGGATACTCTATCCATTTACCTTAAGACCCTTAATAAGTCCCTGTTTTAATATAAGACTACCCATATATATTTTTCCTCATTCAGGTTTTTATCACTTATGAAGGATTAATTCATGACCCCAAAAAAAGATGACAGGTGAATGAAAAATTCATTTACCAAAATAACATACTTCAAAACAGCCTAAAAAATCCTAGCCCTGAATACCTCATTTTTAGCTAGTGGGGGTGAAGGTGGAAGGGGTATTGGGGGTGGAGGAGGCAGGGGGTGAAGGGGGTAGGGGTGTGGGGGAGGGGGGTGTCCAGAAGGGACGGTGTCCAATAGGGGGTGGGGGTTCTAGCAGGTGAAGGGGCCTAGGGGGAAGTGTGTGTGTGTGGGGGGGGGGATAGTGGGGGTGCATGTGGGGGGGGGGGGTGAATGTTAGGGGGGCGGGGGCAGTGTGTAGGGGGTATTGGGGGGAAGGGGGTAGGGGCATGGAGGGGCGGGGGGGGGGGGGGTTCTGGTGAAGGGGGCTAGGGGGTAGTGTGCATGGGGTGTGGCGGTGCAATGGGGTAGGGGGTAGTAGGGGTGAAGGTGGGAGGGGGGGGAGTGGGGGGTGAAGGTTGGGGCGGGCGGTGTGCAGGGGGTTGTGGGAGTGAAGGGGGTAGGGGGGACAGGGAGGGGTAGGGGGCATTGTGGAGGTATGGGTGAAGGGGGCTAGGGGGAAATTTGTAGGGGATTCAAGGGAGGGGGGAGTGGGGGGTGAAGGTTGGGGGGGCTGTAGTGTGTAGGGGGTAGTAGGTGTGATGGGGGGGGGGAGGGTGGGTGTAGGGGGGGAAGTGGGGGGATGATGGTTGGGGGAAGTTGGGATGAAGGGGGTTGGGTTGAGGGGGTAGGGTGGAGGGGGTAGTGGGTGTGAGGGGGAGGGGGATGGGGCAGGGGTTGTGGGGGTGCAAGGGGGTAGTGTCCAGGGGGTCTCGAGGAGTGGGGAGGGTGTGTCCATGAGGGGGGTGTCCAAGGTGCTAGTGGTAGTGGTGTGTAGGGGGTGTGGGAGTGGGGGGTGAAGGTTGGGGGGAGGGGGGGGGGGTAGTGTGAAGGGGGTGGGGGGATGTGGGTGTAGGGGGGGGAGTGGGGGGGATGAAGGTTGGGGGTAGTTGGGATGAAGGGGGTTGGGTGGAGGGGGTAGGGTGGAGGGGGTAGTGGGTGTGAGGGGGGGGGGGGGGAGGGGGGATGGGGCAGGGGTTGTGGGGGTGCAGGGGGGGGGGGGAGTGTCTAGGGGGTCTCGAGAAGTGGAGAGGGTGTGTCCAGGAGGGGGGTGTCCAGGGTGCTAGTGGCAGGGGTGTGTAGGGGGTGTGGGAGTGCGAGGGTGGGGGTTCAGGGGGAGAGGGATGTCTCCTAGGGGTGTCCATGGGTGGGGGTGTTCGAGGGAGGGTGCATGGGTATGGGGGTGCAAGGGGAGGGGGCTGTCCAGGAGGGGTAATTGGGGGGGGGGCTGTTCAAGGGGTATAAATATTGGGTTTTAACAAATCTAATTGACATAAATAAAGTAATTGATGGCCTCAATTAGTAGGATTTTACCCTATGAAGCCCATTTATTTGAGATTATAAGGGAGATAGAATCATTGGAATTTTTCCCTTGACTATGAACAAGATGAGATCCAAAAATTTAGGCATGAGTGAATTTATTTACAAGAGAAGTTCAAGATCATCATGATCAAGACACAAACAATTTACGCTGAACCACCCCATGAGTGTCTCACTATCGCACACCTTACCCTTTAGGAACTTTCTTATCTATTAAAGAGATATATATCAAGATCTTATATATAAGGACCTGACCATATTACACTATATAATCTTGATTTTAGATAAGAAAAAACTTCCTTTTACATTGAGTATCTTTGCATGTTTATATATTTAGAGAATTAGGACATGATACATTTATAACCTTACACATTGTTACAGTGTGGATACCATAAAAACAGTTTCCATTTGTTTCAAAATTTAAAACATTTAATATTAAAACATTATTTCTTTGAAAATTATCCAAAAATTTAACTTGGAATCCTTATTTTTATTATACTCCCTTATGACCTGTGAAAATCATTTAAAAAAACTTTTTATGAGAACAAAAAGCTCAGTAAGGGATGTAAAAGAAGTAAAGAGCACATTAGTCCATTAATACTTGTAACGTATGAAAACATTTTCTAAAGACATTCTTATCACCCATATATACTTACATTGTGAAACATGATATTTAGAAAAGATCCACAAAAAACAGGATAACATAAACATAATCATAAAGGTATCTTGGGGCATTACTGAAAAAATCTTTTAACCCTCTTGGCTTCCTTGTAATTTGTAACCCTCACAGATACCTTGCAATTTCTGTAACCATCTCAGTTACACTTAGACTAACCATATGACTGACCAAAAAATAACACACACCCAATGCATTAGAGAGAAATATAGGTCCCACCGTTCAACATAAATAACTTCAAAGAACCAGAAAATTATAAATAAACATGAATAATTGCATAAAACATTTCTCTAAAATTTTGTAAAACATAATTTTAAAAGAGTATTTTAAAAGAAAATTCCCTTATAAATATCATAAAATTGAATAGTGACTTGATAGAGTTGATGGAGTATGTAAATATACAATAAATAAACATAATAAAACATAAAATATATAGAATCCATCACAAAATCAATTCTAATACCACATAAGTAATGAAGTAGAATGTTTACCTAAATAATAGAAATCATGTTAAGAATTCCCTTACCTTGGGTTTTTCTTACTTCAAAATCATTTAAACCACCTTTATAATAGTTAAAGGAGTGTTGTTAATATATTAAAGAATCATATCCATATTTATAATACCTTATATGATTATTTTGTTAAATAATTTCACCCTTTAGTTGTTAGTATTTTGTTTCTTACACTGTTTTGGGTGAGTTCTTTATATGATTTTCATGAACGGTTCATGATGGATTGATCTTGTCGATTAGAAGTGAATTTCCAGAATTGGAATGGAAAGGTATTTACATATTTCTTGTACCATAATTTATATCATTTATCATTTTGATGTTTTTTATGAGGATGATTCATAAGTTAAAACACTAATGATGTTCGTTTAGATAGTTTTTGTGGTACTTTGATATCAACGACCTCATATTGTCTTATAAATTAAAACCATGAGTTAAAAAGAATTCTAGAACCATGTATTAGGAATAATACATATATTATAAAATTTTTAAACCATAAAAATGGTTTCATGACCAGACTTTAAAGAATTAATGAAAATTGAAATCACATCATCCACGATGTCGGTAATTCGACACATCACGAACAATGTTTTTATTCTTTAAATAAGTGGGAGAGGAGAAGAAGAATGATGATGAATTTTCCATGAACATGAGGAAATACAAAATATACATGACTTCTGGAGATTAAATTAATCTTGGGTAAGAGGAGATTAAGAAATAAGAAGAAAAGAAAAGAACAAAAAAGAAAAGAATAATTGAGAAATCCCTTACAAACATTCGACACCCTAACGGCAATGCAACATAGTTTTAGAAAATATTAAAAAGAGAGGGTACAAGAGTCACCCATCCAGAAATAAATCATAATAAAGAATAGATCAAGAATGAGAATTAAATAAGAACATGTTATGGAAACTTGAATGTTATACCACATAAAAGAGAAATTGAATAGAAAAAGAAAGAAATTGTGAATTTTCATACCATGTTGAGAAACTCCTTGAACGTGACGGTTGAGACCTTGTGGGATTGAGGAAACCATGGGAGGACTAATAGGGAGGTAAGGTGGATATATATTCAATGATGAGGAATTTTTAATGAATTTAATGAAGGAATGGGTTGGTATTTATAGAAAAAGTGATGGATTATTTTAATAATTTCAAAGGGACACCTCATTAGTGGTATTTGCAAAACCATGGGTTTTCCCATGGTATTTTCACATGGTATTAGCCACTTGGAAAAACTAACATCTTATTTAAAAATACAAAAGTATACCAGATTTATTACACCATTATTACATCATTACTGATTTCATTAACAGACTGAAACTCAAACTGTATTTTTTACTATTCACTGAAAATAAACAGTTTCATAAAAATACCAAAAATTCACCATAAACATGTTTTGACATGTAGAATTAAAAAATGAAATCCGTTTTTTTGAAAATAATTTTCTAAATATTATTAATTTAATTTATAAATAAAATCACATTTATTTCAAAAAGTAACAATTTTAAAACTATAACATCTTTTATATCACATTGAAAAATTAACCAGGATGTCATTTTCTTAAACCCTTAAAAAAATAAATTAATTATAAAATTTACTATTCATTAGGGTCACATTACTCTTCATAAAATGTATGATACTATTCAAAAAAACAAGTTTGATTCATCAGACTCTAAATAACACACTGAACACAATTGTAGATGACTATTTTTTGAAACTCAAATCATAAAAGCTGCTAAATTAAGTTGGAAGGATAGTTATAAATATCTACATTAGATAAAATTTCATACATTTCAATTTATTTTTAGAAATCCTTTGGGTGATACAATATCCACACCTTCTGGAAATTGCATCCTCACAAATTTTATTTATATATTAAAAAAGTGAGGATACCTCTCCCTCATAACATTTTCAAACTCCCATGATACCTCTTCTACAATGTGGTTTCTCCACAAAACCTTTACCTAGTGGATTACCTTATTACACATTACTTGTTCTCTTTGATCAAGAATCTTAACATGTTTCTCTTCATAAAAAAGGTTATCTTCCAACTAAACTGCTTCTGCGCTCAAGACATGTGATGAGTCTGGCACATACTTCCACAACATCAAAACATGAAAATCATTGTTTACCTGTGACAAACTCGGAGGAAAATCTTCTTGGTATGCAACTGTTCCAACTTTATCTAGGATTTAAAAAGTTATGATGAACTGCAGACTCAGCATCCCTTTCTTACCAGAATGCATCACACTTTTCCAAGGAGAGATTTTAAGGAAAACATGATCACCTACCTCAAATGAGAATCTTTCCTTTTATTATCTGTATAAATTTTCTGCCTTCTCTGAGCTATTGTCATGTTTTGATAGATCATATTCACTTTCTTAGTCCATTCTTCCACTAATTATGGCCCCATAAAATTTCTTTCACTGACTTCATCCCAAAATGCTGGAGTCCGACACTCCTTCCCATACAGTGCCTCGAAAGGTGCCATCTATATACTGGAATGAAAACTGTTATTATATGAAAACTCAACTAAAAAATGATGTTGATCCCAACATCCTTTATATTCCATTGAACAAGCTCAATGAATATAATCCAATGTCTGAATTTTTCATTCTTACTACCCATCTGATTGAGGATGAAAAGCTATACTAAAATTTAATTATGTGCCAATGAATTCCGAAGTACCTTCAAAATGTTAGAAGTGAACCTAGGATCCTGGTCAGATACAACGGAAATAGTATCTCCATGTAACCTGAAAATCTCTTTTAGGTATAGTCGAGAAAGATGATCCAAAGACATTATATCTTGAATAGAATGAAAATGTGTAGATTTTGTCAGCCGATCAGAAATAACACAAATCGCATTGTTACCATGAGAAGTCCTTGGTAGTCCCATCAGAAATTCTATGGATACATTCTCCCATTTCCACTCTAGAACTATAAAAGGATAAATCATCCCCTTCGGTAACTGCTACTCTACTTTAACCTATTGACATGTCAAACATTTCATGGTAAAATTAGAAATAACTCTTTTCATTAAATCCAACCAATAATACATCTACAGGTCTCTATACATATTTGTACTTCTATGATGAACTGAAAATGGAGAACTATGAGCTTCAAACAACAAGCCATTATTCAACTGGGAATCACAAGGCACAGACAACCTTTTTCCAAATCTTAAAACACAATCTTTATCAAGATTAAATTCTGGAAAATTACCCATTTTAACCAATTATACCTTTTTCTATAGCTCACAATCTTCTTTTTGTGCTTGATTAATTATATCTAATAACGATGACTACAATGAAACCTCAGACAAAACTGATGTATTCCATGAACCAAAAACTTCTATTCCAAAATTCATCAGAACATTAATCAATGGATCATGTTCCAAACATAACATGGTTAATGATGCATGATGTTTTTGACTCAAGGATCCATCACTTTTCTTTCTTTTCTAAGATGGTAATTGATCATGAAATCAAAATACTTTATTAGTTCGTGCCATATTATCTGCCTCATGTTTAATTCCTTCTGACTAAATATATATTTTAGACTTTTATGGTTAGTATATATTTGACATTTGGCTCCGTATAAATGATTCCTCCAAATTTTCAATGATAAAACCAGAACTACCAATTCTAAATCATGTGTCGAATAATTTAACCCATGGGGTTTAAGTTTTCTTAAAGCATAATCAATTAACTAATCATTCTACATCAAAACACAACCAAGTCCCTTCAAAGAAGCATTAATGTAGATGAAAAACTCACCATTTCGGGAAGGCAAGGCCAAAACTGGGGCATTCACCAATATCTTCTTCAGTTCCGGAAAACAAACATCACATTCTTCTATCCAAACAAATTTAACCCCTTTTTTTGTTAACTTAGTTATTGGTCTTGATAACCGTGACAAGTTCTTAACAAACTGTCGATAATAACCCACCAACCTAAGAAAACTATGAATCTCTATAACATTTGTGGGTCTTTTCCATTCATCAACCACTTTTGTTTTGGAAGGAGCGATAGGTATTCCTTCCTTATTTACAATGTTCCCAAGAAAAGAAATCTATTACAACCAAAAATCACCCTTGATAAATTTTCCATATAGTTTCTTTTCCTTTATGGTTTGTAAAACAACCTTTAGATGTTTTATTTATTGCACTTTATTTTTAGAAAATACAATAATTTCATCAATAAACACAACCAAAAACTTATCCAATAACTCATGAAATACTCTATTAATAAGATTAATGAATACAAGAGGTGAATTAGTTAACCCAAACTTCCAAACCACAAATTCAAAATGCCCATATCTAGTACCAAAGTCTGTTTTCGAGATGTCATCCTCCTTCACCTTCAGCTGATGGTATCCAAATATAAAGTCAATGTTGGAAAAGTATTGAGCTCCCTCGAGCTGATCAAACAAGTCATCGATGTGAGGAAAAGGATACTTGTTTTTAACAATGATGTTATTAAAATATCTATAATCAATGAAACGTCTCGTGGAACCATCATTCTTTTTAACACAAAAAATTGGAGCTCCCCATGGTGATGTTTTATGATGAATGAAGCCTTTATCAAGAAAATACTGAAACTGATTATTCAATTCAGGAAGTTCTATTTGAGCCATAAGATAGGGGTTTTTTGAAATTGTCTTAGCATCAGGAACTAAGTCAATTTTGAATTGGACTTCTTGATCAGGTATGACACCATGTAACTCATCAATAAAAATAGGAAGGTATTCATTTACCACTGGTACATCATTAATCTGAACTGTTCCCTAGTTTTCAACAATTTGAGAAATACAACATTCATTTCCATCTTTCAATAGTTTCTTATCTTCATGAAATGTTATCTATTTTATGGGTAATTTCTTTTATACAAAATGAAACTCTTTCTGAAAAATATCTTCCTTAGCTCTACAATAAATTTTTTCTTGATAAACAGAAATATGATCCATTAAAAATAATTCATAAAAATCAACTTAGGGTAAAACAAAAAGTTTTTTAGGTAATGTATTTCCATAGAACACAATATAAAGATCCTTATAATTCCTCTTTACTATAATAATTCCCCTTGGTGTTTTAACAATAATTTCTTTTCTCATTTGTTTAGGTGATAATTTCAATTTACCAGACGATTTCTCAGATATGAAAGAATGTTTAGACCGCATATCAAAAAAATCTTTAGAAAAATATGAGTAATAAAATGAAGTACCTGATACAACTTCATTGGATAGATGGAAATCTGCTGACGTAGTCGCAAAGGATCTCACAACACTTTTCTGCTTCTAGTATGGCTTCGTTGCATCATTTGGATCTCTATTTGGGTAGGCATTTTCATAGTGACCCATCTCACCGCATTTAAATTTTTTTATAGTTTTATTATCAGGATTAATCTTAGGATCATTTTCATTACAATCGCATTCCAGATGTCCAAACATCCCACAGTTAAAACACTTCATAGTTTTGCTAAGACATTATCCAGGGTGTTTCATGACAAAGTTTTCAAAAATTAGAAATTTGATTTTCTTACCATCAGATTTATTTGGTTGATTCTTACCCATCATTTTCCATCTCGACATATTCATCTCGTTATTTCCAAAATGCACAAGATCATCTGAAAACTCCATCTCTAACCACTCAGTACATCAGACAAGTTTTTTGTAACTTTTGAATTCATGGTAGGACAACAACCTTCGGTACCTTTGCTTAAATCCTAAGTAAAAGAGGTTGATTTTGGTATCAACATCCAGATTATGATTCGGAGCACACCTCACCAGTCGTGTGAATTTTTCTTGATTCCAATCCACTAAATCTTCTTACTTTTTATTCAATTCAAGGAACTTTTTCTCCATCCTGAGTCTCACCACCTCAGGAAAATATTTTTCAAGGAAAATACTATTAAATTCATCCCACTCTAAGGTATCAATATCCTCTCTATCCCTGATATTATTTACCATTGACCACCACTGGTCAGCTTCTCCATCAAAATGATAAATGGAAAGACTTACCATTTTATTATCTGAATATCCCATAACATCAAATATATTTTCATGGGATTTAATCCATCATTTACCCTCTATTGGGTCAGAAGATCCATTGAAAGAAATAGGGCATTGTCTCATAAAATGTTCCACTATTATTATGTTTTATTATGGTACCTATAGTTATTCTCATTCATGGATACCACCTCCATTAATTTCTAGCGTTAGCTAATCCATTACTATCACAATCTTCTTGGCTTTATTCCCTACCATTCCGGGCTGCAGATTCTTAAGGATATCACTCTATCAGTGCCTCTTGTCTTCATCTTCCTTGTTTCTTCTATGGACAACCATTATGAAAGAACATATCTTAGATGAAGCAACATGGTATTCTTTAAATGATATTACATTTCAAATAAATCATAGATTATAAATCATTTATGGTATTCTTTTAACATCATCACAACCCTTAAAGTTATCTAAACCATCCCCTGGTACCAACTATAAGGACCCAACCTTTTTACATTACATAATTTTGATTTTGTATAAGAAATAATTTTCTTTTACATTGAGGATCTTTTCATGTTTATATATTTAGAGAATTGGGACATAATACATTTATAACCTTACACATATTTACATAGTGGATACTATAAAAACGATTTCCATTTTTTTCAAAATATAAAACATTAAATTTTAAAACACAATTTCTTTGACAATTCTTCAAACATTTAACTTGGATTAATTATTTTTCTTACACATCCTTCTGACCTATGAAAATCATATAAAAAAATGTGGGATGAGCACAAAAATCTCAGTAAGGGATGTAATTTAAGGAAATAGAAAATTAGTTGTAACGCCCCGACCCCAGTTTCCTAGAGTCAGTGCATTATTATATAACATTGGCATGATCACAAGAAATATCAAATCTCGAAAGACTGATTGATTTAGTAGCCTTGGAAACACTAGATATATTCATAAGTCTTACATTACATAATAAAGTGAAAAAATACTAAAACAACATATTGTCTCCATATTCCACACTCATATCCCCACATAATATCCCTGTAGGTCATTCATAATTTACTTCTTCACTTCCTGGGAAAAATAAAACATAGAAAAGGGGTGAGCTCAAATGCCCAGTAAGGATAACAATATAGCGGAAACATTCATAAATAAGAACAAACATTTAAGGAAATGTATAACTAAAACAAAAGCCTTTAAAACATGAACTTAAACATAGTATGTCAAAAGTAAAATGAAATAATTCCATTTACTTATTCACATGGATATTCTACTAATCGAATAATCACATGCAATATCAATAACCACTTTCATATTGATGGAATGCATAATTCCAGACTATCATAACCACATAGCCAAGGCCTCGTGCCAAGACTAAAAATAAGATTTTGTCAAGGCCTTGTGCTAAAACACTAGTTTGTCTCATGAGACCTACTGATGCATCGAGGAGCTATAGCAGGCTCCACCCGTCAAATATTAAGTCCAATGCATTCCCATATGAAAAGGTTTAAACATAACATACACATTCGTATTAAAACTAGCATACGAAATGTCAATACTTTCACCATAAACCATGAATGGTATAAAAATAGCACATCCACAGTCAAACATATCACAAAACCTTCAATAAAATATAGTAGTTTTTTATCATAATAAATCAACTTCAAATAAGCGTAAAATCCATCATAGGATGTTGACATAGATGAAATCAAAACTTTTTTTAGGGAAATATCTCTTTCTATTTTGAAATAATTTAAGAGTCATATATTTATAAAATAAAACATTTTCTTTGAAAATATTCTAATAATCTTGTAAGGGAAGCTTCGACGATTTTATAATGGCAGAAAAAAGCCGCACCCGCCGTATAAGTTAAAAAATACATTCTTACCTTAATTTTGTCGAAAAGGTTAAAAAGAACCTTGTTTAGAAAATGACGGAAAGATTCCTTTATAAACCTCTTATAAAAAGTCAAACAAGGGTATAAATGAATTTAACCCATATTCTTGTAAATAGTAAAAATGTTTTGAAATACATTTTTAAGAAACATGGATGTGGATGATAAAGAGATCCCAGTAGATTATCACTTATAAACAACCTCAGATAATGAAGAGATTGTGAAATAACCCTTACCTTGTACTTTTCCTTGGTTGGGGTAGGTTAGCCTCCTGTATAATGGTGAAATAATTGTTATTAAATTATATAAAAATCATATACATTAATATGATATCATATATGATCTTTTAACATTGATTTGTTAATAATATCTTAGTATTATCGTCATTTCAGGTGTTAACTTACTCATTTTCTTTTATATGTTTTGTTACATAATCCATGTTTGTCAAGGATAGGTTGTATATTATTCATATACATAATGATATCATGTCCATAAACATTATTTTTAAATCATCAAATGATAATTATACTTGAACAGATACGATGGGGAATGAATCACATCGCGTTCGTGGAGACGGTAGTTCGTACGTACGCACGAGAGACAATATCATTATTTTGATATTAAAATAATATATAAATGGATGGTATATCATATATACAGAATCATTAACATGTTATATTTATTATTTACATGATTTACACATCATTATTATACCCATCCAAATAATAATATATTGAAGAACAATTACACCATGACGTGAGACGGTAAGCCGTACGTACGCACATATGGTGACATGTTATTCAAAGAGTGGATAGAATAATGAATATGGTTGTACCATACTTATAATAACATCACAGTATATATATGATACTGGAGTTATTATTTTAGAATGGTAATAACAAAGGAAGAAGAAGTGGAAGAAGAAAGGAACTTGGAAAAGGGTGGTGAAATCATTACCTCTTCTTCAGGTTCTTCCATTTAATTTGTTCAAAATGGCTCTTTAGGTTGGCTTTCTGATCAAACTAAGGCCTCTATGTTGTATTGAGGGAAGTTGGGAGAGTATTTGGGCAGTGTTTGTTCGAACCAAAAATGCTTTGAAGGTGTGAAGAAATGAGAAAGAGGAGTGCCCTTTAATAAGAGGGGTGAGGGGCACCTTTGGAAAAGCAAGAAATATTAATTTATAATAAATTCATATTCGGTTTATAATGGCTCCAAAGTTTATTATTAAAAGGTTAATGTGGGTATAGGTTGAAAAAAATTAAACCAATAGAATTTAGACAGGTTTGGATTACTATATTAACCTTATCTTTAAGTATTAACTCTAAGTTAATTAGTTTCACTTTTACAATGTCTCTTTGTGTTTTTATAATATATGGTTAATGTGGGTATAGGTTGAAAAAAATTAAACCAATAGAATTTAGACAGGTTTGGATTACTATATTAACCTTATCTTTAAGTATTAACTCTAAGTTAATTAGTTTGACTTTTACAATGTCTCTTTGTGTTTTTATATTATATGGTTAATAAACCTTCCATATATATCCAAGAGACCCCCATGTGGTCCATTAATGATACACCTATCATGATATAAGTCTCTTGGCCGAACCTTAGATTTTTAGGAATTTAATATCAATTAATAATATAATATTTGTTTTAAAAACTCTTTTATGTCAATTTTGACACTATTCAATAGTTGATTTTTGTGAAACTCATAACAGAATGATTACTTCGAAAAAAGTTAATTAAATCAATCCTAATATGTCATAATATCCTAGAAAATTAATTTAATTCATTTAAAGTCTCAAATTATATTTATTTGGGTATTTATAATATCAATTATTTTAAATTTTCACTATTATGTTAATTACTGCATCATCATTGTGTCATAAATAAATTAAATTATGAAATATATAAAAATTAAAAATAAATTATCATTATGTAGGAAATATTTTTATATTTCTAATGAATATTTATAGTCGAAAAGACAACATATATAACCCTATGTAAAAATTGTTTTTTAAAATATATATGCTTGGGTATTTTTGTATTCATTTTAACTTAATTAAAATAAAGTGTCCCTATCACCTACAAGTGGCTCCATGCGGTCCCAAAATCGACCCAATGATGCATATGGTCGAACCTGTATCAACCAATAATGCTAGGACACCTTTTAGGGTAATTTAGTATTATTATAATATTATTTTTTTAACCTTTATTTACTGGATTTACCCTTAACAATGGTAAATAAAATATTTACCGAAGTATTTATTCAAAATGTCTAGAAATAAAAGTTACCTATTTACACAATTTGAACATCCTGATTCCAAATATGGAATCCATTTTTCCAAATTCAAAACACAGAAGTGTCAGACATTAATTTAAAATTAATTCCCATTGTTAAAACAAAAAGTGTGTTTTTAAGAGATAATAACTATCAAAATATTGCCACTTGTTTATGTCCGGTTTAATTGTAAAATTATGTCCAATGACCAAAATTATATTAAATGGTAAAAATATATTCTAAATATACTTTAAAACCACTCAAATTAATAATTTATCACTATTAATTATTTTGATTAAAAATGTTTTTTTAAGTAAAATTTAGTAATTTTTACTATTCATCAAAATATTAAATTTATCCGAAAAGTACCAAAATTTAACCTTAGGCTAAATTCGATATTCCGAATCAAAAAATGAAGTCCATTTTAAAAAATAAATTATATATAATTTAAAAAATTAGGTATTACTATTCATAGCGGCTCGTTTGATTGGTTATGGTGTGTTAGAACTCGGTGTTGCGTACAACACACGCTATCACATTATTCAAAAAGAAGCGTACCATAGAAGCTTGGGGTGTTAAATTATCCTCTATTTCAAATAATTTCATCCTCAAAATTTCTAGAATACTTATCACATGAAAAGACTCGGGTGGTTCTTCATCATAAGTTTCTCGGGTTCCCACGTTGCCTCTTCCATCTTATGGTTTCTCCACAAGACTTTTACCAGACGCGTCGTCCATTTTCTTAGTAATTGTTCTCTCATATCATGAATCCTGACGGGATCTTTGCAATAAGACAGATTGGGTTCCAGTTCTAATTCCTCGTAAGTGAGTACATGCATTGGGTCAGGCATGTATTTCCTCAATAGAGATACGTGGAACACATCGTGAACTTTGGAGAGACTTGGCGGCATTGCCAATCGGTAAGCTACAGCCCCAATTCGTTCTAGAATTTCGAAAGGTCCGATGTACCTAGGACTCAATTTACCTTTCTTACCAAAATGTATGACTCCCTTCCTTGGAGATACCTTCAGGAAAACATGATCACCGACTTGAAATTCCAAATCCATCCTTCGATTATCGGCATAGCTCTTTTGCCTACTTTGAGCTGCTTTGATGTGATTTTGGATTACCTTCACCTTTTCCATCGTTTCCTCCAGCAGTTCTGGACCTACAAGTTTTCTTTCACCAATGTCATCCCAACAGGTTGGTGTGCGACATCTCTTTCCATATAACGCTTCATATGGTGCCATCTGAATACTCTAATGGAAGATATTGTTATAGGAATATTCTACCAATGGTAAATATTGATCCCACATACCCTGAAAGTCAAGTGAGCAAGATCTCAACATGTCTTCTAAGGTTTGAATAGTTCGTTCTGATTATCTGTCACGACCCGTCCTCGGGGCCCGTGTCGTGACTACCCCAAGCCCGCCTTCCATAGGCCAGGGGCTGGCGACTAGCACCAAAGGCGTAAAATCCCGTTAACTGGGAAGGAATTGCCTTTATAAAAGAAAACAAACACCACAGAGTACAAGCGGAAGGTAACACTAACAAAACAGAGTACAAATAAAAGTGCGGAAAGTAAAAAGGGGCCGGAAATACAAGCCCAACTGTAAAGTACAACTCGAAAAGGAAAAACAGCAACTGAAAGTAAAGCTGCTACGCCGAGCTGTCCACTGGAAATCCCACCTGAAGGGTGGGTACAGATAGCTCCTCTGATCCTCGGGTTCCGCCGTCTGCTCCGAGTATGTTCCGCCCAGTGTTCTGCCTCTGGGTACCGCCTCGTCGTATTGTCCACCTCCAGGTACCGTCCAGTCCTCGAACACTCGGCCTCTGCCAGCACTGTCCGTCGTCTGCAACCAACACAACGAGGTGCGGGCATAGCCCGTGCAGGGGTGAGTATAACGATACTCAGTAGGGACCCCGAGACCCTCAAGGTCTCACTAAAACCAACAAGGATAACACAAGAAGATCTCAACAGATAAACTCTACTTAGGTGTATGCCCATACATATACCTAAGTTATCAAGTAACCCATCTCAATCATGAGGAAACACAAGGATTGTGAAAACTACGGATAACCACTACCCGGGTATATGCCCATACATATACCAAAGTTAGCAAGTGACCCATCTCAATCATGAAGTAAACACAAGGTCAAAAGTCTCAGCTCAAACCAGGATTTTCATTATCGAAACCGTAACTGCTGAAGAGCCCCGTCTCTGAAGTGTGCAGTAGTCCTGTCACGACTCCGAGGTACTGCTCACTAACCTAAGACTGCTGAGGTACTCCTCCTGTCGAGTACTGCGGGTTTGCGGCCAACTACCTGGCGCTCCGTCCGCTGAGGGTCTGTCGCCAAATACCGGGCGCTACCCAGTTAGCCTGCTGAGGTACTCTCCGGACGAGTACCGCGGGTCTGCGGCCAACTACCTGGCGCTCCGTCCGCCGTGGGTCTGCTACCAACTACTGGGCGCTCCGTCCACTGGGCTAGTCGACTCACTCCAAGTCGAGTCGGTCAAGCAGTCGTTAGGTCTCAGCCGGCTACACGGTCTCCGTACTCTGCACGCTCGTCTCCGGGAGGATCCGCTCCACGAGCTACTGGTCGATACTCCAAGTATCACAAAGTCCCACGAAGAAGTGTCTCAAAAGTCCGTCTCGTCACAGGGGTCTCAACGCAACAGACGGTGCGTCGATCGGACGCCCGGTCTGTGAGTTATTAACCTTTTTGTCCCAGGGGCCCGGTTGGTTTCGAATGCGAACCAAACCCGGCCGTATCTCAACTGTACCCCGAACTCTCATAGGGTATACTCATAGGGACCGTTTCTCATCGTGATCATCAACGCCGCTGACGGTTCGTCAGACGGACGTCCTGTCTGAAAGATAACAGCTTTTCCCGTTCCAGGGGCCCGGTTGGATTTCGGTGCGATCCAACCCGGCCACTATCCAACTGCACCCAAAACTCGGGCGGAGGGTGCCAAAAGTTTCGTATCGTCAAGAGGAAGTCAACGAAATAGACGGCGCGTCAATCGGACGCCCGGTCTGTGAGTTATTGGCATTTTCGTCTCCGGGGCCCGGTTGGTTTTTAAGGAAAAACCAACCCGACCGTACTCCACCTGCGTCCGAACCTCGGGCGGAGTATGCCAAAAGATCCGATTCACTAAGAGGAACACAACGCGACTGACGGCGCGTCAATCGGACGTTCGTGGCTCAAGATATGAGCGTTTCCGCTCCGAAGGCCCGGTTGGTTTCGTGAACGAACCAACCCGGCCGAACTCAAAGTAACCCGAAACCTTGAGTGCGATATACCGAAACGACCGTCTCGATCCAAGGATCGCGTTGCCGCAGACGGTTCGTCATTCGGAGTTCCTAGGCTCAAGTTATGAGCCAAAAACCAAAACAGGTTCGAAACGGGGGGGTCCGGGTCCGGGCCGACCCGGCCCGACCCCCCCCCCCCCCCCCCCCCCCCCGGGCGGCGCGGTGGCCGGCGGCGGCGGACGGCGGCGGCGCGGTGGCCGGCGGCGGCGCGCGGCGGCGGCGAGCGGCGGCGCGGCGGCGGCGAGCGGCGGCGCGGCGGGCCGCGGTGGCGGCGGCGGCGGGCCGCGCTGGCGGCGGCGGCGGGCCACGCTGGCGGCGGCAGCGGGTGCCGCACGGGGTGCCGCACGCGGGGGGTTAAACCCCCGCTTCCTCAGGGTGGCGGCGCGGCTATGCCGCGCCGATTTTATTAAACCGCCCCCCCTCACATGAGGGGGGCCTGCTTGAGCCGATCCGAGGGGGCAGCCGGCCCCCTCCCTTTAAATTAAAACCGCCCCCCTCATTAAGAGGGGGGTTTTGCCAGATGGCCGGGGAATTAATTCCCCGGTTCCGGCCGGCCAGCCGGCCGGCCGGTTTTCTCCAACGGGACCGGAAAATCCGGTCCCCTCTTCGGCTTCCGACGCCGGCGGCCCGGCCGCCGGTCTTATCTTCCGCCGCGGCCCGGAACCGGCCGCGGTCTCCTCGTCCCACCGCGGCCCGGAACCGGCCGCGGTCTTCTCGTCCCGCCGCGGCCCGGAACCGGCCGCGGTCTTCTCGTCCCGCCGCGGCCCGGAACCGGCCGCGGTCTTCTCGTCCCGCCGCGGCCCGGAACCGGCCGCGGCGTTCGTCATCCGGCACGGTGCGACGGCACCGCGTCCCTTCGCCGTGCTTTGATAATATTCAACGCGGCGCGACGGCGTCGTGTTCTTGTTGTTTCTTCAAAGGTGCGTGCGACGGTATCGCGATGATATTTGCACGTTCATCCGCGTGGTGCGACGGCACCACGCCACTTGCTTCCTCCCGCAAGATAAAAATCAACAAAAACGTTGGAGGGGGGTTCGGCCGTGTTCGTGCGATCCGGCCCCCCTCGCGTTAATAATAATAACGCAACTTAAAGAAAAACATGTCACACGTTAATCTTGATAAAAGCACGATCAAGAAAAAATGAGGAATCCAAAAGAAAACAAAAACCCCTACCTCGGGTTTTAGATTCAAAGGTTCGGCTACGCTCCGCGGAAGACGACGTCGCGGAGGTCGGGTGTCGCGGTCGTCGTTCGTCAAATCCGTTGACGAAGTGCTATGCCCGAAGAGACACGACGTTGGCGGATCTTCGTTTGCCGACGAAGGTTGTCCGAAGAAGAGATGGCGTCCCCTTCGTTGTCACGGTGAACGAAGAAAGGAGTCGCGGCGTTCTTCGTCGGAAAAGAGAGCGTTCCTCGTCAAGTCTTGAGGAAAGTCAAGATATAAAGAAAGCAACGATCTCAAGAATCTCTACCTCGATAATCACACGTTGGCGGAGTCGTGGAATATTGGTGTCGATTCCTTTGACGTCGGAGGAAGAGTTGTTATCGAAGGCGTTCGTCGCGGAAAACCGACGCGGAAGGGATGACGCGGAAGAAGTACGTCGTGTCGCGGATACGGCGTCGCGGATGGATCGTGTTCTTCGGCGGAGAAGTTCTTCGTTGAAGAACGACGTTCTTCGCGTTCTTCGTTCTTCGAAGGTTCTTCGTCAAAGCTTGGAGATGAAGGGAAAGCTCTCCAAAGTCAAACAAAGAACTCTTAATAAAATAAGAATACCACTTATTTTATTAACACACAACTCAAAAGGATTTCAAAAGTTTGAAATTCAAAAGAGTTAACTCCCAAAATTAACTCACTTATTTAATATACAAGAGTTGTATAATTAATAAGAAGTTAAGTTATCAAGCCAATAAGAGGGAGAGTGGGGAGTTGAAAAGGTGGGGGGTTCGTGTGGGCCCCACCACACTTAATCCTCCCAAGGGAGGTTAAGTGGGTGTGGGTCCCACTCCCAACCACCTTAGATAGGTTTTAAAAAAAGTTAAAAATAAAATTTGTATTACACAAATTTTATTTAACTTAACTGAAAAACCCCAAAACGTAACTCTCAACCCGCAACAAACGCAACTCCCGAAAAGGTCTCATTAAGCGAATATCGGCGTTGTGAGTTCATCGGTGCCCTCGGATTTCAATTCCGAGCACCGGATCAAAAGTTAGGAATTCCCGCTCGTTCGTTCACTGAACGTACCCGAGCCAAACTTCGGAAATTAATTCCGGGCACTCCGGGCCTCGGAATCAGGTGCCGTCTGAAACTGCGCTCTTGTAAAATTCTAAAGAAAATTAAGAAAAAATTTTCCTTGAATTTTACGGGTCTTTACATTACTCCCACCTCCGGGCTTTACGTCCCCGTAAAGCTACATCAAAAACTAGGGAAACAAAAAGAGGATACTGAGCACGCATCTGAGCCTCCCGCTCCCAAGTGCTCTCCTGGAGATTCCCGTGCCGCCATCTGTTGCGCACAAGAGGAATCGATCGCCCATGTAGGACCCACTCCTGGATGACATGGACCTCTTTTGACGTGGCCCGGACCATCTCTGGTCCCACAAGAGCTGCAAGATTTCTTCTTTGCCGATAAGAGAAACCTGGTCTCATCCCCTGGATGAACCACATTCTTTGCCTAAAACAGTCAATCCTAACATGGATGATACTAATCCATACCAAGGATGACGTCGTAAGGCCTCGACGCTACTACTAAGAGATCCAACCGTTACTCTCGCCTCCAAGGGTTGAGTCACACTGTCGGCATCAGTGTGTAGTAACTGGTCTCCTCCAGTAGATGTCTCACAAGTGAGGGTCAAGTTAACAGTCAACTGGAACCTCTTAGTAACATCATAAAAGAGGACAGGAAAGAAAACATCACAAAAGAAAGCGTCTTTTTATTATTGCAGCTCATAATACAAGACGCTACACAAAAGCAACATCAACATGGAACTAGAAGTACAAAAGACGTATCCACTAGTTCCTCCCCTGTCCACCTGCTCCCAGAGCTCCAGCATTTGTCGCTGCCTCTATCTCGGTGGCTCTCCCAAAGCCTGCGGATCGGGAGTCGGACAGTCACGTGCCAGATGTCCCTTTTCGCGGCATGAGTAACACAACCTACTCCTTGCACGGCTAACTCTGTTCCCACTCCGGGTGCCCTGCACCACCGGTCCTAAAACCCGAGTTCGCCCAACTGCTGGTCTGGTCCTCCTGGACCTCTGCATCATCTGTCTACTGCCCACAGATGACTCGGCTTCTGATCGAGAAACACGCGGTAAAGGCAGAATCTCCTGTACACGCTCGGGGTGTAGAGATACTGGCACAAACTCCACCCTGAAGAAGGTCTCGAAGTCTTCCCATGTGAAGTTCATCTCATCGCAAAACCGAAACAAGTGGCTCCACCACCTTCCTGCTGCTGCGTGTAGTAGGCTCGCAGCGAGGATCACCATGAGGTCTGCTGGTGTCCTCACTAGCCTAAACACTCGTACCACTGCCTCTAGCCAGTCCTCTGCTGCCTGGGGATCCGTCTCCCCGCGAAACCTGGGCGGTCGCTGGCGCTGAAACTCATGCAGTGCGCTGTGGCGACGTGCATCGTCAGCGGCTGATGCTGGAAGCATCGGGGGCTCGGCGGGTAGAGCTACCGCCGGTGCCACTGCTAACCAAGGGCCCTGCACCGAAGCCTCGTCGCTCGGTAGGCTGTCGTCACGTTCGATTCTCGGAACCCTAGCTGGCTGTCGTCGTGGGGCCATCCTGAAAGAAACAACGTAACACGATCAAACGATTATACCTGGTGAGCTGACCTGGTTTGAGCTGTTTTAAGGGGAAAAACCTTTGAAAACACACACGCAATCAGTGTTTTTGTGCACAAAGTCGGAAATCAGTTGTCAGGGTCCTGGTGTATGGATACGTCGGCCGCCCGCACCAACACTGGACTCCCTGAACTGAAAACCACACTCGGTACTCTCAACACTATTGCTTCACAGAAAGAAACATCAGAGTTATAAGTTCTGCGGTAGAACCGAACTCCTTTGATACCAATTTGTCACGACCCGTCCTCGGGGCCCGTGTCGTGACTACCCCAAGCCCGCCTTCCATAGGCCAGGGGCTGGCGACTAGCACCAAAGGCGTAAAATCCCGTTAACTGGGAAGGCATTGCCTTTATAAAAGAAAACAAACACCACAGAGTACAAGCGGAAGGTAACACTAACAAAACAGAGTACAACTAAAAGTGCGGAAAGTAAAAAGGGGCCGGAAATACAAGCCCAACTGTAAAGTACAACTCGAAAAGGAAAAACAGCAACTGAAAGTAAAGCTGCTACGCCGAGCTGTCCACTGGAAATCCCACCTGAAGGGTGGGTACAGATAGCTCCTCTGATCCTCGGGTTCCGCCGTCTGCTCCGAGTATGTTCCGCCCAGTGTTCTGCCTCTGGGTACCGCCTCGTCGTATTGTCCACCTCCAGGTACCGTCCAGTCCTCGAACACTCGGCCTCTGCCAGCACTGTCCGTCGTCTGCAACCAACACAACGAGGTGCGGGCATAGCCCGTGCAGGGGTGAGTATAACGATACTCAGTAGGGACCCCGAGACCCTCAAGGTCTCACTAAAACCAACAAGGATAACACAAGAAGATCTCAACAGATAAACTCTACTTAGGTGTATGCCCATACATATACCTAAGTTATCAAGTAACCCATCTCAATCATGAGGAAACACAAGGATTGTGAAAACTACGGATAACCACTACCCGGGTATATGCCCATACATATACCAAAGTTAGCAAGTGACCCATCTCAATCATGAAGTAAACACAAGGTCAAAAGTCTCAGCTCAAACCAGGATTTTCATTATCGAAACCGTAACTGCTGAAGAGCCCCGTCTCTGAAGTGTGCAGTAGTCCTGTCACGACTCCGAG
Organism: Viscum album; assembly: GCA_963277665.1. Taxonomy (NCBI): domain Eukaryota; kingdom Viridiplantae; phylum Streptophyta; class Magnoliopsida; order Santalales; family Viscaceae; genus Viscum; species Viscum album. The sequence continues at coordinate 1,769,359,770 of OY728141.1, read as the reverse complement.
GTACTGCTCACTAACCTAAGACTGCTGAGGTACTCCTCCTGTCGAGTACTGCGGGTTTGCGGCCAACTACCTGGCGCTCCGTCCGCTGAGGGTCTGTCGCCAAATACCGGGCGCTACCCAGTTAGCCTGCTGAGGTACTCTCCGGACGAGTACCGCGGGTCTGCGGCCAACTACCTGGCGCTCCGTCCGCCGTGGGTCTGCTACCAACTACTGGGCGCTCCGTCCACTGGGCTAGTCGACTCACTCCAAGTCGAGTCGGTCAAGCAGTCGTTAGGTCTCAGCCGGCTACACGGTCTCCGTACTCTGCACGCTCGTCTCCGGGAGGATCCGCTCCACGAGCTACTGGTCGATACTCCAAGTATCACAAAGTCCCGCGAAGAAGTGTCTCAAAAGTCCGTCTCGTCACAGGGGTCTCAACGCAACAGACGGTGCGTCGATCGGACGCCCGGTCTGTGAGTTATTAACCTTTTTGTCCCAGGGGCCCGGTTGGTTTCGAATGCGAACCAAACCCGGCCGTATCTCAACTGTACCCCGAACTCTCATAGGGTATACTCATAGGGACCGTTTCTCATCGTGATCATCAACGCCGCTGACGGTTCGTCAGACGGACGTCCTGTCTGAAAGATAACAGCTTTTCCCGTTCCAGGGGCCCGGTTGGATTTCGGTGCGATCCAACCCGGCCACTATCCAACTGCACCCAAAACTCGGGCGGAGGGTGCCAAAAGTTTCGTATCGTCAAGAGGAAGTCAACGAAATAGACGGCGCGTCAATCGGACGCCCGGTCTGTGAGTTATTGGCATTTTCGTCTCCGGGGCCCGGTTGGTTTTTAAGGAAAAACCAACCCGACCGTACTCCACCTGCGTCCGAACCTCGGGCGGAGTATGCCAAAAGATCCGATTCACTAAGAGGAACACAACGCGACTGACGGCGCGTCAATCGGACGTTCGTGGCTCAAGATATGAGCGTTTCCGCTCCGAAGGCCCGGTTGGTTTCGTGAACGAACCAACCCGGCCGAACTCAAAGTAACCCGAAACCTTGAGTGCGATATACCGAAACGACCGTCTCGATCCAAGGATCGCGTTGCCGCAGACGGTTCGTCATTCGGAGTTCCGAGGCTCAAGTTATGAGCCAAAAACCAAAACAGGTTCGAAACGGGGGGTCCGGGTCCGGGCCGACCCGGCCCGACCCCCCCCCCCCCGGGCGGCGCGGTGGCCGGCGGCGGCGGACGGCGGCGACGCGGTGGCCGGCGGCGGCGGCGAGCGGCGGCGCGGCGGCGGCGAGCGGCGGCGCGGCGGGCCGCGGTGGCGGCGGCGGCGGGCCGCGCTGGCGGCGGCGGCGGGCCACGCTGGCGGCGGCAGCGGGTGCCGCACGGGGTGCCGCACGCGGGGGGTTAAACCCCCGCTTCCTCAGGGTGGCGGCGCGGCTATGCCGCGCCGATTTTATTAAACCGCCCCCCCTCACATGAGGGGGGCCTGCTTGAGCCGATCCGAGGGGGCAGCCGGCCCCCTCCCTTTAAATTAAAACCGCCCCCCTCATTAAGAGGGGGGTTTTGCCAGATGGCCGGGGAATTAATTCCCCGGTTCCGGCCGGCCAGCCGGCCGGCCGGTTTTCTCCAACGGGACCGGAAAATCCGGTCCCCTCTTCGGCTTCCGACGCCGGCGGCCCGGCCGCCGGTCTTATCTTCCGCCGCGGCCCGGAACCGGCCGCGGTCTCCTCGTCCCACCGCGGCCCGGAACCGGCCGCGGTCTTCTCGTCCCGCCGCGGCCCGGAACCGGCCGCGGCGTTCGTCATCCGGCACGGTGCGACGGCACCGCGTCCCTTCGCCGTGCTTTGATAATATTCAACGCGGCGCGACGGCGTCGTGTTCTTGTTGTTTCTTCAAAGGTGCGTGCGACGGTATCGCGATGATATTTGCACGTTCATCCGCGTGGTGCGACGGCACCACGCCACTTGCTTCCTCCCGCAAGATAAAAATCAACAAAAACGTTGGAGGGGGGTTCGGCCGTGTTCGTGCGATCCGGCCCCCCTCGCGTTAATAATAATAACGCAACTTAAAGAAAAACATGTCACACGTTAATCTTGATAAAAGCACGATCAAGAAAAAATGAGGAATCCAAAAGAAAACAAAAACCCCTACCTCGGGTTTTAGATTCAAAGGTTCGGCTACGCTCCGCGGAAGACGACGTCGCGGAGGTCGGGTGTCGCGGTCGTCGTTCGTCAAATCCGTTGACGAAGTGCTATGCCCGAAGAGACACGACGTTGGCGGATCTTCGTTTGCCGACGAAGGTTGTCCGAAGAAGAGATGGCGTCCCCTTCGTTGTCACGGTGAACGAAGAAAGGAGTCGCGGCGTTCTTCGTCGGAAAAGAGAGCGTTCCTCGTCAAGTCTTGAGGAAAGTCAAGATATAAAGAAAGCAACGATCTCAAGAATCTCTACCTCGATAATCACACGTTGGCGGAGTCGTGGAATATTGGTGTCGATTCCTTTGACGTCGGAGGAAGAGTTGTTATCGAAGGCGTTCGTCGCGGAAAACCGACGCGGAAGGGATGACGCGGAAGAAGTACGTCGTGTCGCGGATACGGCGTCGCGGATGGATCGTGTTCTTCGGCGGAGAAGTTCTTCGTTGAAGAACGACGTTCTTCGCGTTCTTCGTTCTTCGAAGGTTCTTCGTCAAAGCTTGGAGATGAAGGGAAAGCTCTCCAAAGTCAAACAAAGAACTCTTAATAAAATAAGAATACCACTTATTTTATTAACACACAACTCAAAAGGATTTCAAAAGTTTGAAATTCAAAAGAGTTAACTCCCAAAATTAACTCACTTATTTAATATACAAGAGTTGTATAATTAATAAGAAGTTAAGTTATCAAGCCAATAAGAGGGAGAGTGGGGAGTTGAAAAGGTGGGGGGTTCGTGTGGGCCCCACCACACTTAATCCTCCCAAGGGAGGTTAAGTGGGTGTGGGTCCCACTCCCAACCACCTTAGATAGGTTTTAAAAAAAGTTAAAAATAAAATTTGTATTACACAAATTTTATTTAACTTAACTGAAAAACCCCAAAACGTAACTCTCAACCCGCAACAAACGCAACTCCCGAAAAGGTCTCATTAAGCGAATATCGGCGTTGTGAGTTCATCGGTGCCCTCGGATTTCAATTCCGAGCACCGGATCAAAAGTTAGGAATTTCCGCTCGTTCGTTCACTGAACGTACCCGAGCCAAACTTTGGAAATTAATTCCGGGCACTCCGGGCCTCGGAATCAGGTGCCGTCTGAAACTGCGCTCTTGTAAAATTCTAAAGAAAATTAAGAAAAAATTTTCCTTGAATTTTACGGGTCTTTACATTATCCGTCTGTCTGAGGGTGGTAGGCAGTGCTCAAATGAAGTTCAGTATCCAGGGATTTTTAAAGACTTTTCCAGAATCTTGAAGTAAAATGGGGATCACGATCTAAAACAATCGATAGGGATACTCCATGAAGTCTCACAACATCATTAATATATAGTCTTTCTAGACGTTCCAGGGGTAGATCTTCTGTTATAGCAAGAAAATGAGATGACTTGGTAAGACAATCAACAATAACCCATATTGCATCGTTCCTTCTAGGAGTCTTTTGTAGTCCCATGACAAAGTCCATCGTAATATTTTCCCATTTCCACTTCGGTATGGGAAGAGCTTGCATGAATCCTCTAGGCTGTTGCCTTCCAGCTTTCACTTGTTGACAAACCATACATCTTAACAAAAAATCAGCAATCTCCCTCTTCATGTTGTCCCACCAAAAATGTTCCTTCAAATCTCTATACATTTTGGTGCTCCCTGGGTGTATAGAGAAATTAGAACTATGATCATCATCCAGCAATTCCCTTTTTAGATCAGGTATATCACGAACACAAAGTCTCTTCCCAAATTTCAAAATTCCATCTTCATACACAAAGTCTCTCAATATAACATTTATCACATCTTTAATCTTCTTTTTAAATTCTTCATCATCGGTCTGAGAACTCTTAATCCTTTCTAGTAAATATGGTTTGGCAACCATTTGAAAAAGCATTGATGTTTCACCTTCCCTGGTTATTTCCATGTCCATCTTCACTAGATCCACGAAAATTGGATCCCTTTCAATACTCATATTGTTCAAAACTCCATGATATTTTCTTCTCAAAGCATCTTCCACCTTGTTTGCCTTCCCCAGGTGGTAGTGTATCGTGAAATCATAATCCTTGAGTAATTCAATCCATCTCCTTTGCCTCATGTTGAGTTCTTTTTGTGAGAAAATATACTTCAAACTCTTGTGATCAGTATAAATCTCACATTTTCACCGTAGAGGTAGTGCCTCGATATCTTCAAAGAAAATATCACAGCTTCTAACTGAAGATAATGAGTAGGATAGTTTTGTTAATGAATTTTCAACTATCGTGATGCATAGGCAATAACCCTATCATTCTGTATAAGGACACAACCATGTCCTTCCTTCGATGCATCACTATAAATAACGAACCCATCATTCCCTGATGGTAGAGTAAATATAGGATCATTGACTAATATTCTCTTCAATTATTCGAAACATTATTCACAATCTTTTTTCCAAACAAATTTAACCAATTTACGTGTGAGCTTCGTTAATGGGTTAGCCAATTGGGCAAAATTCTGGGCGAAATGTCGATAATAACCTGCTGAACCAATAAAACTACGTACCTCAGTTATACTCGTCGGTGCTGGACATTCTTGGATAGCCTTGGTATTAGAAGGATCAACAGAGATTCCATCTTTAGAGACAATATGGCGAAGAAAAGAAATCTCCTGAAGCTAGAATTCACATTTGCTAAACTTCCCATATAATTCATGTCTTTTCAGAGTCTTCAAGATAATGCGCAAGTGATTTTCATGATCTTTGTAGATTTTTGAGTATACCAAGATATCATCAATAAATACCACCACAAATTCATTGAGATATTCCTTTAAAAATCTATTTATCAGATCCATGAATACAGAGGGTGCATTAGTCAATCCAAAAGGCATTATTGTAAACTCTTAATGCCCGTACCTGGTTCGAAATGCTGTCTTCGGAATGTCTTCCTTCTTCAAACACAACTGATGGTATCCAGATCGAAGGTCAATCTTTGAAAGGTATTGAGCTCCATGCAGTTGGTCAAATAAATCATCAATGCGAGGTAGGGGATACTTGTTCTTTATCGTTATAGCATTGATATCCCTGTAGTCAATACATAACCTCATAAATTTATCTTTATTTTTAACAAAAAGAACAGGGGCTCCCCATGGAGAAACAGTAGGGAGAATAAATCCTTCATTACTAAATTCCTCTAGTTGTTTCTTTAGTTCAACTAATTCTATAGTGGACATTCTATAAGGGGTCTTCGATATAGGCCTTGATCCAGGAATTAAATCAATGGAAAACTCAACTTCTTGTTCTGGAAAATGTCCAGGTAAATCATCCAGAAATACATCTACAAATTCTTTCCCAACAGTTACATCCTCTATTTGAACATTCATTTCCTCACCCATAGTTATTTCACTCTCTTCCTCCCCAATAATTGAATTTAGTTGAGCTACTGGGGGTGGATCTAGATAACAATTATGTGGTGATGATTCTGCTCTAAAGATAAGGTGTTCCTTATCATCATTATCAAAAATAGTAACCTCCTTCTTCTTACAATAAATCGTCGAATCATAGTCCGAAATCCCATCCATACCGAGGATTATATCAAACTCAATCATAGGTATGACAATGAGATCAGTAGATAAAGAACATTTATGTGCTCTAATGGGGACTGACTCACAAACCTTTGTTGCAATGATACTTCCCTTAGGAGTTTTAACTGACAACCCCCTTGTTAAATCAAATTGGAAATATCTAATTTTCTTATAAAACTGGGAAGATATGAAACAATGTGATGATCTAGAATCAAATAATGCATTTTCTAAACTTGAGGAAACCATTAAATTACATGCCACCATGTCTTTCGGAGCTTCTACCTCAGCTGTAGTGATAGCATAAGCTTTTCCTTGATACCTTGGCCTTTTCTGAGGTATGTTCTCCTGACAATTAGGAAATTCATCTGCATAATGCCCCATCTCCCTGCAATTTCAGCACTGAACATTGGTAGCTTCCTTCTTCCTCTTGGAATCACGAGCTTGGTGGCCTTTTTCACCACACTTGTAACAGACTCCTGTTCACTTCAAGCAAGTACTAGGGTGTTTCTTACCACATTTACCATAGGATGGATATTCAACCATTCCCTTCTTCCCCTTATTTCCATTCTCAGATTTATCAGCAGGTCTCTTCTTCTCTTTCTTTGCTTTAAAGTCATATGACTTAGAGAATTACTTTTCGGTCTTGATAGCACATGAGACAATGTCTTCGTAAGATTAAAAGGATTGTGAGACTAATGCTCGACGGATAAATGGTTTTAACCCATCAAAGAAACGATCAATCTTACTTCTTGGGTTACGTATATAATCTTTAGCATACCTTGCTAACCTTGTAAAGATAGCCTCATACCTTGCGACATTCTCATCCTCCTTCTATCTCAGACTCAAAAATTGCCTTTCCATATCTGCTCGATGGTCGTGAGGAAAGTATTTTTCTAAAAACAGATATTTGAACTCCCTCCATTCCATATTTGATACTTCATCATCTTCATTCATGTTTTGAATCAATGACCACCATTGATCAGCATCTCCAGTGAGGTGGTCAACTGCCATGATAACTTTTTCCCTTTCAATACTCCCCGAAGCCTGAAATATTCTCTCTAGGGAATTTATCCATTGCTCAGCTACTAAGGTATTTCTACTCCCAATGAACGGTGGTGGTTGTTGCCTCATGAATCGATCTAACATTGATCCTCCACGCTGCGGATCAGGGTGCTCCATATGGGTAAGGTTATTATTCATAACCTGAGTGAGTTGTCCCAGTATGGTGATTAGCTGATCGGCACCAGTTGCATCACCAGCTCCACTATAATTATCTTCAGTAGGAGGGAAATCCCTTAATGGAGTGCGTGCATTGATAAGGTTTCCATTTCATCCACTAGGTTCCATTTCTAAACAACAGCATAAACTAGATCAGTTTATGAATCAAAATACATAATCCCATACTTATAAAACACTTAACATAAATTGAACTATTTATGGATATAATCCATAATCATAAGAATGTTTTCTTTGAGGAAGTATATACTCATAAACCCTTCATAATGATTTTTAATGAAAATGAGAGTTATCTTAAGCATATCCACCAGGAGTGTTGTAACCAAGAGTGCAGCAAGGCCCGTTGTCTTGCACCAATTCCCGTTCGAGTCTAGCTCAAAGCGGTGTTTTCGGGTTTTACCCCGAGGTACATATGTGCCAGAGCAGCCTCTACCTGCTCGTATCCAGATAGGGATGTATTGCTCAGAAAACTCACAAAATCTCTACAATACCAAAATTCTAGGAAGTTTTTTATACTAATCCTCAATGTCCATCTTAAATCTATGTGCTCTAATCAGTGTTTGTCTAAATCTAGTTTCCAAGGTTTGTACTAAACTTCTTCTGACACCAACTATAACGCCCCGACCCCAGTTACCTAGAGTCGGTGAATTATTACATAACATTGGCATGATCAAAAGAAAGATCAAATCTTGAAAGACCGACTGGTTTAGTAGACTTGGAAACACTAGATATATTCATAAGTTTTACATTACATCATAAACTGAAAAACTACTACAACAACATATTGTCTTCATATTCCACACTCATATCCCCACATTATATCCTTGCAGGTCATTCGTAATTTACTTCTTCACTTCCTGGGAAAAATAAAACATAGAAAAGGGGTGAGCTCAAATGCCCAGTAAGGATAACAATATAGCGGAAACTTTCATAAATAAGAATAAACATTTAAGGCAATGTATAACTAAAAAAAAGCCTTTTAAACTTGAACTTCAACATAGTATGGAAAAAATAAAATAAAATAATTCCATTTACTTATTCACATGGATATTCTACTAATCGAATAATCAAATGTAATATCAATAACCACTTTCATAATGATGGAATGCATAATGCCAAACTATCATAACCACATAGCCAAGGCCTCGTGCCAAGACTACAAATAAGATTTTTCCAAGGCCTTGTGCCAAGACATTAGTTTGTCTCTTGAGACCTAGAAATGCATCGAGGAGCTATAGTGGGCTCCACCCGTCACATATTAAGTCCAATGCATTCCCATATGAAAAGGTTTAAACATAACATACACATTCGTATTAAAACTAGCATACGAAATGTCAATAATTTCACCATAAACCTTGAATGGTATAAAAATAGCACATCCACAGTCAAACATATCACAAAACCTTCAATAAAATATAGAAGTTTTGTATCATAATAAATCAACTACAAATAAGGGTAGAATCCATCAAAGGATGTTGACATAGATGAAATCAAAACTCTTTTTAGAGAAATATCTCTTTCTATTTTGAAATAATTTAAGAGTCATATATTTATAAAATAAAACATTTTCCTTGAAAATATTCTTATAAGCTTGTAAGGGAAACTTCGATGATTTTATAATGGCATAAAATAGCCGCACCTGCCGTATAAGTTAAAAAAAACATTCTTACCTTAATTTTGTCAAAAAGGTTAAAATGCACCTTGTTTGGAAAATGATGGAAAGATTCCTTTATAAAACTCTTATAAAAATTAAAACAATGGTATAAATGCCTTTAACCCATATTCATGTAAATAGTAAAAATGTTTTGAAATACATTTTTAAGAAACATGGATGTGGATGATAAAGAGATCTCAATAGATTATTACGTATAAACATCCTCGGATAATGAAGAGATTGTGAAATAACCTTTACCTTGTACTTTTACTTGGTTGGGGTAGGTTAACCTCCTGTATAATGGTGAAATAATATTTATTAAATTATACATGAATCATATACATTAATATGATATCATATATGATCTTTTAACAATGATTTGTTAAAAATATCTTAGTATTATCGTCGTTTCGGGTGTTAACTTACTCGTTTTATTTTATATGTTTTGTTACATAATCCATGTTTTTCATGGATAGGTTGTATATTATTCATATACAGAATTATATCAAGTCCTTAAACATTATTTTTAAATCATCAAATGATAATTATACTTGAATGGATACGATGGAGAATGAATCTCATCGCGTTCGTGGAGACGGTAGTCCGTACGTACGCACGAGTGACAATATCATTCTTTTGATATTAAAATAATATATAAATGGATGGTATATCATATATATAGAATCATTAACATGTTATATTTGTTATTTATATGAGTTACACATCATTATTATACCCATCCAAATAATAATATATTGAATAACAATTACACCACGACATGGAGACGGTAAGCCGTACGTACGCACGTATGGTGACATGTTATTCAAAGGGTGGATAGAATACTGAATATGGTTGTACCATATTTATAATAAAATTATAGTATATATATGATACCGGATTTATTATTTTAGAATGTTAATAACAAAGGAAGAAGAAGTGGAAGAAGAAAGGAACTTGGAAAAGGGTGGTGAAATCATTACCTCTTCTTCGGGTTCTTCCTTTTGATTTGATCAAAAGGGCTCTTTAGGTTGGATTTCTGATCAAACTAAGGCCTCTAGGTTGTAGTGAGGGATGTTGGGAGAGTATTTGGGTAGATTTTGGCCGACCCAAAAGGCTTTGATGGTGTGAAGAAATGAGAAGGAGGATTGCCCTTTTATAAGAGGGGTGAGGGGTATCTTTGGAAAAGTTAGAAATATTAATTTATAATAAATTCATATTCGGTTTCTAATGGCTCAAAAGTTGATTATTCAATGGTTAAGGTGGTTATAGGTCGCAAAACATTAACAAATAGAATTTAGACAGGTTTGGGTTACTATATTAACCTTATCTTTAAGTATTAACACTAAGTTAATTAGTTTCACTTTTACAATGTCTCTTTGTATTTTTATATTATATGGTTAATAAACATAACATATACATCTAAGAGACCCCCAATTGTTCCATTAATGATACACCTATCATGATATAAGTATCTTGGCCGAACCTTATATTTTTAGGAATTTAATATCAATTAATAATATAATATTTGTTTTAAAAACTCTTTTATGTCAATTTTGACACTATTCAATAGTTGATTTTTGTGAAACTTATAACAGATTGATTACTTCGAAACAAGTTAATTAGATCAATCCTAATACGTCATATTATCCTAGAAAATAATTTTAATTCATTAAAAGTCTCAAATTATATTTTTTTGGTATCTATAATATCAATTATTTTAAATTTTCACTATTATGTTAATTACTGCATCATCATTGTGTCATAAATAAATTAAATTATGTAATCTTTAAAAATTATAAATAAAATATCATTATGTAGGAAAGATTTTTATCTTTCTAATTAATATTTATAGTCGAACATCCAACATATATAACCCTATGTAAAATTGTTTTTCTAAAAGATATATGCTTGTGTCATTTTTGTATTCATTTTAACTTAATTAAAATAAAGTGTCCCTATCACCTACAAGTCGCTGCATGGGGTCCCAAAATCGACACAAATATGCCTATCATCGAACATGTATCAACCAATAAGGCTAGGACACGTTTTAGGGTAATTTAGTATTATTATAATATTATTTTGTAAACCCTTATTTACCGGATTTACCCTTAACCATGGTAAATAAAATATTCACCGAAGTATTTATTCAAAATGTATAAAAATAAAAGTTACCTATTTACACAATTTTAACATACTTATTCCAAATATGGAATACATTTTTCCAAATTCATGACCCATAAGTGGCAGAAATTAATTTAAAATTAATTCCCATTGTTAAAACAAAAAGCGTGTTTTTAAGAGATAATAACTATCAAAAGATTGACACTTGTTTATTCCGGCTTAACTGTAAAATTATGTCCAATGACCAAAATTATATTAAATGGTAAAAATATATTCTAAATATACTTTAAAACCACTCAAATTCATAATTTATCACTATTAATTATTTTAATTAAAAAACTTGTTTTTAATTAAAATTTAGTAATTTTCATTATTCATCAAAATATTAAAGTTATCCGAAAAGTACCAAAATTTCACCTTAGGATAAATTCGATATTACGAATCCAAAAATGAAGTCCATTTTAAAAAATAAAATATATATAATTTCAAAAAGTAGGTATTACTATTCATAACGGCTAGTTTCATTGCTTATGGTGTGTTAAAACTCGGTGTTGCGTACAACACACGCTATCATATTATTCAAAGCGTACCGTATAAGCTTGGGGTGTTACATTAGTCCATGAATACTTGTAACGTATGAAAAAAAATTCAAAGGACATGCTTGTCACCCATGTATACATACTTTGCGAAACAAGAGATTTACACAAGATCCAAAAAAAACATGAGAACATAAACATTATCCTAAAGCTATCTTGGGGAATTAATTACAAAATCTTGTAATCCTCTTGGTTACCTTATAATATGTAACCCTCATGGATACCTTACAATTTTTATAACCATCAAAGTTACACTTGTAGTGACCATACGACTGACCTCTAACATACACATAACCAATGTATTAGATAGAAATATAGGTCCCGCCCTTCATCATAAAAAATTCTCAAGAACCATAAAATATTCATACAACCTGAATAATTTTATAAAATCATTTCTTTTAATTTTTTATAAAACAGAATTTTAAAAGAGGATTTTAAAAGAAAGGTCCCTTATAAATATCATACAATTGAAGAGAGTCTTGATAGAGTGGATGGATTATGTATATATACTGTAAATAAATATCATAAAACATAATATAAAAATAACCCATCACATAAAAAATTCTAATACCACATAAATAACGAAGTAGAAGGTTGACCCAAAGAATGGAAATCAGGTTAAGAATTCCCTTACCACGGGTTTTTTTACTTAAAACGCATTTAAACATTATGTATAATAGTTAAAAGTTTGTTATTAATATATTAAAGAATCATATAAATCTTTATAATACCTTATATGATCATTTCATAACATCATTTCACCCTTTAATTGTTAGTATTTTGTTCCTTGCACTATTTTGGGTGAGTTCTTTATAAGATTTTCATGATCGGTTCATGATGGATTGTTCTTGTCGATTGGAAGTAAAACTCCAAAATTGGAATGGAAAGGTATTTACATATTTACAGTAACATAATTTATAAAATTTATCATTTTGATGTTTTATATGAGTATGATTCATAAGTTAAAAAATTAATGATGTTCGTTTAGATCATTTTAGTGGTTCTTTGATAACAATGACCACATATTGTCTTATAAAATAAAACCATGAGTAAAAAAGAATTAAAGAACCATGGATGAAAAATAAAACATATATTATAACCTGGTTCAACCATAAGAATGTTTTTATGACCCTACATTAAATAATTAATGCAAATTGAAATCACATCATCCATGATGTCGGTAATTTGACACTTCACGAACAATGTTTTTATTCCTTGAATAAGTGGGAGAGGAGAAGAAGAATGATGAAAAATTTTCCATGAAAATGAGAAAATAAAGAATATAAATGATTTCTGGAGATTTTATACCACTTGGTTAAGATAATATGAGGAAATAATAAGAAAATGAAGGAACTTAAAATAAAATAATAATTGATAAATCCCTTACAAAAATTCGGCAGCGGAAAAACTATGCAACATGGTTTAAGAAGATATTAAAAAGAGAGGGGACAAGGGTAACCCACCCATAAATGAATCATAATACATAATAGATCAATAATAATAATGAAATAATAACATGATTTGGAAACTTGAAAGTTATACCACATAAAATAGAATCGGAATGGAAAAAGAAAGAAATTGATAATTTTCTTACATTGTAGAGTAACTCCTAGAAAATGAAGGTTTAGAACTTTGGGGCTTGATGAAACCATGGTAGGACTAATATCGAGGTACAGAGGCATGAGATTCATTTTTGAGGAATTTGGAATGATGTTAATGAAGGAATGGGTTGGTATTTATAGAAAAAGTGAGGGATTATTTTAATAATTTCGAAGGGACGTCTCATTAGTGGTATTTATAAAACCATGGGATTTACCATGGTATTTGCCCATGGTTTTAGCCAAATGTGACACCCAACATTTTATTTAACTGTAAAAAAGTCTACCAGAATTATTATATCATTATTACATCATTAATTATGTCATTAACACACCGAAACTCAAAATTGTATTTTTTTACTATTCTCTGAAAAAATATGTTGTTTCAAAAAAATCTTAAAAATTCACCCTAAAATTTTTTCGATGTGTATAATTCAAAAATAAAATCCATTTCTTGAAAATAATTTTCTAAATATTATTAATTAACTTTTAAATAAAATCAAACTTTTCTAAAAAATTAACAATTTTAAAACTATAACAACTTTTATATCACAATGAAAAATTAACCGAGATATCATTATCTTAAAGCCTTAAGAAAATAAAATAATAATATAATTTAATATTCATTAGGTTAAAATTACTATTAATATTAATATTCATATTTTATGTTATTATTTACCAAAAAAACAAGTTGGTTCCATAAGACTCTAAATAACTTACTGAACACAATTGTAGATGACTGTTTTTCAAAATTCAAAACCTAGAAGCTGCTAAGTTATGTTTAAAGGCTAGTTATAAATATATAATTTAGAGAAAATTTTATGTATTTCAATTTATTTTTAGAAACCCTTGGGGTGTTAAACTATAAATATGAGTATGTAAATTATTTTTAATGGAATAATTTTTATACTTACTTTTTATTATTCATACTTTATAAATGATTTTGATATTGGTTTAATGAAACAAAAAGTTTAATTTAGGGTAATATTCATATTCAATTAACTAATTCATTTTAATGAGTTATTGGATTTTTTAAATAAATAATATTTTAATTAAATATTGATTTTGAATAATTTCTATTAAGTATAAATGATAATATTATTTTTTTGAAGTCAAATGTAATTTTTAAAAGGGTTTGAAAACTATTATTGTCAAAAAAACCCAACATTTCTTAATAGATGGAAAATATTATTCAAAAATTGAAAATAAAAATTTTCACAAAATTATTTATATAATATGAATACCATTTTTTAAGCATGATGTCAAAATTATCCAATGGTTAATTTTTCATAATTTTCAGAGATAATTGAATTTTCAGGTTAAAAGTAAATATAGTATACATATACGATGTGAATTATGACATCATTATATCCCACAATTAATTTAAAAAATAACTATTATGGGTATAAAAGACCAAATATATGTTTTTCCCTTTACAATAATGACACTTTCTTGTAAATTTTATTAATATTATAAATCCTTTATGAATCCTCCAATTCCAAAAATATATTTTATGGTTTTAAAATCATTTATTTATGAGTATAACTCACCTCCACATAAGAAGGTCTCTTATTTTATTATGTTCAGACATTTTCCTTATAAAATAATTAAAATCACAACTATTTGTTATAAAAAATTGGAAATAACCATGGGAAGGTTTTTGGTGTTGGTTATTTTATTATATAGAGTCCAAAACCTATGTTTGAGAAATATTAATGAAATCTACACTCTTTTACTATCTAAACCCACCCAAGTACCCATTTCTCTTCACTAAAAATCTATGGGTCATGTACATAATAATACATTCCTTCTATATAATCCTCTTAGGGAACCCCAAATCTCTCAAGAAGAGCCTCCCAATCATTTGGAGTCACAAACTCAAGTAAGGGATCCTCACATTCTCTTCTTTATTCAAGTTTTTATTATCTTATGCCTTTTATTTACAATTACTAATATTGGGAAATGTATTTCCATATCTCTATTAATTATAGTTTGATTTAAAAATTATATGATACCCCTTTATCTCTCATCAACCCATTTTATGAATTTTTAAGCGCTGTTGTATGCTGCTGAAATTTCACCAGGATTTATCATGCCAAAATAATCATGTAGTGAATACCATACCCATTTCCCCTCTATGGTGTTCAAATTTATACAATTATACTTATTTTAATTTTTAATTACATATATTTATTATATACTACATTATCTTGGAATAAAATATGAAAATGAATGAATCCATGTTTTATGATATATATGGAACACTTAAGAATGAGAATGAAATGAAAGTAAATGGCACACTAAAAATTATATAGCACTCCAATGAATTTGGTAATGTTTTGTCTCATGATGCATCATGTTGTGATAGGAAGTGAAAATGATTAATTTATTTGAATTTATAAATCCTGATGTCTTGACAGTTATCTTTGACCTATATTTATAATGAAGTGTTTTAAGTTGTTGGCATAATTACCATGTTTCCTTTATGATTATCGTGATATATCATGTCTCATTGTTCAGGTTTAAGATTCTTACACATTTTATTCCCCATTTATATTCCTATTATCTAACATTTATAATTTGGATTAGGAGGAGTGTCCAAATACCCCTAAGAGAAAACAAGCTATGATTGAAACCTTTATGTGACAAAGGGCTCTAACTTTCAATGGATATTCCGATCCCTTAATCACCTAACAATAGATCAATTCCATTGAGAAAATATTTTCTGTACTTCAATGTTCTAATAAATAGAAGTTTCTACTCCTTATTTATCATATAGAGTGAGAATCTAATCAGTGGTGGCCATTGATAAAAAATACAAATACTGAGGAATATATTGAAATGATGGGGTGACAGGAATTCCAAAAAATGTTTTTGATAAATATTTTCTTTGCACACTGAATATTAAAATGGAAAGGGATTTCATTTCCCCAAAGAAAAAAAGACAATGAATCTATCAGGCCATATGTGAAAAAATTCAAAATACTCTCATGATACACCTCTGACATTGTCACTACCCACAAATTCATAGTTTAATGCTTCTTTGATGGGATAAAACCGAGTCTATGAAAAGCCATGTCTATCTGAGATTTTATTATTTATGAGGAAATTGTACAACGTGCCATTAAAATTGAAATGGATATCATCGAATATCAAGGGTATAATGGGGATAAGAAGTGTATATTGGAGTTCAATTATAGTGGTCTGTGGATAAATCTAATGCTACCAATAAATTTCAACATCCCACTTTTCAAAGGTGTATAAAGAAGCTCCCTAAAAACATCTTAAGGGGGGCAATAACATACTTTAGGCATAGGAAGGAAGGACACCTAGATAGCGATATACGACAAGATAACCCCACTAATGAAATGGTGGAAAATAATGTTTCATTCCAACCTTATTAAATTATTCATTACTTCAACTATAAGGAACTATGGAACTTTGCAAACCAATGCACTAAGACAAGGGTTTTCAGAGACAACCAATAACCTCTATGGTAGAAAGGGTGATCTTTTTCCATCAAAACTAATATGGTGGATCCCAAAAACAATGTGGTGATAGGTATGCTAGTTATTCAATAAATAATAGAGAACATACTTTTTGATTTTGGTTCTATTAATTCCTTTATATCATCAATGTTTTTTTATAACTATTCAAAAAACACCACAAATCATGGAAGTATAGTTGTTAGTGAAAATGGAAAATGGAGAAATTATTGTATCCCAAGTATATGACTCCTCCCCTATCAAAAATTTTTGGATGAAATTACATGAAAACATTTTAATACTACATTTTGTTTCATTTTATTCAATTGTGAGTATGGATTATCTTTCCCTATAGAGAACCAAAATAAATTTCCACCATAAGGAAATCACTCTCTGTATCGTGAGTCATCTTATGATTCTCTAGAAGTGAAAGAAGGAGGATGAATATTTTTTATAACCAATATCTCACGCATGGACATTATATTCAAATGATCTAGAATATCTATCTCAAATGATTGAGTCTAAGGAAAGAATCATCCTTGAAGGCATGCCCATAGTGATTGAATATTCTAAATGGTTTCCAGAGGAATTTCTTAGTATTCCTCCTAGTCGAGAGGTTGAATTTTCAATCGATCTTATACGTGGGGTTCTACCATTATAGAATACTTCTTATAGAATGGATTTTGTGGAATTTATTGAGATAAATAAACAACTATAGGAGAATCTGAAAAAATGGTTCAGATGCTCTTGTGCTTCACCATGGGGTGAAAAATTCATCTCCATTAATAAGAAGGATGGGTCAATATGAATTTTCATTGATTATCATGAGATTAAAAAGACCATGATAGAGAAAAATAATCCTCTACCACAGATTAATAACTTATTTGATCAGATGTGTGGAGAAGAAAACTTCTCAATGGGGGATATATGGTCAGGATATTACCATGTTAGGTTGAAGAAGGAGGGTATCCCCTAGAATTCTTTTCATAACATGTACGAGCACTATGAGTTCATAGTAATTCCATTAAGACTCACTAATTCTCTAGAAATATTCACGGACTTGATGAATAGATTTTTTAGAGATTACCTTGAAAATTTTGTGGTAGTATTTATAGATAATATTATTATATACTTAAAAAGTGAATAGGATCATAAGGAGAATTTGATAACTATATTAATGTTCATAAGAGAGGAGAAGATTTCTTCCTTGTACATAAAATATGATTTCTGGTTGAAGGAAGTCTCATTATTAGGGATCATAGTGATAAGAAATGAGATATATATGGACCCTTCAATGATATATGTAATTAAAGAACAACCAAGGACTACATTAGTGATAGATATCCATAGTTTCCTTGGATTAGTTGGGTACTATCGTTGATTTGTGATAACTTTATAATTATTTTTAAACCCTATTTCCAATCTAACATGGAAGGGAGTCATGTTTTATTGTAATGATGTATGTGAAGTGAGCATCAAGGAGTTGAAAAGGATGCATATTACTGTGCCTTTACTCACACTACCCACAAGTGGTGAACTTTGTTTGGTATTCAGCAATGCTTCGATGACGGGGTTTGGCTATGTGTTAATGCATAATGAAAAATTCATAGTCCATGCTTGAAGAAAGTTGAAAGTTCCTGAATAGAATTGCCCATCACATGATCTAGATTGGGTTTTTGGGATCTTTTCTTTGAAAATATGGAAGCATCTTCTCTTTGGGGAGAAGTGTGAAATATATATGGATCACAAAAGCCTCAAGTATATATTCACAAATAGGGAGATGAATATACACTAATGAAGATGGTTAGAGCCTATCAAGAAATATGAATGATCAATCCACTACCATACTGTAAAAGAAAATAAAGTGGAAGATGATCTAAGTATAAAAGATCCAAAAAATTTATCATTGATGAGAATTGAAATGGATCTGATCATCTTATATTTGAAAAGGATGTGAATGGGAATCATAAAGTAAGGAACATCATCAATCCTTTCCCAAATTCTTGCTTAATCACCACTTTTAGAAAAGATAAAGGATTCTCAGAGAAATGATGTTTGAATTAATAAAGAAATTGGAATCTATAAAAAAGGGAAATCATTGGAGTTCAATGTTAATGAAGAAGGTTTTGGAAGATTTGGGTCACAAATATGTGTACTGTCAAATACTAAGCTAAAGAAGGAGATGTTAAATGATGCACAAAGTTCAAATTTCTCCATCAATACAAAAAGCAAAAAGATGTATTGAGATATCTGAGATCACTATTGGTGTGAAAATATGTAGAAGGATATCATAGATTATTCATCAATATCTATTTCATGTCAACATGTGAATGTAGAAAGGCCAAAATTCAAGGGATGATGAAACCATTACCCGTGGCTACATGGAAATAGAAAACCATCAACATGGACTTTTTCACTAGTCTTCCAGAGAAATCAAGTGGAAATAATTGTATTTAGGTTTTGGAGGATCATCTCAAAAACACAACATAGTTATTTAAAATTTGAGTGGACTTATCACTCGATCAACTTGTAAGGATATACATTAATGAAGTGGTGAGGCTGTATGAAATACCACTATCGATTGTATCCGATCGAGATCCAAGATTTACCTATTTGTTTTGGAAATGTATCCAAAGTGATCTAAACAAAGATCTAAACATCAGTTATGAACTATCATCATAAAAATAATTCCCAGTATAGGAATACTATTCAGACACTAGAAAACATGTTGAGAGCATGCTCGATTAACTTCAAAGGAGGATGAGACTAACATCTTCCTCTGGTTGAGTTCCCACAATAAAAAATTTCTACTCGATCATCCAAATGGATCTATTTGAATCCCTTTATGGGGAGAGGTGTATAGCACCTACATGATGGGATGAAATTGGGAAACAATAACTTCTAGGTCCTAAAATGGTCAATTAAACGGTGGAAAAGGTTAAGACCACTTATTAGCACATCAAGGCTTCTAAGAGTTGATAGAATATCCATGTAAAAAAATTGATGAGACCTACAGTTGGATGTTAGAGACATGGTATTCCTATGAATATCTCCATGTAATAAAGTGATGAGATTTGGGATTAAGGGGAATATTAGACCAAGATACATCAGTTAGAGATCCTTGATCACATCAGAGCGCTAGCCTATTGTATAGAACTCCTACCGAACCAATACATAGTGCATTATGTATTCCTTATATCCTTCTTAAGGAAGTATATACCAGACCCATAACATGTACTCAATCTAGAGGTGGTGATATTGGATAATAATATATCATATGAGGAGCATATGGTGAAGATCATAGATTGTAAACACAATGTTTTAGGAAATACGACTATTAACCATGTCAAATTGATGTGCAAAAACCATAAGTTTGAGTAAGTGACATGGGAACTAGAGGAGGTGATGAAATAGAGTTACCATAATCTATTTTAGTATGGTAAATGAAAATTTCGAGTTAGTAAGTTCTTAAGTGAGGGGGGGGGGGAATTTAATGACAGTACTGTTATAAATAAAATTTCCCTTTTAATTTAATTAATTGTATTATTTTGTACTGTGGTTATAGAAAACCCATGCACTTATATAGTTTTATTATATGATATAATATTTAATAGACCACTAAGCATAATTAACATTGACAATGTATACTTTTAATAGTGATCCTATGATTAGTATAAATATAGGGTTTTAACAAATCCAATTCACACAGACAATGGAAGTGATAGCCTCAACCAGTAGGATCATACCCTATGAAGCCCATTTATTGGAGATTAAAATGGAGATAACATTATTAGGATTTTACCTTAACCAAGCCCAAGATGATATCCAAAAACTTAATCATGAGTGAAACCATTTATGTGAGATGTTCAAGATCATCAAGATCATGGCCCAATCTATATATACTAAACCACCCATGAAAGACTCATCATCACACACCTTACTCTTAGAGAGTTTTTGGTGTATTAAAGAGATATGTATCAAGAACCTTGGAATATGAGTATGTATATTATTTTCAATATAATAATGGTTATTTTCACTTCTTAATATTCTTATTTTATAAATGAATATGATTTTCATTCAATAAAAGAGAAAGTGTAATTTTAGGTAATATTTAAATTCAATTAATGTATTTATTTTCAAGAATTAATTGATTTTTGAAATTAATAATATTTTAATTAAATATAATTAATCAATAATTTCTAAGAAATATAAATGATCATATTAATTTTATGGAGTCAAATTTATATTTTATAAAGTCGGATGGAATTTATATAAGGGATCGAAATATGTTATTATAAAAAAATCCATCATTTCTCAATAAATGTCAATTATTATTTTAAAAATAAAAAATTTAAATTTAGAAAATTATTTAGAGAAATTAAATTTTTTTTTGTAATCAGAATATCATCATTATCCAATGTTGAAATTTTCATTATTTTCGGAGATAATCGAATTTTCGAGTAAAAATTAAATAACGTATAAAAACACAATGTGTATTATGACATTATAATGACCAAAAAGTGATGTAATAAATATGATAAAGGTTATCCAAGACCAAATATATTTTTTATCTTTAAAATAATGTTTTATGTTGTATATTTTATTATTATTTTAAATACATTATGAATTAACTAAAACCTTTAATATATTTTAAGGTTTTAAAATAATTTCTTTACGAGTATGACTCAACTCCACATAAGAAAGGGTATTATTTAACTAATTTAGGCCATTAAAATTATAAAATATTGAAAAAAACTTCCATTTTTCTATAACAGTGTGAAAAAACCATGATAATACTTGTGGTTTTGTTTTTTTTATTGTCCAAAAACAAGGTTTGAGAAATATTAAAGAAATCCCCACTCTTTTCCTCTATAAACCCACCCAATATACAATTTATCTTCAATAATAATCCTAGGATGACATACCTACTCTTCCCTACCCTCTCTATATTCCTCCCAATGCATCCTTAATCACTCAATAAGCTCCTCCGAATCATTTGGATTTATACACTCAAGTAAGGGACCCTCACCTTTTCTTCTTTATTCACGTTTCATTATTATCTTATGCCTTCTATTTACAATTCATTGTGTTGGGATATGTATTAATACGTCCTTATTACTTTAAATTTAATGTATAAATTATGGGAGACCCATTTAGCACTCATAAACTCATTTTATGAATTTTTACATTACGTCGTTATGCTACTAAAATCTCACTACTATTTTTCATGCCAAAACAATCATATAGTGGATACCATAACCATTTACATTCAAGGGTGTTTGAATTTATACAGTTATACTTATTTGAATTGGTACTTACATGTATGTATTCCACACTTAATTACTTTGGAATAATATATTATGATGAATGGATCAATGTTCTGTGATATTTGTGGGACACTTAAGTATAATAATGAAATTAAAGTGATGGGTGAACCATGAATTATATATAGCCCTAATTAATTGGGTAATGTTTATCATCATGAGACATCATGTTAGGATATGGAGTGAGCCTAATTCCTTTATGGGACTTTTTCTATCATGATTGATTAGCAGTTATCCTTGATATATGTTTATGATGAAGTGTTTTAAGTTGTTTCTACATTTCCTATGTTGCATTTATGATTAGAATGTTATAAAATGTCTCATTGTTCATGTTTATGAATCTTACTCATTTTATACATCATTGATATTCTTATTGTATAAAATGTATTATTATATTCATGTTATGACATGATTATTACCTTAATGGTATTTATAGCTCACCCCTTTCTTATATATGCCCCAAATTATCCAATTCAGTTTTAAGTCAATGCATGTTAAAGAAGTTTTAAATAAAGAAGTTATTTTTAGTAAATTAAATTTTTATTCAATGTACCTATTTCCCAAATGCAATAGAATTATTAATCTTCTGGGTTTTAGTAAGTGTAATCTTATATAATAAATCATGAATTAAAGTGTAATATAGATACGGGTTTTCATATAAGTAGTCTACCAAAAATTCTCATCGTTTGAGGAAATAGTATCATGTGCAAATTAGAAGAGAAAGAGTTATATATGAATTATGGATTATTATTTAAGCATGAGAAGAATAGGAAAATAGAGATAAATATAAATAAAGGGATGAATGGAGAGAAGTTTTTTCCAACATTTCAAACTAGTAGAATGAACGACCTTGGTACATTCTTAATAGAAAATTGAGTTTTCTTTAAATGTGGAGGAAAGGGCCACCATGATCTATCTTATAAGGGAAATAAATAATTTTTTCAATGTTCAATGATTCAAATCAAAGGATATAGGGCACTATAAATATAAATTAACCAATTATCAAGGGAATAAACCTCTACTGAAGCTAAGTAATCATGGTAAATATTATGTTATTGATACAACTAAAGAGTAATTATTAATGTGCTTGTGTTTGATTCATGAATTATTTCATTTGAGTACTTAATCAATGGTTTCTTGGTTATTTGAATCATGAAATATATAAGTATTGTATTGCACTACTATTTCATTATGAATTTGAAAGTGTGTATTGAACTGTACTAATGACCAAAAAATGATTCAGTGAAATGTTTAAACTCTTGGAAAAAATATGATCACGGGAATGAAAACCCTTAATATGTTCCAACTATTGAGATATTGATTGTTGGATAAAAATATTATTGATATGGATAAATTAAATTGGATATTACTGACTACCTTTGAACTAATTAATGATTTATTGGAAAAGAGGTTATTCTATCATTTATGGAGTCTATAATATTTTTTGATTTAAGGATTGTATCCAATAACTTATGTTTTACATAATGAATAAGGAAGCATGCACGTTTTCAACAATCTTTTATGGTAATTCAAATTATTACCAAGTTTTTAGAGAATACATGATAAAGGTATTCATATGTTTGGTATGTGATGATTGAGAGCCAATTTATTTTTTCAGGGGAATATAATGTTTATTTAGTTACATTCCTTCAAAATTTGGTTAGACATATTTTGGAAGAGATTTAACATCAAGAATTTAGTAAATGATTTATGTTTATATCTGGACACATTTTAGAGATTAATTTATTACTTCACCATATAGTGAAACATGTTCTAAGAGATAAAGTCAAAATAGTTTGTGTCATTACCAAAGGATTAAATTGTACTAATGAAACAGAAACATATCAAGTAATTATATTTTCTTATATTCTTCACGAGTGAAAGAACTCATCAACTCCTAGAAAAGGGTCTTAAAACAAAAATGTTGTCCTACTATCATCATTTTTGATGGAATCAATGAATCTTTCACACCTTTGGTTTATGGATTTGTGGTTGTTAACTTTTCCCTAAACATGTTCTCTATCACTATCCCTTTGTATTTTAGAGTTACTTTTCTCTTTGATGTCCATGTTTTCATTTCCTCCCTATGTTCTCTTGTAGGGAAACCTAGTTATGTGATTATTCTAGATGAATTTTGTACTTCTCTTTCTCATTTATTAAGAGGATATTTTATTAACTCTTTTATGATGTAGGTTTTTCAACAATGATATTTCCAAATGAAAAACTATTGATTAACAATATAATGTTTAAATCATGAGGACGCAATCCATTTATGGTGGGGATAATGTAACAACTCAAAACATATAAAAGAATAAATTTTTATTCAATAGTGTGTATAACATGCAACAAAAAGTGTTGAAATTAATAAAAAATCCTGAGAATTTACGATATAGTTACTATTTTAAATTAAAGCTGGTCTATATATTTTAATACATTCAAAACCAAGTTAGACTATGTTTCACATAACAAAGAGTTTATTTGATTGCTTTCATTTCACATAAGTCTGAGTTTTACCAAATATAATTAATACTATCATTTAAAAGGAAAATATTATCCAATATATTAATGTAATAACTTGGTTTTCCCCCAAGACCTTCCTTTGTGAAAATACAGTGCTGAGGTGTTCTGGGAGCTATTAGTGACTTACTTTAAGAGTTTTCGAAATTTCCAATTTCTCCATTGGCATGTCTGTGTGTTAGTATGTCAGTGCATCGGTGAGTCGGGGGTGTGGGAAATGGTGAGCTAGGGGCGTTGACATCGAAGAGTCAGGGGTGTCAATATCATTAGGTTGAGGTGTCCGTAACACATAATTGGTAGGTCGAGGCATCGATATCTCACCATCAGAAGCTCTGCATCAGTTGGTCGAGGAATCGATAGGTCGAGGCATCGGTAGGACTTGTCGGTAGCTCACCTATCGGTGGCTCAGCATTGGTGGCTCAACTTTGGTGACTCACCCATCAGTGACTCATTTCCAAATTTTCCCAGTTTTTCCAATTTCACCCCTGTAAATTGTTTTTATACATTTAAAGTTAATCTATCAGCTCACAGTCATCCAATAGTCTATCTCCACCATCTTTATGTGGAATCATTAAATATCATTCAATTAAAATGTGTGAAACCATCCAGTTGTGTGGTCAAGACACAGTCTAAATTTTATGTACTTTAAAATAGTCTCACTTATTTTAGGATCTGGCCTCTTCTTAAGACAATGTCATCTCTTCCTTTTTCCTTTTTTCTCTTGGTGCTCCTGGAGAATTCCTCCTGAGATGAGTCATGCGCCTATACTAGAGCCCTTCCCACTCAACATTTGAGATTTTCTACAGATCACGCCTTCCCCTTTTTCTTGGCATAATAAGGAACGTCAATCATTGATAATCCAAGTAGGGATTTTATTTAGATTATATTTAATTGTGCATTATGCAAGGAGGGTACATTAATGGTTTCTTTTAAGTAACAACTAGATACTCTTATTTAAATTAGTATTTAAATAAGGATTTGTTATGATCGAAAGATAACTCGTATAAATATAATAATGGGCAGGGTGTGGCTTGATGTTTGATCGCATGTTTTACTTGTTATCTATGATTATATTTATGGATTATTGTGTATTTATTCCTTCTGAAACTCATGACCATTGGGGTTATTCACTTGTGTACCGATGATACCATATATTTCTTATGGTGATTTGAAAAATGGTTGTAACATGAAACTTGATTAATCACATACACTTAGTTAAATAAAAAGGGTTCACCAGGATCAAACCTATTTTGTGATCACCCTATTTATATTAAAGTTGAAATTAAAGAACCCTTATCAGTTAAAGATGAATACGTTTGGTTCGATTGTTGTGGTTATGTGTTGTGTGTTCTGGTCTGGGTTGTATGGGTATAGTATGTGGGGTGGTACAGGTGGTGTGTTGGGGTATCTTCCCGAGAGATTAATTGATTTTAGAATGCATAATCTTGTAAACGATGGGACTATCCTTGGTATATGGGTGTTTCAGACTGAGAGATTTATTGAGTATGGAATGTATGAACTTGTAGGCATCTGAACTACCTTTAAATTGTGTTTTTGTTGCGAAGCGACATCAAGAAGTGGGACTGCGGTATGGTTGTGGAATCATTATGCAGTGGGAATACATTGGGGATTTGTTTGGGCAGTGGGGCTTCATGACTGTGTTGTGAGAGATGTAATGGGAAATTATACTTTGAAGACAGATGTTTTATGGTAGTTTGATGGGGATGTGCAGTGGGACTACAAGTCTGGTTTTCTGTTGTTGTGCAGTGGGACTGCAGTTTGGTTTTTCTATTTCCTATTGTGTTTAAAGTTGTTAGCTTCCCAATAGTTTTTGGATTGATTTAAATAAATAACCATAAATAAATGGGTGGAATTTGAAAAAAAAGGGTATGGGTTATGCCTTGGTAGTCGGTGTTGTATAGTTGTGCATATAGGATTACAACAAAGCGGTGCTGGTTTGGGCTTGTTATATGTTCATGTGAAACCCATAGGATGGGGTTGAGTGCTTGTTTACCTATATATAAATATATATTTTGGTTCCTTGTGTTTTCAATACACACCCTACCCTTGTTGAGCACTATGTTTTGAACACCTCCATTTCATGGGGGAGGGTGTCTTTCCCAACATCCCGATGGGAGGATGGATGGCTAGTTACTAATTTTCATCCTCGCACCCTATTCCGAATCTTGCTACTCAGGTGTATTTGGACAAGGTGTAATGGCTTGAGGCTTACCAAATTCCAAGATCCTTTATGAAGAGGTTTATTTTGGATGATGGTATTAGGTGTTTTCGGGGTAGGTATGTTTTACCAAGTATCTTTGGGATGAGGACTAGGTGTCTTCGGGGATGGCGTATAGTTTTTCAGGCCCATGTGTCTTTGGGTGTGGTGGTGGTGGTTGTTTCCCCGGTGTCTATGGGCATGGCTATGTGTGGTTGGAGTCCTAGGTGAGTGCGGGTGGGTTTCATCAATGGGACTTATTGATGGAAGAGTGGTAGCATCAAGACATTAGATCATTAAGAATGAGCAGTTAACTATGGGGAAAGTGGTGTGTGGGGTACACAAATGTCGATGTACTTTTATTATTACTTAACTTGATTTTCATTACTTGGGTGAGTGTGACTTGGTGAGGTTGGGATGATTAGTTTTACTTGGTAAGTGCCTGAGGTTCTACTATTTTTCTCACAAGGGCATTAGTATGTTCCCTAACTTGGGTAAAAGTAGCTTTAGTTTCCCTACTGAGTATACATGTTTGCTCACCCTACATATGTAAAATTATTTTCATGTTTTTAGGAGTACTTTGAGGACCATGATGGGCCTTACTAGCATAGGAGTCGAGATAGTTGATGTTGCTTCTTAGTTTCCTTCCTTTTTGGTACATTATTTGGGTGTTTTGTCTTGCCTTGTATCGGTTTTTCTTTTGATCATGTATGAAGGAATGGATTCTTGGATTTACTTTTATCTTTAGTCTTTGTTGTTTCTAGAATTTACCATATTATCTCCTGATCTTGTTCTATAAAAGGTTAATGCCTTCCATTTGTGTGAGATTCTATACCCTTGGTGCTATTCTCCACTCTAGGGCCTACTAAAGGTGAGACAAGGGGTCATTATCTCTCCTTCACCTTGAAGAAGGAAGGGAAGTGAACTTTGTAATCCTTGCCCTCATCTTGGATAAGGTAGGTCATGATATAATGGTATCAGAGGAGGTTGAGGGATAAGATGGAGTTCGCGGTTAGGCATAGTAAGGATTTCATGGGATGGTAGGGAAACAATGTTAGGCAATCATGGTGTGTGAAATAGGCTAGGGAAGACTGGTTATGAAATGGGATTTTATCCCCCCCTTGTGAATTGATTAAAGTACTCTAGACCTACTATACGACTAGATGAGGCCACACTGATTGCATGGTAGAGACCCTAGGAAAGGTACATGAATCCTAATTAATTGTGTTCTTGTGTGTCTTGAGTGTTTTGGGAATTTTAAAATAAGTAATAATTTTTTAAACAAAATTTCAAAATGAATTTTCCACACTACTTGTTATTAAGAGTTTATTCATTACTTTTCGTCATATATTTCACCCAGACACTGTCGAAAAGTCATACGGGCAAATGAGGACCAGTAGGATGAACTGGTTGATCAATGGAGGGCCGATTTAGAGGAGGAGGAAGACCAGTGACAGAAGACACTTTGTGCCTTCCTGCGGTATACCCTGGGAAAGTACGAGGCAAGTGTCATAGACATGGAGATGGAGAGATGGATGAAAGAGTCAGTGAACACTTTTAGCTTGATTCAGGCTCCGATAGAGTACTGGGTTCCTCTTGAAGTGATCTAGATGTGAGGAGAAGTGCACCTGTGGTGGACGATTTACCTATGGGAGAATAAGAAAACTCGGTTTCATCGACTGACATTGAGAAGGAGTTCCAAGTTTAATTTCATTATTCCACAATGAATGCTGAGAAGAGATAGGAGTTGATCTCCCTTAAAAAAAGAGGTATGTTGGTAAGGGAGTTGGGGATCAAGTTCAAATATAACCTTAATTTTTCTCTGAACCTCTTTCCGAAGGAGGAGTCATGAGAAAGATTCTAGGAGGAGGCACTCCGACCTTCTCTTCAGTATGTTGTTACTCCCTTCACCCTTACAACATACAAGGAGGTTTAGATGAAGGATGAAGTAGTGGATAGGATGCACACAATGAGAGGTGTTCCACAAGAAGGGAGCCACTGAGTTCTTCAAAGGGTAAGGCCGTCAGCATCTGGTCTCTAGTGTTAGGGCCTTCTATGTTTTGACCATCAAGGAGTAGGCTTCAGCAGTTCCAGTTATGATCCCCTAGTACTCTCCCTTTCTCCATAAGACTAAATCCGAGATGCTTTATCTATATAAGTTATGGGAATTTTCAGAATTAGTTCCCTATCCATGTGTTGTAAAGTGGGGGTAGGAAGGTTTAACTCCCACCTTAGTAGTATCAATTTCTAGCCAAGCCATTCTATTATTAGGGACAGCGAGCTCTCTCTCCACTGAGGGAGGATGGTACTAGAGGAGGATATCCTTAAGGGGCTTCATAGGGACCGTGACTAGGGCATGGTTATGGAGGAAACCAATAGCCGAGGGGTAGAAGTGTTTGTCATGGTTAGTTTCACACTATAGAGGCAGCAGTTCCAGCTGCGCCATAAGTTTTTCGAGGTATGATCAGTCTATTTAGTACTATTGCCCGTGCCTTGTTTGATTCAAGAGCTTCACACTTTTTTGTTGCTCCCAATATAGCTCGTGGCTTGGGCCTATAAGTAGAGATACTTCACCTGACCATGGTGTTGAGTATGCCATTTAGAGGTCAGACAAACCAATTTGATGTTTTTCAAGGATGTAGAATGATGTTGGGGCCAACTCAATCTAGTGGGGATCTTCTTCTTCTAAAAATACAACCATACAATGTCATTATCGGCATCGAATGACTATTTTATGTGAATGTTGTTATGGAATTATTCTAGAGAATGGTCATGTTCTCAGATATGGGTGGCCAACGTGTCACTTTCATTGGTGAGCAGAGTTTCTAGGAGGGTAGCCGACGTGTGGAGACACTTCTTTTCATAATAGTGGATCTGTCAGTGGAATCATCAAACATAGATATAGTTGAAGTTATGGGGATTTTTAGTGAGTTCTTGGAAATCTTCCCCGAATAGGTTTTGAGTCTACCCCCTTGACGTGGTGTTGAGTTCGAGATAGTCTTACAACCTAGTGCCCATCAGATTTTGATGGTTCCCTATCGGATGTCACCTTCTTAGTTGTGGGAGTTGCAGATTCAGGTTGATGACCTGATGAAGAAGGGTTTTATCAGATCAAGTGTGTCACCATGGGGTGCTTCTGTCTTGTTCAAAAAGAAGGAAAATGGTGGTTTAAGGATGTGCATAGACTAGCAGATACTGAATTAGGTGACGTTCAAGAACCATTACCCACTCTCAAAGATCAATGAACTTTTTGACAAGTTTAAGAGAGCATGTTAGTTTTCTTAGATCGACCTATGGTCTGGATATCACCTGTTGAGGGTGAAGGTGGGAGAACTCTTGAATACCATTTTCTGGTGCAGGTATGGGTACTTTGAGTTTGTGGTTATGTCATTCGGTGTTACGAACACACTGACAGTGTTCATGGGACTCATGAAATGTTTCTATGCGTTTATCTAAACTAGTTTGTGATCATGTTTATTGACGACATCTTGATCTACTCAATATTAGAGGAGTATCATGCAGAGAACCTATGTAATGTCTTGGAGGTCCTCCGACACCACTAAATCTACGGAATGTTTTCCAAGTGAAAGTTCTGGACACGAGAGGTGCACTTCCTTGGGAATGTGGTATCCCAATAGGGAATATTAGTGGACCCATTGATGGTATATGAAGATGTTTCTTGGGTAGCACCCAAGAATGGGGTAGAGGTCCGTAGTTCCCTGATTTAGGTAGGTTACTACCTGAGATTCATACCTGACTTCACTCATGTTGCGGTTCCATTGACAAATTTAACCAGAAAAGACCAGGCTATCATATGAAGTGAGCAGTGTGAGGCTGCATTCACTTATCTAAAAGGGATTCTGGTCAGTGCCCCAGTGCTGAGGTTTCCAAAGGAAGAGTTAACATTTGGGGTTTTCTGTGATGCTTCCAATAAAGGATTAGGGTGTGTGTTGATGCATTAGTGGGAAGTGATCTATTATGTGTCTGGGATGTTACTTCCTCATGAACATAACTATGCCACCCATGAAGTAGAACGTGCAGTGGTCGTGTTTGTACTGAATATGTGGCGACATTACCTCATCGGGGAATGCTTCCTTGTCTTTACAGATCAAAAAATTTTGAGGTATATCTTCTCACAGTGAGACCTAAACCTTCGACAGAGGAGGTGGATGGAGTTTTATCATAACTATGAATTTGAGATCTCATACACCTTTGGAAATTGGATCATGGTGGCTGTTTCCTTGAGTAGGAAGTCACAAAAGGATGTAGCTTGAGACTCCATAGATACTTGGAAGGTGATGGAGGTGTTGGCTACTTTACATTTGGGCATGGGAGGGGAAGACGATATAGGATTTTTGTTTCAGATGATAGTCCAATATTCCTTTGTTCGGATAGGGGAGGAGTCTCAATGGGGAGACACATATGTTGAAGTGATGCATGATCAGGTTAGATAGGGTTATTCACTAGAGGGATGGTCGAAGGATAGTCAGAATAATATGTAGTTATATGGGATGATATTTTTCCTGGTGGCGATACATGATGGAGTTCTCGGTGAGTTCTATAAATCACCCATAGTGGTATATATCAGAGTCTCTAAGATATACTAGGGTTTGAGAGCCTTGTTTTAGTGTCATGAAGTGAAGAAGGAAGTGGATGAGTTTGTGGAAAGGTGCCTCATGTGTTAGCATGTGAAGGCCGAACACTGTGTTCCCAACGATCTATCGTAGCCCTAAGACATCGCTGACTGGAAGTGGGATGACGTCTCAATGTATTTTTTTATAAGAATAAATAGGGCTGAGGGTGGTTGTCATGAAATCTCGGTATTGGTGGACCGATTGAAGAAATCGTCTCACTTTGTGGCGATTATGGAGTCGAGCACATTTGGTGGCTTTGCACAGAGGTATGACATTGAAGTGGTATGGCTACACGGAGTTCCAAAATGCATCATTTTAGATCGGGATACATGATTTACATCACAAGTCATGAAGGGATTACAACATGATTTTGGCACATAGTTATGCCTTACCACCACTTTCCATCCTCAGACAGATGGGAAGATAGAGAGGACCATCTAGACATTGGAGGATATAATGCGAGTGTGTGTTCTGGAATTCAGAGGATTGTGGGTATGACACATTCCCCTGTCAGAGTTTTCCTATAATAACAGCTATCACCCTACCATTGGAATGACACCATTCAACACCTTGTATTGAAAATTGTGTCGTTCTCCCATGTGATGGATAAAGGTTGGGTACGCAGGTGTTCTTGGCTCAGAGGGGGTGTAGAGAACAATAGAGAAGGTTCAGCTTGTGTGTGAAAGGAAGAAGGAAACTCAGGACCAATATAATTCATATTCCGATCACAAGAAGAGACCCTTGGAGTTTGAGTTTGGGAACCACATGTTCTTTAAGGTCTCCCCTCGGTGTTGACAAAGGAGGTCTGGAAGTAGGATTAAGATTTCTCCTAGGTTCATCAAACCTTTGGAGGTGTTGGGAAAAGTTGGAAAGGTGGAATACTAGCTTGAATTTCCACCGTGGTTAGAGAGGATCCACAATGTCTTTCATGTCTCTCAGGTCTATCGGTATCTACACTATGACTCCCACATCCTCGAATGGGGAGAGTTGGATATCGAGGAATACCCAACATTCATAGAGTGACCAGTGAGAATTGAGGATCATAAAGAGAAGTTGATTCGTCGATGGGCCATTCCCATGGTTCATGTTCTATGGAGGCATGGTGGCCTTGAAGAGAGTACTTTGGAATGAGAATAAAAAATGAGTTCCTAGTACCTAGATTTGTTCCGAGTGTTTCTATAGTGTTTTCTTTGTTCCTTGCTTATGATATAATGTTTAATATCACTTTCTATATGATATGTTTTTTCCCTATTCTTTGATTTTTTAAGAAAATATCTGACTTTGGGGAGGGGATAACATGATCCTTAGTTAAGACGCATTAATGTGTATGCGATGAAACTCGTGTGGGTGATTCAGTATCACCCAATGTAGATAGTATCTTGACATGGTGGAACTCCCTAGTCCACATATCTGAATAGTGTGACCCTTGGTGTTTATATGATTTATTGGGGACACTGAAGCCTTAGTGTCTATCTAGTTTTTCAGGAGATAGATGTGGGAGAGGTGTTCTTGTATGTTGAGGTTTCCCCTCTAGTTTTCAACAAAGGGTTGTTTACTCCAGAGTGGTATCTTAAGGGATGGTTGTTCAGACCACTTTTCTTCAAGGTTATTTTTAAATTATCAAGGATGAGAATAGTTTGAGAGGTATATGATGTAATAACCAGATTTCCCCCAGGACCCTCCTTTGTGATAATCCAGTGTTGAGGTGTTCTGAGAGCTGTCAGTGGCTTACTTAAAGAGTTTTCTAAATTTTCAATTTTTCATCGGCATATCATTGCATCGACATTTCAGTGAGTCGACATGTCAGTGCGTCAGTGCGTCCCGGGCATTGAAATCTGTGAGTCTGGGGCATTGAAATTAGGGAGTTAGAGGCATCAACATTAGTAGGTTGAGTTGTTAGTATATCAGCATCGGTAGGTCAAGGCATCGGTAGGTCGAGGCATTGGTAGCTCAGTATTTGTAGGTCAAGGTGTCCGTAGCTCAACATCGGTAGCTCAACATCGGTAGGTCAAGGTGTCGGTAGGTTGAGGCATTAGTAGATCAGTGCATATGGGTCTATTCATTGGTAGGTCACGTCGGTAGCTCACCCATCGGTGGCTCAGTGTAAGTGGCTTAGTGTCAGTGGCTCACCAATCAGTGACTCATTTCCAACTTTTCCCTGTTTTTCCAGTTTCGCCCCTTTAACATATATGTCTCCATTTAATGTTTACCTATCCACTCACAGTCATCTAAGGGTCTATATCCACTGTTTCTAAGTGGAATTATTAAATCATAATTAATTCCAACTTGTAAAACCGCCCAGCTGTGTGGTCCAGTCACAATACATATTTTATGTACTTCGAAATAGTCTCATCGATTTTAAGATATGGCCTCTTCTTATTCCGAATGTCACTCTTCCTTCATACTTTTAGTTTCTCTTGGTGCACCTGGAGACTTTATCCCAATATGATTCGTGCACCCGTACTGGAGCCCTTCCCACTCAACCTTAATGTTTTCCTACAAATTACACCATCTCCTATTCTCGGCACAAGAAGTAACTTCGATCAATGATCATCCAAGTTGGGATTTTATTTAGCTTCTATTTAATTGTGCCTCACGTGGGGTGGGTATATTAATTGTCCCTTATACGGAATTATTTGATACTCTTATTGAAATGATAATTTAAATGAGGATTTTATATGACCAAAATATACCATGTATATGTAACATAATAGGCAAGGTGTTGCTTGATGTTTGATCACATGTTTTACTTGTTATCTTTAATTCTTTTTTAGGATTATTGTGGATTTATGCCTTCTAAAAATCATGATTGGTGGTGGTGTTTTCTTGCGCACCGCTCATACCCTATCTTTCTTATGGTAATTTAAAAATGGAAATAAAATTAAATCCAATTAATCACATACATTCGGTTAAATAAAAATGATTCCCTAGGATCAAACCTATTCAGTGATCACCCCGGTTATATTAAAGTAGAAATTAAAAACCCTTTACGCTTAAAGACGAATACATTTGGTTTGATTCTTGTGGTTATGTGTTGTTTATTTTGTTCTGGGTTCTATGGGTTTGGTATATGGGGTGGTACAGGGGGGTGTTGGTGTATCAGTCTAAGATATTGATTGATTGAGGAGTGAGTAAACTTGTAGATAGTGGGACTATCCTTGCTATGTTGGTGTTTCAGTCTGAGAGATTTATTAAATGTGGAATGGATGAACTTGTAGGAAGTTGAACTTCCATTCTGTTGTGTTGTGGTCGCAAAGTGTCATCGAGCAGTGGTATTGTAGTATGGTTGTGGACTTATTATACAGTAGAACAACATTGGGAATTTGTTTGGGCAGCGAGGCTACATGACTGGGCTGTGAGAGAAGGAATGGGTAGTTCTACATTTAAGAGAGATGTTTGTTCATAGTTGAACGAGGATGTGAAGTGGAATTGCAAGTCTAGTTTTGTGTTGTTGTGTAGTGGGACTATAGTTTGGTTTTGTTGGATTTGAGTGTGTTTACGGTTGTTGGTTTCCTAGTAGTTTCGGATTGATTTAAGTAAATACCCATAAGTAAATGAATGGAAATTGAAAAAAAGAGGGATGTGTTATGCTTTGGCAGTGGATGTTGTATGATTGTGAATATAATAGTACAACAATGTAGTGCTGGTTTGTGCGTGTTATTTGTTCGTTTGAAACCCATAGAAAAGGGCTGAGTTCTTGTTTACCTATATATATATATATATATTTTAGTTCCTTATGATTTAAATATGCACCCCACCCTTGTTGAACAATATGTGCTGAACACCTCCATCCCATGGGGGAGGCTGTCTTTCCCAATATCTTGATGGGAGGATGAATTGCTGGTTACTGATTTTCTTCTTGCAACCTCTTCGATATCTTGCCCCTTTGGCATATCCGAGTATACTGTAATGGACTAAGGCTTACCAAAGACTAAGATACTTCAGTTAGAGGTTTTTTTGGATGAGGGGATCATGTGTTTGTGGGCCAGGTATGTTTTCCCAAGTATCTTTGGGATGAGGCCCATGTGTCTTTGGGAATGGCGTGTGGTTATTGTGGCCCAGGTGTCTTTAGGCATAGCGGTGGTTGTTGTGGACCAGGTGGATGCGGGCCTGGCTATGTGTGGTTTGAGTCCTAGATGAGTGGAGGAATTTTATGGTAGTGGGACTACATGTGGTAAGAGTGGAAACATCAGGACATCATATTGGTAGGAATGAGAAGTTAACATGTGGGAAAGTGGTGTGCGGGGTACCAAAATGTTGATGTGATTATATTATTACATTAATTTATTTTCATTACATGGGTAAGTGTGCCTTGGTGAGGTAGGGAAGGTTAGTATTTCTTAGTTAGTATTTCAGGTTCTGCTATTTTTTTCACATAGGTATTAGTATGTTCCCTCACTTTTGCATGAGTAGCTTTTGTTTCTCTATTGAGTATACCTGTATGATCACCCTATAAATGTAAAACTTTTTTTAAGGTTTTTGGAGGACTTTGAGGACCTTGTTGGGCCTTATTGGATTTGGAATCTAGATAGTTTCAATTGTTTTTTAGTTTCCTTCCTTTTTGGTTCATTATTTTGGAGTCTTGTCTTTGCTTGTATCTATTTTACTTTTGATCATGTATGTGGGAATAGATTCTTCTCATTACTTTTATCTACAGTTTTTGGTGTTACTGGGATTTACCATCTTATCTCCAGATCTTGTTCTATAAAAATAGGTAATTCCTTCTATTTGTGTGAGGTTCTATACCCTTGGTGCTAGTCTCCACTCCAAGTCTCACTGAAGGGAAGACTCGAGGGTCATTATCTCTCCTCCACCTTGATGAAGGAAGGGCATGGAACTTTAGTGTACCTTCCCTCATCTTGGAGAAGGCTAGTCGTGATAGTTAAATTGGTAGTAATCAATATAATTAACTAACATATGAAAATATATGGTTTAATTCATTGATTACCAATTAATTAGAAATGAATTTTAAAACCGATTGAATAAAAAGGAAATGTTTTGATAAAAAACAATTTTTGTGCTCCAAATTAATTTTATCTTAATAAATTAAATTAATTACTATTAATTAATGATATCAATTAATTTAATATATTATATATTCAATAATAGTTTTTTAATAATCATCCAATAGACTATATCAGAATATTAGATGAAAAAATCCACTTTTACGCATACAAAGATGTATTTTTTAAAGGAAGCTTTGCCAACTTTTAATAGTCACTTGATTTAAATTTTTTTTTAACATTTTAAAATTTTATTTAAAAAAGTAAAATATATTTTTGAATTAGTAATTTAAATTTTTTAATTGGGTAAGGTTTTGATATTTTACTGAGAAGTTTTATTTTTTGATGAATAATAAAAAAATTGGCCTTTATTTTAAATCAATATTTTATTTTAAATAATTTATAATGTAAAATTATAGTTTTAATTGGATTTAAATTAAAAATATTTCAATTATATATCTTTTTATAAAATTTATGTTATTGTGATTGTTTTCATATTGAATTTAGATGTAAACAGATTGAAAACTTTTGAACATTTTTACCTTAAAAATCCGTTTCTTGTTATGTCTATGAGATTAACATTAAATTATTTTTTTCAAATTATGTGAGTTAAATTTGTTAAAATGTATTTGATAATTTTAATAAGAATAATTTATATTGTATGACAAGTTAAAATAAAATTTTGACCATAGTGATTGGTGAAAATGGCTAAAATTAATTACAATGGTTAATGTAAAAAACAAGTTTAATTAATTGTTAAAGTTAGCATATAAGGTGTAAGAATGACCAAATACTTGTATAAAACCAATTTTATGGCCATATTTATACAATTAAACCTATATTATCTAATTTTATGTTTTATGGAATCCCATTTTTAGGTTTAATATCACCTAACTTCCTTTGAAAAATGGCAAGTGTGTCCTCTCCCCTACTTATAAAAGCCCTTCCCTTCTCATCCACCCTTCACACCTCTCAAGCCCTTAGTATTGGAAACTACATGAAAACATAACTCTCTAAATTTAATACCCTCATCCTAGAAGACTTATATTTGGACTAAATCCAAATTATAAAGGCATTAGTGAAAACCTAAGGAGGATACTCAAAGAAAAGGTAATGTTTTTCTAAAAGCGTTTTTATTTTATTTAGTTATCCACGTACTTAAATTATTAGTATATAATGATTATATAATAACCAAAACATATTCAATATATTTATTTGTTTTTATGTTAAGGTTATTACCTAAAAGAACACATGCTTCCATCAAATGGGATAAACAATCATCGTTCGTGTGTATGACATACTACAACCTCATGAACCAATACCGCATGTTCTTCCATTACTAACTTTAAAGGTTGGTAATAATGATGTATTTATAGTTTATATATGATATTTATAGTTTTATTGGTCATATTTAATTATTATATAACATATATCTTCATTCTTCCCTTCTATGGGAATACGATAATGTCGTTCATGTGTACTGCAGACTACCACCTCACGAAGTGATGTGATTCATTCACGCTCTACATGGAATGTATTA
The DNA here is from genome assembly GCA_963277665.1 of Viscum album. NCBI lineage: Eukaryota > Viridiplantae > Streptophyta > Magnoliopsida > Santalales > Viscaceae > Viscum > Viscum album. The sequence goes on along the minus strand of OY728141.1, from coordinate 1,769,322,141 downwards.
AGGATGAGTTTATTAAACATAAGTGATATATATAACATAAATATGATAATTTAATCATAATATAAATATATATCACTTAATTTATTTAATTTAATACAATAGAAAAATGGAAGCAATGTTCATGCATACAAACGGCCTACTGTCTCCACGAGCAGTCAATTTCATTTCCTATCACTAAATTTTATGGATTACTATAAAAATATATAAACTAAATATATATAAAAAAATTAAATCATGGTTTACATTGTGGAAATTATTAAATCATGATTTAGGTAAAATGAACAAAAAATACAAGTCAAAACATACTTGAAAAAGAAAGCAGTTATTACCTGAAAGAATGAAAATAATAAAAGATTATAAATGAATGGTTAATAATATTTTATAAAATAATAATATATGATGTATAAAATATTAATATGGTTATGAGTTAAGTTAATAACATAATTAAATCAATTATATATGAGATTAAATAACGTTTAAACTAAGGGAAGCATAAGGTAAGGGATTTCATTTCAATTTACTTTCAATCGAGAGTTATTTGTTATTATGTACAAATTCACATTAATGTGGTGTATATAATTTCCCCTTTTTATTTTATATAATTATTCACTCATAATTCAGGATATTTTAAGATTCAATTAGAATAATCTCATTTAAGGGGTTTTTACTTAAAAATTACCATGTGGAAAAACTTACATTGTAATCTCCCTTTCTTTTGTGATTGTTAACATTCTATTGAAACAATCACTTCCTTATGATCATTTTTTATTATAAATTTCATTTATGGTAGAAATCCATGTTATTTTGTGGTGGGTATTATTAATTCCTAGACTATATACCATTTTTCATACGATATTCACATTGAATGTTATTTGATTAATTGGGGGGATGTTTTTAAATATATATTATTTACTCAATAAAATATTTTTTCATACAACACATTACTAAATAAATTAATAATTTTTTGAAGAAATATTTGGGCTTGAAACATGGGTGGGGACCACTTAATTACATCCCCTTGATGCATCAGTAGTCTCAGGAGACAAATCAGTTGACCAAATCAGATGGGCTTTTAACTATTTGTTTTAAAGAGTCATGAAAATAGATATTGATGGTAAAGGTTTCATGTGACTGGGAAATATGATGTCTTATGATTAATAATTTCCTATATTCATAATTTCATTATTAGTATACATGATATTTTAACTATGGAAAAATCTATAGATTCATTTCATTCTTAGATTATTTATTAAATTGAATGTTTGTTCATTTACCTAAATTGCCATATTGAATATGACATATCCAGTTATTTAAATGGAATATGTGTTAAGTTATTTCCCATGCAACATTTATTATTTATTATTTATTCATAATATATTATATTATTCTTAAACCTTACATAGAATTTTCTCTCACAATTATATTGTTTCATTTCTTAAGGATATGAATAAGTGATATTTGAATGAGTTTTCAAGGATATAGTTTATTTTATTTTATTATGTGTTATGTTTAATTTTCTATGCCCAAAGTAAAATGTGTAACATGTATGTCAACCATTTTTCCAAAATTTTTAAACTTTTTGGTACTTTAGGATTTGATTCCTTGTATTTATTTTAATGTAATAAAGTAAGGCACCCGCTCCAGGCTACTATGGTCAAGGTCATTATAGTGTTTTGATTGTGATGAGAATAAGGGGACCTTGATGTGTTCCCTAGTGATATGATAACCCTATCAAGAGGGTATATATGGGAAACAAGTATTTAAGATTGTGGGTGTCATCTTAGATAGTGAATTGATGATTTGATTTTATTATGGCTATGATGATGGAAGGTTTTACACTAGAGAGTACGACCATGGACTTTTTGGATGGGTTCAGGTAGATGGAAAACCCATCAAGATGCATTTTATGAGATTCATTATACAATATGGTTTTTGTGGGATAAATTTCCCACTGATATGTATTTAGGATGCATTGTAATCCTATGATATTCTCCTAGTATTCAGAATTCATTCCAAGAACATGGTTTGGGATCCCGCAGACTAGGTCTATGGATCTTTATGGAGTAATTTACATCACATCAATCCATAATAGGTTGGTATAGCTTGTATGTACTCTTAGGATATGGATAAGGCCTATGTCCATGTTTTGGGCTACCATGGATTGGACATCGGAGTTCTATGATCTTGTTTTCCATGGATTTGATCCTCAAAGTGGAGATGATGTACCGTGATTTGGACTACCATGGATTATAGTCAGGAGTTCCATTATTTGGGTTTCCTTGTATTTGATCCTCAAAGTTGAGATAATATACCATGATTTAGGATACCATGGATTGGAGTTGGAAGTACCATGATTTGGGATTTCATAGATTTAGATCCCAAATAACATGATTTAGACTGATAAGAATTTGGAATTGAGAAACTACAATTTTGGATGACATAGAATGGATTTGAGCATACCATGATTTTGGATTCCTTGAAAATAACACATGGAGTCAGGATGATACCAAAATTTGAGCTTCCATGGGTATGACCCATAAATTCTGAATGATACCATAGTTTGGTCAGCCTTAGATTTGATCCATGAATTCGAGTGGATACACTTGTTCTTAGGTTATATGTAGATCCCCCTATATTTTTGGTTTCCTTGGTTTCGATCCTTGGTACTGACATGATTTTGTGTTAGTATGGTTACATAATGTGCTCAGAGACACTTCATCACTAGATGATGTAGGTTTAGCTCAATCACAGGTTCAATGGAAGAACCTTAGGATCGATAATGAATATTATTTATACATTCAAAGATATTTATATATTTAGATTATAATTTCTCTTGTACATACACTATATTTATTAGTTATGTGAATGAACACATTGGTGGTTCCCAACTGAGTTTTATTCACACCCTACTATGCTGACCATGGAACTTATCTCTGCAATTTTCCTTCAATATTTATAGTTTTAGGTTAGGAATCAGCCTAATATTTTATCATCAAACTATATTTCTTGGATGGGATTATATTTTGGTATTAGTTTGGGATCATTTATGTAGTATATACTCTTGTACATTTATTTCATTAGTGTTTTTAATTTTTTATATATATCTGTCCTGGTTGGTGGCCAGTGAGTTGTATGACTGTATTCTTCTGCATTTCATCCTTATTATTGGATATGTTTATTACTTACACTTACTCTGATTTATATTATAGATGATTCTAGGTTTATTTCCCTATTATTGTGTACTATGATATGGGGGTATATTATCCCCACTACACTACCCTAGACCCATCTTTCTTTTCAAAATCCTTTGGCATATAGGGAGGCATTCCTAAGGCCTAATGGTGACTTCCCCAATTCAAGAACTACTCAGTGGCCATGAACTAGGGGTAGGGTGTTACAAAGTGATATAAAATATTTTATGTAATTGATATCATAGAGTGCATCTATGTTTTATTTCATATTAGTATTTTTGGAGATGGTAGAAAAGTGACATAGGATTGTACCAGAGTTTGTGATGGATATCAAACTTTGTGTTGTGAACACATTCCTAATATGAATTCCATGTTTCCAGTGATATGGGAGACTTGTTCTTGGTTTTATGATTATATTATTTTATGATTTCACCTTTCATGACACACATGTTTTGCGGTTTTATTAATTATGGCTTGTGTTGTTTTTAGATTTTTGCCCACTAGTAAGTGGCCAATTCTCATTCATCATATATAGAATATTATATTCAAATTACATATGATTATCATTGATGATGGGGGTTAATATGATTATTGTTTCAGTAACAACTTAAATTATTTTTCCTATATAACATGGAATTAAATTCTACTAAACAAAACCGTATTACATTTTTATTCTTATAATAATTCATGTGGATCTATGAAGTGATACTCGACGATTATAGATTTTAATTTCCATAGTGTAAAAGATGTATAGAGACCCTTTTAAGAATATTAATTGTATTTTAAGCCTTTTGATGAACCCATAGATGATAATTGAGAAAATATATTTGGTTATTTAGATTTTCAATAGAAAACTATATGGATTTTTCCCGTCAAACTTCTTTGTGATGACATTATATTTGAACAGAACATTTGTGTAAAGGCACCAACCTCTGTAGCCTAAAGTTGGTGGTTACTTTATTACATTTTCAAAATTCATAAATAATTTTATCCCAAAGGATGATGTATTTTAGTAGTATCATAAGAATATATTCATACTTGAATCTTACATTATAATTGAAAACATAAAATATAAAATAATGTTTACTTTCAGAACACCATTTTTCTCTTAGATTATACCTACCTATCAATCATAATATACCTCTTATAATCATAGGAAAAAATAAAAATAAGAAAAAGGATGAACTCATATTATTCGTAAGGGTATGCTTATAGTGAAAGCGAAATAAGGTATGAATAATATGGAATGAAAGAAATGGAAATCAAATAATCCTACAACCACATTAGCTTAAAAATTATCTATGGATATCATAACTAATAAAATAATCACATGTAAATAAATAACTAATCTAATAATTAGGGTAATATATAATTACATAAATAATAAACATAACATCGAGGCCTCATTATAAGACATCCTACATAAATGGGTAAGGCTATAGTCAATACCAAAGTTAGTTTTTCTCATAAGACCTACCGATGCATTGAAAGGCTATAGAGGGCCTAACCATTACTAAGTCCAATTCATTCCCAATATTAATGTCATGAAACATAATCAACATAAAAATTCCTATTGAAACCATTGTATGAAATCTTAATAATTTCTCTAATCAAAAAACATAATCATAAAAAATTCAATATAATATTGAGAATGGTATCAAATTAGTACAACCTCATCCAAAAATATCATAAATTATATAGATAAATAATAATGCTGTAATAATTATAAAATATCTGTAGTGGATCATAATTAAAACAAGTTTTTTTTATTTGATTAATAGAAATACTGTAAAAAAATATTTAAAATCAATTTTAAGGAAAATAACCATTTCACTTTGAAAATCACTTATTTTTAAAAAATTGTGAAATTAAGAAAGAATTTTTTTAAAAAGAACAATTATAATAGGTAAATTATGATTCAAATAAAGTATTTTTCATAAATGGGGGAAAATATGTTCATTCCATATATTTTAAAAAAACATTTACTTTATACTTTTTTTTAAAAGTTGAAAAGTACATTGTTGAGAAAACAATTTGAATATTCCTTTCAAACCATTTTCTAAGATGTAAAAATGGTTAAAAATAAATTTAAAATATAATAGTGTAGTATTATAAATATTATTTAATTTTTTTTATTCATATATGGATATAGAAAAAAATTCCATAATAGAGACATAGGAACAAACAATCATGAATATTGATGAGATTGTAAAATAAATACTTATCGCTTTGTTCACATTTGAATCATAACCCCCATTAAAAAATAAGTCACAAATAAAATTAAAATTACATAAAGATAAATATAATCATGATATATCATATGAAAGGTTAATTATATACATCACACAAAATAAATAAGTCATAGATATGAAATATGTCTGACGGAAGTAAAAGCGAGACGAGAAACACTTTCTTCAGGTCTGACTTCCATCATATGTGGTCAAAAATAAAATTTAATAAATATATAAGTATTATAAACATAATAAATAAACATAAAAATATATATCAAACCATTTATTATGTATTTATAATCTATATAACTTGTTTTATAACAATTCTTTTTTACAAGTCACAGTTTCAGGTAATAACTACATTGTTTTTTATATACATTTTGGTTTGGTAGTTTCAATATTTATAATTTTATCAAGGTAGAATAATATAAATAATATTAATTATTATATAAATATAATATATATTAATTATAATTATATTTAAACTACTATATTAAATGTATAGATAGAAAAATGTATTACAACATTCATGAAGATGGTAGGCCATACGTACACGTGAATGCTATTTTCATTATTCTACAGATGGAACAAGAGAATGGTAAATAATAATTATAATTTATAGAATTATTATTATATCATATATATCATATATAATCATAAAATCAATCATTATTACCATCCAATTAAAATCAAAATGAAAAACAAATCACATCACTTTGTGGTAGTGGTAGTCCAAACATACACATGAGTGATGTTATAATTTTACAACGGTTTGGAAGGTAAGAAGGTAGATATGATATTATTGTTTAATAAGTATTAATATTTTATAAATATAATATATACATATTTGGCCTATCATAATTCCCATCCATTAAATATTTAAAAGAATAATGAATTTATCACCACATGGAGACATTAATCTATATTTACGCACATGAGATATTTCACATCACATTTGATTAGAAAGAGGTTGGGTATTGGTGGATTCATAATCATAATGAAATTTTAATATATTTAATTTAATTAATAAATTATTTTATGATTAACTCTAGAAATTTAGAAGAGGTAGAAGAAGAAATAAATTGAAAGGGGTTGGGTAAGACAATTACCTCTTCTTCAGGAGACCTTCTCTAGATCCCTTCTTAAATAACATAAGATTAGTATTTTATGGAGAAAAGAACCTCTATAACTCGGAAAAGGAAATTTATAAGATATTTTTAATGTATGTTTTGATCTATATGGCTCAATTTGGTTTGAATAAGTGAGGGAGGAGGTTCCCTTTTATAATTTAAGTGAGAGGAACGTTTAGAATTTCTCAAAAGATTAATGTATAATAAATTAAATGTCATGAAAAATGACTCAAAATGGATGTTTATTAGAAAATAAGGTAAGTTAGGGTTGAAATAAAACCATAAAATAGAATTTATATATTTTTTGGTTTCATTTAAAATGTTATCATTTTGATTAACCCTTAGTTAATCAATTTTAATTTTTTCTATAATAACATAATTTTCCATATTAAAGAGTTGTAATTTTTATTTATAAGGTTAAAATTGGCACATAAATGGAAATTGTATGAAACTTTAAACCATATCACATAAAAATTTTCTTAATTAAGCATTTTATTATTTTTAAATAATTTAATAAAATATTAATTTGGTAAAATATCATTTTTGTGAATTTTGACACTATTCATTTATTTTGACTTCAAATACATCATGAAAAAGGGATAATTAGAATATAATGATTTAAAAACACTATAATAAATTATATAGATATAAAAAATTAATTATAAATATTAAATCATTCAAATTATATCAAAATTAGTATTTTCAAATTCATTAATTTTATTTTTTCTATTAATTAAATTAATATTGTATTACTGTTGCACATGAATTTATGGTATTTTATAATTTCTAAAATAAATAATATATTTTTAATTAAAATAATTTAATTAATCTCAAAATATATATTTTTTTCGTTCATATGTTGCTTTTGTCTCTATATGGACACATAAGTGATATTAAAAATAGGGAGAGTGTCATTTTGTAACTATCATTGATTTACAGAATATATAAATCATTTTCAGGTAATAGTGTATATTAAACAATTAAATTTATAATATAAGGTGTTAAGGGATTAATTACATTCATCCAATAATAATATTGATGAAAAATTAGGACCTTATCACTTATATTTTACCTAGATTAACCTGATTAACGCTTTATAGGGCTGATAAAATTCACCATTGTTCCCATTCATAATGTCTCAAAATAAAAGGGATGCATTTTAGAGATTTTATCACCTTTATTCTGAAAATTGAATGTATTTAATAAAATTATATACCTAAAATTATCAGAAATTAATTTTAACTTAAGTGCACAAAATGTGATAAAAATTATATTTTAGATAATGATGTTTTTATGAATAAAACTCAATTTATTCTTATCTCATGCATTGTAAAAATATTATATGAATGTTACGAAATTTGATTAAACATATAATATATATATTTCATTTAAATAATTCACCAATTTTTACTAATTCAATTTATTATTATATAAATATACTACAAAATCAAAAATAGTTTTTCAAAAGAACCCTTCTTTTAACTTTTTTTATTTGTATTTACAATAAATTGATACTAATGAATTTAGTTTATAATTGTATAAAACAAATATTTTTATAAATTTATTTAGTCCTATTTGTACCCAAAAATTTAATTTACAGGTTATAACATTCACATAATAATATATCATTTTTCATCTGTACTCAGTGTTGTGAGCAACACAAGCTATCAAAGAGATTGAATTTATTTAAAAAGAGACATACTGTAAAATGTTAGGGTGTTACATTTTCCCTCTAAAAATTTCATCCTAAATGTTTACAAAATGTCACATCGTAAATATATTTGGGTAGTTATTCATCCCAATTTACCTAGGTTCCCACTTCAGTTCTTCTATCATATGATTTTTTGAAAGTACCTTTACTAGTCGAGTCTCTTGATTCTTCAACACTTTTTATTTAGTATACAGAATATGGATAGTGTATTCAAAATAAGATAAATAAGGTTCCAATTATGTTTCTCCATAAGTGATAACTTGCATTGGGTCTATCTTGTACTTCCTTAATAAAGATATATTGAACACATCCTGTACTTTAGAAAGCCTATGTGAATTTTCCAAATGGTAAGCCAAAATTCCAATTATTTATAGAATTTCAAAAGTTATGATGTACGTGGAGCATAATTTTAGAATCTTATCGAATCATATAACAAGATTCCATGGATATAACTTCAATAAAATGTGATCTCCCACATTAAATTAAATATATTCACTTCAGTTATCAGTATAGCTCTTTTTCCTAAATTGAGAAGATTTGATATGGGTTTGAATAGTCTTTACCTTTTCTATTGTTTCCAGAACATGTTATGGGACTATAATCTTAATTTCAATAACTTCACCCCAAGAATATGGTGTATAAAATATCTTTCCATATAATGCTTCATACGACACCATTTTAGTACTTGAATGAAAGATATTATTTTATTATAATCCTACCATAGTTAAATAATGATCCCACATACCATGAAAGTCTAGGGGGAAGGACCTCTAGAATTATTCTAAAGTTTTATTTCCCTTTATGACTACTTATCATCTTAAAGGTGATAACTGGGGATCAAATGAATCTTGATATCAATATCCTTCTGAATTACCTTCCATAAATTCATTATGAATCACGAGTCATGGTTTGACACAGTTGGAATAGGTCCACTATGTTGTCTTATATCTTGATTAATATAAAGTTGTGAATGGAAATCCAGTTGAAAATGTTCTCTTATAGTGGTAAAATGGGTATATTTGGTTAGTCAATAAAAAATAACCCTTCTCACATCATTCTTTATTGAATTATTTAGTAATATAGTAAAAAATTCCATAGTAATGTTATCCCATTTTGACGTAGTAAAAGGTAATGACTACATGAATCATATAAGATGTTGTCTCTTATACTTCACTTGTTGAGAAACCAAACATCTTGATGCATAAGAATCAATTTCCACCTTCATATTATCCCACAAAAAATGTTCCTTCAAATATTTATACATCTTGGTGTTATCATGGTGTATATAGAAATTTGAGATATGAGCATTATCCAATAATTCCCTTTTTAGATTAGGTATATAGGTAACACAAAGCCTCTTTCCAAATTTCATAATGCCATATTCATATATGATGTCTTCAAATTTCCCATCATTCATAGATTTAATTTTATTTTGAAAATTCTCATCATATGATTAAGAATACTTTATCTTTTCTAATAATTATAGTTTTTAATTAATTTGAAAAAGGAGTGATGTTACATTTTCCTCAATAATTTCCATATCCATCTTTACTATATACATGATTACAAGAAACTTTTCAATCCTTATTTTGTTCAAAAATCCAAATCCTTCTTGACCAATTCATCTGGTACATTGTTTTTCATCCCTGGGTGGTAGTGTATTGAGAAACTATAATCCATGAGTATCTAAATCCATAACCTTTTCCTTATGTTTAGATCCCTATATGAGAAGATTTATTTCAATGTATTTTGATTTTTTATATTACACAACTTTTACCATATATATAGTATCTCTATTTGTTCGGAGAAAAGATTATGGATGATAATTGAAGATCATGAGTTGGATAGATATGTTCATGATTTTATAAATTCCTTAATGTATAGGTAATAACTCTACAATTATTCATAAGGATGCAACCAAGTCCCTTCGTCTATGAATCACTATATATCACAGTTCCACAGTTTCTCGATGGGAGAGTCAATATTGGATACTTCACCAATCTCCCCTTCAATCCTTCAAAACATTCTTGACATTCCTTTTCCCAATTAAACTTAACCCATTTAAGGGTAATCTTGGTTAATGGGTTAGATAATCAGTGATTGTTTTTGAAAAAATCACTGATAGTAACCTACCAAGCTAATGGAACTATGTAACTTTATTATGATTGTTGGTATATGCCATTCTTGGACAGAATTTGTCTTTGTAGGATAAACTGATATTCCATAATTGGAGAAAATATGACTTACACAAGAAAAATTTTGAATCCAGAATTCACACTTTGTAAATTTCCCACATAACTATTTTCTTTTAAGTGTCTAAAGAAAAATCAAAAAGTGGTTCTCAAGGTCCTCATAGTTCTTGGTGTATATTAATATATCAACATTAAATACAATAAAAAAATTATCAAGAAATTCTTTGAATACTCTATTCATTAGATCCATAAAAATAGAGGGTTTATTATTCAATACAAATGGAATTATTGTAAACTCATAATGTCCATACCACATTTAAAATTTCATAACTAGAATATCATTGTTATTTACTTTCAATTAATGATATTTAGAATGAAGGTCAATCTTTGAAAAATATTGACCTCCATGAAGGTTTAAGAATAAGTCATCAATGTGAGGAAGAAGATACTTATTCTCTATTTTAATATAATTTATTTCCCTATAATTAATTAATATCCTAATATATCCACATTAATTCTTAGAAACAATAATAGGGGCTCTCAAAGTTAAAAAATTAGGTTGTATAAATCCCTTACCAGTCAAATCCTCTAGTTGTTTCTTTATCTCCACTAACTCCAAATTGTCCATTCTATAGGGAGTCTTTGATATAGGTCTTGAATATGGGTTTAAATTAATAGAAAAATCAACTTCCCCCTCATGAGAATATCTAGGTAATTTATTAAGAAGTAAATCAATTTATTTCTATATAATAGAGACATCCTCAATTTAAAATCACCTTTTTCATCTATAGGTTGTGTCTACTCTTATTCATTAAGAATCTCATTTCGAAGAATTATTGGAGGTGGATCTATACATTACTCAAATGATGACGTCCCTAATCTTAAGATAAGGAATTCCATATCTTCATAACAAATATTAATTTCCTTCTCTTTACAATAAATTTCTAGATTATATTTTAAAAGCTATACCATAATAAGTATTATATCAATGTGAACCATATGTATGATAAAAATTCAATTAAATGAACATGTTTATGTGTCATAATATGAACATCTAGTTTTTTTTTTGAGGTTTCCACTAAGAGTTTTGAAAGATAACACTCTTATTAAGGTGAATGGGAAATATATTTTTTTTTTTGGAAAAGTAGGAAGTTGTAAAATAATGTGATGATCTATAATAACATAAATAATTAGATAAATTTGAGGGCATAATTAATGTACCTACCACCACATCATTAGGAACTTCTAACTCATCTATTATGATTTGCTCAGCATGGCCTTCCACTCTTGTATGTTTTTTGTAAAGTTCCATTTACACCAAGGATAATCATTTTCATAGTTTCCTATATATTTATATCAGAATAATTGTACATTTTTTTCATCTTTATTTAACTTGAAATCATGGGAATGGTGTCCTTTCTCTTCACACATTTAGAAACTAACATTCCCAAAAATAATGTTCCATGATGTTTCTTTCCACATATATTTATAGTTGTAAATTTAAACCTTAACTTATTCCCATTTTCCTTATTTCCACTTTTAGAGTAGTCAACAACCCTCTTTTAATCTTTCATCCCTTCGAATCCATAATACTTGGAGAATTATTTCATTATCTTGATAGAATATGATACTATATCATCATGTAGAGATAATATTTGGGAGTTTAGTTCTCTTAAATGAATTTTCTTAATCCCATAAAATAAATGGTCAATCTTTCTCTATGGACTGCATACATAGTCTATGGCATAACTTACTAAACCTGTAATGTTAGGTTCATACTTAACAAAATTCCCATCCTCCTTTTTTATTAGACTCATGAATTATCTCTCCAAATCTTCTTACTATTAATGAGAAAAATAATTCCCAAAGATAAGTCCTATTAAACACTTCCATTCCATATTTTCTATTTACTCATCCTCGTTAGAGTTTTGAATCAATGAACTCCATTTATCCAAATCATTTAAGAGGTGATAAACTACCATTACAACCATCTCCTTTTATTTACTTCACAACGTGAGAAATATATTGTCTAAGGAACATATCCATTTCTCATCTATAAATATATTTTTATTTCCCTTTAATAATGGATGTTGTTGATGGATGAAGTAGTATATCATTGTTATACAACATTGTGGATCAGCAGGATACTCCATATGGGAAAGGTTATTATTCATAACATGATTCATATATTCCTATGTTGTCATAATTTGTTCAAATGTAGCTATATCTCCATCCCCAACATCATTATCTCACATCACAGAGAAATAACTACATTGATTATGTGCATGGATACGATTTCTATTCCATTCACTATGAACAATTTCTAAATAGTGACATAGACTACATTTGATTATGAATAATAATGTATAATTTCAAAACTGGTGAAAGACATGAATAAATATTTAAAATTTATATGTAACTAATCTCAAAATAATAATCTTTCTTTATTTTGGAGTATTTTTAAAGTTCATTCTAGGGTTACATTTCCCTAATCTATTTTTTTCTAAATATAGTTTCCATTGTTGCTACTAAATTTCCTTTAATTCCAAATTTAAAGACCCTGAACCCAGTTCCCCAGAGTTGGTGGTTACATTATTACATTGTAATTAGATACAAATAATCTCATCCTAAAGGACCATATAGTATAGTAGTCTTATAATACTAGATTTATATTTTTATCTTAGAATATAATTTAAAACATAAATTAAAACATTCTATTTCCTTTGAGAACACCATTTTTATCCAAGATTACCCCTACATATCCATCATAATATACTTCTTCGAATAACAGGGGGAAATAAATATAATAAAATGAGTGGGTACAGATTCTCATCAAGGTTATTCATACAATAAAAGCTAAATAAATCTTGAATAATATGATAGGAAACAAATGGAAATCAAATAGCACCATAATCACATGAGCTAAAAACTTATCTGTGGATATTATAACATATCAAATAATCACATATAAATCAATAACTAATAAAATAATGTGTCAAATTAATTATTAAATTCATCATAAAAATTCCATCAAGGTTTCATACGAAGAAATATTACATAAATGGGTAAGTCCTAAATCAATACCCAAGCTTATTTGTCTAATGATTCCCACTGATGCATCAAGGGGCTATAGTGGGACCCGACCAACACTAACTTGGTCCAATTATATCCTCATATTAAAGGGATAACACATAATAAAAATAAAAATTTTTTATCAAAACTAGCATATGAAATTTTAATAATTTCCCCAATCCATAAACATAATCATAACCCATCTAATGTAATATGGAGAATGGTATCAAAATAGCACATCCCTAGTCAAACAGATCATAAGACATCTAGAGAAATAATAATGATGATTCCATCATAACATTTCCCTAGGTAAGAATAATTAAAATAAGGGACTATGTCATTTATGAATAGAAATACCATAAAAATATATTTAAAAACATTCTTGAGGGAAATAACATTTTCACCATGAAAATAACTAATTTTTAAAAAACTATACAATTATGAAGTTGAAAATTTTATTTATAAATAAACTTAGAAACATGTAAATGAATATTCAAATAAAATATGATTAATTAGGTAAGTAAAATCCATTAAAATTATATATGTTTAAAAAACATTCCTTTCATACTTTTGTCGGAAAATTTGAAAAGTACCATTTCAAAAAATGAAATACATATTCCTTTCAAACCACTTTTTTAAAAAGAAAACATGGGTAAAATGAGTTTAAAATATCATATGAGAGTATTAAAAGTATTATTTAATAATTTTTATCAAAATTATGGATAAGGAAGAGAAATATCCTTTAATAGATACTTAAGAATAATCAATCTTCAGTATTAATATGATTGTGGAATAAACCCTAGTCGCTTTGATAATATTTGAATAATAACCCATATGAAAGAAATAACATCAAATTAAACTTTAAATACCATGAATATAGAGATATTATTTATATATAATATAAAATTGGTAGTATATACACCACATAAAAGAACTAATTGGTGAATATGGCATATGTCTCATGGATGTAAAAGTGAGCTGAGAAACCCTTACCTCTAAACCGAATTACTTTATAAGAGTTCAAAAATATTGAATAATAAATAAATATTTAATATAAATATATCCCCAAACCCTAATAATATATATTATACCATTTATTATATACACACAAACTTCAATCACTCATTTCATAACAATGCTTTGTTGAAAATCACTATTTCAGGTAACAACTTCTTCGTTTTACATATATGTTTCAGTTTGGTAGTTTCAATATAAATACTTTGATAAAAGGTAAATCATATAATTTTTTTATTAATGATGTAAATATAATATATATTCATAATATATTTATTTAAATTAATCCATTAAATATAGAGATAGAAAGATGTATTACACCGTTCATGGAGACGGTATGCCATATGTACGCAAGAACACCATTTTCATTATTCTACAAATAAACCAAAAGAAAGGTAAATAAAAATTATAATTTATATAATAATCATTATATAATATAAATAATATATATTCCTCAAATCCATCCTCATTACAATCTATTTAAAATATAAATGAAATAAAAATCACATCACTTTATGGAGGTGGTATTCCACATGTATAGACAAGCGATGTTTTCATTGACCAATGATTTGGAAGGTAAGAACGTAGATATAGTATTATTATTAAATAAGTATAATTATTTTATAAATATCATATATAAATATTAAAAATTGTATAATTTCCATCTATAAAATATTGTAATGAAAAATAAATTGTGTCGATATGGGGACACAGTAAGCCGTACGTATGCATGAGCGATACTTTCACATCAAATTTGATGGGAAAGAGGGTGGGTAATGGTGGTTTCAGAACCATAATAATAATATTTATATTTAGGATAATAATTTTATTATTTTATGATAACTACTAGAAATTTATAAGAGGTAGAATAATAAATAAATTGAAAGAGGCATGGTAGGACAATTACCACTTCTTCATGAGACCTTCATTAGATCCTTTCTTAAGGGGATTGAGATTGGTCTTCTAGGAGGAACAAAACATCAAGAACATGGAAAAGGATGTTTGAAAGATAAATGGATACGTATTGGTTGAGTTATATGTCTCAATGTTGTGTAGAGAAATATTGGAGGAGGTGTGATTTTATAATTTAGGTGTGGGCTACTTTTGGAATTTATTAAAAGATTAAATTATAATAAACTCGTTCCCATGAAAAATGACTCAAAATGGAAAGGGATTAAAAGATGAGGTATTATATGGTTTTAATCCCATCAAACAACTTAATTTATAGATGTATTGGTGAAATTTTAAACCATACTAGTTTTATTAACTCTTCGTTAATCAATTTTCATTTTAACCATAGTAGAAAATTTTCCCACATTAAAGAGTAGTAATTATTAATTTCAAGTTTGAAATTGGCCCATAAATATGAAATTTATTAAATTTTAGACCTTATCACACCCAAATTGGCTTATTTTAAGATTATATAATTTTTAAATAATTTAATAAAATATCATTTTTTCAATTGTGACACTATTCATTTAATTCGAATTCAAATAAATCAAGAAAAAGGGGGAATTATAATATAATTATTTGAAACCAATCTAATATGTCATATAGTTTTAGAAAATTAATTTTATAGAGACATTCATTCAGAATATATCAAAATTAGTAATTTTAAAATCGTTTATTTAATTTTCCTTTTAATTAAATAAATATTGTATTAGCATTGGAAAAACATTTATGGTAATTATATAATTTATAAAAATTAAAAATAAATTTTTATAATGAAATTAATTTCATTTATCACAAAATATACATTTGTTTTGGTTCTTTTACCCTATGTGGACACATAAGATATATTAAAAACAAAGAGAGTTAAATTTTGTAACTATCTTTGATTTAAGTAATATATAATTATTTTTCAAAGACAATCATCCATTAAACACTAAATTTATAACATAATATTTTATAGGCTTAATTATGTTCATCAAATAAGAATTTTGATTAAAAATTATGGCCTTGTCACTTAGTTTTAACCTATATTAACCTGATTTACCCATTACTGTGGTGATAAAATTTACCACAATTACTATTCATAATGTCTAAAAATAAAAGGGAAATATTTAATAAATTTGAGAAAAAAAATATAAATATGAAGTAAATTTAATCAAATTTCATTCTTATATTATCAACAATTAATTTTGAAATAAAAGCAGAATATGCGATAAAAATAGCATTTTTGAAGAAATAAATTAGATTTATTCTTACCTTATGCATATTAAAAATAGTATATGAATTTTAAATTTTTTATTGAATTAATAATAAATAAATGTTGTTAAAATAATTCTAAAATATTTATTAATTTTATTTATTTTGATATAAATATATTTCATGAAAAAATAGCATTTGAAAAAAACAATGGTTTTATCTTTCTAGAATTTATTTCTTATCAATTGATAGCCAAAAAATTTATTCTATAACTATGTAAACCATATATTATTAAATTTTTTTATAAATATATATTCCATAAAATTTAATGTATTGGTTATATCAATCACATAATAATCTATTATGATTCATTTGAACTTGGTGTTTCATGCAACACAATATCTCAAAGAGAATAATTTTTAAAAAAATGTAATATACCATAAAATCATGGGGTTGTACAGTAAATGAATGGGATGTTTAATATAGATATTGGTTGGGAGATTCCATTGGATATATGTACATGAATTATATTATGATCCTTGAGGGGGTGATTGTTGTATGTGGAGGCCTAGGGAGGATCAACCTCAGTTTGTGATTTCATGAGGGGTAGTCACATATGCTAGTGGATGGTGAGAACCAATTGCCTAATACGTGGACTAGTTTTCATGTGATACCATATATTAATATGAGTATACATGAGACCTTAGATTTGGTAGTTTTTCACATGGGTCGTAATGTGATGATTGAGATACGAGCCGATATGTGCCCCTCAAGTTGTTACTTGTTTGGGAGGTGACCTATGGGTTAGGTGGGAGGGAAAGTTTTGAGATACAACTTATGATATAGGTGAGATGCGTATTATGTTGATACGATAAGTTAAAGGTTTACACGGTATTGGGGATAACTCATGTTTTTTTATTGTCTTAGAGATATTAAACTTGGTTTGATGATTCTAGATAATATCCATGTACTTTAGGTGATACCAGGTATGGTATATAGAAATGGTGATTGATTAGTTTCTATGAACATGTATGGAATAGGTTTGAGCCTTTCCCCAAGACCATTTCAAAAGAGGTGATGTTATATATGGTATTTCCATGATTATGCCTTGGATTTTTATGAGGAATCACTTTGAGTGCTACAAAATCAGTATTGAGGTTGGGTTTATGAGGGTTGGTGTAGTTGAGTCCCTAACCATGTTGACTTTTACATTCTTTAGGGAGTATGGGTAAATTCTTGGAAATTTGAAATTATTCTAGTTGAGAGGCGATCATGTGATAGGCCATGAAATAGTTGAGATAAATAATTTTGAAGAGGAGAACCAAGAAAGCTCTTGGATGGATGAAATTTACTTGTCATGATAATTTTAAGTGATTTAGGGATGTGAGACAAGGTTTAATTATACGAGACTCATGGAATAATGGGTTGGGTTATTTGATTGGGGTTGTAATTGAGTGTAAACAAGTTTTTATGGATAGAATTAAAATAAAACATGATGGTTAAGTGTCATGGCTTTTTATATATGGATTAGTATGAAGTTGTGTGTGAGGTAAGGACCAATTAATTGGGGATATGATTTCAGTCTTTGGTTATTTAGGTTTGATGAAATGAGAAATAACTCTAGTTGTGAGGGTTCTCATTGAAATTATATTAGAGTGTGGTGGATTTGTTAATCTAGGATCCACTGGTGGAGATCCCATCTCTACCAAATGTTTGAAAAACCCATTAGTTTAAATAACCTATACCAGTGGTTAAATGAAACCATTGGTGTAGGAAAAAATATGGCGAAGTTTACCAATGGTTTTGGGAAACTGTTGGAAATGGGGGTTAATTTTAAGAATAGTTTAACAAAAATGTTGGGGATAACAGGTTTTATAATATTTCCCTATGGGTTTTAAAAACCATTAGGAAAAAACACCCCAAATACTCCCCTAACCTGCGAACAAAATCACTCCTCCGTCGAACCCATCGTCGAACAGATATCCCCACTAACCCATGTACATATCTCTTCACACATCGCCAAACATATCTCTCATCTGTCGAACAGAATCTATCCTCCATCAAACCCTACTTCCTGAGCACGAACCCACGAGGGCACTTCACTAGTCGAATAGAATCTATCCTCATCAAACAAATCTCCCCGCTTACAGAGATCTCCTCCTCGAACAAGATCTCTCTTACAACCCAACATCCCGAGCATGAACCCTACATGGCTAGTTCACTTCCTCTGTCGCAATATCACTTTCTCCAGAATGGATCTCTCTAGGATGCCAACCTTAATTACTGAGCTCACTTACTATAGAACCCATCTCTAACATTTTTCCCTAAACAAGTTTCTCTATCCTGTGAACCATACTTCCTATCCAGCATTCTCTCTTTGATTCAAGTAAATTTTGTTCTTCCATGTCAAATTTGTACGTTGTAACAAAATTTTCTCTACTACGTCCATTTATTTTATCCTTTTTCATTTGAATTTTCTGCAATATTCTTTGTTTTACCCACTCTGTATTATGATCCCAACACAAGAAATATATCATTTTAAATTTTAGGTTGATTTTCTGTTTTGATTTATATTTATATAATTATTTTGATTGATATTGATAACTTCAATATGATAATGAGTTATTTTATCATTGTTTTATTTTAAATTTAAGGATTATTGACATGATTTTTTTGGTCAGACATAAATACAAGGGGAGGGATAAGACTAGACGTAGGGGTTTTGCAATGGGAGGGTTAGGACTTGAGGCAGGGGGAAGGGCTAGGGCACGGGGGGGGGGGGGGGGGGGGGGTTAGGTCCTAGGGGAATGGTATGAGTTAGGGATAAGGTGTTGCTGTTAGGTTTATGGGGGACATGGATAGGGTTATGTCTGGGGTTTAGGATCAGGTTAGGATTAGGTTGGGGTGGGGGTTAGGTTTAGGTTGGGTTTTAGGTCCGGGGTGTAGGTTTAGGATGAGACTAGGTGGTTAGTGGTAAATGGGTCGGATAGGGCCAAGGGATTTGATGTAATGTAATTGTTATGGGGGTTGTTTTAGTTTAGGAGATGTGGTAGGTTTACTATTTTGAACCATCACTGCATTAAGTAGGATACCAAAAAGATTCTACCTCATCAGTAACACAAAATTCTGAATGATGGTCATAATAAAGAGTAGGCTAAGAAAATTCATATTTGTATGGATATAATGACCGTAAAAACAAAATGATCTTGGGTTGAGAAGTACAATAAATATTTTCCTTCCTTTCATATACCTCATGAAATGGATTCACAAGAACTAATTTTGGAATTTCTCATGAAGACATATTAAATTTTGGACATGAGGATGGAAAAACATGAGGAAGGTCTTAAAGAGAAAGAAGATTTAACCAATAACCTATCCCAATATATTATGAATTTGGATTCCCCTGTGAGAAATTTGTGGTTACATTATGATGTATACATTGAAAAAGAGGATGAAAATAACGAGTTTTACAAAGTTAAGGTTCTTGGTGAAAATAAGATTGAGGAGGATGAAAATTATTGTACATTTAGTGATATTTATAGAAAATATGAACCTTTGAATCCAAAAAATGAAAATTAACCCTCTCGTCAATACGCATCAAAAGAAAAAAATGGAATATCTCAAGTGCTAACATGAACAATAAGAATAGAACATGACAAAATTAATTAATTAAATGGTGGTTGAGAAAGTAAAAAATTCCAACGATGAAGATATTTGTATTTAAATAGTTAAAAAAAGATGAAGAAGTTGATAGGGAGTTGGAAACCGGTGAACTAAATAAATTCTTGAAGGACGTCGATTGTCCAGTAATTGTAGAAGAAATAGTGGTTGAAATACAATAAACCATAAAAACACTAAAAACGGATAAGGAAGATGAATTAATTGATGATGAATCCCTAAAAATAGTTGATTCCATTATAAAAATAGATTTTAAAAGTTTTTAAAAAGTGCGGAAAAATGATGCTACAATTCAAGAAGTCATTAAAGAATTAAAACATAAGGAGAAAAAATAAAAAGTAGGGGAGGAAGAGAATTTTGTGAGAAATACTGAACATTTTAAAGAATAAGATCCTATAACACTAAAATATGAAGTTATTGTATTAACATTCACAGTTCTATCACAATATTTAAAGTCCAAGAGAAACATGAAGAGGTGTTTGAAAAATCCTTCAACAAAATATGGCCAGACTTTGAATTCTTTTTTCCTACATTAAATAAATCAAAAAAACTATAATCCACCACAAATTAGTGTCATAGATATGGAAAGAAGAGGAAATAGACTATTTATCCTGATCAAGTAGAATATAAAATCAGAATCAATGTTGGTTCAGTTATATTTTCTTCATTATATTATTATGTGACACAAAGGTAAATGTTCTAGCTTAATAACCTCAATGAATGAACATCTAGCAGGAAAACATAGTTTTTAATTGATTTCTATGAAATTGTTTTTTTAAATTAAAGAAATAGGGTGGAATTTTTAAAATTCATATTATAATATCTATTTGAAGGTTCCTAAAAATGATTATTGATATGATTTCTTATTCTTGATGTTGATTCATGGATAATTTTATCAAGTAAAGTGATTATTGATATTCATGATATGACCCAATTGACCAATTTAGTGTTTCTTATTCCCAAGATGGTTCTTAGCTTATATTGAAACATTATTTCTCATTAATTGTTTCTTGAAATAACTAAGTGTATGAAAAAATATTATAACGTTATTTTATGTCTTATTAATGCTGTATTTAAATCCATATTAAAATGAATGACACCATAGATTGATTTTAATTTTCCCTATTTGACCTTGATGCCAACCCTACATTTGAACTTTAGTTAAACTAGTAGAAACCCTTGTATCCCAATATAGGTTGTCACAGTTCATGATTTTTTCGCATTACCAACCTTGTTCTTTGAGGTTAATTACATGAAATCATATCGTATCTAAAGAGTAAGAATGGTGTTTCACGGTTCCATTCAATGGGGGTTCCATAAATGAGTGCGGTGTTGTGAGTGGGTACCTTGTACCCAACTCATATATTTATATTTAATACCAATAAATGCATACAATTAGATATATACATTTTTTTATCTTACCAAAAACATTTTTTCTACTTCTGCGTCAACTATATTTATATTGTGACATCCTATGATTACATGTCATATAAAAAGACTATATAAGTTCCTAGGCTATAATGAGAACCAATAGACACCATGATAGTAATATTAAATATATGTAATATGATTCTTATACATCAGGGTGACAGGGAAAAGATGATGTGTGACTATCATGAGTTAGTGGCTCATAAGCCTTGAGAGTCCTTCTCAAGACATATATCATTTTATGTTGGGGGGTTTGTTTTGATTTACCTTGATAGAATAATTTTTATTGATATTGAAGACATAAATATGTTCATGAGTTAATTTATTCTTGGTTTATTTTAAATTTAATGTTTTCTAACAAGATTTCATTGATCCGACATAAATACAACTATAGAATATTTAGCATACTCCGAGTGTCAACCTAGAGATCAAGTGTTGGTAGGATAATTTGATGTTGAATATGAAATTAACAAATTCATGAAAATCAATATCGTACTATTACATGAAATATAAATCAAGACTATATTTTTTTAGACACCATTCACAGTGTCATTCTATGTTTAACTCCAACCAATTTAGGATTCCCATTAAAATAATAAAAATCTAGAAAATAAAGGATTCTAGGAGAAATATATGAGTAAATTTTTTCTAGATATTTTGTATAATGTAATAACTTAAGACATCATAAAATTTAGGTAGAGGATGATGTATTTAATGGATCATGAAGGTTACTTCACAGACCTAAAATATTTCCCCCTTCCTAGGAAAGAGATGATATATCAATGGATATATTTGTTCCGCATGGGATTCAATATGATATCATTTCATTGGTTAATTACCTTTTGTGAGATTTTATTAATTTGATGAATCATGATCTCATCACTAATGATAAACCAATGGAGGCCCTGAGTCAATGGAAAAATGTTTCAGTAGGATGATCTAGGAGTTTCACATTAGGTGCTAATAAGCATTGATATTAGGATTTACACCAAGGATGTAGTGGTTAGATCAACTTGTGATGTAGACCACAGTATCTGGACATCATTATGATTAATTTTACTAAGAATTGTAGGGTTTAAAATAAGCTTTTTCCGTGTCCTTTTTCCATAGTGGAGTACCAATCATTTGATAAGATGGGTTCTATATAGAATTTCATTAGGAGCATTTAGCATCTGATCATTGAAAGTGGATCATGGTAAGAAATAGATACTGGGAGATTGTATCCTACCCCTTAGTTGATAGTTTGATGGAGTCCTACCATTCACCTGGGTTAAGGTTGGGACATGGAAACCCAACATAGGAGTAGTGGTATCACTAGAATGGAGAACTATAAGGGAGTTAATATAGAGACTGGGAAAGAGGGTAATGTAATATCCATATTGTAAAGTATACTCATACCAATCAATATGTTGATCCATATACTTTTAGATGTACAATTCTTGTGTCATATGTCATTTATGTAATTTGATTAATACTGTTGGTTTTATTCATTTTCATTTTCAAAATTATCCAATTCCATTGGTTAGGCTATGTAAACTTTAGATATAGTTATGAAAATTGATAAATCACAAGGGGTGTGATTAGAGGTTATTATACAATATAAGGATTTCACTCTTCAAATTGTTTTCTACCATTATCTATGAGACATTTTTGTGCAGGGTAATTGAATTTTGAATTCTGAATTTAATTCTGAATTGAATTCTGAATTGAATTCTGAATTGAATTCTGAATTCAATTATGTATGTATTTCATTACCTTCTAAATTATGTGTTATACATGTAGGTAATTGTTTAATTCTTCATGTGTATGAGATATGTGAGGGATGCATTAGAGAATTAATTATGTTTTTATTTCATAATGTAGGGAATTAATTGTAATTATAGTTTATTAAGTTGTGTATAAAATGGGAATAATTTTGAATTAGATATTCTCCAAATGATATACTCTAGTTAAATTTCATCTAATGGTATAAGTATTGTTCACATAATATTGAACGAGAAGATCTACTATGATTGATATTTATATAGGAATGGGTAGGAACTCTATAATTGAAACCTATTTCACTTTCTAATGATGGGTTGATATATTCTTTTCCACTGTCAAGAGATATTGATTTTTCATGATAATATTAAAATTGATTTGACTAGGGATACGATCCTGGTCTTAGGATATCTTTTGACCTTTGTGATATTTCCTTTAGGATGTTCTCTATCATGTAGTTGAGGTTTCATATTATAGATAATTACTACAGGTTCCAAAATTTTCATATCAGTTATAGATTCATTAAATTTTTCCTAAAAACACATTGTGGTTTTATTTTTTTCATAGAACTAGGTGCAGAATTGTGGAGGCCAACTATAGAAAAAACAAACGACCTGAATTAAATTCACAACAAGAGTTGGTATGGCCAGACAAAATTCACATTGTGAACTGGTTTTTTCATGGTGGTAAAAACCCGAGCATTACACAACATGTAACAAGTACAAATCATGAATATGATAGATTATTTATAAATGGGGAATTATACCTCATTTTAACCCTCCTACACTTATTCTTCTCCTACATCCGACCCCTCATCCTATGTGGGAGGTTCTCTTAAGGACTAACAAAGGATTTGATTTCTCTCTTCGATATGAATCTGATCAGACCACTGTTAATCACATTGAAATCATGTGATTATGATCTTTGATCCACTTCCTTCTTTTTCTGGTTTATCTTACCGTATATTTCACTATTTTTGTGTAATCTTATGAGCCCAATTTTATGGTGGTAGTCTACATTACTGATTTCGTCCATTCTAATCGGAATTGGGAGCCGACACTTGATGATTACTCCTCCAATTCTATAAAGAAGGTGGTCTAGTAATTATCTCTCATTGTCTTGTTGATTTATATTTTGTATCTTGATGTCACATGCTTGAGTTGTTGTGTGTTTCCTAAAAAAACATATCTCCTTGTTATTTTGTTATCCATTAAGAAAATGACTACGTTTCAACTTATTCTAGTTAGGATAGATCCCCATCAACTATTTCCAGGACTTTAGGTGTAATTGCTAAATTTTCCTTGATATTAAAAATGACTAAGTGTCTACTTCCTTCATTGAAGATTTATACTTTTCAGTACATCTGTGTTTCAAATAAGTTTATATGTTTGATACTTCATTTCTGTGTCTGGGGGTTTCTTTCCTCTCCTCTTCAAGCCCGACTATCATGATTATGCCTACCTCGAGCACTTTCCGAATTAGAACTATTGCATCTACTTAATACATTTCTTTTCTGAGTTCCTATGTCACTGTTTCCTCCTTTATTCTATCTCTAGAAATATCTCAATGAAATCACCAATTGATAGGATCCAAGGTGAGAGAGATAAAATATAGAGTTTCTATTAGTGAAACACGCTTTAGCTTACTAGAATTATAGAAAACATAGGAGAATAAGAA
This sequence comes from Viscum album, assembly GCA_963277665.1. NCBI lineage: Eukaryota > Viridiplantae > Streptophyta > Magnoliopsida > Santalales > Viscaceae > Viscum > Viscum album. Next base: position 1,769,296,908 of record OY728141.1, on the reverse strand, counting down.
GTTTGAAAAGAAGGGAAGAAGTCCTTGCGCAGTGCTAATTCCTGGGTCGATGGCCTAACCCACACAAATTGTTTCTTGAAACATATTGTTATGTCTAGTAAATTTTTTTTCTATTTCAAACAATGTGTTATGTGCTATTTTACATTATTTCTATTGATGTTTGTGAAAATTTAAATCAAAACTTTTACATGTCTATATAAATTTGAAACAAAAATTAATACACGTATACATTTTTATAGAGTGTTGATATTCTATTTTACATTGTTGTTCTTTCCATAAATTTCTAAAATGTGAAACAAAAATACATCCGAAAAATTTGTAAAACAACACATCACATTCTTATAGAGTATTTATATTCATATATTTACGAGTATCTATTGTTTGTGGTGTGTTAGCTTTTGATAGATTTAAGAGTATTCGAATAATGGCATGATGGAATAATTATGTAATGAAATGTGAAATGGTAATTAGGCTTATTATGTATGTGAATATGAATTGTAACAATTTTTATGAAAATTAAAATATTCTTATGAAACTAATAATTGGAAATTGTAACTATTTTAAAATGTAACGGGGTCACATTGTAATTACAGGTTTGAGTTATATACATTGTATTGTCAGCAATGTAATAGAAACTTCAGGTTGGAATTCTGTACATTGTATTATATTGAGGGCAGGCTATTGGAGGCTATTGGAGTCTGTATTACAAGTAATTTCTAATGGCATGCTACATTGTAGGTAATTGTAGAGGGTCCATATTGTTCGGTTATGGAGGATGTGGTTCTTGATCCCAAATGTGATCAGTATAGTCCAAGGAGCACATATGACTCTCCTTTTTACATGGTTTTGGTAGTGTAACTGATTCTTGACATTGCCAACATGTCTGTTATAATTCTAAATACATCTACTAAAATGGGATAAAGATAAGATCTTTTACTCCTTATTCTCTATTTGTCAGGAATAAGATCTCTACTAGTATATATGTTTCTTGACCTTTTTATTGGGTGCTACTGTTTTTTAAAAGGAATTACTGGTGCTAGAATCAGTGAGGGAAGGCAATGATCGGTAAAAAGGGAAGGTTAGGCTATGATCAGTACATACTAATATACCAATGGTTTGAAAAACTATTGGTATAGGAAGAAAAAACTCACTTTTTATTGAAACAGTTTTACTAAATTGTTGGTTAATTGGTTTAGAACATATAAAAATGGTTTACATAAACCATTGGAACATGATAAAATTATTTTCTGGGTAGTTTGTGCCCCAACGATTATTAAACCTTTTGTATTTATATATTCCAATGGTGTCATCAGAAACATTGGAATAGGGTAAGTGTAAACATACATATACCAACGGTTACTATAAAACAGTTGGTAAAGGTCTATTCCAACACCCAACATGAAAAACATTCCTTGAATCGTTGGGGTAGCCTATCCCAACAGTTTCAAACCATTGGGATAGGTAAAATATTTAGTAGTGATTTGATCCTAGACAAGTGTTCTTATGATAACATGATCATGGATTGAGTGGACTGACATGTGTGTGATGATGGAACTTATTGAGGTTATACTCAGGGGCTAGTGTAAGTGAAAGAACATGATTGAGAGGAAAAAATTGGCCAGTTGAGGGTGTGACCCTCATTAAAAGTGGAATTTTATGAGTTTCCAAGGATGATGTTTACATGAATCGAGGATGGTCAACAATTGATGTTTTTTTGGTTCTATGTAATGAGTTGGATGGTCATGTCTAGTCATTTCGTGTGGAAATAGATTGAGTTTGAGTTTTGGGGATATAATCCAAGGTTATTGGGTTTCTAGATGAGATAGAACTGGTAGTGGGATTATTGAGATTGATATTGGATGCTGATGTGTAGTAAATATGATTTATATGTTCCCATGTAAATAGATGATTTTGGCGTTATATAAGGTATTGGATGGATTAGGTGTATTTTAATTAGGCTTAGGATAGATCCCATGTGATATAAATATGATTCATGGCATGAATCATGATTCATTTTGTGGTTCTAGGGGTGAACTAGTGATTCGTGGTGTGCTTCCGGAGGTGAACTAGTGATTTGCGACATGGTTCAGGGGTTGAACTATCTTCGTCACATGATTCCAAGTTGGACCAATTTCTTCACGTGATTCAGGGGAAAATCTTATGATGAAATGTAGTGATTTTTTTTGAGATGAAAATTCTTTGGAATCAATTGAATATACTGTCATTGTTTAGGTACATTATATTTGGTATGATAAGGGTATTCCGAGGTTTGGTGAGGACCTTTTGAGGAAAGGTTGGTATATTGGGTCCCTATGCATGGCTAGTTGAGAATTATCTAATTTAGTTCAAAATTATATATGAGAGGTAGTACTGTATTCTGACTAGTATTTTCATACGTATTTGGGTGTGGTGAGATGGACACCACACTGAGTGTGTTATTTTTCCATTGAGGATGGGTTTTGGGAGGTAATTCTGATGGTGGGGAGTGTTATTGATTAGAATTGGCCCAAGTTAGTAGATCATTATTGTGGGATTCCCTATCATATGGATAAGGATTTCATTGATTCCATTGAGGTTTATTACGATATAAGAGGATACCTAAGAACCATTCAAGTTTTTATAGTAATGAATGTGAATGGTGGCTTGAATTTTGATGGATAGTGAGCCTCCTATTTGTAGTTGTGAAATGAGGGGTTGTTTGGACTTTAGAGATGAAACATTATGGGTTAATCTATAATTTTAAACCCATGTCGGTTAGGATTTTGGGTTGAATCGTTGAACAGAATTCTTGGGAATGATAAGTGATATCTTGGGGATATTATAATACAACATGCCCAAACTAGTTATGAATTTATTTTCAAATTTGAATTTTGAGTTGGTGGGTGATTAGTTTTGAGAATTTAGACAAAAAAATGATATTTTGAGAGATTGGAGAGACATAAGGTTTGTTTTTTGATAGGGTTTATGGTTTGGTAGATGTATAAGGGGTTTAGAAAATATTCATTGGAAATACACAAAATTGGGTCTGTTGAAAACAGTTGCATCAGAATTCAGAGAGTGAACAGGGTGTTCACACCATGAGTTTTTGGGACATAGAGAGAAGACATATCTACCATGGGTGGTTTATGGTGTGAACCATTTTAATTCCACGAATGGGTTAATTTTAATTTTTAAAAAGGGATCTTGAACCGCATTGTTTCTGATAGAGGACTGCATGGGGGAGGGCCGAACATCATTCTCTCCATCACCTTTAGTTTCTACCCTTGGGATAGGTTTTTTTGTTTACTTTTATAGAATATATATATTTACCATCCATTAATCTTATTTAAAATACTTTTCTACTAATTTTGATTGATTTTCGATTAGGGGTTGGCATAAATTCTACTAGAACATGGTGGAATTAGGAGAAATTGATGGGGATATTGCTCGACTTCCATAGAGGAGGACCCGATACAATATATACATGTTGTATCTTACAATTTTGGTGAAGGTAAATAATTTTAGGATTTTTTGTAGAGTTTTTGGTAAAATTATTTAAAATTATCCATTGAATTGGTGTTTCTAATTGTGGGTGTTCTATAACTTAGGACTGGGGGTGTATCCGAAGTTGACCACATCCCATCACTTGTAGTTTTTGTGTGATGAGGTTGACATGTGATTTTTTGTAATTTATTAATATTTAAATTAAATTTATTAATTAATTATATATTATTAAAATTAATTGTTTTGAATGATTTTCCATGATTTAGGGAAAGACCAGGATGAGTAGTGGCCGGTTGCACATAGACAATCCTAGGTATAGCTATGGGGTTATGACTTAAAAAGTAAATTTATTAAAGTTGAAGTTGGTGGTCACTTATAAACACCCCTATGGAATTATTAAATTTATTCATGGAATGTTATGTGTGGTATCTCCATTGGATGTATTTGAACCTTTTTAAAAATTAATTGGTTGTTTTATTTTTCAATGAATTACCTATAGATAGGACAATGTGACATGGGCCATGATAGACCATTATAAACTAGCTTTATTTACTCAACTGTTGATGGTTGAGAGATTAATAATAAATGTATGTCTTTTAATACATGTAAATTGAGGTTTATAAATTAAATAAAGTGAACATAACAAAGTTTACCTAGCATGGAAGCCTTATACACCTCCTTATAGAGGATAGTGCGGGATTGAGATATTTTTCCTAAGTTGGCGGTGTGTTAACTAAGTGATGTCTTAAGGAAATATGGATTGTGAGATGGCCATGGGGTGAGTGTTCCTCTCACACTAAGCCGTGATTACCTGGGTGGGTAGACCATGTGGAGATTATTATTTGGTTGGGTGTCCATACCAACCAAGAGTGTCTTGGAAAATGGATGGGCTTGAGGTTATATCCTTTGTGATACTTACCAAGGAGGCTAGTGAGGCCTCAATGAGACTTTGACAATGTTGAGGGTTGATATTACTTTTGAGTAATATGATTTGACCTGAGATATGTGTTGATATAAGAGAAACCATGAAGGGTGTCCACATTGTGATCTGATACAGGGGACCCGAGTGGGTTCCCAAATGAAATGTTGAACCTAGTGAAAGGGTGCATATGGGAAATGGGCAGTGATGATTGCTGGTGTCACCTAAGAAATTGAATCGACAATTTTAGTTTTTTATGTCCACGAAAATGGAAGGGTTTTCACTAGAGGGGACAAACTCAGACTTTTAGGATGAGTTTGGGTTGATGGGAACCCTAGAAAAATGCATTATATGATATGTTTTAGGTGAGATTCACTTCCCACCATGATTTTTCTGAGATACATGGGATTTGTAGAACATGATTCATGGATCTGAACTTCATACCAGACACATAGTATGGGATTTATTAGACTAGTTCCTTGGATTTTAAGGGTTATATATACATCCCACCAAGACATACTAGATTGGTATAACTATGATGTTCTCTAATGATCCCGATGAGGGATATGAGTGTGTTTTTGGATAACATGGATTGGAGCTAAGAGTATCATGAATTGTGCTATTTAGGATTTGATCATAGGAGTCGAGATTATAGTACCCAATGTTTTTAGGATTAGTTTTGAATAAGTTAAATTTATTTTATTTCGTTCATTACAAAAAAAACACCAAGAAAATCATTCTATACATGCAACATTGGGTAATCTTGTGTTGCACACAACACTATGTTTTAACAAAACCATGATATATTATTAATAATATTATTAAAAAACAACTGACATAGACAGTCTATTCAAATTAAAAATATTAATAGTAATTACTAATTTATCAATATAAATAATAACGGTTTTATATAATGGAAACATATTGATATAAAATTACTTAATTTTTGGTAAAGTCATATTAAGCTTTGAAAATATTATTTTCTCAAAAAATGATTTTATTTACTTTTGTGAAAATTAATAAAGTTATTTTTTCACATTTTATATATTTAATATGATAAAATAAATATAATAATTGAAATCAGCATATAAATATTATTTTAGGGTGAATTTTTGGGATTTTTATGAAAATTATCAATTTTTTGATGAATCATAAAAATACTAATTTTAATATATTTTGGCCTTTTGATTAATTTATTTATATAGTTAAATGATATTTAATTCTTTTTAAAGAAAAATTAGTTGAATTTTATATCAGATAATTTAATTTAGTCCATTTCAAACAATTTTATATTGAATTTCGATATAAAATATTTATAAACTGTTGAAAACTTTCTCTTTAAAAACCTGATTTCACATCTCATTTACATGAATAATTTTACAATTTATGTGAATGTAATTTAAATAAATGGATTAAATATTTTTAATAAGGATAATATATATTATATAATAATTTTAACTTATTTTTTTGGAAAAAATAAATTGTAAAAATAGTAAAAAACATTTACAGTGGTTAAGGTAAAAATGGGTTTATTAGGGGACGTTAAACTAAAAAGAGAAGGCTTAAAAATTTTCGAAAACTTGTAAAAAACCATTTTATGGATATATATGGACCTTATATCTTATATTTTCTATAATTTATCATTATTGGAGAATTGTGGCATGAAAAATGTGGGTGAAATTATTTCTTTCAAATAATTAAAAGTGTGCCACTCACCCACTTATAAAAGGTCACTCCCACTCCTATCCTCTTCACACCTTAAGAAAAATTGGTTTTAGAAATAACTTCCCAAATAAAATAAAAAATTCCATCCTCTCATCCTAGAATCCTTATCTTGGATATAAAGACAACATAGTAAGGCTTTTGGTGCTAACCTAAGAAGGATGCCCAAAGAATAGGTAATGTTCATCAATAAGCATTTTTGTTTTATTTCATACTCCAACTCCTTTAAATTTTATTACAAAATGATTATAAAATAACATAAATATATTCCATACTTTTTTTTAATATTTAGGTCATGATCTAAAACCATATTTACTTCCATTATATAGGTTATGAAATCATTATTCATATGTATAGTGGACTACAACTTCACAAGCCGATGTCATCCATTTTTCATTACCACCTCCCATGACTGGTTATAATGATGAAATGAATGTTTATATATTATATTTATGAAATTTAATTTTTTAATTTTTATATCATACATACCTTTATAACTTCCATTTTTTTGGTAGTACGATAACGTCACTCATGTGTTTGGCAGACTGCCGCCTCGTGAAGCGATCTGATTCATTCACACATTACATGGATGATATTAAATATGGGTTTGATAAACATATGTGAAATATAAGAAATAAAAGAGATTATGTAATGGTAATATATTATTTACCTTTCATTGTTTCAATATGATAAGAAAATGGAAATAATATTCAAGCATACGTATGACCAACCGTCTCCATGAAAAGTGTATTGCATTTTCTATCACTAAATATAATAGATTACTATAAATACATATATTATTAATTTATATGATATTTATATCACCGCTAAACTTATTTATATGATGAAATCATGATTAAATTAAGAGTACCTAAAATAAAAATTCAAACATATATGAAAAACAAAACTATTATTACCTGAAATGTAACTTTAGCATGAAATTGTTAATAAACGGCTAATAAAATGTCATAATAAAATAATATATTTTATGATATATATATATATTTATTTTTCATTAATATATATGTAATATAATAATATTATTTATAAAATATTTTTTAATGTGTGTGATATAATTAAATACTTCAGGTGATGATTTTTTGTCTCAATTCGTCTTCTTTAAAACGCACATTATGTTACACACCTATATTATTTCACAATGTGTATATACATCCCATTTTGCATGTAATATGATTAATTAATTTATACTAAAAATATTTTAACTTCCTTTTTATTTTATTAATTTATGGGGGTTACGATTCAAATTTACGAGAGCAGTAATGTTTTTATGTAACAATCTCACCGTTTATCAAGATTGTTCAGGATTTTTTTTCCGAAGATAAAATATTATGATCTATATCTCAATAAAATCAGGAATATAATTTTCCTCTAGTTATTTATTGTAATTTTCTTGTAATTTCACCATTTTACCATTCTTTGATACTTAAATTAATTGGTAAAAAATTTATAAGATAATCCAAATTTATTTCTCTCTTCGGTCAGAAATAATTTTCTTCCAAAACCATGTATTCTAAAAATATTTTAAAAAATTATTAATTATTATCGTATGATTTTTAGAATAGATTTTATGAATTTTTTAATTTATAATTTATTTGAAATTAATATTGATGTCATTTTCCAAATAATACCTATTTTTATTTTCTTAAAAAGGTGAAAGGAACCATTGTTTTAACATGTACATGATGAACCAAACATACCATCATCATAAAAATTAATTTATTTGAAGATTTCTTTACATGTTTTCAAGAATATTTCAAAAAAAAAAGTTTCTCAATTTTTTTTTGTGTTTTAAAAAGTGTTTTCCAAATAAGAAAGGATATTTTACTCAAGAATATTTTTAAATTATTGGATCAAAATCATTTTTCATATAGGATAAAATCCCTTAATATTACACTTAACTATCTGGGGATATGATCCAAGGAGACTATTCTTATTCGTTCTATGAATATTTTCAATTTATAATTGTATAATTTTTATGAAACCCATTTATTCTCTATGGTTATAATAATAATTTTTTTTTATGAAACCCACTTCTTTTTCCATTGGTTATTCTTTGATAAAATAATCAAATGATTATGAAAGTAGTTTCCTTTTATAGGTTTTTAAATAACGAAATTTTTATTAATCCCATTTCATTTCATGGTTTTTGATATGATGAATGTTTTGTTATCTTATATAACACAAAAACATGGGTTTCCTTATGAGATTGATGAAAACTATTTCTGCCTCCAATGAATTGGGTAAAGATTTATACCTAATGAGATCGAAATGAATGGAATAGGGACTGAACCTAGTTCAGTAAATGAATATTTCTTTTATAATGGTCTTTAGAGTAAACCTTGACTACTATAATGGTTTAGGGAGTGAACCCGTTCCACAATGATAACCTTTCCAACGGTCCGTTAATAATATGGAAATGATTATATATGCTTATGTGTATGAAACAAATCTTTCTATTATGCCAATTTTATTCTATCATGGATCACATTATTTGATTCCCTTATGATTCATGTCTTATGAACATCTAATATATATATCATGACTCAATATTATGATCTTTGATATGTTGGGTATGGTTTTCAATTGTTATGATCATGTTCTCATTCAATTATGTTCGTGTTATTCTTATATATATCTCTTTTTTTTACCTTAATGAGCATATGTGATCACATTTGTTATGTTTTAGATCCCTATGTTATAGAGAAATGTATTAAATATTATATTTATAAGAAGGGTGGTAGTTATGAATATCATCGGGGTGATTATGTTGTTTACCCGGGGACAATTTTTTGTATTTCTAAGCTTCCAAATACAGAAAACTATTATGGCCCTCATGCATGTGTTTGTGTAATGTAATGAATATTCATAAAAATGGTGTAACAGATTTATATGATAAGCCTTGGTCGCTATATTTGGTATTATTGGATAGGTTTAATTATCCTCTTGATACTTGAATGATCAAAATGAATTTTTCAATAAGTAGTTTCCTTGTATTGGGATAAGTTCAAGAACTTTTTTATCAATAAGTATTTTCCTTGTATTCTTCATTCTAAGATGGAGAAAGAGTTCCTTGATCTAAAGAAAAAGGATAATGAATAATTTTAGACTTATAAGGATAATTTTACAAGACATTCGAGGAATGATTCTGGTATTATCATCCAACCTAGAAGTAAGGTTGACCAATTCATCAATGGATTAAAACCATGTCTTAGAAGGGTGTTATCTATAAGACACATTACTAGATATGATGATATTGGAAGATTTTCTATCAAGTTGTAAATGGAGGTTGGAGTTATGCATTGATCTCATGGTTTTGATGAGAAGAGAAATATGGAATTAAAAGGAAAATATAATAATAATGGAGATAAGAAGATGTGATTTAATTTATGCTTAAAGTGTGGAAAGAAACATATAGGAAATTATATTAAGGGTACTAGTAAATGTTTTATGTGGGTAAGGCAAGGCCATCAAGCAATTTATTTCCAATGTAATGGGAAGAAGTTAGCTAATGATATGAAAAGAGATAAATCTACATAAAATTCACCACTCACACTCTAGGGTTGAAAAATAAAAGGATAAAGGTAATTATTCTAACCAATTACCAAATCAGAAGGCTAATGATGATGATTGATGTTATAAACTTTTTAATCCAATATACAAATTTAAATTTCATTAGATCACTATTTTTGACGAGGGGTGTGATAACTACATGGTGAAAGGTACACGTACCATCAAATCTAGAGCATCCAATGTGTTATTTTACTATCGATGTACCGATTATTTTATATCTAGTGAATTTTCTAAGTGTATAATGATTACACCTGAATGATTAGTTATAGAATTAGTAATGAAAACCCCAAATTGTATGATGATCACATCTCATGTATAATATTCCTCTTCTGTTTGCATTAGTGGGAATTTACTTCCATCAAATTTTTTCATTCTCTCTTGTTGATTTTGATGTTATATTTTGAATGGAGTGGATTTATCTAAATAAATCCCATATCAATTATCATGGAAGATAAGTATCATTTGATATTCCACACCATCCTCTGAAAATATTTCAATGTGACAACATGTAAGATCTTATGATGGAGATCACATCCATTATATGGGTCTTAATTATCATTTAGTAGGGGTTTTATCTTTGATTGTTGGGGAGAAACTCGACATCGATGATATTCTTATTGTGTAAGAATTTGTTGATTTCCTTCTAACAGATTTTTTTAACCTTTCACAAAAAAGAGAAGTTGAGGTCTTAAAAGAATTCATGCCTTGTTACATACAAATTATAAAGATTCCATATATAATGGCCCCGATTGAGTTGTTGGAATTAAAGAAGAAAACCATTATAAGGGTTCAATTGGCCAAGTGTGACACCATGGGGTGCACCTATTCTTCTTGTTAAAAATAAATATTGATCAATGTGTATTTACATTGATTTTATCCATCTAAACTAGTTCACAATCAAGAATATGAATCATATTCCACATATTGATGACTTGTTTGATAAAATACGTGGATCTCAATACTTTTCCAAGATTGACGTTTATTAGGGAAATCATCAATTTATTTTCAAGAAGGAGGATATACCTGAGACAACATTCTATAAAAGTTATAGACACTATGAATATATAGTGATTCAATTCAATCTTATTAAAACCCCCTAGTATCTTCTTGGATTTAATGCATAGATTCTCTAGAGATTACCTTGATCAGTTTATGGTAGTCTTTATAGATTACATTATTATATATTCAAAGAGAAAGGAAGAGAATTAATACAACTTGAGAATTGTAATAAATATTCTAATGAAAGAGAAACTATATGAAAAATTTATAAAGTGTGAACATTGGATTCAAAATGATTCATTTTTGTGTCATATAATATCAAGATAGGGTATATCAGTAGATCCATAAAATATGAATGTTATTGAATGCCATCCTGGACCAACCACAATGACCGAGATATGTAGTTTTCTTGGTTTTGAAATATATTATCAACAGTTCATTGATAATTTATCATGACTATATAATCCTCTAACCATGTTAACTCGAATGGGATCCAGGGTCCTCTGGACAGATGAATGTGGGGAATATTTAAAAGAACTGATGATAATATTAGTCAGCTCACCCAGGATTAGATTACCCTATAGTGGGGAATGGTTTTTAATCTATAGGGATGTATATAAGAAGGGATGTGGATGTTTTATTATACATAATGGATTTTTATAGGTTATTCCCCATTTAAATATAATATTCATGAGAAAAATTACCAAAATCATGATTTCGAGCAAGTTGTTGTATTTTTTCATTAAACATAGGGAGGAATTATATTTATGGAAAAAATTTTGGTATGTCACTACTACAAAACAAACCTTTAACAGTGATAAAATTGATCCTTTTAAATGTATAAAAGTGTTGAAAATATAACGACTATTAAAATAAAATGACCTTTATAATTTCTAGATGAATCAATGATAAGGTGACTATTTATCAATGCTATATGAAACACTAATAAAATCCATTATAGTTTCTACATACCTACAACCATACATAATCCTTCCAAAAGCCCTCTAAAATCAATCCCAGTAAGAATACATAAAAAGATATATAAATACACAATAAGTTTAATTGGAATAAAAAACACATTTCATTATCATTTGAATTCCAAATTTATATAAAAAATCTTTACATCAATTTCACATTTAAATGTATAAAAAAATGAAAACAGAAATACAAAATAAAAACTATCAAACTCTATTCAATGATAAACCTCTCTATAAAATCATGTTCATGAAGTAAAATACATTTTTATTTTAATAACATTAAATAAAAAATAAAAAAAATTTATAAGTTAAATGTTATAAAATCTACCTATTATAATTGTATTGTTAATTACTGTATATATTAATGATATTGTCACTTAGTCATGTGTCATATTGACATACAGATGATTCAAGAATGTCCAAAATAGATTATGGATCATTGTAATAAATTTTGAAAACAATCTAAGATCATTTTCTGGGTTTTGTATTTGTGACTTTTGTTTTAAATTAAAATGAATCTTATATTGAAAACATGAACTTTGAGTCATACTGACCACAACATGTTTCAAATTGATGTAAAGTCAATTACTACGCATCAAAAATTAATTATAGATAATTTTCCTAAATATTGAAAAAAATCCGATCTTGTTTTCTCATTTTTGTCTATGTGATACGTGCTTTAAACTAAAATGATACTTTTATATTGAAAACATGCACCTTGAGTCATACCGACCACATCATATATCAGATTTATGTGCATTTAATTCCTACATATCAAAATGAAATATGGATAATTTTCAAAAAAATTAAATACAATATGAGGTAATTTTCTCATTTTTGACAATGTGAGGTGTTTTTAAACTAAAACGACACTTATATCGAAAATAAAAACTTTGAGTTATACAAAACACATCATGTTTTAGATTGATGTGTAGTAAATTCCTAAATTCCAGAAATATATTATGGATATTTTTCCAAATTTTTAAAAATAATATGATCTCATTTGATTAGTTTTGACTATGTGATATGTGTTTTAAACTAAAATGACACATCTATATTGAAAATGCATACTTTGAGTCATACATACCACATCGTATTTCAGATTGACATGTGGTTGATTCCTACACATCAAAAATATATTATGGATAATTTTCCTAAAATTTAAAAACAATTTGAGCTCGTTTACTTAGTTTTTAATATGTGAGGATTGTTTCTAAATAAATTGACACTCATACTGAAAACACACACTCTGAGTCATACCATCAATATTTTGTGTCATATTGACATGTGTTTGATTCATACAAATAAAAAATTTATTATGAATCATTTTCATATTGTTTTAAAATCACATGAGATCATTTTAATGGTTTTGTCTATGTCATATCTGTTTTAAACTAAAATTACAATTCTATATTGGAAATATGAAATTTGAGTCATACAGACACATCATGTGTCAGACGGTCATGCTATAAATTCCTACGTGTTAGAAATATATTATAAATCATTATCCTTAAATTTGAAAATAATTGGAGCTATTTTTATTGGTTTTGGATATGTGATATGCATTTAAATCTAAAATGACACTTTTATATTGAAAACACGCATTTTGAGTCATATCGACCACATCGTGTGTAGGATTGAAGTGTGGTCAATTCCTACATGTCAAACATATATTTTGGATAATTATATTAATTTTTTTTAAAAATATGATCTATTTTCTATTTTTTTCTATGTGATATGTGTTTTAAGATAAAATTACACTTTTATATTGAATATACACACTTTGAGTCATACTGAACACATTATTTGTAAGATTAACATGTCGTTGATTCCAACATGTCAAAAATATATTATGCATAATTCTTATAATATTTTAAAAAAATATGAGCTCTTTTTCTTGGTTTTGGCTATGTAGTACATGTTTTAAACTAAAATAGCACTCTTATATTAAAAACACTCACTTTGAGTCATACCGACCAAATCGTGTGTTTTATTGATGTGTGGTTGATTTCTACATGTAAAAAATAAATCAGGATCATTTACTTGATGTTTTAAAACAATAAAATCGTATTTACTTTGTTTGGGCTATGTGATATGTGTTTTAAACTAAAATCACACTTCCATATCAAAAACACACATTTTGAGTCATACTAACCACATCATATGTCAGATTAACATGTGGTAAATTCCTACATGTCAAAAATATATTATGAATCATTTTTCTAAATTTTTTAAATAATATGATCTTTTTTTCGTAATTTTGTCTATGTGATATGCATTTCAAACTAAAATGACACCTTTTTATTGAAAACATTCACTTTCAGTCACACTGACAATCTCATGTGTCAGATTGATGCATGGTCAATTACTACAAGTCAAAAATAGATTATGTATTGTTATTTTAATTTTTTTATACAATATGAGATTGTTTTCTCTATTTTACCTATAAGATTAAATTTTTATACTAAAATGAAACTTCTATATTTAGAACACACACTTTCATTCATACCGACCACATCATGTGTCAAATTTACATGTGGTTAATTCTTGTATATTAGAAATATATTATGTATTTTTGTACTAAAATTGGAAAACAATATGATCTCATTTTATTGTTTTTGGATATTTGATACATGTTTTATGCTAAAATGAAACATCTATATTTAAAACATGATCTTAAAGTCATACTGACCACGCAATGTGTGATATTGACTACAACGCCCCGACCCTAGTTACCCAGAGTCGGTGCATCATTACATAACATTTTCATGATCACAAGAATGATCATGTATCAAAATAATGATTAGTCTAGTAGCCTTGAAATAACCAGATAAATTAATAAATTTTACATTACATCCTAAAATGAAAACTACAACAATATAGTCTCCATAGTCCACACTCTTATCCCCTCATACTATCCTTGAAGGTCATTCATAAATTACTTCTTCACATCCTGGGAAAAATAAAACATAGAAAAGGGGTGAGATCAAATGCCCAGTAAGGATAACAATATAGTGGAAACTTTCATAAATAATAATAAACATTTAAGGAAATGTATAACCAAAACAAAAGCCTTTTAAACATGAACTTCAACATAGTATGGAAAAAAATAAAATGAAATAATTCCATTTACTTATTCACATGGATATTCTACTAATCGAATAATCACATGCAATATCAATAACCACTTTCATAAGGATGGAATGCATAATGCCAGAGTATCATAACCACATAGCCAAGGCCTCGTGCCAAGACTACAAATAATATTTTGCCAAGGCCTTATGCCAAAACACTAGTTTGTCTTATGAGACCTACCGATGCATCAAGGAGCTATAGCGGGCTCCACCCGTAACATATTAAGTCCAATGCATTCCCATATGAAAATGTTTAAACATAACATAAACATTCGTAATAAAACTAGCATACGAAATGTAAATACTTTATCCATAAGCCATGAATGGTATAAAAATAGAACATCCACAGTCAAACATATCACAAAACCTTCAATAAAATATAGAAGTTTTGTATCATAATAAATCAACTTCAAATAAGCGTAAAATCCATCAAAGGATGTTGACATAGATGAAATCAAAACTATTTGAGAGAAATATCCCTTTTTTGGAATCATTTAAAAGTAACATAATTATAAGATAAAACATTTACTGTGAAAATTTCCTTATAATCTTGTAGGGTAAACATTGATGATTTCATAACGGCGAAAAATAGCCGCACCCGCCAAATAAGTTAAAAAAACATTCTTACCTTTATTTTGTCGAAAAGGTTAAAAAGTACCTTGTTTGGAAAAAAATGGAAAGATTCCTTTATAAACCACTTATAAAAGTAAACAAGGGTTTGAATTTCTTTAACCCATATTCTAGTAAATAGTAATTTTCTTTGAAATACATTTTTAAGAAACATGGATGTGGATGATAAATAAGTCCCAGTAGATTATTACATATAAAAAACCTCGGATAATGAAGAGATTGCGAAATAAACCCTTACCTTGTACTTTTCCTTGGTTGGGGGTAGGTTAACCTCCTGTATAATGGTAAAATAATTGTTATTAAATCATTCAAGAATCATATACATTATTATGTTATCATATATGATCTTTTAACATTGCATTGTTAATAATATCTTAGTATTATCATTGTTTCGGGTGTTAACTTACTCATTTTATTTTATATGTTTTGTTACGTAAGCCATGTTTGTTATGGATACGTTGTATCTCATTCATATCAAGAATGATATAAAGTCCTTAAAACTTATTTTTAAATCATCAAATGATAATTATACTTGAATGGATACGATGGAGAATGAATCTAATCGCGTTCGTGGAGACGGTAGTCCGTACGTACGCACGAGTGACGATATCATTCTTTTGATATTAAAATAATATATAATTGGATGGTATATCATATATACAGAATCATTATCATGTTATATGTATTATTTACATGAATAAAAAATCATTATTATACCCATCTAAATAATAATATATTGAATAACAATTACACCACAACGTGGAGACGGTAAGCCGTACGTACGCACGTATGGTGACATGCCATTCAAAGGATGGATAGAATAATGAATATGGTTGTACCATATTTATAATAACATAACAGTATATAGAAGATACTAGAGTTATTATTTTATAACAGAAATAGCAAATAAAGAAGAAGTTGAAGATGAAAGGAACTTGAAAGAGGGTGGTGAAAACATTACCTCTTCTTCAGGTTCATCCTTTGGATTTAAACAAAAGGGCTCCTTAGGTTGGATTTATGATCCAAATAAGGCCTATAGGTTGTATTTAAGGAAGTTGAGAGAGTATTGGGGCAGGGTTTGGCCGATCCAAATGGCTTTGAAGGTGTGAATTAATGAGAAGGGGAAGCGCCCTTTTATAAGAGGGGTGAGGGGAACCTTTGGAAAAGCTAGAAATATTATTTTATAATAAATTCATATTCGGTTTCTAATGGCTCCAATGTGTATTATTTAAAGTTTACGGTCTTTATGGGTCGAAGAACACTCAACCAATATAATTTAGACAGTTTTGAGTCATTATATTAACCTTATCTTTAAGTATTAACTCTTAGTTAATTAGTTTCACTTTTACAATGTCTCTTTGTATTTTTATATTATATGGTTAACAAACATACTATATACATCCAAGAGACCCCCCAAGGGGTCCATTAATGATACACCTATCATGATATAAGTCTCTTGGCCGATCTGTAGATTTTTAGGAATTGAATATAAATTAATAATATAATATTTGTTTTAAAAACTCTTTTATGTCAATTTTGACACTATTGGGTATTTTGTTTTTGATAAATTCATAACAGCATTATTACTTTGAAAAAAATTTATATAATCAATCCTAATATTTCATATTAACCTATAAAATCAGTGGAATTCATGAAACGTCTCAAATTACATTAATTTTTATATTTATAATATCAATTATTTTAATATTTCATTAATTAGGTAATTACTGCATCACCATTGTGTCATAAATAAATTAAATTATTCAATGTATAAAAATTATAAATAAAATACCATTATGTAGTAAATAGTTTTATCTTTCTAATTAATATTTACAATAGAATTTTTCTTATGTATAACCATATATTAAAAATGTTTTAGTAAATAAACTTTTATTTTAACTCTTTTAACTCTTCTTTGAATTAAATAATAATAAATGTCCTAATCTAATACAGGTAGACCTAAATGATAATATTTTACTCCTAAGGTTGTTTTTGTTTGAGATACACTTTTCCAATAGAATTAGGACATGTGTTAAGGTAATATTAATATCATTTTTACCCTTAATTAGCATATTCACTTTTAACCATGGTAAATAAAAGTAAAAAGTTACTATTCACCAAAAATTATTTTATCTCATTGAACCACATTTTACTCCTTGATATTAACCGTGTCTCTCGTATTTTTGATGTTCCACTAACAGAAGCGTTAAAATTATGTTTTATGAAAAATTCAGTTTTTTAACTACCACTTAGTGGTTTTACTATTCATCAAAAAATGAAAGTTTCCAGAAAAACACCAAAAAATAGGCCTAATCTATATTTGATATTATGAATTCAATAATGATATATATTTTACCAAATTAAAAACATATAAGTTGCATTAATTAATTAAAAAATTAATTCCCATCATCAAAACAAATAGCGTGTTTTTAAGAGATAATAAATATCAAAAGATTGACACTTGTTTATGTGCGGTTTAATTGTGAAATTATGTACAATGACCAAAATTATATTAAATTGTAAAAATATATTCTAAATATACTTTAAAACCACTAAAATTTATAATTTATCAATATAAATTATTTCGATTAAAAAAGTTGTTTTTAATTAAAATTTAGTAATTTTCACTATTCATCAAAAATATAAATGTTATCTAAAAAGTTCCAAAATTTCACCTTAGGCTAAATTTGATACCCCGAATACAAGAATGAAGTCCATTTTGAGAGATAAAATTTATAAAATTATAAAAATTAGGTATTGCAATTCATAACGGCTAGTTTGATTGGTTGTGGTGTGTGTTAGAACTCGAAGTTGCGTACGACACACACTACTGTATTATTCAAAGGAAAGCGTACCATGAAAGCATGTGATGTTTCATTGTAAATTTTTGATGTCCCCATTCTAAAAAGTAAATTTATTTAGTCAAATTGAATATATAAAAGTTTAAAATATTGTATTTAAAAAGGGTTCACTATTAAAAGTTGGTAAAAGTGAAATACTGAAAATGAATTTGTTCTTACATCATGTCTAAGAAACTCATAATATGGATTATAAAATTATAAGGATTATATAATGTTTAAAATTTAGTTAATACTATTCATAACCTCTTTTTAACGGCTTGTTTGGTAAGTCATGGTGTGCTTGAACTCGGTGTTGCGTGTAGTGCAAGTTATTGAATTATTTTGAAGAAATAACACACTATGAAATCTTGGGGTGTTACATTGTCCCCTCCTTCAATAAATTGTGTCCTCAAAATTTGAAATTGTTCTTCGAAAATAAAAGGTTGAATATAGAATATATCTTTGTGGGAAAACCCACATCGGAAATTTGGTTAATAAAATTTAGTCTTAATAAGAGGAAAAGAGAAATGAAAGGGTCACCACAAAATTATGATCTCTATTCGGAGAAAATTGGTGGCAATTATAGACATATAATTGGAGGAAAAACACAAATATTTATAGGTAGTGATTGAGGTCATCAATCATAGACAAGTGTAAAATTGAGGGCCTTAAATTCCTCAATCTATGATGATTTAAAATACCATCAGTTCAACAAAACATATGGTATTCAGATAACACATTTTGTTGTTTTAAGATCCCTTCACTAAAGTATAAGAATTAATTTCTTCATTGAATAAGAGAAGAAGAAAAATATATACTTGACAATTAGATTCTCATCCTTTAACTAAGTTCTACCACAATATCATCTTTCACTCTAAAAGAGAATAGAACTTAAAAATAATATTCTATTTATCCTATTCGTATAGGGTTAAAAAAAAGAATTTATAAATAATCTAGCAGAACCATTAAAAAACGGCATTATTCAATCTAGGACATCACGTGGGTTAATGGTAGGTGATACACCCTTGTCGCCCTTCAGTTGTGGGTTTAAGTCTCACAGCCTTGCCGGACGCGATGGGTTGCCACCCGACCTTTGGGTTGTCCTTTTTATTGAAATCCAAAATAATCCAAACTAGAACTATCCAAAATACGTCAGTCCAAAATTTACAAGGAAGGTAAACACAATGAAGATCATTTTTTCCGCGTAATAACATGTGAACACCTTAATCATGTATTCTTTTAAAACACTGCAACATCCTGAATTACCATAAAACCATATTGATTACATTCATTATCCCTTATTCCTTAAAGAATAATAGATATACTCTTTCAATCCAAAAATGTTGTAAACCCCAACAATGATGGAATATAGAAATCATTAATCAGTTTCAAGGTAGTCAAGAATATCCAATATAATTTATCCAAATCAATCATGTATTATTCTAAAATTACTACCTCATTATCAGAACCATATTATGGTTTATCTTTCTCTCAACAATATATTTTCCAAAAAATTAACCTGCTATTGAGTCACTTTTCTTTGATCCACACAATCTAAAGTCCTTAATGAAAAAGTACTACAATATAATCCTTATATACTCCATAATTATTATAAAAAGTACATTGTTGATACAACACTCAAATGACATAATCAACATAATAACTCTAATCATTCATCTTCATCTGTGGTAGGATCATAACTTGATTATTATCCAATAGCATCATTTGTGGCATATTCTGATTACTGGGACATAGGTTCGCATAGTGTCCAAACTCCTTGCAAATGAAGCATTATACATTTGAAACCATTTTCTTACCCTTGCAGTCACGTACTTTGTTCCCTTTTTCTCCACACTTATAACAAACTCTCATTCCTTTCAGGAAAGTTCCAGGTTGTTTCTTCCCACATTTATCACATATGGGAAAATTATTCTTTTCCCTCTTCCATTTATCCATCTTTCTCTCTTCTATCCTTTTCTTCTCTTGCTTCCCTTCAAAGCCGTGGGACTCAGTAAACTCTTTAATTATCTTATCAACACATGATACTATTTCTTCATATGATGATAATAAATGGGAGACTATTTCTCTTATAAATTCTAGCTTAAGACTATGAAAGATATGATCCTTCTTTCTCTTTGGATCATGTGCATTGTTGGAGTTCTCATTCCTTCTACTGGGCGCCATTTCTAAACAATGTCATACACTACATTAGTTTATGAATAAAAATAACTAATCCCAAACTTGTAAAACACATAACATAAATTAAATAGTTTATGGATATAATCCATAATCATAAAAATGTATCCTTTATGGAAGTAGATAATCATAAACCCTTCATAATGGTTTGTAAAGAAAATGAGAATTATCCTAAGCATATCCCCCAGGAGTGTCGTAACCAAGAGTGCAGCAAGTCCCGTTGTCGTGCACGAGTTCCCGTTCAAGTCTAGCTCAAAGCGCTGTTTTCAGGTTTTACCCCTATGTACATCTGTGCCAGATCCGCCTCTACTTTCTCGTATCCAGAGAGGGATGTATTGCTCGGAAAAATAACATAATTTCTACAATACCAAAATTCTCGAAAGTTCTTCTATACTAATCCTCAAAGTCCATCTTAGATCTATGTGCTCAAATAAGAGTTTATCTAAATATAACTTCCAAGTTTTGTACTAAACTTTCTCTGATACCAACTATAACGCCTCGACCCCAGTTACCCAGAGTCGATGCATTATTACATAACATTGTCATGATCACAATAAAGATCAAGTCTCGAAATACCAATTAGTTTAGTAGATTTGGAATAACTAGATACATTAATAAAGTTTACATTACACCATAAAATTAAAACTACAACAATATAGTCTCCATAGTCCACACTCTTATCCCCTCATACTATCCCTGCAGGTCATTCATAAATCACTTTTTCACATCCTGGGAAAAATAAAACATAGAAAATGGGTGAGATCAAATGCCAAGTAAGGATAACAATATAGCGGAAACTTTCATAAATAAGAATAAACATTTAAGGCAATGTATAACCAAAACAAAATCCTTTTAAACATGAACTTCAACATAGTATGGAAAAAATAAAATGAAATAATTTCATTTACTTATTCACATGGATATTCTACTAATCGAATAATCACATGCAATATAAATAACCACTTCCATAATGATGGAATGCATAATGCCAGACTATCATAACCACATGGCCAAGGTCTCTTGCCAAGACTACAAATAATATTTTTACAAAGTCTTGTGCCAAGATAGTAGTTTGTCTCATGAGACCTACCGATGCATCGAGGAGCTATAGCGGGCTCCACCCATCACATATTAAGTCCAATGCATTCCCATATGAAAAGGTTTAAACATAACATAAAAATTTGTAATAAAACTAGCATACGAAATGTAAATACTTCATCCATAAATCATGAATGGTATAAAAATAACAAATCCACAATCAAACATATCACAAAACCTTCAATATAATAGAGAAGTTTTGTATCATAATAAATCAACTTCAAATAAGCGTAAAATCCATCAAAGGATGTTGACATAGATGAAATCAAAACTATTTGAGAGAAATATCCTTTTTTTTAAATCATTTAAAAGTCACATAATTATAAAATAAAACATTTACTTTGAAAATTTTCTTATAAGCTTGTAAGGGAAGCTTCAATGATTTTATAATGACATAAAATAGCTGCACCTACCGTATAAGTTAAAAAAACATTTTACCTTAATTCTGTCGAAAAGGTTAAAAAGGACCTTGTTTGGAAAACGATGGAAATATTCCTTTTATAAACCACTTATAAAAGTAAACAAGGGTATAAATGACTTTAACCCATATTCTAGTAAATAGTAAAAATGTTTTGAAATAAATTTTTAAGAAACATGGATATGGATGATAAAGAAGTCCCAGTAGATTATTACGTATAAACAACATTGGATAATGAAGAGATTGCGAAATAAACCCTTACCTTGTACTTTTCCTTGGTTGGGGGTAGGTTAACCTCCTGTATAATGGTGAAATAATTGTTATTAAATTATACAAAAATCATATACATTATTATGTTATCATATATGATCTTTTAACATTGCTTTGTTAAAAATATCTTAGTATTATCGTTGTTTCGGGTGTTAACTTACTCATTTTCTTTTATATGTTCTGTTACGTAAGCCATGTTTGTTATGGATAGGTTGTATATTATTAATATCCAGAATGATATCAAGTCCCTAAAAATTATTTTTAAACCATAAAATGATAATTATACTTGAATGGATATGATGGATAATGAATCTCATCACGTTCATGGAGACGGTAGTCCGTACGTACGCACGAGCAACAATATCATTCTTTTGATATTAAAATAATATATAATTCGATGGTATATCATATATAAAGAATCATTATCATATTATTATTATTATTTATATTAATTACAAATAATTATTATACCCATCCAAATAATTATATATTGAATAACAATTACACCACGACGTGGAGACAGTAAGCCGTACGTACGCACGTATAGTGACATTCCATTCAAAGGATGGATAGAATACTGAATATGGTTGTATCATATTTATAATAATATCACAGTATATAGAAGATACTGGGGTTATTATTTTAGAATAGAAATAACAAAGAAATAAGATGTTGAAGAAGAAAGGAACATGAAGGAGGGTGGTGAAAACATTACCTCTTCTTCGGGTTCTTCCTTTTGATTTGATAAAAAGGGCTCCTTAGGTTGGATTTATGGTCAAAATAAGGCCTCTATGTTGTATTGAGGGAATTTGAGAGAGTATTTGGGCAGGGTTTTTCTGAGCCAAATGGCTTTGATGGTGTGAATTAATGAGAAGGGGAAGTGACCTTTTATAAGAGGGGTGAGGGGCACCTTTGGAAAGGCTAGAAATATTATTTTATAATAAATTTATATTCGGTTTATAATGGCTCCAATGTTGATTATTTAAAGGTTAAGGTGGGTATGGGTCTAAAACCACTCAAAAAATAGAATTTAGATAGTTTTGAGTCATTATATTAACCTTATCTTTAAGTATTAACTCTTAGTTAACTAGTTTCACTTTTACAATGTCTCTTTGTATTTTTATATTTTATGGTTAATAAACTTACTATATAAATCCAAGCGACCCCCAAGTGGTACTTTAATGATACACCTAAGAATGATATAAGTCTCTTGGACGAACCTTATATTTTTATGAATTGAATATAAAGTAATAATATAATATTTGTTTTAAAAACTATTTTCTGTCAATTTTGACACTATTTGGTATTTTGTTTTTGATAAATTCATAACAACATTATTACTTCGAACAAAATTTAAATAATCAATCCTAATATGTCATATTAACCTATAAAATCATTGGAATTCACATAGAGTATAAAATTACATTTATTTTGATATTTATAATATTAATTATTTTAATATTTCATTAATTAGGTAATTACTGCATCACCATTGTGTCATAAATAAATTAAATTATCTAATGTCTAAAAATTATAAATAAAATACCATTATGTAGGAAATATTTTTATATTTCTAATTAATATTTACAATAGAATTTATCTTATGTATAACACTATATTAAAAGTGTTTTAGTAAATAAACTTTGATTTTAACTCTTTTAACTCTTCTTTGAATTAAATAATAATAAATGTGCTAATCTAATACAAGTGGACCTAAATGACAATATTTTACACCTATGGTTGTTTTTGGTCGAGGTACACTTTTCTAATAGAATTAGGACACATGTTAGGGTAATATTAATATAACTTTTACCCTTAATTACCCTATTCACTTTTAACCGTGGTAAATAAAAGTAAAAAGTTACTGTTCACAAAAAATTATTTTCATCTCATTGAACTACATTTTACTCATTGATATTAACCATGTCTCTTGGATTTTTGAAATTCCACTCACAGAAGTGGTAAAATTAAGTTTTATGAAAAATTTAGTTTTTTAACTACCATTTAGTGGTTTTAGTGTTCATCAAAAAATGAAAGTTTCTAGAAAAAACCAAAAATTAGGCCTAAGATATATTAGATATTATGAATTCAAAAATGATGTCTATTTTACCAAATTCAAAACATATCAGTTTCATTAATTAATTTAAAAATTAATTCCCATCGTCAAAACAAATAGCGTGTTTTTAAGAGATAATAACTATCAAATGATTGACACTTGTTTATGTCTGGTATAATTGTGAAATTATGTACAATGGCCAACATTGTATTAAATGGTAAAAATATATTCTAAATATACTTTAAAACCACTCAAATTCATGACTTATCAATATAAATTATTTCGATTAAAAAAGTTGTTTTTAACTAAAATTTAGTAATTTTCACTATTCATCAAAATATAAATGTTATTAAAAAAGTTCCAAAATTTCACCTTAGGCTAAATTCGATACTCTGAATACAAAAATTAAGTCCATTTTGAGTGATAAAATTTATAAAATTTCAAAAATTAGGTATTACTATTCATAACGGCTAGTTTGATTGGTTGTGATGTGTGTTAGAACTCGAAGTTGCGTACAACACACACTACTGTATTATTCAAAGGAAAGCGTACCGTGGATGCTTCGGATGTTTCATTGTAAATTTTTGATGTCCCCATTCTAAAAATTAAATTTATTTAGTCAAATTGAATATATAAAAGTTTAGAATATTGGATTTAAAAATGGTTCACTATTAAAAGTTGGTAAAATTGAAATACTGAAAATGAATTTGTTCTTACATCATGTCTAAGAAACTCATAATATGGATTATAAAATTATAAGGATTATATAAAGTGTAAAATATAGTAAATTCTATTCATAACCTCTTTTTAACGGCTTGTTTGGTATGTCATGGTGTGCTTGAACTCAATGTTGCGTGTAGTGCAAGTTATTGAATTATTTTGAAGAAATAACACACTCTGAAATCTTGGGGTGTTACTATAAGGCCCCAGCCTTAAACCTTACTTAATCTAGAGTTATTACAAGATTACACATTGAGGATCTTTTCAGGTTTAGAGTTTTAGAGAATTAGATCATAAAACTTGCATTACATTCCACATTTAAACAAAGTGGTTACATAAAAGATAGTATTCATTTTTCCCATCAACAAAAACATATTTAAAATAAAACATGGATTCTTTCTTGACACTTCCTTAACACTATCATCATATCATGTACCATTTCCTTGACCCGTGAAAAACATTTCAAAAACATGGGATGAGCATAAAAAGCTCAGTATGGGTTATAAAAAGTATGTAAAGGAAACATGAGTACATATATACATAAGAAAGAAATCATACTTTACCCATAAAACATAATCACTTTAACATACCTCATAAAATCATGAATAAACCATAGAAATCATAAGACATAAAGGAAACTTAAGGCATTAATAAAATTCTTACATAGGGAGTAACCCTCTTGGTTACGTTTGGAATACCCATCACAGTATATTCCCTAAATCTCTTCGGAGAAACATTAACGTTTAACTCCTTCACGTTACCCAATGCATTGGAGAGCTATATCGGGCTCACCCTCCCTTAGTTTATCACGGAACCAACCGTCTTCATAAAAATTCCCAAGAACCATAACATAATCATAGCACATGACATAAGCATAAAGGGAAGATAACATTCCCACATTGCAACAACAATATAACATTTTAAGATATTGAAATAATGAATCCATTCTAAAAACCATTTTCAAAACCATTTAAAACATTTAATAATACAATTTTTAAATAAATGTGTCCCATACCACATTGAAGATTTTTTCATTTTAAACCATTAATATCCATATAAATACATCCTTAAAACCATTTTGAAAACATGGATATTAATGAGAAATATTTATAAGATTAAATCATTGAAACATTTAAAACGATATATTAGTTAAAGGGTTTTTAACAAAATGAGAGACACTTGAATGAATAATTGAGGAATAAAATTTAATCAAAACTTTATAATATCATGAGAATAAAGGGATTCATGATATAATATTACAAAGGACAGTATATACATAATATAAGAGTGAATTGGTGCATAACAACAATGAAGTCTCAATGGAAATGTAAATTGAGATGAAATCCATTATAAAGATGGTATCCTTAAATTAAGGATAAATAAATATCATAATTATGTGTGAAAAATATAAATACACCTAATATAAGTGGATATTAAGTGTAAAATAATCAAAGGTCATTCACACATATTCAAAGGATGACATATTCAATAACTACATGTTGAACCCAAAGAAATCAAAATTGGGTTAAGAAGTTCCCTTGACAGCCTAACAACGTCACATAAAATTTTATAAAAAGAGTTGATGAGAGAGATAAAGGGTATCTCATCTCTTGGACATTAAATTTACGGAAATAAGGATATATACGAACATATCCCCACATAATAAGATGAAAATTAAAAGACATAACAAAAGAAGTCTTTTAAAAAGAGGAGGGTGAAAGGTTTCCTTACCGATTTGGGTAACTTTCAAAACGTACACCCCATGTAAGAAATACTATACAACATTTATGTAAATAATCATAAACTAAAGTATGTTACACAAAGATTAGAATAATGTATAGTACATACACCACTAAAAAATAAATATTGGAAAATGTAGCATGAATCTCACGAAAACACAAAGTGAGATAAAAAGCCCCTTAAGAAATTTCGGCAGTCTAACGATGCCAATTAAAACTTCCAATATGGATTGATGAGAGAAAATAGGGTCTCTCATAAAATGAACATAAAAATTACAGTAATAGTAATATAAAATAACATCCTAATCATAAGAAAGATGAACTTAAAAGTAATGACATAAAAGACTGTACTTAAAAAGAAAGAGAGAGGTAGGATCCCTTACCTCGGGTCCGACTTGACTCGATCGTTCTTTAACCTGATGAATAATAAAATTGAGTTAATTTATACTTGAATAAGAACCTTTTTAAAATTCATTATTCATTTTATATAACTTTCTACCATGCTATGAACACTATGTAATTATTTAAGTTAATAATGGTCATTTTGTAGATCATTGCTACTTGAGTCAAAAATAAACTCTTTATAATTACAAGTTGTTCATGTGGTAAAATATATATTATAACCAGAATTATATTCATTATGTAGATATCATATATATCATATATATCCATTATATACATGATTTTATAATATTACATAACATTTAGAGGTAAGAAATGAAACGCACCGTTCAAGGAGACAGTAAGCCGTACGTACGCATGAATGCTACTTCCATTTCTATTTCTTATTTAATGGATTTAAAACATAATGATACATAATATTATTATAATTCCAGTACGGTATCATATATAATATCATTAAATCTATCCTTTATACGTACCACATATGGTATTAACGAATCAAATCACTTTTAGGGGGTTGTAGTCTGCACTTCCTAAAATGAAGATATCGTGTTTAACCATAATGGAAACCATAAAGGTATAATATAAATGAAAAATAAATAATCTTAAGTAAAATATAAACATATTATATATCATATATAAATATAGTGACATCTTAATGGCCACCTTTGAGGGTGTTAAAAGAATATTGAACAATCATCGTTTCGTGAGGCAGAAATTTACCATCCACATAATCAGTATGTTCATTAACCATTAGATGTAGGTGTGTGTAAGTTTAGCGCGAATCCTTCTTATAAAAACATCCTAGTATATTTAATATACTAGAGTTGTTACAAAATAAATGAATAAAAAGAGTTTATGGGGTTGGAGAAACAAAATAAAACAAAAGAACACAAGTGAAGACATTACCTTAAAATCAGGTATCTCTCTTTGATTTGAGCTCAAAGGCTTTCTTGGGAAGAGTTCTGACCAAATTGAGGATTTTAGGAGTAAGAGAGAGATGTGTAGAGAAAACATGAGAAGGTGTTGGCCGATCCAAAGGATTGAGAAGTGTGGGTAAGGTGGTAGAGGTGGGGGCCTTTTATAAGAGGAGAGGAGGGACACTCTTGGAAAGTTACAAATTGTTACTTTATTTTAAAATTAGTTTCGGATTTTAAAGGTCCCACATTGATGTAGTTAATGGATAAAGTGGTAAGGGTTCGAAATATACTCATCCGATAGGTCTTTTACATGTTTAAGTTATAGTTTTAACATTATCTTTTAATTTTATTAAAATCCTTTATTAATGAGGTAATCGCTGCATCATCATGATGTCATAAATAATTTAATGCATTTATTGTATAAAAATTATAAAAAAAATCATGATTTATGAAATCTTTTTATATTTATAATGAAAATTTATAGTCAAATAAAATGACTTGTATAACCCCATTGAAAATTTGTTTTAGTAACCCAACTCATGCTTGTGACATTTTTATTTCAACATAAAATAAAAGGTTTTTTATGTCATTTTCCAACCAAAGTGGCTCCATGGGGTCCCCAAGTTGACCCATGGATTTTATTGGTCGTCCATGACATATCCAATGAGGGTCGGACATGTTTCTATGTCATTTAATATCATTAAAACATTATTTTTACCTTAAATTACACTAATTACCTCTAATCGCGATTAAAAACTTAAAAGTTACTATTCGCCAAAAAATTATTTTAATCCCATTGAACCAAATTTTACATCCTAATGAAAACCATGTAAGTAGGATTTTTGATATTCAAATCACAGAAGTGGTAATGTTTCATTTAAATGAAAAATCAGTTTTTAAACTACCACTTAGTGGTTTCACTATTCATCAAAAATTGAAGTTTTTCAGAAAAATAACAAAAATTCACCCTAAGCTATATTTGATATTCCAAATTCAAAAATGATGTATATTTTACATAATTCAAAACATATATGTTTCATTAATTAATTTAATAATTAATTCCTGCTGTCAAAATAAATAGCGTGTTTTTAAGAAACAATATCTCTTAAAAGATTGACACTAGTTTAAGTCTAATTTCGAAGTGAAATTAATTCAAATGACCACCATTAGATTAAATGGTAAAGATATATTCTAAATACACTCTAATATAAAATAAAAATATAATATATCCATATAAATAAATCATGTTAAATGGAGGTTTTGAATTAAAATGCAAATTTTTTTAAAAAAATGATCTTTATCGGAAAAATAAAATTTTTTTACAGAAAGTAAATTTTGATGTCCAGATTATAAAGAAGGATTTTATTTTGTCAAATAAAGCATATAAAATTTTCAAAAGTATATTTAAAAAGGGTTCTCCATCAAAATGCGGTTAATTGGCCTTTTAATGAATATTAGAAGATTTATGATTAAAATTGGATTCATTTGCATTTTAAGCCTCCAACATTTATTGGATAAAAGTAAAAATATTTGACAAACATATATAATCATTTTGTAGTTAGTTCTATTCATTTCTGTCATTATAATGGCTAGGTGTTAACTACCTTTTAAAAGAATATTATTTTATTATTAGAGTGCAACGTAAGATTTCAAAGAAACTCATTGTTGCGTATTGGGTAGGCCCTCGAGCATAGAATTCCCTTTAAAGTATTATTAATATTTTATTCATAAATATGGATAAATATGAAAATGAAATATTATTTATTTACCTGGGGTGTTACATACTTCCCCCGTTTTGGGAATTGTGTCCTCGCAATTTTAAAATTGGCCTTGGAAGCTTCATTGAAAATCCCACATCAGAACAAGAGTCAGTAAAACTATCACTTTAAAAGAATGGGAGAGAAGTAAAAATGTCACTCGAGTTAACCCATTCTAGGATTCCAAGTATGAAAATATGTATATGGAGGAAAAAACAAAGGGTCATGTTCTGATGGAGAGTTATAGTAAACATGTTTAGGATAAAGTTAACAACAAGAAAATCACAAACTTGTGATGGGTTAAACGGTATTTGGTTCCCCAGTAAGAAAAATTAACATACAACATTTTTGTTTTCAGTTACTTTTCATTGAGGAATTTATTTATGAGCTTAACTAAAACATAAGGAAGAATAATTAATTATCATGTTTACTTTCCACTTTTATTATATTTCTTACACGAACCCATATTTTCTCTAAAAGACGAGTATTTAGGATGACTTTTTCACATTAAGAGAGCTATAATCAACTTCTAGAGAATCACCTAATCCACAAAAGAGAACTATATACTTCCCATGTCTTTAGAACTTAACCAAAACTAAAACCCAAAGTTCAACAAAGACCATTCAATAAACATCTATTGATAAAATTCTACAAAGTAAACCAAACTAAGATTGAAACCCAATTCTCTGAAGGATTTAATGACATAGTCTCCGAAGATAAACTTTAACATTTTTCTCCAAAATAACATCAGTTACTCTTACAGTCTCATATTGAAAAGTAATTAACCTAATCACATATCCTCCATGATAGGCTAATCATTTCCATTGATAAAAAAAATAAACTTACCATTAATTCATAAAATCATCTAACTAAAAAGAATCGTTCAAACTAACGAGGGACTTCACATAGTCCAGTGGTAGGCGATAAATACTGGTTTCAATTTGATTATGGGTTAGATTCCCACATCTTCGTCCGACGCGATGGGTTTTCACATGGTCAGCGTGTTGTCCCTTTTCAAAAACTATATAATTTTATAACATTCCTCAAAAAGAGATAAATTCATCAAAATAACCATAACATATTTTAACAACAAAGGTTATCTGATAACTTCCATTTTGCAACCCAAAATGTATTAACCAGTAATTGCCTCAAATTCAAGGATCATATAAACCCAAATGGTTCTTTATAACTATATCCACAAAAGAAAGGATAATTATTCA
Source organism: Viscum album (assembly GCA_963277665.1). NCBI lineage: Eukaryota > Viridiplantae > Streptophyta > Magnoliopsida > Santalales > Viscaceae > Viscum > Viscum album. The sequence goes on along the minus strand of OY728141.1, from coordinate 1,769,265,817 downwards.
ACCAATAAAATTTTCGTATATCAAACATCAGGGTTACTATAAAAAGTCTTCTAATGTAACCCCATCATCAAAAGAGACTTAATACATCTAATAATTTCACCATCCTAAAATCTACCATAACTCTTGAATCCCTTATATGATGACTTCTTACTCATTCAACATTCTTCATGATCCATTATCCATTCTTTTTCAACTTATTATGAAATACTTCCTTCCTACAAAAAAAATCATGAATCATATCCTATGATTCTAATAATAGGAAAACATATGTTAAGAAATATTCCATACCTTTCATTCTTTATTTTCAGTTTCTTCATTCTCAATCGGAATGGAATTAGGTATTGGTAAATGAATATTTGTACGATCATGGTGACCCCATTCCCCAAAAGTCTTCGTAGTACATGTGTTTTCATAATGACCATGTACAACACATTTAAAACATTCAATTGATCATTCATAAGGAACTTCTATCCCATTCCTAGAGACAACTAGATGTTTCCTTTTTCCATGGCAGATTCATTCTTTATGACCATCATTTCCACATCTATAGAATCTTTCCGTCCCTTTGAAACATTTTCCTATGTGTTTCTTTCCACATATTTGACACATAGGTTTTTGAATATACATACCTTTATGATTATTACCTCAACTTCCGTAGGGATTTGTTTCTCACATATATGATGCCTTATAAAAATCACTAAGGTTCAGGTGGTCAATCATGACTCCAGATAGTTGGTCGAGGATAACCACAAGAGTTCTCATTGCAGCTCCCATATCATTCAGTTGTTCTTTCATAAAACCGTCACAGTTTTATTCAAATCCACTGTTACTTTGGTGCCTTCTAGATCCAGCAATTTACTAAAACCAAAAATGTCAGTGTGAGTATATCAGTAAAATCATCAAATAAAAAAAGAGGAAGATAAAAACCAAGATATACTTATCCAAGTTATCTCAAACTCATTCTAACTTAAAAAAAATGATGACTCCATCGAATATACTAACCATTGTGGTTATACACAACATGTCACTTTTTCTTAAACAACACTCTAACCTCTAAAGTTATCTAAACAGACCTCTGATACCATCTATAAGGCCCCAAACTTAAACCTTACTTAATCTTTAGTTATTACAATATTACACATTGAAGATCTTTTCAGGTTTAGAGTTTTAGATAATTAGATCATAAAACATGCATTACATTCCACATTTAAACAAAGTGGTTACATAAAAGATAGTATTCATTTTTCCCATCAACGGAAACATATTTAAAATAAAACATTGATTATTTATTGACACTTCCTTGACACTATCATCATATCATGTACCATTCCCTTGACCTGTGAAAAACATTTCAAAAACTTGGGATGAGCATAAAAAGCTCAGTATGGGTTATAAAAAGTACGGAAAGGAAACTTGAGTACATATATAAATAAGAAAGAAATCATACTTTACCCATAAAACATAAGCACATTAACATACCTCATAAAATCATGAATAAATCATAGAAATAATAAGACATAAAGGTAACTTGAGGCATTCATAACATTCTAACGTAGGGAGTAACCCTCTTGGTTACATTTGGAATACCCATCACAGTATATTCCCTAAATCTCTTCGGATAAAACTTAAAGTTTAACTCCTTCGCGTTACCCAATGTATTGGAGAGCCATATCGGGCTCACCCGCCCTTAGTTTATCACGGAACCACTCATCTTCATAACAATGCACAAGAACCATAACATAATCATAGAACATAACTTAAGCATAAATGAAAGATAATATTCCCACATTGCAATAACAATATAACATTTTAAGATATTGAAATAATGAATCCATTCTAAAAACCATTTTCGAAACCATTTAAAACTTTTAATAAAGAGATTTTTAAATCAAAGTGTCCCATACCACATTGAAGCTTTTAATATTTTAAACCATTAATATCCCTATAAATAAATCCTTAAAACCATTTTGAAAACATGGAAATTAATGAGAAATATTTATAATATTAAATCATTAAAACATTTAAAACGATATTTTAGTTAAAGGGTTTTTAACAAAATGAGAGACACTTGAATACAATAATTGAGGAATAACATTTAATCAAAACTTTATAATATCATGAGAATAAAGGGATTCATGATATAATATTCCAAAGGACAGTATATAAAAAATATAAGAGTGAATTGGTACATAACAAAGATGAAGTCTCAATGGAAATGTAAATTGAGATGAAATCCATTATAAAGATGGTATCCTTAAATTAAGGATAAATCAATCTCATAATTATGTGTGACAAATATAAATGCACCCAATATAAGTGGATATTAATTTTAAAATAATCAAAGGTCATTCACACATATTCAAAGGTTGACATATTCAATAACTACTTGTTGAACCCAAAGAAATCAAAATTGGGTTAAGAAGTTCCCTTGACAGCCTAACGGCGTCACATGAAATTTTAGAAAAAGAGTTGATGGGAGAGATAATGGGTATCTCATCTCTTGGAAATAAAATTTAAGGCAATAAGGATATATAATAACATATCCCCACATAATAAGATGAAAATTAAAAGAAATAACAAAAGAAGTCTTTTAAAAAGAGGAGGGTGAAAGGTTCCCTTACCGATTTGGGTAACTTTCGAAACGTACACCCCATGTAAGAAGGCCTATACAACATTGATTTAAATAATCATAAACGAAAGTATGTTACAAAAAGAGTAGAATAATTGGTAGTACATACACCACTAAAAAGGAAATATTAGAAAATGTAGCATGAATCTCACGAAAAAAAGTGAGATAAAAAGACCCTTGAGAAATTTCGACAGCCTAACAACGCCAATTAAAACATCCAAAATGGATTGATGAGAGAAAATAGGGTCTCTCATCAAATGAAAATAAAAATTACAGTAAGAGTAATATAAAATAACATCCCAATCATAAGAAAGATGAACTTAAAAGGAATGATATAAAAGAGTTTACTTAAAAAGAAAGAGAGAGGTAGGATCCCTTACCTCGGGTCCGACGTGACTCGATCGTTCTTTAACCTTCTGAACAATAAAGTTGAGTTAATTTATACTTTCTTAAGAAAATTTTTCAATTTAATTATTCCTTTTATATCACATACTACCATTCTATGAACACTATGTAATTATTTAAGTTAATAATGGTCGTTTTGTAGATCATTGCTACTTGAGTCAAAAATAAACTCTTTATAATTACAAGTTGTTCATGTAGTAAAATATATATTATAACAAGAATTATATTTATTATGTAGATATAATATATATCATATATATCCATTACATACATGAATTTATAATATTACATAGCATTCAGAGGTAAGAAATGAAATGCACCGTTCATGGGGAAGGTAAGTCGAACGTACGCATGAACGCTACTTCCATTTCTATTTCTAATTTAATGGAATTAAAACATAATGATACATAATAGTATTATAATTAAAGTATGGTATCAAATATAATATCATTAAATATATCCTTTATACGTACCACATATGGTATTAATGAATCAAATCACTTTGTGGGGGCGGTAGTCCGCACTTCCTAAAATGAAGATATCGCGTTTAACCATAATGGAAACCATAAAGGTATACCATAAATGAAAAATACAGAAGCTTAAGTAAAACATAAAAATATTATATATCATATATAAATATATTGACATCTTAATGGACACCTTTGAGGGTGTTAAAAGAATATTTAACAATCATCGTTTCGTGAGGCATAAATTCACCATCCACAGAAACAGTATGTTCATTAACCATTAGATGTAGGTGTGTGTAAGTGTAGCTCTAATACTAATAATAAAAAAATACTAGTATATTGAAGATACTGGAGTTGTTACAAAATAAATGAATAAAAATATTATAGGGGGTTGGAGATGAAAAAATAAAACAAAAGAACACAAGTGAAGACATTATCTTAAAATCGGGTATCTCTCTTTGATTTGAGATCATAGGATTCCTTGGGAAGACTTCTTCCCAATGTGAGGATTCTAAGAGTAAGAGAGGTATGGTGAGAGAAAAAATGAGCATGGGTTGGCCGAGCCAAAGGATTTAGAGGTGTGGGTACGGTGGTAGAGGTGGGGGCCTTTTATAAGAGGAGAGGAGGGGCACTCTTGGAAAGTTACAAAATGTTGCTTTATTTTCAAATGAGTTTCGGATTTTAAAGATCACACATTGATGTATCTAGAGGATAAGGTGGTAAGGGTTCTAAATATACTCATCCAAGAGGAGGGGCACTCATGATATATGAAATCTTTTTATATTTCTAATGAATATTTATAGTAAAAAATATGACTTGTATAACCCCATTTAAAAATTATTTTAGTAAAACAACTCATGCTTGTGACATTTTTATTTTAACTTAAAATAAAAAGTTATTTATGTCATTTTACAACAAAAGTGGATCCATGGGGTCCCCAAGTTGACCCATGGATTTTATTGGTCGTCCACGACACATCTAATGAGGGTAGGACATGTGTCTCAGTCATTTCATATTATTAAAACATTATTTTTAACTTAAATTCCAGTAATTACCTCTAATCACGGTTAAACACTTAAAAGTTACTATTCACCAAAAAATTATTTTAATCCCATTGAACCACATTTTACATCCTAATTACAGTCATGTATGTCGGATTTTTGAAATTGAAATCACTGAAGTGGTGAAGTTTCATTTAAAAGAAAAATCAGTTTTTAAACTACCACTTAGTGGTTTCACTATTCACCAAAAATTGATGTTTTTCTGGAAAATACCAAAAATTCAACCTAAGATATATTTGATATTCCGAATTCAAAAATTATGTCTATTTTAAAAAATTCAATACATATATGTTGTATTAATTAATTTAATAATTAATTCCCGCTGTCAAAACAAATATCGTTTTTTTAAGAAACAATATCTATTAAAAGATTGACAGTAGTTTAAGTCCAATTTCAAAGTGAAATTAATTCCAATGACCACCATTAGATTAAATGGTAAAAATATATTCTAAATAAACTCTAATATAAATTTAAAATATAACATATCCATATAAATAAATCATATTAAAATGAGGTTTTGAGTTAAAATGCAACATTTTCAATAAAAATGATATTTATCGGAAAAATAACAAAATTTTACAGAAAGTAAATTTTGATGTCTATATTCTAAATAAGGATTTTATTTTTTCAAATACAACATAGAAAATTGTCAAAAGTATATTTAAAAAGGGTTCTCTATCAAAAGGCAGTTAATCGACCTTTTAAAGAATATTAGAAGATTTATGCTTAAAATTGGATTCATTTTCATTTTAAGTCTCCAACATTTATTGGATAAAAGTAAAAATATTTGACAAACATATATAATCATTTAGTAGTTAGTTCTGTTCATTTCTTCAATTAAAATGGCTAGGAATTTACTACCTTTTAAAATTATATTATTTTATTATAAGAGTGCAACGTATGATTTCAAAGAAACTTGTTGTTACGTATTGGGTACGCCCTCAAGCATAGCATTCCTTTTAAGTATTATTAATATTTTATTCAAAAATATGGATAAATATGAAAATTTCATATTATTTATTTACCTGGGGTGTTACAGTTACATTGACATGAGGTCAATTCTTACACATTAGAAATATATTTTTTACAATTTTACAAAAATTTGAAAACAATAAGGGATATTTTTCTCTGTTTTGGCTATTTGAATATAATTTTAAATTAAAAGACACTTTTTATTGAATACATGCCCTTTGGGTCATATATAACACATCATTTTTGAGACTAATGTTATGTCAATTCCTACATATGGAAAATGAGTTTTGGATATTTTCCTGAATATTTAAAATAATATGCTCTTATTTTTTCAGTTTTGGCTATTTGATGTGTGTTTTAAACTGAAATGGAAATTTTATATTGAAGGAATTCACATCAGTTCCTATCAACCAAATCATGTTCAAGATTTATGTGAGGTGAACTAAAATACCTGAAAAATAAATTATGGATAATGTTGATTTTTTATAAAAATTTCCATGATCATTTTTTGAGTTTTGGCTATTTGACACAAATTTTAAACAAAAAAGGATCCTTTCTACTGAAAACATGCACATTGGGTCATATTGACCAAATCAGGACTTAGATTGATGTTTGATAAATTCTAACATGTAAAAAATGGATTGTGAATCATTTTCATAATGTTTGAAAACAATATAAGCTCCTTTTATTAGTTTTTACTTTTTGATGTGTGTTTTAAAATAAAATTACACTTTTCTTTTGAATCATATTCCTCAATTCATACCAACCATATCATGTGTCATATTGATGATTAGTCAATTCTTACACATGAAAAATATATTATTTATTGTTTTCCTAAAGTTTGAAAACAATCCAATCACATTTCCTTGGTTTTGGATATGTGAAAAAGTCTTAGACTAAAATGAATCTTTTATATTGAAAAATTTACTTCAGGACATACCGACTAAATCATGTGTTATATTGGCATGTGGTAAATTTATAAACATGAAAAAATAGTTATGGATCATTTTCATAATATTTGAAAACAAATCATGCTTATTTTCTCAGTTTTGAGCATGTGACTTGTGTTTTCAAATTATGTCAAAATTTTGAAAAATAAGTATCAGATTAAATTGTTTGGAAATTAATTAAAAATGTAGATAAATTGATTAGAAAAATAACTAAATGGGTAGTATGAAGTCACATATTCATGATGTCTGTATACATTCCGACACCATATATTTTTTCCATTAATTTCCCAACAAACTAATTTCCTCCATTATACTTCTCCTTGAGAAACAGATCAAAAATTATATATTAGCAATATGATACTAATTCTTCACACCCGAAATGTATTTCTGAGGTCATCACCTATAATAAATCACAAATATAGTCAGTAATCACTTAAATTTTATGTCATAAAATATCCTAACACCATGTACGATTCCCACTCATCTCTAAAAAATTCACTTTTTCTTTTGAGTATGTAAATTTTCATTAATCTTGATAATACTAAGAAAATATTGAAAAACAACCGATTAAATAATATTTTTAATCAAATTATAATTACCTTCATGAAATTACATATTTCTGGGTGCTATAATATCGATTGTTCATGATGTCTTTCTAAATCATTGAAACATAATATCCACAATCATTGATTTTATCTTGCTTCAAACACTGTAGAAACAATGATCAAAATACTTTAATTGTTTTGAAATAAGTTTTAATAGTTAATTTTTTCTATATGCACCGTAATGTATTTCCATTCTACGTAATCCATAGGCTTCTTATATTCATTTGTGGACATCATTCCATGATTTATCCTATATTTAGTTATCACTATATCTTAACAAAATTCTAATTAAAACACTGACTAAAATATATATTTAAAAGTTTATATATAAATTATTGATTACAATTCATTACAAATTCACAATAGAAATCATGTATTTTCGGTTTGATGGATATCCATGTATTGGAATCAAATATAAATACTTTAGTGTATCTAGATTGATTTAGATCAATATCTAGTGATTTCTAAAAAATAAATAAATGGGAAAATAATATATTTTACATTATTATATTATAAAGATTTATCCTTGCAACATAAGAATCAAATAGTGGTTATTATCTATTATTTTCTTCTCAAATTCCGTGTTTTTCCCATATTTTTTTATCAATTTAATTTGACTGTAATTGAATTTCATCCATTGAAATGATATAGGGATTAAAAAATCAAAATCAGGATTCACTGGGGATTCAATTTATATAGTAGTAATATAAATTATTGAATAAAATATTAATAGTTATTAGCATTAATGAACATATTAGATCATTTTTTTAAAATATGAATTAATAAAATGTACCATATGTATGTATTCACAACTGAGAATCCCAACCATTCAAAATTGAGAATGGAATTTATACACTTAAACCCACCTTCTTCGATAATCATAGTTCCAAATATTTATTCTTCATATGAAATGTAGGAAAAATATCCATATTTTAATGCGTAGTTTTCAAAACGTTTTAATGATAATATATGTTGCATTTGAACTGGTAGGGAGAAGGTACTCCTAAACGGTCAATTTTTTTTCTTTTTTGATTCAGTAGATTGTCCATATCTGATCTTCTATTTCCCTGTCACTTAATCATCTATTATACAATGAATCACTTTAGAACTTTTCTCCTCAAATATTATAGGTATTTCATTTTAAAAAAATTTCAAAGGACATATATCATATATCTTTATAATATTAGATGAAAATGCTAAAAAATTCCAATAACATCATTGGACGTTGTAATATTTGGATCATCAAGTGGAACAGGAGACTCAAGGCTTAGATCTTGAGCTACCTCAATCCGCACTATCATGTGATATTTTATGAGTTTTTATTGTTATGTTTCATATTTCCCAACATATTATAAATTTTTTCCCTTGAAATAAGGTGGTTCATGGGTGTTGATAGATAAAAATAACATAAAACTTCACCATACAGAATTGAAGTAATATAATGATATCAGATTTTATTTGGTTCAAATTTAGAAGAAAGAGTAATGAAATAATTGTTTACCTCAGTTGAGGTATGTTGTTGATAGGGATGACTAGACTCAAATCTAATAAGGTCATTTGGTTGTTCATGTGTTAATATTCGTTCCACCACCGATTCACTTTGATCATTTTAAATATATTGGTCTGGAAAACATGACCGAATAATAATATTTTTCAAAGAATATTTTAGTGCCAAAAATTCTCTTATCATATAATTTGTATCTTCTTTTATTTTTGTCTTCATGAAATATGTTCAAGGAGATAGTAAAAAATATACACATATAATGCAACCATATTTTTGTTGACCAAAAAAAGAAACTGAAAGAAGTTTTTCATTCAGTATGGTCAATTACAATAATTATTTCTAAACCATATAAAAACATATAAAAATAAATAGACATTTTCATTTAATGTTGTTATAAAGGATAATTAGTTAATATTTTATCATACACACACATGTTTACCATATATATTTTGTGTTTTATTAAACTAGTTTACCCACCTTATTTACGTGGGGCACTCTCCATAACACAAGGTGTGAGATGGAAGTAGATTTGTATCTTGATTCGTCAGTTTGTATATAAACAAATGAATATATGTTGTTTCATATCACATAAAATATTTATTTTTTATTTAAAAAACTTGCCACTTTCTTCTATAGTGAAGTGTACCATAACCCATCTTTGCAATAGGGGTACATTGGTTTTGATTCATGTTGTTTATTTTAAAAATTCCTTTTCTATTTAAAAAATTAAAAATATGAATCAAATTGGATAAAATAAATAATCTTAAATAATATATTATTGATAATAATTGAATTGAAATGATTTCTCATCATGATGACTAATGAAATAATTCTATGTTTCTTTCTTTATAAAGTGTGTGTAAGTAACTGATGGGTTGGTTTTTACTTTCCCTTCAGTATCCCAAAGATGAATTGTGGTAATAAGAGACATACAGAGTCTATGGTAATTTCTAGTGTCCATTGAGACAAATTTATTATGAAAATCATCTAAAATAAATAAACTCTATAAGGAGTAATGGAAATTATATCAAAAATTAATTATATATATATATATTGTAAAATAGAGAAAGTATATTGTAATTAACATTTATATCTTTTAAAATGGTTTCCTTCATTACATGTTTCACATAGAACCAAAAATCTATATCAATAAGAAAATCCATCCTCATTATTACCCCAAAATAACTAATTAACATGGAAATTTTAGTGTCAGTAGGTTGGAAATGTTGATTCCCACCAACCTCAAATTTTATACCCTTACATCTAGCCTTGATAATTTTAGTCAATAGATATATGATATAACATTCTTGTTTGTTTCTTCACCATGGTGTTGATCCCTTAATAATTTTTCAGTTTTAGTATAAATCACTTATTCTTCCCCAATGATGGTAACATCATTAGGTGAAAAATTCATTGTCCACATGAGTAGTCAAACATTTAATTTCGATTACATAAATACATTAAAGAACACATAATATTATGAGATAAAAAATAGCATAAAAAATTAATATACTGATAAAATATCTTTCTTTTCATTAATGGTTAAAGGTATTTGGACCCTATATAAGAATCCAAATCCCCTCTTTGTGGTCCCCTCTCATGTAAAAGTTATATTCTACATTGTGGGAACCATGAATTGATTATGATATACCAATGAAACGGTCATCTTTATTGAATTTAAATCCGAACCTAGATTTTTTTTTATTTTCCAATAGGGGAATTAACCAATTATTATTTGATGGACATGAGATATAAAATACAGGAACTATTTTTGATTCCATTATGAAATAATATTTGTTTTCCCATTCCACACTAGAATTTACTTTCAGGAATCCCATTTCCTCAACCTCTTCTACACTCTTATTTTCAACCCTTTTGCAATAGAAAATAATTACTATAAAAGTTGTATAATTAAACTCATATATCTATTTAATGATGCATAAATATGACACATTCACATTAAATTTATTTTTCTCATGGATGTAGATATGTTCATCACTTCCACCACAACTGTAACTCTATTATATTTCATTGTAATATAGTCATCGTGTTCTTTTTTATAGAACTTATAACCATTAATTACAAAACCAGTGTAAGATATAAATTTTGAATTTGATCTCGTAGAAAACCATCTATGTCATTCAAAAATTGACATTATATTTTCAAACAACTATTTGTAAATATAATCTCCAAACCATCCTATAAACTATTGATTATGTATATTTTATATCCATCCTTCATCCATTTATGTATTAAAATGCCTATGAATTTCTTTATGGGATTCAATGTATGGATAAACATCTTCACTATAACATAAAATTTATAGGTGATCTTACTCCTACTCTATGATGGAAATTGTAACAACATATATTCTTGAAATCCATTCACCCATAAGGTGTATTCTAAGAAGAGACTTTGGGAGACTGATTTTTATCAATATCTGATAGGTAGTCGGTATAGAATTCAATAACTTCATCAATAATATATCGTACTACAATACAACCTTCTAGATAACTTTGATTCATGAATTTACTTTTAAAATATTCATATATCATTCAATGGTGTACATCCATCTGTAATGGATATGACCACATAGGTGAATCTCTATAACCAAGTGAACCATCATATAGACCATAATACCAAATAATGATGGTGGGAGAACATATCTAATAAAAAAAATCTGTTTACAACCTCCTTATTCACATTTCAAATATTTTTTTGTTCTATAACTTTACTAAATACAGATTTGAAAAATAAGTATATTATGCTTAATTTATTTCCTAAATTTTTTAAAAGAATGAAACATAAAGTGACAGACATCAAATCTTACACAAAACATGAAAGTTGTGTTATTTTATTCCTTGTAAATTAAATTTTTTCATTGACACAACATTTTTTATATTTTATGAATACTACTCTAGAACTATTAAACCAGTAAGGAAAATAAATATTTTCAATTTTTCTTGTTTAGATAGAGTGTAAGCTATATGAGGAATAAAAGTCTGAATTTTACCATTCACCTGTGAGAACACTTCCCTTATTTCCATGTCAATCATGTCAAACATTGCCATCATGCTAGGTTTTTTTCCATGATCCTTTAGTAACATTCCAATAAAAATATCAAATAAATTTTTTCCTTTATGCATTCCATTTAGAAAATTTTTGATGTACAACCGATTATAGTACATTAATTAAACAATAATTGATATCTTTTTGCAATATGATTTCTTAAGGTTTTTTGAAAATGTTTTACTGAAAACAGTGTTAATGTAATTCACTTTATTGAAAATTTGATCAATCATTTGTGGAGATAGTGCTCTACCTTGTTCTAAATTTACATCAAACGATGTCATCCTAGATCAGTATTTATGTCAACCAGGAAAAAATTCCTAATGTCCTAAAAATGAAGTCTTTGAGGAATGTTTCAACCAAATTGACTGTGTGCATTTTTCTTAAATGGGGTATCCCAGAATTCATTTAATGATGTAGCATTACAAATTTCCATAACCAATAATGTAATTTATCATCTCATACAATAAGGCCCTCAAATATAATTCATAACTTCTATGAGAATCATACATCATAACATTGTTATCCCATATCAATTTCAGACCTTCGATCAATGGTTCTAAATAGACATTAATATCAATACCACGTTTTTTGGGTCCATATATAAATAGAGAAAACATAATTTATTTTCTCTCCATTCATAAACATGGTGGAAATTTATAATTTACCAACATAATAGGAAACTAACTATGAATACAACTATATACATGATAAATATTTACTCCATATATATATAATTCAAGATGGAATCTTCTTGTCTCATTTACAAATTCTTGATACTCATGATCAATTTTCCTTCACCAGGGAGAGTGTGCTAGATGACATAGTTTTCCATATATAATTATTATATCAATGTTTCATGTAAATTGTATCATGATTTCCTAACATCCATATTTTCTTATAAACTATTTAATGAGAGGAAACTACAATACAATTTTTGAATGAATTGATTTATATTTCTTAAATTGATTTTCTCCACATGTTGGGAATTTTATGAGCGATTCATGGACCTTAAAAAACAATTTGCAATAATTTATACAAGAATTTATTTTTTAAAGATCATTCCCAGTGAATGTATAATTCTTTTCGCATAAAATGTTTGATACGAAATTTCATTTTATTCTAGTAGCATATATTTCAAGAGACCAAGTAGTTTTGTAAATCTTGTGTAACTCCATCTACTTCCATATTTCAAATTATATAACATCATTAGCATTGAAGATTTTTATTATTTAGTAAAACCAGTATACAATGGTCTATTAGAATAAATATTTTACTTCATAAATTTTAATTTATAATCATGAAGTTCTTCTTCAATTTCCATAATAATTTCTTCTATATGATATCCATCATCATTTACACTAGTATTCATATCAAATGATTCATAAACCACAATGTCATCCCAATCAGTGCACACATTTATTATTTCCCATTGTTTAGTAAAAAATTTGGGGATAATATATATTCCATTAAAAATAAAATTTTCTTCCAACTCTTCCAATCTAATTTTCCAGGAATAAAAATAATGTGAACATAGACAATGGATTTTAGAAGGGTCATATACATGACATGTTGAAAACGTGATGAAATATTTTACTCCATTTTCATACTGTTTTGTCATATAATTAATGTGAATCCATTTTTGATTCATATTCATCCTATTAGGTTCATAAAATATTAAGTTTGTACAATAAATATATAAATATACGTAATATATTCATAATTACTGGAGAAAATTATAGGTAAATATAATAAGGGGAACCAAATATTTGAATTTTATCAGTTATGATTCCTAAAAATTTATCTTTTAACACAAGGATGACATGAAAATAAGCAAACCGAGGTAAATGATTTTCAAAAACACCTTACACGATAAGTGGAAATTGGTTTTTTGGGGAATAACTAGGAGCTCCATGCAATTAGAGTGAAAAATAATTATTAATGGATGAAAATGAACATGAAAATCAGAGAGAGGGTGAACCAATAATATATCAAGGTAATATATATTGGATTTAACAATGGAACAAGGGGGATAATTAGAACTTGGATCCTATTACCATCTTTACATTGTAAAAACAATGTATACATATCATTTTGTAGTTACAACCTTACATAAAAGTAGGAATGGATTTTTTTCAGAACATAGCTAGTGCTCTATAAAATCTGAGTGAGAAATAATAATGGATTAGAGAAAATGAATATGATTGTGAGGTAGACGGTAAACAAAAAATGATTGGAGTTTAATGTTGGATTATTACTAAGACCACCCATTATAGTTATAGGTAGAATATTTAATTGATATCTTTGTAATTACGACCAATATATCGAATATCTCTTGGTAACCCTCTTGAACAAAGTGAGTGGATTGAATAATATTACATAAACCATGGATGAGAAGAAATATTATCCGAAATATTTTAATAATATAATATTTAAGTAGTAGATAATTGGCATATGAAGACATCATTGATATATACTACTTGGATATATCCCATTACAAGTGAACAATGTAAAATTTTATGTTCATTATATATATATATATATATATATATATATATCACTATTTTATTGTGCCTACATGATAAATTAAAAGTATCTTGTCTAACATGAATACCACATCAAATTAGTTTTAATGATAATTTTTTTTCAAGACAACAGAATTACCCCCGCCCCTCTTAGGGTATAAAACATAACTACAGTTTACAAAATATTTAATCATATCCACATGTTATTTCTCAAATAATATATCAAAAGAAATTTTCATGGAGAATATTTTGAATATAGAGGGATATTTCTTATTTGATGAATGTAATTTTAAGGAATGGAAGAAGAGGATGAGATTTCATTTATTACCTCATTGGAAATATGTTTACTTATAAAAAATACATGGGACTCAAGTAACTGATCCTTCTAGACAATCAATGATGGAATTAGGTAAATGATATATAATAATGAAACTAAATTCCTTAAGGATTTATCCAAATATTTGTATAATTAGATTTATATGAATGTTATTGATGAGAAAACATCCAATGAAGTCTGGTACAACATTGATAATATCTATATAAGTGATATATAATTGAGAAAACAAAAGTTTAATGTTTTTTAATGATTACTTAGTTAATTTAAGATGAAATCAAATGAAACATTGGGAGAAATATTTAATAATCTTAAAAAAAATTATTACAGATATTCATGACATTGGTCATGTGTTCAATGATTCAAATATTAAAAATGTGTTCATAAGTAGATTAACATAACCTAACAATCATAAGGTGTCATCACGTGATGAAATGATTTTTTTATAATTATATCTTGATGATTTACATAGTAATTTAGTTGCATAACAAATTTTAGTAAATCCATAAAAATATTTATAACATTCATCTAATTAAATTTGATTCAGATATATGGATAACAATGTTCTTTGGGAGAATGAAATTATAGAAGTGGTTAGAGATTATTTATTATCACTTTTATGAACAATTTTCAAAATTGGAAAATACATATTTTAGTATATGTTACTTTTTACATAAATTCGTTGTGGAAATATTTTTCTATTTTCTACAAGATTTCCAAAGAAGTTTGATGAAGGGGATGATGAGTTTAAATTTTCACAAAAAGTATAATTTTTTACCTATTAAAAAATTTAACATTATATGTTCAAGTGGATGGAATTTTTAAAAAAGTTGATAGTGAGTGATGTGGTAGAGGATTCTATGGAATATACCTTATAATGTATTGATAATTATTTTATCCTAGAAGTGGAGGATGGTGTGTTAGAATCAATGGAAAAATCAAAATCAATTATTGAGAATAATGTTAAACAATAAGGATTCATATATCTGAAGTTTGAATTTGAAGGGGATCTCATGGTGATCAATCTACAAATAAATATTTAAAGGAAAATTTCAAGATTTTTTTGAAGGATTATTCCGTTTATAATAATGAACATGGTGTAGAAGATGATCATGTAGAATATTTTGTGGAATAATATGAAAAAATCATATTAAATCTATATTTTTTGTGAATTAATAATTGAACATTAAGTAATATGTCAAGATCATTAATAAGAATAATATGTTTGTAATGAATAATAATATAATATTTTGAAACTAGAAGTATAATTTGTTTCATAGATAAAGAAAGTCTAATCAAAATGTAAAACTGATGGCTCAAATAAAAAGTTACATTTAAGATGGTTTCTACCTGCAGTGTTAAAATAAATATCTATATAATGAACCAGATCAATTTAGGAAGCGTTGAATGATCAAGGACCCAGTTTAATGGGAAAAACTACTCTTTGATATGAAACTTGAACATAAAAAACAAATACATCCTATCTAAAAAGTTACGAAAATATGTTGAAAGGAAAAATTTATCAACCATCAATAATTTATCATTAATTAAGGAGTTATACAAAAGTGGAAGATATATTGGGAGATTTAAGAAATAATATATTTCCACTTATTATGTTTTAGTTTTTTGGATATATTGGGTACATGATTTCTTATTATAGTGAAGTGGAAATCAATTTGTGAGAAAAAGATATTGGTCACCAACAAAGTAGAAGAAAATATGTACCCTTTATATAAAAATAGAAATTCATTTTGTAGATATTGTTTTCATTGTTAATTTTTTGATGAATAATTATATTTTAGGAATAGAATAAGTAGATATTTTAATGAAAGTACAAGTAAAATGGATGAAAAAAATCCTTTAAAAAAACTAGTTTTGTTCATTTGAAGAAGAAATATTCAGTATGATTTATTACACTGGAGAAAATGTGTAGAGATCAAAAAATGCTGCAAATTATTTGGGAAAATATTTTTTGTAATGAAAAAACACTAGGATATAAAATTTGTTTTAGTTTTCATTTAAATATTTAATAAATATTGAAACTTGGATAATATATTTTGGGAGTTCATCTTATATGATAAGTAATATGGATTATTTAAGGAATTAAAAGTGATAATTTGGTGGAACAATACACTTTGGAAATGATGTAACATTAAATATTTAATGTAGTTTAAAAAATTGTTGGATATAGATGAATTAGAGAATACACTATTACTCAATGTTGATGGAATTAATCATATTTTATTGACAATATTATTTCTTTGTGACTCTGGATTAAAAGTCACATTTAATAAGAAACGCTACTGTGTCATAGGAAAGAATGGGAAATATCTAATAAAATATTGAATGATAAATGAAAATCTATATTAGATAGAGAGAAAATAGAATTATTTTATTCTAATATTCTATGGAAAAAATATCTTGTAGAACTATATATTAGACCATAATAATTAATAAAAATGGAGAACATGTCCGTTTTTGGAGTTGAAGTTGAAATTCCTATGTTGAAGTAAGACTTGGAAAATAAGGAACCTGTCTGATCCATAATAGGGAAAAATAAGGTACCTAAAGAATGAAACACAAGGAACCATTATAGGATGATGAACGATGGTGAAGACTCCATCAACAAAGCTCCTAAACATCGAACCACGAGACAATGAAGCAAATATAACGCCACACTATCACGCACATCTAAACCCGAACAAGAATTTAACAAGATAAGAGGAGAAAAAAATAACATACCTTAGATTCAAGGCGTGATTTTACAAAGAGAAGGTAGGGGGGAGGGGGACGAAATCACTGGAATTCCACAAGAGCTTGAATGACGCAATGAAAATAGGTTCGGTTAGAGCTCTTTTAAACAGATCAGGGAGGGTTTTATCAGTGTTTCTAAAAATCCATTTATAAAGGGGAGTTTGATCCGTGTTAAATTGATAAGTGATGATAAAAGACCTCTTTATCAAAACTTTTTTAGTGTTGATAATGATATATATTTATCAACAATTATGTTTTTTCTTTGATAAAGATAACTTTTATCAGCACTTGTTTAGCACTAGTAAAGATTTATAATTATAATTATAAATCAATCTAATTGTAAATATATTTATAATTATTGGTATATAATTATAAATATATTTATTTAATTATATATATATATATTTCATTAATAAAATGATTAAAAAATATACAAAATATATTCATTATTTAAATATATTTATTATAATTTGAAAATTATTAAAATTATTTATTTGTAATTATATAAATACATTTTTTTAAATTATATTCATTTATTTATAATTATAAATATATAATTTTGTAAATATAGTAAATATAAATGTATAAATATATTTATAAATAAATATAATTTAAAATATATTTATTATTATTTGTTTATAAACTCTAAAATATTTGTATCATTATATATATTTAATAAATAAATAAAAATATAAATATAGTAAATTTAATCATCATTTAAATATTTTTATTATGATTTGATAATTATCAATATATTTATATTATTATATTTATTAAAATAATTATATATAAATTTAATAAATAAATATAAAAATAAATATAAACAAATTAAATATATTCACATTTAAATATATTAATTTAAATTTTCTAATTATTTAAATATTTAATTAGTATTTAATAATTATATAAATAATTTTTTAAGAAATCATATTTAGTCATTTATAATTATAAATATATAATCTTATAAATAAAGTAAATATACATTTATAAATATATATATCTTTAAATATTTATTTGAAAATATATTTTAGATATTACTAATGAATATATAATCTAAACTATATGAATGTTTAAAATGTGTGACATTGAATAATTACAAATGAGTGGACTTTAAAAATATTGAAAAAATTAACAATTTATATTAATTATACAAATTATTAAAAAATTAAACAAGGATTTATATTTAAATGTAGATGAACACATATTAAAAATATTAAAATATTGTAAATAAATATGTATAAATAAATATAATAAAATGATTAAATTCCATAAATAATAAAAAATATAAAAAATGAATCAATAATACTAATTGTAATAATATTAAAAATATATAAATAAAATTTATTGATTAAAAACATAATATATTAAATATATCTCGTTATAAATGAATTTTATGTTTTAAATAAATTACATAATTATTAGTTGTATGTGTTTCTATATATGATTTCGTTAATTATGTAAATATTTGTCTGTGTGAAATTAATGTTTATATATATACAAATAAGTTTGATATATGTTAAATTGAACAATCACATTATATAATATGTAGGGTATATTAATGAAATAAATAATTATAAAAATACATAAATTTAAAAAATGAATAACTGTTATTAATTATATAGTTAATTTTTTATAAAATTCAAAATGAATATTTAGATGTTTTAATAAATACAAAGTAATTATATAAATTAGAACAACTTCAAAAACATTTAATGGTAATGAAGAAACAATTATAAATAAATATTGAAATTTTATAAATTATAAACATATCAGGCAATGAAAAGCTGAAAATGAATAAATTATAAATAAATTAAAAAATAGTTAATATTATTAATGAATAGACAATATTAGAAATAAATATATTCAAAAAAATATCCAAAAGTAATAAATAGTATATACTGAAATAAAATATAAAAATGATAAAATTGACGGATTAGAAACATAATATAAATTAAATATATTATGATAATAAATTTATTTCTAAATTGAATATTAATAATTGAAAAAATTATAAAAATATTATGTGTGTGTGTGTAGTATATAAAAAAGCATTAATTATGTATATCTATGTGGGAAATCAATGTAACACACATTTGATATATGTTAAATTCAAAAATAAAATGAAATTCAATTAAATGTCTATTACTCGATACAATTAGTCAATATTCATAATTATTATTAATTTTTAATCATAAACTATTTTTCACTTAATATATGTCTTATTTAATGTAAGCATAAATATTTTGTATTATAGAAATAATAGTTTAGGATATATTATATAGATATATATATATTGAAATGTATATGAATATATTTATATATTAAAAATATTAAATATATGAATGGATCATTATGTATAAAACCCATTAAAAATGAATGAGACATTAATATAATTTTATTTATTATAATTTATTCATTTCATTATAGTTATATTTAATATATAATAATGATTACTATTTATAAATAATATATATATATATTGAAATTATTAATTTTAATTAATAATTGATTCATGAATAATTTTTTTAATATTTTTGTAGTTTTTTTTTCATTTTATATATCTATATTTAATTTATAACATTTAAAAATATTTATAGTATATATATTTATATTAATGTTTTTAATAAATATTTATTTAATATTTTTTAAATTTATTCACTTCTAATTTTTATTATTTTTAATTATTTCAAAATTTTGTTATTTTAATACTTGAATTTTTAGTTGTTTATTATTATCATTATATACTAAAATATGGGGCTATGGGTGGGTTGGGTCCTGTATAGGCCTAGATGAGGAGAAGCTAATGGGATTGGTCGTGTTGGGCATGACCCTTGTATGGGGCTGTTATAAATCTTGCAAGAAGCATAGGGTGGACTAAGGCTCGTGTGAGTCTGTGGGCCCACATGGATGTGTGTAGAGAGTGAATGTAGGATCCCATCTCCATATAAAAATTCTAATATTGTGATGTGGCAGAATCATATATAAAGAAGTAGTTGAGAATATGTTATTTTGATGTGGGAATTGTGTGGGCGATCGAGAACTTTATCAACATTAGAAAGAAAACTGATAAATGATACCATTTTTGAGTGCTAAAAACAAAGAGATGATAAAGGTATCCACTATCAATGCTAATAAAAGCACTAAGAAAGGATCCCTTTTTCATCACTTTTTTATGGAACTGATAAAGGATAACACTGTATATTTTTCATTTTGTATTAGTGTATATACCGATCGTAAAACATTAATGTATATATTCACAGAAAAGTATTTGAACATCAGCCAAAGAAGATAGTTAGAGATGATTTATATTTTTGAATGATCAATACATTACCACCATGGGAAAGTGAACAAGGTGGATGATGATTTGAATCTAAAGGATCATACTAGATTATCTCTGATTTGAAATAGTTTTCTTGTGGGATGGCATGAAGAGAGATATCATAGAGTTTGTATCTCAATACTTAGTATGTCAGTAAGTTATAGATGAAAAAAAGTCTAAGGGGATGTTATGTCCATTACCCATACCAGAATATAAATGGGAAAACATCACCATATATCTTGTTTTTAGTCTCCTTAAAATGTCAAAAGAGCATAATTCTATATGGGTTATAGTCGATCACCTTACTATGTCAGAACACATCATTTCTATTATAGAAGTCTTCACTCTAGATCATCTTTCCAGGATATACATTAAGGAATTTGTAAAGTTACATAGAGTACCACATTCCATTGTGTTGGATGGGGATCCGAGGTTTACCTCAATGTTATGGATAAGTCTATAACAAGATCTTGATATAATGTTGAGTTTCAGCTCTGTGTATCATCCTAAGAAAGAAAGAAAGTCAGATAAGAAAATTCAAAATATAGAGGACATACTCGGATCGTGTTATTTGGATTTAAAAGCAAGTTAGGATCAACATCTTCATTTAGTTGAGTTTTCTTTCAATAATAGATTTCACCAAATCATTCAAATGGCTATATATGAATCCCTCTATAGAAATAAATTTATATCTCCAATGTGCTGGAATGAAGTTTGAAAATGAATGATTTTGGGACCTAAGATGGATAATAAAATGGAAGATAAGGTTAGATTTATTCATAAACAGATCAAACAAGTTATAATTCAGTAGAAAAGTTATGATACTAATCTTCATCATGATCTAGAATTTGAAGTTAGTGCAAGCTGTTTCTAATAATTTCTCTATGGAAGAAGGTTTTGAGATTTGGGAAGAAAGGGAAACTAAGCCCTAGGTATATCAATTTCTTTAAAATTCATGATCATATCAATATGGTATCCTATTGTATGGAACATCCACCAAACCTATCTCAAGATTACGATGTGTTCCATGTATCTATCTTTAGGAAGTACATACTTGACACTTCACATGTAATGAACTCTGAGGACATACCACTTGAGAAAAATATTTTCATATAAGGAACAACCAGTAGTGATCTTGGATCACACAGAGAATGTTATATGAAAATAGACCACTCACCTAGTCAAAATTTTGTGGTAAAAACACCAATTTGATGAAGCTATGGGGGAACCTGAGGATACGATGAGATAGATGCATCCCCATTTGTTTATATCAGAATGATGAATCTCAAGGGAAAAATAATTTTAAGGGGGTAGAATGTAATAATCTGAGTTTTTATGAATTTTTATTATATGATATAAATTAAATTTCCTTGATAGATTTATTTTCATGAAACACCAAGTTATTATTGTGTTGCACACAACACTAGGTTAGCTCTCATTTCACATGATACTAAGTTCTTACAAAATCATGACATACTATAAATATAATTTTTCAAATGGGATCAAAATAAACTAGTCGTTATAATTATAAATATGTGTAGTAATAACAAATTTTCAAATATTAATTATAATTGTTTTACTAAAATGGAAGTTATTGATAAAAAGAAACTTAATTTTGGGTAAATTCATTTTATGTTTCAAAAATACAATCTTCTCAAAAAATGATTTTTATTTATTTTTGGAACAATAATAAAATTACGTTTTCACACTTTTATAAAATTAATTTGATCATATAAAATTATTTCAAAAAACATTTAATATCAAAATTATCTTAGTGTGAATATTTGGGGTTCTATTAGAAAAGTTTCATTTTTTGATAAATATTCAAAGTATTGATTTTTTATTGAAAACTAACTTCTTTTTTAATTTATTTGTAAAGTTAATTTATATTTTAAATTGTTCTTACAGAAAAATTAGTTCAATTGTACATATAATAATCCTATTTAGGTCATTTAATCAATTTCATATTGAATTTTGATATATAAACATTGTAAACATTTTCACATTTTCTCTTTAGAAACTGGCTTTCTCATCATGTTTGTGGGATTGATTTTAAAATAAAATTATCCAAATATGTGAAATGAAGTTGGAAAATTAGGTCAAATATTTGGAATCATCATTATTTATATTATCTAATTAGTTAAACATAGTTTTTTCCAAAATTAATAGTAAAAATAATAATAAAAAAATTTATCGTGGTTAAGGTAAAAATGGGTTTAATGGGAGTTAAACTAAAAGTAAATGGTTAATAAAAATAAAATAAATGTCCAAAAACTATTATATGGACTTATTTTTACCTTAGATATTATATTATTGATAATAATGCATTATTTTATCCTTGTGACATGAAAAAACATGGGTGAAACCCATTGTTTAAAAAAAATACAAGTTTCCAACTCACCACACTTATAAAAGGCCACACCCTTGTCTACTCTGTACACCTTTAAACCATATTGGTTTGTCCATGATATAACCAAATCACTTCCAAAGTTCACTCCTATCGTTTTTGAAGCATTATTTTGTACATAAATATGACCTAGGACTAATTTTAGTGAAAACCTAGAGAGGATAACCAATAAAGAGGCAATATTCTTCAATGAGCATTTTTGTTTTATTTATTCCTCAATATCATTAAATTATTATTAAACCATGATGATATAATTAAATTATTATATTCAATATACTGAGATTTATTTATATTAAGTTAATTAACAATATATATCTCCAATTCCTTTAAATGGGTTATAAAATCATCGTTCGTGTGTACGACGAACTACCAACTCGCTAATTGATGTCATTTTTCCATTACCACCTCTCATTATTGGTTATAATGAATTATTAAATGTTTATAAATTATATTTATTATATTATTATACTTATGGAATTATTATATCACACATACCTTTATACTTTCCATTTTTTGGAATACAATAATGTTACTCATGGGTATAACAGACTATAACCTCATAAAATGATTTGATTCATTCTAGATTTAAATTGATGGTATTAATTATGGGGTTAATGAATATATGTGATATATAAAACATAAAAATTATTATATAATGGTATCATATCATTTACATTTCTTTTTTTCATTCCGATAAAAATATTGAAACACCATTCATGCATACGTACGACCTACCATCTCTTTGAACACTGTATTTCATTTCCTATCACTAAATTTTATAGATTACTCTTAATAAATATTTAATTATTTAATATGATATTTATATCATGTTTAAAAATATGGATATTATTAAATAAGGATTAATGTAATAGGATCTAATATAAAAAATCGAAACATATATGAAAAACAAAGTGATTATTTCCTAAAATGTAAATTAAACATGGAATTGTTAATAAAAAGCTAATAAACTTTTGCAAGAAAATCATATATTGTATGATAGATATAATTATTCTTATTTAATATATGTATAATAGAATTATATTTATTATATAGGATGTTTTAACATGTGTCACAAAAGTCAAACCATATGGTAAGAGATTTTTATCTCAATTTTCCTTATTTGAGATGTATGTTGTGTTATAAACCTATATTTATTTCATAATGTGTATATGTAGACCATTTTACATGTAATTTAATGAATTTTTTTATCCTCATAAAATTTTAAGTTCCATTTTATATTATTCATTCATAGTGTATTTTTATTTAAATTTACTAAAGTGGTGATGATTTTATGTTACAATCTCATCATTTATTGGGATTGTTTATGATTATATTACCAATGATAAAATATTATGATAAATATCTCAAGAAACTCATAATATTTATTCTCATATTTATATACATTATATTTTAAAGTAATATTACAATTTTATAATCTTTGGTATTTAAAATCATTGAGAAAATATTTCCATGATAATCCAAATTTATTTCTCTCTTTGGTCGGAAATCCATTTTCTTCCAAAACAATTCTTTTCTAAAAAAGTTTTAAAAAATGTTCTATTATTATCCTTTTATTTTTAACATAAATATTTTCCCATGGTTTAATTTTATAAATGTTTTTTGAATGGAAAATTCATGTCATTGTCCTAACAATACCCGTGTAGGTTTTACTAAAAATGTGAAATGAATTATTGTTTTAATGTGGATGTAATGAACAAAACATACCTTCATCATAACTACTATTTTCTCTATAGATTAATTTATAATGTTTCAAGGTTAGTTCCAAAGAAAAATATATTAAATTTTTTTCTATTTTAAAAAGTTTATTTAAAAGTGAAAAGATTATTATCTTCAAGAAATGTTTTAAATGATTGATCAAAATCATATTCTATTTAAGATGAAATATAATGATGTTACCTTTATATTAATGGGGGTATGATTCATGTATACCATTCTTATTCTTTCTAAGAATAGTTTATAATTATTATGGAATAGTTTTTATGAAACACATTTCTCTTCTATGGGTGATTCATTGATAAAATTATTATGAAACCTCATTTATTTTTCATTGGTTATACATGATAAGATTATGAAATGATTATGAAACCTATATATTTTATAAAGGTTATGATATAATTAAATTTATATGAAACGGTTTCATTTTTTGGGTTATGATGTGATGAATTTTTTATAATCTTATGGAACACATAAATATCATTTTTATTATTAGATGAGTGATAAATAGCATCCCCTCAAATGCATTGGGAAAAGATTTATATATCATGAGGTCGATAAGACTGTAATGGGGATTGAAACTTATTCAGTAAATGACTTTTCCTGCTATGATGTTATTATGAGTGAACCTTGATAAAATTGATTGTTTATATATTGAAGCCATCCCACTATGACAGTATATGATCCTAAAAAATTTTGGAGTGGTTTCAGAAATTAATTTTAAGTAATATTTTGTCCTCATTTTTTTAATTTTTATTTGGTTGTAATTTGTGATCTGTATGGGTGAAAATTAAAAAAATGAAAGGAAATTTGGTTGTGCATGGTAGGCTCATGATTATAGAAAACTATCCACCCCAAACTATAAAAATGGGAAACCATAGATAGTGGGGAATCACATGGCTGGTGCATGGTTTGTCAAACTGTGTACCCTAAAAAGAAAAATTATGCACCTCTAAAACAATTGGTGCATGATTGGCACATGATTAGAGAAACTCATGCACCTCTTTCTTGGAAACATTGTATGGTATTTTTAAAATCTCAAAAAATGGTTTTAAATCAACATAAACCCAAAAAACATTCCCCATTCAACCCAAAATTGGAACAAATTAGTTTTTGATGATTTTAGAGCTTATAGAAGGATTCCAATGCTATTTTACTGCCATTCTTCATGAATTAAATCCCGGATCGAAGATCTTCTCCTCCTATAGTAACTAAATCCTATCCCATTTCTTTCTCGTTCAACCCCATCCACCTCTCATTATTTTCATGGGAAGTTATATTCTATTTTTCTAGATTAAGATATATATATTATGAATATAGATCAAGGTTGTCTCATCTAGATCTATATTATAGAGATATTTAGTTTTGTTAATCTTGATTTAGGTTATGGATCTAAAAATTTTTCTACATCGTTTTGCTACTCAATTTCAGGATTTTCCATTGGGAAATTTCTTTTCAATAAATTGAGGTAGGTGGTCTAAAATCTAAATCCCATATCCATGATTTGGATTACACATATGAAATTTGTATAATTTTTATATTTATTTATCCATTGAATTTTCTAATAAAATAAATTAATTTGGTGAATTAATTAATTTTGGAATTAATTTTGGTATTAATATAGGATATTGATATCATGATTTTTGGATAATTAATTGTTGAATTAGTTATGGGATATTGGTATCATTATGTGAGATTATTAATTGGGGAAGAAATTATGGGATATCGATTCCATGAAATGAATAAATAATTGGTGAATTAATGACTGGATGTTGATATGGTAAAAATATTAATTAATTTATGAATTAATTAATAGAAGTTGTGATGGGTAATTGTGATAATAAGATTAATGCCTTTAATCTTGGTTGACGTGATAATGTAAAAACATGTGATAATGAGATACACGTGAGGTTATGATAAATAAATATATATATGCGTAGTTGATAAATGGGGTGTTATACATGATGATATATGCCAGCTATACACATACATAGTTGTTAAATAGGGTGAAAGACATGATGATCTATGCCAATGATAGATCTATCTGTATGGCTGATAAATGGGGTGCCAAACATATCGATCTACATCAATGAGGTACATGTATGATTGAGAATTGGGTTACTCAACATGGAGTTATATTCCAATATTGTATATACATGAATTATAATTGGGGTTCTATAAATGACGTTCTACACCAATGGTATATACGAATGATTGATAAAGGGGTTCTAGACATGGAGTTATATACCCAAAACATCAATGTTGGAAAATGGTTCCAAGTGGATGTAATAATGAATGTGAAATAAATTGGATAATGAAAGCCCATTTTTTATGTAAATTATGAAATAAATATATAATGTTGTTCCGGCCTAACATAGGCCAGTGCATGTATTGATGTATGTGTTTCCTTTGGAACTCATTTATCTATGTGGTTTAGTTATTATTAATTGATAATTTTATAGTTTTTTACGTATACATTGTAGTTATTTCGTTATACATCTTCATACACATGTTATTGAATAGATTTTTTTAGACAATGTTGGTGGTGGAATACTGAGTTTTACACACACCCTACTCAATATGCACTATAGTTACCCGAATAGGCTCTATTGTAATAGGATAAGTCAATGGAAAGGGACCTAAGATAGATTTCTAATTTAGGGAATATAGCTTTGAAGAGGGAACCATATGTGGTTCGGGACCTGCATGGAAGTCATTGGTTTCTTTATTTTCAATTTTCATTTTAGACACTTGAAAAATACTTTAGAATCATATGTTTTCTACTTCAGTTGTATATGTTATTTCTAATTTTGTTTATATTGGGAATTTGGAATTGTATCTGGTTATATATTCTTCTGATATTTTTTATTTATTTCCACGAGTTTATTACTATAAAAAGTGGGTATAGTTTCCCCTTGATCGACTTATTCGGCCCTCACTACTAGTCGGTATCCTTTGGCATATGATAAAACACACTTGAGGTTATGTGACTGACCAACTCAGGGCACTAGCATGTAGAAACTAGGATGGTATGTTACAAAGTGGTATCAAAGGATTTTTCTTTTCTTCTTTTTTTTTCATACTATTTGGGAATGGTAGACCGGAGATTAGGAATTTTTGGGGCATGGTTATGAGCTAGTTCAAGGGATTAACTACCACATTTATGGGGGATAACCCAAGTTCCTATGGTAGGATTATTGTTATTTATGTTTTTTGTTACAGTAAAATGTTATTTCACTTTAGGTGACACACTTTTAGTGGGATGTGATTATAGTTTCAATGATTTTTTGAGATTTGACTCATGGCCTAGTATATCATGAGAGTTGATTCAGTATGCATCATTCTAGAAACTCAGGGTTATTGTGTCATGAATCATTTTAGGAACACACAAGAAACGGGATTTTGGGTTATTTTCTAAACATGAACTATTTTACTAGTTTGTGAAATTGAATTGAAAAAGGTTCCTATTATGAAATTTTATGTGGTAAAAGAAATGATGCAATAATGAGAAAAAATGGGTCTCTAAATGAGATACTTGAATAATGAAAATGTGTTTACCCCTAATAACTAATACCTAGGTGTATAATGGTTAAGGGTGTCATTAGCGCCTTGATTTTGACTGTGTTGTGAGTTTTGGAGAAATTACTTATAATTATTTCCTCTTATGTAAATGTGATGAAGTTGTGTTATGTGTCCTAAGATGTGTGTTTAGAATTTTATAGTTACGAATCTATGGATATTAAGTTTGAGTGGATGATAAGAGGATATTGTTGGACATAATTCACCAGCATTGGAACCTGGGGTGCGGTGAGGAAGTTGGGGAGTAGTTCTGAGGGAACATCACTCTCTTCATGGAATTCTTAGAAAGATATCTATAGAGGGTTGAGAATATCATGTCTAAGTTGAAAAGGGAGTTTCAGTTACAACACCCACCTACATTCATTGGAGAGGGAGGACATGAGGGATATGAGTTTTGGTTTGAGTGCATTGAGATGATACTTGACCATTTGGAGACTCCATCTAAGAAGATGGTCAAGATAGTGGCATATATTCTATGAGAATCCGTGAATCATTGGAGGGATTTTCAGTTGTGGACTGGAAAGACTAATAGTATTCTATGGAAGGACTTAATAGAGAAGTTCTTGGAGCACTTCTACCTAGAGACGCCATGACATGAGAGAGTAGTTGAGTTCAGGTGTCTTACTCAAGGGATCATTTATGTGATAGAATATTATGGATGCTTTATAGATTTGAAAATCTTTTCTCTAGCATTGGGGGAGGATGAGGATACTTAATAAAAATTATTTCAGGATGGACATAAGTGTGAAATTAAGTCCTATGTGAATATATTTAGGCTGAATAAGTTTTCATAAGTGGTGTATCATGCTCTCATCTTAGAGGGGATCTCGAAAGAGGCTTCCAGTGGTGGACATGTGGTTTCTTATGGACGATCTGGAGGTATGTATTCCGAGAGAAGGATTTGTCATTATGAGAAATTTTTCCAGATCAATGGGAAGAAAAGTGTGTAGTTAGGGGGATCAATTACATAGGATCTTACCCAAGTGATTTTCCACCAGTGTGGTAAGCCAGGACAGTTTCATAAAAATTGTCCCTAACTAGCAATGGAATGCTGAGCCTACAGAAAGAAAGTGAATATACAATGAGTTTGTAGGATCCCGAGATTGATAGTTAGTGAAGCAGGATCTAGATAGAACTATGGTTTTGGAAGGGGATCTTCTGCACCATATCAGTCAGGAAACTGGATCTCTATTGGCTGAGGAGGTAGAGGTAGTGGATGTGGTGTTTCCGTAAAATAACACCCATATCAGTAGAGTGTTACAAATTAGGGGAGTCATATGACATCATAAAAAAGAGGGGAATGGAAGTTGCATGTGGTATAACCTAAACTTGTAGATAGCGAGACTGGTCCATCAATAATGATAAGTATTATTATTATGGATTATACTTTAGATAGTTCCTTATTTTATATTTCTTCTTCTCATTCCTTTATATATTCAAAACTTGTTAATGATTTGGGCATTGTGGTGGATGTTTTGAGAGGTTAATAATGATAGATACACCATTGGGAGTACGGTCTAGAGACATATATTTGTGTAAAGGGTGTTCTATAAATTTCTCTGAGTATCATTTTCTGTGGCATCTCGACATCCTGGATATTTCATGATTTACCTAATTATAGGTATAGACTAGCTAGTCGCATACTGAGTTCACATTGATTGTTACCAGAGTGGAGTGAATTTCACATCTCTTAATGGTGAAAACAATATTCTTCATGGTTAGTAGAATATATAGGTAAGATGAGCATGGAAAATTTCTTAAAACTGAGAGATCTCACAACCTTGGTTTCTAGTTTATTTCTAGATGTTGGAGTCATAAAGGAGGATATATTTCCACTAGAGGTGGAATAGTTTCAAGATATTTTTTCATGAAGAGTTATCATGGATTACACCTGAGAGGGATGTGGAATTAACTATAAAGATCATATATGAGGATAATCCAGATTCCATTCCACTGTACATAATGTCACTGAAATAGCTTCAAGATCTCAAGACACAACTAGAGGAGTTATGAGATAAAGGGTTTATCCATCCAGGTACCTCATCTTGGGGATCACTTATATTGTCTTCAAATACGGTTGACGGGATTTTTCAATTGTGTATCGATTATCAAAATTTTAACATGTTGAATGTTAAGAATCAATATCCAATTCTGTGTATAAATGATTTTTTTGACAAGATGAGAGGAAAATTATGTTTTCTTGAAGATTTACTTGAGACCGAGGAATCAATAGCTGAGAGTCCGGACTTATGATATACCAATGACTTATTTCAGAAGAAGTTATGGACTATATGTGTTTTTCATAAGGCCTCTTGGGATTTACAGTTCACTAGTAGTGTTTATGGCCTCGATGGAAAATTTCTTTCATCCACAGATAGATTAATTTGTGGTGGTGTTCATGGATGACATCTTTGTATACTCTAAGACTCAGGAAGATCATTCCCAACCACTTGATATCATACTTAGTACACTGAGAGAGAATCAGCTATATTCCAACCTATCAATGTGTCAGTGTTGGATGGATCAGGTACACTACTTTGGGAAAATCATCTTGGAGGAAGTTTTGTTAGTTGAACTAGAGAAGGTTACTATAGTGGTATATTGGGAGCATCCCAAGAATGTGTTTGATATCTATAGCTTTTTTAGTTGGATATTACCGAAGGTTTATCCAGAACAATTCTGATTTAAGAAAAACTATTTTGGGGATTAGACAAAAAGGGGGAAAAGTATTATTGGTAGGAAGCTTGTGAAAAGGCCTTCTAGGAGTTAAAAAAGTGTTTGACATCGGCACTGGAATTGATCCTATATGATCCATGTGAGGAGTAAATGGTGTATTGTGATTCTTATGATATTGGAATCTAAGATGTGTTAATGTAGGGAGATTGAGTTGTGGAGTATGGGTCTCAAAAGCTGAGGCCACATAAACAGAACTACACTATTTATGACCTTGAGCTAGTGGTATTGGTATATGATATGAAGTATTGGAGGCACTATATATTGGATGAGAAGTTTACGGTGTATACAGACCACAAGAGCATAATGTATATTTTCTCCCAAGGAGATCTGAATCTTCGGTAGTGGATATGGGTTGGGTATTTGCAATCGTTTGATTTTTATCTAGAATACATGTTTTGGAATGAAAAAACGTGTCTAACACTTTGATTAAGAAAACATAGACGTGTATGGTTAAAGATTCTAGTTATGTGTGGAAGATGATGACCATACTAGATGTGATGCATGTGGTGGTTCAAGAGAGTCCAGAGCAGATGAATCCAGTTTTTGTTTTAGTGGAGTCTACACATTTTAGATAGATCTGATATAGGTAGTATGAGGATCTGGAGTGTTTCACCTTAATGGAAAACCTAGAAGGTGGGGAGTCACCTTCTGAATGTAGAATAGGTGAGGATGAGATTTTTGATGTAAAGAATCAATTTTTTGTTCTTATGATCATGAGATAAGAAATCATGATGGATTTTCATAACTCAAAGTGGTTAGTACACCAAAGTGTTAGAAAAATGTACTGAGACCTAAGGTGATAGTTTTGGTGGACAGAGATAAAAAATATATAGAAGGGTTCATAACACGATGATACAGCTGTCAGCAGGTGAAGACAGAGCATCAACAACTATGATGTTTTCTATAACCACTTCCCATTCTGGAATGGAAGTGGTATGTCCTGACAATGTGTTTTGGGGCGGGACTTCCAAAAATTCCGTTGAAGAATGAAACTATCAGGGTTTTTGTGGATTAGGTGAAGAATGTAGTGCATTTCTTGCCTATATGGGTGACTTTCTTAGTGGAGTATCTGGAATACTTGTATATTTAAGAGATAGTCTGCCTACATGGGGTGGAACAATCTATTTTTTTAGATCACAACTTAGGTTTCACATAACCCTTCTAAATGGGATGGTATAAGGTTCTCGACACACATGAATTATTGAGTATGGATTTTCCCCATAGATTGATGGGAAGTAAAAAAAATACTATACTGCCCCTTGAGGATATGCTATAGGAATGTGTGCTTGACCATGGTGGATTATAGAAAAAGCACTTGGATCTGGTGGATTTTTCCGATAAAAATAGTTATCATGAAACGATACAGATGGAACCATGTGTGGCTCTTTGTGGTAGGCCATAAATATCACCATTGCGATTCATAAAGGTAGGTGAGTTAGAGTTTTTGGGACTGAGTCACCTATAGGATATGTCAAAACAAGAACAACTAAATCAGAAACATATGAATATGAATCAGAGCAGAGAGAATTCATATAAAAATATATGGTTACAACCCTTAGAGTTTACAGAGGGTGATCTTGTTTTATTTTAGGGGTCTTTTATGTTGGTTAACACTATGATATGGAGACAGGGAAAGTTGGCACCCGGGTTTGTTAGACCATTTGAGGTTGTAGGTAGAACTAGTCTATTGGAATACCATTTATCTCTTCCATAGAAATACACTTCTATGTAAGATATTGTCCATCTATCACAAATACGGAGCCATAACCATGGCCCTTCTAATGTGATCGATATGGACGATTTTTATCTTGAGATAGACGCATCTTTCGAGGATCATCGGATACGTGTGTAGGATCATAGTAATAAAGTGTTACATGGAAAGATTGTCCATATAGTTCATTTATTGTGGCAACATGGGAATATGAAGGAAGAAACATGGAAAAAAGATGCTATTATAAGAGTTTAGTGGTCCAATATTTGTGGTTCTAAATCATAGAGAAGCTTAGGAATGTAGCTCAAGGATAAACTTTTATAAATTGGGGAGATTATAGGATCCGGAACATTTTTGGATTTGTATCACACATAAATTAAAGTACCCTTTATCCTAATTTGAATATTTTTGTTGGGTTGTAATTTGGGGGTGTTTGGGTGAAAATTATAAAAAATGGAAGGAAAAGCAATGTGCATGGTTGGAGCATGGTTAGTGAAAACTGTGTGCCCCAACCTAGATAATTGTGCAACCCTGGATTGTGGGGGATTTCATGGCTTGAAAATATTTTTTCAAACCAAGTGACCTAAAAATAGAAACTGTTCAGCCATAAAATAATAGGCATATAGTTAGAGAATGGTTATGTCAAACCTTGTTCCCCTACCTAGAAAACTTTTCGTAGTATTTTTAAATTCCCAGAAATAGTTTTGAAATCCACATAAACCCCCAAAACGTCAACCTTTCAACCCAAACATAGACCAAATTGGGTTTTTATGATTTTGAATATTTCTATAGAGATTCCAAGGGGTTCCTACCTCCATTTTTCAAGAATCAAATCCTGGATTAAAGATCTTATCCTCCTCTAGTTAGTGGATCCTATCCTTTTTATTTCTCATTCATCTACCATCCTCCTCTCATTACTCTTGTGGGATGTTATATTTTTTTTCTAGATATAGATCTAGATTTGGTGAATATAGATATATGCTTACAAATCTTGATCTAAATTAGAGATATATCATGTTTAGTTAATCTTGATTTAGGTTACATATTCCAATACTATTCTATGTTGATGTAATTTTCAATTTTTAGAATTTACATTGGGAAATCATTATTCAATGAATCAAGGTGGGTGGTCAAAAATCTAAATCCCATAGTCATGATTTTGATTATATATATACAGGTTTTAGAATTACTATATTTGTTTATAAATTGTATTTCCTACTAGAATTAATTAATTTGGTGAATTAATTAATTGTGTAATTAATTATGGGATACTGATATCATAATTTGGGGACAATTAATTGTGGAATTAATTATGGGATACTGATATCATGATTTTAGGATAATTACTTGTGGAATTAATTATGGGATACTGATATCATGATTTCAGAAAAATTAATTGTGGAATTAGTTATGGTATATTGATGCCATGAAATGAATAATTAGATGGTGAATAATTATTGGATTTTGATATTGGGAAAAGATTAATAAATTTTTGAATTAATTAATATACTTGGAATAATTAATTTATGAATTAATTAATGGAATTTTTGATTTCTAATTATTGTAATAATATTAATGCATTTTGTCTTGGTTGGCATGATAATGTGAAAACTTGTGATAATGAGATACGTGTGAGGTTGTCATAAAGAATGATTTGTGTGCATAGTTGATGAATGGGGTGATAAAAGTGATGATCTATTCCATTGATATACATTCATAGTGGTTAAATGGGGTCTTAGACCTGATGATCTACACCAATGATAGATCTCTTTGTATGGTTGATAAATGGGGTGTCAGACATGATGATCTACATCAATGAGATAAGAATATGATTGGGAATTGGAGTGATACAAATTAAGTTCTTTTCTCATGATGTATTTTCATAATTGAGAATTGGGGTTCTAGACATGACGTTCTATGCTCATGTTATATATGGAAGATTTATAAACTGGGTTCTAGACATGGTGTTCTATAACCAAAACATCATCATTGGACTATGGTTACAATTGTACATAAGAATGAATGTTAAATAAAATTGATAATGAAAGACCATTTGTTTAAGTGAATTGTGAATTGAATATGTAACATGGTTTAGATCTAGTGTGGGATGGAGAAGGTATTTATGTATGAGTTTACATTGAAACCTGGTGGTCTATGTGGATTAATAAATATTAATTGATAATATTATAACTATTTACTTATTAATTGTAATTATTTTTTATACAACTACGTACACTTATTATTGACTGAATTTGATTTATAAATACTTTGGGGAGGCCTACTAAATTGTACTCACACCCTACATAGTCTTCATAATCGGTACCTGAATAGGCAATATTATTTCCAGATAGGTTAAGGGAATGTTCCCAAGGGTAGATTTCTAATTTTGGGAATGAAGCTTAGAAGAGGTAATCATACATGGTTCTAGACATTCTTGGGAGTCATTGGTGTATTTATTTTCACTTTTAATTTTAAAAAAATGACACATAGTTTAGCATGGAATGATTTCTACTTATTTTCAATATCATATTTCCTATTTTTATTATCTCGAGATATTGGTATTTTTTTATGGTTTTATATGCTTCCAAAAAAATTTATTTATTTCCCCTAGTGTATTACTATGATATAAGTGGGCATAGTCTCCCGATGATCGACTTATCAGACCATAACTGCTAGTCGAAAAATTATGGTGTATAGGGAGGCATGCATGATGTCATGTGATCGACCAGCTAGGGGCACCGGCTTGTGACCCCTAGGCCTAGATTCTATAGATATCCTTGAAAATGAGCCTTGTGTAATATCGATCGATTTTCTCTTCTTATGTGTATGACACAAATCTATGTATTATTACAATGTTATGATATCATATATCATTTTCTTTTATTCTCTTTTGATTAATGTCATATGAACTGCGAATATTTGTTCCATGACTTAATATTATGATTTTTGATATGTAGTGTATGGTTTTCAAATGTTTTTATCATGTTCTCATACCCTTATGTTCATGTTTTTCTAACATATCTTATTTGTTTATCCTTACTAAGCATCAATGCTAATCCTTTCTTATGTTTTCTTTTCTCAGGTTATGAATAAATTAATTATGATTAATATGTATAATAATGGAGTTAGTTATACAGATCACAGTGGGAGAAGATGTTTCTTACCTATGGAACCGTTGTTGCATTTCCATGTTTCTAATGACACTAAACTATTACATTCCTCAGGAATGTGTTTATGTAATGTAATTAATATTCATAAAAAATGATGCAATATCTATGTATGATAATGCTAGGCCACTATAGATATGGTGTACCATGATTTTAGCTTCTATTGATTGGAGATGGAAGTACCATGATTTGGGAAACCTTGGATTCTGTCCTTGGATTTGAGATTATATACCATGATTTGGGTAGGCATAGAGTGGATCTGGGAGTACCATAATTTGGGAATTCATGGATTGGAGTCTGTATATCTTGATTTGGGATACCAAGGATTTGGATATAGGATACCATGATTTTATATGTCATGGGTTGGATCTAGACGTACTATGATTTGAGCTACCATAGATATAATCCATGGATTTTTGATAATACCACAATTTGGGGAACCATGGCTACAACCGATAGACTTTGGATAACACTATGGTCTGGGATACCTTGGATTAAATCCTTGGAGTTGAGATGATAAACTGGTTCTGGGGTTAGAAAAATTTCCCCTCATAGGTTGGGTCACCTGGGATATTCTCATTGGGGGAAATATGATATTGGGTTGTAAATGTTAACCAATCGTCTCATAGACATTTCAATACCAGTTAAAGTAGGTTTGGGTTGATCCTAGGTCCAATTAAAGAACCGGAGGATTGACAATGGTTATTATTTATTATTTTGATGTTATTTATTGATTCAACTAAGTATGTCACATACAAATAATATAAACTTATTGGTTATATACTATTGGTAGTGCCTTATTGATTTTTACTCACACCCTAAATGGGAGGCCATGCCACTTTGGTACTTGAGAAACCTTCACTATTTTGAGGATAAGGTTGGGAAGCGCCCCAATATTAAATTATCTAGCTATATATCTTGGATGGAAGTGGATTTTGGGATTAGGTGATTCTTCGAGATATAACATATACTGTTTTATGTTTTTTTTTCAATTTTTTATATATGGTTAGCCCAATGGGTGGATAGTGAGTTAGTTTGAATGTATTATTCTACATTTCATTGTTATTGTTGGATTATTTATTTATTCCACTTACATTGGTTTAGGTTATTGATGATAAAAGATTTATATCCCTGTTATTATGTACCTTGATATAGTGGTATAATATTATCATGGTACTTACCAAGATCCCCTGTAACACCATGATCCAAATCACCTAGTCTGCGCTAGAGATCAATATAAACTCATGCATGCCTCTCCATCTGAAATAGGTTGTCAAATACTGGAATGGTTCTAAATTATACCTTGGTGATACTATAACCTTCACATCAATATAAATACACCAAAATCATAGACAAGAATAAATAACATCCTAGGAATATAGAGTGGATACTGAAATAATAAATTAAATATTGGAGGGCATTATAGGTATCATAATGTCATAACATGAAATAAAAGAAGGGCCCCAAATGTGGAAGGTCAACCAATGTATAAGAAATAAATAGAAAAAATAAATAAATATTCAAGAATATCTGAATTCTATCCCGATACTACCTCTATCACTATGACCCATATCCTTAGCTCCCTATCACTATGACCTTTCCATTCCATGGATCCTTAAACATTATGTCTTCACACACATTAAGATGGACATGCATGGTCTGATTATAAACCCAATAGGATTATACCAACGAATCCTTAATATAAGTTCACATAGATAAGTGGCTTATTCTATGATAATAAGGAAATGTGCTACCAAGAAAAAATAAATCATGTGTTGAGAGACTGTGCCCTAACCAAGAATCCATGAAAACTAGTTGTACATTCTTCAAATATATTATAGATGAACAATCACAGAAAATATCACAAACATGGTCAAACGAAAGTCCCCCATGTAAATCATTAAGTATCCATAAGGATAATATGTCTA
The DNA here is from genome assembly GCA_963277665.1 of Viscum album. Taxonomy (NCBI): domain Eukaryota; kingdom Viridiplantae; phylum Streptophyta; class Magnoliopsida; order Santalales; family Viscaceae; genus Viscum; species Viscum album. Next base: position 1,769,227,961 of record OY728141.1, on the reverse strand, counting down.
TGTTTGAGCCATAAGGCCTTCATGTTCTATCCTCATCATTGATTTGTCCATAAGGACATCATACCCCATTCGTATCATAGTTCATGCAACAAAACCATCAATTTAAATCTTTACCTCAGGCTAATCCTCAAGGACAATATTCCATTGTCTAATGTATAGGTTAATTGTTATCATTGTCTCATGTCATACATGCTCCCCCTATAAGGTATAACCAAGACAGGATGGTCCACCTATCACTTTCTACTAGAAGATGAACCTACAAAGGCCATACATTCACAAAAAATAGGACACCAACCATTTAGGAACAAAATATCATATCAAGCATGAGTCTTAGTTTCCACACACACACACACAAAATCATAATCAATCATAGTCTCATGGTCTACACATGAATACACATGAAATAAATATAAAGGTAATAAATGTATACACACAATTTATATGGTAAGGAAGTTAATTCATCAAGAATTCTAAAGTCAACATAAAGATTCTTCCAGATCTAGTATCTACATTTCTCTCATGCATCAACTAGATCAAAACCACATTCCAAGGGTTCCAAAAAAACCACCACCAATTGTTGATCTAGGACTGATCGAAGGAAGATAACCCATCAGTCCCAGAATAATGACTAGAGAAGAGTGACTAATATAACTATAAATCATGATTAATACAACTATCCTCTATATCCCAAGGTCTGGTCTTCTAGTATGGTCAAACAATGATAAGCCTGATAACAATGAAGTTTGAATTCAATAAGGTCCGTGAAGATCTCACCCAAGATTCATTCAGATTATAGAACTAATATGAGAAATTGGTAGAATCAATTAATAGAGATAATAATGGGTTAATAATTCCTTAAAAATTCCCTCATAAAGACCAAGTATGTTTCCATTAATAGCTATAAATACCACTAGAAGAGCATTGGATAAATAATCCATTTAAAAAATTGACATATCCATCAGCATTGTGTGTTGATGCCAACTATGGCCATGGTGTCTCTAGACATTCCTATCCCTAGAAACCTAACACGATCATTGACCAAAATTTGTTTTCCAAATCTTAAACTTTTTGGACTCACCACACCCCCACTATTATGTGGTGAATCTTGTCTAGTTATGGTCCACATGTTTACTCACCACAAAACATGACCAAGCCATGTCCTACCATTCAATTTCTAGCTATCTTGTTTCACATTGGAAATTTACAAGGATAAATAACCAATACCAATGTGTGGTCACACCCATGGTGTAACCTAAAACAATAGAAAAAACGTATTAAATTTTACAAGAACCTCTAAATCATCCCAGATCCATGTTAAAAAATCATAAGTCTTAAAATTAAATACATTTAAGAATAGAGGAAATGAAAAATCTCTCCCTCTAACAACTTATCATCCTTGAGAAGTGTCTTTAGAGGTCCTATCTAATATATCAGGCGATTTCTTATAAACATATGAATATATCTATAATGTCTCCTCTATGATCCACCCATGATTCCAAAAGACATGAAAGACTAGAATTTTCTTCCCTCATAACACATTCTCAGTCTGGACCATAATCCAGATTAAGTTCTCCAAAAAATGCATATGGTTCCAAATAGATTTCGTCATAGTTAACCATATACAAAGTATTGGTCGCATTCCTTTGAAGCGGAGAAACGAGGAATACATTATGTATACATTGATATTGTGTAGTAAAATATAGTCAATAATACACTGCTCCAATATTCTCAGTAATCTCAAATGGGACAATAAATTGTGGCTCCATATTCCATTTCTTCCATAGATAATGATACTATGACTGAGGTGACACCATTAAGAAAACACAAACACCCACATAGATCTCAAATGTTCATCTCCTCCACTTGAAATACAATAATTTTCTACTCTGAGTGGAAACCAACCACTTCCATATCAACTATACCCTCTTAGAGATCCCCTACCATATGCTCTACCCAACCATAGCTGCCTCAACCACCTCATACCAACAAAATGGTGAGTAACACAACCAAGAATAAAGAGCCTCATAAGGTTCCATCTGAATAGAAACCTAGACACTATTATTATATGTGAAATTCATCAAGGATAGATGATAGTCTCATGATCCAGCAAATTCTTGGATGTATGCCCGAAGTTTATCCTCTAAGATCAAGATCATCCTCACCGACTACCCATTGGTCTATAGATGGTAAACTACACTAAACTTCAAATGAGTCCCCAAATCCTTCAACAAGCCTGTAAAAACCATGACATAAAACACACATATTAATCCGACATAATACTGGAGGGTACTCCATGTAGTCATACAATCTACAATATAAGAATCTTTTCCAACTAATCTATAAGGATAATATCTCAAATCATAATGAAATGTTCCACATTAATCAGCTGATAAAATATCACCCAAATAGAATCTTGACATCTCAGGGTCTCGGGAATACCCTTTACAATTTACAGGATCACCCCATACCACTTCCACATAGTCAAAAGATGTTGATGACTTAAACCACCTTGTCACTGATGCTTCACCTTTATCCTATGATAGGATAGGCAATGAGAGGCGAATCCCAAGATATATCTATTCATTATGGTCCCCCAGAAGTGTCTCCTAATAACCCAATACATCTTTTTTTAGAAAATGGGTGCATTTCACATTGAGATAAATTAGGTTACCTCATTAAATATCCCCCTATGGAATCATGAACTACACATATTCTATTGAAAAATATCACATCATCACTATCCATTAACCATCTCAGAACTTGGTCACTTCCTACTAACTTTTCCAACATCACTATGCATTCAAGATCTGATTTCTAGTAAGAATTTAACCAATACACCAATACAGATTTGAAACCAAAGGATTATATTTCATCATACCTTAGTCCTTAAATACATCAAATAAACATTCATCCAATAATATCATAAAACACCATTCCTCCTCTGAATGTCTCTCTCCAAGATCTTATGTTTTCTGGATGAGAGAATCTAAAATAACATTACCTTTATTGGGAGAATAATCCATCTCAAATTTAAACATCTACTGATACTCAAACCAATTACTCTATGAAATATTCTAGTCTTGCTGAGACAAGACAAAAAACAATATATTTTGGAATGTGTATATGAAAAATCTCTCACCGAAGAGATATTGACACCAACAATTTAGAGCACGAAACAAAACTTCCAAATTAAATTCATGCATAGGGTAGTTTTCTTCATGGGTTCATTGTTTATTAAACCCATAAACTACTTTGCAATCAATTGAAATTATAACATCCCTTAAATATAAACCTTTGGATTTGAAATAAACTACATAACCAATTCTAGGATCTGGAAATGTTAGGATAAATAATGTCATAAATATTCTATTTAGCTCCAAGAAGGCCTATTCATATAGGTCCTACCAATATAAATTCACTCACTTATTAATAATTCTATAAATAGGAGATTATATATGGGATAAGTCCTAAATTAACCATATTTAATACCCATCTAAAAAATCTCATAATCTCAAACAAATTTCTAGGGAATTCTGATTTCATCACCTTTTTTACCTTATTCAGGTTTATATAATTTCCTACCTCAAAGATCATATTACTAAGAAGTAATAACTACTAGATACATAAGTGACACATAAATATATTCAAATAGAGTTGATGCGCTTAATGTGTACTAAATATAATTTCCCGGTTTCTTGCTTGCTTCTCCAAGGTCCATGAGTACATGAGAATAACATCAAGAAACAGTATAATTAAGGATTCAATATATGGATAAGATCAAGTTCATGAGATACATCTAAACCTGTAGTTCATTTTTCAATATAAAGGGAATGAAGAGATACTCATAGAGCTCATATATACTTTTAAATGTTGTCTTAAGAATATCCTCCTCTATGACCTAAATATGGTTATAACCTGATTATAGGTTAATCATATAGAACCGCCTGGATCACCACATTTAATAAAACAAGTTAGTTATCCTCATAAAAATGAATCAATTATTCATATTCAACTAATTCATCAAACTTTAGTCTACATATTATTTAATACTACCATTAACCTTATTTAAAAACAATACTGGAGCACCACAGGGATATGTACTCTGTTTTGTAAAACCCTTTGACTCAAAGTCCTCAAGATGTACCTTAAGTTACTTCAACATTGCATATGCCATATGATATGGAGTAATTGATATAGTTTATTCTCTTGGAACAAGTTAAATATCATATACAATACCTATATTATGAGGTATTAATATAAGGCCCCAACTTTAAACCTTACTTAATCTTGAGTTATTACAAGATTACACATTGAGGATCTTTTCAGGTTTAGAGTTTTAGAGAATTTGATCATGAAACTTTCATTACATTGCACATATAAACAAAGTGGTTACATAAAAGACAGTATTCATTTTTTCCATCAACGGAAACATATTTAAAATAAAACATGGATTCTTTCTTGACACTTCCTTGACACTATCATCATATAATTTACCTTTCCCTTGACCTATGAAAAACATTTCAAAAAACTTGGGATGAGCATAAAAAGCTCAGTAAGGGTTATAAAAAATATGGAAAGGAAACATGAGTTCATATATACATAAGAATGATATCATACTTTACCCATAAAACATAGGCACTTTAACATACCTCATCAAATCATGAATAAATCATAGAAATCATAAGACATAAAATGTAACTTGAGGCATTCATAACATTCTTACATAGGGAGTAACCCTCTTGGTTACGATTGGAATACCCACCACAGTATATTCCCTAAATCTCTTCGGATAAACCTTAATGATTCACTCCTTTGTGTTACCCAATGCATTGGAGAGCTATATCGGGCTCACCCGCCCTTAGTTTATCACGGAACCAACCGTTTTCATAACAATGCACAAGAACCATATCATAAACATATCACATAAAACATGCATAAAGGAAACATAACATTTCCACATTTCAATCACAATATAACATTTTAGTATATTTAAATAATGAATCCATTCAAAAAGAAACCATTTAAAACATTTAATAAAGAGATTTTTGAATCAAAGTGTCCCATACCACCTTGAAGCTTTTAAAATTTTAAACCATTAATATCCATATAAATAAATCCTTAAAACCATTTTGAAAACCTGGATATTAATAAGAACAAATAATTAAAGTATTTAAAGCGATATTTTTGTTAAAGGGGTTTTACCAAAATTAGACACACTTAAATACAATAATTGAAGAATAACTTTTAGTCAGAACTTTATAATATCATGAGAATAAATGGATTCATGATATAATATTACAAAGGACAGTATATACACCATATAAGAGTGAATTGGTTCATAACAACAATGAAGTCTCAATAGAAATGTCAAATGTGATGAAATCCATTATAAAGAAGGTATCCTTAAATTAAGGATAAATCAATCTCAAAATAATGTGTGACAAATATAAATACACCCAATATAAGTGGATATTAATTGTAAAATAATAAAAGTTCATTCACACATATTCAAAGGATGACATATTCAATAACTACATGTTGAACCCAATGAAATCAAAATTAGGTTAAAAAGTTCCCTTGGTAAAATTCGACAGCCTAACGACATTACTTCAAAATTCTGAAAATGAGTTTATGAGAGATAAAAAGGGAATATCATCACTTGGAAATAAAAGTTACAACAATAAGGATATAAAAGAACATATCCCAACCTAATATTATGTGAATTAAAAGACATAACAAAAGAAGTATTTTAAAAAGAGGAGGGTGAAAGGTCCCCTTACCGAGTCGGGTAACTTTCGAAATGTACACCCCATGGAAGAAGGGACATACAATGAAGATGGGAATACCCATAAATGAAATTATACTACAAAAAGTGTATAATAATGGGATGTATATACACCACTCAAAGGAAATTGTGGCAAATGTAGCATAAATCTCATGGGAATAAAAGTGAGATGAAAAATCCCTTACGAAAACTCGGCAGCCTAATGACGCCACTTAAAACATCCAAAAATGGATTGGTTAGAGGAAATAGGGTCTCTCATAATAACAATATAAAGTTTAAAGAAATAGGAATACAAAATAACATCCACCAACATAACAAATATGAGCTTAAAAGAAGTTACATAAAGGAGAGTACTTAAAAAGAAAGAGAGAGGTTGGATCTCTTACGAAAATTCGGCAGCCTAACGGCACCACTCAAAACATCCAAAATGGATTGATGAGAGATAACAGGGTCTCTAATCATATGAACATAATAATTACAGTATGAGTAATATACAAGAATATCCCAATAACAAAAAAGACAAGCTTTAAAAGGAATGACATAAAAGAGTGTACTTTAAAAGAAAGAGAGGAGTCGGATCCCTTACCTCAAGTACAACTTGTCTTGTTTGTTTCTTTATATTCCTAAATAATAAACTTTGGTCAATTTATAATTGCTTAAGGACCTCCTATAAATATTATTATTAAGTTCATATCACATATTTTAATCTTATAATAATTGTTTAATAATATGAGTTCATATCAGACATTTTTGTCGATGTTTGGTACATGAGTCAAAAATTGAACTTGTTGGAAAATAATATTCCATGTAGTTATAGGTACATCATATCCATAATAGTATTGATGTTTTAAATTTCATATATATACAGTATATATTCATTTTATACTAATCCATAGCATTTGGTTATAAAAAATAAAAGAACTGTTCATGGAGACGGTAGGTCTTACGTACGCATGAACGCTACTTTCATTTTTTTGTCATATTAATGGAATTAAAACAAAATGATAGATATATATATGTTATAATTCCATAATGATATCCATAATTTAGATTTAATATATTACATATATATCCATTATATATATGTACTTATAATAGTACATAACATTTTGAGATAAGAAATAAAATGTACCGTTCATGGAGACGGTAAGCCGTACGTACGCATGAACGCTACTTCCATTTCTATTTCATATTTAATGGAATTAAAACATAATGATACATAATAGTATTTTAATTCCAGTATGGTATCATATATAATATCATTAAATATATCCTTTATACATACCACATATGGTATTAACGAATAAAATCACTTTGAGGGGGCAGTAGTCCGCACTTCCTTAAATGAAGATATCGCGTTTACCCATAATGGAAACCATAAGGGTATGCCATAAATGAAAAATACATAAGCTTAAGTAAAACATAAACATACTATATATCATATATAAATATATTTTCATCTTAATGTCCACCTTTGAAGGTGTTAGAAGAATGTTGAACAATCATCGTTTCGTGAGGCAGAAATTCACCATCCACAGAAACAATATGTTCTTTAACCATTAGACGATGGTGTGCATAATTTTAGCTCAAATATTTCTTATAAAAACATCCTAGTATATTTAAGATACTGTATTTGTTACAAAAGAAATTAATAAGAAGAGTTTAGGGGGGTGGAGAAGTAAAATAAAACAAAAGGACACAAGTGAAGACATTACCTTAAAATCGGGTAACTCCCTTTGGTTTGAGCTCAAAGGCTTCCTTGGGAAGACTTATTCCCAAAGTGAGGCTTCAATGAGTTAGAGAGGGATGTGGATAGACAAAATGGTCAGGGTTTGGCCGAGCCAAAGGCTTTGGAAGTGTGGTTAAGGAGGTAGTGGTGGGGACCTTTTATAAGAGGAGAGGAGGGGCACTCTTGGAAAGTAAGGAAATGTTGCTTTATTTAGAATGAGTTTCGGATTTTAATGGTCCCAAATTGATGTGTTTCTAGGATTAGGTGATAAGTGTTCTAAATCCACCCATACAATAGGTTTTAGACATGTGTAGGTCTTAGATTGTACATTATCATTCCATTTTATTTAAATCGTTAAATAATGAGGTCATTGCTGCATCACTGTGATGTAATAAATAATTTAATATATTTAATGTCTAAAAATTATAAAAACCAATCCTGATGTAGGAAATCTTTTTATCTTTCTAATAAATATTTATATTCAAAAATCTGACTTGTATAACCCCATGTAAATTGTTTTTAGTAAAACATCTCATGTGTGTGACATTTTTACTTTAACATTAAATAAAAAGGTATTTATGTCATTTTCCAACCAAAGTGGCCCCATGGGGTCCCCAAGTTGACTCATGGATTGTCTTGGTCGGCCATGACACATAAAATGAGGGTAGGACACGTGTCTAGGTCATTTAATTTTATTATAACATTATTCTTACCTTAAACTACACTAATTACCTCTAATCGCGATTAAAAACTTAATAAGTTACTATTCACCAAAACATTATTTTAATCCCATTGAACCAAATTTTACTTCTTAATGAAAACCATGTACGTAGGATTTTTGAAATTCAAAACACAAAGGTGAAAAAATTTCATTTAAATGGAAAATCAGTTTTTGTAAATACCACTTTGTGGTTTCACTATTCATAAAAAATTGACGTTTTTCAGAAAATTACCAAAAATTCACCGTAAGATATATTTGATATTCCAAATTAAAAAATGATGTCTATTTTAAAAAATTAAATACAAATAAGTTTCATTAATTAATTTAATAATTAATTCCCGCTGTCAAAACAAATAGCGTGTTTTTATTTAACAAAATGTATCAAAAGATTCACACTAGTTTAAGTCCGATTTTAAAGTGAAATTAATTCCAACGAACACTATTGGATTAAATGGTAAAAATATATTATAATTTCACTTTAAAACCAATTAAAAATATAATATATTCATATAAAAAAATTAGATTAAAAATTGGTTTTAAATTAAAATACAACAATTTTCACTATTCATTAAAAATTGAACTTTTTCGGAAAAATACCAAAAATTTACACAAAGTAAATTTTGATGTCCCAATTCTAAAGAATAATTTTATTCTGTCAAAATATAACACATAAAAATGTCAAAAAGTGTATTTAAAAGAGGTTCTCCATCAAAATGTGGTTAATAAACCTTTTAAAGAATATTAGAATGTTTACGCTTAAAATAGGATTTATTCGCATTTTTAATCCTCTAGCATTTATTTTAAAAAGTAAAAATATTTGACAAACATATATAATAATTTTTTAGTTAGTTCTATTCATTCCCTCCATTAAAACGGCTAGGCGTTAACTACTATTTGAAATAATATTATTTTATTATTAGAGTGCAACGTTAGATTCCCAAGAAACTCGTTGTTGCATATTGGGTACAACATCGAGCATAGTGTCCCCTTTAAAGTAATATTAATATTTTATTCAAAAATATGGATAAATTTAAAAATTTCATATTCTTTATTTACCAGGGGTGTTACAATTAAAGATAAATCCTCTAGAAATAAATCATGATAAAGGTCCACTACATGAGGAAAATAAGAGGAGTCTTCTAATGGCTCCCGCCAAAGATCCAAACATATTACCTACACTGTAATAGCTCCAAAAAAACTCATATTTAATCCCATAATTCTTTATCCAATATTCCATTCACCTATTAAAACATTCTCCCTTTTAGGTTTAGTGAAGGATACTCATCTCTTGTAGTAGTCGATGTTCACCTTGTAATGGGTCAACCAGCCCATGATAAAAATGACACTGAATCTGGATATATCAAAAATCATGAAATCAAATATATTTATATTTTGAGTAACTACTATGGGATATCTTGGAAATATCTAAAGGCAATACACTTTCTTCCCCAAGGGTGTATTAATTGATAGAAATTTAGAATATAACATGACTGGAAAGTCAAGAAAAATAATAAATTGATAAGATATAAATAAATGGGATTCCCATGTATCAAAAAAGGAAGAAGATATCATATATGTGACCAATATTGTACCTAGAATAGTTTATTGTTTCTATCCATTATTATTTGGAACCTCGTCCACTGTATAAACTCTACCGACCTCAAATCCATGGGCCCGCTCCTTAGGTGCATAACTTTCTTGGGTCATCAAAGTCTGTAAGTTAGAGTCTGTTACTAAGGACCCAACTATATATATGATATATAGTTTTCATCTACCTAATACCCCTATTTAAACCTATCTACAACTCCCTTTAATATATATAGTAAATATTCCCAATATTTCCACACAGATGACACATATTCTCTGGCCTTGGAAAAAATTTTGGGATACTGCCCACTCTTCCCATAGTTGAAAATCTGGGACCTGCACATCCTACAATGGGGGATGAAAAAACCCTACTCTTCTATTATTTTATAGAGACCCAATTCTTATACATATATTATTATAAGATTTTTAAATATAATTATCCAATAAGTACAAACCAATTATCATGATGCCCAATGTCTTTGGAAGACTAGGCTCATATTGTATTGAACGGAAACTAAAACATGACATGTTTATTTTATTATACATAATGATATATTTAATATATTTGCGATACTAAAACTAAATAAGATAACCTAGGTAATACATAAAATGGTTGGACTAAAAATCCCAATAAGGGAAAAAACATGATAAGGAAACATAACATGTGAGTTAAAGGTATGGCATGATATCATAAAAGAGAATGCTCATGCGTAATCACATGGAGGAAAAACATAAAAAACATGGTATAATTAGTTAATAGTAACATAAGAAATGTGTAATAAACATAAAATATGACATAAATATGTGTCAAGGATAACTACATAGTTGATATCTCATAGTTTAAGATTTCCCATAATGTATTAGGTTTACTCCCTAATCTGATGCATAACGTCGCATGAGACACAATATGTACCCAATGAATTGGAGTGAAATATATTCACATCCATTATAACATGTCCATGATTATGTGTGATAAAATAATTAAATAAGTCATATGTAATAAAAATAATAATTACCCATGGAATGAAAATGGTTGCATAGTCTTTCCTCATATCATAATTAATGGGGATTTCAAAATGAAAGAATTTTCTAAATGAACATAATGAATGTATTAAAAATTAATTGAATTTAGAATAAGATTGAAATATATGTGAGATACATATATACAAAATTTAAAATAATTCCATAAATTTAAATATACAGAGAGAATATTGGTTAGAGAGATAATGGTTATACCCCAAAGAAAAGGGCGGTTTAGAGAGATCTATTACCTCAAGTCCAATTCATCATTTATGTTCTTTATCATCATAAATAATAAAATAATATTAATAATTTACTTCCTTAAGAACAATTTTCAAGTTTATTATTCTTTTTATTTCATTTATTACCATTCCATATTCAATCACTTAATTAATTAATTTCACATTAGACATTTTGATGATATTCAGATCATATGTCCAAAATCACATTGGTAGGTTGAATAAGGATAAAGTGATAATTATTTAAAAATTTAGATAATAATTATCAATAAATAAATACCTTTTTTATACATCAATTATAATTTTAAAGCAATTCATGAAATATGGGTATGAAATATGAAATATTTTATAACCATAGAGATGGTAGGTCGTACATATGCATGAGTAACATTTTCATTTGTGAATTATCATGATGGAAAGAGGGTAAGTGTTATTTTAACTTTATAAAATAATAACTATATGATCAATAAAATATTATTTATATAAACACACATATATACATATGATCCATGTGATATGATACTGAAAAATGAATCACATCACCTTATAGAGGTGGTAATCTACATGTGCACACAGATGACATTTTCATATTTTAATAAATTTAATGGTAAAAACATAAGGCTCAGTACGGTTAGTGAGGACTCAACAAGTGCATCTAAGAGACCTATGATCAAATCTGAGTGGAGACATATTTCTGGGTACTATAGCAGGAACTGTTTGGTACTGTAGCACCCAGAACTATTCATCCATCTGGTCCGGTGGGCCACCGATTTGGTCATCAGGTCTTGAAAGGCTTTCAGTCCACCCAAGGCCTTTGGGAAAGTTGACTCTTAAGGCCTTCGGGACACCTTATGGCCTTAGCGCCACCCCAAGGCCTTCAGGCCACATGATAATGCAAATGTACCAGCACTAATTAAAGGGACAAGGCTTTAGATGAAGATTTAGTGTAGGCCCATTTACTATAGAAGAGATAACTAGAATTGGATGTTTGAGAGGGTATGAAATTTTCATTGGTACAGTGCCTGTGCAGATTTTCATAAGACATCCTGCGAACCAGCCCTACAAAGGAAGAGTACTGATATCATGACATATACTAGGTAGTATCAGTTCCAAGTTGTCTCGTCTGGGTGATTCCCACTAATACCTACAGGTCATGCAATTGTCTCTATGACATCGGGTCTTGTAAGGGTTCCCCTTCACCCCTTGATAAGTGAATTATCAAAATATTAAAAAATGAAGGCCTTCAGACCATTTCATCATAATAAATGGAATGGTAAGAAAATATATGATATATTAATTTAAAAAAATATAAATATTTCATGAATACAATATATATATATATAAATTTTGTTGGGACCAAGTTGAATGGAAAAGGAAGTTTGAAGAGTTATCCTTTGCAGAGTGTTGTATTTTGTTGTCAAAGAAGAAAAATCAACTCATGTTGTAAAAGGACCAGAAATTAGAAGATGCTTTGCTGATTTGTATTTCAAAAATATCATAAGTTAGGAGAACTTGTGATGCAAGACTTATGAAGGAAAGGGGGAGAAATGATGGTGCCAATCATATACAATTTTGATTCGAAGGAATGATGATGCTGGAAGATGTGATGTTTCAGTACTTCCCATTGTAACTCTGACGATGCTAAAGTTGATCTATCAAAGGATATATATCACGATAGTGGAGTTCGTGATGAAAGCTGAAGAATGGTTATGGAAAGCAGTGAAGAGAGAAAATGACAAAGCAATGGACAATCTGGGGGCGTCAGAAAAGCATATTTTAAGGTGTAACGGTTTTCCAGTGTTTTCCAAATTTTAGGGGCTGAAAATTGGGAGATGAAGATGTGTATTTGGAAATGGATGGAGCGTTCAAGATTGAAGATGGTTTAGATTTTTTCATGCAAGGAATGATTCATGACCAGAACATGAAAAAATGACAAAGGCATGGAGTGCGCGGAAATTTAAGCAAGTTGCACACAAAAATAAAGTTGTGCGCGCAATATATACGGGTTGTGCGAAATATTTGTGGAAGGAAAAAAATATCAGTGGGATGCACGGAAAAATGAACGCTGCATGAAATAGTAGCAAGATGCATGAAAAATTAGCGGGATACGCGAAAATTAGAGTGCTTCGCTAAATAGAGGAATTATGTTTTCGCGTAAAAGGTGTTTTGAGATCAGAAGTTTGAAAATTAGAAAAGGCATGAGGTGCACGAAATATTGGAGCATTTCACGAAATGTGATGTTGCGTGAAAGATTTGTTACGCGCATGCAGAGGGTTTTACATGCAGATTAGTGGTTTTCGTGCTGGGTCAAAAATGCCTATAAATACGAGGCTAACCCTTCTCATTTGTTAATGCTCAACACTTAGAAGAAATCCTGAGCTCTGGTGCGCATAAATTATAGGCTAAGTGAGTTGTGAAAAAAAAAGAAGTTTGCACGAAAAGAGGATAGCTACGTGAAAAATTGAGAAGTTGCGCGAAAAAGGAAAGTTTCACGAAAGAGTTTTTCGCGCTAAAAGGGAACTTTTACACGCAAGACACTTGAATTGCGCGCAAGGTATTCTAAAGGCTGTGTGGAAAATTTGTGGTCTTCGCACATATTTAGTTGTGCGTATGGGAGTTCTTACCAGCTTCTGGGTATGAAAGTGAGGATTTGTACTTCAAAGAATAAACTGTTCAATGGTAAAGAAGCACTGAAATATTGTAATACCCTATTTGTGCTAAGAGGGTGCACGCACGCTTGAGGATTGTTTTCCAAGTGCTACACGAGTGTAAGGGTATATCCTACTCGTTGTATTCCACATCAAATGATTGTTTTTAGTGGATTGTGTTGTACTGGATTATTTCCATACCATACCAAGGATGTAGCTACTCTTGTTTAGTTGTGAACCATGTAAATCTTGTGTTCCTGTGGTTGTGTGTGTTCAGCAGGGAAGAAACTCTTTAACATGAGGCGAAGGTTGTTTCAATTAGAAGGAAGCATAAAAATAAAAATATATCTCTGATTCAACCCCTCCCCCTCTCAATGATACTTGGATCCTGACTGGGAACTTCAAATTTTATCCATCATCATAAATATCTAGGAGAGGTGATGATGGAAAACGAGTAACATCGACTTTCGAGACGGTATTCCTCCATACACACAAACAATGATTTAATTTCCCATTTGATGGAAGCAGATATGATTTTATCTTATTTAATTAAAATAATAAAATAAAATTATAAAAATATAACAATGTTATTGCCTCAAATTTTTTGAATTATATTTGATGTATTTTGAAGGAGAAATAAAATGAAAAAGCATGGTTAAGAATTATACCTCTTATTCGAACAACATCTTTATGCTTTCACCAAATTTTATAATATGAGGGTTTTTTAATAAAAAATATGCATATAAGAAGTTATAAGGGAAGTAATAAAGGTATTTTTCAATTATTTTCTAAACCCCAAGGCTCTTGATGTGTGACGTGGATTGGAGTGGGGGTTCCCATTTATAATTGAGGTGTGACAATTTTAAAAATACCCAAAAGTATTCAATAATGGGAAGTCACCCTTAAGAAAATTGCCTCCAAAATTGATTAATTATTTATTTAGGGATTATAAGGTCGTTATACACATAAATATTAAAATACACATTTTCAAAACATGTTATTACCTTTAACTTTATGGTGACTCTATTTTACCATTATTGTTTTTACTACGACAACTAGTTTTATACAATGATAATTTGTCCTTCAGGACTAAAAGTAAAAAAATAACTGTTATAAAATATTAAACCAATGATTCTAAATAAAAATTAAAATTTATCAAATAAAAAAACTATTTGTGGTGAAATTAATTTTAGCACAGATTCATGTAACACGCAAAACCTCATTTTAATCATAACCACATTAATTAATATTTTCTGTTTTACTATTCAATAAGACCAGAAATCAAGTCAAACATATTTAATAATATTAAGTAATATGATTACAAATATTGATAAATTTTATAAAATTAAATTTATTAAATTATCATGATTAAATTTAAAATTAAACATGAAAATTATTTAAAAAATGTTTTCTCAAGAAATGCATTTTCCACACATAAGATGATCTTACATTAAATATATGACTAGTTTTTACCATTATATGAATTAAAATTAAAGTAAATAGATATATAATCCATAAAACTCATTTATAACTTTATTTAATGTAGTTTATTTTAATTTATTAAAATATATAATCTATATGCACTTAAAAGTAGTTTACAGAAAACTGTGTTTTTGGTATAAATATAAATTTATACCAAAATCATGATAGTTAATAATTAAAATGAAATTAAATATATTATATTAATTAAAATGGTTTATATTTAAATCTAATAATAGATCCAAAATATAATGGGACCTTTAAACTATTTTATTTAAGGAAATGAAATGAGAGTATTTGTAAAATTGGTAATTTTCACTATTCACTGAAAAATCAATCATTTTAGAAAAAAACCCAAATTTTAACCTATGTTAATTTTTTATGTTGATCTAAAAAATTAATTTGATTTTATCAAATAAAGATTCTTAAATTTTCTTAAATTAATAATATTATTTCCTCATAAAATGCAATAAAAATAACTTTTGAGGAAAATATATTTTTACGACATGAAATATATTTACAGGAGAATTGTGTGATTAATTAATAAAAATTTATTAAAACATTTATATTGAATAAAAAAATAATATACAATTCAAAATTTAGTTAATAAGGTTCAAACTCTCCAATTTCACAGTTAGATTATAACAGTCATATTTAAATAATAATATTCCATGGTTTGTTTAGGCTCAGTGTTATGTGCCTTATACACTATTAAAAATAGAATTATTTATTAAAAACTGAAGTTTTTACATTCTTACACCATTAATAAATTACACCCTTAAAATATCATATTACATAATTAAGGGAAAATAGGTTACGATACTTCTGCTTTGTGGATTCCTTTGGTTCCCAAGTTTCTACTTCATATTTATAGTTTTCCATTATACTATAAATAGGTAAGTTGTCTTATTGTGTAGAATTTTATCTCTACAATCCAAGATATTAATTGGTTGATCTTTATAAAAGAGATAATTCCCTATTTGTACCAACTATGAATTTAGTATATGTGAGGGATCTGGTATGTACTTCTTCAAGGGGGATACATGGAATACGTTGTGTGCTTGAGATAGGGATGGTAGGAGTTCTAGTTAACAATACCAAACTCTAATGAGATCAAAAATATCAATGGGTATGATGTACTTGGGAATTAGTTTTCCCATATTCACAAATATCATGACTATCTTCTATATAGATATGTATTGAAACACTTTATCCCTAACATCAAACTCAGGTCTCATCAATGATGGTCTGCATAACACTTCTGTTGACTCTAAGTTGTCTGGATTTGTTACTGAATGGTACGAACCTTTTATACTATTTCATACACCATTTCACATTTCAAAATATCAAATTATGTAAATTGATTCCAACACATAGGTTTTTCAAATATCTTCCCATAAAGTGATTCATATAGTGCAATTTGGATACTTGAGTTCAAACTATTATTATACAATAACTAAACCAGAGGAGGATATTGATACCATCATCCATTGAAGTCTAGTAATAATTGTCTATACATGTATTTATGTGTTGGAATAGACCAATTATATTAGCCACAAATTTGGATGTTATAATCTATACATAGTTTTAGCTAAATATATTGAAATTTTTTTAGGATAATCTAGAACATGGAGGTGAATCTTGGATCTTGGTTAGATAAAATGGATTATGGTGTTCCATGTAAACTCATTACCACTCTGATGTATATCATAAATAGTTGATCAGGTGGGAAGTCCTCTAGAATTTAAATGAATTGACTATTATTCACAAGGTGAACTACTACCACCCATATGAAATTATTTAATCTTGATGTCTTTGGAAGACTAGTTAAAAATACTATGTTGATGTTTTCCCATTTTTATGTCAGTATGGGTAATGGTTGAAACATCCACTTATACCATTACCTTTAATCCTTCAATTGATGGCATACCAGACACTTCTATGTATTTTCCATGATATCCTTATTTATATTAGACCACCAATAGTTCTCTCTATGATCTCGATAGATCTTTATGCACCTAGGGTGGATGGAGAAGGTCGATCTTTGTGCGTCCTTCAACAACTTTTTTTAATCATAGGATTTTATGGTACACATAGTCCTCACCCAAATCTTACAACTCTTTCTTCATCAATTTTGAAATCATGAGACTTCCCTATTCTTACTACCTTCACATTATCTTTATTTTCAAGATCATATCTTTAAGCATCCATTATCATCTCCATAAGAGATGGTTGTGTAATAATCTGAGAACAAAATGTTGATTTTACATCCTTAACCATTCCCATGTCCATCTTTTTCTCATCTAAGAATATTTTATCCTTCTCAATTCTCATCAGGGATAAGGTTGTCAGATCCTTTCGACCTATATAATCTTCCACTAACATTTATTTTCTTATATCGTAATGGATTGAACAGTTATAGTCCTTAATTAGCTCTAAATATAGTTTTTGGTGCATATTAATATTCAAATATTTCAATATATATTTAAGTATCTTATGTTCCATATACAATTCACATTTATCCCCATAGAGATAATTTCAACAAATTTTCAATTCAAATATCACTACAGCCAACTCCAGATCATGTGTTGGATAGATATATTCACAAACATTCAAAATATTTAAGTAATAGGATATCAATTTATCGTTAAGAAATTGTACACATCCTAATACCTTCATGAAATCTTTTCTAAATACCACGAAAAGTTCTACACATGAGGGAAACATGAGGATTGGTGTAGGGATATGCCTCCTTTTCAACTCTTGAAAGTTATCTATGCATTAACTTGTCTTGAAAAACATTAAACCCATTGGAGTTATCTTGGTAAGAAGGTTTGAAAATCATGAGATGTTTATCAAAAATCATTGGTAATATCTAGATAGTCTATGTAAACTATGGATATCTATTTCAAATTTTAGTCCGGGAACTCATCAACCGCCTTTGTCATAGAAGGGTCCACAAATATCCATTGGTTAGAGGTAATATTCCCCAATAATGATACTTAATTATTCTATAACTCTCATTTACTATAATATTCATACATATTCTCTTTTCACAAGGTCCTTGGAAACATATTCAAATGAACCTCATTTACCTCCTTGATTTTAGATTATATTAAAATATCTTCTATAATGACCACAAAAATATTTTCAAGGTAATATCTAAAAACAATATTAATCAAGTCCATAAATTTATAGAGCATTAGTTATTACAAAAGGAATATCAATTAATTCATAGTATCCATACCTTTTTCTAAAAGGTAGTTTTCGGAATATCTTCCTTATTTATCTTTTAATGGTGATATCCTAACTAAAGTCCCACCTTAGAGAAATAAAGGGCCCTAAGTAGTTGATTAAGCAAGTTGTCTATCCATTAATGGGTAAATTTGTTCTTTATCATGATTTTGTTTAGTTCAAGAAAATAAATACATAGGAACATTTACCCATCATTCTTATTAAATAAGAGGACCGACACATCCCATGGTGAAGTAATCAAATGTATAAAACCCTTTATTAATTCTATTATAACCTATTTTTCATATCTTCCAGCTGAAATGTTGAAATTCTTCAAGGAGTCTTACATATGGGTAGAGATATAGGTACAAGTATGATTAATAACTCCACCTATAGAACATGAGAATGGCCATACAACCCTTCAGGGAATACAAAAGTAAAAATATTCATAGTAGACATAACCAAAATAACTATTCCATCCTTTGTATCAATCATTTGGGATATATATATTTGATGATAAGGTAATAATATCCATGATTTAATAAAAGATTATAGGTAAGATTTATCCTCCATCTTAAACTTGTATATAATAAGATGATGACTTAGGATGTCAGGATTGATCTCCCTCTCTTGATAGTTGATGTTGGATTTATATAAGGAGAGACTCTCCATGCCCAATAAAGAATCAAACTCTAATAAGGGAAGTAGGAAAAGATTTTATAGAATATTTAGTCCCCAAAAATTGATCAGGGAGGATTTATATTCATGGGATGTGACCATTGATTTGTTAATTTTTCTCAAATATTGCTCAATCCTCCTATTTTGAGGTGGTTACTGAATAGTTCTACTAAACATGGAATATTTGATATAATTCATGGAACTAGAATAAAAAAATTATTCTCTATTATAGAATGAATAATTAGAATACCTTTCATAATAACATTTTTAGGATCCACCTTAGTGGTAGTGATAACATATTCCATTCCTTTATCTTCATGGCTTAGAGGATGTTTCCATTGATTTCCACTGGCAACCCTTCACTTAGGCTAACAGCTTTTATAATACCCATGTTCCTTGTAGTTGAAACACTCCACCAGAAGATGAGTGTTGATCTGAACCTTATTATCATCTTCTACATTAGTGGGTTTCCTCATTTCCATCCAAAAATGATTATCCTGATTCCCATATTTTCCACATTTGAAACATATTTTGGTTCCCTTGAGATCCTTTTTTTGTGCTTCTTGCAAAACCTAATGCATGGGGTATTTTTGGTTTTCATTCCACCATGATATTTATCTATTGTTATTCCCAAAGAAAACCCCATTTTATGTTTTTTTCCTAGTCCCACAAGACCATTGATATTTATCAATCTCCATCATAACTTTGAGGGAATAAATGGAAATATATTTATAACTTTCAAAGTCTAGAATCTCTAATGTTTTTTCATAGATTTGGATTTAACCCACTAACGAAGTGGTCCACCTTAAATTCAGTGATGATAAAGCGAGAGGAATAATGTGAAAGACTTCACTACTAGAAAATGGACTTATACCAATAGACCTATACCAACGGTTTTGGACAAACTATTTGTATAAGAATCATAAAATGACTCTACACCAACAGTTTGGCCCAAACCGTTTGTATAGGTTGCATAATATGACCCTATACCAATGTTTTTTTTCCAAAAACGTAGGTATATGTGGTAGATATACTAATGGTTATATAAAATAATTATTATGACCTTATTTAAAGACTATATACCAACAATTCGTTTAAAACCATTGGTATAACCTCTATTTAAATACCCTAAACCAACGGTTTGGAAAAAACCATTCGTATAGGCACCAAAAATCACAATACCTATAAATATGGTTTTCCAAACTGTTTGTATAGGTATTATGATTTTAAATGAAATATAATATTAAATAACATTGAATACGTCAAAAATTAATTTACTGATAAATATCTATATACATATTTATCTTATTTTTTCCAAAATATAATTGTATCTTAGTGGTTAAGTCATTGAAATATAAATTGAAGGTGCAGGGATCAAAACCAGCCGGGTGTTTTATTTGAATGACCTATATTGATGGTTTTGAAAACCATTGGTATAGGTATTTAATATTACATATACTGATGGTATGGAAACTTTTGGTATATCCCACATATAAGAATTATTTTCCCAAACCATTTGTATTGGTCTTTAACAATACCAAATAAGACAACGACCACCCAAACCATTAGTATAGCCTATACCAATGGTACTAAGACTTATACCAATAGTTCCAAATCATTGTTATAAGATTTGTTTCCAATAGATATTGTGATGTTTTCCTTAGAAACCCCAATAAAACCATCTTCCTTTTTCATTAGTCCTAGGAACTGCCTATCCATTTTTTAGATGGAGAGTTTTGGGAAAATATTTATTGAAAAATATTTTCTTGAAGTCTTCCCATTCCATGTAATAAATATCCTCTTTATACTTTCTATTCATTATTATCTTACACAACTTATTAACATCTCCCTGAATGCAATATAAGAACAAAACAAATTTATTTTACTCAATGCATTAGAGTAAAAACAATATCTTCTCATCAGGGTTAAACCATTATTCCACGATGAGTGGATCATAAGATCCACTAAGGTTGGAGGCCTTTTTCATATAGAATACTTGAAAAAATTGATATTTCCTAGGAGGAGGAGGTAAATTTATATGATTCATGTTATTATTCATAACATGATCTAGTTGAGAACGTTCTTACATGAAGTTCCCATCTCCCATTCCCATAAGGTTAGGTATATCATTTGGGTAAACATCACAACACCTATAGTTTTGGTTCTCATCCTGGTTTCTCCTATTTAATTCCATTATCTAAAAAACAAAAACTAAGATAAGAATAAATTTACTAAAAAACATACTAAAAAGAAAAATATAAACTTGGAGGAATAAATTATATATGATAAGTATATCGTTACTTATGAGTCTCTAGGGTTTAATATAGGTTATCCATTGTAATTTTTCGTATGATTTTTTCTAACCGAACAATTCTTTCAAGTCCATTATAATGGATTTTGTATAGTTTGTAAATCTATAAAATATATCCCCTAGAATTTTCAAACCAACTGTGCAACAAGGCCCATTACCATACACCATGTGATTATCGAGTAAAATTCCAATAAGCCCTTTTTGGGGTTATCACCCTAAGCACAAATGTGGTAGTGCCACATCCTTTTGTAGTATCTAGAATGAGATTTAATTTCTTGGAAACCACTCACTCCATCCTTCTTCAATATTATAGTCTATTTTAATATACATAGACTTATCCATAGGATTATCAATAAATTATTATAATCTTCATCCATTACAAAAACTAGAACATGAAATGATACCAAAAATAGTGACCCATTCATTTTACACATATTATTACAAGATTTCTAAATATAAATATCTAATAAGTACTACCCAAAGATCGAGAGGCCTAGTTTCCTCGGAAGACTACCTTCATATTACATCAAAAGGATACAAAAACATGACATCCTTATCATAAGATCGTAGAAACATAAGAAATAGAGTAGCAATATATAACATGAAATAAACATTATAACACCCCGATATTTTGGGAAATAATTTTTTCAAATGAATTTAGACTTTTTTTTGATATTTTTATTACATGAAATATAGAATGTAGCCAGTGTTATAAGCAACACTAAGTTTAAAAAAAATCTGACATGCTATTAAAATATTATTTTCTGATTATTATCACCATAAATTTTGAATGGATATTATAAATAGGATTAAATAAATTATGAAAATATTTAGTTTATAGATGTATATAAAATTAATTTTTCAGTGGCCAATTAATTATAAATTAAAATAAAAACTATATTAAAATGAAGGAATTTTTTCTAAAAAACTATTTTTATCAAAAGAAATTGTTTTAACTAAATAAATTAAACCATTTTTTGGGGAATTATTTTCATTAAATTTATATATTATATAATCAATAAATTTTTTAACATTCATCTTACGTTTTTTCTATAAAATAGATTATAATAAATCTAATTTTATGCTTAAAAACTATATTTTTTTAAAAATTTGTTTTGTCTTTTTAATACTTATTTTACAACTGATGTTTAAAATGTTTATAAACATTATTTTCAATAATAACTTATATATATTAAATAATCATTTCAAAATTATCTTAGGGATAATATTTAATAATTTTATGAGAAGATAAATTCTGTGATTAACCGTGAAAAATACAAGATTTTATTAAGAATTTTTATTTTTTAATAATTTTTAAATCATAAAAATTGTTTGAAGATGGTTTTAAAAGAGACGTTAGTTAAATAATATATATTACTATAATTTATCTCATTTTAATCATTCTAATATGTAATTTTTATATAAAATCTATTTAAACTTTCGAACATTTTCTCATTAAAAACCTGCCTTCTCACCAAATATGTGAGATTAGTTTAAATTAAAATTTTCCTCTAATATTAATAATATTTGGAAAATGGATTCCATATTTGGAATTTTATTCGTTTTACTATAAAATATGTTTAACTTATTTTCCACTTAATTAATAGTTAAAACAATAAAAATTATTTACTACGATTATGGGGAAAGAGGTTTTATTGGGGGGGGGGTTATACAAAAAAGACAAGGGTTAAAAATGACCCAAAACATGTAAAACAAAATATTTATGGCCAAATTTAGACATTATATGTTCTAGTACTAATAATGGGACTTTTGGTATCCTTTTTTTATGTGATAAACCTGGTTACATTTTTTTAATTTAAAATATTACATCTTTTCCACTCATCTCACTTATCAAATACCACACCCTATACTCTACTATTCACAATTCCAAAAAAACATTTTTTAAAAAATAACTACCAAAATAAATTAGCTAATTACATAATCTCATACTAGAAGCCTTTTGTTTCATAAATTCAATATAAGAATCCTTTTGGTGAAAACAAAAATAAGTTGTCCGAAGAAGTGGTAACATCCCTAATCAAGAATTCTATTTTATTTATTCTACACCTCCTTAAATTATTATTAAACCATTATTATATAATAAAATATGTACATTAAATTTAATGAGATTTTATTATTTTAATTTAGTAACCTAAATCCTTATCATCTTTTACCAAATTTGTTACTAAATAATCATTCGTGTGTACGAAAGACCATCGCCTCGCCAACTAATGGTATTCATTTTCCAACACCACATCTCATGAATGGATATAATAATGGATTTATTGTTTATATATGATATTTATTATATAATTATTCATATTTAATCCTGATATCTCATGTACCTTCTTAATTTCAATTCCATACTAAAATGATAAAATCTTTTGTGTGTACAACAGACTACCGCCTCATGAAGAGATGTGATTCATTTTTCACATATGCCATATATGGAAGGAAATAAGGATGGTTTTAATGAAAATGTGTGTAATATAGAGAATTAGAATGATTTTATAATGATAACATATCATTTACCATTTTTATTTTAATCCTTCGAGAAAATGGAAACATCGTTCATGCGTATGTAGGACCTACCATCTATATGAACTATATTTTTCATTTTCTATATTAAAATTTTATGGATTAATTTATTTAAATATATAATTAATATATATGATATTTATATCATGTTTAACATTATATATATAATGAAACCATGATCAATGATAGAGGATAGAAAATACCAAACAAAAATATACGTAAAAAATGAAGTAGGTATTAACTAAAACAGAAATTTAACAAGGATTTGTAAATAAATGTATAATAAAAGGTTAAAAGTAATTAAAATATAGTATC
Source organism: Viscum album (assembly GCA_963277665.1). Classification (NCBI taxonomy): domain Eukaryota; kingdom Viridiplantae; phylum Streptophyta; class Magnoliopsida; order Santalales; family Viscaceae; genus Viscum; species Viscum album. The sequence goes on along the minus strand of OY728141.1, from coordinate 1,769,203,677 downwards.
ATATAAATAATTATGGTTCTATAATATATTTAAAATAAAATTATATTTATTATACTAGAGATTCTAAAATGTACAAATGAATTGAGACTGAAGGTAAGATAATTTCATCTCAAACGTTCTTTATTGGGACAAATGTTATGTTTTGCACCCATATTATTACATGAGTTTTATGTACTAACATTTTGAAATTTTATATCATGAATATACTTATATTCATGATATTTTATTTTTATTTTGATGTTATTACATAATGAGTATTACCATTCAAATGATTACTAATGAAGTAAGGGATTTTGGTCTCATAATTATTATCCATGAGACACATGCGATATTAACCACATGTTTTATTTATGTGGTGTATACACTTCCCATGAGATTATTTTATGATTATTATCCCGAAATTTATTGGGATTTACATATCCATTTTATGATTTCTCTTTCATGAGGTTTACAGTACAAATGTTTCCAAAGTGGTAAGTGTTTGGTGGGACAATATCATTGCCCAACAGGATTAATTATGTTTATGATTCTGATGATGAAATATTATAGTCCATCACTCAAAATACTCATTAATTTTATTATCCTATCTTTTTCATGATAATATAGGGTTTCTATTCATTTTCTTCTCTTTATGTACTTTACAATTGAAAATATGTTTTTTTATATCATCTTCATTTTTCTCTTTGGTAAAAAACCATTTTTCTTTTAAAATTGTGTTTTCTAAAACAATTTTAAAAATGTTTTTACCTTTCTTGAAATGATTTATTAAATTAATTTTTACCATTTTTTAACTTTTCATAAAATGTTTGGAAAGTAATCATTATCTCGTTTTCTAATCAATACATGTTTTTCTTTTACTAAAAATGTGAAATGGATCGCAGTTTTTACATGTATGACATGGACAAAATTTCCAACTATAATGACCATTATTTTATTTGAATATTCCTTTATTTGTTCTCATGATTATTTAAAAAAACTATTTTCCAAATTTTTTATAATTTAAAATGTTTTTTCCAAATTGGAAAGGTTATTTTACTCATGATAATTTTTAAATTATTTTTAAATTTCCATTTTTATGTTTTCAAGGATATTTTAAAAGAAAATCATTTTTATAATGATTTATCGTTTTAATTTTTTTTCAAAGTGGAATGGATATATTCCTAAATAAATGTTCCATGTGATATTGAAAAATGATTTTCTATCTAATATGTCATCCTTTTATGTAACTTATTTATCACCGTTCATAATATTTAATGATACCATCATTATTAATTATATGGATAACTATGGTTTATATTGATGAAATGATTATGAAACCCATTTATCTTTCCCAGGTTATGTTTCAGTGAATTTATGAAATGTTTATAAAACCTGTTTTGTTCACAAGGGTTATGATGTGATTATATGATGAATGTTTTATTATATTATTAAACACATAAGTATGGTTTTCATTATGACATGGTTGAGACATATATCTCACTGCATTTAATTCATTAATGCATTATATATCATGATATTATGATAATAAAAAATATTATGGAATTGATTCATTATGAGAAATAGGTTTATCCTGATCCACTAGAGGAAACATGTGAGTCCTGATCCGCTTTGGGAAAAAGGTGAATCCTAATCCACAATGAGAAATAGGTGATGAGTTGTGATCCACTATGTTGATTCTCTTTGTAGCTAAAATATACATATGAATTTATCTTAATATTTGTGATTCTTTCACACTTTTATGACATGATTTTTAAGTTTATGGTTTATTTATGATGATTTCTCATCCACATGGTCTATTTTTGATAAAATAATAATGTTTATGCCATGACTCAAGTTTGTGATCTATGACAGGTTGGGTATGAACTTAATAGTTTTCATACATCATCACATAAACTTATTATTATATTATGTTTTCATATGATTATAGATTCATATATCATATGTTTAATATTCTTAAGAATCATAACTCACCCTTTCTTATTTTTCCTTCCTCAGGTTATAAGGATAGATTTATGTAGGGTATGCCTAAGAGGAGTATTATGTGAGGAGATATTTGTCGAATATATTGAATATATTTCATGAAATAAGAAGGTTATGTTTATAGTATCTAAAGAAACTAAATGATTACAGTCTACATCCATGTGTTTATGTAATGTATTGAATATTCATCTAAAAGAATATGCTATTTTTTACGAAAATCTAAAGTCATTAAAATTGGTATCATAGAGAGGTTTAGTTAACATTTGGAAACTATGATTGGAAAAATTTAGTGAAATAACTGGGGATATTTATTAGGATATGTATAGAGATGTATCTATGTATATTTCTAATAATTATTCATAGTATTAGAAAATGTCCTAGAATTTTGTTAAATGATATATCAAGTAATTTATAAAAAATTAAATCTCTATATGGATAATACAAGGGAATGTTTCTCTAACACAAATTTACTCAGGGTTACTAAAGGGAATATTCTCTTTGACATGATCTTCACCTTGTGCATTATAATGATCCTTGATAGACACCTAGTTTGACACTCTTGGGAGATATGCTCTGGAAATTTGAAAATAAACCAAATCCAAACATACCTGAAAAACCAAGCTATTATTACAGAAAACGTAATCTTAAAAAGGATTTGTTAATAAATGGGTAATGAAAAGTAATATGTTTATAATATATAGTATGATAAATATGAGTATTATAATTCAATATATCTATATTAAACTTATATTTATTACATATAATGTTTGAACATGTTCCAAGGAATTGAAGACATAAGGAAAGAGATTTCAAGTCTCTCTTTAATTTCTAAGAGACATAATAAAAATAACTACTCATTTATTTTGTGTGGTTTATATACTTCACATCAGACATTTTATATCATTATTTTCATTATTTTCATGATATTTAAATTTTCATTTTATGTTATTCTTTACTTGGTCTTATGTTTAAAAATATTACTAAAGAGGTAAGGGATTGCTGACTCAATTTGCCTCCTTGGAGACATATGTTATGTTATAGAACTTTCTTAAATTATGAGGTGTATATAGGCCATTTTACTTGTAATATCATGAATTTATTTATTTTCATTATATTTTATTTTTCAATTAATGTTATTATTTCCTAGGTCTTATGATTCAATGAAACCAATGTGGTAATGATTTTATGACCCAATATTATCGTTTATAATGGTTATGTATGTTTCTTCTTCTGATGATGAAATATTATTACCTATCTCTCAAGAAAATCATTAATATTATTCTACTATGGTTATTTCATGAGAATACATGTTTTCCATTCAATTTATAATCTTTATATACTCAAGAGTTCAAAATAATTCTTTTAAGAAAAAATCAATTTATTTCTCTCTTCAGTAAAAAATAGTTTTTCATAAAAATACATTTTTCTAAAAATGTATAAAAAAATAAATACAAAATTATTCAAATAATTTAATAAAGACATATTTACATATATTTTACTTTTTAGAAATTTTTTTGAAAGGATTATTTATATCATTTTTCAAATAATGCAAATTTTACTTTTACCAAAAATATGAAATGAATTATTGTTTTAACATGTATGAAATGAATGAAATTTAATGATATCACAAACATTATTTTTTCCAAGTTTCATTTATATGATTTCAAAGGTTATATAAAAATAGAAGGATTTTGAAAATGCTTCAGGTTTTAAAATGTTTTTTTCAATGTGGAATAGACATTTTCTTCAAGAAATGTTTGAAATTATTTTTAAAGAATCCACTATAGGTTTGATGTTTTTTTAAAATAAATGTATTTTTATATTTTTTTATAAATTTTTTACCTTCAAAAAGTGATTTTAGTGGAAAATTTATCTTATGTAATAAATTTTCTAAATTTTTTTCGAAATAATTTTCAATTTATGATGATATCATTTGATGTTACATATTGTTTACTTGATATATGATCCAATTATTCAATTTCTATTGATTATATAAATGGGTTATGATTATGTTGATAATATGTTTATGAAAACAGTTTCTTTTCCAATGGTTATATGATGATAAAATACTTAGGGAACCCTCTTCTTTTTTTTCATGTGTTATGCAATGATGAAATTATGAAATATATATGAAACCTAATTTTTTTACATGGGTTATTCTATGATGTAAGTAGTTTAAATCCCATTTATTTTATAAATTATGATATTATGAATGTTTTGTGATCATTTTACACATATATGTAAGGATTATGTGGTGAGTATGACCTATATCTCCCTCCAATTCATTTGGGTAAAGATGGAAAATCATGAGTAAATATGATATGGGTGAACTTGATTACATGTTCACAATGTTATACATGAACTTTATTACATGTTCATAGTTTTATGTGTGGAAATCGATTTCAAGTTCATGAGGTTATTCATAGACCAAGTTATATTACCATAAGTTTAAAAGAGGACCTTTTTTTCAGGTACATAACTTAATTAGAAAAACTATTTCTAATTATACATATTCAAAATGCCAATATATTATATGTATACTAAAAATATATTCTTTATTACAATTTTATGTTCTCATGATTCATGTTATTTGATTCCATTCTAATTCAAGTCCTAAGAACTACCATGATTTATTCCATGACACAAGATTATGATCTATGATATGCAAGGTATGGTTTCCAAATTTTATGAACATGTCCTCATACCCTTATGATCATGATATGTTGATATATCTCTTGCATACCATTAATGAGAACTAGAGATCACCATTTTTTATGTTTCCTTTTTGTAGGTTATGATTTAAAATATTATGTATAATATGTCTTAAAAGGGTGATAGTTATGAATAACATAGTGGGAGATGATGTAACTCAATTATGGACAAGTTTTTTAGGTTTCCAAGTTTAAAAATAAACTAGACCTAAATGATTATGGAATGGATCATTATATTATATAATGAATATTCATATATTAAGATGTAAAATATATGTATGTGAAGTTTGGGGATTACAGTCAGTATCATATCAAAGTTTAATTAATATTTGGATATTTGGATAAGAAAAATTTAATGAGATACATAAGGATATTTATAAGGATGTATCTAGGGATATTTATAATGATAAGTCAATGGATTAGTCAAAGTATAGGAAAATCTCCTGGAATTTTGGTAAGGAATAAAGTGAGTGGATTCCAATAAATAACATACATTTTTTGATACTAGAAGTGGATGTGTCTCTATATTAGAGGCACATATTGGAAATTACTCCAAAAGGGTTCATTGAGATGGACTCTAACATCACCTGGTGTATGAAAATTCCCCTTATTTCTACCCTAAGTTGACTCTCTTGAGGGATATGCTTTGGGAATTCAAAAACTCTTCACAAAGGTTCTAAAAATATTTAAATAGATGATTCTTGTGAATGAAATAGTTTAAAACTAATATGATATATATTAAAAATTTGGTTTCATGATTTATACATCCTACAATTGAATTTTCATGATTATGTGGTTACCAACTATTATTTTTTTTCTTACACTACGTTTTATTAGTTTTAGTCAATGTTTGGAACCAAAAATAACGATTTTAATGTTGAGTGCGACAGAAAATGTAATGGTTTTACTCTTGATAAGATAAAAGTTATGTGATTAGTAATAGAAAATATTTTTTCTAGGCATAAAAAAATTCCCCAATACGTGAATAATGTTAAACTGAAAAATGGACAAAGGCGGGAAGAATATTCTTTTATGTCCTAATGATGAAACATCCACCTTCATTCTATGGTTCAACTGATGCAATAGTTACTAAGAAATGTATCCCTACCACTAAAAAGATATTTTCCTTTCTCAATGTTTGGAACATGAAGAATAAATTTTGGTTATCTTTAATTTGGAAGATGAAGCAGATCAATGGTGGACTCCCATAATGAATATAAGGTAACATGATGAAATCAACTCTTTAGAGTGGGTTGATTTTAAGAGGTTATTTTCAATAAGTACATCCCTCATATTATTCTAAAAAAATTTTAAGTAATTATTTATGTTAATGAAGAATGAAGAAGAATCTGTTGGTAACTATGAGGAAAATTGCAAAAGACTTATGAGGCATTCTACTGGTATTTTCATCCAACTTGAAAATAATGTTGATCGATTCTTCAGTGGCATAAAACCATGATTCTGTAGGGTGTTATTCGTAAGTTACTTTTTTAGGTATGTTTAAATTAGTTTGTGTTCTATCAAGGTGGAAATGATGATCATATTTACCCATATATATCATGGTTTTGATAAGAAAGTGATTATTTGGTTCCCTGGAAGATCAAATGATAAGTCACATGGAAGGAAGAAAATGTTTCAAAATTATATCTTCCAAAACTATGGGATGGAGAACTTAGGAGAGTGCATAAAATGAACAAGAATGTGTTTCAAGTGTGGGAATTCTGGATATTGATAAAAATAATGTAGAAGTGGTGTGATGAATCTAGTCAATGAAATGAATGGAGAGAGAGCATATCATAATGCACCTTCACCCACACTCTAGTGTTTCAAGTTAATAGAGTTTGGGAATTATGTGAATCAATTCCCCAATATAAGGGATACTATCGATTAAAATACACAAAAACCTCTAATGAAAAAGTATAAAGGGAAAGTATATTAAATTATAATGGATGATATAAATCATGATAATTAAAAAACATTGATCCTCCTATCCTTAGTTGGGAATTTTGTATTTCATTTTGTATGAATGTGACCAATGAAAATCTGATTGGTCATCCTTCAGTGAACATTAAAGTGATTATATCCCTCTAAAATGATTCTATAATAATGAAATAAAATTTTATAATTTATAATTATAAGGATGGACCCAAACTTCTAATGATTTTTTAGCATACGATAATATCTTATATAAAGAATATAGGGTTAATTAAAATTAATAAGTTTATATACCTCCATTTAAGTTTAACATAAGAGTTATGTATACCATCATTGGTTTATGAGTTTAATGTTGATCATAGGATAAAATTCATTAACTTCGCTTTTGAGGTTTCATGTGGTGGGAGTTTATCAATATTAATGACATTTTAAGACACGTTTATGGAAATAAAACAGTTTGGTTTGAATATTTTTATTGATTTTTTAAATAGAATACCTTCACACATTGTGGACATATGATTAAGGGTACATTTAACATTTCAGGTTTATCTTATGTTTTATGATGAGGTAATTATGGGTTGTAGTCGATCACCTGATGAAGTTAGACATGTAATTTCTTTCATAGAATATTTCTCTCTAGATTCAATTTCCAGAATATATATTAATTAAGTTGTAAGGCGACATGGGGAACCACATTTAACTGTATCATATAGGGATTTTATGTTTATGTAGAGACCCAAACATGACATATAAATTATATTAATTTTGTGGAAAACATAATAAATGACAGAAACAGATGCCCAATGACCATATTTGTTTAGTGTCTTTGGGAACTTGGAACATAAACTTCTAATCATGTTGAAAGATCTTCGACATCTCCCATAAAGATCTTCCCCTTTTGTTTTCTTACCTAAAACGTTTTTTTATATCCTGGGTAAAAGAAAACATAAAAAGGGTGAGATTAAATGCTGAGTAAGGGTAAATATTGAGAACGTATAAACAATCCATAAACATTTGAACGTAAAAACATGAGCATAAAACATCAAAATCTAGAGCAATGATATGAATCTTGGTATTACATAAGGAATAGATCATAATGGAACATCAATAATGATAAAATTTCATGGTAATAAAACATGTAATAGTGGAAAACCATCAAGCACTTGATATGATTTCCATAGTATCCAAGGCATTTCTGCAAAGACCATCATAGTGGACAAAGTCCATAACTAAATCGGGTTAAATGCCGTTCCATCCCTGTATTACTGAACCGGATTTTACTTACTCTTCCATCCATGTCTGTCTCATGAGATATAAATTTTTACCCAATGAATTTGAGGGAGATATAAGGGCCACCCATCTCACAATGAAATCATTCTTACTTGTGCCTCAAAATAAACATAAATCATTCATCGCAACCCAAATAATAGAATGGGTTTCAGAAACATCATCCCATCAAAAGATAATCCATATAAAAAATGGATATCATTTCATCATAAGAAGAATAAAACTATTTAAATAATAGAGACATTATATTTTAAACATAATCAGACTAAATAATATCATCTTATATGGAAAATAGTTTTTACAAAACACTTGAAATGAATTCTTGAGGAAAATTTCTTTTCTTCTTCAAAATCATTTTATTTTCACAAAATGACATACAATTTTAAAAGAGATGAATATTTTTTGAAAATAATAATGAAATATTTCATAGGAATCTTTATGGAAATCAGGCGTTATGAAACCGTAAAAATCTGTTCATGCCGTATAAGTTAAAAAACATTCTCCCTGTACTTTTGCCGAAAAAGTCAAAAAGATCCTCATATGGTAAACAAAACAAAGATTCTTTCCATAACACAATGTAAAAGTCAAATAGGGGTAAAAATTACTTTAAAAATACATGTAAGAATATTAAACACTTTATGAAAAACATTTTTATGAACATGGATGAAAAATATAACCCCAGTAAAAAGTTAGGTATAAGCAATCTCGGATGAAAACGAGATTGTAAAATTATCCCTTACCATATGTCCAATTTCTTCTTTATGTGTCCGAGACTCCTATATAGTGGGTTTAAACATATTATTTTCTTGTAAATGAACCATATTAATATTTATGATATCATATATGATTCACTGAGGACTTTATATTACCCGTTCATTTGTCAATTCCATGTTAAAGTGGTGTTTAGGGTATGATCATTTCATTTATCGTACGTGTTTCGACTTATTGTTCTTGATATTATTACATATATCATGATTTACTTAATTACAGAATGTAAAATATGATTTATATATAATATGTTTTCAGCATATAAATATATATGATAAATCAATAAATGGAATGAAATACACTGTTAATGGAGACGGTAGGCCGTATGTACGCATGAACGCTATTTTCGTTTCCTTATTGAATTGAATGGAATTAAGTAAATGAAACATATATGTACATAAATACAGTATCATTATTATGTAATATCTTTTACGATTATTTATTATATATACCTTATAATCATACATGAATGGTTAATCATGGAAAATGAATCTCATCACGTTCGTGGAGACAGCAGTCCGTACGTACGCACGAGCGATGATACCATTCATTTGATATTAAAATAGTATATAATTGGATGGTATATAATATATAAAAAAGCATAATAATGTTATATTTATTATTTATATCATTTATACTCATTATTATACCCATCCAAATGATGAAATGTTTAATAACAAACGACACCATGACGTGAAGATGGTAAGCCGTTCGTACGCACGTGTGGTAAATTTTTTCATTCATAGGATGGATAAAATATATAATATGGTTGTAAAATTTTTATAATAACATTATAGTATATAAGATAAACTAGAGTTATTATTTTATAATGGAAACAAAAAATAAGGATGAAGTGGAAAAAGAAAGGAACTCGAAATAGGTTGTGAGATATTTACCTCTTCTTCGCGTTCTTTCTTTTGATTTGAAGAAAAGGGCACCTTATGTTGCCTTTATGACTAAAGAAAGTCCTCTAGGATTAAGGTAGGACAGTTGAGAGGGTATTTATTTAGGGTTTGGCCGATCCAAATGGCTTTGGAGGTGTGTATTAGAGAGAAGGGGGAGTGCCCTTTTATAAGAGGGGCGAGGGGCACCTTAGAAAAAAATTAAAATATTATTTTATAATAAATTCATATTAGTTTTATAATGTCTCCATAGTGACTTATTTAGAGTCTAGGGTGGGGATGGGTCTAAATAATCTCAACTAATAGGTTTTATACAAGTTTTGGTTACCTTTTTAACCTTATCATTTATATTAAACTCTAAGTTAAATAATTTAACTTTTACCAAGTCTTCTTGTATTCTTAAAGTATATGGTTAATACACTTACTATAAACTACCAATCGAATTCCAATTGGTTCATTAATGTCATGAATATTATTGTATAAGTATTTTGTCCGAACCTTAGATTTTTAGGCCCATTATATCAATTAATAATATAATATTTGTTTCAAAAACTCTTTTATGTCAATTTTAACATAATTTGGTATTTTGTTTTTTCTAAATTCATATCAGAATTATTATTTTGAAAAAAATTCATATAACCCACACTAATATGTTATATTAACCTATAAAATTAGTGTAATTCATAAAAGGTCTCAGATTACATTTATTTGGGTATTTATAATATTATTTATGTTAATATTTTGTTAAAAAGGTAATTACTGAATCATTATTGTGTCATAAATAAATTAATTTTTTTAATGTCAAAAAAATATAAATAAAATAAAATTGTGTAGGAAATATTTTTATCTTTTTAATGAATATTTATTTTCGAATTTATCTTTGTTATAACCCTATATTAAACATGTTTTATTTATTAAACATTGATTTTATCTATTTTAACTCTTCTTTAAATAAAATATTAATAAATGTCCTAATCTAATCCAAGTGGACCTAATGGGTAATATTTTATTCCTAAGGTTATTTATGGTCGAATTACACTTATAAAATAGAATTAGGACATGTGTTAGGGTAATAATAATATCATTTTTACCCTTAATTACCCTATTTACTTTTAACCATGGTAAATAAAAGTTAAAAGTTACTATTCACCAAAAATTATTTTTATCTTATTGAACCACATTTAACTCCATGATATTTACCATGTCTCTCAGATTTTCAAAATTCAACTCAAAAAAGCGGTTAAATTATGTTTTATGTAAATTTAAAAATTCTCATTGGAGGTGGGTAAAAGATGGTAAAAAGTCCAATAAAAATGTTATATATCTAAAATAATTATAAAATGACTCCAATTAATTACATTGAACTAATATAGGTATTATGTATATATTTATATCTAAAATAAATTTAAATAAAATAACTTATTATTTAAATAAAATGTCGGTTTTAACCAATAACTCATTGTTTTTACTATTTATCAAAAAATGAATGTTTTTAGAAAAATACAAAAAATTCACCCTAAGCTAATTTCGATATTCTGAATCCAAATATGAAGTCTATTTTGAAATAAAAAATATATAAATTTTCAAAAAGTGGGTATTTCTATTCATAATAGCTAGTTTACATAATATTTTAATAACATATCGTTGTTCAGTGAAACTCGGTATTGCGTACAACGCAAGCTATTGAGGAAGGTTTTTGTAGCATGTAATGCCAAGAAAGTCAGAGTTGCTTGTAGGGAGTGATTCCTTTGTTGTTGCGTATAACATACTCAAAATATAGTTCAGTTATACATTGATCAAAATCTATACGTGGTGTTGTGTAAAAGGAATTTTATTCGAAAGAACTTGAAATTGTGTGCATCGGAAGACAAGAATAGTGTTGCATATACTACAAGCTAATACGATGTTGAATATAGCGCAATATAATATTGGTGAAGCGTACAAAAAAACATCAAAGAAATTAAAAAGATTAATTTTCATAAAATCACAGGGTGTTACATTCTACCACCCTTAAAATGAATTTCTCCCTCGAAATTCGTCAGGGTTTTTAATGGTTTTCTATTTGAAAGTTTCTTTCATAGAAACACAGACCGTAAAAAGGAATACTAAATCAACATTTTAAAATGCAACATTAGAAACATAACAGATACCCAATGTAACACATCACTGGGTTTCCACATAGGAGAATATAGGTGAAAATATGGATATAGAAGGGAAATCTAACCATCATGTTTGGATGAAGAGTGGTAGAGAACATGGCTAGGAAAAAGGCAACAATCGCAAAGCCATAAATTTTTTATGATCTAAAGTAACATATGATTCATCAGATATAAGGGAACTAGGAAATTTTTTTTTGTTTTCAAGATCATTTCCCTAAAGTTGAAGAATTTTTGAATTAAAAGAAATACATACTTGATATTGGTACAATCTCACTATTTTTTTTGCCTTGAACAATTTCCACTTCATCTCTTAAAGAAATGAAGTTGAATTTGTCTTCTGTGAAGTATTTGCAGATCATGAGATATAATGATAGGTCATTCCATATGTTTCAAACATAAGGTTAGAAAACGTTATCTACATAAGTCCATCTTATGGTGAGATTAATCGTATACGGTTCCAAAAATGGGAATATAATTCATCTATCATACCTCTTAATAAAATAAAACTAGTTTCTACTAACCAGAGACATCTTGTAGGCCAGTGGTAAGTGATAAAGGTTTGTCACACTCTTGTTGTGGGTTCCATTCCCGCAACCTTGTCTGACGCGATGGGTTGTCGCAAGTCCTACAAGTTGTTCCTTTTTCTAAAACTACATTATTATAACATTCCTCTAATAATATTGAAAAAAATTCCAGCTTCAAACAATACTATCTTATGTATAACTTAATTCATTCCAATCTTTAGTCTTATCCAAAATACTTCAGTCGAAGCTCATAGTATAAAAAAATGATTACTAGAAAGGTCACCAACCAAGCATGTGAATACCATTATTTATCTCCCATATATCATATGATATATCTTGTTGGTCTCATTCCAAATATGTTAATACATTAATCATGTATTCTCTTGAAAAATGAATACCCATTGAACATTAGTGAAAACATGAATGCAGTCAAATGTTAGCTCTTTCCACCTACCAAAATCCCAAAATTTCTATATACTCAAACCAGAATATAACTTTGTCCTTATATTAATCATGATCTCATTAATACTATCAAACATTTCATTTTCTCTTTATACCTTTATTATGCGCATATCATCTGATTTCCAACAATATTTCAATCACTTTTCATGGTTACCAGTACCATACAATTATTGAAAACCAATACATTGATATTCCAAAATTCCATGATACTATAAATAAGATTCCATGATACTATTTTGAAATCCCATTACATAAACACTTACTCATTCCACAACATCATTTCCACCCTCATCATCACGAATAGTGATCGCATGTGACTTCCCTTTGTACTTTTCCTTAAGAAGTTGCTCATGTCGATCATCCTTAACCCTTGGATTAGGGCGTTGATTAGCGTAATTCCCCATTTCATTGCACATGATGCATTGAAGTGTTGGTGGAGAGTTCTCTGTAGCCTTTTCTCTATTCATTTCATTAGAAACATTTTTCCCATTACTTCGGCACTCAGCTGCTCAATGACCTTCTTTTCCACACTTGAAACATTTTTTAGTACCTTTTAGACAATCTCTACCATGATTCTATCCACACATTAACCATAAATAAACATTCAGCTTCTTTTCACCATTGTTCTGATATTTTTCCTTGAACTCCAACTTACGTTTTTTGTCAAAAACATGAGATGGATATGTAACACCAACTTACAGTTCTACCTTGATACCACAACACACAATTTTTTCACAGCTACTGATGTCTCTTATAGATAATTCCCTTCGAAGACTTGGTTTTAAGCCACTGATGAATCAATCAACTATAATTTCAGGTTGGATGATAAATCCAAATGCATACCTTGAACGCCTTGTAAAATTCTCCTCACATATACCAACATATTCATCATCGTTTTTCTTAAGCCCAAGGAACTCCTTTTCCATCTTTGTTCGAAGAATATGAGGGAGGTACTTATTGAAAAATAACATCTTGAACTCATCCCATTCCATGGATTCAATTTCATCTTGGGGCCTCATATTCTTAATTAATGTCCACCATTGGTCTACATTACCTTCTAAATGGTAAATATCCAGAATGAATTTTTCATGTTCTGAACACCGAAGTACAAAAAATATCTTTTCAGAGGTACTGATCCATTGTTCAGCAAAAAGTGGATAAGAAGACCCACTGAAAGAAGGTGGACATTACCTCATGAAGGACTCAATAGAATATTTTTCCTTTCTCTTCTCATTTTGAATTCCAGAATTATTCATAGCTTGTGTAAGTTTAAAAATAAGATTTTTCACTCCATCTCCCATAACATTGGGTTATTCAAGAGGATAATCATTGTATTGTCCAATACATTGATCAAAATGGTTCCTTTAGGTTCCAGACATCATCTAAAACCCAAAAATAATAGCGTGAGAGGAAAAAATCATGCTAGGAAAACAACATAATAAATGGGGAGTACCTTCAATATATAACATCTTAGGGTTAATTCTAAGATCATTACTATAATTCTAGGACTATAACCTATACTTATACATAACCTTAGAGACATCCCTAGACATACCTTAGAAATATCTCTAAGGATTTCACTAATGTTTTCGCATCCTAGTTTCCAAAGGTTAACTAAACATTCACTATGATACCAACTAGAGAGACCCAAACATGACATACACATTGCATTACTTTTGCAGAAAACATAATACATGACACAAAAAGACGCCCAATGACTGTACTAGATTAGTGTATTTGGAAACTTGGAACATAATCTTTTAATCATGTTAAAATATTTTCAACATCTCCCATATAGATCTTCCCCTTTTGTTTTCTTACCTAAAACATTTATTTATATCGTGGGGAAAAGAAAACATAAAAAGGGCGAGCTCAAATGCTCAGAAAGGGTAAACATTGAGAACATATAAAAAATCCATAAACATTTGAACATAAAAACATGAACATAAAACATCAAAATCTTGAGCAATGACATGAATATTGTCAGAACATAAGGCATAGATCATAATGGAACATAAATAATGACAAAATAGAATGGGAATAAAACATGTAATTGTGGAAAACCATCAACCACTTGATATGATTTCCATAGTATCCAAGGCATTTCAGCCAAGACCATCATAGTGGACAAAGTCCATTACTGAACCGAGTTTACCTGTCATTCCAGCCCTGTATTACTGAACAGTATTTTACGTTCCATTCTAGCCATGTCTATCTTATGATATATAAATCTTTACCCAATGAATTTGAGGGATATATATGTCCCACCCATATCATAATGAAATCGTTCTTACCTTTGCCACAAAATAAACACAAATCATTCATCATAACCCAAAGAATAAAATGGGTTTCATAAACATCATCCCATCATAACATAATCCATATAAAAAATGGATATCATTTCATTAAAATAAAAATCAAACAATGTAAATAATAGAGGCATTATACTTGGAAAATAATCATACTAAATAATTTCATCTTATATGGAAAATAGTTTTGACAAAACAATTGAAATGAATTCTTGAGGAAAATATCCTTTCTTATTAAAAATCATTTTCTTTTCTCAAAATGACATAAAATTTTAAAAGAGTTGAATTTTTCTTGAAAATAATAAGGAAATATTGCATTAAAATATTCATTTATGTAAGGCGTTATGAAACCGTAAAAATCTGTTCATGCCGTTCAATTTAAAAAAACATTCTCCTTGTACTTTTTCTGGAAAAGTCAAAAAGTTCCTCATATGGTAAAAAAAGAAAGAATCCTTCCATAACACAATGTAAAAGTCAAATAAGGGTAATAATGACTTTAAAAATACATGGAATAATATTAAACACATTATAAAAAACATTTTTATGGACATGGAGGAAAAATATAACCCCAGTAAATACTAACTTATATGCATTCTCGGATAAAAATGAGATTGCAAAATTATCCCTTACATTATGTCCAATTTGTTCCGTATGTGATTGATACTCATATATATTTTGTTTAAACATATTATTAACTTGTAACAGAACCATAATAATATTTATGATATCATATATGATTCACTTACGACATTATATTACTCGTTCATTAGTCAATTCCATGTTAAAGCAGTGTTTTGGGTAAGATTGTTTCATTTATCGTAGGTGTTTCGACTGTTTGTTATTGATATTATTACCTACATCTTAATTTAATTAATTACATAATGTAAAACATGATTTATATATAATATATATTCATCATATAAATATATATGACATATCGATAAATGGAATGAAATACACCGTTCGTGGAGACGGTAGGTCGTACGTGCGCATGAACGTTGTTTTCATTTCTTATTGAATTGAATGGAATTAAGTAAATGAAAAATATATGTACATAAATAAAAAATAATTAGTATTTAATATCTTTCAAGATTATTTATTATATATAATTTATAATCATACTTGAATGGTTAATCATGGAAAATGAATCTTATCACGTTCGTGGAGACGGTAGTCCGTACGTACGCACGAGCGATGATATCATTCGTTTGATATTAAAATTGTATATAATTGGATCGTATATCATATATAAAGAATCATAATAATGTTATATTAATTATTTATATCATTTATACTAATTATTATACCCATCCAAATGATGAAAATGTTTATTAACAAACTACACCACGACGTGGAGATGGTAAGCCGTACATACGCACGTGTGATGACTTTTTTCATTCATAGGATGGATAAAATAACTAATATGGTTTTAAATTTTTTATAATAAAATCAAATTATATATAAGATATATGAGTTATTATTTTATAATGGAAACAACAAAGAAGGATGAATTGGAAGAAGAAAGGGACTTGAAATAGGTGGTGAGATATTTACCTCTTCTTCGGGTTCTTCCATTTGATTTGATCAAAAGAGATCCTTAGGTTGGCTTTCTGACTAATGGAATGCCTCTAGGATGAAAGGAGTATAGTTGAGAGGGTATTTGGGCAGGGGTTGGATAATCCAAATGGATTTGTAGGTGTGTATTAGAGAGAAGGTGGAATGCCCTTTTATAAGAGGGGTGAGGGTAACCTTAGGAAAAACTTAAAACATTATTTTATAATAAATTCATATTCGGTTTATAATGGCTCAAAAGTGACTTATTTCGATGATATGGTGGGGATGGGTCTAAATAATCTCAACCAATAGGTTTTAGACATGTTTAGGTTACCATTTTAACCTTATCATTTAGATTTAACTCTATGTTAAATAATTTAACTTTTACCGTGTCTTCTTGTATTCTTACACTATATAGTTAATACCCTAACTATAAAATGATAATAGAACCCAAATTTTTTCATTAATGTCATAAATATTATTATATAAGTTTTTTTCTGAACCTTATATTTCTAGGACCATTATATCATTTAATAATATAATATTTGTTTCAAAATCTCTTTTATGTCAATTTTTAAACTACATGGTATTTTGTTTTTTATAAATGTATAACAGTAATATTATTTTTTAAAAAATTCATCTTACCAACCATAATATATTATATTAACCTATAAAATTAGTTTAATTCATAAAAAGTCTCAAATTTTATTTATTGGGTTATTTATAATAACAATTATGTTAATATTTTGTTAATAAGGTAATTATTGCATCATCATTGTGTCATAAATAAAATACATTATTTAATGTCTAAAAAATATAAATAAAATAACATTTTGTAGGAAATTTTTTATCTTTATAATAAATATTTGTAGTCGAATTTATCGTATGTATAACCCTATATTAAAAATGATTTAGTTATTAAACATTGATTTTAACTATTTTTACTCTTCTTTAAATAAAATAATAATAAATTTCCTAATCTAATCCAAGTGGACCTAAGGGTAATATTTTATTCCTAAGGTTTTTTTGGTCTAATTACACTTATCCAATAGAATTAGGACATGTTTTAGGGAAATAATAATATCATTTTACCCTTTATTACCCAATTTACTTTTAACCGTGGTAAATAAAAGTTAAAAGTTACTATTCACCAAAAAATATTTTTATCTTATTGAACCACATTCTACTCCTTGATATTAACCATGTTTGTCGGATTTTCTAAATTCAACACACAAAAGTGGTAAAATTATATTTTATGTAAATTTACAAATTCTTCTAGGAGGTGGGTAAAAGACGGTAAAAAGTTCAATAAAAATTTTATATATCTAAAATTATTATAAAATGACTCATATGAATTACATTGAACTTATATAGGTATTATGTGTGAATTTTGACCTAAAATAAATTTAAATAAATAAATTATTATTAAAAAAAGTTGGTTCTAACCAATAACTCAGTGTTTTCACTATTCATCAAGAATTGAAAGTTTTTAGAAAAATACCAAAAATTCACCCTAAGCTAATTTCAATAATCTGAATCCAAAAATGAAGTCCATTTTGAAAGATAAAATTTATAAAATTTCAAAAAGTGGGTATTACTTTTCATAATGGCTAGTTTATAAAATATTTTAATAATATATCGTTGTTTATTGAAACTCGGTATTGCATACAACACAAGCTATCAGGGAAGGTCACTCTTGCGTGTAATACAAGGCATGTTGGGGTTGCATGCAGGTAAATCATCATGTGGTGTTGTGTATAACATACTCAAAATATAGTTCAGTTATACATTCATCAAAATCTATACATGGTGTTGTGTAAAATGAATTTTATTCGAAAGAACTTGAAATTGTGTTCATCAGAAGCAAAGAATAGTGTTGCGTATACTACAAGCTAATGCAATGTTGAATATAGCACAAGCTAATCTTGGTGTATCATACAAAAAAAATATCAAAGAAATTAAAAAGAACAATTCTCATAAAATCTCAGGGTGTAACAATTTACCTCACATTTTTTTCAAAGTCATCAGTAATCCCTTGATGTGGAGTAATGTATCACCATTTTGTATCATCCTTGGATAAATGGTGGGTATGAGAGAATAATTTAAACCGTTGAGGATATTCTAAGATCTTATTATATAGATTTAAAAGGTTTTTATGATCGACACCTTCCTCTAGTTTAGTTTTATAACAACAATATCTTTCACTAGAGAATTATGATGGATCCTTATGAACACATTTATTGAAATAACTATTGAACTCCAACATATAGGAATGGAGTTTCAGAAATAAATATATATGGACCAAATCTATCTAATGAAATGGAGTGAAGGTTAGAGAAATTCTAAAACATGTAAGAGTAGGACAAAGTTGCCAAAATTTTATGTTGATAATCACTGACATGATCAAGAATTTGATGTTGGTGGGAAGGTGGTTCTATGAATTTATCCATGGAAAGAATAATTGAAAACTATGTTCTAGGTAAATGAGTACCTTTGAAATTATCGATCATATTTGGACTATAGCTTATAATTTTGCGCTTCCAATAGACCTCTATTAGGTTCATGGTGTGTTCCATGAATCTATCATTAGGAAGTAGAAACCTAATCCATTACATGTACTAAACTCATAGTTCTTACCATCAGAGAATTATATTTCTAATAAAAAATATCCAATGGTGATTATGGATAATATAGAGAACATTTTATGATAGAAGACCACTCACCAGGTCAATGTTATTTGGTTAAACTAGTATATTGAGGAATGTAAATGGGAAACTACGAATGTAATGAAGAAAACGTATCCTTAGTTGTTGGAACCAAAGTGATTAATTTCATGGGTGAAATTATTTTAAGGTGGGTAGAACATGAAAAGCTTTTTTTGATGAATTATTTTTTTCATATAAATTAAATTTCATTAATATCCTATATTGTACACAACATCAATTTTAGCATGTTTTGCGCGTGGTGATGAGTTATAAAACAGCATGATATATTATTAATGTAATTATTTACAAGTGACCATTATAACCTACTCATTAAACATATATATATAAATAGTAATAAATAAATTTTAAATAATTATTAAATTTATTTATATAAGAAAACATTTTTATTAAAAAAATAAATTAATTTTTGGATTAGTCATTATATGTTTCAGAAATACTATTTTATCAAAAGAATGCTTCTTCATAATTTTTATAAAAAAACAATAAATTTGATTTTAAATTTTTTTATAAAATGTATTTGAAAAAATAAAATTAATTTTTTAAATATATAAGTAAAAATTATCTTCTGTTGAATTTTTGAGAATTTTCTAAAAAGATAATATTTTCAATGAATTTTGAAAATTACTTGTTTTTATTAAGAATTGAAATTTATATTGAATAATTTAAAAACATATTTTTTTATTATGGGTCTAAAAGTAACATAATTGAATTATAAATCTATTAATATAATTTAGGTCATTTAAATCAAATTCATGTTGATTTTTTATATTAAAATTTTCTTTACTTATGAAAACGTTTTCCTTTAAAACCCCACTTTATCCTCGAATATTAAGATTTAATTTTAAATTAAATTCTTCAACCTATGTGAGTGGAATTTGAAAAAATTGATTCCATATTTTAAATTACAATAATTTATATTATCTAATAAGGTGAGCTTATTTGTAGTCCATAATTAATATTAAAAAAATAAAAATTATTTACTGTGCATAAAGTAAAAATGGGCTTACCAGAGGGTTAACAAAAATAATAATGGTTAAAATAACCTAAAAATTATCCAAAGAAAACATTATGGCCATATTTTGACTATATGTATTCTATTTTCTAAAAAGAAAATTTGGAGTCTTTTCTTTCATGTGAAAAATGTGGGTAATTTTTTTCTTAAATTACAAGTGTGCCACTCGCCTAACTTATAAAAGGAAACACCCTACAATCTCCTATTAAAAAAAATTGAAAACTCATTGGCTCATACAATACCTACAAAAATAAATATATTAATTTCATAATATCATTATATAATGCTGAATTATATCATAAATCCAACTTAAGAATCCTTTTGGTGGAAACTAAAAGTAGTTATAGGAAGTAGAGGTAACGTAACTAATCGAGCATTTTATTTTATTTATTCCACCTCCTTTAATTAGTGTTAAATTATACTAATATAATATCAATAGTATATACCATATATAAAATTTCTATTATTTTAATGTAATAACCTATATCCATTCATTATTATATCACATGGCATATAAAATCATCAGTCGTGAATGACAAACTACCACCTCATGAACCAATGTTATTTATTTTCCGTCATAACATCACCCAACTGGATATAATAATGGATTCAATATTTAAATTGAATATTTAAAATAATATTATATATCTCAAATTATAATATCACATATAATTTCTTACCTCCCAACCCATTGGAAAAAAATAATGTCGCTCATGTGTACAGTGGTCTACCACCTCACAAACTAATGTGATGTGTCTTTATTTATATTTTACTTGGATTATAATAAGGATATATGATATGAATATATATAACATATGTAACAAGAATATAATTATATAATTATGATATCTTATATACCTACTTCCATTCCATTCCATGGTGGATACGATAACGTCGTTCGTATGAATGGATGACAACCGCATCGCGAAGCGATGTGATTTGTTTTTTCAATAACACATTTCATAGACAATAATTAGGTTAAATGTAATTAATATATGTGATATATATTACATAAAAATTATTATTTAATGGAAATATAATATTAAACATTATTTTATTTCATCTGCCGAGAAAGTAGAAAAATCATTTAAGCGTTTGTACGATCTACCAACTCCAGGAATGGTGTATTTCGTTTTCTATCTCTAAATTTTAAAGATTAAAATAAATAAATAAATATTATATTTAAATCATGGTTAAAATTATGGAAATGATATAACCATCATCAATTTAGAATGACTTTAAACACCAAACCAAAAACATATGTGAATAATGAAGCAATTATTAACCGAAACATAATCATAACAACGAATTGTCAATAAATAGGTAAGGAAAATTGATAAGTAATTAATATATCATATTGTAAATATGATTATGGTTTTAGAATATATTTTTATTAAAATTTAATTTATTATATATGAGGTCTGAACATGTATGAAGGAAGTAATACTTAAGGTAATGGGTTTCTATTCTCTCTTTTATTTCTGGGAGACATATAAAAATTCACAACTCATTTCTTTTGTGTGGTTTATATACTTCCCCTTATACATTCTATATCATGAATATTATTAATTTCATGATATTTAATTTTTTATTTGATGTTGTAATTTATTTTCACATATTATTCAAAATGCTACTAAACCAGTAAGATATTTTGTCTCAATTTACCTATTTTGAGACATATGTTATGTTATGAACCTATCTTATTTTATAAGGCATACAAAAAACCCATTTCACATTTAATATAATGAATTTATTTATTATCTCAATATTTTCATTTTCATTTAATTTTATTATTTCACGGTACTTACTTTTCAATACTACTAATGTGGTAATGGATTTATGACACAATCCCATTGTTTATTGAGATTGTTTATATTTACACTTCTAATACTGAAATATTATAATCCATCACTCAAGAAAATAATTAATTTTATTATCCTTAGGTTTTTTCTTGAGAATACATTTTTTCTATCATTTTGAACTTTTTATGTACTCAAAAGTTCAAAAGAATTTTTTAATGAAAAAATGAAATTATTCCTCTCTTTGGTCTAAAATCCTTCTTCATAAAAATCTATGTTTTATAAAAATTCATTAAATTTGTTTTTACTGCTATCCAATTGATTGATTAAATATGTTTAACCCATATTTTTCTTTTTACAGTTTTTTTAAAAATAATCTTCATGTAGTCCTCTAAACAATTTCTCTTTGGATTTTAGTGAAAATATGTAAGGAAAACTTATTTTAACATATACAAAATGAATAGAATTTCCTCACGTCATAAATATTATTTTCATTCAATATTAATTTAATTTTTTTTTCCAAATCTTATTTTCAAAGAAAAGGATTATAAAAATGCTTTAGGTTATAATTTTTTTTCGAACTAAAACTAATTTTTCTCCACAATAAAGGTTTTTATTTTTTTAAATAATCATTTATAAGTTTCAAATTTTATTTTCAAAGAAATATTTTTCAAAACAATTTTATGAAAATTTATTATAATTTTTTTTTCAATGAAAATTTAGTTTCCTCAATAAATTTTCTATGTGTCTTAAACATTATTTTTCACCTATGATGACTTCCATTGATGATACTTATGATTTATTGGGGATATTATCCAAGGATATCATTATTATTATTTATCTGAATGGTTTATGTTTATGATGAAAATATTTTTATGAAACCTGTTTCTTTTACACATGTTATATAATGATGTATTTTGTATGAAATCCACTTTTTTCATGGGTTTTTCTTTGATGAAATGATGAAATGTATTTGGAACTTAATTCGTTTCCATGGGGTATGATATAATTTAATTTCAATGAAAACAATTTCTTTTTATGTTTTATAATACAATGAAGGTGTTATGATCTTGTGGAACACATATGTATCGATTATGTAATTGGTGAGACCTATATCTCCCTATAATGCAGTGGGTAATGATGTATAAACTAGGGGTAAATGTGATATGCATGAAAATGATTACATTTTAAAAAATTTATGTGTAAACCTAATTATATGTTTATAGCCTTATGTGTGGACCTTGATTTCAAGTCCATAATGTTTTGTGTGGACTGAGTTTCATGTCCATAAGTTTATGAGAGGACCTGATTTATTTTATTTAACTTAATGAGATAACAAGCTTTTAATTATACATGTTCACAATGTTATAATATTATGCATATGACACCAATGTATGCCTTATTCCAATATTATGTTCCCATGGTTCATGTTCACTGATCCCATTATGATTCATGTTTTATAAACTGATATGATTTACTCCAAGTCTCATGTTTATGAACCATGATAATCTGGGTATGGTTTTTAAATGTAATTATCAAGTTCTCATAACCTTATGCTCATGATATGTCGATATCACCACTGTTTTCCCTTAATAATCATTTGAGATCCCAATTTCTTATATTTCCATTCCCTATGTTATGATGAAAAGTATTTTATATAATATTTACAATAAGGGTTCTAGTTATGAAGAAAATAGTGGGAGATATCATATCTCACTTATTGAATAGTTTTTTATGTGTCCATGTTTCCAAAAGAATTAGACCTAAATTATTTTGATGTGGATCATTACATTATGTAATGAATATTAATCTATTAAGACATAATATCTATATATGATAAGTCTGGTTCTTCACAGTTTGTATCAGAGAAGGGTTATTTAAAACATTGGAAACTAGGATGAGAAAAGTTTAGTGAGATCCCTATGGATATTTATAAGGATATATCTAAGGATATGTATAAGTGTAATTCTAAGTATTATTTAAAGTGTAGGAATTTTTTTTGGAATTTTTTGTAAATTATAGAGTGAGTGGTTTCCAAGAAATTACATCTATGTATGGATACTACAAGGGGATGTGGATCTAGAATATAGGTACCTAGGGGTAATAAATCTAATTAGGATGCCTTGATATGGACCTGATCATCCTTTGGATCATGAAAATTTTTCTTTCTATACAAATTCTTTTACACTCCTGGTGAATATTCTTTGTAAATTCACAAACTCTTTAAAAACCATCATAGAGGATATAAATAGATGATGACTATAAATAAACTAGGTTAAACCATATTTTTGATATATTAGAAATAATTTATTATGATTTAGACATCCATAAGTTATTTTCTATGATTATGTGGTTTCCCACTTTGATTAATATTTCTTACAATATGTTTTTTTATTTTTTTCAATGGTTAGAACCTGAATAAACCATGTTAATACTAAGTGTGCTGGACAATGAAATATTTTTCCTCATGAGTAGACAAATGTTATGGGATATGGAATGAAAAATATCACTTAAATGCTCACATAAATTTCTCAATCTATGAATCATACTGAAATTTAAAATGAGAAACATAGAGAATAATATTCTATTGAGTCCTTTATGAGGCATCACCCACATTATTTGAGTAGTTCAACTGATTTAATAACTATTGAGAAATGGAATAGTTCCACTGAAAGGGTATTTTACATTCTCTAATGTTTGGAACATGAGGAATTGATTTTGAGTATATATCATTTGGAAGGTGAAGTAGATCAATGGTGGACTCTCATCAAGCATGTAAGAATGTGGAGTTTCTATGAGGTATACATCCATTAAATTTTGGCTTAAACTCTTATTTTTATCCTTATGGATGTGACTAATGAGTTCATATGTGGTATGAGAGTGTATAGGGATTGTATTGAGCCTTGATCCCCGACTTCATGGGAAAATGATGGGAAAAATGGTTAGTAAAAAACTTCATACCATGCCCATATGGGTTGGTTCAATTGTATGGTGTGTTTCAGTGCCTAGAAAAGGGCTAGATGGTTTGGCCAAACCATGTGACCTTAGATACAAGTCCATATGACTCATCTCAAACTTGAGATAGAAGGGTTTCTTATGGGCCATGCATGGTTATTCAATCTACATTCATATCTCATGTGTGGTGTGTATCATGACAAATTTGGACACACAATTGATTCATGGATTTTCCAACCATGCGACCAAACCATGAAACCACTTAAAAGGTGAAAAAATGACTATTTCCCATTAAATAAATTATATTTTCTCACCCATTTTCCTTCTATTTTCCAATGTGTACTACCTCTTCCTACTTGAGAGAAACATCAATTTCCTAACCAAGGATTTGTGTCATCTTCTCTATCAATCATCTAATAAAAGTGTTCTTTTACCCAATGTATCACCACCCATATGATCTTCATCACCATTCTTTACTTACTTAGTTTTGTTCTGCATATGGGATTCAATTCTAATATAGGATTTAAAAAAAATATAAGGGATTTTTTCTATTATTATTTTTTCTCCAAACCTTGGTCATTCTAAGGTCCCATACTAGATGAGGTGTCTACTATAGGAATAAGGTAGGTGGTCTATACCTTTTCCCTGAAATTATGGTTGTTTATACTCTATTGTTGTCATACCTCCCATTGGACATTTTGAGCGTTGCATCCTAAATTAATAAACCCTTTTAATAGAATGTTAAATTCTAATTTAAGAAATGCCATAACACCATTATATAAGGTTGGGGTTTGGTGACCTCAACCTGAATCAACCATAGGGTGGGTTCTTCCCATTTTTCATTAATATTCAACCCTTATGGTGAGTTGAGATAGTATTTCTTTACTAGGAATAAAATATGGTGTTATGGTGGTTTGTTAAAGGTTTAAAGTACATTAAACACCATTCCTTTTTATATTAATAGAATGAAATGGAGATCTACTTGGCCTCTTTTTGATTAATAAATTATTAATGAAATGGATATGATGAGTTACCATGATAAATGAAATAAACATTGATATGGTCCCTTGCACCCTTATATAAAATCTATTAATTATGGATAGAATAAAATAGAACTTATGTAGGATACAAGGTATGGAACCAATATAGGACACATAGTATGGTAACTATGTGGGGACTCATGATATGGAACCAATGACGTGGGTTCACGATATGGAACAGATGACCCACTTGGTTGCCTTGGATTTCACTATATGGATCAATTGTTATTTTACCACCATAGACATGATCCTTGATATCCACCCAAGTATTTAACATGTTTTATATTATTTCACTCCATAGACTAAATTAGGATTCCCTAGCTATTTTCCATGAGTTTGAGCCCTTGTGGGTATTAATACTTGATTAATCGACATGATCCACTTATGATTTTTTCATTACTTTATAGTTATCCCTTATTCTAGTTTCATGATCACTATGTTCTTTGATAGAATAGAGAGTATCCATTATACTTTTATATTTTTTATTCCTATAAAACATTTACACTACTTCATCTTGTATACACAGATTGGACTTCTTATAGACACCATTAGAAGTGGTTTACCTAATGTTCTCTCACACCCTATTCATGACACTATTTGGTAGCCGAAAAAACATCATAGTTGATTTTAGGGATATTCTAATGTTCCCTCATTTCATTTCTTAATTTATTGTTGTATAGGATCATGGGAGCGTAGAACCGAGTTATGGCTCTTGATGTTATCTAGAGGTTGTTTTTTATTTTTTTATGTTTTATACATGTATTGTATTGGATGTCTCTTACCATATATTATTTATAATTTTATATATCCTCATGACATGCTCATCATTTTTATAAGATATCAGCATTTGAGTTTTTAATTTTTACTGCCATCAGGATGATTATCTTGTTCTATTAGTTGATATCATACTTCCTCCATTAGTTCATTTATGATACTGCTGTGTTTCTCTGACCATGAGGGTATAGTCTCCCCACCATATTATCATAGAGACTCACAGATATTTAACTACCTTTTTTGTATGGGGAGTCATGCATAAGGCCTTATGACCCACCTGCTCAGGGCACCATTTAGTGGCCCTCGAGTAGGAACATTACAAAGTTGTATCAGAGGAGATTTGTTTTCTATTTTTCTTTATATTTAGGAATGATAAACATGAGACTAGGAAGGATCTAGAATTTGGTAATAATCTATTCAGGAGAGTAGCTTACCCACATATAGGGAAAAACCAAATTACCTTGGAAAGGGACATATAGTTCTAGTTGTGAATATTACTATTGATGAGATTTCCCTATTGTGTGACACACATTTTATAGGGTATTGCTTGTGATTTATATTTTCCCCTAGGCCTGATGTTGAATGGAGATATTTTTCTCATGAATCATTTTAGGCATGTAGGAAATTCACATACCATGCATATACCATGTCATATAGGATGCATTTATTGATTTCATGACATATATTATGTGTGCCTTGTAAGATATAATTGTTATTCCATAAAAATATCATGCAGGGGAATATGAAAAAAAATTGGTTACTTAGTTTTCTTTCATAAACCTAACAATGTTTCCGACATAAATTTATAGATACACATTTTGTAATCAGTTTTGGCACATTCAGTCATAAGACATTGGTCTCTTGGGATGGAATATGTTTATGGTTGTGATTAAATATATTCCATAGTTCAATTTATAAAGTGTATTAGCATATATAAGTTGGAAATGGTAATCTTTAAAATTAACCCATTTAATATGTTTTGTAATATAAATAAATATGAATTTACATGAATTTAAATTCTAAAAAATGGTCACTATTAAATAGATAAGGAAATTGAAACTTAAGGGATGTTTCCACTATAATTTTAAATTGGTATTCCATATATCATGAATCCTGGTTTATAATAGAGTACATGAACCTGACCCATCCTTAGTAGTGAGAATTTGGAAATATATCTTGATTTCTTATGATCTATGTGTCACTCAAATTTTTTTTTTGATTCAGGTAGAGGGAAATGATTTTTTTGTTGGAAGGATTATACCAATAATATTCTCATATATGTGATATTTCAATACAAAATATTTTCTTGAGGTGTTTAATTTGTATTTATAGATACATTCCACCATGATAGCATCATGTTGTGTACCTGAAGGGTGGCGATGACCATTCTCCATAGGTGGTGTTCCTTGGTTCCCTAAAAGATCCTCTATTTGTGTCACTTTTCGAACAACCATTTAATCTATATATGGGCACTTATTCCCAGTTATGAGAGGTTTTCCTACACTCTATTAATACTTTTTAAGGATCCCAATATCCATACAAGACAATGGAAGAGTTGGTTCATGAGTTCAGACATTAGAATCCACCAGCTTTCTCAATGGATGGTGTCCAACAGGATACTGATTTTTGGTTTGCGATTGTTTTTTGTATCTTTGAGCACTTAAATATGCATCCATAAAGGAGGGTCAAGCTCAATTTTTATATGAATTGGGAGTCTCCACGCATTGTTGGTATTTCTTAAACTAGGTGTATCATCATCAGGATATTATTTTGAGGGATTTTCAATCCAATTTTAGGACTACATTTTTCCTCACACATTAAGGGATGGATGAGAAAGAGAAATTACACTTTTGGGTATGGTAATATGTTCATTATAGAATATTCTGCTCAGTTAATAGAGCTTTATAACTTTTAACCTCTTTTTATTGATGATGATCTATAAAGAGAGAGAAGATATGTGTAAGGGCTCAAGCCTTTCGTTTGATCATAGGAAACTATTTTTCAGTTGGATACCATATCTGAAATAGTAAATTGGGTACTTATGATAGAATGCAACATTAGGGAAGTTGGGGGTGCATAGAAGAGTATTTCAAGTTCTCAACATGATGGTGCAGTTTTGGGAGGTAGGAAGTGATTCTTGATATGCACCGTGAGGAAATTACCATTCAGAGCATGAGTGTCTGTAGTTCTATTTTCTCTCACTAGTGTGGGTTTCATGGAAACATGAGGGGCCAGTGTAATAAAAACCTAGTTGATTTCCAAGATTACTATAGGATTGTCTATATACAATGGTTTTTCAGGACCTTAGATCCAAAAGTTAGTGAGATAGGGTCCACATTGTATCTAGGTTTTGGAGCAGGATGCGTAGATCCGTATCAAGCTGGAAGCTAGAATAGTAATGGTCATTCAAGCTGAGGAGATGGTCATGGATAGGGAATTAAATCATTATATGAACTATTAAACTATAGTGGGACTGTAATTCATAGTCAAGTTGTTTTGTAAGGCTGGGGTTTATGAAATATATATTTAGTACAACCTATTCTTAAGGCACAAAGCACTGAGCCATCAATAGTGAGAGGTACCATATTATTAACTTCTACTCTAGTATCTTCCTTTTTTGATATTAGTGCCTCAAATTAATTTATTTCTAGGGATAATGTGGAAGTATGTATGATTGAGATTTAGTGTTTTAGTGGTATGATGGATCTGGATACATCATTGGCAGTACGATTAGAAATTAAACACCATTGAAAAAAAATTCCCCTTGAAATTAGTGGTTATCATTTCCATCGGGATATCTTTATCCTCAAGGTGACGGTATTAGATGTCATACTTAGAATGGACTAATTGGATCCTTACCATGACCTTGTCAATTTTTATCACTTGAGGGTATACTTCACATCACCATAGGTTGATAGACATATCAAAAATGGATAATGGGATATCAAGGATAGTTTATATGGTCACAATCATTATAGATTGGGTGGAGTGATGGTCGGGATGGCTACCGTATATGTAAATGATTGGGGAATGCTTCAGACTGATTTACCTACTATCATTGATCATTTGATGGATGTTTTTTTGAAAACTTTTCGCGACTACCTCTAGAGAGAAAGTGAGGTAAATTTTACTATATAACTAGTTTTCAAGGATACAAAAGTATCCATTCATCCTTATAAGATGGATACTATCGAGTTGTTGTAGCTTCAGAAGTAACTCAAGGAATTGGAAGCAAATGGGTTTATACAATCTAGAAATTTTTTGTGGGGTTCTTCGATTTGTTTTCCAAGAAGCTATATAGAAGCCTTAGTATTTTTGTGGATTATCAGAAATTGACTCAGTTGATGGTGAAGAACTGATTTACATTTCTCTATAAAGATGACCTATTTGACCAACTACAAGGATTTCAAGATTTGTCAATATTTTATTTGAGGTTGGGTTATCACTAGGTTCATGTCAGGCTAACAGATATACCTCTTACAAAATAACATAGCAGATATGAATTTATTAGAATCTAATAATACCATTTAGTCTCATAAACATGACAAAAATTTTAATTAACTTGAGGAATTAGTGTTTCCACCTGTATATGGATTCTTTTATGGTGGTTTTTTTTTTCCATCTTGGTGTAGTCTTAGACTCAACAAGATCATTCCAATCACCTTGAAATCATTCTTAATATAATGGGATGGAATATTCTATATTTAAATCTCAAACAATTTCAGATATGGAAAGATAAATTTCACTTATTAGGTCACATAAAATCAAATATAGGAGTGTCTGTAGACCTAGAGAAGGTGAGGGGTTTGGTTTCTTAGTAGCATCCTAGTAATACCATTGACATTCAATGTTTCTTAGGAATATCTAATTATTATTGAGGTTTCATCCAAAAAAATTCATATCTACCTACAGGTATCATGAAATTAACAAAATGGGGGAGAATTTATATGGTATGAAGAATGTGAAAAGGCATTTCAGGAGATAGAATTCAGGTTGACTTCATCTCTAATCCTAATCCTTCCAGAACCTAGAAGACGCTATATAGTTTCTTCTGATGCATTAGAAATCGGGCTGCAAGCTATCCTGGTGTGGGTGGATCGATCCATGGCATATGAATCTCCCAAGTTAAGACCATATTAGTTGAATAGTTTAATGAAAAACCCTAATTTAGATTTAGTTTTTCATTCCCTGCATTGTTTTAGGAACTATTTTATGGGATAGTATTTTGTGGTGTAAAAATATCACAAAATCCTCAAATACATATTTACATATCATGAATTAAATCATAGATAGAGGATTTGGGTATAGTATATCTAGAATTTTGATTTTGATCTATCCTACACACCTGGTAAAGTAAATTTAGTAGCTGATTATCTAAGATGGAAGACTCATAATCAAGTAATATGGTACTCTATTAGTGAATGGAAATTAATGACCTTGTTCTCTGAGATGCACTTGGAGGTGTTGTATAGTCACATAAATTTTTTTAATCTCATCCTTATCAGCGATTTCAAAAATTATGTAAAGGGATAATGTGATACAATTACCATATCCTAATGTCTTTGTTCTAAGGGAGAGCAGGGAAAGTGAGTACCTACCACTTGGTTAGACCGTTAGTGAGGATGAAATTCTTCAATTTCATGGTCACATTTGGGTTATAGAAGATGTATGGGAGGATCTGATATGAGATTCTGATGCCACCATTTGGGTAATGAATAATGGTTTTACCAAGATGTATATGGATATAAGTTTCAATTTTTTTAAGTCTAATATGATGTAGGAAATAACAGGTTTTTTTAATTGGTGTTCCACCAATCAGTAGGTGAAGGTAGAACATTAGCAACCAGTAGGTATTTTATAGGATTTTAACATACCCAAATGGAAATGTAATTATGTCACCATGTATTTAATGAATAGTTTACCTAGGTCACAATGAGTTAGTGATGTCGTATGGTTCATTATGGACACATTGATGAAGTTCATCCACGTCTGACATATCAAGGAGATCTTCTTCGAAGAGGAGTTTGGGAGGATTTACATTCATGAGATTGTATTCCTTCATAAGGTCCCTCATAATGGTGTAATAGAAAGGTACAACCAGTTTACATATTGTTTTAGAAATTTATTATAGAGGGAAATGGGTTCATAGATGTTTTTGAGAACAACATACCACCCTCAAACTGATGGCCAATCAAAGAGAACAATATAGGTCTTAGAGGACATTCTTAGAGCATTCGTTCTTGATTTTAGGGGATATTGGGAGAATAATATACCCATTTTTTATTTTGATACAATAATATTTATTAAGATACTATAAATATGGTGCCCTATGAAGCCTTGTATTGTATTCCATGTTGATCACCTCTATGATCGTTAGTGGAAGCGGAGGCAGTGCTACTAAAACTACATCACATCCAAGATACTTCAAAACAAGTGTATATGATTAAAAAATTGATTAAAATAGATCAATATAGACTAAATTCCTATGAAAATATCCATTGGACACCTATGGTGTTTGAGGATTGGAATAATTTATTTTAATATATCTCACCTAGGTTGGGGAAAGAGAGATTTCAAAATAGGGGAAGTCAATGCCTCATTATGCCAGACCCGTTTAGATTTTGGAGAGATTTTCACTAGTAGCCTATAATTTGTTTTCACCAAAAATGTATTTGGACATGAATTAAGTCTTCCATATATATCATCGTCTCTATTATCATTATGATTGATCACATATTCTTCAGTTTGAGGATTTTGAGTCATAGGGTGATGTGTCCTTTGAGGAGCACTCTGTCTATATTGTTGATCGAGGTAGGAATGTTAATTGAGTCTAGTTAGATCCTTTGGTATACAAGATATGGTATAATTTCCATATATAATATGAGACTTAGTATTTGGAGGCTAACTTATTTTCCCAGTGGCCAACACTATTCTCTAATGTTTCTTTACCACCCTAAGAAGGGAAATTTGAAGATGAATTTCATAAAGGGGGTATGATTGTATGAACATGGATTTTCTATAAGGTATTTATCCTTTATATTTTGGCCTAAAATAATTATTTTTTCCATAAGGGTATGTCTAATGAGGTCATGGGATTTATGAGGGTTTCTTGGGCTTTTATAAAGCCCGGAGCCCCGACATTTGGAGAAAACCACCTAGACGCATTGTTTGTAAAAACTATGAAACCTAGGCATTTTGGTTTGGTTAAACCAAACTAGTTATTTTAGTTCACAATAAAGGGCCACAAAATTTTTCCTAGCCATAAAACCTGGACTACATGGCTGCTCTATTCATCTCAGACTTGAGGCTGAGGGTTTTCACATAGGTTTCATACAGATAGCCAAACCAGGTTGAGCATCGATAGGAACATTCCAATGCTGAATCTAGGAAACACTTTCGAAGGTATTTATGTCCAAGTATAGGATCAATAGCTAGGAAAATATTTGGGAAACCAGTGTGAAACCTGGCCCTAAGCGTCCCCCACCATCGGATTAGGCACCCCATGGAGTGACTCCTTCAAAGTTGTGAAAACATTCCTACCCCATTCAGACTATTCCATCAACCTTTAATCATACATAATAACTAGACAATTATCATAAAGACATGAACCATATGCCTCTATCATCTAGTATTTTTTCTGGACTCACACTAACAAACCACATTCTAGTGGTCTAACTTCCTACCTGATGAATATAAATAAACCCACTTCTCAAAGAAATTATGCTACTTGTATCATAATTATTTCCCATAAAAAATCCATACAAGCTCAACTAGACTTCTTGAAATATAAACATCAACATAGATTTATGAAAAAATATGGTGAAAACAGCGCTTGTCCTACTATTACAGAAATTAAACCGACCAAATAATTCCCTAAAATTAGGATAATTGAGATATTTTTGAAAGGGGGAACAAGTTTTAGAAAATGAACCCAATGAATCATATTTTGGGAGGCACGCTTTATATAGAATAATCTGAGAATTTGAATAGGAAGAAGTGAGATCCATTACCATCTTATGTAGAACTGGACTAGGCTAGGATTAGATCGGCCTCAGATGCAAATAAGACCATTATGTTATTATTGTCAAGTGGGTCAACTATTGATCGATCATACAAACACCATGAACAAAAATTAACCTATAAAATTAGTCCATTGAAGGTCTTCATTTCTCGGATCATGCTTCCAACATCACGATAATGTGGAATGAGGTGGAAATAAATTCTGATGTTGAGATCGAGAGAAGGGGAAAACCAGCAATGAAATTTAGAACTTTTGGGATAATATGAAGTTAGGGGAATGTATGGAGAAATGAATGGTTAGAACATAGAATGAATGATTACAGATGGTCCCTCGCTAAGGATGAATGTGGTACCTATCCCTCCTATAGGTGAGGGACCATAATTTTAGACATCGCTGACTAGGACATGT
This sequence comes from Viscum album, assembly GCA_963277665.1. Lineage (NCBI taxonomy): Eukaryota > Viridiplantae > Streptophyta > Magnoliopsida > Santalales > Viscaceae > Viscum > Viscum album. The sequence goes on along the minus strand of OY728141.1, from coordinate 1,769,169,351 downwards.
CTGGAGAGAGCGATCATTATGTCAGGTTGTTGCATCCATCACCCAATGGATTAATTTAGAAATTGTTAATTAAATGGTTCTGATGAGTTAAAATGATAATGGGGATAATAATTGATATAGTACCTTGGGACCTTATATAAATCATGTTAATGATGGACAGAACGGTATGGAAATAATGTAGGAAACACAGTCGGGAATCGATGTGGGACACATGGTATGGAACTGATGTGGCGACTCATGGTATGATACTGATAGAGGGTTTTTGGGTATTTCACTGAGGACCAACTTGAATGTCTTGTTTTTCACACCTTGGATCAATATTTCTTGGACCAACTTGGACATGCTCCTAAGGTTCCACCCAAGTCATTATTGAGTTTTTTATGGATGCACTTCATGTATTCAAAGAGGACACCCTAGTAATATTTCATGGGTCTTGGCCCATATAGGCCTAATATGTGATTACTTGGAATAGTCCACTAAATATTATTTATCTTGATTTAAAGTTTCCACTAATTCTAGTTTCTTAACCAATGTGAGAATTGATAGATCATATAGTATCACCTATAATTTTATCATTTTTATTCCTATTATACATGCACACTACTTCATCTTATCTGCATATACTGGACATGTTATAGACCCCATTATTGGTAGCCTACTATGTTTTATCTCACAACCCATTTGGTAAAATTTTTAGTGTCTGAATAGACTTCATGGAAATAGGTAGGGATAGTGTATATCACAAACTTGACAATGCTTGATTGATTGTGACATAAGAGCAGGGGATCATAAGACCGATCTATGTTCCCTAATGCTATCTAGAGATAATATTTTAGTTTTTTTGTACAATTGAAACATGTATTGTATTGGTTCTATATTTCCATGAATTTCTTATCTTTTTTTTATATACTCATGATATACTCATATATTCTTGTCTGATATTTCCCTGGTATTTGATTTTTTTTGTATTATCATCTTGATGGTAATCTTCTACTACTAGTTGATATTATACTCCAATACATTGTTTATTTATGTTACCACTCTGTTACTTGGATCTTGAGGGTATAATATCCTCAAAATACAATTATAGACCCCTTCTACTAGCCAAAAAACTCTATCCTATGGGGGAACACTTGATACATCAAGACCCACCATCCCGAGGCATCATTTTGTGGCCCCTAGGTTCGGACATTATAAAGGATACAAGGGAACATGATGAAATTGACTATATAGAGTGGGATGAGTTTGTGAGGTTTTTTTAATAGTTACTTTCCTCATATTTGTCACATGAAAATGGATAATGAATTATTTGATTTAAATTAGAAGTAATATGAACTCCTTAGTACATATGAGGAAAATATTACAATACTTATGTTATGGGCTTCTGGTATTATCATCCAACCTAAAAGTAGAGTTAATTGATTCTTAAATGGATTAAGACCTTTTAGATAAACAAATATGGCTATAAGATACTTCAGTTTCTATAATGAAATCATTCATTATGCTATGAAGGTGTAAATGTTCATCAGTGTTACCCATCAATATCATGGTTATGAATATTAATGGAATATGGTGTTTCATAGAAGTTCCAATGATATGTCACATGGATGGAAGACGAAGTTTCAAAATCACATCATCCAAAACCATGGGAATGAGAACATAGGAATGTTCCTAAAAGGGAAAGGAATGTTTTTTCAGATTTTTGTAATCCTAGCCATTGAATAAAAGATTGTATAATTTGTGTAAAGAATCCATTAAATGAAATGAATATATAGATAGATCAACCTAATGCACTACCCAAACTCCAACGTTTCACGTTCAAGTAGTTTGGGAGTTATGAAAATCAATATCCTAATAAAATTCCTAATATTTAGGACATGACACCAGAAACTATAAATACAATCGAAAAAGTGAAATATTATGAAATAACAATGGTTTAATTGAATCATGACAATTAGGATGGAGTTATCATACTCTTCTTAGTTGGTAATTTCATGTTTGATTATTTATAAATGTGACCTAATAAATTATTATTGTTCACACAATTGTAATATTTCATGTCATTATCTCACTCGATATGGATTCATAAATAATTAAATCACATTTCATATTCTATCAGTGCAAGGATAAACCCATGATTCCAATAAAAATGATTTTGTATAAGATAAGAGATTATATAAGGAATAATGGGTTAATTAACATTTAAAAGTCAATATGTACATATGTAAGATTAACTTAAGATTTATGGATAACATCATGGATTTATGAATTTAAGGTTGATCATAAGTTAATATTCATTAACACCCCTTTTAGGTTTTATGTGTTGGGAGTTTATTAAGATTAATGATATTTTAAGATATGTTTCAGAAAATAAAAACTTTTGGTTTTTTTATGTTTTATTGATAAGGTTATTTGAGGAGGAATACATTTCCAATTTTTGGGAATATGATTAAATAAACTTGTAACCTTTTGGTTTTATCTTGACATTTATTTTCAAGTAATTATGGGTTATAGTTTATCAGTTTACATAGTAAGCATATTTCATTCATATAAAAGAATAATTACCTCTAGATATAATTTTTATAATATACAATATGGAGGTTTTATGTTTTTTGTGTGTACCACACTAAATTTTATATCATTGGTGGAAATTAAACGATGTTTTTTAAAGAAGTGCCATTATCCCTAACTGAGCGTTTTTTATATGTTATTATAAATCCGTCAATAGTTATTAAATTTTGATGATATAAAAAATATTATCTAAAATATACTATGATGAAATTATGTTTATGTAATAAACTATATCAATATCCTCTCCAATCAAATGATATACAAAATCATCATTCGTGTATGTAGTGGGCTACCACGTCGCTAAACGATGTTATTAATTTTCTATAAAAACCCATCATGGATGGATATAATAGAAGATTTAAGATTTATTTATGATATATATAGAATTAATATAACTTTTTAATTACAATATGATAGCTATATTCTTAACACCTAACCTATTAGAAGATAACTACATTACACTTGTGTATAACAGACTACCACATCATGAACCGATGTGATGTGTTTTTCATTTCTTTGTTACATGGATGGTAATAAAGATAGATTAAATGAATATATAATATATATTGAAAAAATAAAAATTATATAATTATGATATCACATATACCTTATTACATTCCATTTTTTTGGTATACGATAATGTTATTCGTATGTACATCATACTACTATCGCATGAAGCGATATGATTTGTTTTTTACTAATTATTTTTATGGAATTTAATTATGGTAAATTTAATGAATATATATGATATATATGAAATCAAAATTATTATTAAATTTTATTATATTATCTACCTTTATTTTAGTTCCCCAACAAAGAAAATGGAAACAACATTCGTACGTATGTAAGACCTACCATCTCTATGAATGATGTATATCATTTTCGCTCTATAACTTTTATATATTAATATGAATAACAATATAATTAATATATATGATATTTTTTTATCATGGTTAGAATTTTGGAAATTATAGAACCATGATCAATGTAAAAGGACCTAAAAGGCCAAACCAAAACATACGGGATAAATAAAGAAGTTATTACCCGAAACATAACTGTCACAAAGAACTTTGAGTAAATGGGTAACGAAAAGCCAAATGTAAATCATATATGGTATGGAAAATATTACTATGGTATTGTTATTTATTTTTAATAATCCTGTATTTATTCTGTATATTTTTTTAATGTGTATGAAGGATGTCAAGACTTATGGTACGGAACAAGTATTCTATCTTTTATTTCAAAGGGTCATATGAAAATTCACCACTTGTTTCTTTAGTTTGGGGTATATACTGAATCATTAACATGTTAAAACATGAATATATTTATTTTAAAGATATCTGATGTTTCATTTTATGTTATTCTTTATTTTTTATTTGGGTTCAAAATATTACTAAAGTGGTAAAGGATTTTCGTCTAAATTTAACTCCTTTGAGACATATGTTTTGTTATGAACCTATCATCCTTTATGAAATGTATATACATCCCCTTTGACATGTAATACAATTAATTTATTTATTATCTGGATATTTTAGGATTAGTATAGTTTTATTCTTTCATGGGGTTTACTATTTATTGTTACCATAATGGTAATTATTTTATGATAAAATCTCATCGTTTACTAGAATTTTTCTTGTTTATGCTTAAAATGATTAAATATTATAACCCATCACTCAAAAAACTCATGAACATTATTCCCCTCTATTTATTTCATGATAATTCATTTTTCCATTTATTTTCCACTTTTTATGCACTTATGAGTCTAGAATAATGTTTTTAAGAAAAAACTTACTTTATTCATCTCTTCAATTGAAAATCTTTTTTTAGACAAATCAATTTTTTCATACAATTTTTTCCAAAACTGATTTAATATTCCTAAAAATGATTTATTAAAGAAATATTTACCCATATTTTACTTTTCTTAAAAAGTTCTTAATAGAATATTAACATTTTTCTCAAAACAATGTATGCTTGGATTTTACAAAAAAATATGAATGGAATCATTATTTTGACTTTTAGAACATGAGAATAATTTCCCAACATCATGGCCATTTTTTATTTGAATCTTCAATTATAATTTCTCAAATGTTATTTTCAAATAAAATGATTTATTTTTTGAAAAAAATTATAACTGGAAATTATATTTTCCTCACGATATGTTTTATATTGTTCTTAAATCTTCCATTTTAAGTTCCAAAGTTTATTTTAAGTGAAAATTATTTTTAAATTTTTATGAATATTTATTTTTTGAAAATTTATTTTCATAGAAAAGTTATGTTTCAAAATAAATGTTCCAATTATACTTTAAAAATCATTTTCTATATAAGATGGAATCCTTTTATGTTACATATTGTTTATTTGGGATATAATCCAATTATTACAGTATTATTATTTATTTGAATGGTTTATGTTTATGATGAAAATATGTTTATGAAATATATATATTTTTAATGGGTTATACTATAGAAAACTTATTATGAAATCTTTTTATTTTTCGACAGGTTATTCTATGATGAACTGATGAAATTTATATGAAACCCTTTCTTTTATATGGTTTATGTTATGATGAAATTCTTATGAAACCCTTTTATTTTTACGTGTTATGTTACAACGAATATGTTATGATCTTTTGGCACACATATTTATGGATTATGTGATATGTGGGAATTTATCACCATCTTATTAATTGAGTAAATATGGATAAATTTTCAATAAATATGATATCCATGAACTTGATTACATGTTCACAATTTTATGCATAGATCTGACTATCATGTCCATAACATTATGTGTGGTGCTAATTACATGACTATAATTTTATGCGAGGGCCTAATTTCAAGTCCTAAAATAAACGAGTGAACCTATTTATAATTATACATGGTCAAAATATTATAAGCTTATGTGTATTAAATAAATTAATGCCTTATGCCAAGGTTATGTTATTGGGGTTCATGTATTTTGATTCCACTATGATTAATGTCTTATAAACATCTAATATATATTCCATGACTCAGGTTTATGATATAAGATATGCATTTTATGGTTATCCAATGTTATTATCATGTTTGAATTCTTTTAGGCTCAGGATATGTTGATATCTCTATTGTTCACCCTTATAGACAATCTATGATCACCCTTTCTTATATTTACTTTCCCCAGGTTATGATGAAAGGTATTATGTATAATATGTTTATGAAGGGTTCTAGTTATTAAGAACATAGGGGTATAAGACATATCTCACTTACATACCAGCTGTTTACTTGCCCATTTTTCCAAATACACTATAAGTAAATGATTTTATCATGGATTGTTACGTTATATAACTAATATTCATCTATTAATATGTAATATCTATGTATGAGAGGTTTGGGACTTTACACTATGCCTGGGACTTGATTTGCAGTGATCACCTTTCAAATGAATAAAACTCATATTTGTTACATATCCAAATCAAAAAGTAAACTACACCACTTTTTTTCCTCATCATTATAAAACAATATTAGAACACATGAGAGAGAATTTTATTAGTGCATAATATAAATAATTTTTTTTATCAAGGCACAGAGAACCTAATACATATAATTATGTAAAATATAATATACATATTGAAATTTATTAAATAACCCTTTAAACCATGCATTTAAATAATTAAATTAATTAATAAATGAAATTAGAAAAAATTGGTTGTTCTATGGATCATTATTAGTTAGTATTCATTAAAAAAGCCTAAATAAATTTAATTCTAAAAAAATTCAAAATTTGGGTTTTTTTAGAAATTAAAGTAAAGTAAAATTTATTTTAATTCACAAAAACATTTTGTATGGTCCCATAATTCATTCAATTAAATTTCAAATATTTGTTAAAATTTTAAAAAAATTATTTATTTATCTGGGCTTCCCTATTATTGTTAACTCTCCATGAAGAGTTTTGGGTTACGGGGGAAATCCATATAGGGGAAGATCTTATCATGGGATGCCCTAGGTTAATTTGACCTAGATGGGGTGTTGGGTCATGCACCATGATTGTGGGAATGGTTGAGAAACCCTATAAGGAGATTCATAATTTTTTTTGGAAAAAATGTTAGTAACTAAGACCCTACTGACCTCTCTGAAAGGGGTTCTTTCCATACATGGGGTAGCTTAGCTACCCCAAAGTCAACAACCCTTTTTTTCTGTTTCCAATGTATATGTTATAGGATTGGTTTTTTTTAAAAAGTGTTTGAATGGACTCTAAATAATCAACCAAAGTCTCCCATGTTTTGTTTTTTGTATGTTTTATTTAACAAAAAACACATGGCCCATGGAAAGGGTTCCCTAAATTTAATCACACACCCAATAGAAATAAATATATAATATAAATATTTTATTACAAATATATATATATATATATATAATTTCTTATATATATTATATAATATATATATATGTATCTATATCATATATTATATATATATTCATTAAAATGTATATGTAAATAAGTTGTCATTTACTTAGACATCCTGATTAATGAAGTTTATCTATATAGATCCCTTATGGGTAGGCTTCTAAATATTTATTCGGGCCTGATGCCACTGATCATCAATGATTTCATCCCACACTAGTAAAAAATACATATAAAAATATATTCATTATTTTTTAATACTGAATAATTATAATTTTGATCTCTGGTTGACTTTAACATGGTTATTCGATCACTAATAGCTGCAAAATTTTTAGAAGTGACATCGTGATGAAGACCTATTCTTTAATAAATGAAAAATTAATTTATAATTAGACTTAATTAAATACATTCCACCATCTAAAACTTACTAAAGGACCTCTAGGATTTGGTGGGAGCCTGAAATATGGTATATTAAAATTTTCAAGATTTCATTTATGTCGAAACATCAAATCCATTACGCACTATTTCAGATTCATACATTGATCAAGTGAAATTTAATTAATCATGAATAATTAAAAATAGAAAAATAAATGAAATCTAAACGGATTTCTATTTTAATTGAAATATCCTTTTAATTACTCATAGAGATCCTTACTCTAATGAACTAACATATGGTCCATATAGATCATCCAAACATGCTTTAATATCATATTGGTATGTCAATCTTCTAGTTTAGGTTTCTAAAACATAGAATCAATGAAGCTTTCAAAATCCGTGTGATCACCAGATCTCCATTCCTTCAATCCAGTATGAAGAACATGGATTATGGTGCTTATTTCTCTACTTTCTCACTTTAGAATTCAGGATATAATAGAGAGAGGCTATAAAATTTGGGGGAGTGAATAGTCCCTTGAATTTGAGCTTGTTTTGTCTTGTATATGTAGGTTTAAAGTCACAGAAATTGATCATAGGCCCCTGGATCACTCAAAACATCAATATAATCCATTAATGAGACTAAAGGACTTAGTAACTATGTCATAAATGTCATCTATATTTTATCACACACTTATAAAATCAAATATATGTTAGATCATAAAACTCGAGTCATTAACTCAACTTAATTCTCCTATTAAATACCTAATGAAAAATGCATAACAATATTCATTAAAAAAATATTAATTTTATTATTACTTAATTACTTATGAATAAACTGATAAAATAAATTCAAGAATTATTAATCTAAATCCAAATAATAGTTTTTTCCCAATGATCAGTCAAACATGGGAAAAATCATAACCCCATGGTGGGGCCCACAATTTATTAAACTAATATTCACTTAGAATAGGACCAACTGTTGAATATTCTTAGTTTGTTACCCTCTAGGTCCTTATCCTGATATGGGTGAGTACTAATCACAAAAAATGAATGGGGTCCAGAAACCCATCTAGGCCCATAATGAGTTAACGTTAAGTTATAGGAATGACAACCTCTTACAAACACACACCATGTAATATATTCTTTTTTTACTCATGATATCTCATAAATAAGGATACACATTTCTTGTCACTACCCTATCTTGTTTTATTATTCATTAAACTTCCTAGATGGAATTACCTTAATCACCATGGACATAAATTTAATTAAGGTACTTTGTCTTGGTTAATTAGGCTAGAGACATCGGATCATTTCTTATGTGACAAATAATATCTTGATCATTGAATTAATTTCATGCCACCAATGAATAAACCAAAACCTACCACCTCACCATGTCAAAAATGGAATGGTTTTTTGGCATGAATCAAATTACATAATCAAATGATACCAATGGATAATGATCTCATATCTAGAGACAAATACATGTGTTTATAAATAGGAACAACCAATGACACATGAAACATGTGGTGTTCCTATTGGAGGGTCACTCCTCATGATCTCTTATTATTGAGATATCTAAGTATGAACTTCATTAGAAGACGTATCAATTATTATGAGCCCTCAACACATGGTACTCAGATGTCATATCTTTCTAATAATTATGATTTATTTAGTCCATAAGACACATGCTTCATATTAATTCCATAGTATCTCAAGGTTCTCATTATTTATGGGAACTACTATAACTGACTGATATGAAAAATAATATAAGGATATTACCTTGTAAATAGTGGCTGTATAAATATAAACACTATAATTATCATGACCTAAACCATCATTTATAACCTGGATGAAAAAACATCAGATGTGACCACCCAAATCTTACCTCCAATATGATGAGTGCTGAAGACAAGCCCTGAGAAGGCATAAATGAAATGGGAGGTCCTAAACTAAGTAATTTTAATCACACACACAACAATCTCCATATAAAAGATCATAGGAATAATAATACAAGAACATATAGAGTGTAACCATGCATGAAATAAACTCTAGGGAATACATAAGAGTATGAAAATATAAACCATTGCATAAAGGGAAAAAATAAATTCTCAACTATAAATGAAGTCCAAGCCAAAAAAACTAAAAAAAAGGAATTTTTAGGAGTTCCTTTCTCATGATCTCCCAGTTTGACCACTGAACACAGAAAATGAACCCATGTATCACTAAGCTCCACTGAAGTCATTGCTAATCTTCCTGCCATAATGATAAGACATGAAACATGTGGGAAAATAATCTAAAATGTTGAATATATACATACCCAGTAAGACACCCTAAAATCCAAAAATGTATGATTATAAAGATACACTAGAATTCATCTTAACCCCTAAAAATATAGAAACAAAACCCATTATATATGCCTATAAAAATACCTAGATGAGAGAGAAAAGGGATATTAATCTACACATCCCATCCAAGGATGACGAGTCTACCAATAACTCCAAAGAAAAATATTTGAAGCCTGACATCTTATGAAATAATATAATAATTCAGGATGAGGGGTCCACACATTACTTCTATTCACTATAGCCAAGGGAGATCATCCTCAAAACCATATGTCCAATGTAACCTCTCAAGAATCTAAGTGGAGAACCCACAACTCAACATTGTGCTTTATAGCTGAGGGATCATTAAATAGAGTGGAGGACCAACTCCCAAATAGATATCCCTCTCCCAATGTAGTATTGAAGATTAATGAACCTGCCTATATAAAGGACATGGGGAACCCACACCCTGGTATGACAAGGGTTTACCGACCCTAGAATCTTGCTTTGAATCTTGCCCGGTCATAGAAATTGGGAAAGAATTACCTAATAAAGCATCAACAACATAACACATTAGATCGTATCTCATATTCCACAGTGAAGACTACTATAATATTCTTCATGGAAACCCACATTTTATAGGCTACTCACATGCCAAAATTCGAGTCCCGATGAATGAGATACAGAAGGAAGAGGTTCCTGAGAGAAGTAAACAATTTGAATGGTGGTTGACATGCCATGTGAACTCACATCCTTTACTGAGAATTATATCCTTAGGGAATGGCTTGAGATGCCATGTCACACTATGAGGCATGTCTCAACCACTCAAGGCGAACCCGTGTCCTCCTAGTGTGTGCCCAGGGACACAATATATGTTCCATAATATGGTCGTGCCCAAGTACTCTGGTCATGCCCATGTTCTTGGCCATTCTCATACCCATGTACTCCTGAAGTACATGATGAGCTAGAAGCGTAGGTTCATATGGTTTTTATGGACCAATCCCAATGTGTTACCCTAATCTTCACCCAAAACACTAGCCATCGCTGCTGGAAAACTGCACACCACATGTTCTTATAGACCACATTCCATTTAGTTAGATTTTTTTTGTAATAAATAAACCCTATTATTCACATGGTTTCTATATCGAACAATTATTCTACAAATACCATTTTTCACCACCTGAAACTGATGGTAAATGCCTATGAATTTCGATTCACATCCTTTGGTGCCCATAAAGTGGAACATAATCACCCACATGGGAGTCTGTCACCTGTCCACCATTGTTCAGAGTCTCAAAACACACACCCATCACCCAAAAATCTTGATCCCATAATCATACATCCCTATTTATTCAATCCATCGAACATTCACACAAAAAACATGAATCCATGGGTTCAATAATTCTTGATTATTTGCAAAAATATTTGAACTGAAACCCTGTGGGTGAACAACGAATAAAACATAGAATAACATTACGAAAATAACATGAACAAAGGTGATGAAATTTTTTGGTTGATTTAATATTGAAAAAAAAGTACAGGATTAAGGGTGATATCATGACATAAGTAATATAAAATAGTTCAAACAATTCAATTTCCATTTAGTGTGATATGATGAACAAAAATCACAGATAAAGATAAAGTAGATAAAAAATCCATTATTATCATATAAAAAGGTCATATACCCAAAATAATTATCCCTAAATCAATTATGAATCTATATTTAGTGAATATAATGTTCTTAATTGGAAAAGACGGTCTTCTTTGTTCACTCTCTACCTCTTGATTCACCTTGATTTGATCACCATCATTCTCTAATTCTGATCCACCCAAGAATAAAGATACCATCCTACTCTCGAATATCTTAGGGTTACATGGCTAACCATGGTTATGTTAAATAATAGTGTGTTTATAGAGGGAGTATTAGGTTAGTTTATTTAATAAAAATAAACAATTTACTTATTTATTTTATTAAATTCACCTACTAATGGTCACCACCCATAGAATTTCTAATGTTGACCAACAGTTTGTCATACATACAGTAATCCACATATTCTAGAATCAACCATGGCCTCATTTCCCCATATGAGGTCCCTAGAAACATGAAAAACACTTAAAAAAATTATTCATGAATATGAATTAAAATATATTAATATGTTTAATATATTAATTATGAGGTCTTGAGAAACACAAACATCATGATGGCTCTGAGGATAAATCTAGGTATATACATAGAAATATTCAAAAGACTAATCCATCAAAACTGGATTCATTACATTCTCATAAAATTTACCTATTTTCTCCCTAAAATCACATGGTACATAAACATTTTTGGTTACTGAGTCAACATATGACTATATTGCTCCTAAGAAAACTTTTTTGGGATCATGTAAGGATAAAACAAATAGACTACTCTATGAAGGTGTATCCATCCATAATTTCCTTCATTCCCCATTCAATGTCATTAACATGACCATGCATGTATCTCCTCATCTGTGAAACAAAGAAGATTTCATGTACTAGAACCAATTTTATAGGAAATATAATAGGTAAAACACCTCACCAAAACTTCTATATGATCTCAAATGTCCTGATAAACCATGGGGATATCATTCCTCCCCAACCATACCTTTGCAATCATTTTTATAGCGATACTCTTAGGAAAACGTGTCCTCCCAGCTAAAACTACAAGGGACTTTGATTTATCGATCAATATAAAAATAAAATCAACTCTAGTATTTCCACAAACACTCAAAGATAAATTGAAAATTCTCCCTTACCATCTTCAATATATTTTTCCCAAAAGGTGATTTCAATCCAATCTCAGTCCTGTATAAGGGTAACCTTCATGGTTGACTGTATAGTTCCTAAAATGGTGCTATGTCGATCGTAGAGTGATAAATATTATTATAAGGAAACTACAGTTATATAAAGCGATCCTTCTAACTCTAGATTAATTCCACAACATAGGACCTCAACATTTCTTCTAACACCTAAATAGTCTGCTCGGTAAGACCATCCATCTGTATGTGAAACACTATGATCATCTGTAAAGAGGTCCCAAATGACTCTTGTAAGGCTCTACACAAAAATAAAGTAAACCAAGAATCAATATTGGAGATAATCCTTGAGGGTACCTCATAAATAAAAAAGATTTTCATCAAGAACAATTTCTCTAGAATCTCAACCACACTCTACTCTCAGATGACATGAAAGTGTGCCAACTTGGTAAGTCAGTCAAAAATCACATTGGTAGTAACATGGACTCTCATTTTCCATGTATTACTCATCAAAAATCCCTTGTATATGATATACTATTTCAACTCTGGGATCTCAAGTGTCTATTTCAATCCTTCCAGAACCTAATGTTCATCCTTTACCTACTGGCATATGAGGCACCAAGAGTCAAAATCAACGATGATCCACGTCATGGTAGTCTATCAAAACTTCCACTAAATATCTTTTTATATCCTTTTAACATTGGAATGAATAACCCAAAGGGAAGTGTTAAACTCCTCTCTCACCTCCTCATTAAATGTGACTAGAACCACCATCCATCTCCAAAAAAAGAGTTCATGATTTCATCCTTTAGAAAATACACCTATTATATCTCATGATGATATATTTCCACATAGAACCTCAATGTTTATGTCTCAGAACTAAGACTCTATCACACTCTAAATAAGAGAAAGAGTCACCACCATCAACTGAATAAAAACTTCAACCTCACCTCCACTAGGGAAAGCTATAATGATGCCTTAGAAACCTCCTCTACCAAGCGACAACCAGACTTCCTACTAAGGTAATATGCTAACACATTTCCCTTCACATGTGTATAGAATATCTCAAAGTAATAGTACTATTGAATCTCCATCCATCACCTCTATATTAGGTTTATATCTCTCTCAAAATAATATGTACTTGAGACTCTGGTGGTCAAGGTAAACAACATAACACTCACCTAGAAGACAGTGCCTTAACATCTTCTGAGAAAATACTACCACTTCTAAATCTATGCCAGAAGTCATGTAGTTATACTTATGGGGTCTCAACTGAATATACCCAAATGGGATTACTACCTACCTCCACATTAACACAATACCAAGACCATCCATATAGGCATAACAAAAACAATATTTACTTTACACTCTCTTCTGATAGTCTTCACATTTGAGCATTGATCATCCTCAGTGTTAGATCTACAAAGGCTCCTTGAAACTGTACAGTCCATGAAAAAGGATTCCCTTTTCACATAAAGGTATTCAATGGGAATAAAATATTGGTGATGTTCACTAAGAACCACTTATGGTACCCCAACAAGATAAGGAAACTCTATATCTTTGACACACTCTAAATATTTTCTCAAGAAATGAACACATCATTATTTACCAGGTCCGTAACAATAAAATGATTAGATATGATATTCCAAAAAAAAAGTGCACCTTGTAGATCCAAAAATGAAACTTTGAGAACTTACCATAAAGGGTGTTATCTTGAATTAGGTTTTGGACCATCTTCAAATTCACTCTAAAATCCTCCTCTAAAAAGAAGAAATGTGTATCTTATCATTGTAGAAAATCCCAAATTAGTACATGTGTTGTTCAAAGATCAATTTCATAGGAGGAATAGACACCATGGGGGAATTTTTCAAACTAAAAGGAATCACCCATATCTCATACCATCCGTAGAGACATCAAAATTTCATCTTCAGTATATCATATTCTGGAACCCTCAAAGGTCGGTGGCCAACCTTGAGATTGATCTTTGAGAACCAACATAGACCTCTCCACTGGTTGAAGAGGTCACTAATCATTAACAAGGGATAACTTTTCTTCATCGAAATCAGTTGATGAAAATCAACACAAAGTCTCACAGTCTCTTCTTTATTTTTCACAAACACAACTGGAATTGACTTGGAGGACATACTGGGTTAGATAAAACCCTTATCTTGATAGTTATACAATAGAAGCCTTAGATCTCAGATCTCAATAGGGGTTATATGATATGAATCATAAGATATCAGTGTGGTCCTAGTGTGAATTTCAATGCATAAGTCGATCCCTTTCCACATTTTTATTCCTAAATTATTTTTAGGGAAGAAATATATATAATCCTCCACCTATTAAGGAAAATATATGGTTAATGAGCTTACTACACTAATGTAAAAACTCACCAACTGATGGGTGATGGGTTGTAGATTCATTCTTCTAAGACATACATTCTAATCCCGGAGATATATCTTCTCCCTAATCTAAAATATCATCCTATCTGTCTGAGGGAATCTAACCTATATGTTATAATAGGAAATTTGGGACTGAAATATAGAAAACCATTCCATACCCAATATAAGGTCATAATGTTTCGTCATTATGTCCATGAGGTACCATGATAAACTCTCTACAACAATCACCAACTCATACTATTGACATATGTGTGATAAAGAAGTATCACTCCCAATTGGAACCAATAGCCATAATTAGTGGGATAAAGATTCAAAATGAAGCTCTAACAATCATATGAGGGATATTGAGATGAAATAATGTCTCATTATTATGTCTAAAAGTACTATGGAAATAGTATAAAAGACACAGATCATACCTCGAATCGTCTCACAAGCTACCTGGTCACATAACTCTAGAGCCTTACGTTGCCTACAACCTTGACTACAAGACCTCTTATCTTTGTGGGGTCCACATAGTGGTGGTGTTTGAAGTATCTCATAAACTCATCCTCCACTAGTAGCTCCTACATCTTGTTCTCTACCTAATCCTCTATTAGTACCACCTCCCTTGGGGATTTCTTGAGCACACATTGGAGATCACTGATCATAGTGCTATCTCAACCATGGTGGTCTTACACTCTCTACCTACCCTCCATTGAATGATGCATCTTTAATTCATGAGCCATGTGAACTCACCCCTCACAAGCATATAATCCTCCCTTTCAGGGATGATTGTATCCTCTATGGGATACATGAGTTATATATCCATCAATCCAATTATGAGTATGCATCAAGTGATGAGACCCTAACACTAGCTACTTGCTAGCTACATCAAATTAATTTTTCCAATGATATTAACCTCTAGATCTAATTACCCAAAATTCCTAAACTAGTAATCTATCTATTACTAGATCATACTCTGGTACTTCATCATAGGTAGGAACAAATAATAAGACTATGCTGGGATGAATATCTTTACGAAGACCTTCCTCAAACATCCACACTTGGAAGAATGAATCTCATACCATATCAAGTGAGTAGAATTTGAGTAATGCTAACCTCAAATAATATTTAGTGACCATAATATCACCATGATAAAACTTCAAAAGCTCCTAAGTCTATATAGTGTCCAAACATGAAGGAAAATAATCATCATAAAACAGTTATTGGATGTATCACCCTGAGATAATCGTAGCATCATGGGATTGTGTCATCAAACTCTACTAGAAGCCTATTTCTCCATGAAGAAGGTTTTTAGAAGTAAAATAATTTAATCAGTCAATTTCTAAACATGATTGAAGTCTCGGATCACCATCTCAATACAATCCTCTACTGCATGAGGATTTGGCTCATCATGGAACCTTAGTGGTCTCTGATGATATAAATCATGTAATTTTCTAAGTCTGTACACATCATCATTATATCTTATAGGTACTAATTCGACTTGAAAAGCAGTGGCTCTACTCCCTACCCTCTTAGAGGAAACACCTCATGAGATGGACCCTGAACAGAGGCCTTATCACTCAATATATAATCATCACAATGCTATATTAGTAACCATGTTGGATAACTTTGTGAAGGAATATTGAAAGGGATGAATATATAAAATCGATATATGTGCATATATATATAGGGAGAAAAATTAATAAGGATAGTTAATGGACTCAATATTATATGATACATGTACCAATGGTTCCCTAAAATCAATTTCGTGGTGTGATAAATCAAAAAAACAAGTAGTTAGAATCCTAGTGAATGGATATATAGGTTGCCACCCAAATACTAGATTACATAGTATGATTGTTACACTCAAGACACACCAATATCATTTCCCTAAGTTCCCAAATAATCCTCACCATGGTTTACACTCTTTCTCTATCATAAATAAGAACACCTCTGCTACAAATCTATCAGTACTCAACCCACCTGGGGATATTTGGCCAACAACAAGGTGGGTGTGACCACCCCAATCCTATCTCCGATAGTATAGGTGATAGAGACAAGCACTATGAATGAATAAATGAAATGGGAGGCCTTACCATAAGTACATATACACACACACACAACAATATCCATGAAAATGTGTAGAAGAATAATAAAAGACTTTAAAATATTGAGTGTAACCATTAATGATATAAACTCTAGAGAATAAATCAATGTATGACATTTTAAACCAAGGAATAAGGAGTGAAAATTGACACCCAACTAGAAATGATGTTCCATCTTGAAAACTACTAGAGTAAGGAATGATGAAGAGATCCTGGATCCTGATCTCCAAATCCAACCATTGAACACGGCTAATGAACCCATGTATCACTACGATCCACTAATGTCAACATCTATGTTCTTGTCATCTTCATAATATATGACTCATGTGAGAAAATAACATGTAAGGGACAATATATACATACCCCATCAGACACCCTGAAAACCACAAATAGTGTAATAGAAAGATACAACATAAGTCAGCTCAACCAAAACCATGATGGAAAAAACCCCAATATATATATTCTCATAAAGAAATGTTGATGAGAAAGAAAGGAGATCTCTTTCTTTATAGCCTAGACAAGGATGATGAGTCTGAATATTGATCCAAAGGTCCATATCTAATGCCCAACATCATGAAAAATCATAGAATAATTTTTTAGAGGGGCCTGAACCTCACTACTATACTCTATAGCTAATGGATCTCTACATCATAACTATATAGTCTGTGTAACATCACCATAATCTGAGTGGAGAGCCTGCGCCTTGCTTCTACACTCCAAAACTATGAGATCACTTACTCCAGTGGAGGACCTAATCCCCGTTGAAGCTTAAAGATGGTGGAGTACCACTCCATTGATAGAGTACCAATGCAAAATATAGTGTAGCCGAGTACTGAACCTACCTAGGTAAATATTATGGGGACCACACCCTAGTGTGATTGGGGAGTACCGACCCCTGACATCTCTGTGATGATTTTTCACAATCACTTCCATCAATCAGACATCCCTTGAATAAGTTTCATGCCTAGAACACCTCACACCATATCTTATATACCAGAAATAAGGGAACCATTTTGTTATACATGGAGAAAAACTCTGGATAGGCTACTCATAGGATGAAATATGACTCCCAAAGAAGGATATATGGAATGTATAGGTTCTTTGGGGAACCACACAACATGTACAAGGGTGACAAGACATGTGACCTCACCTCATCACTAGTGTGTGTTATCCATTGGACATGGTTTGGAAATCCATGTCTCACTAAATGGAATGTACAGTTATTACATGGAATGTATCAGACACTTAGGTCCTGCCCATGTCCTCCCATTCTGTGCTCGTGTACATTGGAAATGACCATGTATATTGGATGTGTTTGACTTCATGGTCATGCTTATGTACATTGTCCATGCCTATGTGCCTGGCCATGCTTATGTATATATACTCATGAATCGAACATGCAATTAGCAATATAATTACATACTTTGTGTAAGTTCTATAAATAGCATGTGATCCCTATCTTCACCCAAAACCCAAGATGATGAAGATGGGGGACTATGTGGAGTGTGTTCTTCTAGACTACAAACCATGTAGTTAGGTTTTTCAAAAGAATTAAATCTAGGTCATCATGTGGTGCCCAATATGACATCACTTCCACAAATCCCACTGTTTCACTATTGGAAATTGAAGAGAAACTCATCCATCCATCGATTCCTGACCTTCGGTGGATGGAAATGATAATATAATCACCTGATCGATACTTTTCCGCGTGTTATCAGATGTTTGGGGTTGGAAAACTCATCACCATAAACTGAAACTAATGATTTCATCAAAATCCATCCTAGAATCATAAATATTTCCCGAAATTTTGAAAGTACCACATATTTGGGAGTTCAAAAATGGTTGAACCTTCCCAGACAATGTCAAACTGAAACCCCAAGGGCCGATGATAAAAGACATGAAGATTCATAGGGGGAAAACACATGAGAAAAGGTGATGAGATTAATTACGTGATGTGATCCCAACCAAAAACCATAAATTGTGGTATCAAGTGTTATATCATGGAACAAAGATATAAACATTTTTAAATAATTCAATTTTAATTCAGGCTAATACAATAAATATAAATCACAGATCAAGATAGAGAATATAAAAAATTCATTCTTATCAAATAAAAAGATATGTAACAACAAATAATAATCCCTATCTCAATTAAGGACCAATCATTGGTGAATAGAACATTCTCCAGTGATGAATAAGATCCATAGCAGTCACTTCTTTCCTCTTAATTCCCCATGATCGGATTGCCTTCTTTCTATTCGCCTAACCCACAAATAAAGAAAACTCCCTCCTCCTCTATAATATCACAGGGTTATATGGTGAACCATACAGATTTTCCATAATATGGTGTTTATAGAGGGAAGATTATGTTAGGTCATTTAATAAAAATAAACAAATAAATTATTAATTTTACTATACGCATCATCCAACAGTCACCTCCCTTGGAACATTCAACACCAATGAACCTTAGGTTGTGCCTAGGGTAAACCCATGTTTCAAAATCAACCACTGTATTGGATTTCAAATCCCGGGTCCCTAAAAATAATAATAAAATTTAAACCAAATTAATTTGTTAATGTGCATTAAAATATATTAATTTTTTAATATATTAATTTCAGGGTCTGATTGAACTCGAATAGTATGACCACTCCAAGGATAAATACGGATATATACATAGAATTATTCCATGGTCTAATCCATCAAAACCATATTATTTAAAATTATGGTATTTATACATCATTCATAACTCACTATACACATGATATGGTTTTCAAAAAGAACTATTCATGTTTGGTATAGGGAACCCATTTTTACAACATTATGCGTCTTTTTAAATTAGATGAATCCATCAAATGAAAATCCTAATATAAAATTACGGGGATAAATAATAAAATTAGGATATATCCTATTAAATTTATAAATTTTTAATCCTTTTACGAGTTGTACAGATTTTTAATGACCCAAATTTCTCTCATCTTCATGACATCACATGTTTTTTTTCATTTGTTCAGATGCAAGTTTTTTTTTAATTCTCGTAACAAAAGGAAAGAGTAAGATTACTGTTCCACCACATGAGATTGAGTTCAATCTTTATTTTCCTTAATTCTTGTAATACCACTGTATTTACTCTCATTTAAATATGCATTTTCCTTCCAAATCATACAAAAATCATTAGGTAATTCATGAATCATAGTAGTTGTAAATATAAAAATATCAACGAACCTTGATTTCATATACTCATTTTATAAAATAATTGTTTCATTAGGTACAATGTACTTAAAAATTGAAGAATAAAATAAATCTTAGTATTAGTAAATCCATACATTATTGTCCAAAAATACAATTACACTTAAAAGTTCAGTTTTTATAATATTCTTTATATATATAGTACCTTATATATTTTATTCCAAGTCACTTAATAACATCATTATGAAAAAAATTGTAATTTATTAAATCATATTCATTTAATATTTCATTAATTTATATACACTGTAAACATGAGAAAAAAATATAAATCTATTATATACCAAATTCTATATATTAGTCCTTTTAGTAAATTAAATATCACTCTTTTATTGAATATTTTATATATTGTGATTCCACACATTATATTTAGTTTAGAAACCATTTTTTCAATTTTGGTAACTCGCTTCTTTGTGATTTAATCGTGGTATTATAACATATTCATAAAAAGAGACAAATTTGTCCTATTAATAAAGCATTATTGAAAATAAAATCCAAAATTAATTATATCTCATTTTTAAAATCATTTCAGATTAAACTGTATTGTACACATAAATTATATCCATTTTAATATAAAAAAATATATTATTAAAAATTATGACTTGTTGATAAATTTTATAAAATTTAAATAATTTAAATTAAAACATTAAATTATTAAATAACAAAGATGTTAAGAAATTATAAAACATTAATAAAAGTTTTACTTATGAATACTATTATTTATAATGAAAAATATGGTTTTATTAAATTTTATGTTTTAAAATATCATGATATAACTCCACTAAATCACCTATTAGGTTGGTAGTAAATCCAAGTATAGCCCCCAAAATAACACCTTCAAGAGGTCACATATTGGTGGTTAGTGTTGTGGGTATCCAAATTAAATATTTGAGTCATTACAAACTTTATTCTACTAAAATAATTTAGAACCATTCATAAAAACCTAATAAAATATAATAAATAACCCAATATCCCAATAGTAATTTAATAATTCACACAACTTCTAAGAACTATAACAACTCCAAAGACAATATTAAGTGAAATAATACCTAAAAAAATAATGACTCCTCTAACATCCCCAAATTTCTCAGGGTCATGAATTGGTAAGGTATAACATGATTTCTAAAACCATCCTATAAATATGAAAAAATAGTATATAAAAGTATAGTTGAATATATAATCATACTTTGTAGGTTCTTACCCTTAAACTCGTATTTCAAGGAGAATAAATAATACAAATTCTTTATTGAATAAAAAATAAAACCAACATGTAACTATATCCAAATTAAATTAAATTATTATATAACTACATACTGACTTTCCAAATCCATATAAACATTTAGTCTAATAATTTATAAAAGGGTAGAAAATTAATTACCCAACACCAAATTCCTCTTGATCATGTATCCCCCATATATTAAAGGAAATTGTCTTGGTGCTTCCATCTATTCCCACATCCACATACTATATCATAATATATCTACAACATCATACAATATCCTCATACCAGTAAACATCAAACTATAACCACATAACCAAAATTATTTAACCATAACCATGGTCAAATTAGAGAGCATGGGGGGGGGGAGTTAGTCATTAGTGTCTGCTACATCTTGGATATTGGAGTCCCTACCCAATACCTAAAACCCCCATATGATTATCATTGAGGTTCTCCAACTTGGGCGGTAATGTGTAAGAAATAAAAACCATTCAATGATATTTAATTACTCACAAATCATATCCTTGTGCATGCATCCTATCAATGTCACATATAATGAACTTGTCTGGGTGAAACTGACTTATCACTTAGGAAAATTGTCCACAATGCCTAAAGCACTTTCCCAATTGGGATACAATGTGAACTAGTTCTTGTTAATACACCTAACTCACCTCAAGATTAACATTCCTTAATAAAACATATACTAAAAATAACCACCACCTGGAAGTTTGACATGACTATTACATATGTTGAAACATCACACACAATAAATAAGTTGTTTCAAGAAAATAAACATAACAAATGGGAAATCACAACCTAAAATTAAATACCAAAATAGACATAACCCATAAATACATCTAAAATAAAAAAAATAAAAAAACCACAAAAAAATATATAAATATGATATAAAATAGATTAAGATGATGTCGAAAATTACAAGAGGATACCAACATACATAATTACAACATCAAAAAAGGTAAAAAAAACTAACCATATCTATGTTCCATATAGGATAACATTTTCTTGACATATCCATCATATCCAAACTAAAATCATGTTCACTGATGAGATGAAAAGAACCTACCAAGACATTCATAATGTTAAGATGAGACTAAATACACACATATCATGTGTATTTATTTTGTGATAAACATGCCTTGTTGGATCCCAAAAGGTACTATTTATATTTCCATTTGAATGTAAGTATATGTAAATTAGATTGATATAAAATATACCCAATAATCCCATTTTTATGAAACCAATAATAAAATATGGTTAGTCACTTTCAATTTATAAAACCTTATTTTTAATAATATAGTAAGGTGAAATCATAAATTCTTATAAGTAAAACATTAAATCTAATGGTGGGGGTCAATTATGGAGAATATTGTCCCATTTATATTTTGAAACATCACCTTAAATTTTTATATGAAACACAATTTTTATAAGACAACCATATTTAGAAAAAAACATTACGAAACTTTGATTTATATGTCTTATATTCATATTCCATAAAATATGAATTTTAAAAGAAAATGAATCTCTAGGAACAGTAAAAATAAAATTAACATAACTAAATGAAAAATATCAAAAACATAAAAAAGTAATTGATGAAAATTATATTATTTTTAGATAAAATCATAGTTTAAATTGGCATAACATGACATAAATAACATGTACTAACCTTAAAATTCTCAACTATAATGGTAATATACAAGTATCAAACAACAATAATCACTAAACAATGATCATGGTACTAATGAGATGTTTCTGATATAACATAAATGGTGAATCATCATATGGATAGCTAATTGTCCAAATTATGCTTACACTTAGTTCTATATCCAATAACATTGTTCAATTATAAATAACCCATATCCCATGTTATATTCACTACCAAACCATGAATTAGATGTGGTTATCTCACTCTCAGAAGAGCGAAAAAACAAAACTTCAACTATCACCCACCCCTAGATTCTCAGGATAGAACCCATATTATTCAATAACATCCAAACCATAATAAGTACCTCACCCACTTATTGTCAATGGTGAGCTTCCCACCATAGGACTCCACTTACATTTCTCCATGATCATAACATCCAAGAGGCCCCATATCAATCCAAAATACATTAGGGTATCTAGGCGTATATAAGTTTCCTTCCTAGCGTACTCCGAACAATGTCAATGTATTGTACAAGATTTTCTCTAGACTACGAGTTCTCTAAGATGTCTTCGATGAAAAAATCACAATCTATCCATTTTTTATGGCACCTATAACTATGAGGGCCTTTCAAACTCATTTAAATGCCTCGTCTCTCCCTTCCCATAAGCATCTCATCATATCTACATCAGTTCACAACCAACTCACAACTAATTCATCTTCTCAAGAACCACAAGTGTATGCTCTCTTAATTTATGATCCACAAACCGATTGACAATGTGTGTCACCATTCGCTCATTCCCCAAGATCCCCTTAAAAAATAATTCTCACACACACACTTGTTTAACCCCACCAAAACACTTCATTACAACTCTAATGAGATATGATTTTTGAAATCTCAACTCACAATCCCTAATCACTTTCCATGCCTCTCTCGCATGTCCATCTTACCCAAAGAAGGGAACCATTAGTACTTCCCAAAACCAAAAGCAACCCATGATCCAAAACCACATTCTCAACCACCCACAACACAATAATTATTCCAAGTTACACTAATATATTATACGCCCTCACTACATACTTGTAAGACATCGAGAGCTAACCGAGTCAAGCACCCTACTGGTCCTACCTCAGAAACCACAACTTCCACCAAAGAATTAACATCCCAAGTGAAGTCCACCAAAAAGAAAACTATACACCTTCATGTGTCTCAGATTGAAAATATTTTTGATTGATCTCACCTATATAGTCCTTAATTAAAGAAAAACTAAACTTCTAGGCTAGCTCAAATCCACCATGAACAACCCATTTTCACAATTGACACTCGAACAGGGCACCCAAACAAGTCTTCCCCTTTAGAAACCATGTAAAGGATGATGCTAGAACTCGTGTTATCTTTCTCAGAACCAAATGCATCCCAAGTGAATGAACCTCCTACTAGGTTTCACCACTCGTGCACCACTATATAATGTCCAAAAATATCCAAACGTGCCTCACACACCTAAAGACGCTTATAAATTTCCATCCCCTCTCACGAGTCTTCTACGAAAGCAACATGATACTAACTACTAGAATTGTTGTCAGCTCGAAAGGTCACTATGTTCAACTACCAATTTTTTATTACATCTCCCAAAAGGACACAAATCCTAGGGAATCAAACATGCACCCATCTCATCATCACAAAATACTAGAAAATAAAAATAACCTCCTCCAGGATCTCACACCATAAATTTTTCATATTCCAACCAACGTCCCAAAATTGGGGAACACATACTTTCCTAGAATATTTGCATCATTCTACTACCTATAAGACCTCAACATGAAATCAATCCTACATAAACTATCCATAAGGGGTTCAGTAGTTTGAATATTATACCATTATGACCCACTGGGTCACTATACAAATTGTGCACATGGACCATACAAAAGACCTTAATATTTAGCATCCCACAATGAATCCACATAACCTTACATTGAAATGAAATTAGTTAAATTACATACTAGTTATCCAATAACATGTATATGATACATGCCTAACATTATGCCCGAGATGAATCTTTTGCTTCTACACTAAGTGTCAAAACCAAATCATAGGCATCAAGACAATGATAAAATAAAAAAAATACATAAGAGGTCATCAAGTCCAAATATCATAATCATTGTTTAAAGTAAAAATCATATAAAAACATAAAATCACAAATCTAAAACATCAATCCCTTCCCCTTCTAACCTAGACTTCTTATTGGAATAAGTTTTCACAACACACCATCCCAGAATCCATATCATGATCTGACACATTCCTATATCTCTAGTATACCATAATAAAAATAGTAAAGTAATAATAATGTAAAACCCTTAGATACAAATTTACAACATCCTAGATCAGGTTCCTTCTAACCAGTGCCACAATCTTGTTCACCACATGGCATCAAACATGCCTCATCATAAACCAAATATTTTCAAGTAGTACTGTGGGTTTAATGTGGAATTTTGAGGAGACTATACCCTAATTTTAGAGTGCAAACCAATAAGTAAATGACTAAATATTAGACACATCATAGTACGTGGAAAGAATAAATAAAATGAAATAAAAACATGCTGTAATAAAAATGAAATGCAACGAGGTCCCAAACGACCATGTCAAACATACAACCAACCACCCATTGGGTCTGTTATATAACATAAAAAATAAAAGAAACTATTAAGGATCCGCAATATCACTGAGAAAAAACCCATTAAGTCACATAATATCACTCAATTAATCTTTCTCAACCAATCGATACTCTACATAGGAATCAGCTTAACCTGTGCCTATAATAAACATGTGTACGCTGCTTAGGTACCCATGTTAAATGGATTCATGATCATTGTGTGTGAAAAACATATTAGTCCACCATAAATGGTGTCTAAAGAAAATATAAGTTGGTATAAAAATTCATGGAGGAAATGGAATAATAGTATACAATAAGTAAAGTAAAACATGTTTTTTATTTGATAAACATTCAACGAACCAATTTTATCATTTTTTTCTAATATTTATCTATTTACATCAAACATTTTATATTGTAGATGGATTTTTGATCCATATATAATAAGGTTAGTATGTTGGAAAATATGGAGACTCAGTCTAAGAATCCAACTAGGATCCGGTACTCCATGTCTGTACATCGGAACCACCAAGTCACAAGTCAAAAAAAGGTTCATCCATTCATCAATCCAACCAGGACTCAGAGAACCATGTTCTAATATCCTAACCACTCGTTCACAATTCAGAAAATGATGAGCATAATTCTATGTATACAAATGGGACTCTGAAAACCATTTACTACCATCCCAACCTTGATATTGAATTTCATGTCCATACCATTGGGTTCCGTATCATCAATCATTTCCCCAAAATCTATGGTGAACCAAGGTTCCTGGAGAATCAGTATGGACTTTAAAAAATTGGGGAGTTGAGCATTAGTCCAACATCCCAAACCCATTAATCATATGTTGAAAACATAGACCATTAGACCATAAAACCAACCAATATTCAACATGACATTTTCTACCATCCCTAACCATTCCAATATCATGTATTACCATTTTGTTAAACATTTCCATAATCAATTACATTCATAACATTTAACAAAACTCACAAATAATAAATTTCATCCTTTACACAAATATATATTTTTTCATTCTATTCAGACCATTTAACACTTTAAAATTCCCCTCCGTAACCATTTCCATTCTTTTTTTTATCACAATTTTTATCAAGGTCCCAACAGACCATTAAATCAAAACATGGATCAACTAAAATCCAACCCACTTTACATGTAATAAAACATAAAAATAGAATACCTATGAACAATTAAAATAACCTTTTTAAAACATAGTTCTTCCTATCTTAAAATCTATTCAAGGACTAAGTCCTTAATTTTCCATGAAATCCTTTTAAAAGTGGCATCCAAAAATTTTCACTAAAGATGTCACCACACACACCAATTTCAAATCCATATTAGAGACCCATTTGAAAAATAATTTTTTAATTATATTAGGGTAAACACCAAATTTAAAAAAAATCAATTTTGAAACATAATTTTTTCACATTGGAAGGCACAATAGAATAAAAATCCAAAACATGTGTTTAAACCTTTAAAAAAGGCCACATAGTCTTGTACCAATACTCAACACCAAAACCATCCATTTTTCAAATATGGTCTCAACCCATGTGTATTCAAAGGTTTGGTCTCACAACATCCAATAGATCCAAATGGATCTGTTTAAGGTCCAAGGTATCAATTTAAATCCCAAACCAATTTTCTAAATTGCGGGTTCATTTATAAAACACATGGGATCTAATGAAAATATGTCACAAACAAGTGAGACAAACATCAATACTATGGGTAAAGATCCTAGACCATCTATCTCATCAACAAATATTTCCAAAATATTTACATTTCATATAGACTGGTCAAGGACCAACCAAGCCTTACCCAAAATTCTCTGTATTCAACTGAGATTATCTAAATCACCCAATCCTTATCCTCACACCAAAAAACTATAATTATCCAATTAAAACAATTAAAATAAATTAATTCATAAAACCCCCATTTGGAATAATTATAGAAGACTTTCTGGGTGATCTACTCTAATTAAAATTAAAAAAATACACAATTGGAGGACCACAATAGACTCCCAACACAATTTCATGGAAAATACCTAATAGGTGATAATGATTCATCCATTAATTAAAATAATCTATAAGAAAAAAGCTATGAAAATCACCTATGAACATGTAACTACAATAAACTCCATGCAATGATGTGTAGAATCTATCTAATGATCTCCTCTAAATAATCTGACCAATGTCCCCATGATAAATAGATGATTCCACCATGAATCAATGGAATCATCAAAAAAAATTGAAGAACCAAGAATTTAAAAAAAGGAAGTGGGAGAATAAGGTAATCCAATATAGGTTAAATATTACCACATGACTCTAAGGAATCTTCACCAAAACCCCTCCTCTGTTAGTCTTGAAGAAGGGGGTGAGGGAAGGAAAACCCTCCCCTAGTTCATGTGAACAATAATGAGAGAAATAAGAGGGGTGACATAAAATATCAGAGGATAAAAATTGTAAAAACACCATTTTAATGTGATTTTAGGTAGTCACACTGTTTGTCCACATGGTTTTCCAAAATGTGTTCCAACTGTGCGATTGGATCTGTCAAAGTCCAAGCCACTCACATGGTTTTCCTGTAAGGTTAGACAAAATTTATGGCAGTCATGCATAACCGTACATTCCAACACCCATTAATGACATGGTTCATGAAAAATATTTTATAAATCATGCACTCAACATTTTTTCAACACTACCTCCCTTTTACAATAACATGCACAGTTTTTGTGAAACCGTGCGTAGCCCATGCACTATGCCTCATATCGTCCTCAAACTCAAATGATTTATTCTTTTCCCTTAAACAGTATACCCAAAAACACGCTCTAACCCATAAAATCAACCATGTGAAATTCCAAGTGATCTAAAATAATCTTGAGTATCAATGTGTCACATGTTTTCTCTAAAACTGTGCACACAAAACTGTGAACCCTTTCCAAAAAAAACCCAAAACAACCAAAACATAACCTTAAGTGTCCAATGCTTATACAAACACATGAACTACATCTTGATCAACATTAATCATCTTAAAAACACATTTTATACAATCCAACTCCGAAAACATCTTTTTAATTGTTGATTTAATATTTGACTCATCTGTTAACATAAATTCAAAATTGTTCTGAACTTTTCAATCCATCCATATGTGAGATCATACAAAATTATCCCTACTATTACCCTTTCAACCCAAATAATATCAATGAATTCAGTTAATATATTACAAGAGATCCATGACATAATTACTGAAATATCCATTTAATGATCTATTACCTACACAAGAAATATAATTCAAACCACCATGCACTGATCCATTTCTAAGTCACACTCAAAACAAAACACTTCAATTAAAAATGGAATAGTGTGGAGACCCTCATTATTTCTACCCACCATTTAAGGGTTCCACTAAAATTGAATAAAAAAATGGAAAATAATCATAACTAACTAGCCAAAGACATATCCTACTATTCATAATGGAAATACCCAAACATAATAATTCAATCTAAATTACATCCATTATCTCTCTAGATTAATGCTTTATTCTCCAATTAAGAAAAATGTAGGGGATTAAAAATATGTAATACCACAAATATACCAAGATACAATTATATGGTAAATAAAATACATTAGATACCCCCTCTAAAATTTTTACAAAACAACAATCAATATCCAAATGGGAAATAAAGACTTTTCACACTACTAAAGCCTCAAATAATTGAACTCCCAAAAATATCCCATAAAACCATAATAGATATTTAAACACATTAGAGAAAAATATAAGGTTTACTAGACCAATCACATTATAAGAAGATGAAGGATATCAACTCCATTATCGTAGCCTCATTGAGAAGTTATTAAAACGTGACAAATCACTCTATGAAATCCCAGAGGAAGAGAGGATAACCTAAAGAAATGTCCAATAAACCCTCAAATAATGCCATTTCATAACTATAAGAAAATTTTGAATCTCCAAAAATCATTCCAGACCACATAACTCGAAGTCGAGGTTGGTTCAGTAACTAAAATATCTATTTTAAAACTCTAAAGGACATCTACTTGGAGGGAACTCCAAAAAAAGTAAATAGGACCCCTTCAGAATTTCATAGGTGGAATACTTTTAAATGACAATAAAAACACAATACTCCATCATTTTTCTTTAAAATTCATTCTTCTCAAATAATTATTTACTATAATAAAACCCACAACATAAAATTTAACAAAAAACACCTTTTAAAAACAACAATACCAATAAATATTAAATGTATATTTCATTAATCCATTTAATTTCTTATACTCAAACCATACATATAAGATATTACTTTATTTTCCCAAAATATTTATTTTTTTTAGATTACACATCAAAATAAATCTTCATTAATTATATAAACTCTCATAAAAAGTGATGTAAAATTTCATAAATATCTTATTAAATTCTACTTCGGTGTTCTAAAAACATTTAATTCATTTTTAATCATTATTAAAAATTATTTATGAATTTTAAACCAACTCATTATAGTCATAAGATATATGTATTTAACTCCCAACACCACATTGTAAAAGAACAACTTTAGGTAAAAAAATATAATCCTTTAAATCATTTAATTTCATTTTAGAACAATTTAATGATCTCTAATTCTATTGCACTATCATTTTACTACACAAAAATATCCCACTTTACATAAAACCATATCCTGAAAGGTTCTATAGGAATTTCAAAAAAAATCATTTTCCCCCCACTAAAAATGAGTTCTTAGTTTTAAAAATACCAATGAAATTCAGTGAATTAAAATGAACCAATAAAAATAATTTCCCAAATATATCTCAAAATAAAATAGTATAAGATCCAAACTAATTCAAACCAAAAGGAAATCATGAAAAAAGGGTTTGTGAATGTGCATAGTTTGGCTATAGGGTTTGATAAACTAGGTTTTATTCATGAAACAAAACTGTAGGGATCCCAAAAACTATGTTTATTACAACAAATGGGTTTTCAGGTCATGTGGGGAAAATAATTTTCCACTAGTTTTTGAACCATTTAAACCCAATTATTAAACATTCATAAAGGAACTAATGAAACACCCCAAAAATTAAAATACCATAGATTCAAATTGAAATCCTTAAAAATAATCAAACTAAATATATAAGGTCAAATAAAAATCATAATATACCATGGTAACATGGGTTTCATCATGAGTGGTGGTGATCAGTCAGCCACCCATGACTTACCTCCTGAGTCTCGATAATCCATTCTCACATATATCAGAAAAAAACCTTTATAATTGGAACATAAAGAACCTTGTATGTTTTAAAAAATTAGTTTGTAATACCATTTTTTCATTAACTAGTCTATGTCCATTCCAAAATAGCCATTAGAATATCTCTAGGGGAATTTTTTATTCACAAGGGCTGGATAAAAGAACTAGAGAATTATAAGATACTTAATGGGAATTATTTTTCTTATAGAAATGATAATTAATGATCATATTTGTTTTTATCAAAATTCAAAAATGGAATGTCTAGATATTGGATCCCTAGGAAAAAATAGATAACTAGATTTTAAAAAATAAAATAAAATGGGAATTAAACATGAAATAGATTTCTAAATCATATTAAAAATAAATAATTAAAAAGTAATACTAAATATAAATAGCTAGAATGGAAAATTTGGATAAACTGAAAAGTAAAAAAACTATCATACCTAAGTGAAGATCCCCATATGGCCAAAGGAAGTTGCCCATCTAAAATCTCAAAAATATACTCTATGATAAGTCTCGAATATGACTCCAATAATAGGTACTTGTTATTATTGGGAATTGAATGTGCAAGAGCCACTAAGTTTAAAAACACCATGTTGTGTTTGTAGGATTTGATATTAATAGCCCAGTAGGTTTTAACCAATTGTTCTATGAATTATCTTTTACAAAACATTCCAAAAACTCTATTGTGAATATAAATTAATTTAAAAATAGTTTTTTCTTTTCCTTTGGAAAAAAATCCATGCTATTTCATTATAAAATTTTTTTTTATAAAAGAATAGTTTGAATTTATATTTTTTTGAAAAAATATTTTTAAAACCATTCCATAGTTCATTTTTAATATATATTTATATATATGTGTGTGTGTGTGTGTGTGTTTGTTTGTCTGTTTGTTTGTTTGTGTGTCTATATATACAATCCAACTCACTCAAATAAGCCATAAATCATATAAAATTCATCAAGGATAAGAATTAGGTACTGGTGAAAAATAATTAAAACATGGAATTCATTAAATAACCCGAATGAAATAATGATAAAAGTGATCAATGAATAAAAGATAAATATTATTATAAATAGATGGATGAAAAACATATAAGTAGTAAATAACTCAACCTAAAAAACTCCATAATAATGGGATGTATAAAATAATTTATTTGTATCGGAAAATTCGTACAATAAATAATTTTAAACATACATTATAGGATAAACACCCTAATGTCACTATGAAATGGATACCAAGAAATTTTACATCAACCAAGTGGTGGCTTTCAGATACCTACTAAATCTATGGAAAAGGGACTTCCACATAACAACATCTGTAACACTTCTAGTTGTGGGATAACTTTTCCCATTTAGGTTGGCCAACTCATAAACCTACTTTTATCCTTTAGGTTTAGCATATAAAGACAACCATTAATAGAATAGTTTTCATTAGACATGTAATTTATAAAACCCACTTGAATCCATTTCCACTATTCATCTCAAAGGTACTCCATCGTAACATATTTATTTTTAATCAAGCCCCAACTAGAATAAATAAAATTTTGATAAAACTCCATAATAAATATATTTCTTTAAAAAATTCCAAATGAGCCTAGAAATTATAATTTAGAAACTACTACTCAAAAACCCCACTGAAAATTTATTTGAAAAACAAATTCAAACATAAAAATTAAAAATTTAAAAATTACCATTAACATTATACACATATACATCTCTAAATACACATTTTCACATATTCTCATTAAAATATGTATATATATATATTCACCCATTAATGTCAACAAGCACCCAACACAATATGAGACAATCATATATCAATCATAAGTAAATATAATAATGTCCAAACTAGTAAATTTAGTAGACTTAATAACAAGAAAATCTCAACCAATTTAATCTGTTAAACTCATATTCCAAAACATAAATATCTATAAAAATTACTAATATATATATAAACAATATAATTATATATTAAAAATTCCATAAATATTTTCTCAGTCAAAACATACCTAATATTTATGTATAGAAAAATAATAGAGGAAAATAAATAAGAACCCATTTATAAATCAACCATAATCTCTTGAAATATTTTATCACTAGAGTGTTAATGCATTTCGACCCGATATTATTTAAAATTTTGAATGAAAAATAGTTTAAAACACCCAAGAACACATGGTATACCAATTAAAATAAAAAACATGGTAGCACCTACTAAGGTCAAGTACATGTAATGAAAAACCTTTATAAATGGTGAGAGGAAGGATTGAGAGAGTTTTCACACACCATAGAAACCAAATACACATGAAATCAGAAAAAAAACTCATAGGGTTCTGCCTAAAATGAACTGAAGTGAGAGAGGGGAGGAAAATAATAAGTAAGAAAAGAGAAGTAGGAAGAGGAGATAAAGAAACTCTAATCAGGAATAATGTACTTGAAATTAAAAAAATATGTTCTTTAATTTAAAGTAGGAGGGAAGGGGATCATACACAGTGGTCCTCCAAGATGGGAATAGAATGAGATACAGATTGTATCGTAGAGACCCAAAAATAGGTTTTAATGCATGAGGGGTATAAACATAAATTTTTAATTTTTAATGAGTTGGAATCATCACATGGTTTGATTGTATAGTAGTCCTAACCATGTCCAACCATTCACCCATTAAATGAACACTCGGGGAACCTACAGAGTCCAACCACATGGTTAGGGGAACCATGTACCAACCATTTGATACTACTCTGCAATGTTCTAAACCCCTATAACATGGTAGTAGTATGATTAACACTAACCGTGCACTAAATATACAACTTGTATAAATTATTTCCAAAATAAACGACATACACATCAGGAACGATAAATTTATGAAAGAAATAAATAAAATAATTGAGAAACTAAGGTTAAGGGTGCAATAGGCTGTTTGATGTTCTATAAATAAATCATAGATATGAAGACTTGTATGTAATTAAGAGGAAGTGATGATACTGAAATCATTATATTTAATCAAATAATCAATTTATAAAAAATCTATTCAATAATTAATAAAATAAAATAGAAACAAAATTCATACATATTATGGTCAATATCATGATAATTTACAATGTGAACTGACCACATATTAAAAAAATCTATAATTCATTTTAATTTAGGTTATTAAGATAAATTACTGGAATTATTTAATCAGTCATCTTATTAATTAATTAAATATTTATCTTCATTATTCATCAGAAAAATTCAATGGGATTCCCATCCTATATAACTTTAATTAAAATAAATTAATTAATTTTAGTTTAAAATTTATTAAGCACAATATGTGTACTAAAGGTGGCACGACGTTTACCCTTCAGTGTCTACTTAAACATATTTTTTTATTTCAACTATTAAATGACATGTACTATCATATGAAATGAAGTGAATCTAAAATGGTAAAAGTTTCTTATAATGTATTGTGTACTTACATGGAATGTATAACTTGCAATCATATTGTGATATTATAAAATGTGTTGTTCTAGGTGTCAAGCTGGGTAGTCTGAATGAAATGTGTGACTAAAAGACATGCCTAAACACATGTGACATGTTTCACTGGTGAGGTACGTGAAATTCATTATGTGTACCATGACCACACACATCATGTATTAGTAGAATAATTTGTCAAATAATAAATAAATCATTTAATTCCACAATAAGATTCAAAATCAATCTATGTGTTACATGACATGTAAATCCCGTTAAAATACATGTAATCAATTATTAGCCTACCTACACTACACGCCTAGAGACTCTATGTTTATCTTTCCTGGGATTCCACATGTTACATAGTGTGTACATCTCACAACATTCCATTTACTTAATGTGATTCCATGATTCTCACCTATAAGTTAATTTAAGGAAAGTATAAATTAGTTTCCACATACATTGTGTAACGCCCCGAACCCAGTTACATAGATTCGGTGCATTATTACATATCGTTGTCATGATAACAAGAAATATCAAGTCTCGAAATAACGATTAGTTTAGTAGCGTTAGAATAACTAGATACATTTATAATGTTTACATTACATCATAAAGTGAAAACTACTACAAAAACATCTTGTCTTCATATCCCCTCATATTATCCCTGCAGGTCATTCATAAATTACTTCTTCACACCCTGGGAAAAATAAAAAATTTAAAGGGGTGAGCTTAGATGCTCAGTGTGGATAAAAATAAAGCGGAAACATTCATAAATAAACATAAACATTTAAGGAAATGTATAGCTAAAACAAAAGCCTTTTAAACATGAACTTTAGCATAATATGGGAAAGATAAAATGAAATAATTTCATTTACCTATTCACATGGATATTCTACTAGTCGAATAATCACATGCAATATCAATAACCAATTTCATAATGGTGGAATGCATAATGCCAGACTATCATAACCACATAGCCAAGGCCTCATGCCAAGACTAAAAATAAGATTTTGTCAAGGCCTTGTGCCAGGACACTAATTTGTCTCATGAGATCTACTGATGTATCGATGAGCTATAGCAGGCTCCACCCGTCACTTATTAAGTCCAATGCATTCCTCATATGAACAAGTTTAAACATAACATAAACATTCGTATTAAAACTAGCATAATAAATGTCAATACTTTATCCATATACCATGAATGGTATGAAAATAACACATACACAATCAAACATATCACAAAACCTTCAATACAATATGGATGTTTTGTATCGTAATAACTCAACTTCTAATAATCTTAAAATCCATCAAAGGGTGTTGACATAGATGAAATCAAAACTATTTGAGAGAAATAACTCTTTTTTTAAATAATTTAAAAGTCACATAAATATAAAATAAAACAATTACTTTTAAAATATTTTTATAAGCTTGTAAGGGAAGCTTCGATGATTTTATAAAGGCTTAAAATAGCTGCACCCACAGTATATGTCAAAAAAAGACATTCTTACCTTAATTCCGTCGAAAAGGTTAAAAAGGACCTTGTTTGGAAAATTACGGAAAGATTCTTTTATAAACTTCTTATAAAACGTCAAAAAGGGTATAAATGAATTTAACCCATATTCTGTAAAATAGTACGAATGTTTTGAAATACATTTTCAAGAAACATGGATGTGGATGACAAAGAGGTCCTAGAAGATAATTACGTATAAACAACCTCGGATAATGAAGAGATTGTGAAATAAACCCTTACCTTGAACTTTTCCTTAGTTGATGATATGTTTACCTCCTGAATAATAGATAAAACATTTTTATTTAATTATACATGAACCATATATATAATTATGATATCATATATTATCTTCAAGTAATGCATTCTTAATAATACTTTAGTATTATCGACGTTTCGAGTGTTTACTTACTTGTTTTCTTTTATATGTTTTGTTACATAAGTCATATTTTTTATGGATAGGTTATATTTTATTCATATCCAGAATGATATTAAGTTCTTAAAAATTACTTTTAATCATAAAATGAGAATTAATCTTTAATGGATACGATGGGGAATGAATCCCATCGCGTTCGTGGAGACGGTAGTCCGTACGTACGCACAAGCGACAATATCATTCTTTTGGTATTAAAATAATATATAATTGAATGGTATATAATATATACATGAATAATTATAATGTTATATTTATTATTTACATGAATTAAACATCATTATTATACCCATCCAAAAAATAATGTTTTGAATAACAATTATACCACGACGTGGAGACGGTAAGCCGTATGTACACACGTATGGTGACATGTCATTCATAGAATGGATAGAATAATGAATATGGTTGTACCATATTTATGATAAAATATCAGTATGTAGAAGATACTGAAGTTATTATTTTATAATGGGAATAAAAAAGAATGAAGAAGTTGAAGTAGAAATGGACTTGAAAAAGGGTGGTGAAAACATTACCTCTTCTTTAGGTTCTTCCTTTTTATTTGATTTAAAGTGCTCCTTCGGGTGACTTTCTGATCAAACTAAGGCATATATGTTGAATTTAGGGTATTTGAGAGAGTATTTGGGTAGGTAATGGATGATCCAAAAGGCTTTGAATGTGTGAATTAGTGGGAAGTGGGAGTGACCTTTTATAAGAGGGGTGAGGGGCACCTTTGGAAAATCTAGAAATATTATTTTATAATAAATTCATATTCGGTTTATAATGTATCAAAAGTGTATTATTTAAATTTTAAGGTGGGTATGGGTCGATAATCACCCAACCAATATAATTTATACCGGTTTGGGTCATTATATTAACCTTATGTTTTAGTTTTAACTCTTAGTTAATTAGTTTGACACATACCATGTCACTTTGTATTTTTATATTATATAGTTAATAAACATACTATATACCTCCAAGAAACCCCCAAGTGGTCCATTAATGATACAACTATAATTATATAAGTCTCTTGTCCGAACCTTAGATTTTTAGAAATTTAATATCAATTAATAATATAATACTTGTTTTAAAAACTATTTTCTTTCAATTTTGACACTATTGGGTATTTTGTTTTTGATAATTTCATAAAAGTAATATTACTTCGAAAACAGTTTATATAACCAATAATAATATGTCATATTAACCTATAAAATTAGTTTAATTCATTAAAATTCTCAAATTAGATTTACTTTTATATTTATAATATCAATTATTTTAATATTTCATTAATTAGGTAATTATTGCATCACCATTGTGTCATAAATAAATTATATTATTTAATTTTTAAAAATTATAAATAATATACCATTATGTAGGAAATATTTTTATCTTACTAATGAATATTTACAATCGAATTTATCTTATGTATAACCCTATAATAAAAATGTTTTAGTAAATAAACTTTGATTTTAACTCTTTTAACTCTTATTGGAATTAAATTATAATAAATGTCCTAATCTAATATAAGTGGACCTAAATGATAATATTTTATTTCTAAGGTTATTTTTGGTCGAGATACACTTGTCCAATATAATTAGGACATGTTTTAGGCAAACAATAATATCATTTTTACCCTTAATTACTCTATTTACTTTTAACCGTGGTCAATAAAAGTAAAAAGTTCCTATTCAAAAAAAAATATTTTTATCTCATTAAACTTCATTTTACTCCTTGATATTAACCATGCCTCTTAGATTTTCAAAATTACACTCACAGAGGAGGTAAAATTATGTTTTATGTGAATTTCCAAATTCTCCTAGGAGGTGGGTAAAAGACGGTGAAAAGTTCAATAAACTTTTTGTATATCTAAAATTATTCTAAACTAACTCCAATGAATTACATTGAACTTATATAGGTATTATGTATCTTTTTTTAGCTTAATTAAATTTAAATAATATAAATAATTATTTAAATAAAAATTTGGTTTTCAACTAAAACTCAGTGTTTTTTTCACTATTCATCAAAAATTGAAAGTTTTCAAAAAATACCAAAATTTTACCTAGGATAATTTCTATATTCCGAATCCAAAAATGCATTCCATTTTGAAAGATAAAATTTATAAAATTTCAAAAAGTGGGTATTACTACTTATAACGGTTAGTTTTATTGGTTTTGGTGTGTGTTTTAGAACTCGAAGTTGCGTACAACACACACTAGTGTATTATTCAAAGAGAAGTGTACCATGGAAGCTTGGGGTGTTACATTCTCCACTCCTTCAAATAATTTCATCCTTGAAATTTCTAGAAAATTACTGCATAAAAAGACTCGAGTGATTCTTGATCATAAGTTCCTCAGGTTCTCACGTTGCCTCTTCCATCTTGTGGTTTTTCTATAGAACATTTACCAGACACGTTGTCCGGTTTCTCAGCACTTGTTCTCTAGTATCAAGAATCCTAATGGGCTCTTCGCAATAAGACAGATCAGGTTCCAGTTCTAATTCCTCGTAAGTGAGTACATGCGTTGGGTTAGGCATGTATTTCCTCAACAGTGAAACATGGAACACATCGTGAACTTTGGAGAGACTTGGCGGTATTTCCAAACAGTAAGCTACAACCCCAATTCGTTCTAGATTTTCGAAAGGTCCGATGTACATAGTACTCAATTTACATTTCTTACTGAAACGTATAACTCCCTTCCATAGAGATACCTTTAAAAAAACATGATCTCCTACCTGAAATTCCAAATCCTTCCTTCGGCTATCAGCATAGCTCTTCTGCCTACTTTGAGCTTCTTTGATGTGGTTTTGGATTACCTTCACCGTTTCCATTGTTTCCTCCACCAATTCTGGACCTACGAGTTTTCTTTCACCAACGTCATCCCAATAGGTTGGTGTGTGACATATATTTCCATATAACGCTTCATATGGTGCCATCTGAATACTCAAATAGAAGCTATTGTTATAGGAAAATTATACCATAGGTAAATATTGAGCCCACATACCCTGATAGTCAAGTGATCAAGATCTCAACATGTCTTCTAAGGTTTTAATAGTCCATTCTGATTGTCTATCTGTTTGAGGGTGGTAAGAAGTGCTCAAATGAAGTTCAGTATCCAAGGCCTTCTGAAGACTCTTCTATAATCTCGAAGTAAAATGAGGATCTAGATCTGAAACAATCAATAGGGGTACTCCATGAAGTCTCACAACTTCATTAATATATAGTCCTGCTAGACGTTCAAGTGGTAAATCTTCCCTTATATCAAGAAAATTTGTTGACTTGTTAAGACGATCAATAATGACCCATATTTCATCATTCATTCTAGGAGTCTTTGGTAGTCCCATGATGAAGTCCATCGTAATAATATCCCATTTCCACTCAGGTATGGGAATAGGTTGCAATACTCAACTAGGTTGTTTCCTTCTAGCTTTCACTTGTTGACAAACCATACATCTTGACACAAAATCAGAAATCTCTCTCTTCATGTTGTCCCACAAAAACTGTCCCTTCAAGTCTCTATATATTTTGGTGCTCCCAGGGTGTATAGAGAAATTGGAACTATGATCATCATCCAACAATTAGTTTTTTAGATCAGGTATACTGGGAACACAATGTCTCTTCCAAAATTTCAAAATTCCATCTTCATATCCAAAGTCACTCAATATCCCATCATTCACAGCTTTAATCTTCTTTTGAAACTCTTCATCATCAGTCTGAGAACCCTACATCCTTTCTAGTAATGATGGTCTGGCAACCATTTGAAAAATCATTGATGTTTCACCTTCCATGGTTATTCCCATGTCCATCATTACTAGATCCATGAAAATTGGATCCCTTTCAATTCCCATACTGTTCAAAACTCCATGATCTTTTCTTCTCAAAGCATCTTCCACCTTGTTTTCCTTCCTCGAGTTGTTGTGTATCGTGCAAACATAATCCTTGAGTAATTCAATCCATCTTCTTTGCCTCATGTTGAGTTCTTTTTTGTGAGAAAATATACTTCAAACTCGTGTGATCACAATAAATCTCACATTTTTCACCATAGAGGTAGTGCCTCCATATCATCAAATCAAAGATCACAACTGCTAACTCTATATCATGAGTAGGATTGTTTTGCTCATGAATTTTCAACTGTCGTGATACATAGGCAATAACCCTATCATTGTGCATAAGGACACAACCAAGTCCCTTATTCGATGCATCACTATAAATAACGAACCCATCATTCCCCGATAGTAGAGTCAATATATGAGCATTGACTAATATAATATTTATTTCTTTGAAACATTCTTCAAACTCTTTTTTATAAACAAATTTAACCCATTTACGTGTGAGCTTTGTTAATGGGTTAGCCAACCGGGAAAAATTCTGGACAAAACATCAATAATAACATACTAAAATAATAAAACAGTGTACCTAAATTATACTTGTCGGTGCATGCCATTCTTGGATTTACTGGGTCCTAGAAGGATCAACAAAGATTCCATCTTTGGAGAAAATATGGCCAAGAAAAAAAATCTCTTGAAGCTGGAATTCACACTTAATAAACATCCCATATAATTCATGTCTTCTCAGAGTCATCAGGATAATCCACAAGTGATTTTCATGATCTTCGTATCTTTTGGATTATAAAAAGATATCATAAATAAATACCACCACAAATTCATCTAGATATTCCTTGAAAAATCCATTCATTATATCCATGAATACAGAGGGCGCATTAGTCAGCCCAAACGGCATTACTATAAACTCGTAATGCCCGTACCGGGTTCGAAATGTTGTCTTCGGAATGTCTTCCTTCTTCACACACAACTGATGGTATCTAGACCGAAGGTCAATCATTAAAAAGTATTGAGCTCCATGTAGTTGGTCAAATAAATCATCAAACCGAGGTAAGGGATACTTGTTATTTATTATTATAGCATTGATTTCCCTATAGTCGATACATAACCTCATAGATCCATCTTTCTTCTTAACAAAAAGGAAAGGGGCTCCCCATGGAGAAACACTATGGTGAATAAATCCCTTATTACTTAATTCATTTAGTTGTTTATTTAGTTCAACTAATTCTACAGTGGCCATTCTATAAGGGGTTTTCGATATAGGCCTTGATCCAGGAATTAAATCAATGGAAAACTCAACTTGTCGTTCTGGAGGATGTCCAGGTAAATCTTCCGGAAACACATCTACATATTCTTTCACAATAGTTACATACTCTATTTGAAAATAACTTTCCTCACACAAAGTCATTTCATTATCTTCCTCCCTAATAATTGAATTTAGTTGAGCTACTGGGGGTGGATCCAGATAAGAATTAGGTGGTGATGATTCCGCTCTAAAGATAAGGTGTTCCTTATCATCATCATAAAAAATAGTAACCTCCTTCTTCTTACAAGAAATTTTTGCATCGTGGTCCGAATTCCAATCCATACCAAGGATTATATCAAACTCAAACATAGGTATGATGATGAGATCAGCGGATAAAGAACATTTATGTGCTCTAATGGGAACTGATTCACAGAACATTGATGCAATGATACTTCCCTTAATATTTTTAACTAAGAAATACTTTGTTAAATCAAATTAGAAATATCTAATTTTCTTAGAAAACTGGGAAGATATGAAACAATGCGATGATTCAGAATCAAATAATGCATTTTCTAAACTTGAGGAAACCATTAAATTACCTGCCTCCATGTCTTTTGTAGCTTCTACCTCAGCAGTAGTGATAGCATAAGATTGGCCTTGATCCCTTGGTCTTTTCTGAGGAAATTTCACCTGATTATTAAGACATCATTTTCATAATGTCCCATCTCCCTGCAATTGTAGCATTGAGAATCGGTAGCTTCCTTCTTCCCCTTGAAATCACGAGCTTGGTGGCCTTTTTCACCACACTTGTAACAGACTCCCATTCATTTTAAGCAAGTACCGGGGTGTTTCTTCCTACATTTACCACATGATGGATATTCAACCCTTCCCTTCTTCTCCTTATTTCTATTCCCAGATTGATCAGCAGATCTCTTCTTCTCTTTCTTTGCTTTAAAGTCTTAAGACTTAGAGAATTCCTTTTCTATCTTGATAGCACATGAGAAAATGTCTTCATATTATGAGAAGGATTGTGAGACTAAGGATCGATGGAGAAACGGTGTTAACCCATCAATGAAACGATCTATCTTACTTCTTGGGTTATGTATATAATCTCACGCATACCTTGCAAACCTTGTAAAGTTAGCCTCATACTTTGTGACATTCTCATCCTCCTTTTGTCTCAGACTCAGAAATTGCCTTTCCATATCTGCTCGATGGTCACGAGGAAAGTATTTATCTAAAAACAGATCTTTGAACTCCCCCATTCCATATTTGATACTTCATTATCTTCCTTCGTGTTTTGAATCAATGACCACCATTTATTAGCATCTCCAGTGAGGCGATAAACTGCCATGACAACTTTTTCCCTTTCACTACTCCCCAAAGCCTGAAATATTTTCTCTAGGGAACTTATCCATTGCACACCTACTAATGGATTTGTACTTCCATTGAATGTTGGTGGTTGCTACCTCATGAAGCGATCTAACATTGATCCTCCATGTGGTGGATCAGGGTGCTCCATTCGGGTAAGGTTATTATTCATAACCTGAGTGAGATGTTCCATTATGGCGATAAGCTGATCAGCACTAGTTGTATCACCAGCTCCACTATAACTATCTTGAAGAGGTGAGAAATCCCTTCATGGATTTCGTGCATTGATACGGTTTCCATTTCTTCCACTAGGCACCATTTCTAAACAATGGCATAAAGTGGACCAGTTTATGAATCAAAATACATAATTCCATACTTATAATACACTTAACAGAAATTGAACTATTTATGGATATAATCCATAATCATAAAATGTTTTCTTTGAGGAAGTATATACTCATAATCCCTTCATAAAGATTTGTAAAGAAAATGAGAGTAATCCTAAGCATATCCCCAAGGAGTGTTGTAACCAAGAGTGAAGCAATGCCCGTTGTCGTGCACCAGTTCCCGTTCGAGTCTAGCTCAAAGTGGTGTTTTCAGGTTTTACCCCTAGGTACACCTGTGCCAGAGCCGCCTCTATCTGCTCGTATCTAGACAGGGATTTATTGCTCGAAAAACTCACAAAATCTCTACAATACCAAAATCATAGGATGTTCTTCTATACTAATCCTCAAAGTCCATCTATGGTCTATGTGCTCTAATCAGAGTTTATCTAAATCAAGCTTCCAAGGTTTGTACTAAACTTCCTATGATACAAACTGTAATTCCCCGACCCCAGTTACCTAGAGTCGGTGCATTATTACATATCATTGGCATGATCACAAGAAAGATCAAGTCTCGAAAGGCCGATTAGTTTAGTAGCCTTGGAATAACTAAATACATTCATAAAGTTCACATTTCATCATAAAGTGAAAACTACTACAAAAACTTCTTGTCTTCAAATCCCCTCATATTATCCCAGCAGGTCATTCATAAATTACTTCTTCACATCCTAGGAAAAATAAAACATTGAAAGGGGTGAGCTCAGATGCTCAGTAAGGATAACAATATAGTGGAATCATTCATAAATAAACTGAAAAATTTTACGCAATGTATAGGTAAAACAAAATCCTTTTAAACTTTAACTTCAGCATAATATGGAAAAGATAAAATGAAATAATTCCATTTACTTATTCACATGGATATTCTACTAGTCGAATAATCACATGCAATATCAATAACCACATTCATAATGATGGAATGCATAATGCCAAAATATCATAACCACATAGCCAAGGCCTCGTGCCAAGACTACAAATAAGATTTTGTCAAGGCCTTGTGGAAAGACACTAGTTTGTCTCATGAGACCTACCGATGCATCGAGGATCAAAATAGAAAGGCTCCACCAATCGCTTATTATGTCCAATGCATTCCTCATATGAACAGGTTTAAACATAACATAAACATTCGTATTAAAACTAGCATAATAAATGTCAATACTTTCTCCATATACCATGTATGGTATAAAAATAACACATCCACAATCAAACATATCACAAAACCTTCAATACAACATGGATGTTTTGTATCATAATAACTCAACTTCAAATAAGCTTAAAATCCATCAAAGGATGTCGACATAGATGAAATCAAAACTATTTGAGGGAAATATCTCTTTTTTTAAATCATTTAAAAGTTACATAATTATAAAATAAAACATTTAATTTGAAAATATTTTTTTTAATATTGTAAGGGAAGCTTCGACGATTTTATAATGGCGGAAAATAGCCGCACCAGCCATATAAGTTAAAAAAAGACATTCTTACCTTAATTCTGTTGAAACGGTTAAAAAGGACCTTGTTTGGAAAATGACAGAATGATTCCTTTATAAAATTCTTATAAAAAGTCAAACAAGGGTATAAATGACTTTAACCCATATTCTGAAAAATAGTATGAATGTTTTGAAATACATTTTTAAGAAACAAGGATGTGGATGACAACGAGGTCCCAGTAGATAATTACGTATATACAACCTCGGATAATGAAGAGATTGTGAAAAAACCCTTACCTTGAAATTTTACTTAGTCGATGGTATTTTAACCTCCTGTATAATAGATAAAACATTGTTATTAAAT
The DNA here is from genome assembly GCA_963277665.1 of Viscum album. NCBI lineage: Eukaryota > Viridiplantae > Streptophyta > Magnoliopsida > Santalales > Viscaceae > Viscum > Viscum album. The sequence goes on along the minus strand of OY728141.1, from coordinate 1,769,124,385 downwards.
TATACAAGAACCATATACATAATTATGATATCATATATTATTTTCTAATAATGCATTGTTAATAATACTTTAGTATTATCGTTGTTTTGGGTGTTAACTTACTCATTTTCTTTTATATGTTTTGTTAAATAAGTCGTGTTTGTTATGGATAGTTTGTGTCTTATAAATATCCAGAATGATATAAAGTTCTTAAAAATTACTTTTAATCATCAAATGAGAATTAGTCTTGAATGGATAAGATGGGGAATGAATCTCATTGCGTTCATGGAGACCGTAGTCTGTACGTACGCACGAGCGACAATATCATTATTTTGATATTAAAATAACATATAATTGTATGGTATATCATATATAAAGAATAATTATCATGTTATATTTATTATTTACATTAATTAAACATCATTATTATACCCATCAAAATAATAATGTTTTGAATGACAATTACACCACGACGTGGAGACGGTAAGCTGCACGTACACACGTATGATGACATGTCATTAATAGGATGGATAGAATATTGAATATGGTCGTACCATATATATGATAACATATCAGTATATAGAAGATACTAGAGTTATTATTTTATAATGGGAATAACAAATAATGAAGAAGTTGAAGAAGAAATGAACTTGAAAAAGGGTGGTGAAAACATTACCTCTTCTTCGGGTTCTTCCTTTTGATTTGATCAAACGGGCTCCTTATGTTGGCTTTCTGATCAAACTAAGGCCTCTAGGTTGAAGTGAGGGAAGTTGAGAGAGTATTCGGGCAGGGTTTGGCCGATCCAAGAGGCTTTGAATGTGTAAATTAGTGAGAAGGGGGAGTTCTCTTTTATAAGAGGGTTGAGGGGCACCTTTGGAAAAGCTAGAAATATTATTTTATAATAAATTAATATTCGGTTTCTAATGGCTCCAAAGCGGATTATTTAAAGTTAATGTTGGGGATGGGCCAAAAAACACTCAACCAATAGAATTTAGATAGGTTTGGGTCATTACATTAACCTTATATTTTAGATTTAACTCTTAGTTAATTAGTTTGACACCTAGCATGTCACTTTGTATTTTTATATTCTATAGTTAATAAACATAATATATACCACCAAGAGACCCCCAAGTGGTCCATTAATTATACACCTATCATGATATAAGTCTTTTTTCCGAACCATAGATTTTTAGGAATTTAATATCAATTAATAATATAATATTTGTTTTAAAAACTCTTTTATGTCAATTTTGACACTATTGGGTATTTTGTTTTTGATAATCTCAAAACATCATTATTACTTCGAAAAAAATTTATATAACCAATCCTAATATGTCATATTAACCTATAAAAGTAGTGTAATTAATAAAAAGTCTAAAATTACATTTAATTTGATATTTATAATATCAATTATTTTAATATTTCATTAATTAGATAATTACTCCATCACCATTGTGTCATAAATAAATTAGATTATTTAATGTCTAAAAATTAAAAATAAAATACCATAATCTAGTAAATATTTTTATATTTCTAATTAATATTTACAGTCAATTTTATCTTATGTATAAACTTATTTAAAGTGTTTTTGTAAATAAATGTGGATTTTAACTCTTTTAACTCTTCTTTGAATTAAATAATAATAAATGTCCTAATCTAATCCAAGTGGACCTAAATGAAACTATTTTATTCCTAAGGTTATTTTTGGTCGATATATAGTTGTATAATAGAATTAGGACATGTGTTAGGATAATATTAATATCATTTTTACCCTTAATTACCCTATTTACATTTAACCGTGTTACATAAAAGTATAAAGTTACTATTCACCAAAAAAATTATTTTCATCTCGTTAAACCTCATTTTACTCCTTGATATTAACCATGTCTCTCGGATTTTTGAAATTCCACTCATAGAAGCAGTAAAATTATGTTTTATGTGAATTTACAAATTCTCGTAGGAGGTGGGTAAAAGACGGTGAAAAGTTCAATAAAATTTTTATATATCTAAATTTATTCTAAACTAAATCCAATGAGTTACATTGAACTTATATAGGTATTATGTATCTATTTTGACCTTAATTAAATTTGAATAAAATAAATAATTATTTAAATAAAAATTTGGTTTTAAACTATAACTCAGTGGTTTTTTCACTATTCATCAAAAATTGAAGGTTTTCAGAAAAATACCAAAATTTCACCCTAGGCTAATTTCGATATTCCGATTCCAAAAATGAAGTCCATTTTGAAAGATAAAATTTATAAAATTTCAAAAAGTGGGTATTACTTTTCATAACGGTTAGTTTTATTGGTTGTGGTTTGTGTGTTAGAACTCGAAGTTGGGTACAACACACGCTACTGTATTAATCAAAGAGAAGCGTACCATGGAAGCTTGGGGTGTTACACATTGACCACATATATTTCATGATTTACATGGGTAAAACCCTGTAGGGTTATATTACAAGTAGACTAGCTACTCTCCATGTACTCCTCTTCAATAAAAATTCTATTTAGTGTTCAAAACATAGAATTTAACGAAACCACATACCAAGACCCCACATGATGGTCCATTATTACCATGACCCATCCTTGTGTGTTTTAATATGGGTACACTACGTGTATAATTTGGTAACATGACATATATCAATGCCACTAATATATAATCTACAGAACATATGGATGGGATATTCTATCATTATTTATATATTCTTAGCTATAAGAGACCGAAAAATCATATTTTAATAATTTTTTTATTAATAAATGAAAATATAAAAATGAAAAAATAACAATTAAATTTATAATAGATCAAAAAATAATATATATTTATAAATTAATATGTGATTAGACTATTACCACTTGAATGTTTTGAGGCATTGAGTAAATGGTTAGGACAATTCCTAAAAATGTATTTTGTTGACTCTTTGGATAAAATCCTCAAAATTAGATAAAGATACATTGGAATGTTCATGGAGAAAATCATTTCACATATAATTTATAATTAATTTATAAGAAGAATTACATGGGCTTGATAATTATTTCTTCTATATTGATTTATTCTGTTTCATCTATTTCTATATTATCATTTGGGTAGATAATCTAAAGAAAAACTTATATTGTGGTATCCACACATGATCCACGAATCTTGGAACATTGTCATTAGTATTCTGGGTGATACCATAGATGAAACAAAAAACATATATCTTTTCTAATTGATCACAAAAATATGTAGTTACATTCTCAGGGAATTATTATATTTTTCAATTAGTCTTGGGAGGGAGGAGAAGTATTCACTCTCATTCCAGAGATCATTCTTTGTAGTTTATCTTGGTCTTGAGAAATTTTTCTAGAGTGAATTCACTAAGTAAAATAATTCTATTGATCTCAAAAAATATTTAATTTGAATTATATACTTTGGGTCGACAATTATTAATTGTGTAGATTCCCTTAACTAATTTTTTTCCTTAATAAATACCATTTAAAATAATCATAACATTAATATTATATTCCAAGACATGAACTAACACACTGAATAATTAATTGTCATTAAATAATTAAATATTTATTTATTTATTTAAATGGAGTTAAATAGAATATATCATTTCCACCCGGACCGTAACTCGACACCTCAATCCTCCTTGGAATTTGACAAACATTAAATAATAAATATTTACATAAATAAATAAAAAACTTTATATCATGAAATCAATAAATAAATAAACATTATATTCACCAAACTTGTGGACAATTTTTTATTTTAATATTCATGTAACTAAGTACAAAATTAATAAATACATAACTAGTTATTTATTTTATTATGAATAATAAATAAAATATAAATAAATATTATATATTTTAAATCTTGAAAATAATTTTTATTTAATATATAGTTTACATATATTCTAAGTGTAATAACTAGGGATTGAATTTATATGATCAACATAATCTGAATAACTATTATTCATCAATCTTGTGAATAATTTTTATTCATAATATTAAAATCAAATATGATTTAAGTGAGATTCTATATATATTTGTTTTGTGACCCTCTAGGTATCTTTATAATTATTATTAGGATGTTTTTCCTAAAGTTCAAGACTGGAATCTAGTAACACATCAAGAAACCTATAGAGAATGATATTAATATAACAATGATAACAACTTCATTTTAATTATTACTATGTAATATAATCCTTCTATCATGATATATCATCAATAAAGTTGGAGAGATAGTGTTGTAAATATATATTCTTGATTTATCATTGTTTAACTCCCTAAAATGAACTCATCGATGAACTACCATGACAATGATTTAATTAGATAGATCCATTTCAATCAAAGGGAAATAGATATCATCATCAATAACATGGATAGGAAAAAATTTCTACTTACTTATTCAATTAATTTCATATCACTTATGATTCACCATAAGTATATTCCATAACTATTTTCTACAAGACATTAACGTACCGAATTCATGATTTACATTTATAATAATCTCAAGTACAATGGATAGCACAAAAATATTCATATAGGAATATCCAAGGACATAAATAATATTTTTAATTTATATTAGTGGGTATAAAATCCTTACCTCCCCTATTTTAGATTTTCCTGTTTAAAATATCATGAGTAGATGCCTCACCCACCTATGATCTTCCAACACCTAATAACAAAAACATTCTTCATGTCTTGTTATATAGGTGTCATGTATACTATAAGATATATGTTTTAAAATATTATAATAGCATTTATATGTTTTGATTATAGTGGATAACAAGTGTAACCTTTCGATACAACAAAAACTCTAAGGACATTATCACATTTATATTACATAGAATAACTATCATCATGTGATAATATATTTATTAATATTAAGGTCTTCAGATATTATTGTAATTGAATATAAAAAATTAAGTTGGTTCAAGGGAACCAACTGCAACATAAACCTCCCCTTTTAAAAAAATATATATATTCACTTATCAAAATATGACCAAAGTGAATAAAAACTCTATAAAAACATAAATAAATGAAAACACCTAAAATAAATATAAAAAACTAATGAAATATATGGCTATTAAATCAAAGGTAAAACATAATTTATTTATTAAATAATTAAAATTAATAAACTAGGGAAAAGGTATATCATATGTCAAATAAGTCATAATGGAAATATAACACTTAATAATCTTAAGGAGACACTACCTTAGGAACTAAGGGGAAAATACATAAATATGCTAAGGTAGAACCAACTCCCAAAATATTTTTCGGTTCTTTCATTATTTCTATCTTAACATTATCTTGTCTTGCCTCATTAGGGGTACTCCTCATATCCAACTCATAAACTAAACTAGGGTTTACTTGTGAGTGCATAATCTCACCTACTATAACATCTGTCTTTTAATTTCTCACAATGCTACGTATGGTTTCTCATGATGTTTATAAAGGAGGTAAAGAGTCAAATTAATATATAAATTATAGTATCAAATGAATAAACTATTTGAATCACACATCTCACCTCCATTCACTATTTATAAAATAGACCCTTTTAACAGTGATATAAAAAAATAACTCATTCACATAACACGATTTCTATAATTTAGAAAGACACAACCAAAGGGGAAATTAATTCAAGGATGTTACAGAAAATAATTTGAATACGGTATTTACTTTGAAATAAGACCTTGGTCTTCTAAAGGGATTTGAGTCTAGAAAACAAATTTTTATGATAAATTAATAAATGAAAATTAATTAAAATCCTTCTGGGAAATAATATAAAAATACAAGAAACACATCCAAGAAATCACATCCTAATCATAATCAATACCCAAAGTCACTAACCACTTCTCATAGAACCAAATCACTATTTATAAATAAAGAAAATTTATATACCCAGGAATACCTAACAATATAAATCATCATCAGTGTAATAAATCATTTTTAAGTCATTTATTTTATAAGAAAACCTTTTTAAATTTTATGAAACATGTAATGTGCATAAAATTATACATGGAGTTAAAACACACTTGATATATGAAATAAAAAAATTATTTAAAATGGAAATCAAAGTAAATAACTAATGAGCCTTTATAAATTAATAATATGTATCTCATATTATATTTAATCAAGTAAGAAAACATGTTTTAAAGAAATATACACCCAGGTAACTCCCATAGAAATGAAGGTTCTGGGTACACCAACCACAATCATTGGAACCAATTCATTTTTTTTGAAAAAAAGGGAGATTAGTTTGTGGGATGAATTTGAAAATCCGTATAAAATAAGACCCCCATTTTTATTACATACCATCCTAATGGGTCCTATTCCATGACTACCCTAATCCTACCAACAATAGGCTAGGGGCTGGTGATTAGCATTGAGTAGGTATATACCAAAAAATGGGAGGCATTTTTCTAAGTACCTACATGCAAGAACACATCTCCAAGCCAAAAATTATGAAATGTAAAACAACAAAGTAAACAATACATGCAACCCAGTATACCCCACAACCATAGTACTATAGTGAAATTACTATAACATAAATAATGCCAAAGATAGACCACCAAAATAAGAGTCTACAGCCACAAGTCCAACTAGTTATGTAAGTGTTTTTGGGACAGTCATTGGAAAAGCTACACGAACACACCTCAGCCTATCTGGTCTCAAAAGGCATGGCCTTGTCCTGGTCTACCAAGAACTCTTTCAAAGAGTCGATCATCTACACAAGACATGACACGTGTGGTAAATTCTTGTATTCACATGAGTAAAACAATACTCAGTAGGACACCACAAAACTACAATGGAAACACCACTAAGGAATACCATAATGAAATACCAAAATGGAAATACCATGAAATAAATACCATTAAAGAATACATAGTCTGCTCCATATAGAGATATGTCTTTAACAAATATATCAATAACATCTAGATATACTAAATCTAATAAGACACAATGTCTTAACAAGACACATAGTCCTAATAATACACACATTACAAATAAGAGATACAGTATCTATAAGACACAAAGTCTCTAGGTCACATCAATCCAAAGAAATATTTCCTTGATATGTGCTCATTCTAGAAGAACTCACTCCTCAATCAATTTGGTCTTATGAACACTCCCACAATAACTTGCGTATGATATATCAAAATTATTGTATCATCTTAAGGGTACCAATTGTATATAAGGATCATCAAACAAACATCCAGTTTGATAGTTATGTCCATTTGAAAATTTCAGAATGGGGTTCACTGGGCTATGAACTGATTTGGCGGTCGTTCCAATGACCACCTAATCCAGCCAGTCCTATGGTTGACCAGGATGTGGCTGCTTGAGCTACTGTGGTAGTTTAATGCACTACCATCTACCATGACCGTGTGACAACTCAGTCGATTGTAGCTCATGATTGACCACCATAGTCAATTGTGGACCGATTAGGATGACCCAACCCATGGGGTCCAACCCATCCCTTGGGGTCCGAACTAGTCCGCCAGGTCAACTTGACCCACTCGGCGTAACCAACTCCAGCTAGGCCCAACCCACGTCACCGAGCAGGCACACTCACCCAACCGGTCATCTTTTCAGGTCATTCCGACTAATATAGTCACCCTTAGTGACTACCACCTTCCATCTCGACCACCCTGCCGCGTCATGCGGTGTTGTCACCATGTCTGCCAACACTATGATGCACCACCATGCACTTCCAGCCTTCAGCGCATTCACTTTCCACTAACACCCTTCCATATGTGGTATTTCATTCTTCTTCCAATTCTCCAATATCTGAAACTAAAACATCCTTGTAATCCTTGAGTCTCAATCTACACTAATCTGTAATTTCCTTCCTCTGGCCTCTAATTAGTGGGGTTCAATCACATTAGAACATTTTGGAAAGTTGTGTTTCAATCATGAGGATCCAATGGAAAAGAACACCAAGAATGAGGGATATAAATCACAATAATTCCTAATGATTTAACCTTTTCCTTTATTTGTGTCGGCCTCGATTCGTTCTTTTTATAATGATAAATGAAGAGGATAAAAAAATATACCTATAATCCTACATCAATAACCCAAACAGCAATAATGACAAAACTGTGGATCAATCTATTTGTGGATTGCCCCACATTCATCATGGAATTTAAGAATAGGGAAATAAAACAATGAAAAACCTATTGACATGGGATATGGATTATTTACTCTCAAGGATTGTTTTCTATTTTTGATCATTCAAGAACGATCTCTGGTACCAGTGTTTGTCATCAGTACTGAGATAATTGCCTATGGATTATCATTATATCCTCTAGGTAATTTCTATAGTTATGAGCCTAACACTACGTCCCATCATAGATCTTCATTTTAAATAAACACCATCTCTGCATCGATGTAATGCTAAAAAGAAATAAAATCATAGTTTATTTTACTCATTAAAACATCCAAATTTTTTTTTTTCACAATTGTCCTACATTGATAGATTCCAGGACTCTCATAGGGAAACACCACATTACACACTCAATTTTAGTCTCATATCTCCATTCTGAGTCACCGTTCATGAGATACTAAGAATTTAAAATAACATGATTTTTTGTAATTATTTTATTTATGGTCAATTCCTTGGTGACGTTTTCATCAAATGACCCGTGATGACCAAAGATAGGTCACACCTAGGGTAAAGATGTCATTATGTTATCAAAAATGTTCTTATATTTCTAATATAGGCACCAATTTAATAAAATTACACATTTTCAAAAATGTCGCATGCACATTCTAAGAATAATGTAACATTTTTTAACAAATCATTCTAGGACCAACATGCCTTTTAATCACACAATGTCTTATCGACTGGTCTTGGAATATTCCCAATAAATTTCTAAAAATAAAATTGTGAAAATTTCAAGTCATTACAATCTCCATACCTTAGGGATTCACATCCCTAAAAAGGTAAAATAATGGAAAAGAAAGTTAATGAGGGTACTGAGGATGAATATAAGCCACCTTCTCCCATGTTATCTCCTAGAAATTCCCATGCTGCCACTGCATACACAATAAAGGACTCAACCACCCAAAAATGATACTCTCTTATAGATCCTTGATCTCTATCGGGTACTCGAAAACAGTCTCCCCTTCTTCGATGTCTAGCTCACCCCAGTCAATGACGTGTGATGGTTCATGAATGTACCTTCTCATCTATGACCCATGGAATACGTCATGTACCCAATCTATATATGATGGTATAGCTAAGAGGTATGCCCCCTTGACAACTCTACGCAGTATCACAAATGGTTTGATGAACCTTGCATACAAACATTCAACCCCGACCTAATCTCTATAATCCATATCGAGGTGAGACCCTATGGAACATGTGGTCTCCTTCCTCGAACTCCAATGGACTCCACCACCTATCATCAGAAGGCTTATGTAGGCTATGTGTAGTCTTCATCTGCTCTTGGATGATATGAACCTTCTCTGTGGTAGCCTACATGAACTCTGGGCCCATGAGTGTTACCTCTCTTGAGCTAGTCCAGTAGAGTGGTGACCAATAGGGTTACCCCTAGAAGACATCAAATGATGTCATACCAATGGTGGAATGGTAGCTATTGTTTTATGAAAACTCCACCATGGGTAGGTTTTCCTCCAAACTACACCCAAAATCTTACTTGAAATCCTATATCATGTCTTCTAGAACATTTGTGGTCCACTCTATCTGGTCATCCCTTTATGGGAGAAACAGTGTGCTCAAGCATAACCAAGCCCCAAATGCATCCTGCAATCCCTTCTACAATTGGAATGTAAAGAGAGAATCCTGATATGTGACTATCATAGATGGGACTCCATGTAGTCAAATTATCTACTTCATTTAGAGGGGTCCCAATATCTATACAGAACTTTTCTATCAAATTTTTAGGAAGTGGGATGACTTGGTGAGTTGGTCCACGATCACCCAGATGGTTTCATGTTCCTTATATATATATGCTATTCCTATAATTAAGTACATAAATAACACATCCAACTTCTATTTTGGAACCTCAATGTTTTGAGTGAAACAATCTGGAACATGGTTCTTAGACTTCACCTACTAACAAGTGAGGCCTCGAGAAACTAACGATGCAACTATCTTCTTCATCCCTGGCTACCAAAATTGATGTCGGAGGTCATTGTTCATCTTCACCACACCTGGATGTACCTACAAATGGGATGCATGGAAATCCCTCAAAACCTCCTCCCCCAACTCCAATGGTATTAATATGCGCCCTCTTAAAAGAAAGATGTTCTCCCCCCCTTTCAAATATCCATCAGGTGTATGCCCTATAGACATCTAAGCATGTAATGTATCATAGTTAGTATCCCCAAGATGTGCCTTTCAGAATCACTATAATAGTAGAGGTGTAAAAACCATCGACTAGAGGCAAGATTCCCCATACCCATCCACAAATGATATATGCAATAATTTCATTTTCTTCAATGCCTCATTCAACAACTCTGAAAAAAATCTACAACTCAAATAATCTTCCACCACTTCCAGTTTCCCAGGAGTATAGACAATTTCAAAGTCATAGACATAGAGGAACTAAAGACATAACATTCTTTTTCAAGGTCATATCCTTTTGAGAGAATATATACTTGACACTCATGTGGTTAGAGTATATGATAAACTACTCACCCATGAGGTCGTGTCGCCACATCTTCAATGTAAAGACTACCACTGCAAACTCAGGATCACAGGTTGCATAGTTCTTATTCTGTGGTCTTGACTAGAATAAACCATGGGTAATCACCAATTACCCCTGCATTAAGACACAAACAAGCTCAGTTCCTAATGAATCATAGAAAAATATATACTTGGTACCCTCCTCTAGAAATCTCAAGATGAGAGAACAAATCAATCTCTACCTCACCTACTAAAAACTATCATAGAACTCTCCATACACACAAATGTATTTCCCTTTCATGTCAAATATGTTGAGAATGCTTCCAATATATAAATTTCAAGTACAAAACTATGATAGTACTTAGCCAAACCTAGAAAACTCCTCACCTCGGAAACTCCCTTAGGTGGAACCAAAGCAAGCACCACTTCAATATTCACTAGATCCACAACAACCCCATACTTTAAAATGAAATTCCTAGAAAATGGACCTCTCAAATACATAATGGACACTTCAATAGATTACCATAATGATAGTGCTCTTAGAGTGTGTCCAGGACCATCCTTAAGTGTCTCTCTTGCCCCCCTTACATGCCAATTACACTTGGATATAATCAATTAAGATTGCCACGAACTGGTCCAAGTAAGGATGGACAATCCTGTTTCTCAGTCCCATGAACACTATTGGGATTTTATTCACACCAAAAGGCATCAACAAGTACTCATAGTGATGGTAAAAACACTTAATGACCATATTTAATATATCCTCATCATTTACTCACAACTGGTGACAACCTGACCATAGGTCGATCTTCGGGGACAAATGTTCACCTTTCAACTGAACTATGATGTCATTTATCCTCAATATTTGATACTTATCCATCCAATTCACATTGTTTTTTCAGAATAAGTCCACACATAACCACAATATCTTGTCTTCCTTCTTGGAAAACATACCTGGGGATGCCTAGGGTGAAACACTGGGGCTCACATTTACCTTACTCTGAAAGTCCTCCAACTATACCCTCAACTCATGAAGCTCTATGAGAGACATTCGATACATAGGTCTATATATCTTTGTCTTCTTAGGGTATTGAAAAATGAATAAGTATACCTCTCTATAGGGAGGTAAACCAAAAATATTCTCATGAATGATGTCCTCATACCTCAACACCACTACAGGAAACTAAGGACTTATATCATCCACTACACTAAGGGTGAGGCTATCCAACGGATGAGTAATCAGCTGTAGCCTTGTATGTGTGTGGTTTACCAATGCAACATGAATTTACTTTTCTCCAATAAAGGAAAACCTTGTCCCATCACTTAGTAGACACCATACTATTCCTAAAAAATTCAATCTAAGCATGAACTGTGGATAACCAGTCCATACTGAGAATGATGTCGTAAGACATTGATGCCTCTAGAAAGAGATCCCAACTAAAACTCTCAACTCTAAGTGTAAGGTCACACTATTAACACTAGTGTTTGATTATCTATTCTCTTGCTATAGGAGCCTCTATGCATATGGGTCGATTCAATGGTTTAAACAGAATATCTGAGCCTCAAACAAGGTTATTGGAATGAAAATAATGAGTAGAACCTATGTATATAAAAAATAAAAATAAGGTGTAAATGACACATATCATACCTCTAATCATCCATGGAGCATTGGGTTCATAATCCTTCATCGGCGGTAGTTATCTTTTTCTTTGTCCACCACCTATCGGACCCAGTTGTGGACTACTTGGGGGTGGTGATGGTAATAGCTCAGACCTTCGACCACCCCATCGTCTCCCCTTCCATGTTGGCCACCATATAGTCCAACAAACTCCTACCTCCACCTCAACATTTGTGGCACCTTTATTGTCTCCTGATTGGCCATACAATGGGTTGGGCAATCTCATGCTAGATAACCCTGACCACTGCATTAGTAACACAACAAGTCCCTTAGTTAACTTGAGCTTACTTAGGATGCCTTCACCAGTGATCCTATGAATTTAGATCCTATCTGAAAGAAACTGATCTGATTGGGTCCATGCGACAGTCGTCGGCTACCTGCTACCGAGGTCTCAAAAACCTGGTGCCTCATATTATCTCATATGACCAGTGGATGCCCCTTTAAAATAATCTCCTCTAGCAAGGCTATCTCAAGTACCCCATCATAAGTAGAAATTCTAAGGGATACCACTAATTCATGGATTCCCTAGCATATGCCCTACTTTAAGGTATTATCTGAAAATAACCAGTCTCGTACTATATGTATATAGTATCATGAATGATTTGTAAACCTATCTCAGTAGTCCACCATAGTCATACTACCCTACTATAGATGCATAATCACTTGTATGTGAACTGATCACAACATGGCTAGATAGAATACCTCTTCAAAGAGACACACAATGTCTTTATAAGAGAGAGTTGTCTCGTCATGTGACTAAATCACTATGCTCCACCATCACCTCACATATCCCTAAAACATATTCACTGTGAGGATAGACATCTGGTAAGAAGGTGACTTTATATGGTGGAAAATATAGGTAACTACTTCCATAAAATTATCATCTACCTAGGGCTCTAGATCACCCTAAAACCTAGGAGGGTTATTCCTTTAAAACTCATGAAGTCCACTCAGTCTACCTGCATCCTCAGACAGTAGTATTGGAAGTAGCTGATGCTCAGTGGGTGGTGTTATAGCTAGAAAACCACCCAGTGGTTCTATCTCTTGTACATTAACTAATATAGATACCTCATCACTAGGCAGATCATCCTCATGATCGTGCAACAGAATTGTGGATGGATGTCTGCGTGGTGAAATCATATAATAAAACAAGATGTACCATAGTAAATAGATTATATCTATAGAGATGACTCAATAAGGACAAGGAATAAATGACCCATTATTATATGATCCATGTAACATTATTTTCTTTTTAACCTATTATTTCAGGTACCGAGTAAAAAAGGAGGTGCCTAGAGTCCTAGGGTGTGGATATCTCGGTTACCTCTCCTACATTAGATTCCCTTAAAAAATCCAAACTAAAAAATAGTTAACACTACTTATCTAAACCAACCTAAAAAACTCCCAACACCTAATTTAGAACTAACCTCCTTTGATACCACTCTGTCATGACCTTTCCCAAAGGGTCCCATTCCATAAATACACCAAGCCTGCCTCCAATAGGCCAAGGGCTCGTGACTAGCACCGAGAAGGCATATCCCATAAATGGGAGGCATTTTCCTATGTACCTATATACACTAACACATCTCCAAGTAAAAAATTCATAAATGTAAAATAACTTATTAATCAATGCATGGAAACCACTATATCCCACAACAAGAGTACCGGAGTGAAAGTACTAGAAAGTAAATAGGTCCAAAACAATCCCACCAAAAGAAAAGAGTTTGTAGCCACAAGTCCAACCGGTAAAGTAATATGTAGTCTGACTGTAATTGAAAAATCTATTGGAACAAACCTCGGCCTGTCTGGTTTCACAAGGCACCACCTAGGCATATTTATCCTGGAACTCTGTCGAAGAGTCAATTATCTACACAAGGCATGACAAATGTGCGAAAATCCCTTGCATATGTGATTAAAAAATACTCAGTAGGAATCCTTGAAACCAAAAAGGACTACCAAAAATAAAATACCACAAATTAAATACCATGACACAATACCACAAAGTAATACCACAGAGGAACTACCATGATGGAAATACCATGAAAGAACACATGGTCATCTCCAAATAGATTTATATATATATATATACAGAAAAAATATCAAGAACATATAGATATACCAAATCCAATAAGAAACACAGTCTCAACAATACACATAGTATCCATAAGACTCATTAAATCTATAAGACACAGTCTCCATATGACACATAGTCTCTATAAGATATAGAGTCTCTAGGTCATAACCAGCCACATAAATGTTTGTTTGAAGAACACTCATTTTGAGAGAACTAACTTTTCAAGCTTTTAGGTCATATAAAAACTCCCAAAAAAACCTACTTCATATATCTAAAAATGATCGTCTCTTCATAAGGGTCTGACCGCCTTAGAGGGATCATCAATCAGACATCCGATTTGAAAATTATAGCTATTTAAAAATTTTAAAAGTGGTTTCACTAGGTCATGGACCACCCAGGTGGTCGACCATACCACAATAGATTGAGTTTCTATGGAAGTTGACCATAATTCAAGCTATTGTGGCCACATGGCATCTTAGATGACCGTGGGCTAGTCTGGCGGGTTCGACCTGGTCCGCCAGGTCGACTTAACCCACTGGGTGCAGACCACTTTGGCTTGGGTTCTCCAACCTCATTAGACCAACCCATCATGCCAGCCCAACCCACTCGACTGACCTGATCCATTAGTCAGGTCAGTCATACTCAGAGGGTTTGCTTCGACAACCATCATCAGTCCATGCGTCCGCCACATCTCATTCGTCACCGGCTGCCAGCGACCTTCATTTCGTAGTCCCCCATTATTCCTCTAGTGCTCTAATCTATGAAATAGAAATTTTTTTTGATCCTTGTGTCCTGATCTACATACATCCATCCTCTATTTCATTTTGTTTAAAATATGGGGGTCAGATCGCATTGGGAGCCTCTTGGAAAGTCAAGTTGTGATCACGAAGAACCAACGACGAAGAACGCCAAGAAATGGGGAGAGAAAGAACAAGAATGACCAGAGAATTTTTTTTATCCTTTTTTCATGTCAACCTTGATTCATTCTTGTTATATAGATAAATAAATAGTATAAACTAATCTCCCAATAATCCCGCATCAATAACCCTTCCCACAACAATGAATGAATCACAGATCAATCTCTTTGTGGATTGACCCTCATTCATCATAGAAATTAAGAATGGGTAAAAGAAACAAGGAACCATTATCCTACCTGGGATATGGGTCATTAATTGTCAATGATTGATTTCCATTGGAGATCCATCAAATATGATCTATGATCCTAGTGTTTGTCATCACTATTGAGAGAATTCATTAAGTATCCTTTCCAAATCCGCCATGAAATTTCTAGGGTTATGATCCTAACCCTGGGGCCCAACCTAGCCCTTTATTTTAAACAAAAAATGTCAATGTGTTTACCAAATTTTCAAATAAAAAAATTGACAGTTTATTTTATTCATTAAACGTCCAAAAACTATTCTTCACATATGGCCCCATCCGGCCGATGTTAGGCCTTTCCTAGGGAATACACCATATTACAAACTCAATTGTGGTATCATATTTCCAATATGAGTCACCATTATGGAGTTATTATTATTTTAATGTAAAATAATTTTTTTAATAATTTTATTTACGATAACATCCTTGAAGACCTTTTCATCATATGAGCCACAATAACCAAATTTAGGTTGCGCCTAGGTTAAATCCACCATTCTAAGCTCAACGGTTCCCTTGGATTTTTTTATTTGGACACCCATTTAAAATATATTAAATTATTTCATGAAATCCATGTGCATGTGACATTAAAAATATGAAATTATTGAGCTATTTTTTATGGGAACATCAGGCCTCAAAATCGCATGTTGTCTCAGTTCCTGGACTTAGATTTTTACGAAATAATATCTAAAAATAAAGTTTGGAAAAAATGATTCATTACAATGTAATACAACCCTAGGTTCATGGTTTGTCTATATGGCCAGTAGGGTCATATTTAAAGGGAGAAACACTAAAATAATGGAGAGAATATGGAAGGAGAATAAGGAAGAGAGCCTCACATTTTGATTATGATGATAAAACATCAAGAAAACATGATTCCACTATTAAATGAAAAGTGGGGCAGAGAGTTGGTTTGAGGGGCCTCTAAGACATCCCATTCAAAATGGGGAATCAAATGGAAGAAACCACAAATTAAAACAACATAAAAACACCAAAAAACCATTCTTAGTAAAATTCATGGGATTCCAAACTACGAAAATATCAAACACTTTTCAATGGAGTAAGAATAATCTGAGTCGCACACTTATACCTATATGGTTTACAAAATTGTACAACCTATAAAATTTTTGTAAATTTTCATATTTTTTCCAACAATACACCTCAAAATAAATGGATTGTGTAATATTATAAATATTTATAAATCAAAATGATATTTGTGTGTCACATTTTTCCCTATTCTACCACTTTTTACACCTATAAAGTAATCTAAAAAACACTAAAAATGGATATTAAAAAAACCTTATTCAAAATGAGGATCTAGTTATCTATATAATTCTTTATCATTTGTAATTTATAATATGAATAGTAAAACCTTAATAGGAACATCCTAAAAAAATTATAAATTCATCAGTTTATAACACAAAAAAATAAAGATAAATATATTTTGAATTTAATATATAGAGGTGGTCCTTGGATGAAATAATTTAGGAAAGAAATAAAAAATAATATTTCATCCTTTAAAAATATATTGAATTTTGAAATTATATTATATCATAACATACATGTTCTTTAAAAAATTCACTGCATTCAAACTACATATAGAGAGGGATTGAATAAAATAGAAAAATCATCATACTCTAATCTATTTTTTTCCACACCAAATAATCAAAACACAACATGAACCTAAAGAATATACAAGGATACAATGATTAAGGATCATAAGTAAATCCCAACATGAAGGTATCTAGAAAATTGTATTTACTACAATAAATATATCAAATGGCTATGTTCCATTAGTTGATTTGAGATCTACTATAGGTTTCACTTATTTATAATTCTCCTCATGGGGGTTAAAAGGATGAGAAACACGCCACTATGATCAAAATACACTTTTAATGAAATCCACTCTCAGAAATTGTGAAGGAAATAGAAATTATAAGATAACTTAAACATCACTCAAACATGTTCTTGAAGTGGATTACTTCTACCAAAACAACATAAGAAAAAAAAGTAATATAAAAAATGTAAGGTCACTAGGTTTATTGAACTTTTATCCATTACAAGATAATTGAAATGAGGTACACAGTTGGTATAGAACAAGACATAATAATGATGTAAAATAGGGAACCCCAACTACATAATGTTTAACTTGTCACTTCTCATGCATGATAACCACTATAGACTATATCCTAGATTTAATATGTCTCTACAATTAATTCATTCATTGATTAATCAGCTTTCAGAACGTCTAAAAAATGAGGTGGCCACATATATGATAGGTATTTAGATATTCTGAATAAGAGATCTTATAATTTCCCAGTTTCACATACTAAAAACAAACTAGTGGTTTATTTATTACTAAAGAAGTAGATATAGGCTATGAATGTGGTCCTATGTAGTTATTAGCTTCTTTATTTGGCTCTTCATGCTACTAATTTTCATGGGTTAGATTACCTTTAATGTCACCCTATGAAATTGATACATTACATTCCACAAGATATCTTACCAAAATTTCCACAAAGATGATTACCTTATTGGACACATCCATATATGTATTTAGGCCAAAATAAAAAACTATTAAACTCAGATCCTAAAGAAATCCTCTATTAAATTATCATGACTTATTTGAATCATTAGTGAATAACTTAAGGGATAAATGATGTAGTCTAGTGTAACACACAAAATATTCCATCACTATGTTATCCGCTTGGTTGAGGCCCAATAATTATAAGAACTCTTCTATAATGACATCCTTGGAAAAATTCCACTAAATTAAAATAGTGTGGAAATACTCACATGAAATTCCTTAAAGTGGATGGGGATTAAAGACTATCTCCACAATTCTTGAAATAGTCCCTCAAATGGAACTATGACCTGTTTTAACTTAGAAGTTTTTGTTGTTTAAAAATAATAAAACATTTCTTCTACCTTTTTTATCATCTCCATCACCTCTAG
The DNA here is from genome assembly GCA_963277665.1 of Viscum album. Taxonomy (NCBI): domain Eukaryota; kingdom Viridiplantae; phylum Streptophyta; class Magnoliopsida; order Santalales; family Viscaceae; genus Viscum; species Viscum album. The sequence goes on along the minus strand of OY728141.1, from coordinate 1,769,105,903 downwards.
CGGTCCTTGATCACCATGAAAGATAGGTTTTTTATGTTTTAGATACAATTATAAATATTTTATGGATTGAGATAAGCATATACGTGCAAATTATTTTAGAGTATCAATAGAGTTAGAAATTGGGAAGACTTTATATGAATCATTAGATTGAATACCTTGAATTTTTCTCCCAAATGATTTCCATCCTTGAATCATCAACCCCTCTTCATAAGGTATATTCTAAAAAATCACAAAACAAAAAATTCAGTTAAAATATACGTCAAATCCTCATAGAAAGGAAATAAATTCCTAAATAAATAACTAATGGCTAATGTAATTTATGAATCTATACAATATCAAAAAAAATTCCTACAACAAGGCTTATTTCAAAAAACAATTTGTATATTTTTTTATAATAAAACCCATCTTGGTATCAGAACATTAAAAAAATAGCATAAAAATTTAATAATAACATTACTTTATAATAGTTTAAAATAACTCATGATATATATGACACAAAATAAATGAAATTGAAATCCAATTCATGAAAGTCACTTAAACATTAGGACATATGTTTATTTTAGAAACAAATCATAAGACCTTATTTTATTTCAAAACACTAGACAAGGTTATAAAAAATCAATTTTCACAATTTTAAATTGTACGAAAACTATGAATTTAAGAGTTATAATATTATCACATATAATGTGAAATCATTTTATATCACGTAAAAATCGTAAAATTCATTCATTCAAAATAAAAATAACCAAATAATATTTTATTTTTCCTAATATTTAATAATAAAATATAAAAACATCTTATAAAATAATTTTATACCACTCAAGAATATGATTTTCAATGTAGAATAAAATTCTCAATCATAGAGAATCTCCCTCAAGCTAACCAAATGACATTAACAACCTAAAAATCTTTCTCAATTAATTGTGGAAAAGTAATCATATTAATAATATTAATTTGGAATCTCAAGTGTGTAAAAAAAAATAATACCAAAAAATTTACTATAATGAATCTACTAGGAAAGTTCCATTGGGAGTTATCTAGAATGGGTCACACAGTTTTCAAATGGTTTTCCTGACTGTGTACCCTTGGTTTTCCACCCCCATTAACCCATAAAACATGTAACTTCATATAATTAATCTTTTAATTCCAATAAAACATATTTTATCAGTAATATATCTAAAATCATATCAATAATAATTAATAAGAATGCTCAAATTCAAAAAAGAATAACATGATAACACATGGTAACTCAAGGATAAACATAACGATGAATTGGATAGGCACTCTCCTACACCTAGATCCCAAGCCCTGGAAGTCATATCTCATATATGTAATTACTCCCTAAATTTTAAGGGAGATCTGATACAATTTTGTAACAAACCATCTTGGGCTAACCTGCCATGTCTCCCTTGTTAGCTGTCCATATGTCCTGAAGTGAATTCTCAGTATCCATGCAATAAAGGCAAGAACTGATGGTTTTAAACATGACCATTCCAAATGATTTCATCCTATAAAAACAATGAATCACAAAAAAATACAAGTTGTAATCTAATATAATTTATGTAGATGTTAAACACTCATGGTATTCCAAATAATGTAGTTTCTAAATAAAATCTAATAGTAATAATAATCAACATAAAAATATCTTCAAGTCATCTATAAAAAATATAATCACTTGATAAAAGATTTAGAATCCACAACCGGAAATTTAAAAGAGGGTGATAGGTCAGAGGGTTTGATACAAAATATGTCCCAACTTGTTTGACGTTATGAGAACACCGAACAAGATATCACCAGGTGACTTAAAGTCACTACCATATATCAATTACCACCATCATGATAAGGAAAATTAGTAAAAATAAAAATGGCTTTCAAAAACTATAGAACTGTAAAGAACATAAATACTAGATACCAATTAAAGTAATTATATATGGGTTGAGGGTAATGTAGGTTGTTTTACCCTATATTTACTATGAATCACAGTAGGAATGGTTGAGTGTAGTGTACTATACATTCCTATTTCGGTTGGGATAGTGTGTGTGAAATGGATTATTTATGGCTAGTGTAGAACCTCATTTTATGTAAATTATTGAAGATTTTTGTTATTTATTCTAATACTCGTGTTTGGAATTATACAGAAATTCTACCATGAAAATATGTTCCAGTTGGGCCACAAGAGGATTTTGCTGATAATGCTCCCCTAGAAGTGGAGAAAGAGACCCTAGTGATCTAGGAAAATAGAGGAGAAAAGAAATTACAAGAGAACATTTCTTTTTTTATATAGATGATGTAATGAGACCTATGACATTTTGCACAAAGCATGTTTGGGATGACTATAATGTTTCAACTATAGGACGTAATGAACATTACTAGAGAGGGTGGGAAAATGAAGCCCAGTTCATGATAGTGACAATATAGGAGATTTTTGATCACTTAGAGGCTCTTCCCAAGATGAGAGTCAAGATGGAAGTCAACATGTTTCAAATTACGAAAAAGTGTTAGTGGGAAATGATGGTTAATATTGAGAATGTAGAGGGTATTCTAAAGAATAATTTTTTTGGCAAAGTTTCTGGAAATTACTATTAGAAAACCTTGACACCAGACAAGGATGCAGAGTTTATGGGGTTGACCCAGGGGATTATGCTGATGATGGATTATGCAGGCCATTTGAACAACATGAAATGTTTTTTTCTAGATATTTATGGGATGAGTAAGATATAGAGATATGTTTCCAGGATGAATGTAGGAATGAGATAAAGTACTGGGTAAATAACTTCGGCCTAATTAGTTTTGAGTATGTGATGTATTAGGTCATAATCTAAAAGGAAAACCTCATAGAGGCTTTTGTGGGTGGACATGTGGTTTCATTCCGGAAATACGGTGATGCAAATTCTGTTGGTAAGAATTTTGATATTGAGAGTCTCCACTCGGGAAGCCTTGAACATTTTAGTTATAAAAGGGAACCAGATTATCAGGGTAGTGATTGAGTGTTCTGTTATCAGTGCGGTAGGCCGGGAAACATGCAGGGTCAGTATTTCTAGCCACCAGTTGATATATGAGATTCCATAATTTTGGGGAATGAGAAGTGGTTCTGTTGGAACCCTCAACACTTGGGAAATGATGAGGGGTCGAGGATAGTGTAGAGTGTGGATAATGGGTTGGTTACCTCATATTCAGCAGGCATTTGGAGCTCTACCAGCCATACCTATCAGGTTAGTGGATGTGGTGTTCCAAGACTAGGGTATAATTATCTACAGGGTAGTCCATCACCATGAACTTAGACCAGCTTCCATGGAAGATGGACATGTCATCTTTATGAATATCATCTTAACATTGGTGGTGGTGAGGTTGAGGCATCAGTAGTACGAGGTATAATTTTTATAAATTATATGATTTCTAGTTCTTTATTTGATATTGGTGCCTCACAATATTTAATTTCTACATAGTTTTTGGTTATGTTGTGTCTAGTGGTAGAACATATATATGGGGTTATGTCAATTGATACACCATTAGGGGTGTGACCAGAAATTATTCAGTTGTGTAATGGGTCTGATCTTGAAGTTAGTGGGTATCATTTCCTATGGTACCTATTTTTTTGAATATGTCAGGTTTTGATATAATTTTGGGCATGGATTGGATAATGTTTTACCAGGACCACATTAACAATTACTATATTAGAGTGACATTCACATATATTTAGAGAGATACTTATGTCTATTGAGGAGAATGGGATGTCTGGGAAAGCAATGTGGGGCCATTTTTTGAGCAGTTGGGTGAAATCATAGCCCAAGTGGAATGTATTATTATTGATGATAGGGGAGTAGAGAATATTTTCTTTCCTTCTATAGTGGTTCAGTTTTAGGATGTGTTTCTAAAGGAATTATCATGGTTGCCACCTGAGAGAGATTTTTAGTTCATTATAGATTTGGTACCGAGTGTAGAACCAAAATCTATTACAATTTATATAATGGAACTGGAAGACCTCTAGGAACCGAAAAATCATTTAGAGGAGTTTAATAATAAAGGGTTCATTCTCCCTAGTATATCATCAAGGGGATCTCCAATGCTGTTTTCCCAAATGGCCAATGGGTCATTGGGGTTCTGTGTCAATTATAGGAATCTAAATCAGATGATGGTTAAGAACTGATACCCACTTACTATAATGAATGATTTGTTTACCCAGTTGAGAGTTTCCTCAATGATCTCTACGATTTATTTTATATAGGAGTATCATAAGCTAAGGGTGAGACTATTTGATGTACCATAGACTACCTTTAGTATCAGGTAACTATTGTATGTTTTTTTGATGCCGTTCAGATTTACCAATGTGTTAGTAGTGTTTATGGTTCTAATGAAACAAATATTTCACACATACGTAGATCATTTCATAGTACTATTTGTTAATGACATCTTGATGTACCCTAAAACTCATGATCATAATACCAAACATTTTGACATTGCTCTTATTAAAATAAGAGAGAAAAAGTTGTACACTAATATATCCATGCTTCATTTTGGGATTGACATGGTTCATTTTCTGGGTCACATCATCTTTGAGGAAGGTGTGTTAGTAGGCCCAGATAAAGTGCAACCGGTTGTATCATTATAGCATCCCATGAATGTTTCTCATGTATGAATTTTTATGGGATTGGAAAGTTGTTACTAAAGGTCCATTAAATACATTTCCCATTTGGAAGCACCACTATCGGGTTAGAATGAGATGGAAATAAAGTATGAATGTTTGGGGGAATTTGATAATTCATTTCAAGAGATAAGGAAGTGGTATACTACTGAACCGATTCTGATCTTACCTGATTTAGGTAAGGGGTATTCTTTATTTTGTGATGTATCAAGTGTTGGTTTTGGGGAAGTGTTTATGTAGGAAGATTAAGTCATTGCGTATGGTTCATGATAGATGAGACCTCAAGAATGAAACTACCACACACATGATCCCGAATTAGCCAGGGTTATTTATGCTTCAAATTGTAGGTGGCACTACTTGTTTGGAGAATGGTTCATGGTGTATACCAGTCATAGAATACTTATTTACATATCCTCTCATCATGATTTGAGTCTTTGAATGTGAATATTGGATGAGTACATGTATTATTTTGACATAGATTTGGTGTACACATCAGAGAAGGGGAACCTTGTTCAGGATTATTTGATTTGGAAGACTCAAAATTAGGTAGTTTAGAAATCCAACTCTGAGTAGAAAATGATGGTGTGTTTTTCTAATATTCGTCTGGAGGTGTAGGATGGCCAAGGACAGATGACCCTTGCATCCTTGTTGTTGGTGTCCATGATTTTAAATAATATCAAGGAGATGCATCTTGGGGATCTAGAATGTCTGCATTTGGGGGAGTTCCTTAATGGTGGGGATCCACCTTCCAGTTGGACAATTGGTGATCCTGAAATATTTTATATTCATAGATGTATGGTTGTCCCAATTTGTTTGTGGGAAGTGTTGATGTGATAGTTTCATGAATCAAAGTGTGTGGTGCATCTTGGCTTGACCAAGATGTATAAGGATCTTTTGAGGAATTATTAATGGCTAGGGATGAATAATGAGGTGTCTTGTCTCATGGCATTATGTCTCAACTATTAGAAGGTGAAGGTTGTGCATCAGGGGTCCGATTGTTTGTTGCAGCCACTACCGATAACATAATGGAAATGGGATGAGGTGATAATGGATTTTTTTTGTTCTTACAAGAACAAATTTGAAGAATTTTGCAAGTTGGATAATTTTGGATTTGTTGATTAAGGTGTCACATTTCCTGTCGATTATAGAGACATTCACCATGGATCAATTGGGTGAGTATTACATTGAAGAGATAGTGTAGATAGACAGGGTTCCACAGACTATTGTGTAATATCATGATCCATGATTTACATCTCTCTTCTGGAGAGGATTATAGAAGGATCTTAGTACAAATGTTTTTTTTGAGTATGGCTATCCACCCACAAATGGATGGGCAGTTAGAGCATACTACTTGATGGGGGAGGCCAAACTATATAGGATTGGACAAAGACATTTGGCATAGTTGGTGCACGGTTTGTCAAACCATCAAGGAAACCAAGGAAACCACATGACTTAGCCCTTCTTGGACAGAGGTCAAGGCATGGTGGGAACATGGGTTGGAAACTTGTGTATCCAAACCACGATCTCTATTAAAACTGGATTTTTTATTATTTCCCCACTAGGGATTTTAAGCATTCTTCCCAATTTCTTCCCCGATTTCTTCTCCAGTAACCCTATTGATGAACCCAAATTACCAAGGCTTCCCAAGGACTGATCTTCATAGATTCTAGGCCATTTGGAGTGTTGTTTGGTGTGAGTCAATTCTCCAGGTAAGTATAAATTTCCTCTTCCTTTTCATTTCCAGATGAGGTCTTGTGGTTTCATTTTACACCTTTCTGAATACCTAAAACCATATTTTTCCGATGAATCATAGTTTGGGGGTGAAAATGGTGCATGAATATGAGTTATGGGAAATGTTTTAGAATGTGTTCATCTTTGGAATTGAGGTATGTGGTCTATAAGTTATATCTCATTGTCTTGATATTGATTTGTTCATGTGTGATCATGTAATTGGTTCACTTTTATGAAGAATTTGATTTTTTAGTATGATTTGATAAATATTTTGATTAAATGTTGAATTAAAACCCTCATGATCCCCATGGTATGAATTGATGTTGGTTAGACTATTTATAGGGCCACCCATGGGGTGTTCTATCATCCCAAACATGGTAATTGTAATATTGAACATGGAATTGTTAAGATTATGTCTATCTGATGATATACGTGTTGATAAGTTAGTTTAAATTATAAATGTCTCTAATGGTGGTTCTGTCTTTACATTGACAATGGTATAAGGAATTTTTGGAACATTGTGAATAGGTTAAATTAATTAAAGTGATAGTGGAAAATTTCCCATGGTTTGAGGTGGAAATATGTTAATGTGTTAAGTCCTAAAGATGAATTTATATGATGATTGAGTAGTGAATTGAGAATGTTATGTGATATGATTTTATATGTTTTGTGATATAGTAAATTTGGTTAATTTTTGACAAAAGAATCTACACACGGCTTCTTAGTTGTGGGGTGTTGACTGATATTCTACTCTCATGAGTCTGGTTGGACTGAGGCACTAAACCTAACCACTAGAATGCATGGGTTAGAGAGTCATATTGATGCCTTAGGCCCCTAAATGTTGCATTAGATGATTAACATGATTGAGTCACTAACATAAGTGTGATGGAATTGGTTGAGAGTACATGGACTAATGGTCCAAGGTATGTGAATGTAATTTCTTGTGTGATGTTTACCCTAATTAGATAGGGTACTTGATTATTACCTTGTGCATAGTGGGTGACTGACTTTGGAAATTTTCCAATAAAAGGAACACATAACCAATGGAATTACATGATGATAATTTTTTATTTAAATAATGATTTACTAATGTAATATTTTTAGTCCTTTTTTTCTTTTTATATATTAGTGAATGCTTACACAATCTACATTGACTGGATATTTTGTATACACAATTGGTGGTGGCCTACTGTGTTATACTCACACCCTATATAGGTCTCCATGGCGTACCCAAGCATATTTCCTGGATTCATGTCAAGATAATGGAAAAATACCTATGTAAGAGGGGTGAGTTGGGAATGAGATGTGCATGTATGAGGATATAGATTTGGAGTTAAGATTAATTTTGGGTATTCAGTCATTTTCATTTACCCGAATAGCCTGAAAGACTTATTTTTTATAGATTTTTGATAACCCCCCTTTCAAGGGACGAACGGGAACCCTTACAAGGCCCATAGGCTTAGAGATTACATGACCCATAGGTCTTAATAATTATTCAAACTATAACTACATGGATATTATCATCCCGACCATCTTCATCATGATGTTATCTCTCCACCTTTGCATTTCTTGTTCGGCTAGGATGAACAGTCTGGTCCTGATGGTAATGTCGTACCCTCTCTTTCTGCAAAATCTTCTTAGCTTCTTCTATGGTGAATGCACCTACTCTGAATCCTCATATGGAGTCTGCTTCTTATAGAGTTTGTATGGTCATTAAGTATAATCCAGGTGGCCTGAAGGCCTTGAGGTGGCCCAAAAGCCATACATGTACGCAGTCCTTGGGTGGCCCAATGGCCTTAAAGGGCCCGAGGCCCAAACTGGTGTCCCAAAATCCCAAATGGATGAATAGTTATAGCTGTTATAGTACAGAATAGTACCAGATGTAGTGCCTACTACAGTACCCAGAAATTATTTCTCTTCTTGGTTTTGAACATAAGTCTCTTTGATGCACTTATCAAGTCCTCACAAAATGGGATGAGGCTCATGGTAAAAATTTGGGCTTCTAACACCGACTCCAGGTAGGTGGCCCCAACCAAGCCTATGTGTATGCCACATTCCCTAGCTATGTAATGGATTTGTATCACCCTGTGCATAATACACACAGTGTCTGAGTCTGGAAAGACTCGAGCCTATGCCAGTTCCCGTGGAGAGAGAGGGGTACATCCAGTGGGTACCATTCAGCTAACACCTCACAGGATTCAGTTGTTTTTATTTATTTTGAGTTTTCATCACTTTTGGCACTATAGACATGACATGGAATATTTATTGTTTGGTTGTGGTTTTTATCCAGTTTTGGGAAATGGTAAGAAATGAATGTTTATTATTTCCCTTATTTTGTATGTTATATGTGGTAGCTTACATTGATAAAAAGGGTATACTATCCCCATATGATCTATTAGAACCTCACTTCTAGTCAACAACCTCTTCCATACGGGGATCCCTTCTTGAGGGCTTGTGTATAACTTGTTAGTTAGTTTGGTTTTGTGGCTCCCAGGTTGGGGATTTCACATTTACCTTCTTCCAAAATCACATAACCATCTTATATAGAGATATTTTATGGACACATTGCCTCTGACTTTAAATTCCAAATCTTGTCAATTATTTTCTGGGTAACTGTTTTATTAACTATGTGTAGTTTTATTGTCATGTTGAATGGTTTGAATATTATTTTACATTTCATGAGAAATATTTATTCCCAAAAGACCAGTCTCTCCGACTTCATAAAATAATGTTGGATTTTTTCACAACTTATCTTACAGATCCTTAAATGGTTCCTTCTGAATACTAGAAAGGATTATTTTGTTGTAAAATAACTTTTATAGGGGATAGTGTTGATCAAAATATCTATTGAAATCCATGGAAAAGGATCTTGAATAATCCTCAATGGTTTGAATGGTCCTTTCATTTTACCATCTATTTGAGGATGATACGTATTGTTGAAGCACATTACATTATCAAATTATTTTTTATTACATCTCTAAGGCTAAGTGGTAAACCTCATATCCTGATTTGATACAATGGAAAAGGGTACTCAATGTAGCCTTATCACTTCATGTATATATATCTTGGAAAGTTGATCGAGTGCTAAATCTTCTTGAATAGACACTACAACTAATTTAGGTTCATCGAGTGCAAGGTTTTTAATAGATCTATATAAAAGGCCTATTTAAACCCCACTTTCTCAGTGTTAGAAAAATCTCTTTTAAAGGGGTATTTAAAAATGAAAAAAAATTATTAAAGGGGAACCTTTATTAGTGCTAGTAAAAATGTTCTAATATGGTCCCCCTTTATCAGTGCTAGTTAAAAATATTTGATAACAAATGAATTTATTAGAGATTCTAATAAATCACTAATAAAGGGATTATTTTAAATAAAAATATTTAATTTAATATAATATATTCATATATTCATATATAAATATATGTTATATTTTTTAAATATGTTTTAGATAAGGTTATATAGGTATTTTAAAATAATATATAATATATTTAGTTAAAATGGATTATAACTCTAGAAAATCCTTACAAACTCAAAAAAACCCAAAATATTGATAATTATTCTAGAAACCCTTAAACCCCATAAAAACATTAAGAAACCCTAAAACCTTGAAATAACCATAACTTGTGACCCGAGATTCCATTTCAGCTCTACAAACATTCAAATAAAAGATTATGATATGTGATTTAAATCCTGTGATAAACAAATTATTAAAATATATTATAGTTTCCAAAAAGTTGGAAATCGAACTCGAACTTCAATCTACAATAAATTTTGATCCGAGCGTTCATTCGGGCTCCACCACATGTCAAATCAATGCCTATGATAAGATACATGGAATATAGTGTCTTAAACTAAGGACTATGTGATAAGACTTATTTTTAGACCCCTAAATGGGCTAGATAGCCTCCAAAACTGAGTTTTTAGTCATGGTCCCCAAATTTTTAATATTCAAACAGCTATAAATTGTGATCTCAGTGTCTATTGAGCATATACCACTTATCATATCTAATTTCATTTCATGAGATTTAATTTTATTTGTTGTGCACATCAAACATATTTCTGGATCAGAAGTTATGATCATTTCATAGTTTTTAATTTTTTTGGGTTTTAAGAGTTTAATAATATTTTAATGTTTGTTAAGGTTGTTTAGAGTTAATATGAATTTTAAAAATTATAAATAATTAAACATGTATTAAATATATATATATATATATATATCATAAAATTTAAAAAATATTAGAGGGGAATGGAAATTGCACTATTGTATAATCTAGGGGTCTCAGTTTTGAAACTCACTAGGGGTAGGGGTGCACATTGGGGTGGGATTTCCTAATGTGAAGGGGTGGGGAAGCGCTGATATGGGGAATAAAAAAATTATACCCTTTATCAGTAGGGACTTTATTAGAACTTTTTTATCATTGTTAAATTGGAGCCTCTAACAGTGCTAAAAAACTAATAAAGGAGTCCTTTAACAATGCTAAAAAATTGTTGATAATGGCCCCCTATATCAGTGCTGTAAAAAGAACTAATAAATGAACCATTTATCAATGTTTTTTTAGTTCCATTAAAGGGATCCTTTTTCAGTGCTTTTTACGAGCATGGTTAATGCTATCTCCTTAACATCTCTTATATTATCCACGATTTTATAGCGCTGTTGAAGCCAATTTTTCTAGTGTTGTTAAAGGCCCAATTTTTAGTAGTGGGCCCTGAAATGTGTTGATTTTTTAAGGTTATCATCTATAATAAAAATTACATTATGTCCTTTGGAAATCATTGAAATACATACAATGATATCCATGGTGATGCTCTCCATTTTCCATATATGTATGGGTAATGGTTTCATCAACAATTTGAACTTATGTAATTATACCTTAACTTCACAGCACACCAAAATTCATGTTTCATGCTTTTCAATCTTCCTATTCATATTGTCCCACCGGAAATGATTCTTTTGATCTATATACATATTTATGCTTCTTGGATGGATGGAGAATGACTAGGTATATATATCATCCCTTATATAATTCTTCAATTTTGGTATTGATGGAACACATATTCATTTATGGAATCTTACAATTCCTTCATTTTCATGTTTCAACACTAGAACATTCCTTACCTTCTTATGGATCTCCACATCCTCCTCCAGTGCCTCCATGCTCTTCACATGGATGGATCGTTGAGTAATCACTTATGAAATATAGGACTTTTCTCTTTCCCTTATGGTTTTATGTTCTATCCTTTCCAAATTCGTTTATTGCGTCACATTCAATCCTTATCATGGATAATGAATCCTAATCCAATCTACTCAAATAATTATCGAACTTTTTTCCCTTCCCATAAAGGTAATTTATTATACAAGGGAGAGCTTAGATACTTAGTAAGGGTAAACAAAAGCGATAACCATCAATGATCATAAGTGAGTAATAGATAAACATGTTGGTATAATAACATAATCAAGGTAGATAAATAAAACATTAGGAAATCATATCCAATAAAACATAGACCATAAATTATAAAGCATAGAATAATTAATTTATCAGAAAACATGATTAAGATGAGTCAATTATATATGAGCATGACATTTGTACAATCCATAACATAAGAATATGAAATGAATATTAGAATTGGACATGAATCAAGGGAAACCATGAATAAATTCCTCACATAACAGAATAGGATAATCACCTTCCAAGATTATAGTCAGATTGGGTTCACCACCCATATACATTTTTGGGGCTTGGGCTAACCACCCATGTACCAGAACCTTTTGTGATTTGGATAACCACCCGTGTATAAAATTTGTTTCATCTTGGGCTAACCACCCTTGTACCAAAACTATATATCATTAAATATTAAAATTTACCTAATGAAATATATGTATTATCAAAACCACCTATCACATAATTATAAACCATACATATTTCTGACACATAAACATGAAAAAATTCTTAATCTTAGGATAGATTAATTAAACTTTGTAAAATAAATGGGTTTCATCAAAACATAAACAAAACATGATCAAAATACATTCTAAGAAACAATATGTATTATATAATTATTGAAAATTCCAAATTAGGTATAAGAAAAAATATTGGATATTGACATGGATGAAAAATAATTTATAAGGGAATTAGAAAATTACTTTGAAAAATAAGAAAAATAAATTTTTATTTTTTTAATAACTTTTATATCAAAGTGATAAATTTATAGAATACTGAGGATAAAAATTAATTTGGAAAATGATGAATACAAGGATATGGATCTTATTAGATAAGAAAAATATTTTTCAAAAACAAATTCACATGTAAAATGTTAAAAATGAATATTGTTTTTACATTTTATAAAGAGTGTCAATGAAACTTGAAAATGACTTGCACAAAAAAATAAATACATTCTATTAATTTTTTTATAAAAATTTAAAGGAAAAAAATCACCCTAATAATTCAATAATTTATGGATTAAAACATTCATGAAATGGTAAAGGGAATATAGACATGGAGGAGAAATATTTCGGATAAAAATAAATGATAAGGTCAGTTCTACCAACAAGAATCATTTTATTTTATTTGGGAAGAAAAAGGAAGTCAAATGGTATTAATACTTATTAAACATAAAAATAACCATAGTATAATCATATATACAGGTTATTTTAATATGTAATATATATATTTTCCAAAAAAATTTATTAAAAAAAATACAACCTCAATTTCAATGTGAGATTAGAAAAAAACCCCTTACCTCAGACATTAATTAGTTAAACACACTATAATACCCTATATAACAAAATTATATTTATTATTAAAATGTATTATAACATATTTATATTTATTTATCTTAATACCATTCATTTATAAGTTTTTTATTTCCTATATATAAAAATTTTATTATTAAATTTAATTTTAATGCGTCAACAGTTTCGTTTTCTATGCAAGCTTCACTTTGGAGGTTTCGTTCCACACTCCTTGTTCATGGTCTCATTACCTATATATTTTTCATGATTGTTTTTTATATTGTTTTTATATTTTAGGAGTCCTAATTCATTTTCATGAAAATAATTTTGATAGTTCACAAAAAAATATTTAAAATGGGCATTTTCTTGATTATTGAATTAACAAAAAATTAATTAATTGGTTGGTATAATTTTAAATATTTACATTCAAAAATTATGAAAAAAACTTAAATTAGAAATTTTTATATAATATTAAATATATTTATATTTTGTTAGTCATATAAGATTTAAACATTATAACATCATTCATGTAGGTGGTGAAACCAACCCGAAAAATCAAGTTATTGTATAGTAATAAATATTTGTTAGAATATATGAAGAATAAAATGGAAAGAGAGGATGGTAATAATGAATTTTAATATTAAAACATATAAAAATGGAAATTTTAAAAAAATGATATGGAAATTATAAAATTATTAATGTAATTAAATAAATAGAGCAATAAATAATAAATTTGATCCATGTTATAAAGTTAATATAATGGTTAATAGAGAGAGTAAGCACTTCAAGAAAAGGAAGAATTTAATTTATGAAATTATACATATCTAGATCAGATTATTAAATGTGAAAAATTAAAAAGAAGATAAACATATTTTGATAATGGAGTTTGATAATATCTCAGTGGAATCCCCTACATCTTCTCCCCTTAGGTTGTGAGGTATGTTTTATTCCCTTTATTTTAATAGAGATTAATAAAAAAATGTCCTTCATTGATTTTTTATATGTAGACAAAAAATAAGCTTTACTTTTCATGGTTATGGAATGGAACTGATTGAATAAGGTCCATATCTTTCTTGGTTGTGAGCACTCATCCCTCACATTGTGGTCATGAACACCCTTGAAAGGGTGATGTGAGAGAAGAGAGATTTTTAAGCAAAAATAATTTGTAAATATGGTATCTTATCTCAATAAAAAGATAGATAAAATTAAAAGAGATACATGTTGATACAAATGGTTATGGGCCTATGAAAAAAGTTAATAATTTGGATCCTTACACAGGACATGGAGAATTATTGAGATTCATTATCGATTCGATCAGAGAAATGTTGTCATAGTTCATTATATTATCCAATCCTCACATAATCCCCTATTTATAGCTTATAATAGGGATAAATACAATTTATAATTTGCCAGATGAATTTAATCTGACGAAGAAAATAATTATGGCCTTTTGACTACATTAAATGAAATCTCATAAGATAATCCTCAATGCAACTAGATACCTTCTATCTTACATCAGTTAATTGGTGTATCACCTAGATGATACTACTACTTGAATTACTTCCCCTGATTTATAGTGGAATCATAAACTATTAATAACATCTTACCATCACCACCAGCTAGAATGAGTATGGCATCCCGCCTTTTTATTACATAACTTTTCAGTACATGGTACAAAAAGAGAATCTTTTAATGTTTACAATCATGGAAAATCAGGAACATAATACATGAAAAAATATTACATTATTCTAATAAAATTTAATTGATTTTTCATGGGTTCATAATATGTATAACTACAACATCTCATATATGAAAGACATGCATCAAAGGAAAGGAGTGATCATGAGGCCTTGTAAGAGAATAAACAAGGGAAACAATTTAAATGTGATCAAGATGAATATCAAGAAGAATACGAAGAATATAATTTTTTCATGAGAATGGTAATATGATTAATATAATTATAAAAAAATTAATCAGAACATGGAATTTGGGATACAATATTTAAATGAGAAATTAAAAATCATATCAGCAAGGTGTTTTAAATGATAATTTTCAAGGTTATTTATTAACGTATTGTAAAAATGTCATTTCTAGATATTAAATTCATTACCAAATGCATTGTCAAGCTATCTGGGATCATCATTAATATGTTTTAATTAATTTTTTCCATATATATCATATTTAATCATTTTATTAATAAACCATGGAAAATATAGAATGAGTTTCTTATAAAAATCATGGCATAAAAATTGCTTAATGATAAGATAATAACGTAATTTTTAGCGTAAGAAAGGGGAACGTTGTTTTATTATGTGTAAATACCTAATTCCAATAATTAATTTTTACATATTGATGAATATATATGTAAAATAAAAATTCTTCAATATCTACTTAACAAAGAATATAAAAAATTTCTTATCGATAAGAGATATATTTTTAGATATAAATCCGACAGAAAGACAGGTATAAATAACGGTTTCAGAGAAGGGTAAATGAGAAGGGAAAAGGGTCTCCAATTGAAAAAACATAAATTTTTAGTACGGTTATGATAAAAACTGTAATAAAATATAGTAACTATAACATTTCGAAGATATATACATAAAGAAGTTTTTAAATTGAAGAGAAATGAAGGATAATTCCCTTAACATGAAGATTTCCTCCTAAATCATGAGAAATTGAACATTGGGGTATTGAGGATACCTTATGGGGACTCCGTGGGAGGAAAACCTACTATAAATTCCAGGAGTATGGATTGGGAGTTAATATAAATTAAGAAATGGGTGAGTATTTATATCAAAAGTGGAATATTTTTTTACTAATTTAAAAATACGGGGCTTGGAAATCTATGTTATGGAAAATGAAAAAACATTGGATTAACCATGGTTTCCCCTATGGTTTTGGATATTTGGGCCATATTTTATGTTATTTAAACCCAAAAGAACCAATAATAATTTTATATTACAAGTTGGGATCAAGATGAATTAGGGTTGAGATAAATATAAACCTGGGACACATTCCCTTTTTTCAACATATTATTATGAGAAGGGATTTAGATAAATTAATGTTTAGATCGGTACATACTCATACCACCTTTACCATTTATATTTATATTATTTTCCTATGAGACTAAGATTCCTTGAAGATTGTATTGGTATGTTATAGTTTTACTTCCAATTGTTATTATATTATTTTGAGTATGGGTAAATACTACTTATAGATGATATTAGAATGGATATGGGGTTAAAGACCATTTATAATATATTATTTTAATAAGGGGTATATATGTATGAGATCAGTATATATATGTTCCAAACCTTCTATTTTTCAAATTATTATTTTATATAGAGATTGATATTACTTTTTAGGGAGTATATAATTATCATATTGGTGAACTTTTACCCATATGGAAGCATATCATTAGGGTGATATGTAAAAGCTTATTCGAACACTGGTTGAGGTAGATATGAGTCAACCTTCTAGGTGGAATCTTGAGTAACCATCATTGTGATCGGTGTATGCATGTGATGTATTGTTCAAAACATTATTTTTTATGTGAAATATGAAATACGTTTATTTAATTATGAATAAATATTACACCTTTCTTGTACAGATTAATTACATCCTCAATAAAGGATAGAAAATCTATCAACTGAAAGTATAAATTATAAGAATAGCCATGAGTCTCCTTTCAATCAATATTGTAAAATGCCTAATTAGCATCATAGAAATAGTTTTTGTGTACAAATATATATTGTTTTTTATTAGGTAAGATTTTTGTTGTGGTCAGATGAGTTTTTGTCTCTCACTTTGCACAATCACCTTCATGCATGTGTAGATCTAATAGTTGAAATGAATGTTTGGGTAATTAATCTTGTACAAGGGGCAGAGATAGTATAGATCAACTGGGTTTAGAGATAGGTATTAGGTGATCCTAAGGATAGTTTTTGGGTCTCAATGTATATTATTTTTAGTTTATCATCTACCATTTATGATCATCCTAATGATTGATCTTGCTGATATGTATTATTGTATATCTTACATGTAAATTTTTTATAGCATAATTATAAAATTTTTTATAGTTAATATTCAACTATAAACCCATTTTTTTGATTTTAGAATTTATTTTTTATTATACATTTATTTTATCCATATCTTATTTCATGCAATGACAATAGAGGTTATATTCTCTCTGCATGGTTTATCTGACCCTTTACACTAGTCTATAAACTCTTCCATACAAGAAGGTGCACTTGAGGCCATGTGAAGCTCAATCGAATATTGATGATCAATAAATACATCTAGGAAATTAAAGAGTGGTATCAAAGACTTATTTTCATTATTATACAGTATAGGACATGGTATATGAAGCTAGAGCTAGTTGTAATTTGAGATCAATGATATGGTTGTGCTTTTCCATCATTTCCACGATCTAAAATTTAGGTTACTAGGGAGTTTTTATTATATTTTCTTTATTGTTGAATTTATTTTTTCTAGTAATATTTTTTTTAGTTACTAATTTAGGGTTCTATTTTTGGTTGAGAGTGTTAAAAGCTCTACATTTAGGAATTATATTTTGTACATAGTTACACATGACCTGTTTATGACTGAATGTGATTGAAATGAGGGTACTAAAAAAATTTATTTGGTTATTAAATCACTAATACTAACTTATTTTTTATTTTTTTCAAATAAATTATTAGTGTTTTTTTACTTAACCAAACTATATTGTTCTGAACATCATGATGTGACTCATTTTAGAGTGATATTTTCGAAATAAACATGGATGTGGAATTGATGTATAGAGATATATGTGTAGGGTTTTCATCATGAGTGGTTAATTATGTGTATATATGGACTATAGAATAGGTAGGATATCATTGTGATGATGAGATATAACTCATTATTTTTGTGAGTTGGATCATGTTGGAAGAATAATAGGGAATCTAGCAGGTTATTTTCATGATTGGTTGTGATATTTGTGGGTAACCCATATGATAGAAGTTAGCCTTATCATGATTATTCATTTATATATTGGGAACATGGGTTTATACATTATGTTTTAGGATAAATGTATAGGAGGAGTAATTAAGTATGTGGTATAGGAATGTGAGGGATAACTTGGTGATGTATAGGGAATGAAGGCATGAATTATGATTTAGATGAGAAATTTAACTACTATTAAAGTGGGAATGTTAAAATATTAATTAATTAAAATGAACTAGGATTATTGGATGTGACACAATATGATATGTGTATTTTTCTAGTAAGGTAGTGCTAGAGTATACACTGACTTAGTTATAACTTGATTTGATCATATGTAGTAATAAACCATTATGAATCAATCATTAGATACTCTTTTACAATGAGAATATGAGAGTGAGTGGTTGTTTGATATCTTAGTCATATGGGGTTGTGTGGCCTATGATTGACAATGTGTAAGTGAGATTAGTTCTTGGTTGGGTGGAATCATATTTAGATGACATGTGGGATGCGAAAATGGGTGGATTTGAAAAAAAACCTCTAGGATAGCGAAAGTGTGTATATAGGTATTGTGAATCCTAATCTTATGTTACAATGACAATATTCAATTATAATGATTCTAATGAACCAAACTTGACATACAATGACATTGCAATACTTTTTTGGAATACCTAATACACGACACAAAAAAGACACCTAAAGATCATATTAGTTTAGTGTCATTGTAAACATGGAACAAAATATTATAGCCTATTGAAGGATATTCAACATCTCCCATAATGATATTCTCAATTTTATTATATACATAAAACATTTATTTATATCCTAGGGAAAATAAAACATAAAAATGGAAAGCTAAAATGATCAGTAAGATTAAACATCAAGAACATTAAACAAACCATAAAATAAGAATTTAAAAACAAGAACATAGAGTTTAAATATCAAAATCATGAGTCATGAAATAAACCTTGGTAGTTTGTAAGGAATATATCATAAAGGAATATTAACCATGATAAAATAGCATGGGAATAAAACAAGTAATTGTGTAAAACAAATAATATCATAATATGATTTCCATATTAGCCAAGGCATTGCTTCCAATACCATCATAGTGGACAAAGTCCTTTACTGAACCATGTTTACTTTCCATTCACACTAGGTATTAGTAATCCGGATTTACATTCCGTTCCATCCCTGTATTACTAAACTAGATTTACTTTATGTTCCAGCCATGTTTATCTCATGAGATATAAATCATAACCCAATGTGTTGGAGGGAGATATAGGTTCCACATATCTCATAATGAAATCATTCTTACATGTTCCACAAAAACATAAATCGTTCATTATAGCATAACCCAAGAAATAAAATGGGTTTCTTAAACATCATTCCATCATAATATAATCCATATAAAATATCATTCCATAATAAACACAAAAAAATCCTAGTAATAATAAGGATATAAACATAACCCTTTTAAAAGAGTGTCATCATAGATGGAATTTCTTTAGGAAAATATCCTTTATTCTTCAAAAACATTTTATCTTCTCAAAATGCCATGAAATTTTAGAAGAAAAGAATTTAGTTTCAAATAAACATAAAATAAATTATAGTAATCTTCATGGAAATAAATCATCATGAAATAATAAAAATCCATTCATGCCATATTAGTTTAAAAAAACATTCTCCTAATACTTTTGTTGAAAAAGTCAAAAAGTAACTCGTATGGTAAACAAAAGAAAGAATCCTTACATAAAACATAGTAAAAGTCAAATATGGTTAAAAATGACTTTAAACATACATATAATAATAGTAAACATTTTGTGAAAACATTTTTAAAAATCAAGGACATGGATGATAAATATATTCCCCGTAAATACATACTTATAAACAATCTCAGATAAAAATGAGATTGAAAAATTATCCCTTACCTTAAGTCTGATATGATTTATATGTATCCAAACCTCCTATATAATTATTAAGATAATTCTATTAACTTATTACAGAATCATGTTCATCATATATGGTCATATTATAGATCATTTGTTTGTAACAATTCATTGTTTCTCTTTATTCGGGTTTTAACCGCTCTATGATCGTTTTCTTCTTTTGTCAAAAAAGTTCTAGTTCTTATTATTAATAAATATTTATATCATTATAAAATTTATTAATATTTTAATACCATATTTATTTATAATTTACCGTTAAAAAATCATGATTTAGTGGTTATATTATAGGATGAATCACATCACATTGTGGAGATGGTAGGTCATAAGTACGCACGGGTAATGATATCATTTCCATAATTGTTGAAAGGTATTGATTTGAATGGTGTAATCAATCTATAAATCAATATAACTTTTTAATAATAATATATATTTATTACATCCAATTTTATACCCATCCATGTAAGGTGGTGGTGAAATATAGATTGCACTACAGCATGGAGACGGTAAGCCTTACGTACACACGTGTGGTGATTTCTTCTTTATTAGGATGGATTGAACATTGAAAATGGTTGTTTGATAATTATAATAAAATATAATTTTATAAGTGATACTAGATTTGTTATTCTATAATTAAACAACTAATGAAGATGATGTATAAGTAGAATTAAATATGAAAGAATCGATAGAAGTGATTACCTCTTCTTTGACGTGCTCTCTTTAGATCACCTAATAATGGAACAAGAGTTTGTCTTTTGAGAAGACTAGAACCACGAGAATTTAACTATGGTATTTCATAAGAGAAATGGTTAGGGTATGGATGAACTTTATGGCTTAATTAGTTGTTGATAAATGAGGGGGGAGGTGCCCTTTTATAATTGAGGCGAGATTCACTTTTGGAAACCTCAAAAATATTAATTTATAATAAAATAAAACAGCACCCAAAAACCTCCAAATTACCCAAATATAAAATAATAGATGAGATAATGTTATAATATCATCCAAAAAAATTAGATAAGTTTTCATGTTCATTAAAACCTTATCTTTTCAATTTAACACTTTGTTATTCAATTTTATTTTAACTAGGGTAAAAAATATATCAATATTAAAAGGGTAAAATATTTACTTTTTAATGTCAATTAGATCATACAAAAATAAATTATAAACTTTTTTACCATATCATAATTATTCTATATTTTTTAAAATATTTTATGATTTTTAAATAATTTAATAAAACTGTATTTTTCTAAATAATCAATAGGGTCAATTATAACACTATTCAATTTATTGTTTTTAAAAAATACAAATATAACAAGTAAACTTCGAAAGAACTATTTTATTACATTGTTATATGGTCAAGGATATCTATAAAATATATTTTATATATTAATTATTTCAAAATATATTTATTTTAAATTTTTTTAATAATATTTATTTGATATCTCCATTAATAAAATAATTACTACACTAATTTGGTGTAATTATTTAGTATGTTTATTTGTTTAGTAAATATTAACAATAAAATATTGTGATGAAGATAAATTTAATATATTTCATCATAATATATGTAGTAGAATTTATCTACTATAAAATCAAACATAAAAAATGTTATACTTATTAAAGTATGAATATGACTTCTTTAACATTACTTCCAATATAATAATATAAATGTCATAATCTATTCTATAAGGATCAAAATGGTCACTATATTAACCCTTGTATGATTATGGTGGATATATACTCGACCAATAATATTTGGTCGGGTTTTTGGAACTTTTAATGGTTATTTGGATTTTAATAAAAATTATTTTATTGATCTCTCATCAATTAATTAATCATTATATCATCAACGTATAAGACTTCATGTTAATTATTTATTTCGTAAAAATTTAGAATGAAATAAAATTATGTATCTAATTCATAGATATTCCCATGTACTATTTATGTTTAAAGATAACACTATTTTATCTTTATATTCAAATTATTATACTTATATGAAATGTGAGTTTGACATTTTGTAACTTTCTTTGGTTTTGTTAATATCTATGTTATTTTCTTTGCCAAGTGGACATTAAGTGACTAATTTTCGAACCAAAGATGTTAAGGGTAAAATTTTGATTCATATAATGGAATTTTGGATGGTTTTATGAAAATTTTATTGTCCTAATCATATTATTTGTTACACTAATTTACCCGATTTACCTTTAACTGTGGTAAATAAAAACTATTACAGTTACTATTATTATTATGAAAATACAAAAGGGAACTATATAAATAATTTGGAACATAGGATTCTAAACATGGAATCCATTTTCCTAAATTCAAAATATAGAATTGGAAAAAATTAATTTAAAATTAATTCCCGTTGTCAAAACCAAAAACTGTGTTTCTAAGAAGTAAAAACTATTAAATGATTGACATGTGTTTATGCCCAATTTAAATGTGAAATTACATTCAATGACCAAAAATAGATTAAATGATAAAAACATAGTCTAATTACACTTTAAAACCAATTAAACAAATAATCTTACAATATAAAAAAATTAGATGAATATGCATTTTTGAATTAAAAATGCAGTTTTTTACTATTTATTAAAATATAAATTTTATCAAAAAAATACCAAAAATAAAATCCAAGTAAATTTTTATGTCCTAATTCTAAATAAGATGTTTATTTTTTCAAATAGAATTTATTAGAGTGTTAAAAACTAGATTTTAAAAGGCTACGCCATCAAAAGGTGACACAACTCCATTTTTTGAAAAATACTTCTTTTATAAAAAACAATAAAATTTGTTCTTACATCATGTTCTAGAAAATACATAAGATGAATCTAAATTTTATATATAATTCAAAATTTGGTTTATAATATTCATAAATACTAGTTTATATCCCATTAAATAATAATATTTTAATAATATAACATTGTTTAGTGAAACTTGGTATTGCATACAACACAAGCTATCGAGGAAGGTAACACTAGAGTGTAATGAAAGAAAATTCAGTGTTACGTTTAGTGAAAGATTCTATTGGTGTTGCATATAACATAATCCAAACATAATTCATTTATACATTGAACAAAATCTATACACAGCATTCCGTGAAATGAGTTTTATCAAAACAACTTGAAATTGTGTGTAACACAAGACAATAATAGTGTTTCTTATACTGCAAGCTAATATATAGTTCTGTATAGAGAAATCTAATCTTGGTGTAGTATAGAAAAAAATACATCAAAAAATTAAAAATAATCTATCTCTTAAAATATCTGGGTGTAACATTCTACCCTCCTTAATTTGAATTCTTCCCTCGCAATTCGTTAGTGTTATAAATGGTTTACTACTTGAAAGTTTCATTCCTGGAAACCCACAACATAAAAAAGGATACTAAAATATCATTTTAAAAAAGAAATTTAGAAACATAAAGTTTTCCCAATGTACCTCATAATTGGGTTTCCACATAAGAATACATAGGTGGGAAGTGAAAACAATGATATTGAAGAGAAATCTTACCATCATGTTCTGATGGATAGTGATAGAGAATAATGTTTGAAAAAATTTAACTACTTGAAATCCATAAATCTTTAATGGTTTAAGGGACCATCTAATTTATTAGATAAAAATTTACTAGGATAAAAATTCTTGTTTCAAAATCTTTTTCCAAAAGATGAGAAATTGTTTCTTGAGGGGAAATACTTACTTGATTTCAGTACAATATCATCATTGGTTATTCCCTAAAAAATTCCCACACCATATCTTATTTAAAGGAATGAAGTTGTATTTTTCATTATTGAAGTGCTAGAATATCATGGAATAGAGTGATAGGTCATTTCATCTACCTCAAAAAAAAGGTTATAATAGGTTATCAAATATGCAAAAGTCCACCTACAGTGAGATAATACATTAATATAAAAAACCTCAACCAGAATATAACATATACTGTCCATAAATGGATAACATTTAAATCCTTCCAGAAACAAAAAATATAAAATTTGAGACATATTTTATCTAAATTGACTTAACATTTGTCTCCCATATGTTATTTGGATGTTATTGGTTGTCACATTCCTAACATGTTAATACCTTAATCAAGTATTTTCTAAGAACATGATAATAAATTGAATTACCATTGAACCATAGTGGAAACATGCAATATGTCAAAATTAACTCCTTCCACTCACAAAAAAATATAAAACATTTATATAGTCAAACCACGATATCAATTTTTTCTTATATTAGTCATGAGATCATTAATACAATCAAACATCTCCTTATCTCCTTATCTCTTCATTATGTTCATATCATGTGCTTTCCAAAAATATTTCAATCACATTTAATGGTTACCAATACAATATAATTATGTAAACCCACAATGAACCAATAAATTGATATTCCAATATTCCATAATACTATAAATGAGATTCCACAACAATATTTTGGAATCCCATTAAATAAACACTTACTAATTCCATCACTTCATTATCATACTCAACCTCACCAATAGTGATCTCATGTGAATTCCCATTTCCTTTTTCCTAAAGAGGTTTCTGAATTCAATCAACATTAACCCTTGGATTAGGGCATTGGTAAGTATAATTCCCCATTTCCTTATACTTGTAGTATTAAAGTGTTGGTGGTGCGTTCTATGTAGTTTTTTGTCTATTCACTTCATTGGAAACATTTTTATCATTACTTTGGCACTCCACTACTTCATTACCTTTTTTCCACAATTGGAAAAATTACTAGCCCCTTTATAAAAATCTCTACCATGCTTCATTCCACTCTTTGAGCATAAGGAAACATTTATATTCTTTTCACCATTATTTTTATATTTTCCCTTAAAATCCTTCTTTTGTTTCTTGTCAAAACCATGATTTTGATATGTAACACAAACTTTAAGTTCTACCGTGATATCACAACACACAATATCTTCATATGTAATAATGTTTATTATATCTAATTAATTTCTATTATTTGGTTTTAATCCAATGAAGAATCGATCCACTTTATTTTTAGATTGGATGATAAATCCAGAATCATACCTTGCACGTTTTGTAAAATTTAACTTTTATATACCAATAGATTCATCATCATTTTTCTTATGCTCAAGGAACTCCTTTTCCATATTGTTTTTAAGAATATGAGGGAAGTACTTATTGAAAAACAAGTTCTTGAGCTCGTCCCATTCCATGGATTCAATTTCATCTTGCTGCCTTATATTCCTAATTAGAGTCCACCACTGGTCTGCTTCACCTTATAAAAGATAAATATTTAAAATGACGTTTTCATGTTTTTAACAGTGAAGGATGAAAAATATCTTTCCAATTCTACTGATCCATTTTTCAGTAAAAAGTGGATCAGAAGATCCACTGAAAGAAAGTGGATGTTTCCTCATGAAAGACTCAATAGATTTTCGTTCCCTTCTCCACTCATTTGGAAGTCCAGAATGATTCATAGCTTGTGTAAGTATATAAATAAGGGTTTTAATTTCATCTCCCATAGAATTTGGTTGTTCATGAAGAAAATGATTTGATTTTCTAGTGAATTGAACATTAATATAGTTCCTTCGGGTTCTAGACATTGTCTAAAACCCAAAAAAATAGTGTGAGAGGGAAAATCATACATCAAAAACAACATAATCACGAGGTACTTTTAATCTCTAACATCTTAGGTTTAATCATTGGTTTTTATTGATTATTACCATAATTATTGGATAGTAACCTATAGTTATACATTACCTTAGGGACATCCCTATAAGTACCTTAGAAATATCTCTAGGGATCTCAATAAAATTTTCACATCCTAGTTTCCTAAGGTAGACTAAACCATTTATCTGATACCAACTCTAACTACCCATGCTTAATGTAAAAGAACATTGAATTACTTTTGTGGAATAATTAATACATAATAAAAACCTATTCCAAAAGACATTATTAGTTTAGTTTTTTTGGAAACATGGAACATAATCTTCTAAATTGGTGAAAGTTGTTAAACATCTCCCCTAATGATCTTCCCCTTTTTTTCTACATAAATCCTTTCATTATATGCTACGGAAAATCAATCATAAAATGGGTAAGCTAAATTTCTCAGATAGGGTAAACATTTAGAACATAAAAAAAACATAAACATAAGAATGTAAAAACATTAACATAATGTTTAAATATCAATATCATGAGTCATAAAATAAACCTTGGCTATTCGTAAGGCATAGATCATAAAAGAACATTAACCATGATAAAACAACCTTGGTATAATACATGGAATTGTGGAAAACAAATAAACTCATAATATGATTTCCATAGTATCCATGGTATTGCTTCCAATACAATTATTGTGGACAAAGTCCTTTACTAAACCACATTTACTTGTCGTTCCATCCATGTATTACAGAACCTGATTTACTTGTCCTTCCAGCTCGATATTACTAAACTTGATTTTTTTTTCATTATATCCATTTTTATCTCAGGAGATATAAATCTTTACCATATTAATTGGAGAGAGATTTAGGTCCCCCCATATCATATTTAAATCATTCTTTCATGGGCCACAAAAGTAAAAAACATTCATCACAACATAACACAAGAAATAAAATGAGTTTCTTAAAAATAATTCCACTATAAAATAATCCATATAAAATATCATTAAATAATTAACAAAATCAAATCATAGTAATAATAGGGATTGAAAAATAACCCTTTTTAAGAGTGTCAACTTAGATAGAAAATAAATTTGATAAAATAATTGAACTTATTTGTTGGGGACAATATCATTTCTTCATCAAAATTGTTTTCTTCTCTCAAAATGTCGTAGAATTTTCAAAGAAATAAATTTTTTTGAAAATATACTTGAAGTAGTTTAGTGTATCCTTCGGGTAAATATGGAATCATGAAACCATAAAAATCTATTCATTCCGTATAAGTTAAAAAACATTCTCCTCATACTTTTGTCAGAAAAGTAAAAAAGTACCATGTATGGTAAACAAAAGGAAGATTTGTTACATACTATATAGTAAAAGTAAAAAATGGGTAAAAATGAATTTAAAAATACATTGAATAATAGTAAAAAATTTATGAAAACATTTTTAGAATATAAGGAATGGATGATAAATATATCCCATGTAAATACTTACATATAAAAAATCTCAGATAAAAAGGAGATTGCAAAATTATCCATTACCTTAGGTCTGATATGATTCCTATGTATCCTAAAATATTTTATAATGATTTATATAATGTTATTAATTTATTATATAATCATGTTAATAATATATGGTCATACTCCTCTTCATTTGTGTGTAACAATTCATTGTTACTCATTATTCGGGTTTAAACTGCTTTATGATTGTATGCATTTTTTGTCAAATAAGATCAGGTTATCCTTATTATGTCATGTTTATATCATTATAAAATTATATTAACATAATAAATACCATTTTTATTCACTCTGTACATTTATATAAACATTCTTGATTGGTTATCATGTAAAATGATTCACATCACATTGAGGAGACGGTAGGCCGTACGCACACACAAGCTATGATATCATTCCCATAATTGTAGAATGGTATTGATTTTAATGGTTTACTATATTTCAGAATAAATATTATTTTATAATAGTCATATATAGTTAATAAATCTATTTTTTTACCCATTCAAGTAAGGTGGCGGTGAAAAACATATTACACCACGGTGTGGAAACACTAAGTCGTACGTACACACACGTAACAATTTTTTCTTTCTTGGGATGGATGGAATGTTGAATATTGTTGTTTAATAATTATAATAAAATATTAGTATATAATTGATAATGGAGTTATTATTTTATAAATAACCAACTCATGAAGTAGATGTATAAGTAGAATGAATTATGTAAGAATCAGTAGAGGAGATTACCTCTTATTTGTCGTGCTCTCTTTAGATCTCCTATTAATTGAACTAGAGTTGGTATTTTGAGAAGACCAGAACCTCTATAATATTACTAGGGATGTTTATATGAGAAATGGTCAGGGTATGGACTAATATTAAGGAATAATGAGTTGTGGAGATATGAGGGAGGAGTTTCCCTTTTATAATTGAGGTGAGGGGCCCTTTTGGAAACCTCAAATATATTAATTTATAATAAAATAAAACCACACTCAAAAAACTCTAAAATTCATCAATTTATAATATGGGATGAGATAAGTTTGTAATATCATAAACCAATAAATTTTAGACCAGTTTATATGTCCATTCATACCTTATGTTTTCAATTTAACACTTAGTTGTTCTATTTCATTTTAACGAGGGTAACAAATATTTTAATATTAACTGGATAACATATTTACTTATTTGATTTCAATTAAATCATAAATAAATTATTCATAATATTTTTTGACCAAAGAATAATTATTTATTTTTTCTAAATGTTTTATGATTTTTATATAATTTATTAAAACACTATTTTGATAAACAATCAATAGTGTTAATTTCAACATTATTCAATTTATTGATTTTTAAACATTTAAATATAAGAAGTTAACTTTGAAAAAACTATTTATTATATTCCTATTTTCTAATGGAAATATATAAAATTCATTGGAAAAATTAATTATCCCTAAATATGTTATTTTAATATTTTTAATAACCTTTATTTGATATCTCCATTAAAAAATAATTACAACAATGATATTGTGTAATTATTTAATATATTTTTTGTTGAATAAATATTAATAATAAATTAATATTATAAAGATAAATTCAATATATTTCATGAGATTATATTTAGGAAAATTTATCTACTATAAAATCAAGCATTAAAATGTAATACTTTTTAAGGTATGAATGTGAAAACTTTAACATTACATTAATTAAAATAATATAAATGTCATAATATAAAAAATAAGGCTTAAAATGGTCACTATCTTGACCCTTGGATGATTATGGTCCTAATATACTCGAAAAAATAAGATTTTGTCTTGTGTTTTGGACTTTTTTATGGTTATGTGGATTTTAATAAATATTGTTTTATTCATTTCCCATTAATTAATTAATTTTTACATCATCAAAGTATAATACTTTTAGATAATTATTTTTTCCTAAAAATTAAACATAAATTACCATGATGTATTTAATTTTTTCTTCTTCCCATTTAGTTTTTTTTGAATATAACACCTGGTCATCCCAATATTAAAATTATTATACTTATATGTAATATGAGCATGACACTTGTCCACTGTTATTGGTTTTCTTAATATCTATGTCATTTTCATTGTCATGTGGCCATTAAATGACCATGATTCAAACTAAATATTATAAGGGTGAAATTATTAATCATCCAATGGGATTCTTCATGTTTAAGGATAATTTTATTGTCCTTATCATATTATTTGTTACACTAATTTACACGATTTGCATTTAATTGGGGTAAATAAAAGTTACCATAGTTACTGTTCTTATTATGAAAAAATAAAAGGGTCCTATTTACATAATTTGGACCTTCTTATTCAAAATATTTAATCCATTTTTCTAAATTCAAAACACATAATTCTTTGAAATTAAATTAAAATTAATTCCCACTGTCAAAACTAGAAAGCAAGTTTTTAAGATGTAAAAATAATTATAAGTTTGACATGTGTTTATGTCCAATTTAAATATAAAATTTATTACAAATACCAAAATAGTATTAAATGATTAAAACATAATAAAATTACACTTTAAAACCATAAAAAAGATAATCTTACTATATAAATAAATTAGATGAATATAATGTTCTGAATTAAAATGCAGTATTTTTTATAATTCATTAAAATATAAATTTTATCAGAAAAAAACCAAAAAATCAAAAAATGTAAATTTTTATGTCAAGATTACAAATTAGATGTTTATTTTTTAATATATAATATATAAAACTTTTAAAATATATATTTTATATGGGTTCACCATCAAAAGGAGGAAAACTATATTTTTTTAAAAATACTTCTTTTATCTGATAAATTGAATTTGTTCTTATATAATGGTCAAGAAAATACATAAGATGAATGTTATTGTTATATAAAATTCAAAATGTGGTTAATAATATTCATAAAGACCAGTTTATATCCCATGAAATAGTAATATTTTAATAATATATCATTCTTCAGTGAAACTCGGCATTGCGTACAATGCATGCTATTAAGGAAGGTCATTCTTGTGTTTAATGAAAGGAAAGTTAGTGTTACATTTACTGAAATCTTATTTTGGTGTTGTGTACATCATAATCCAACCACAGTTCTTTTATACAATGAAAAAAATCTATACTCATTGTTTTGTGAAATAAATACTATCAAAAGAACGTGAAATTGTGTGTCACATAAGCCAAGAATAATGTTGCATATACTAAAAGCTAATACAGTGTTGTGTTTAATGAAAGATAATCTTGTTGTAGTATACAACACAATACATCAATGAAATTAAAAAATAATCCATCTCATAAAATCATGGGGTGTCACATTGATGAACTGGCATGGATTCCTAGAATGTGGGTGAGGTTTTTTGGGGTGTATTTACTCCCTTAAGAGCTATGTTAGTGGTTAAACATAGAGAGGTACTTCTGTTATGTGTCATAGTCTTGGAATCCTTATATTACCTAATGAACTGATTCTAGGACATATTGTACTGCTGAAATTAAATAAATGATTATACCTTAATTTTGATCATTTACAATGTGATTTTAAAAATGTGTGGCATGCTATATTTAAACTATGAAATGGAATAAGGTCATTGGACCTTGATGTTATATCATAGTTAGACCTGAGATAGGGGTGAACTAAGGATGTCCATTTTTTTCTAAATAGTGGGAATCGATGACCTATGGTATAACTATTTTAAAATTTGATTTCTATGTAGTGATTTTGATGGCCTATCAATCATAAAAATTATGATTGGGTTGATGTAGTTAGTTCGTATGGGAATAATCAATGATATATTGGTGAATATATGGTTTCTGGTTTGATTAATACATGTATTTATAGTGTATCATGTGGATTTGTAGGATTATTTGGGGATTGAGAGTATTTCTTGTATACGAGGAGTTAGCCATAGGTAAACTGTAGAGCTGTAATTGGTATGATATTGTCCATAGTGTAATAAAACATTAGATTTTCATTATAGTGGTCCCTGTGTTGATATTGGGATATATCCATAAAAGATGGCGTCTTGGGTAGATATATAATCAATGGGAATGGAATACATCTTTATGGAACACTGTAACCTCATAGACCCTAGGCAAGAATCATGGAATGGGACTATCAAGATATAACGAGCTAGGATAATGAGTGTTTGTGTTTCTATGGGAGTGTATTTTAGGATAAAATAAGACGGTAGATCCGAAATTAAAGATATTTTATTATAGGGAGATCACTATTAAGATATTTATTTATGGGCTTTATTCTAGGTCTAAGCATAGTGATTATTGGGAGATACATGTATGGAAAACCAAAATAAGTAATGGATAAGGTTGAACATCAAACACGTGGATTCATGCAATAGATATATTGTTTTATTAGTGTTCAATACCATGTGTGGGTATCAATATAGGTTGTTCCAGTAGAGTCAGTATGATCAGTAACTAATGAATTTTAGTTTTGATAAATTGATTATAAGGGTGAATAGATCCATAGAATTTCATTCTTCATAGATATAATTAATCCTTCAGTTTGAGATGGTGTGTTTGAGGCTTAGATATTTTTGAGGTTCTTGAATATAGTGTTCAGTGGTCCATGATCTTGTTTAGGCCAATAATTTCAATTTTCTTTATTGAATCAGCTTATTTGAAATTTATGGATCTCGTCTTGATTGTGGTATCATCCTAGAGTTCATGGTTGAATCGATTCCTTAATGTACAGGATGTATGGATTTTGGAGATAATCACTACAGTGGGGCATTGGTTGGAATATTTCACACATTATTGTGTATGGTGACTCAAATACAAATACAAATGTTCCATTCAAGGGATGGATGTTGTATGTGTTAGGATGGTGCATTAGGCATCTTAGAATTGTTTTTTATATCTAGTTCAGGTGCACTATGGGGTTGAATATGACTAGAAGAGATTGATAATTGGAAAAATGTTCCAAATATGGAAACAAATGTGGAACATAAGAGATGGATACAATAAGTTTTATGATGGGGTGATTGTAATGACCTATAAAAGACTGTGTTAGGGGAGTCATATAAAATTCTGGTGAAAAAACAAGTTAAGCATGGATCGTTTTGAAATTTTCAATTCAAATTAATAATTAACATTGTTATACATGTTTTAATTGTCAAAAAGGATTTTATTGAGATATAATAACATGTATAAAGGACCTATAGAAGGATGATAAGTTTTTAGTAATTTGGAAATAATGGTTGGTGGCTATAGAGGGCCACTAATTACCGAATCTAGATGTATCTTGTAATAAGTAGTGGTGTATGTGGTGATTACACCATATATGGGCCCATTGAGTGGACAATTCTTTTCACCAAGCACTCATTGGTGAATTGGGTAACTGATGTATATAGACCAAGTAATTGGGTCATCCCATATATGTTTTTTAAGTGAAAGGTATAATAGTCTTTTCCACCAGGTTTATTTGAAATCCCCTTTTGTATTTTTGGGTTTATGTGTAATTTTTGATATGATTGGCATCTTCTTTTGTTCCCCCTTATACATTATTTTTTTCATTTTATATATGGTGGATTCAAATAATTGATTCTTATTTTGAGGTCAATTATATCTCCCATCTTCACCCTCTTGTTACCTTTTCCTATTTCCTCTAATTTTGGTGGAATTAATTAAGGATTTGACACCAATTCCCCCCAAGTCATGGTGTAATTAGGTTGTGATAAAGGGTATTTTTTTTTATTGTGACTATAAGATGCTTGTAAGAGGTGATCAAAAGTGGTTATGAGTTGTTTTAATATTATTATGTCACTACCTTATTTTATTTTTTTCCATCAACATGGGATGATATTGATTGTTTTAGCATTTCCAATTCGGGGATTTCAATAGGAAGTGGACTCAAGAGTGTTTCTAGAGTGGATTTTAGCCTATTAATTGAGCTTTAATGATTTTTGTAATCACCCTATGTGTTTCACATAGATTATTCAAAAATAGAAAAAAAGCATTAATTTTATATATTTCATATTTGTTACTTTTAATTGATTATGGGTCGACATGGATGATTAGGGACTTGTAGATGATGATGCAACTTGATAATTTCTTGGATAATGACGCGGTCGACTTGTCTTGGGGAGTTAATTATATTATTGGTGAAGATTTGCCATAATATTACCTCATTTATGGTTTCACATATACTATTTGGAATATAATCATGGGTAAGGAGGCATGAGAGGCCCGACATGAAACTGCGAGGGAGTTCCAAGATGTGAGGCATGGATAGTGAGTTGAGAAGAACCTATGTGAGCTCTCAGGTATTGTTTATTTTTGTTCCCTGATTAAAGGGAATGTAAGCTATGTTGGAGGCTCAAATAAAGTTGTATTGGAACCTATATAGTGTTTCTAATATTGATAAATGGAAAAAAAATCACCTAGATGTGCCTTATTGATATTTTAATCTCTCGTATATTGATTGTTCAAGATGGTCTTATATTTTTTCTATGTATTGGATGGATAATATATGATACTATCAGACATTTTTGAATTTCACAAAATAGAGCCATCCTTGGTTTCTTTATTTCTAATGGATATATTGAATAAGTTTAAGACCATTCAAGGCCTTTTGACCGTTACATTGTTATCCATAGTCCCTAAAGATCATGTACATGATTTATGGAAAAAGTGACCTTATAATTAAAGCAAAGTTTGGTGTTCCTTGAGTTATATCATGATTTTTTAGACTTTGATTAGTTTTGTATTCCCTATTTTATTAGGGGATATATTTTAGATGATATATATTGAATATTTTATAGTAAGGATTTATTTTTTTAATTTATAATTGGTTAAGATAATTTGATGATGTAGGGAGGCATGGGTTTCACATCTTAAAGATTCGAGGTTTTGAATGTGAATACCTTAGACAAGGGATATTTAGAAATAAATCATGAGTATTATGATGAACCTTATAATGACGTGATTTTGTGCAGATGTTATGAAAATACTATTATGATTTTTTAATATAATGGTTATGTTTTTTATTATATAATTTTTTTTAAATTATATTGGTCACCATCAAATTTATATTTATATAAATATGAGAAGGGATGAATATGCATTAGGGTTGAGATAAATAGAGAAATGGGATACTTTTCCCACTTCCGTTATATTATTCTGAGTTGGGATTGAGATGCCTAATGGCTATGATAATTATAAATGGAGGCCACATTCTCATTTTTATGTATATTAATATATGTAGGGATCAAGATTCCTTAGATCATAGATCATTATAAACATCGTATACTTTCCCATTTATCATTATATTATTCTATGTTGGGATAGAGATGTTGTATGTTTTAGATTAATAAAGACAAGGATCACCTTCCCATTTATTTATATACTATTATATGTAGGGATTGATATACATTTATATTGAGATTAGTATAGACACATTCCACATTCCCATTTTTCATTAGATTATATTGTGAAAATATTTATTTTCCATAGGTTTGAGATTGGTATTGACATGGGATACTTTCCCATTTATGTTTAAATTATTCTAATAAAGGATTTAGATTCCTTAATGATGAGTTTGGTTTAAAAATGGGATGCCCTATCATTTTAATTTATATTATTCTCATATAGGATAAATATTACATAGGGATTATATTTTTATA
Source organism: Viscum album (assembly GCA_963277665.1). Taxonomy (NCBI): domain Eukaryota; kingdom Viridiplantae; phylum Streptophyta; class Magnoliopsida; order Santalales; family Viscaceae; genus Viscum; species Viscum album. Next base: position 1,769,071,088 of record OY728141.1, on the reverse strand, counting down.
ATTATGGGATGCCTTCACATTTTCCTTATATTTTTTTAATTATGGTTTGGAATGACTTATTATTAAGATCAATATATATGAGGTTTTCTTTCTCATTTTTATTACATTATTTTGAGTTGGGGTAGAGATACCTTAGATATAAGATTTATATCAACATGTTCCACCCTCATAATTATTCTAAATAGTGTTTTTTAGAGTATGAGATTCTTTTTTGAGACTGAGATCATTAAAGGCTTGGGGAGGTTCTTCCCACCTGGACTTATTTCATTATAGTAATTTGGTCAGAATTATTCATACATTGGTCAAGAAGAGTATGAATCAACCATATAGTTGGATTCTTTTGTACCTAGTGGTGCAATTAATTTATTCATGTGGAGTATTATCCATACTTAACTATTATTACTCTATAAATATTCAGATATATAGTTGGTTTTATTTGGTACATCATTAGTGGTTTAATATTGAGTTTTATACTCAGAACCTACATGAGAAATTTGATGTGTGTTCTGATCTAATACGTGACATATAGTCTTGGGTGACATCCCAATAATAGGTGGAGGATCAAGTACAGGTCAATTAGGTTTGGATATAAGTTTGGGATCTGGTTTAGAACATATATTGGGTTTTTATATATATTATTTTCTATTGATCATATATCAGTTATGGTTGTAAACTTGGATGATTTTATTGAAATTTATGATTATTTAACATAAATATAAATTTTATTATAACATGGATATGTTATTTCTTATGGTTAGAATTCCACTATAAACCCATTGGTTTTACTATATAATTTTTTATGTTTATTGAATAGTTTTTCTTTAGTCTGTTATTTCTTACAATGATACTAGAGATTAAAATCTCTCATCATGTTTTATCAGACGATTACCATTATTCAATAGCCCATAGAATGCGAGTATTCTTGTTTGAGGTCATGTCGTGCTTAGAATTGGTCCAACAATCAATGGATGTGTCAGAGAAAATACCATTTAATGACTAAAAAATTCATTAGTGGGATCTAATATGAAAAGGAATAGTATTCTTCAACCTTTAGAACAAACCAAACAATTAATAATATCATGCATGATTTTTTATAAAATTATTTCATCATTTTACCGTTATTTGATCATATGCCACTCATTGTTTTTATTTTATGTTTTTGAAATATACCAAATTTTCATCGAAGCTAAAATTTGAAATCATAATTATTAGTTAGAAAATAATTTTATGGAAATAATTTTCTAAATATGAGAAAATTAATTTTTATAAAATTCTCTAATATTTTTAAAAATAGGTTTTCATTGTATAAAAAATCCGAATACTTTAAAAATAGTTGTTTATTTATTACAAAATTACATTATAGTTATTATTAACTAAATTTAAATTTTAATAAGAATTTATTTGACTAATAAATCATAATTTCACTAATAAATCACTATTTTACTAATAGAAAATATTAATATATATATATATCATACAATATTTTAATATTCCCCTAAAAATTTATTTTTTTAGAAAACATTTCTACAAATACACCCTTGACTAATTTAGACATGATAATTCTAAAATTTTAATACATTTTTTCAAAACAGATATCTAAACTGGGAAAATTATATATTTAAATACAATATAAAATATTAAGGTTTAATGATACATATAAAGCATTTGTTGATAAATAATTAAATTATTTTAGATAAATGAAAAGAAATTATATATATTACTATTGATATTCATTTAAGGTATTTATTTTTTTAGATTTCTAATACATCGGTTAACCATAACGATCAGTTTACTATTGAAAATGTCAGATTACTATTCTAAGGGTTATATTTCCAATGACAACCTTTCTCAATATAATGGTCTTATTGTATTTTATATCCCTATATACACACCTTAAATCTGACTCACTTCATTCACATAGTTTTGTCCCAAGTATATATATATATTTCTCTTTCAAAATGACTACTATACTTGTAGTATTTTTTTTCTTATTACTATCATGTTCATGAAATTTTTATTTATAGAAGGCCATAAGTCAGTAGATTTTAAACTCTTAATTATTTATTTATATGTTCTTATTATCCCATTATACTTGTATTTATCTTATATATTGTATTTATCCTTTATTTTTATTGTACTGTAATGAATACAAAAAAGAATGTTATTTTTTTCTTTGGTGGATGATATGTATTTATATCTTATGTTCATGTTCATTGGTTTATAAAGAAAGAAAATATCTCCATGTATAACTCAAATACAATTTAAATAATAAAATATCATATTCATGGGGAACATTGTAAACAGATGGGGTACTTTCATTTCATCATATCTCCAGGATCATGTATTAGTTTATTATAAATATGGTCTCACCAAAGTACCTTAACAAGGTGTGATTTCATATTTTATAGAAAATTATCACTATAATCCATGATATTCACCAATTGGTCCATATAATAGATTTTATGATCCAACTATACTATCTTTCAACTTAGTAAATGTGCGGGATATTTTATGTAGTTTTTTAGGAGATACACATAAAACATTGTACATACTAAAGACTTTTTTTTGAAACATTTGGTACATATGTTGTAACTCCCACATAATTAAGAATTTCAAAGGGGGTAATATATATAGGGAATATAATCCAATCTTTCTAAAACCTCAAAAATCTATTCCAATGAGATATTTCAATAAATATTTTATTACCAATATCAAACACTACATATCTTCAATTGTAATTAGTATAATTATTTGGTCAAATTTTTACTACTTTAAGATTTTTTTAAATGAATTTAATATTCATAGTTATTTCGCAAGAATGTCCAGTTTTGAAAATATTAAATTCTACGACTCTATCACAACACATTTGAGTTCTAAATATCTTCCTATATAAAGATTCACATGTTGTCATTTCAGAAAATTATATTAATATATTGTTACATGAGAACATGAACAATGGAATATATTGATATTATCGTTTTTTTATGTTCATCGAGAAACCCTCTAATATTCATTTAAGTTTCTAAATGAATATATTATATCTACATTTTTTATAGGGATAATAGGTTGTAAGCTTTGTTTTCAATTTTTTATTAATAACTCATCAATAACATTGATGTAACCCATGTATCGTGATCATATATGTCCAAAGTTATTCTCCATACAGACTTGTAGTTACATGACATATATACTGGTGAGTTTATTGAGTAATAAATATTCAAAAATGGAGATGATGTAAGTATCCTTTATAAGTCAATCTACTAAAAACTATATATTTTTTCTTCTTATAAATTATTTTTGATGTCTAATGAAATAAATACATAGTTATATTATCCTACATCTATGATAGTATAGGTAATGGTTATATTGATATCAAGATATGATTAAGGGATATGTTGAGATTTACAGTTTTTGTGACCTTGGAGTGTTAGTTGAGACCTAAGGATAGTTTTCTAAAATCAATAGTTTAAGAATAATTCCTTTTATTAAGAATTTTTGTCAAAGGGAATAAAATATATTAAGAGAATGGAGTATAAATGTTTTTTTTGTTTTATTTTGTTTTTAATACGTATTTCATGTTTAAAAAAAAGTTTATCATGTTAGGTGAGGGTTATTTGGAAGACTGGTAGTGTTATAAATTTTTCATCAACTGCTTGTAAGATATTTATAAATTTTTGGTTCCAAGCATAATGTATTATAAAAATTGGTAAGCTTCTGATAAGTAAGGTTTGCTCTAATATGTAAGGGTTACAATGAAACATAATGGTTAGTATATGTTACTATTATATTTAAGGGTTTCTCTAAATTACTATAATACTTATGGGTTACTCAGATATGTAGGGTTGATAGAAAATGCTTATGTTTCAAAATACAGTGATACATAAAGGTTACCCAAATACATAAGGGTTACTTTTCATTATATAAGGACACATAGGGTTCATTTTATAATATACTCTAGTAAATAAGGGTTACCTAATATGTAAAGGTAAATCTATAATTCAAAGCATTAAGTCTGATGGGATCGAGAAGTATTTTAAAAACTAAATTCTTTAAATCATCCTCTTTGTTATCTAGATGAATCATAAGGGATAAAAAATTCTCTTACATATTATGTTAAAAAATAAGGGTGATTGAAAATGATGGGATGATGAAAAGGATCATATTTCATTGAGAACAAGTTGATAATTAATTGAAATTCGTTACTTTTTTTTAATTTCAAATTTTAAATTCATATTTTAAGAGGTAAAAACGGTTGCAACCGAGTGAGACTAGGTATGAGGGTCTTTTATTAATTTTAATATTAAATAATAAGAGACTAGAAATGAAGGAATGTGGAATACAAGAAGAAAAAAACAATATTTATAATAAAAATATGTATATGAGGAATAAAAAAAGATCAATCACCATTTTTGAATTCCAACGTTAGTTTAGGAAGTGTAAAGGAAAAATAACAAAAAAAATAACAAATATTTATTTTGGATGAAAAATTAGTTCATTATTTATATTGAAAATTGGATATATTTTTTATGTGGGAGTAATTTTGTTTCGCATCCCTCGAAATGTGTGTTCTGGTTAAGAATCACAACTCCTAGGTGGTTTCATTGGATTTATTTATGGAACCAGAAACATCAAATAGTTCTTTATCCAAAAGGGACCTTGTTTCCAAAGGAAGGATTTCATTAAGATTGATCTTATGATACTTAATAACATGCATTGGTTAAGAGGATGGTAGGTCAGACTCATCACACCCTTTTTGGGAGAATTATTTCTTACTCTAGGACTCTCTTATGGATTTGAGATACTTTCATGAATCTTTATTAATTCACCCAGTATAATGTAGGTTTCCCTTGGAATTTGCAATAAATTATTAGCATGTTTGAAATTTATTATCATCCGTAAGTATTCAAGGTTCTTCACTAATGGAGACATCTCTATTTATTTGAGATCCTCCATAAATTGTATCATCTCATATACTATTTAGTGATTCTTTTAACAATCGATATGATAATACTGATTTTCTAAGCCACTCAGTGGAGCACTTTGGAATTTATCACTATCCATGGAGATGAAAGATTGTTTTGATGTTGAGATCATACCCACAAATGGGCAACTTATATATCATTTTGAATGAAATCAGAACCCTCGTGGTTCGGTGTAGCTTAATGGGACACATCATACCTTTTAAGGACGTGTGATAAAGACCTATTCATACATATTATTTTCATGTAGTGAGGAGATATAAGTTAAAGGTTCTTAATCAAGGTTTGGTATGAGACCTATGACTTAGAAATCCAAGGAACATGGAAAGACTATGGGTTTCCAAGTGGGGTTAGTCCCTGTTGGGAAAATGGCGCAAGAATAACTTGGTGGAATTGAGGTGTTGGGTTTGAACCTCAGAGAAGATTCTTATGTATCCCATTTGGATGGGAATCAAAGCCAACGTAGTTTGATGCCACTTAATGGGACACATCGAACCTTTTAAGGTTGTGTGATAAGGACCTAGATGTAATGTTTAATTTCATGTGGTAAGGACATCTAAGATAAGGGTGCTTAGTTCGGATTTTGTATGGGACCTATGCCTAGGCAGACCAAGGAACATGTAATGAATTTGGGTTTCCATGTTGGGTTAGACCCTATTGGGAATATGGCTGAAGAAGAACATAGTTGATTTGAAGTGTTGGGTTTGAACATCAGATAGGCTTCCTACGTATCCCATTTGGATGTGAATCAACACCGACGTAGTTCTATGAGTCTCATAGGAGAGTATAGTCCTTTGAGAGAAATGATTTTTGGATTACATTATAAAAAGGATTCCCTTTTAAGTATTAAAGGATATGGAGCTTGGGTATTTGGAAGGCTTCTTATGTATCCCAATTATGATGGGAATCAGAGTTCTCTTTGTTCAAGTGTCTCAGTGTTTTTGAAAATGTTGTGGTCACAAAAAATCTCTAATCCAATGTGAGTCATGCTCAATGTGATAAAGAAGAGGATGTCAAGTATTCAACAAAGGCACCCACACTTTTCCTCCTCCATTGGTGGAAGAGGACATGCCTGTGGAAGTGACGCTGGAAGAGGTCGAGGAGACCATAGAAGAGGGAGAGATGAAGAGCATTCCCTCTATTATATTTACATTGTACTAGGGTCCAATGTAAGGAATGAGTGAGGGTTAAGGATGTAGAGAGGGTAAATAATGAAACCTCATACTTGAAAGGTTAGGGGAATACACCAGGATGGCTTCCCAAACATTGGTACTAGTATGGAAGGGAGAATTTTCATTTTTAAAAGGAAAATTAGGTTTGATCCATAACTTCCCAACTACAGACCTGTGGTTCCGAGTTTTATAGATAAGAAGGGGAGGATAGAACCCAAACCCTAATCCACAAAATTGGGAACTTCCCAACACTATTTCTGGGAGAAAGATTCATGTGATTATGTATATACAAACCCATAGACACTCCATGAATCCTAACTCCATTGAAAAAAAGGGAAACCTCTACTGTGGATATAGAATCCCAAATAGGTGACTCACTGATGTTCATTTCCCAATGGTTTGATGAGTTAGGAGGTTTTGGTGGAGGTTTCAAGATAATAAATTTTATACAAGGGATCCAATGGAGAAGAATCATTTCCCTAAATGGTTTTGAAGAAGGCATGATGAAAGGCTTTGTAGACTAAAGGGATTATGTGAACCAATGAAGGGCATCCAAGTAACTATTTGGAACATAGGTATGGGTGTTCGAGTAGGCTTGGGACACCTTATTTCAACTTAAGTGATGAACAAACTAGAAGCTAATACTTGGGTGAGACTTGACTTAAGCCTCCAAGAGTATTCAGCTAAAAAGAATAAAGGTTTCTATGATCCTCCTTTCAATTCCTCCACTCTAGGTGTTAAAGATCTATCTGGAGAGGTTCATTCTCATTCTCCATTGCTTTCATTCCTCATCCATTTTCAGCTAAGCCAAGTTCCTATGATCCTCATTCAAATTCCTCCAATCTCCAGGTGTCCAGCATCTCATCAGAGTTCTCAGAAAACTTGGGTGAAGCACTAGGAAGAATAGAGCTGCAATTTAACTTTATGGAAATTCATCCATTGAAATGAATAACCCAAGGGTATATTTATAAGAAAATAAATTTCCGTGGGTGAATTGAGATTGGTCACACAATTATGTTGCATGCCACAATTCTGATACGCAAGTGGCCTGCACACTGCTAGTGATTTTATCTAACTAGAGTGCCGCTTTGAGGACTTTGCCAAAAACAATTGATTTATTTAGCTCTAGTATGGTGGCATGTAGGTATTTTCACACATATACCTTGGGTTCCACTTTGGGTACTTAGCCAAATTTATTACTCCATATAGTGGGGGCTGGCCCCCCACACCCCTTCTTGGGATCCATTCCCGACTATGGTTTCGAGCCTTCGGGCCTGTGACTTTTCTACCATCAATATCACCCATAGAAAATGCAGAGTCTCACCACGAAATTTTCAATCCCGGTTGACGATATTTTGTTAAAAAAATGCATGGAATATATTTAATGGTGTCTACAAAATCCCCCGCCCATAATATTTGATTCATTCAAAATGAAAAGAATATTGATCTAAGGTAAATGTAAGGAACTTTGATGCATTCCAACATCATTTGGTTAAATTTGGGGCTACATCATGTTTGGAAGGATGCTCTTAATTTTTCCTATTCCCTGGCTCCTAGAGAGAATAGTGTTATTTTTACTAGGGTTATACAGACAACCCCACAAACCATATATATTTTGGCTTTTTATTTCTCAGTATTTCCTAAACCATAAAAAAGTGTATGTCTAGTGAGTTGAGACTCAAATTTTTTCCAGATTTCCCATTCTGGGGTTTCAATCTGGTGAGTACTATGTATCTTGGTTATTCGCAGTTTAGAGTCATGCATGTTGGAATAAAAAGGCTACTGTTTAAGGTGGAATATATTTGACCATTAATTTTGAAATTATATTCCAAAAAAGGCTCAGTGGTTAGGAATTTCTCTAATATTCATTAAATACATCTAAGGGGAATCCCGAGTCATGATATTTATGGTAACGAAATATAAAACATGAATAAACATAAAGAGGATCCTTTCCAATAATGAGGTCACCATTATTTTACATACCTATTATGGGGTCTTTATTATGAAGGACCAACTGGGGCATATGATGCATAGCCAAACAGTGATATCTTTTGACTAACAGGCTGTTATGTAGTTAACTTATGAAATGAAATCTAGGAACATGTACAACATAGTCTAGAAAATGATTTCTCAAGAATTTAGAAATTTATTATTGATAGATAAGGAATAATATGATTTGGGTGACTCAAGACCACAATGGGTGGTTGTTCTAAAGAAATGAATTTTTAAGAATAATGGCTTATCTAGGATGACATATGTCATGAATTGGAAAACCACTTCTACACAAATTTAGTTTACAAGGAATGGTTTAAATTTATTAGAAAGGGAGATTTATGATATCATGCTATGCAGTTTTGAATTCATCCAGTGATGAGATTATACTGTGAATATTTATTTCAAGCAGTTAGTACATTGTACAATGTAGTTTTAAGTCATGCAGTGAGGACATTGGATGGATTTAATTTAAGGTTTTTAGTTTTGGAAATATGTTTTAGACTTTCCAATTTCATGATAATTTGTTTGGAAACATACTACCATATTAAAGCATGGAAGGGAAAAATTGTAAAATCTAGTTTGGGAATTTCTAGATCTGACGAATGATATCAGAAAAGGGATAAATTATTTAGAGGAATTAATTCCTAATAATGATGTTACCATTATTTGACGAACTCGTTATGGGGGTTTTATTATGTAGGTCCAGTTAGGGCATATGCTGCAAAGCTAAATAGTGTCATCTTTTGACTGACATTCCCATTATATAGACAACTTATGAAAGGCAACATATGAGAACATACAATATATTCAAGAAAAATAGATATCAAAAGTTTGAAATTCTATTGCTAAAATCCAAATAATTTTTATGGAGATTTAGATTTTTCACCACATAAATTTTGTTTCATTGAAAAAGTTACCTAAATACGGAAAGAGTATTTCCAATCATGATTTAAAAATAATTATAGGAATAGGATTTCTACGAAGGTCTAAACCAAACATAGGATGTACGGTGCCTGTAGGTTTATGTCATATGCCTAGGACCAAAATTGAAATAGTTGATGATATGTGGTCATATTATCCAAGGTTATTTCATATTGCTTTGAACACATGGAGAGGGAAACATGTTAACAATGATCTTAAAGACTTTCAAATCAAGATAATGGTAATGGGACAAATATATATGGATGAATACATTAAGATATATATTATTGTATATTGTTTATAAAAGTTTGAAGGGGAAAAAAGATACATTAACCAATAAAAAATTTACCATTGTTTGACAAACCCATTATGGATGTTGTATTATGTAGGGACAACTAGGGAATATGCTGCGTAGCCAAACAGTGGTATCTTTTGACTGACTAGCCCGTTATATAGGGAAATTATGCAAGGCCACCTAGGGACATGTACTGCATAGTTAGGAAAAAGAGTTCTCATATATGAGAAACTCTGCCACCCAAAACCATAGGAATATTATTAAGATCTAAAAATATTCAAGATTAGGAGTGTGAAATATGAAAGGGGGTAATTCTCAATGCATATAGAAAATATTTAAATCAATATTGGCCATGAGTTTGGAGTCCCTTACATAGATCCGACTCAGATGTAAAATGGGGACATTTCTTGTTTCTATGGTGGGATCTATAAGGAAAGGACCCAAAATGAAGACTCTCAAAAAGATAGTCAATTATATGTGGATGAGAGATAAATATTTATCTTGTGTCTAGGACTAGGGGCTAAGGCATTGTATTCACTTCGTATCTCAATGGGATGAGAGTCATGCCATACATAGTTCTATGGGTCTGTTGAATTTTAATGTCGTGCAAAAAGAAAATTATGATTTGAAACTTAGATTCATATAGTGAGGACATGAATGGATTCTGATGTAAAAAAAGGAATATTGTGGCAGGACTAGAGGATTGAACCTGAGTGTCACTGTGTCTATCATAAGGATGAGAATCAAGTCATATGTTGTTCATTGAATATTCCTTATCCCGGTTTAATTCATATACATGGAATATAGCAGGGGTGGTTATCATGGATGGGCCCAAGATTGGGGATCTATGCATCTCTATGTATCACATTGAAATGAGAATCAAGTCATACATAGTTCTTGAAAAATCATATTCCACACTAATTGAGTTTGATGTAGGAGACGGGGGCTTTTAACTCATTATGTAAGAGGAATGGTTAAACATAAGACACGATATGGTATGAAGATCAAACCATGTATCTTGAAATATCACTTCATATAGATATGGTTCATATATAAGAGGATAAGGAGAAATAATTATTTTTGTGGTTGCGGTTGTCCCAAGATTGGAAATCTATGCATCTCTATATATCACATTGAAAATGAAAATCATGACACATATTGTTCTTGAAATGAGATCCCTATGCTGATCTGATTCAATCATAGGGAGAAATGGAACTCATGTTCCTCTAATAAGAACCAATTATATAAGTGACACTTGCACATGGAAGATCTTAATATAAAAGAGAGAATATGTTAACCGTACAGTTTAATTTCATGTAACGATGAAAAATGATGTCATGCAATTTAACGTTGTATGACAATGAAAAGGATTCTATGAATTTTATCATCATTCAGCATGGATGCTTATATTTGTTTTGTAGTTTAATGTTTGAAAATAAGACTCCCTATTTTGTATTTTAGAGATTAGAAGTGGGGACAAAGATGCTACACATTTTATCGTCATATAGAATTGTCTCTTATAGTTGTAATATAGTTTATGTTTTGGTCACTAGGACTTTTGGTTGAGCATGTCAGCGTCATGTTATGAGAAAAAATATGCTACATAATTTATCGTTGTGCTTCATGGGCGTTTATGGTTGTGATATGATTTAATGCCTTTCCACTAGGACTTTGTGCTATGTAGTTTATAGTTATGGAACGAGGAAAAATGATGTTGTGCAATTACAAAAAGTACTTCTTCAAGAGTCATTCACTGTTTGGAGTTGTAATATTTTATCAATCCATTGAGATTAGGTCATAAAATCCAATAGATTATACCTTATGTATAGAGTAAGGTCCTTCCCACTTTAGCTCATGTTTTGGAGGCTTCTTTCTAGGAATCACTGGGGTCTTGAGGACCAATACTAATTCTTCTTGATGAAATGAGTAGAGGTGAACTTTATTGTTCAAATACCATGGTATCCTATTTTGATATACTTCTAAATGATGCAAATTAAGCAATCTGTTTTATTCTAATCATTCTAGGTCATCAAATTGTTTCTGAGACTCTTCATCTATAGATAAGTGATCACATATTGAAACTCAGAGTGAGGGAAATTGAATTTCAATTGAAAAATTCCTTATATGCCATACACCAATGAATATGAAGTTTTCTATGTGGAAGTATGAGTAGTAGTCCGATAAGCCCAAAAAGTGTGCAAAATTTTATCAGGATAAGATTTCTTATATTTATCCATCATTTTCTGGAGTATGCTTGATAGGGTCTTATTGAAAGCCTCTATTTGTCCATTGGTTACTACATGATAGTGAGATAAATGGTTGGATTTTATATTGTGCTCTTGATATAACTTCTTTACCATGACAGAATAGAAATTGGTGTCATTATATGTCAATATAGTATAAGGGATACAAAATCTACTAATGATATTATCTTTGACAAGGCTAACAATGCTTTTGGATCCGACTTCTTTTAGACGTATTTCCTTAGCCCATTTTGAGAATAAATTAGTATTATTAAGAATATACTTGAACTTCTTTGCCGTAGCCGAAGGAGAAGTTCATACTACATCAATTCCCCATGTATCAAATAGCTAGGATTATTTTTTTGTTTGTAGCAACTCTAGGGGTTGAGGAATAAAGTAGGCATGCACATTCTAAGGATAACATTTTTTGGTGATATTTGTGAAATCCTACATCATAGAAGGCCAGAAGTATCCAAGCCTTCGGATTTGATCAGAAATCCAATGCCCATACTAGTGAGCCCCACAGTCTTCTACATGTACTTCTTTCGTGATAGCTGGAGTTTCTTCTCTATAAATGCATATGAAGTGGACTCCCTCGAAGCGTCATTTGTAGAGGATTTTCTAGTGATATGGTCTATCATAAATAGTGAAATTGACCACTCTTCATTGGATCTATTCTTTTTTAGCTCTATCAGGTGGAATTACCCCATTTTGAAATTATTCAACGATAGGTGTCGTCCATCCCCTAGGTTGACCATGTAGCTTAGAAATAGGGTTGATTTCATTAATTTTCTCAATTCTAGTTTGAACAAGAGGTGAAACCACGCAACGATGTGAAATAATGATGACTGTTTCATCCTAATTTGGATCTTCCAGGGTTGTGGCTGCAATATCCATTGCATAAGATTAGCATTTTGTGATCCTGGGACATAATACAATGTCATATCTTAGGAAACATTATCCATTAACCCTTTGATATATTCTAAAAAAGAGATCAACTCATGTTTTGACAACATAATCCCCATTGAACTGTGTTATTACCAACTCTAAATCATCTTTCCCTTTTAGGTTGTTCACTTGTACCCACAGCACCAATTCTAGGCCTGTAATGAGATCTTGATATACTGCCTCATTGTTGGTACCACCTTCTAACAATAAGAAGGAATATGAAAACGCTGCATTTTTTTGGAAGATAAGTACAATTAGCAACCCAACTTTTTTGATTTTAGGGTTTTCAATTCTCATCATAATTGGAATTTTTGAAGGACCATCATAGTACATTTCCCACATTAGGGGATTATCTGGAATAGAATAGATTTATTCAACAAGAATCTCAGTATTTAATGAGGTATCTTCTGTAGATGGATGCTCAGAAAGGAAATCTGCCAAAGGCTGGCATTTTATTTCTTTCTAAGGCACAAACTGGGTATTGAAATATTGAAAAATAACTGAACACCATGCCAAACATCCTATAAGCATAGGATGATTGAGGATAAATTTGAGACAATTATTATGAGATACCATGTGGACCTCATGATTTTTCAAGTTGTGCCTCAATTTTTGAACATAAAAGATTAATTACAGACAACACTTATCAATACTTGAATATTGAGTCTCTGTTTCAATCGTAGTTTGACTGAGATAATAAAGGCTATTTTCATTCCTGGAAACATTATTTTGGGAAATGAAGGCACCCAATAATTTCTCTAATGTTTTCATATAGAGAATAAGTAGATTTCCTTCCATTGATGGAATTAATACGGGTAGAATCTAGAGATATTTATTAAGGGTATCAAATGCCTCTTGGTAGTCTTTGGCCCCTTGGTAGGTGACTCCCTTCTTCATTAATCTGGTGAAGGGTAAACACATACCCACCAAATTTTTGATATAGCACTGAATATATGAAAATATTCCTTGAAGTCCTCTAAATTCATTCAAATTTTGAGAAGGTGTCATGCCAAGGATTTCTTTTTTCTTATTAGGATCAACTTTTATACCACGATGGCATACAACAAAGCTAAAGAATTTTATCGAGTTAACCTAAAATCAGACATTAGGAGATTCATCATCAAATTATATTGTTGAAGTTTGTTGAATATAACTCCAAATTAGTCAATTTATCAGAAACGTTTCTATATTTAACTACAAGATCATCCACATAAAATTTGACAAATTTTCCTTGTAAGGGTATGAAGATATGGTGCATGGAACGTTGATAAGTCACACAATCAATTTTTAATCCAAAGGGCATTACTCAATAATCAAACACACCTTGAGGGGATCTGAAGGCAATAAACTCCTAATCCTCTGGCACCATTCAGATTTAATTGTACCCATAGTATCAATCCATGAAGTATAGATATTCGTAGATAGATATTACATTAATTAAAATTTATGTGATCAGAACAAGAAAGTCACCTTTGGAAAAAAACTGGTTAAGATCTCTAAAATCAATGAAAACTCTAATTTTCCCATTAATATTTTTCACTAAGAAACTTTTGGCCATCCTGTTAGGATATTTCACCTTCCTAACAAAGTTATCCATACCAATCCCGTTTAATTAAACTTCAATTTTAGAGGCATGAGTTAGGTGTGTCCTTGTTTCATACTTGAATCCTTGATGCTCTTCTAGAAAACCTAGGTGATGAGTAGATACATCAAGATTAAGGCCTATAATTTATGTATAGTTATGAGAAAATATATCTTGATGTTTATTTATAAATGATGTACACATCCCTTTCTCTTCATAATTCATGGATTCACTAATTAGAGTGGGACTCAGTTCTTCTTTTGTACCCATGTTTATTTTTCTGAGCTCATCAACATGGGTAAGGATTCCTTCCTCAAATGCTGGAGGAGCATCACTGAGATATTTTTCTTATTCATCCTTACATGTCACTTCTTAAATTTCTTCTTGAAAGGTAGGTGATGAAGCAAAACATTCAATGATAGGGGAGGAGTCATTATTTTATCATCATGAAGAAGAGGTAACCATTTCTAACCCTACTATAGATTAAGGATCTTCCTAGAGAATTAAAGAGGAGATGATGGGTTGGGAATAAAGATCCTTGTCTTCTTTTATTACCGTGTCAAATTCTTCTGTCTTGATTAAGGTATCAAATACTTGATGTAGTTCAATAGATTAAATGAAGACATCTCCATTTTATCTTTCACCACACCTTGGTAAATCCACAATTTCTTCCACACTGTCAGGATCAATTATCCTAATTGACATCATGGAATTCACTGGATGAGTTCTTATATTTTGTTATATCATTTCAATTTCATAGGTAGGAAACACATAATCTATATTAAGATTTTGGTTTTGAGAAAAGAAAGATATCATTAATGAAGAAGATCATCAAACGTACATATGCAAAGCCACGAAGGGAAATTGTCCAGCCAGAGCTGGTTGGCATCGAAGGGGCCTAATGCCGCCAACTGATAGGCCACCTTTTTTACTTACCTTTTGGTAAAGTAGAAGGTTACGAATTAAAACCCTTGGCAGAGTGATAGAATTCTCTTGATGTTGAGGCCAAATGACTGGAGTCCTCCGTTGTTGTGGTTAATGGCATCGATCTCGGTGAGGCAGTCAGACTCAATGTTGATATCAAGCCATCCATGTTCCATATCCAGCATCATACCTACCAGGATAACATTAGACTCAACTATGGAAGGTTCCCAAAAGACATGATGTGATTCTTATTTTCCAGCAATGATTTTCCCCAGATGATTTTGGGCCAGGAGAACGAGGGAGACAAGTCCATCCTTGGGGAGAGACGCGCCCACGTTGATCTTAAGAGTTCCTACCATTGGGGGGTTCCAACGAGGAGGACAGGAGGGAGGAATATCTGGCCTGTGATGTCCATTGTGGTTTTTCTAGCCCTCAATCCATGAAGTGTCCCATTTAATATAGAATTCTGGAGGTTTATGAACGTGATGGAAAACATCATCGTTACACCGGACCCAGATGATCTAGGCCAGGGTGCAGAGTGAGCCTGCATTATCTGATGAGAGAGAGGAGAACCAATCCATCAGGAGAGCGGGAAGGTTAGAAACCATGGCTAGAGATGCATCTTGTTTTGGGCCATATTTGTTCCAAATTTCCTTAGCTCCAGGGAATTTAATGATGGAGTGCAAAGGGGTCTCTCGGATATTCGGGTAGAAAGGGCAGGAAACAGCACTGGACATATGTCGGTAGACTAGAAGGATCATGGTTGGGAGGGTGTCTGTTGACACCTTCCACCAAAAGTTCCATATTTTTTGGGTGACATTGATATTCCAGAGTGATTTCCATGGTCCCTCATTCTAGTCGACTGGGTGGTAGCCAAGAGCAAGTCTGTATCCAGATATCATTGTGTAATCGCTTGATAAATCATTACTCTAGAATAGATGGTCGGGCCTATGTCTGGGATCCAGGGGATTCCTAATATATGTCTTTGGTCCCTTTCCTTAAACCATTCGTTAATCTTATCCAAACACCACCCCGTCCCTTGGTCAGAAAAGAGGCATCTGACAGTGGCGTTTTCAAAGCCTGGTTGGGAGTGGGAAGTAGCCCGCATACCTTCCGAATCAATCAGCCGTGGATCGGTCCAGATATTGACAGATGAGACATCCCCAATCCTCCATCCCCTTCCTTTTTCCAGGAGCTTTCAGGCCCCCAAAATGATTCTCCAATGGAAGCTAGGACGAGGGACAAGAGAGGAAACATGGATGTTCGTGGGGGTAAAGTACTTAGCTCGTAGAACCCGCGCTTAGAGAGATGATGGATGGTTAATAAGGCACAATGTTTGCTTGGCCAACAGTGCGTCATTAAAGAGAAGAATATTTCAGAATCCCATCCATCCATCCGACTTGGGTATGCAAAGTTTCTCCCAGGCCATCCAGTGGGGTCTATTCCTACCATCATTTTTCCCCCACCAGAAGTTGGCCGTATGTGTGTGGATCTTGTTGACTATGGTCATCGGGAGATTAAACAGGGACATAAAATATCCCGGGATACACTGGATGACAGCTTTAATGAGGGTCTCTTTGCCTTCTTTTGAAATTTTTTTTGGAGTCCAGCCTTGAATTTTCTTCTCAATCCTGTCCACCGGAGATGTGAATATTTCTTTTTTGGACTGTCTAATCTCTGTGGGTAGCCCGAGATACTTTTGGTGTTTTTCAACCATATGTATGCCTACTACTACACAGAGTTCATCTCTCATGGAACTACATAACCCTGTACTGAAGGAGCTTTATGATTTTCCATGATTGATTGACTGGCCAGACGCCCTCTCGTACCGGTGGATCGCATGGATGATCACCCGACATTCATTAATAATTTCTCTAGAGAAGAGGAGGCAATCGTCTGTGAAAAAGAGATGTGACACTGGTGGACTTACACGGAAGACCTTTACCCCATGAATAGATTTAGCAGATGCAGCCTTGAAAATAATGTTAGAAAAAACATCATCCACTAAGATGAAGAGAAAAGGGGAGAGGCGATCTCCCTGGAAAAGGCCTCAGAATGGAACGAATCTATGAGTGAGCTCCCCATTGACCCGGATTCTGAAGGAGATGGTCGAGATACAATGCATGACCATATCTGTCCACTCAGTGCAGAAACCCATTTTCAGCATCATGACATTGAGGAAGTTCCATTCCACCTTATCATAGGCCTTGGACATATCCAATTTCCAGGCCATGGTTCCTCTTTTCGCGGTGGAGTGTGTCTTCATAGAGTGAAACACTTCATGGACCACAATTGCATTATCAGTGATTATCATCTTGGCCATGACGGTGCTCTAGTTTTCCGAGATAATATCAGATAACCACGGCCGTAGCCAGTAACAAGGATCTTGGAGAAGATCTTGTATGAGACATTTCATAGGCTGATAGGCCTAAAGTCAAGGACCACCATGGATTTCTTGATTTTGGGAATGAGGAAGAGGAAAGTTTCATTGATGGTAGAAATTCTTGTTCTCTCAGCCTATATATTCCTTATCATTTTTCATATGTCGGGATCAATGATGTGCCAGTATTTCTTAAAAAATAGGGCGTGGAACTCGTCTGCTCCCGGGGCCTTAGTGGGGTAAATCTGTTTCAGATCCAAGCGTATCTCTTCATCCGTTACATCTTTGGTGAGCTGCCGATTGATCTCATATGTGATCACTGGTCGGATACATTCTTCATCTTCAGTAGAAATGATAGGGTTTCATGTATTGAAGAGGTTCTGGAAGTAGCGTGTCAATGATTCGTGAATTCCACAAGTGTCAGAGACTATGCTCCAATCTGGTCGTGTGATGCAATTGATAGAATTTTTCCGGTGCCTCGCGGAATCTTTCTGTTGAAAGTACCGGGTATTGGCGTCCCCTTCTGTAATGTGGGTATCCTGCACCCGCATATCCCAAAAGCTTTCCTTAACGCGCAGGGTCGCGTCCTGATCTCTTTGTGTTGCTCCAATATAAGAAAGATTGCAAATGGATGGGGGTTTCATGAGTAGGTTGTGATGTTTATTTTCAAGGAAATCATAGTGCCTCTCCGGATGACGGAATTTCTTATTACTCCAAGACCTCAGATCAGAGGCGACCTATTGGAGATTAAGGCCAACATCTTCGTGAGCAATGTTCCAGCTTGATCTTACAACCTCTTTGCATTCATAGTCCTTTGACAAGAAGCTTTAAAATATGAAGGGTCTACTGGGTTGTTTGTTGAGGTCACCTTGAGTGCAGTCAATGAAGATTGGGCAATGGTCTGAACAGTTGATCGTCTTGTGGCCTATGTGGAAAATGATAAATAGGTTTTACCAATCTATTGAGCACAAGAAATCTATCAAGTCATTCAGCAATATGTGTGCCCTCCGTATTACCTCAGAACCATGTGAAGGGATTACCCATGTATCCCAAATCGACTAGGTCCACCCTAGTGACTACGTCCTTAAAATTTGACATTGACGTAGGATGTCGGTCGTTTCCACCTCTTCTTTCCCTATGGAACATAATCTCATTTAAGTCCCCACCGAAAAGAATAGGGCTTGGGAGATTGTGACGAATCTTGCAGAGAAGATCCTAAGATTTCCCCTTCTCATTATGGGACATCCAACCATAGAATCCCACAAAGGTCCGTGGAGGGGGTGTGGTCCTCCTGAATAGTCGCATCCACGTGGTGCGAGGAGAAGGAAAATATCTTGACGTCGAAATGATCCTTCCATAGGAGACAGAGTCCCCCAGAGTGGCCTTGTCTGGAGACCGGGAGATAGACATGGAAGCCGCATTTCAGAACAATGCTAGTGGTGTCCTTGTTTTCCAGTATGGTTTCAGACAGGAAAACCATATCTGGGCGACTTTGGGTAGAATTGGACTGGATCATACGAACCGTTCATGGGATTCCAAGCCCACGATAGTTCCAGCATAAGACAATCATTGATCTAGGCGGGGCTGGGTCTCACCTACCTCCGCCTTTGAGTTATCGGAACTTGTTTTTCTATCTATCATTATTCCTCTCTTTGGGGAGTTCCCCATTGTCTTGCATGTTTCACTTAGTCTTTTCATATCCTTAGGATTAGGGTCCTTCCATTTTACCATCACTAACTTCATGTTTCACCCTTCAATAGGTTCGACGTGTGATTGGGCCTGTTGGTAAAGCTCATGTCTTTCCATCTCTATCCTGTGTTAGGGTGTCTACCATGGTCATTTTTTGGTCAGTGTCGGGATATGGTGGTTTAGTGTGCATCTTCTTTGGTTACTATCTTTTTTCTTCATGGACTTTTGCTGAATTCACCGGCTCTGTAAGTGTTGAGGTGGTGTTCTTCGGGGGGAGGGATAGATGTTATTTTTCCGCTGATTGGTTGAGCCCTATTTAGGGAACTCTGGAGGTCCAAGAATGATGGTCTTTCCCTGTTCGGTTCCCGCCTATCTTGTGTGGGCCACTGTGAGACGTTTGAGATCCTTTTGTTTTCCCGATTCAGGGATGAAGACATATCTAGTCATTTTGGCCCAGAGCCATGGGCCATATTGTAGAATGATATTTCCATATCCTGTCTCTTTCTTTGAGACAAATTCTCATTCCAGATGGCCAAGATGTCCACAATAGAAGCAAAAGACTGGGAGTTTCTCTATGTTGAATGAAATCCTGTTGACTGTGTCATCGATTTTCAAGAACATTCCCCTCATCAGCGGCTCAGAAACATGAATTCTGGCTCTAATCTGAACCTTGGGTCCCCATTGGATAGGGTCCGAGAAGTCCCATTCAATGAATTGGCCGATTCTGCCCCCAATTTCTCTCATAACACGTTCCGTTCGTGTGTGGAGAGGAATTCCTTTGATGCGTATCCAGAAAGGGGATCAGGTTAGCTTAATGTTCTGGATATCATCCCCCCCTCTAAATTGTTCCATGGGGAGGAGTTGATTATCAAAGGACCATGACCTGCCTCTGAAGATTTTTTCTCTATTCCTTTCATTGAAGAACTTGAAGACAATGCAATTATTCCTCACTTCATGAATGGCCACTCCAGCTTCCAATTTCCAAACATTCTAGAGGGTGTTTTTAAGTGCCCCCTAGTTGACTGAAATATTTTCCACAAACATTTCAACAACCAGCACAGACATGCGTTTTTTCAAGAGTGTATCTTCATTTCTCTGAGCCTCGATAGTAGATTTCTCTTTATCCGTCAGGGGAATCCTCTTCCAGAGGTTCACAATATCCACCTCCATTATTTAGTGCATGTGGGATGTGGAATAGCTCCAAAGAGGCCCGGTGATCCACACACCTTGGGTTAACACGTGATAATCTTTTTCCACAAACGGCCGGGCCAATCACCCCACTTCGCGGCCTCTTTCCGCGAAGTGGAAATGTGGGAAAAGCCTTAGCGGAGAATCTTCTAGAAAGAGGCTCCACGGTAAAGGCTCCACGAACCTCTTACACTTCACACGAGCACTTCGCAAAGCAAAACCGCCTGCGCGGAATGGCTCACCATGGTGGGGTCTCGCGGTCTCACTTCGCGAGACAATCACAACCATTGCATAAGGAAACACGTTTGTGCCGAGGGCCTCCACGAACCCAGTTTTACTTAAACCACTCTCTGCAAAGCACTTCAGCCACTGCGAACCTGTTTCCTTCCCACCACTCTTCGTGAAGCACTCAGGCCACCGCGAACCAGATTTCTTCACACTACTCTCCACGATGCACTTCGGCCACTACAGGGTGGCTCAACCGGTGGAATCTTCGGAGCCTCCCGTTGCGGCTGGGTCTTCACGGTTCGGTCACCACGCTCGCCGGAGGAATCACAGTCGATTCCATGATCTGTATGAACCAGAAAACATCACACTGATCCCTGCTCAGAAAATCAACATTCGTTCTTCATGAAGGAGAAATGAGAAATTGTTCGAGCCCTCAAGATCTAGGATTCTAGATGGTCGATCGAATCCAAGAAAGGTCTTCATGACGACGAAAAAGATCAGGAGGTGTTGGGTTCAAAATCCAAAAAAACCCAGCCTCGATCCCTCTGGAAAAACCTCTATCCCACGGGGAAGGAATAGCCCGCCGCCCACAGGTCGCCGCTGATCTTCACGGAACATGAAGATTTTGCAAAAGGGGTTACGTGCTTCCTTGAACTCTGGGAGTTGTTTCGAGACCACGTTCACTTTGTGTGATAGAATTATATTTCAATATAATGAGATTCACATTTTTTAATGGATCCTTGTCACTATACAATTTCTTTATTTGACCATTGATGAAATACTTGAGACATTGGTGGTATGATGAAGGAATGACTGCATGTTGTTATTGCTAAGGCCTTCCAAGCAGAATGTTGAAGGTTGTGTCCTGACGGACGACCATGAAGTTTGAATTAGATACAAGATCCCCAAACTGAGTGTTTAGTGTAATCTCACTTAAAATTTCTTTTTCATTCTTTTCATAACATTGCAACATCAATGTCGAAGGAGATAAATAAGATTTAGTAAGACCCAATCAATAAAGTGTTTAGTCCAGAAGAAGGTTGACTCAAGAGCCATTATCAATAAAGCCTCATTGGATGTATGTATCATTAACCATGCCAAATAGATACAAGGCCATGATGTGTCCATCTACAACATCATCCTCATCTTCATCTATAAAATATATGATTGCATGACATTCTTCAGGATCATTCTCTCTATAATAAACCTCATTAGTAGCAACCATAGTTTCAACACGTAAGGACTTGACAAAGCCTCAATAAGTGCTTCTTGAAGATCTTTTGAAATATTCAAGGCATCCAAGATTGAAAAATTTCCCAACATGGGATAACTATTTGAAATCATCATACTTTTGGTCCATAGGATTGTAATTTATAGCAGGGATATGCGGTTTTGCAGGTGCCTTGGATATTGATGCTCTTCATGTAGATGTACCCTAAATTGGGGAAGATGCTGAAAATACATCAGCTTTTGGTAGATTAGACTATCTATTTCTATTTACTTAATGAGATAATGATGGTGTAACCACTAATCAGTTCCCCAAAATAATCATCCGAGGACCAATCCTGTCATGTGTGGGAGAATTCCCTTCTTCTTTTTGAGCCCGCTAAAGGGCTCTCCCATGAGTTTCTACCACATATATTGTTCGAGTAGGGGTAGAGTTAAAATAATGGATTCTGGCATATCCACACTATGGCAAAATGTGGATTTAGCGGCGGTTTTTTTCCTGTTTTGCGGTGGTTTAAACCGCCGCTAAATCGATTAACGGTAGTTCTGAAAAACCGCAACTAAATCGTGCATCGAGAAACTAATCGTGGTAGCTTTCAAAACCGTCATAGAATGTTTCACGACGGTTTTTAGCGACATTTTTTTATTTTTTATTTTATTTATTTTTTATTTTTTTATTTTTATTTTATTTATTTTATTTATTTTTTATATTTTTTATATTTTATTTATTTTATTTAGTTTATTTATATTATTTATATTATTTATTTATTTCGTATTTATTTATTTTTTTATTTCCTATTTTATTTATTTATTTCATTTTTTATTTTTTTATTTCGTATTTAATTTATTTATTTCATTTAATTCGCATTACATTATTTACTTTATCCATGCAAGCATGCTCATGCCCATGCAAATGCCCATGCAAATGTTCATGCACATGCCCATGCAATATAATGAAATACTGCATTTTGTGAGATTTGAACCCATAACCTCTTACATATTTTCTAAAGACATTAGCACTCCAACAAGCTCGTCATGTGGTTAATATACAGAATTTAATATACCTATATATACTAGTTGAAAAAACAAATAATACATAACTAATATATATAAACACAATAATAATTAAACAATAATCTATAATCAATAATTAATAACCAATAATTAATAATAAATAATTATTTATTTATTAGTTATTTATTGAGTTATTTATTATTAGTTACTATTTATTATAATAAATAAGAAATAAAATATAATAATATTTACATAAATTTTAAAATTATGAAAATAAAATAATAAAATTATGAAATTAAAATAATAAATAATAAATAATAAATAATGAATAATGAATAATAAATAATAAATAATAAATAATAAATAATAAATAATAAATAATAAATAATAAATAATAAATAAGAAACAATAAAAAATAATAAATAAAAGTAAATAATAAATAATAAATAATAAATAACAAACAATAAATAATAATAAATAACAAATAATAAATATGAATAAATAATATATAATAAATAATAAATAATAAGAAACTATAAAAAATAAACAATAAATAATAATAAATAACATATAACAAATAATAATTAATAATTAATAATTAATAAAAATAAATAAATAATAAATAATAAATAATAAATAAAAAATAAAAAATAAAAAATAAAAAATAAGAATAATAATAAATAACAGATAATTAATAATTATAATTAAATAAATAATAAATAATAATTAATAATTAATAATTAATAAACAACAATTAATAAAAGATAATAATACATATATAATAAATAATAAATAATAAATAATAAATAATAAATAATAAATAATAAATAATAAATAATAAATAATAAATAATAAATAATAAATAATAAATAATAAATAATAAATAATAAATAATAAATAATAAATAATAAATAATAAATAATAAATAATAAATAATAAATAATAAATAATAAATAATAAATAATAAATAATAAATTGTAAATAATAAATTATAAATAACAAATAATAAATAATAATAAATAATAATATATAATAATATATAATAAACAAGAAATAATAATAAACAAATAATAAATAACAAATAATAAATAATAAATAATAAATAATAAATAAAAAATAAGAAATAAGAAATAACAAATAACAAATAACAAATAAAAAAATAAAAAATATTAAATAAGTAATAATAAATAATAAATAATAAATAATAAATAATAATTAAGAATAATTAATAATTAATAATAATAAATATTAATAAATAATAATAAATAATAAATAACAAACAATAAATAATAATAAATAACAAATAATAAAAAATAAAAAATAAAAAATAATATATAATAATAAATAAGAAACAATAAATAATAATAAATAACACATAGTTAATAATTATAATTAAATAAATAATAAATAATAAATTATAAATTACAAATTACAAATTATAAATTATAAAGAACATTTAATAATAGATAATAATACATAAATAATAAATAATAAATAATAAATAATAAATAATAAATAATAAATAATAAATAATAAATAATAAATAATAAATAATAAATAATAAATAATAAATAATAAATAATAAATATTAATAATAGATAATAATAATAACAATAAATAATAATAATATATAATAAATACTAAATAATAAATAATAAATAATAAATAATAATAATAATAAATGACACATAATTAATATTTATAAATAAATAAATAATAAAAAACAATTAATAAATAATAAATAATAAATAATAATTAATAATTAATAATTAATAATAAATAAATAATAAACAATATATAATAAATAATAAACTATATATACTAATAAATAAATAATATATAATAATATATAATATATAATATATAATATATAATATATAATATATAATATATAATATATATAAGAAATAAAATATTATTATTATTATTAATAAATAATATATAATAAATAATAAATAATAGATAATATATAATAGATAATAAATAATAAATAATAAATAAGTATAAATAATAAATATGAAATAACCAGTAACAAATAATAGATAATAAATTTATTAAAGTATATTATAAATAATAAATAATAAATAATAAATAATAAATAATAAATAATAAATAATAAATGAAACACATGAAAAAGTACGAAAAGGCATGATAAGGGATGAAAAATTTGGAAAACGCATGAAAACAAATGGAGAAGCATGCAGAAGGAAGCATTAGCAAGCATGAGAACGCATGAAAACTCATGAAAACTCTGGAAAAACCCTTATGAATGCAACATAATCATCATAATAACCCACAAAAAACAATTGATAAAGATAACAAGTCATGGAAACACAAATAGATAGTAATAAATGGAGCGACCGTTAAAACCCGTCTAAACGGTCATAAAGTGACAAAAACATTGAAATCACATTAACAAAGATATCTTATGATCTGAGAGTCCATTCCAGATCTGCGACCAGTTAAATAAATGATCCTGAAATGATCTTCGAGCTGATAGGTGAAAGACACCGAATGGACTGGTGGATCGGAAGTTTCAACCATTTAAAAAAACTGACGGGGAACGGGTGCTAGAAATGAGGCATCAAAAAACATAACAAACCTGATACCCACTAAAAATGCCATAACTTATGATCCAGGAGTCCATGTGGGTGCCACGACTAGTCAAACTGAAGCTCATGGAACGAACTATGATCTGGAAGGTGGAGGAGTTCGAACTGACACACAGATCAAAAGTTAGGTCCGTTTGAAGACAAGTTTGACGGGACACCGGTGACAGAAACGATGTTTCAGAGTCCTTCAGAGGTGTTTTTGGGGTCGAAAACAGGACAAAAGATTTCTTGTGTCAAATTGGTGCATAGCTCTCTTCGCTGGATTTGATTGGATATGTGGTAGAGCCCAAACGAAAAACCCGGAGTGAATGTTATGACCGTTTGAAGTTGGAGAAATTTTTTCAATTTTGTTATAACTCTAATATCTTCCACACCTTAGACTGTCTCATGGTTTTGATTATACGTTCCCTTATATCACTTCATGATCTTTGAGTTGACTGGTCGTGGCACTCGAACGGATGCCCGGATCAAAAGTTATGGCCATTTTAGTGATTTTGGGGTCTCATGTTTTTTTTTGTTTTTTTCCTTTCATTTCACAGCAGTTTCGCGGAAGTTTTTTAAAAAACCACCGCTAATCCTAAAAAATATTTGAAAAAAAAATAAAAAATAGCCATTTGGCGGCGGTATAAAAACCATCGCAAAAAAAACCACCGCAAAATAGCGGCCTGAAAAACCTTTAGCGGGGGTTTTTAAAACCACCGTGAAAAAACTGCAGTGAAACGACTATTTTCATGTAGTTCCACATCTTCTCCTGTATCCAAATCCTTGACATATTCCTCTATTTCCCCATTAAGTATATATAATTCAGGCTTATCGTAACCATAATCATCATTTTCATAAGGATCCATTAAGTGGATAACGTTAACGGAACCAAAGATCATTTCTTTATCGGAAGAAGTTTCTTCTTGACAGGTCAGTTCTGGTTGTGCCATTTGGAGGGGTGATGCCCATTAATTTGAAACAGATGGCATGAAATCTACCAAAGAAAAGGAAATTTTTTTCCTTGACATTAATTCATCATCTTTTAACAGCTTTTTACCATTCTAATCACATCGCTTCATAAAGGATTAACCTTTAGAGGTCTAATATTTTGAGGAAGATGTCTTTGGTGTGGTGAAAGTGGTGAAAGATACAATCGGGTTTTTCAAATATATTAACATATTGGAATGAGTATGATTGATTATTTTCTTGAATATCCAATCATCATACTTCTATGTGTTTTTTCTTTTGACATCCTACCATTCACCTACTTTCTCTGGATTAGTATTAGTAACACATGCTACTTGGGATGATGAACATTTCAGTTTTAGTTGTCCAAAGTAAAGCATTTTTGCAGGAGGTATTTGAAAACAAAACACTCTTGAATGGGATACCCCAACATTTGGTGAAAGGGAAATTTTTTGGAATATCTTCATCTCCTTATTTGTTTGTTTTCTTTGTCCAGGGAAATTGAAGCAAATTGTTTTGCAAAGCTGAAATGATGTAACCAGGATCTTGTTTATTCCAAAGTGAATAAACTTTGTTCTTTAACTCCTCAAACTGTCTCCTGATTTTATCTTTTTTGTCATCTTGATAAGGCAATCATTTCTTCAAACACTAAATAGGTTTATCCCTTCGGGATGATTATGATTTTGAATTATAAGCAGGTATAGGCGCTAATTTAAGTGCGACTATAATAGTCTATGATTTCCCTGTTCTCCATCCCAGAGTAGATGGAATTACATGAGATGGAGCTTTAGTTTCCACAATGGAATCCTCCACATTATGGGCATTTAAAGCAAGGTCTCAAAACCCACCTGTGTAATTGATAGGGATCATTGGTGTGCGTAACTCATCACACAAATTTTCCACAAAAATTTCCAGAAACACTTCATAAGGTAGTTCTAGATTGATTATATATGTTAATCATTTCCATCTACCAATGAAATCAGAAACTCTTCAATTCTCCCTTTATATTTGAAAATTTTAAGATAAAAATGTATTTTCTTCGGAAGTGTTGATCTAATTATGATCAATAATTTCCGATGGAGGTCTTCCCATCGGGTAATTGATCGAGAAAACAAACTTGTAAACAAGACAAAGGCTGACCCATATAATGACTTCAAAAAATATCTGAGCATTGCTTCTTCTTTTTGTGGAGGGGTCCCCATCATGGGATGAAAAGGAGAAACAAAATTCATTAAGTGCTGCTCTAGATCTCTCTAACCATTAAATAATAGAAATTTAGTATTCAAATATTTTGGTGGGGGAGGGTTCAGATCCAACTATTCAGGGTAATATTCATCTTATGGCCGTATAGGTTTACGACATTCTTCCATAGCTTCCGATCGATTTTTTAATGCCTCAATTGTATTCATAAGTATTTAAGGAATATCTGGACGATCTGGAACCTGTGCAAGTATAGTAGTTGCGTCTTGAACTAGTGTGGCAACTTGAAAAACCACTAGTAGTTGTGTTGTTGGTATTTTTATTGGATAACCCATGGGGATAGACCTATAAGTATGTGTTCGATCCTACAATGATTGTGTACCCAATTGAGGTAATTCGTTATCTGTGTCTATAGTTACAAAAAAAAATCTCTTTTCAGAATATTTCCTACAGGATGTACTATGCGAGGATCTTCTTGGAGAGAATTCCTAGCTTAAATACTGCTTTGAAGTAACTTTATATTGATTCTTTTCAACTCCCTCATATCCTCTTATTTCTGGGAAAATCATTCTTCAAATGAAAAAGATTTTCCTTCTCTAATAGAAGATCAAGACATGGTCTGACCTTTACCTTTCCCCTTATTAGATGTCTTTTGAAGGGGTAGAAGTTTGTTACTTGAGGGAATACCCAGATTCTTGGAAAGCCCATGATTTTGGGCATGCACACAATCTTGATTTGGTTTAGTGTGTAGCATATTATGGATAAGAACATTATCTCCCATCTCCCATGAATTTGACTGACTCCTCAGAGGATCTTCGATAATAGTATTAATGGAATTTACTTACGCATAATGCATTGATGGCATTCTATCAGTGTCTTTGTAAGATTGTCTCTTTCTGTATCTTCCATGAGGCTTTGTTCTAATATATTCTAAATTCTCATCAATGGTTTTATGGACAGTAACCTGATGATGATCCTTGGATAATTCAGTTATACGTTCACACTGTAGCTTCTTCCCTAATTGAGGGGAAACTGACTTTCATTGAGGAGGGGATTGTAGATGTGAAAACAACCCCAGCCTTACAAACAAGGGATGTTATTTTTCATCTTCCTCAAACCATATAAATTTTTTTATTTAATTCAAATGATGAGTTAAACAAGCCTCCAGCCCTACAGGTAAGGGTGGATGTTGATTTTCTATAGCTGAGATTCACGCAGCTGGTCTTTTGGTTTCGAGAATTTTGGTCAGAACATTGGTTGGGTCCATTATCTAACAACCACTTAAATAATTTGTTTTGGAAGAATATAGCGATATTTCAGACACTTGCAACATCTGATGGATGACATCCTATAAGTAGGAGGCCTACTTAATGCTCTCAAATGCTTGATGCAAAAGTATCTCAATAGATGGATCCATTTGGTGCTGACTCTGATGTGAGCTAGTTGAGGCCAATTCTTGAGCATATCTTTGATAACACGCAAAATATGTTGCTTGTAGCCTACTATGGTGAACAACATATCATGATAATACATTTATTGGGATTTTGTGATTTTGGAGCATAGCGAAATGCAATGATCCATGTGCACCCCATCCTCTGATACGAACACCAGATGGAGTATCAGAAATTAACAACAATAACCACTTTAGTGCATCAAGGCATAATAGTTGAAGGGTTCCCTATTTTTTTTGACCTTTTTATGTCGAGAAACAGAGAGAGATGCCATTTTTATTTTTCATTGAAACCTTTCTATTACCAATATATGACTTTGATATTCATCATATGGTAATACATTGTCTTTCAAATGATAAATAGTCTTTCATATGTTTTGGCGGATATCATGAATGAAATATTCTGCCATCCATTATTGTATGTTGTATTTAGAGGTTTTAATATGGAAGAATATGACTGTTATTTCACCTTTAGCCAATTTTTTTCTTTAATTAAACACATACTCATCATATTTTTCAAAAGTTTAGTCCACCTAGTTCTACCAGAGTAGACGATTCTCGATTGATTCAATACAAACAATGGAATCAATTTTCATTTCCTCTACTATATTATATGGAAAATGACCCAAGGGAGGCTCGAAGAATGGCCATATCTAAAAGATTTCTTCTGTTTGAGAAATCATTTCACATGTTAGTGATAAAAAATTAGACATGACTGACCTTATGTTGGAAATTTCCCCAAGATAAAGGGATTTCTCATTACTACATTGTCAATTGGAGAATTATCTTGACAATGTGAAACACTACTACGGTGAGAAATTTCACATCAAATTCCATCATGGAGAGGATGACCATGGTGGATTACAACATGGGATAAATCATCTTTCTCCTTGGTCTTCTGGCCACAGAGAGAGTTGTCGCGGCTCTCATTTAGAGATATGCTATCTATATTGACCAAATTTTCATGAAGCAAGCCTTCATAATGAATCATACAAGGGGAAATTCAAAATTACTTCTACTTATCCCATAATATGGTAATGGGAGGTTTGGATATTGGATTGTAATCGATAAATGTCTGAAGGATTCAAGAACTCCATCTTTAAGAGGCGCCATATCGTAGATTGACTCTGGATTTTCCAACTGTGTTTGTAGAGACATCTTTTTGTATTTTATTTTTCACATTTTTGGGGCATCATGATGGGTGAATTTGTTATCATGGGTAGGTGTAAGTTCCTAGCTTGGAGTGGTCATCAGAATGGGCTGATTATCTTCAATTGGAAAGGTTGTATTTTCTCGATGCAGTTGTCTGTATGATATAGGGGAGTATTTAACATAAACCACATGGACTAGAATAAAGGTGCATATCTACATTGATATAGAATGATGATGAGTCATCCTAGGTTAAGGGATATAATTTTGTGTATGTTCCCCTATTACTACTGAATTTTCCATTATGATATTCTGGCATGCTTCTAGAATTTCTGAAGGAATTTTTGTTTTCCATTTCAGAGTTGTTAAAATATGTTTGGATACATCAACATCTAGTACAAGAATATACAGCCATTCTGTATCACAAGTAGGTGTCTGTTCCTGCTCTTGTCCTCCTTTTCCTGTTAGTGGGTACTGATAGTACTCATGTATGGGGGTGGAGAGTTGAGTATGCCCCAGGTTTGTCATTGGATCTTTCCGAATGACTTCTCTGACTACTTCCAAATGATACAGCAAGCATTCCTGACAAATTATGGAAGGTGTATGTGCGTGCTGGTTATTTTTCACCAAGTAAGGTTGATGAACTAATTTCAATGCTGACAAATGAATCTACTAGTAGAGTTGGTGAGTGTAAGAAGGTGAATGTTCCTACTTTCTAGTTACCACCATTTTTGATTGTTGGGCTTCCTTTAATGATGGAAGATGAACCTGATGATGGGAAGGTAGTTTGTAAATTGGTGCATGTGTCTATTCTCAAATACTCCACTCTATATAACTAGCATGATAAGTGGGTCACTTCCAGACGAGTCTGCTGGCCAAAAAAATTAGGAAGGATGAGTGTATGCGCCTATTCATTGTTTTCCACCATGTTAGGTTGATAGACTTATACAAAGAGGGAAAAGGTAATAACATTCTCCCTATTGATCGAATGTTTTCCCCAATGGTTCGTCTTGTGTACCCGAGTATGAGGGACCTGGGTTGAACAACCAAAGGAAATACCCCCATCACGTTGGGCATTCACTGCCACATGATTTTGCTGACATCGATTGTTGGTAGGATCCCTCGAGGACCCTTTCATATTTGAGTTGAGTCCATGATTGAATGCTTGATCAGCCTCCCTATAGTATAGAAAGGGATAATTGTTGCGTTCTGGGGATAAAGACTCGAAACTATTGAAGATGATGGTTGGAAATATTTGCTTCTTGAAAATCACACGTCGCTGCTCGGAACATCAAAGGTTGTTGTTAACTTGGAGATCATGTTTTTTAGCCTATAGGGTTCGGATAATACCGTGTTAATGATATTACCGTACCAGTATATTGGAGACCAAAACGTGAAGATGATGAGTTGATGATAACGTCCTTCCGGAGACGAGGATCCATCTTGAGCAGCTGTTGAGGCATTCATGGGTGAAAACATGATGGAATCCATTTGGAGTGAATGGAGTTTAGAGAAAAATTGTAGAGAACAATGAAAACTATTAAAGAAACATTTATTATAAGTTCAGATTCATGATTGATTCCTTTTTATGGCCTTTATTTATCTATTGATAGGGGTCTGACAGATGGTTAACACTATTAACTTGGTTAAGTATTCCTATCACGTTCACCATTTTGGTTTTTCATCCCTCGGAATGTGAGTTCTAGTTAGGGATCACTACTTCTGATAAGTTTCCATTGAATCTATTTATGGAACTGGAAACATCCAATGGTTCTTTATCCAAAGGGACCTGCATTCCAAAGTCAAGCATTTGTTAATTTGGAACTTACGATACTTAAGAACATGCATTGGTTGAGAGGATGTGAGGTCAGACTCATCTTACCCCTTAGGGGGAATTATTGACTACTCCTAGACTCTGTTATATGATAGATATATTTTCATGAATCCTTATTAATTCACTAAGTATAATGTAGATTTCCCCTGGAAATTTAAATCAATTATTATCATGTGTGAAATTTATAACCGTCAGTTTGTATTCAAGGTTCTTCATTAATTGAGACATTCGTCTTTATTTGAAGGTCTCCATCAATGATATCCTCTCATATACTATTCAGATATTCTTTTAACAATCATAATGATAATTCAGATTTTTCAGGACACTCAGTGGTGAAATCAAGAATTTATCATCATCCAGGGAGACGAATGTTTGTTTTGATGTTGGGATCATACCCATAAATGGGCTACCTATATATCCTTGTGAAATGAATCAGAACCCACGTAGTTTGGTGTGACTTAATGGGACACATTATTCCTTTTAAGGAAATGTGATAAAGACCAAGACATAATGTTTAAGGTCATGTGGTATGGAAATATAAGTGAAATGTGCTTAATTAATGTTTGTGTCATGAATCGTCCCCTGGGGCCTATGTCGTGACATACCCCAAGCCCGCCTACCGAAGGCCAAGGGTTGGAGACTAGCACTGTAGGCAGAAACCTAAAATGGGAGGAATTTTTCTAAGTACCTACACACACACACACACACAACCATGGTACAAATCTGAAATGATTCAACTAAATAACCACTGAGTAAAAGTACAAATTGTCGGTCAAATAGGAAAAAATACCAACCCAACAAAGTATGAATTGAAAACATGAAAATACTAGGAAACTTTGATATCTATAATGTAGAAACCCCCACCTGATTGGAAAGTATAGAGTAGCTGACCTCATTGGGCATCACCCAATCCTTGGCCTCAAAGTCCTCTACCATTTCATTGGTCATCTGTACCAGACACAACACATGAATGAGAATCCACTATAGGGGTGAGTAATGAAATTATCAGTAGGTACATAGAAACCATCTTGGGTCTCAATGAACTCCTCAATGGAAGTCACAAAATACTGCAAAATTCTTAGAGTCACCCAAGTCATCTCAACATAGTAAACCTTATAGTGTTGATAGAAAAACCAGTGGTTGAAAACACTTAACATCAATCATTTCAGTAGAAATCATTCTTGATGAGTCCTTTAGGATAGCAAGGTCACTAAGACCTATTCAGTAGCTGAGTCATGAAACCTCCTAGGGCAGCTGTGTCATAAAGTTTCGTTGATAGCTAAGTAATGAAGCCTCACTGGGTAGTTGAGTCACAAAGTCTCACTAATAATTGTGTCATGAAGTCTCGCTGATAGTTGAGTCACAGAGTCTCGCTGGGTAGCTAATTCACAAAGTCTCATTGACCGCTGAGTCATGAAGTCTCACTTGGTAGCTGAGTCATGGAGACTTGTTGACTGATGAGTCACAGAGTCTTGATGGGTAATTGATTACAGAGCCTCATTGATATCTCATTCACAGAGTCTCGCTGGGTATCTAAGTCACAATGCCTCGTTGGATCAACTTCTATGAAATCTTTCATCGAGGATTTAATTAGTCTACCCTGTCACCTGGCCCCTAAGGCTATATATGATGCATTAATAGAACACACGTTCTGAGAGATATGTCCCTTTTTATAATCAGGGTCCAGTTGTGTCAGGACCCAGTTCGACTGGTTTGGACCGACCCGACCAACCCCACCCAGGGTCCAGCATGACCAGATCGTGTCCATCGTGCCCATTGGTCCTCACAGGACCTGGCCGACATTGGCCATGGGTCCAGTCCACTTGGTCACCCAGTGACATGAATTTATCTGGCTTGACCCACACTAGCATGTTGGTCTCTTTTCCTATGGGATATTCGTTGATAATTAAAATTTTCCATTCAAACCATTATTATGAATTTGAACAGATTATGAAAATGAATGACCTAGGTTAAACATAAGGTGTCATTATTTGAAAAATATTTATGATTTAGAAATCCTATAACTGATTTTGTATTTTTTAAAAGTATGATTATTTTTATGTCACACATTGGTTTTTTTTAATGGATGAAACCAGATGGAATCAAGTTATGATTGATTATGAAGGAAAATGTGGAGACCATAAGAAAAAAATGGGATGATGATATGATTGAAAGATCTCATGATAATTCCTAATCTATTAACCCCAAATATGATTTACGACATATACATTTACCATCTCGTGGATTCACCAAATAAGATAAGAATAGAGTTATCTAAGAGATAGAGTGGTGGAGATCATAGGGGAAAGAAGAACCAATTTCCTTCATGCAAAAAACGTGGAAAGAGACACATAGGAAAGTGAATTAGTGGAAAAGAAGGGAATAATGCGATGAATTGTAGATGTGAAATGAATAGTATGATAAAAGGAAATAAATATCATCATATGGATCCATTTATAGTTTTGGATTTATTTTATTATATGGAATTTGAATAAATTTTTATATAATATTATTAATATTATGAGGTTATATTATCTACTTTTTTGGGTGTTTATTAATGGATTATTTTATTTATTATTATTAAAAAAAGGAATTCCTTATATAGTTTACATTTTATACCCTTGGAAATAGTCACTAACTTATAAATTATTTAGCATAGGATTCTTGGGAAAGTCTTGAAATCACTGTTAACTTAGGATGAGGTATATTGTAATGTAATCATGAAAATAAATACGAATGAAAATGGAATATGTAATATATAAGTCTTGTGATGGAACCCTAGGCATTGGACAATGATTTAAAATGGTATATTAAAAATTTTGGGCCATGATTTTTTTCAAAACATAAAACTCAGAATACCCCATCCCATTTTCATCCATGAATTGTGTTGAATTTAATTAAAAATGAATAATTATAAAACAAAAAAAATACATCATAACAATGTAACTTTTGATTTCTATTGGAATCACAATTTTCTCACTGACAAAAATCATGGCATGAAGGAACCAACATCAGATCCCTCTATATCTTCTACACATTCTCCGAGATCTTATCAGTACATCGGTAATTATTTTATAGGTGCTAGCGTAGATAATCAAAGAAGGTTTTTAAATCCTTGCGATCACTAGAGCACTACTCCTTCAATCTATGATGCAAAATTTGGACCAGGGTGCTCAGGTATCCACTTTATTACTCTAGAATTTAGAATTAATTATAGGGAGGGTATAAAATTTTATGGAATGAATATTCAATCAAATTTGGGCTTCATATGTCTTATATAGGTTTGTTTAAAGTCCCAAATAATTCACTTCGGCCCTCAGGTAACATAAAAATTCAATATAATCTTGTAATGACATTGAGTGACTTAGTAACTATATGATAAATAACATTTCAATTTTATCACATTCTAGTATCATAAAATATATGTCATGTGAAAAAACTCATGTCATTAACTCAACTCGCTTCTCCCATTAAATATGTAATGAACCTTGGATAATAATATTCATTTGAGAAATATATATTTTTTATTCAATTAATTACATGTGAATGTAGTGAGTAAATAAATTAAAAACATACTATTCTACATTAAAATAATATTGAATTTATATATTTCCTAGTGATCGGTCAAACTCAGACACAACAAAATCCTTGTGGGGTGGGGTACCTTGTCCTAAACTCCCATTCACTTCAAATAGGGAACACTATTGAATATTATTAGTGTGTGACCCTCTAAGTAATAATCTAAATAACAGTGAGTAATAATCACAAAATAGGATTTTAGTCTTCCAAAACCACCAAGGACCCTAAAAAGATAATGATTATTCATATAAAAAAGAACCTCTTACAAACATACACTGTGTAATATAATCTCTTAGTCTAGTGATATCTCATAAAAAATGATGCACACTTCATCTCACCAAAATTTGTTGATTTATTATTAACTAAACATATTGTATGAAAGTACGTTATCAAATGATACACACTAATATTGATCATAAGTTAAGAGACCAATACACATGTTTTCATATAGGAACTTCCAATGACACAGAAAACATGTGGTTTTCTTATTGGCAGGTCAGTATTCATGATCATCTATTCTTGAGATCATTATGTTAGAAATTTATGATAAGAATTATCAATAGTTAGGATCCATTATCCCTTTATATTCAAACATTATTAGTGTCCTGTTAGTTTCATGAATCTTGACCATATGATATTTGTTTAATATTAATGTCATAGTATCTCAAGGTTCCCATTTCCATTATAAACTTCTATAACCTATTGAAAAACAAATATTCTATAAACATTATAATAGAAATAGTTTACATGGAAATTTCAACACTATTATGTTAAGTATACATCATGTATAACTCACTGTACACACGATGAGGTAGTTGAAAAGTACAGATCAATTTTGGTATAAGGAACCCACTTTTACAACACTTCCACTTCACTAGATCCAATATTCTAAAAATAATCTTGTTATCCACCACATTATAAGATCATGGTTATAATGGTTTATGGATTATTTCATTGGTCTTCCCATGCATCCTTACATGGATACTTTACTATTTGTGATTTCACCTCCCAGTGTAAGACTTCTCAAGAGATGATATCCTTGAGAATATTCCTTTTGTTATCTATATAAAAATGACATATTGGAATATACCATTATAATAATCATATCGTAATTATGATAATAGTTTAATTACTAGTGTAGATTCCAAGAACTAGAATAAATTATATAAACTTTTACACTACTTCCTTAGATGCATTGGAAGCCAAAACATACTCAGTATTTATAGATATGAATACCACTATCGTTAATGATATTATAATTCTAATTAATATAACATAAATGTGATATTAGATCATATTGATGGATAGGAATTATATATTTTTTTCCTTAAAACTAGTGTCCCTTCATCTCTAAGTACCAAGTACATATCCCTTGAACATTCTCAAGTATATTCGGATTGTTCTGACTAATTTCTATATAGTTCCCTTGGATATAAAAAATATTTTTTGACCATAATGTATATGATGTAAATATATAGTACATAGAAATAAATATGTTATATGTCCATCAGATATACATATATAATTCTACGCACCATTTTATAATCCTCATAAGTCTTATACATGTCTTCTTGGAGAGTTTTAAACCACGTGACATTGGATACAATTATCTCTTGAATTGTTATGACACACTTTCTGTATAAATACTTTGATTTGTTATAATAAAACCATAGATACACCTTAGTACTTTTTGTTACCAAGCACTTGGGTTGATACTTTACATCAGTCTTTTGAGAGTCACATTCAACCCAGTCTTACCTATCTATTAGACTAATAACTATTTCTATATGTTATCAATAAATTCTATTTCAGAACTATAGAACACCCAATATCATCTTATAGACACATGGAATAAATTCATTATAAATGAATATTATATGGACATGATGTTGGAATTAATAAAAAAAATGGATATCCAAATCTTCCATTCCTTATTTGTATTCTATAGTGTCACCGAACCTCTCTAGTTGAGTCATATAGACACCTTCCATGACTGGCAGTCTGAACATACAATGCTCAATATGATGATCATATATAATTTATATTACATGAATTATTCAAATAAATTTATGCATGATAATTTTGTATGACAACTAGATCCTTATTGGTACCAATCCTATACAAACCATGTATAGTTTCTCTTTAATACCCACCAACAAATATACAACAATTAAAGAAATTTCAAAAAATACAAACTTGATTTGAGTTCATGCAATCTATTTTCTTGAATTCATATAATATTTTAAATCGTAGATGATTTCGATTTAGAGCTTCATTATAGGATCCACTATTTTCAATGAATAATGTATTTCTCTACCACGGTTAATATAAAATCACCACTATGGTTTTATTATTCCTAAATAATATGTTTCTATAGAACATTCCTTTTTCACGAGCTCTTGCAGAAAATGTTCCTATTTCAAATATTTTATACCCAAAGCCTTGACTTTACCATATCCAATTTAACTACTACTATCTCAAATAGAGATGCAAACCCTTTAATAGAAATGTATCCTATTAATTGACTATAACTATTATATCTCATGGGTTTGCGTAATATCCTTATAAACCTTTATGATAATAACCTTATATGAACAATATGTTATTCTTGATGAATGTGTGTTTTTTGACTTAGTCTTAACAAACTCTTTGAATATAAACACATGGAGTATGGCATAATGGATTTTTTTTCTTATTATAACTCATATTATATACATTTCTCATTATATTTGGAATATGGTTATCAGTTATATTTCCTATTTTCAAAGAATTTATTAAAAAATAATGTATCTACAATTCATATGAATCTTAAAATTGATACTCTTTTACATGCTTCGTGACTCTGATGTGTATAAGGAAATGTGTATTTAAAAATTACTCCACACTATATTTGGTTGTTAATTGTTTTATGTTAGAATCAATATTGATCCTACTTACCAACATCAGGACATTGATGTCTATATGGGAATGTGATTTTATGAATAAATCCACTTTATATTTCATGATCGTTGAATTCTTGGAAAATATTTTCTTTGACACATAGTCTGAAATCAACCCATATCTTCTAACCATTCATATTACATATATCAATTTTATATTCCTTAATAGTATTAAAAAATTCTTATAATGTATAATTACCATTGTATTAACCTTGTAAATTTTCATGCTCTCTAGATGAATAAATTATGATAGATTGTTGGACTACCTTTATGTTTAATGTTTTCTTTATACAAATATAAACTTGTAAATGTGTCAAATATGACTAAGGTCTCCAGCTTCAAAGTGTCTAGAACTATACTAGTTTTATCCATGACAACTACATAGTTTTACTAGAAAAATAATTATCAGTATACAACTAGGTGTGACTAATTCTTGAATTTTATATTCATGATTAATTTCCAATGATACAAGTATTACTGAACAATTAGTTGAGTATGATACACCAAAACCAAAATTCATTCCAAAATCGAATAATATCTTCTTATGTTCAATAGATACAAGAGATAACATTTTTCTTAATAATCAATTGAATTTTAACTACAATCATCAATATCAAAAATCAAAAGTTGTGTACTTGTCTCTACTGATTAAGAATCACCATTTCTCAGCCATGTATAAAATCACCTTACTTCATGTAATTTTTCTATTTTTTACTGGGATAATATATTTGGATTAAAATGTGTGAAACTCATTCATTATCTAATACCCAAAATGCATAATAGAAAGATAACATATACTTGATGAATATATCTGAAGAATAAGTGACTACATTCATCTTAAATTCATTTCATTATATTTATCTTCTATAGAATTATCTCATCACATGTGAAGCAAATAAAATCATGTATGATGATCTACCTCTTTTCTCTGAAGGAAATGGTGAAGGATCATTTGACCTCACACTTACCATTGGAATTTTCACATTGTATTTTAAATTTTTACCCATAAGAACTAATGATTAATCTTTCATTAAGATAATATATTCTTGGAGAAACTTAACCAAAAAGGTAAATAGTCATTTTTATCCATACAATTCTTTTATGATTCAATACATGAGAAGTTAGGAAATAAGGATATAAATATAATATGTATTTAATGATCTTGAAACATTATTTAATTTACACATGTTTAGTGTAATCAACATCTCATTGATTTCCCTCTTCAATTTCATCTCACAAACATCTCGGAGATTGGACAAAATGTGATTCCATCCATGTACGGATGTTTTTTCCACAAAATTTCGGACATTTGAGAAAAAATTATGATGTAAAAATTAAATATATAAATAATTTGTGTCTTATAAGATTCATTTTCACCCTTCCTGATGTTTTTAATGGGTAGTGGGGACTTTGACACAATGAATTTCTTTGAATATCATAGTACATTGTGCAAGATTATGTGCTACACATGGAAATTCATGCAGGAAAAAACATGTAATTTTAAATTATAGTTATTAGTGAACTTGTGGAATTACTATACCTTAAACTACAAAATAAAATAAAATATGATTAAAAAATTTATGTTGATTAATATTTATTATACATTAAATATCTTATAATCTTAAATATCTCCCACTATTTTATTGAATCATAGTAGTCCTTTTCTATTATATCCCAGATACCCTATTTCATGCGTATTATAATGGTAAGGATCCTTAAAAACTACTCCCCATACCCCAAGATATGAATAAACCACTACTTGGATAGTATTAATGTAGGACTTCACAAGGCCAGCCACATTAACTCACAACCACTTGATCATTTGAGTAGATTCCCAACTTCTTCAAAGGAAAGTCTTGAATTTCTCAACACGTTACCTAAAATGTTTCAAAAATCTAGCTATGTCTATTTATTTTCTACTGTATTTAGTTATATCAACCCATTTATCAAATAATAACTCACCAGTAGTAGGATAGTCCATAACTGGGGCTTGACAGCACCTTATACAATCAATTATGTTCAAAATTAAGTGATGGAATACATTGTTGCCTAATATT
Source organism: Viscum album (assembly GCA_963277665.1). Taxonomy (NCBI): domain Eukaryota; kingdom Viridiplantae; phylum Streptophyta; class Magnoliopsida; order Santalales; family Viscaceae; genus Viscum; species Viscum album. The sequence continues at coordinate 1,769,030,535 of OY728141.1, read as the reverse complement.
TTTTAATTTTTTTTATTATTCTTAGCGAAGGTAATCTATTTTTATTTACACATTCCTATTTTACATGACTACACTCCCATCTTTATAGTGTAATAAAAATAAAAACATTCACCTCCAATGATTATATTATCTTCAAATGCTCACATATTATTTTATGTGTTCATGTGTATAATCTAAACATTGATAAAATAATAAACTATATAGAAATAAATTTAAATGATGTGATCATGATCCAATACTAATAGTTGATCCATTGAGTTCATAATGGATCAACCTATACCCTAGGGGTTATTAATTAAGTCACTATGTGCTACACCCTTAATTTTTAGGAATTATTATTTTTGTATAAATAAAATTTCTACATTAGCTTACATTTCATGAAATATCATGTTTATCTTGCATTACACGTGACACTGAGTTTTAGCACAGTGTGATATATTATTTATATAATTATTTAAAAGTGACCATTATAACAAATATGTTAAACCTAGTAATGCGAATAATAATAACTAATTTTTAAATATTAATTATCATGGTATTATATAAATAAAACATTTTGATAATAAATTTACTTAATTTTTAGAAAAGTCATTATATTTTTTGAAAATTATAATTTCTCAAAAAAAAATATTAATATATTAAAATAAATAATTAAATTAATATGTAAAAATTTTAAAAAATTTATTTGATAAAATAAAATTCATTTTTTAAATATACATTTCAATATTATCTTATGTTGAATTTTTGATAATTTTCTGAAAAGATAAATTTATTGATAAATATTTAAAAATACATATTTTTATTACGAATCGCCATTTCTGTTGAAGCATTTAAAAACATAAAATTTTATTAATATGGTTACAAAATTAATATTAGTTCAATTATATATCTCTTAATACAATTTTGTTTATTCTATTCAATTTCATAATGAATTTTGATATTAAAAACTGTTCCACTTATGAAAATGTTATCTTTGAAAACCCACTTTCACATCACTTCAGTGAGTTTAATTTTAAATTCAATTATGCCAATTATATTAGTTGAATATTCGAAAAAATGGTTTCTCTATAATGAATAATAAAAATTTATACGAGCTAATAATTTCAAACTAATTTTTGTCCACAATTAATAGTAAAAACAATAAAAATTAGTCACCATGTTTAAAGTAAAAAATGGGTTTACCTAGGGGTTAATCAAAAAAGAAAAGGGTTAAAAATGACCAAAAACATTTCTAAAACCCATTGAATGTAAATATTTCGACCTTATATCTCATATTTTATATAATGGACCATTTTTGAGTCATGTGGCATGTGAAAAACGTGGGTAAACCTTTTTATTATTAAAAATTACTTTTGTGTCACTCACCTCACTTATAAAATGTCACCCCCTCTCAAATCCTATTTACAAATTGAAAACCCAATGGTTTGGAAAATAATTGCAAAAATTAGTTCGTTAATTCTATATTTTCATCCAAATAGCATTATTTTGGTCATTAATTTTAACTATGAATCTATTTAGTTCAAACTAGATGAGGTTGTCTGAAGTAGTGGTGACATCCCTAACCGAGCAGTTTATTTTATTTGTTCCTCGACCAAATTCAATTAATAATAAATTATAATGATATAATAAAATAATTTAATACCATATACTGAGATGTTATTATTTTAATTTAATATCCTACAACCATATGCACTTCCATCAAATTGGATACAAAATCATCATTTGTGTGTAAATTGGACTATCTTTTTACGAACCAATGCTATTCATTTTCCCTCACCGCAACCCACAACATGAAATAATGATTATTTTAGTGTTTATATTTTATATTAAGGATATTATTATACAAATTAAGTTATAATACCAGATCTTCTTTCATACCTCCCAACCCTTTGGAAAATAATAACAGCACTCATGTGTATGGTGGACTACCACCTCGCGAGCTGATGTGATGTATTTGTCATTTTATTCTTTGTGGATAGTAATAAGGATATATTAAATGAACATATATGATATATTTAACATAATTATAATTTTTTAATTATTATTTCACATATACTTTTTTACTTTCCCTTCCGTGGGGGATATGATAACATTATTCATGCGTACGACGGACTATAACCTCACTAAGTGATGTGATTCATTTTTCACTAATGATTTGATTATAATATAATTAGGGTAAATTTAATAAATAAATTTTATACTTATCAAATAAAAATTATTGTATAATAATAATATATTTTTTAAATTTTATTCTGTTCATCATTGAAGAAAATGTAAACTACATTCAAGAGTATATACGGTCAATCGTCTCCATAAGCGATGTATTTAATTTTATATCTTAAATTTTATGGATAAATCTAAATAAATATATAATTAATAAATATTATATTTATATCATGTTTAATTTATTCTAAATTACAAAACTGTGATCAATATAGAAGGACCAAAAACACCAAATCAAAATATTCAAAATACGAAGCAGTTATTACCCAAAACGTAATCCTTTGAAGGAATTGTTAATAAATGTGTAATGAAAAGTCATAAGTAAATAATATATGAAATGTTAAATAGGATTATTATTAATTAATATATCTATAATAAAATAATATTTATTTTATTGGATGTTTTAACATGTACGAAGGAATTCAAGACTTAAGGAAATAGATTTCCAGTCTCTCTTTTATTTCTACGTGACATATGAAAAATCACTACTCATTTATTTTTTGTGGTCTATATACTTCACCTTATAAATTATATATCATTATTTTCATTATTTTAATTATATTTAATGTTTCCTTTTATTTTATTCTTTATTTTGTATTACGATTCCAAATATTACTAAAGAGGTAAGGGTTTTTTTGTCTCAATTTTCCCCTTGGAGACATATATAATATTTTTCACCTATCTTCTTTAATGAGGTTTATATATAAAAAAATTAATTTTCATGTCAATAATTTATTTATTTTCATGATTTTTATTGTTTTAATTTATTTTATTCTTTTCTGGGGCTTACGATTCAATGTTACAAAACTGGTAATGGATTTATGATACAATCTTATCGCTTATCAGGATTGTTTATGTTTATGCTTATAATGATGGAATATTATTACTCGTCTCTAAATGAACACATAAATTTTATTAATGCTATGTTTATTTCATGATAATACTTGTTTTCCCTTTATTTTACTCTCTTTATATACTTAATAATTTAAAATAAAATTTAAAGAAAAACTTGAATTTATTTTTGTCCAGTCAAAACTATTTTTTCATCAAATTTTTTTTTCTAAAAATGATTAAAAAATGAATAAATAATTTTTTAAATCATTTATTAAAGACCCATTTACTAATATTTAAATTTTTACAAAATGTTTTTAAAGGAATCATTAGGTCATTTTCCTAACAATGGTCATTTTAATTTTAGAAAATAATATGAAATGAATTAATGTTTTAACAAGTATGACATGAATGATATTTACTGATATCATGACCATTATTTTGTTTGAATATTTATATTTTTTCAAAGTTTATTTAAAATTTAAACAATTGTTGAAAATTGTTTCTGTTTTAAAAAGTGTTTTTCAATGTGGAAAAATTATTTTTTTAGGAAATGTTTTTAATGTTTTTTAAAGCCTCCACTATAGGTTTGATTTTTTTTAAAAGAAATGTTTTTTCATGTTGATTTACGAATTTTTAGTTTTAAAAAGTGATTTTAAAAAGAATTATCTTCTATAATAAAGTTTTTATCTTTATTTTCAAAATCATTTTTCATTTAGGATGATATCATTTGATGTTACTTATTTTTTATTTGAGATATAGTCCAATGATTCCATTCATATTCTTTCTCTTAATGGTTTATGTTTATGATGAAAATATGATTAGGAAAATATTTTCTTTTTTATTGGATATACCATGATTAAATAAAAATAAATCCCTTTTCTTTTTCTAGGGGTTATACATTGATGAAACGATGAAATATACATGAAACCTAAATTTTTAAATGGGTTATGCTTTGATGTAAGGCATGTGAATCCCATTTATTTTATGGTTTATGATATGATGAATGTTTCATGATCTTTTTACACATATATGTATGGATTATGTGGTGGGTGGGATCTATATCTCTCTCCAATTCATTTGGTAAATATTGATAAATCATGAGTAAATATAACATGTGTGAACCTGATTACAAGATTACAATGTTATGCATGAACATCATTACATGTTCATAGTGTTATGCGCGGACTCAGATTTCATGTCTATAAGTTTATTCAAAGACCTAGTTACATTACCATAAGTTTTTATAAGGACCTAATTTCATGTACATAACTTAATTAAAAAAACTATTTCTAATTATACATTTTCACAATGTCAAAATATTATATATATTCCAGAAACATAATAATTATTACAGTGTTAGGTTTTCATGGTTCATGTTATTTGATTCAATTTTGATTCATTTATTATGAAATAACATGATTTATTCCATGAATGAAGCTTATGATCCATGAAATTCAATGTAAGGTTTTAAATTTTTTTGAACATGTTCTCATACCCTTATGCTCTGGATATGTTGATATCTCCCTTGTTTACCATTAATGAGCATCTCTGATCACCCATTCTTAATTTTCCTTTTTATAGGTTATAATGATAAATATTATGTATAATATGTCTTACAAAGGTGATAGTTGTGAATAACATAGTGGGATATGATATATCTCACTTATAGAGATGTTTTTAAGGTGTCCAAGTTTACAATGGCACTAGACGTAAATTATTATGGCACATATCATTGTATTATCCAATGAATATTCATATATTAAGGTGTGACATCTATGTATGTGAATTTTGGGCCCGTAAAGTTGGTATCATATAAAGTTTTAGTTAAGATTTGTATATTAGGATAAGAAAAATTCAGTTATAAAGCTAGGGATATTTATAAGAATGTGTCTAAGGATACATATAAGGATAAATATACAGATGAGTCAAAGTATAGGAAAATGTCTTGGAATTTTGGTAAAGGATAAAGTGAGTGGATTTCATGAAATTACATCCATATTTGGATACTAGAAGTGGATTTGTAGATAGAATAGAGTCAGATATGGTAAATTACTCGAAAAGGGTTCATTGAGATGGACTCTACCATCACTTGGTGCATGAAATTACTGCTTATTTCTCACCTAAGATGAAACTCATGAGGGATATGCATTGGGAATTCAAAAACTCATTACAAACCATACTAAATGATTTAAATATATTATTCCTATGAATTAACTAGTATAAACCTAATGTGACATAGATTAAAGAGATAGTTTCATGATTAAGACATCCTGTAAATGAATTTTCATGATTATGTGGTTACCCACTATGATTATTTTTTGGTACACTATGTTTTTCTTCAGGTTTTGGCGATGTATAGAACCAAAAGGAACCATTAAAAAGTTGAGTGCGATGGAAAATGTTATTATTTTACTCTTGAGAATACAAAAGTTATGGGATTTGTAATATAAAATATCTTTTCTATTCCCACAAAAATTCCCCAATAAATGAATCCTGGTGAACTGATAAATGATCAAAGGAGGGAACAATATTCTATTTAGTCTTTCATGATGAAACTTCTACCATCATTCAGTGGTTCACCTAATAAAATAGTTACTAAGTAATGGATCACCACCACTAAAAATATATTTTCCATTCTCTTTGTTTGGAAAATGAAATATTCATTTAGGTTATCTATCATTTGGAAGAAGAAGTGGATCAATGGTGGACTCTCATCAAGAATACAATAGATCATGATGAAATAAACTCTATAGAGTGGGATTCATTTAAGTGGTTATTTTTCAATAAGTACATCCCCGATATTATTCTAACAAAAATGGAGAAGAAATTATTAATGTTAAAAAAGAAGGAAGATGAATTAGTTGGTGCCTATGATGAAAATTTTTAAAAGACTTATAAAGAAAGCTTATATTATTTTCATCCAACCTGAAAGTATTGTTGATTGATACTTTAGGGGAATAAAAACATGTTTCAATAGTTTTTTATCCATATGTTACTTTATTATTTATGATTAATTAATTTTGTGTGAGATGAAGGTGAAAATAATGATCATATTTACTCATATATCTCATGGTTTTGATAAGAAAAGGAATATGTGGTTCCCAATATGTTCAAATGAAAAGTCACATAGAAGAATTATTTTTTTTCAAAATACCATTGGGAAAAACTATGGGAAGGATAACTTAGGTGAGTTCCTTAATTGAAAAATAAGTTGTTTCAAGTATTGGATTCTTGGTCATTGAGAAAAAGAATATAAACATGGTATAATGAATCATGTCAATGAAGTTAATGGAGAGAGAGCTTAGAATAATTTATCACCCACACTCTTTTGTTTCAATTTCAAAGAGTTTGGGAATTATGTGAATAAATTACCCAATTTAATGGATAATTTGGTTGATAATACACAAAAACCTATAATGAAAAGGGTTAACAATAAAGATAATTATATCATAATGTATTATGTAAATCATGATAACTAGGGAACACTTATCCTCCCATCCTTAGTTGGGAATTTCATATTTTATTTTGTATGAATGTGACCTATGAAATCTTATTGTACATACTTTAATGAACCTTAAAGTGATTATATCCCTCTATAAAGATTATTGAATAATGAAATATCATTTGATAATTTATTGGTATAAGGATGGACACAAGATTATAATGATTTTTTTGGTATAAGATAAGATCTTATATAAGGAATAAAGGGTGACATAAAATTATTAGGTCTATATGCATCCATGTAGGATTAACTTTAGAGTTATGGATTCTATCATAGGTTTATGAGTTTAAGGTTTATCATAGGTTAAAATTCATTATCACATCTTCTATGGTTTTATGTTATGGGATGTTAAGGATAATTTAAGACACAATTATGGAATTAAAACCGTTGGTTTTGTATATTTTTTATTAATTTTCTTTCAAAAGTAATTACTTCACAAATTGTAGACATGTCATTAAATATACAAGTAACTTTAGAATTTATCTTATGTTTGATGTTGAGGTAATTATGGGTTTTATTAGATCACCTGAAAAATTTAGTAACATCATTTCTATCAGAGAATATTTCTATCTGTATAAAATTTGCATAATATATATTAAAGAAGTTGTAAGGTGACACGGAGAACCACATTTAATTGAATATTATCAAGATATGAAGTTTACCTCACATTTTTTCGAGAAGTCTTCATAAAATAATTGATATAGAGTAATGTTTCAACATTGTGCATCATAATTGGACAAATGGTGAGTTTGAGAGAATAATTTAAACCCTTAAGTATATTCTATGATTTTATTATATGGATTTAAATGGTTGTTGAGATCAACAACTTCCACTTGTTTAGTTTTCTTACAACATGATCTTTCACATCAGAATTATGATGAATCCTTATGAATCAATTTACATTAATAACTGTAGAACTTCAAAATAATGGAATCGAGTTGCAGAAAGAAATATATTAGCACCTAAGCTAGCTGTTGAATTGCTAGAGAATGTTAGAGACATTTTGAAACTTGTAAGGGTAGAACAAAGTTGACAAAAATTGTATGCTGATAATAGGTGAAATGATTTGTAATTTGAATATGGTGGGAAGGTGGTTCTAATAATTTATCCAAGGGATTTTTTTTAGAAAACTATGACCTAGGTATATGAGTCCCTTTGAAATTATTGATCATATTCCAACTATAACATATAACTTTTCACTTCGACTGGACCTCTCTTAGGCTCACAATCTGTTCCATGTATCTCTCATGAGGAAGTAAAAACTTAATCAATAACATGTAATAAACTCAGAGTTCATACCATTAAAGAATGATCTTAATTATAATGAACAACCAATTGAGATTATGAAAAATATAGAGAATGTTTTAGGAAATAAGACCAATCACTTGGTCAATGTTATTTGGTTAAACCAACTGATTGGGGAATGTACATGGGAACTTGAGAATATAATGAGGAAAAACTATCCTTAGTTGTTGGAACCATAGAGATTAATTTCAAGGGTGAAATTATTTTAAGGTGGGTAGAATATAACAAAATTTATTTTTATGAATTATTTTTTTAAAATAATTTAAATTTCATTGATATCTAATGTTTCACGCAATAGAGAGTCTAGCTTGCATTACACACGACAATTAGTTTCAAAACACCATGATAAATTGTTAATATAATTATATACATGTGACAATTATAAACTATTAATTACACATATAAATATGAATATTAACAAAAAAAATTAAATAATAATAATAATTTTTTTAGAAAAATAAAAGAAATTACTTAAAAAAGGAATAATTTTTTGGAAAATCCATTATATGTTTCAAAAATACTATTTTCATAAAAGAATTTTTTTTCATAATTTTTATGAATATATAATAAAATTAGTTTTTATAATGTTTAGAAAATGAATTTAAAAAACTAAATTAATTTTTTAAAACTATAAGTAAAAATTATTTATGGTGAATTTATGAGAATTTTCGGAAATGATAAATTTTACAATAAATAGTGAAAAATACTTTTTTTATTAGAAATTGTAATTTATATTGAAGAATTTAGAAATTATTTTTTAATATGGTATTAAAAGTTACATAATTGAATCATATGTCTATTAATATAATTTATGTAATTCTAATCAACTTAATATTAAATTTTTATATTAAAGAATTCTCTACATATGAAAGATTTTCCCTTGAAAGCCATCTTTCTCATCAAATATGAAGATTTTATTTTAAATTAAATTATTCCACTTATGTGAGTAGAATTTAGACAAATATATTCCATATTTTTAAGTAGAATAATTTATATTATCTAATAAGGCTACCTTAATTTTAATCCATAATTAATAGTAAAAATAGTAAAAATTATTTACTACGGTTAAAGTAAAAATGGGTTTACCGTGAGTTAAACTAAAATGATAATGGATAAAATTACCCAAAACTTATCCAAAAATAATTTGTGGACATATTTTGACCCTATCACTTCTATATTCTAAATGGACAAATTGTAGTCTTTTATCAAGTGAAAAATGTTGGTAAACATTTTTCTTTTCCATAATTACAAGTCTTCCACTCACCTACCTTATAAAAATCCACACCCTGTCATATCCTCTTGACACATCCCACGATCATTGGTTTAGAAAATAATTACCCAAATGTGTTCCTTAATTCCATAATGTCATCCTATAATCAATATTTTAATCATAAATCCAATATAATAAAACTTATGGTGGATACTAAAAGAAGTTATCTGAAGAATAGATAACATACCTAACCGAGCATTTTATTTTATTTATTACTCATCCTTAAATTATTATTAAATTATACTAATATAATATAAATATTATATCCCATAAAATGATATTCTATTATTTTAATGTAATAACCTATATCCATCAATTCTTACATAGAATGTGATACAAATTCCCCAGACATGTGTGTGACAGACTACCGCTTCACAAACCAATGTTATTTGTTTTCCATCACAACCTCAACAGACTGGATATAAGGATGGATTTATTATATAAATTTTATATTTATAATATTATTATATATATTTAATTATAATAGCACATAAAAAATTTTACCTCCAGAAATGTTGGAAAATAATTATGTCGCTCGTGTGGAGAGTGGTCTATCACCTCACAAACCGATGTGATGTGTCTTTATTTATATTTTACCTAGATGGGAAAAAGGATATGTTATATGAATATATGTAACATATGTAACATGAATATATTTATATTATTATGATATGACATATGCCTTCTTACTTTTCATTCCATGGGGGATACAATAACGTCGCTCGTTTCTACGACAGACAACCGCCTCACAAAGCGATGCGATTTGTTTTCAATAATGCTTTGCATAGAAGGTAATTACGGTAAATTTAATTAGTATATGTTATATATATGACATAAAAATTTATATTTAATGGAAATATATTATTTAACATTATTTCATTTCATCCATCGATAAAATAAAAACATCATTCAAGCATATGTACAGTGTACCGACTCCATGAATGATGTATTTCATTTTTTATCTCCAAATTTTACAGATTAAAATAAATAAATATATAATAAATATATATTATATTTATATCATGGTTATGATTATGGAAATTATACTACCATGATCAATGTAAAAGGACCGGAAACAACAAAACAAAAATATATGTGAAAAATAAAGTAGTTCTTACCTGAAAAATACTCTTAACAAGGAATTGTCAATAAATGGTTAAAGGAAATTCATAATTAAATATTATAATGTATTTAAAGTATGGTTATGGTTCTATAATATATTTTTAATAAAATTATATTTATTATACCAGATTTTATAACATGTATGAATGAAGTTGATACATAAGATAATGGGTTTCTAGTCTCACTTTTATTTATAGAAGTCATGAAAATTCACCATTAATTTTTTTTGTAGTGTATATAATTAACCATATACATTATATATCATGAATCATCATAATTTAATCATATTTAATGTTTTATTTTATATTGTTATTTTTTTCACTTATTATTCAAAATATTACTAAAGTAGTAAAGGGTTTTGTCTCTATTTACCTCATTAGAGACATATGTTATGTTATGAACCTACCTTATTTTATAAGGCATACATACAAAAAAAAATTCACATTTAACATCCGGAATTTATTTATTCTCTTGAAATTTTCATTTTTATTTTATCATTTATGTCATGGTACTTACATTTCAATGCTAAAAATGTGGTAATGTCTTTATGATACAATCCCATTGTTTATCAATATTTTTTATGTTTACACTTCTAATGATGAAATATTATAATCCATCTATCAAGAAACTAATTAATTTTACTATCCTTAGGTTATTTCATGAGAATATGTGTTTTTACATCATTTTTCACTCTTTTTGTACTCATATTTTTAAAAGAATGTTTTTATGAAAAACTGATTTTATTCCTCCCTTTGGTTAATAATCAATTTTCATAAAAAATCAATTTTTTCTAAATAATATTTTTTAAAATATTTTTACCACTATCCAAATAATTTATTAAATACATTTAAACAATATTGTTCATTTAAAAAAATATTTTTAAATGAATCTTCATGTTTTCTACCAAACAATTCATATTTATATTTTAGTGAAAATATGAAAAGAATCTTTATTTTAACATGTACAACATGAATGGAATTTCTTATCATCATGAATATTATTTTTTTAAACACTAATTTATTTTTTCCCAAAGATTATTATCAAATAAAATGATTTTGAAAATTTTTTAGGTTTTTAAATTTTTCTTTGAAAGTGGAATTGATTTTTTCCTCAATAATGATTTTAAGTTTTTTAAAGAATAAATTATAAGTTTCAAATATTATTTTCAAAGAAAATGATTTCAAATTTTTTTTATGAAAATTTATTATTAAAAGGTGATTTTTAAATAAATTTATTTACCTCAATAAATTTTCCATGTTTCTTAAAAAAATCATTTGTCATATATGATGTCATCCTTTGATATTACTTATGATTTATTGGGGATATTATCCAAGGATACCATTATTATCCTTTCTCTGAATGGTTTATGTTTACGATGAAAATATTTTTGTGAAACCTGTTTATTTTACATATTTTATACAGTGATACAATTTTTATGAAATCCACTTTTTTCATGGGTTATACTATGATGAAATGATAAATTGTATATAAAACACATTTCTTTTCCATGGGTTATGCTATAATCTAATTGCTATGAAACTTATTTATTCTTATGGGTTATAATACAGTTAATGTTTTATGATCTTGTGAAATATATATGTATAGAATATGTAATTTGTGGCACCCATATCTCCCTAAAATTCATTGAGTGATGATGTATAAACCATGGGTAAATATGATATTCCTAAAACTGATTAAATGTTCACAATATTAAGTGTTAACCTGATTACATATTTATAGTGTTATGTATGGGCCTTGATTTCATGTCCATAAGGTTTTTTGTGGACCATGTTTCATGTCCAAAAGTTTATGTGAGGACTTAATTTCTTGTCCTTAACATAATAAGAGAACCAATTTATAATTATCCATATTCACAATGTTATAATCTTATGCACACATCACAAATATATTCCTTATTCCAATATTATGTTCCCATGTTTTATGTTCTTTTATTCTATTGTGTAACGCCCCGACCCCAGCTACCCAGAGTCGGTGCATTACTTCGTAACATTGGCATGATCACAAGAAAGATCAAATCTCGAAAGACCGATTGGTTTAGTAGCCTTGGAAACACTAGTTATATTCATAAATTTTTACATTACATTTCAAAGTGAAAAACTACTACAACAACAAAGTCTTCATATCCACACTATTAACCCCTCATAATATCCCTGCAAGTCAATCATAATTTACTTCTTCACTACCTGGGAAAAATAAAACATAGAAAAGGGGTGAGCTCAAATTCCCAGTAAGGATAACAATATAGCGGAACATTCAAAATAAGCATAAACATTTAAGGAAATGAATTACTAAAACAAAAGCCTTTTAAACATAAACTTCAACATAGTATGGAAAAAGTAAAATGAAATAATGCCATTTACTTATTCACATGGATATTCTACTAATCGAATAATCACATGAAAAATCAATAACCACTTTCATAATGTTGGAATGCATAATGCCAGACTATCATAACCACATAGCCAAGGCCTCGTGCCAAGACTACAAATAAGATTTTTTCAAGGCCTTGTGCCAAGACACTAGTTTGTCTCATGAGACCTACCGATGCATCGAGGAGCTATAGCGGGCTCCACCCGTCACTTATTAAGTCCAATGCATTCCCATATGAAAAGGTTTAAACATAACATAAACATTCGTATTAAAACTAGCATACGAAATGTCAATAATTTCACCATAAACTATGAATGGTATAAAAATAGAACATCCATAGTCAAACATATCACAAAACCTTCAATATAATATAGAAGTTTTGTATCATAATAAATCAACTTCAAATAATCTTAAAATCCGTCAAAGGATGTTGACATAGATGAAATCAAAATTCTTTTTAAAGAAATATCTCCTTTTATTTTGAAATCATTTAAGATCCATATAAAATAAAACATTTTCTTTGAAAATATTCTTATAAGCTTCTAAGTAAAGCTTTGAAGATTTTATAACGGCGTAAAATAACCGCACCCGCCGCATAAGTTAAAAAAAACATTCTTACCTCAATTCTGTCGAAAAGGTTAAAAAAGACCTTGTTTTGAAAACGACGGAAAGATTCCTTTATAAACCTCTTATAAAAAGTCAAACAAGGGTATAAATGACTTTAACCCATATTCTAGTAAATAGTAAAAATGTTTTGAAATGCATTTTTAAGAAACATGGATGTGGATGATAAAGAGATCCCAGTAGATTATTACATATAAACAACCTCGGATAATGAAGAGATTGTGAAATAACCCTTACCTTGTACTTTTCCTTGGTTGGGGTAGGTTAACCTCCTGTATAATAGTGAAATAATTGTTATTAAATTATAAAAGAATCATATACATTAATATGATATCATATATGATCTTTTAATATTGATTTGATAATATCTTAGTATTATCGTCGTTTCGTGTGTTAACTTACTCATTTTCTTTTATATGTTTTGTTACATAAGTCATGTTTTTTTTATCTTATTCATATCTAGAATGATATAAAGTCCTTAAACATCATTTTTAAATCATTAAATGATAATTATACTTGAATGGATACGATGGAGAATGAATCTCATCGCGTTCGTGGAGACGGTAGTCCGTACGTACGCACGAACGCTACTTCCATTTAATTTTTATTTTAAAAGAATCGAATCCAAATGATACATGGGTATATTACTATTCCAGTATAATATAATATTTTATATATGTTACTTAAGTTCATTAACACCATCCTTTATACGTTCCATGTGTGGTATGAACGAGTCATATCATTTTAAGGGGGCGGTAGTCCGCACTTCCTCAAATGAAATTATCGTATGTATATACAACATGAAACGAATAATGGTATTAAATAAAATGGAATTACAGAAGCTTATATATAAAATATATATCATTAATATCATATTTAATTATAGTTCCATCATAATGGCCACCATGAGAGGCGGTAAGATGTATTTGAACAATCATCGTTTCGTGAGGCGTTAGTTTGCCATCCACAGAAACATTATGTTCATCATCCATTAGATGGAGTTGTGTGTATGTGTAGTTGTAATCCTTCTTATAACAACATCCTAGTATATTGAGGATACTGGTGTTGTTACAAAAGAAAGGAAATAAAAAGAGTTTGGGGGTTGGAGAAGCAAAATAAATGAAAATAATTTAAGAGAAATCGTTACCTTTAATTTAGGTAACTCACTTTGGTTGGAACCAAAGGACTTCTTGAAATGATTTCTGCCTAAGGGTAAGCTTCAAGGAGGAGGATAGGGATGTGGGGAGCTTAGTTGGGCAGATTTGGGACGAGCCAAGTGGCTTGAGAGGTGGGAGGAATGAGTAGAAGTGGTCTCCTTTTATAAGGGAGAGGAGGGGCTCTTTAGGAAAGTGTGAAAGTATTACTTTATAATATATTTTTATTCGGTTTATAATGGTCCAAAAATCATTGAGGTCGAAGATAAGATGACTCATATTCTAAATAACATCAACCAATAAGAATTGGACAGGTTTTAGATAATATTTTAATCATTATAATCTTATATATTTAAATGATTTATTAATGAGGTAAACATTGCATCATTATTGTGTCATTAATAATTTAAATTATTTGATGTCTAAAATTTATAAATAAACTATAATTATGTAGGAAATCTTTTTATCTTTCTAGTGAATATTTATAATCGAAAAGCCAACATGTATAACCCTATGTAAAAATTGTTCTTCTAAAAGATGTAAGCTTATGCCATTTTTATTTTTATTTTAACTTTATTAATATAATGTGTCATTATCACTTACAAGTGGATCCATGGGGTCCCAAAACAGACCCAAAGATGCCCATGGTAGACCATGTATCAACCAATAGGGTTAAGACACGTTTTAGGGTAATTTAGTATTATTATAATATTATTTTTTTAACCCTTATTTACTGGATTTACCCTTTAACCATGGTAAATAAAATATTTACCGCAGTAATTATTCAAAATGTGTAAAAATAAAAGTTACCTATTTACATAATTTGGACATCCTGATTCCAAATATGGAATCCATTTTCCTAAATTCAAAACACAGAAGTGGCAGAAATTAATTTAAAATTAATTCCCGCTGTCAAAACAAAAAGCGTGTTTTTAAGAGGTAATAACTATCAAAAGATTGACACTTGTTTATGTTCGGTTTAATTGTAAAATTATGTCCAATGACCAACATTATATTAAATGGTAAAAATATATTCTAAATATACTTTAAAACCACTCAAATTCACAATTTATCACTATTAATTATTTTGATTAAAAAAGTTGTTTTTAATTAAAATTTAGTAATTTTCACTATTCATCAAAATATGAAAGTTATCCGAAATGTACCAAAATTTCACCCTAGGCTAATTTTGATATTCCGAATCCAAAAATGAAGTCCATTTTCAAATATAAAATATATATAATTTCAAAAAGTAGGTATTAGTATTCACAACAGCTAGTTTAATTAGTTGTGGTGTGTGTTAGAACTCGAGGTTGCGTACAACACACGCTATCGCATTATTCGATGGGAAACGTACCGTGGAAGCTTGGGGTGTTACATTCTCCCCTCCTTCAAATAATTGCGTCCTCACAATTTCTGGAATACTTATTACATGAAAAGACTCGGGTGGTTCTTCATCATAAGTTCCTCGGGTTCCCACGTTGCCTCTTCCATCTTATGGTTTCTCCACAAAACTTTTACCAGACGCGTCGTCCGGTTTCTCAGTACTTGTTCTCTTGTATCAAGAATCCTGACGGGCTCTTCGCAATAAGACAGATCGGGTTCCAGTTCTAATTCCTCATAGGTGAGTACATGCGTTGGGTCAGGCATGTATTTTCTCAACAGAGATACGTGGAACACATCGTGAACTTTGGAGAGACTTGGCGGCATTGCCAATCGGTAAGCTACAGCCCCAATTCGTTCTAGAATTTCGAAAGGTCCGATGTACCTGGGACTCAATTTACCTTTCTTACCAAAACGTATGACTCCCTTCCATGGATATACCTTTAGGAAAACATGATCACCGACCTGAAATTCCAAATCCTTCCTTCGATTATCGGCATAGCTCTTCTGCCTACTTTGAGCTGCTTTGATGTGCTTTTGGATTACCTTCACCTTTTCCACCGTTTCCTCCACCAGTTCTGGTCCTACAAGTTTTCATTCACCAACGTCATCCCAACAGGTTGGTGTACGACATCTCTTTCCGTATAACGCTTCATATGGTGCCATCTGAATACTCGAATGGAAGCTATTGTTATAGGAAAATTCTACTAGTGGTAAATATTGATCCCACATACCCTGAAAATCAAGTGAGCAAGATCTCAACATGTCTTCTAAGGTCTGAATAGTCCGTTCTGATTGTCCGTCTGTCTGAGGGTGGTAAGCAGTGCTCAAATGAAGTTCAGTATCCAGGGATTTCTGAAAACTTTTCCAAAATCTTGAAGTAAAACGGGGATCACGATCAGAAACAATCGATAGGGGAACTCCATGAAGTCTCACAACTTCATTAATGTATAGTCTTTCTAGACGTTCCAGGGGTAGATCTTCTCTTATAGCAAGAAAATGTGCTGACTTGGTAAGACGATCAACAATAACCCATATTTCATCGTTCCTTCTAAGAGTCTTTGGTAGCCCCATGACAAAGTCCATCGTAATATTGTCCCATTTCCACTCCGGTATGGGAAGAGGTTGCATGACTCCTCCAGGCTGTTGCCTTCCAGCTTTCACTTGTTGACAAACCATACATCTTGACACAAAATCAGCAATCTCCCTCTTCATGTTGTCCCACCAAAAATGTTCCTTCAAATCTCTATACATTTTGGTGCTCCCAGGGTGTATAGAGAAATTGGAACTATGAGCG
The DNA here is from genome assembly GCA_963277665.1 of Viscum album. Taxonomy (NCBI): domain Eukaryota; kingdom Viridiplantae; phylum Streptophyta; class Magnoliopsida; order Santalales; family Viscaceae; genus Viscum; species Viscum album. The sequence continues at coordinate 1,769,013,430 of OY728141.1, read as the reverse complement.
TCATCCAGCAATTCCCTTTTTAGATCAGGTATATTGGGAACACAAAGTCTCTTCCCGAATTTCAAAATTCCATCTTCATACACAAAGTCTCTCAATCTCCCATCATTCACAGCATTAATCTTCTTCTGAAATTCTTCATCATCGGTCTGGGAACTCTTAATCCTTTCTAGTAAAGATGGTTTGGAAACCATTTGAAAAGCATTGATGTTTCACCTTCCCTGGTTATTCCCATGTCCATCTTCTCTAGATCCATGAAAATTGGATCCCTTTCAATTCTCATCATGTTCAGAACTCCATGGTCTTTTCTGCTCAAAGCATCTGCTACTTTGTTTGCTTTCCCCGGGTGGTAGTGTATCGTGCAATCATAATCCTTGAGTAATTCAAGCCATCTCCTTTGCCTCATGTTGAGTTCTTTTTGTGAGAAAATATACTTCAGACTCTTGTGATCAGTATAAATCTCACATTTTTCACCATAGAGGTAGTGCCTCCATATCTTCAAAGCAAAGATCACAGCTGCTAACTCAAGATCATGAGTAGGATAGTTTTGTTCATGAATTTTCAACTGTCGTGATGCATAGGCAATAACTCTATCATTCTGCATAAGGACACAACCAAGTCCTTTCTTTGATGCATCACTATAAATAACGAACCCATCATTCCCCGATGGTAGAGTCAATATAGGAGCATTGACTAATCTTCTCTTCAGTTCTTCGAAACATTCTTCACACTCTTTTGTCCAAAAAAATTTAACCCCTTTACGTGTGAGCTTCATTAATGGGTTAGCCAATCGGGCAAAATTCTGGACGAAACGTCGATAATAACCTGCCAAGCCAATAAAACTACGTACCTCAGTTATACTCGTAGGTGCTGGCCATTCTTGGATTGCTTTGGTCTTAGAAGGATCAACAGAGATTCCATCTTTAGAGACAATATGGCCAAGAAAAGAAATCTCCTGAAGCCATAATTCACACTTGCTAAACTTTCCATATAATTCATGCCTCCTTAGAGTCTTCAAGATAATGCGCAAGTGATTTTCATGATCTTCGTAGGTTTTGGAGTATACCAAGATATCATCAATAAATACCACCACAAATTCATCGAGATACTCCTTGAAAACTCTATTCATCAGATCCATGAATACAGAGGGTGCATTAGTCAATCCAAACGGCATTACAGTAAACTCGTAATGCCCGTACCTGGTTCGAAATGCTGTCTTCGGAATGTCTTCCTTCTTTACACACAACTGATGGTATCCAGATCGAAGGTCAATCTTTGAAAAGTATTGAGCTCCATGCAGTTGGTCAAATAAATCATCAATACGAGGTAGGGGATACTTGTTCTTTATCGTTATAGCATTGATCTCCCTGTAGTCGATACATAACCTCATAGATCCATCATTTTTTTAACAAAAAGAACAGGGGCTCCCCATGGAGAAACACTAGGGTGAATAAATCCCTTATTACTCAATTCCTCTAGTTGTTTCTTTAGTTAGACTAACTCTACAGTGGCCATTCTATAAGGGGTCTTCGATATAGGCCTTGATCCAGGAATCAAATCAATAGAAAACTCAACTTCTCGTTCTTGAGGATGTCCAGGTAAATCTTTTGGAAATACATCTACAAATTCTTTCACAACAGGTACATCCTCTATTTGAACATTCCTTTCCTCACCGATAGTTACTTCATTTTCTTCCTCCCCAATAATTGAATTTAGTTGAGCTACTGAGGGTGGATCTAAATAAGAATTAGGTGGTGACGATTCTTCTCTAAAAATAAGGTGTTCCTTATCATTATCATCAAGAATCGTAACCTCTTTCTTCTTACAATAAATCTTCGCATCATAGTCCGAAAGCCAGTCCATACCGAGGATTATATCATACTCAATCATAGGTATGACGATGAGATTAGCAGATAAAGAAAATTTATGTGCTCTAATGGGGACTGATTCACAAAACTTTGTTGCAACGATACTTCCCTTAGGAGTTTTAACTGACAACTCCCTTATTAAATCAAATTGGAAATATCTAATTTTCTTAGCAAACTGGGAAGATATGAAACAATGTGATGATCCAGAATCAAATAATGCATTTTCTAAACTTGAGGAAACCATTAAATTACCTTCCACCACGTCTTTCGGAGCTTCTACCTCAGCAGTAGTGATAGCATAAGCCTGGACTTGATCCCTTGGCCTTTTCTGAGGTAAGTTCTCCTGACGCTTAGGACATTCATTTTCATAATTCCCCATCTCCCTGCAATTGTAGCACTGAACGTTGGTATCTTCCTTCTTCCCCTTGCAATCATGAGCTTGGTGGCCTTTTTCACCACACTTGTAACAGACTCCCATTCCCTTCAGGCAAGTACCGGGGTGTTTCTTCCCACATTTACCACATGATGGATATTCAATCTTTCCTTTCTTCCCCTTATTTCCATTCCCAGATTGATCAGCAGGTCTCTTCTTCTCTTGCTTTGCTTTAAAGTCATAAGACTTAGAGAATTCCTTTTCGGTCTTGATAGCACATGAGACAATGTCTTCGTACGATGAAAAGGATTGTGAGACTAATGCTCGACGGAGAAATGGTTTTAACCCATCAAAGAAACGATCAATCTTACTTCTTGGGTTGCGTATATAATCTCCAGCATACCTCGCTAACCTTGTAAAGTTAGCCTCATACTTTGTGACATTATCATCCTCCTTTTGTCTCATACTTAGAAATTGCCTTTCCATATCCGCTCGATGGTCGCGAGGGAAGTATTTTTCTAAAAACAGATCTTTGAACTCCCTCCATTCCATATTTGATACTTCATCATCTTCCTTCATGTTTTGAATCAATGACCACCATTGATCAGCATCTCCAGTGAGGCGGTAAACTGCCATGATAACTTTTTCCCTTTCACTGCTCCCCAAAGCCTGAAATATTTTCTCTAGGGAAAATATCCATTGCTCAGCTACTAAGGGATTTGTATTCCCATTGAACGTTGGTGGTTGTTGTCTCATGAATCGATCTAACATTGATCCTCCACGCTGCGGATCAGGGTGCTCCATACGGGTAAGGTTATTATTCATAACCTGAGTAAGTTGTCCCAGTATGGTGATTAACTGATCAGCACCAGTTGCATCACCAGCCCCACTATAATTATCTTGAGAAGGAGGGCAATCCCTACATGGAGTGCGTGCATTGATACGGTTTCCATTTCTTCCACTAGGCGCCATTTCTAAACAATGGCATAAACTAGATCAGTTTATGAATCAAAATACATAATCCTATACTTATAAAACACTTAACATAAATTGAACTATTTATGGATATAATCCATAATCATAAAAATGTTTTCTTTGAGGAAGTATATACTCATAAACCCTTCATAATGATTTGTAAAGAAAATGAGAGTTATCCTAAGCATATCCCTCGGGAGTGTCATAACCAAGAGTGCAGCAAGGCCCGTTGTCGTGCACCAGTTCCCGTTCGACTCTAGCTCAAAGCGGTGTTTTCGGGATTTACCCCTAGGTACATCTGTGCCAGAGCCGCCTCTACCTGCTCGTATCCAGACAGGGATGTATTGCTCGGAAAACTCACAAAATCTCTACAATACCAAAATTATAGGAAGTTCTTCTATACTAATCCTCAAAGTTCATCTTAGGTCTACGTGCTCTAATCAGAGTTTATCTAAATCTAGCTTCCAAGGTTTGTACTAAACTTCCTCTGATACCAACTGTAACGCCCCGACCCCAGCTACCCAGAGTCGGTGCATTACTTCGTAACATTGGCATGATCACAAGAAAGATCAAATCTCGAAAGACCGATTGGTTTAGTAGCCTTGGAAACACTAGATATATTCATAAAGTTTTACATTACATTTCAAAGTGAAAAACTACTACAACAACAAAGTCTTCATATCCACACTATTAACCCCTCATAATATCCCTGCAAGTCAATCATAATTTACTTCTTCACTACCTAGGAAAAATAAAACATAGAAAAGGGGTGAGCTCAAATGCCCAGTAAGGATAACAATATAGCGGAACATTCAAAATAAGCATAAACATTTAAGGCAATGAATTACTAAAACAAAAGCCTTTTAAACAAGAACTTCAACATAGTATGGAAAAAGTAAAATGAAATAATGCCATTTACTTATTCACATGGATATTCTACTAATCGAATAATCACATGCAAAATCAATAACCACTTTCATAATGTTGGAATGCATAATGCCAGACTATCATAACCACATAGCCAAGGCATCGTGCCAAGACTACAAATAAGATTTTGTCAAGGCCTTGTGCCAAGACACTAGTTTGTCTCATGAGACCTACCGATGCATCGAGGAGCTATAGCGGGCTCCACCCGTCACTTATTAAGTCCAATGCATTCCCATATGAAAAGGTTTAAACATAACATAAACATTCGTATTAAAACTAGCATACGAAATGTCAATAATTTCACCATAAACTATGAATGGTATAAAAATAGCACATCCATAGTCAAACATATCACAAAACCTTCAATATAATATAGAAGTTTTGTATCATAATAAATCAACTTCAAATAATCTTAAAATCCGTCAAAGGATGTTGACATAGATGAAATCAAAATTCTTTTTAAAGAAATATCTCCTTTTATTTTGAAATCATTTAAGATCCATATAAAATAAAACATTTTCTTTGAAAATATTCTTATAAGCTTCTAAGTAAAGATTTGAAGATTTTATAACGGCGTAAAATAACCGCACCCGCCACATAAGTTAAAAAAAACATTCTTACCTCAATTCTGTCGAAAAGGTTAAAAAAGACTTTGTTTTGAAAACGACGGAAAGATTCCTTTATAAACCACTTATAAAAAGTCAAACAAGGTTATAAATGACTTTAACCCATATTCTAGTAAATAGTAAAAATGTTTTGAAATGCATTTTTAAGAAACATGGATGTGGATGATAAAGAGATCCCAGTAGATTATTACATATAAACAACCTCGGATAATGAAGAGATTGTGAAATAACCCTTACCTTGTACTTTTCCTTGGTTGGGGTAGGTTAACCTCCTGTATAATGGTGAAATAATTGTTATTAAATTATAAAAGAATCATATACATTAATATGATATCATATATGATCTTTTAATATTGATTTGATAATATCTTAGTATTATCGTCGTTTCGTGTGTTAACTTACTCATTTTCTTTTATATGTTTTGTTACATAAGTCATGTTTGTTGTATCTTATTAATATCCAAAATGATATCAAGTCCTTAAACATCATTTTTAAATCATTAAATGATAATTATACTTGAATGGATACGATGGAGAATGAATCTCATCGCGTTCGTGGAGACGGTAGTCCGTACGTACGCACGAACGCTACTTCCATTTAATTTTTATTTTAAAAGAATCTAATCCAAATGATACATGGGTATATTACTATTCCAGTATAATATAATATTTTATATATGTTACTTAAGTTCATTAACACCATCCTTTATACGTTCCATGTGTGGTATGAACGAGTCATATCATTTTAAGGGGGCGGTAGTCCGCACTTCCTCAAATGAAATTATCGTATGTATATACAACATGAAACGAATAATGGTATGAAATAAAATGGAATTACAGAAGCCTATATATAAAATATATATCATTAATATCATATTTAATTACAGTTCCATCATAATGGCCACCATGAGAGGCGGTAAGATGTATTTGAACAATCATCGTTTCGTGAGGCGTTAGTTTGCCATCCACAGAAACATTATGTTTATCATCCATTAGATGGAGTTGTGTGTATGTGTAGTTGGAATACTTCTTATAACAACATCCTAGTATATTGAGGATACTGTTGTTGTTACAAAAGAAAGGAAATAAAAAGATTTTGGGGGTTGGAGAAGCAAAATAAATGAAAATAATTTAAGAGAAATCGTTACCTTTAGTTTAGGTAACTCACTTTGGTTGGAACCAAAGGACTTCTCGAAATGCTTTCTGCCTAAGGGTAAGATTCTAGGAGGAGGAGAGGGATGTGGGGAGCTTAGTTGGGCAGAGTTTGGACGAGCCAAGTGGCTTGAGAGGTGTGAGGAATGAGTAGAAGTGGTCTCCTTTTATAAGGGAGAGGAGGGGCTCTTTAGGAAAGTGTGAAAGTATTACTTTATAATATATTTGTATTCGGTTTATAATGGTCCAGAAATCATTGAGGTCGAAGATAAGATGACTCATATTCTAAATAACATCAACCAATAAGAATTGTACAGGTTTTAAATAATATTTTAATCATTATAATCTTATTTATTTAAATGATTTATTAATGAGGTAAACATTGCATCATTATTGTGTCATTAATAATTTAAATTATTTGATGTCTAAAATTTATAAATAAAATATAATTATGTAGGAAATCTTATTATCTTTCTAATGAATATTTATAATCGAAAATCCAACATGTATAACCCTATGTAAAAATTGTTCTTCTAAAAGATGTAAGCTTATGCCATTTTTATTTTTATTTTATCTTTATTAATATAATGTGTCATTATCACTTACAAGTGGATCCATGGGGTCCCAAAACATTCCCAAAGATGCCCATGGTCGACCATGTATCAACCAATAGGGTTAAGACACGTTTTAGGGTAATTTAGTATTATTATAATATTATTTTTTTAACCCTTATTTACTGGATTTACCCTTTAACCATGGTAAATAAAATATTTACCGCAGTAATTATTCAAAATGTGTAAAAATAAAAGTTACCTATTTACATAATTTGGACATCCTGATTCCAAATATGGAATCCATTTTCCTAAATTCAAAACACATAAGTGGCAGAAATTAATTTAAAATTAATTCCCGCTGCCAAAACAAAAAGCGTGTTTTTAAGAGGTAATAACTATCAAAAGATTGACACTTGTTTATGTTCGGTTTAATTGTAAAATTATGTCCAATGACCAACATTATATTAAATGGTAAAAATATATTCTAAATATACTTTAAAACCACTCAAATTCACAATTTATCACTATTAATTATTTTGATTAAAAAAGTTGTTTTTAATTAAAATTTAGTAATTTTCACTATTCATCAAAATATGAAAGTTATCCGAAATGTACCAAAATTTCACCATAGGCTAATTTTGATATTCCGAATCCAAAAATGAAGTCCATTTTCAAATATAAAATATATATAATTTCAAAAAGTAGGTATTAGTATTCACAACGGCTAGTTTAATTAGTTGTGGTGTGTGTTAGAACTCGAGGTTGCGTACAACACACGCTATCGCATTATTCGAAGGGAAACGTACCGTGGAAGCTTGGGGTGTTACATATTGTGATTTACATTTTTTGAACCGATATAATTTATTCCATGTCTCATGTTTATGAACCATGATATTATGTGTATGTTTTCAAAATGTTATGCTCATGTTCTCACAACCTTATACTCATGATATGTGGATATCACCATTGTTTTCACTTACTGATTATCAGAGCTCACCATTTCTTATGTTTCCATTCCCTAGGTTATGATGAATGATATTGTTTATAATATATATAATAAGGGTTCTAGTTATTAAAAATGTAATGGGAGATAACATATCTCAATTATTGACTAGTGGTTTATATGTACAAGTTTCCAAAGGATTTAGACCTAAATGATTCTAGTGTGGGTCATTACATTATGAAATGAATAATAATCTATTAAGATTTAATATCTATATATGATATGTCTGGATGCTTACAGTTGGTATAAAAGAAAGGATTAGTTAAACATTGGAAACTAGGATGAGAAATGTTTAGTGATATCCATGGGGATATTTATATGGATATGTCTAGTGATATGTCTACGTATAATTATAAGGATGATTAAAAGTGCAGGAAAATATTTTGTAATTTTGTTAAAGGATTGAGTGAATGGTTTTAATGAAATTACATCTATGTCTAAATACCACAAGGGGATGTGGATCTAGATTATAGGTACCTAGTAGTAATAACTCTAATGAGAGTGCCTTAATGTGTACCTGATTATCCCCTGGTTCAAGGAAATGGTCATTCCTATACACCTGGGTTTTTTCACTCCTGGTGAATATTCATTAGAAATTCACAAACACTTTATGAACCATCATAAGGAATTTCAATAGATGATGACTATGAATAAACTAGTATATTTTTTTTGAAAGATTAAATATAATGTGTTATAATTTACACATCCTCTATATTATTTTTCATGATTATGTGGTTCCCCAATATGAATAATGTTACTTACACTATTTTATTTTATTTTAATCAATGGCTATAACCTGAATAAAGCATGTTTATACTGAGTCTGTTGTATAATGAAATAAGTTTACTCATGAGTATCTAAATTTTGTACGATATAGACTGAAAATCTAACTGCAATGCTCATGCTACTTTCTCAACCATGATTCATACTGAAATTTTAAATAAGTAGTGCAGAGAATAACATTATATTGGTTCCTTTATGAGTCATCACCCACCTTATTTTAAAAGATCAACTAATCTGGCAGCTACTGAGAAATGGACTAGTATCACTAAAAGGGTATTTTACATTATCCAATGTTTGGAACACAGAAAATCCATTTTGAATATATATAATTTGGTAGGTGAAGCAGATCAATAGTGGAATCTCATCAAGAATATAAGAACATGGATTTTCAATGAGGTATGAATCCTTTAATGTTTTTCTCAAACTATTAATTTTATTCTTATGGGTGTGCCTAATGAGTTCATATGAGTTATGATGGTGTTTGGGGATTGTATGGAGCTGTAAGACCCAAATTTTTGGGAAAATTGATGGGCCGAACAAATAGTATAAATTGTCCCTTCAAGCCCATACGGGTTGTTAAATTGTAAGGGGTGCTTCAGTGCCTAGAAAAGGGATACATGGTATGGCCTAACCATGTGACCTAGGACGCATGTCCATTTGACTCGTCTCATACATGAGATAGATGGGTTTCTCATGGGCTGTGCATGGTTAGTCAAAACGTTTTCCTAGCCCTTGTATGGGGTGTCTTGGGATAGAGTTGGGAACACAATTGGTGCATGGTTTATCCAACCATTTGGTTAAACCATAAATCCACTTAAAAATTGAAAAAATGACCATTTCACATTAAATACATTCTATTTTCCCACCCCTTTCCCTCCTCTTGTCCAATTTGTAATACATCCTCCTACATGAGAGCTCCATCGATTTATTAACCTAGGATTTGTGTTATCTTCTCCATCCAACATCCAATTCAAGTGTTGTTTTCCCCATTGTATCACCACTGTTATTATCTTAATTTCCATTTCTTCCATACTAAGATTTATTCTCCAAATGGGAAGAAATTCTCATGTAGGCTCTTATGCCTAATTATTAGGGATTTTGTAAACAATTCTATTTTCTCCAAACCTGGGTCAATCTAAGGGACAATACTAGATGAGGAATCTATTATAGGAATATGGTAGGTGGTATATACCTTTTCCATCAATTTATAGTTTTTTATACCCTATTGTTGGTATACCACACATTGGACCTTTCCCGCATAGCTTCCTAAACTAATAAACCCATTTAATCGAATTTTAAATTCTTATTTAAGACATGAAATAACACCCTTATATAAGGTTGGAGTTTGGTGATCTCAACTTGAACCACCCATAGGGTGGTTTCATTCCATTTTTCATTAATATTAAATCCTTAGTGTGAGTTGAAATTGTTTTTCTTTACTAGCAATCAAATATGTTGTTATGGTGGTTTGTTAAAGTCTTCAATTACCTCAAACACCATTCATTTTTATAAAAAAGTAATGAAATAAATAGTCACTTGGCATGTTTCTGATTAATACATTATTAATGAAATGGCCAGGATTAGTTAACATGATAAATGGAATAAATATTGATATGGTCCATTGTACCCTTATATAAATATTTTTAATGATGAATGGAATAATAGGAAACTAATGTCGGATATATGGTACAGAACCAATATAGGACACATAGTATGATATCAATGTGGGGACTCGTGATATGGAATCGATGAGCAGGGGTCATTGTATGGAAGCGATGACACACTTTGATGCCTTATATTTCACACCATTGATCCATAATTATTATTCATCCCATAGACATGCTCTATGGGATCAACCCAGTTATTTACCATGTTTCCTATGGATGCGCTCCATGAACTTAATGAGGATTACATGGTCATTGGCCTTGGGTCATATCTCTTGTGGGTATTATACTTGATTACTCGACATGGGCCACTGATGATGTTTTATCTTACTTTATAATTGTCCCTTATTCTAGTTTCATGATCATTGTGTTATTTGATATATCCAATAGTATCCATTCTACATTAATAATTTTTATTCCGAAAATAAATTTAAACTACTTCATCTTATAAGAACAGATTGGACTAGTAATTGACACTATTAGTGGTGGCATACTGAAGGTTCTCTCGCAACAGATTCAAGCCACTATGTTCTACATGAACAGACTTCATGGATGATAGTATGGATAAGGAAAATTCACTTCATTACATTTCTTGGTTGGTTGTTGTATAGGAGTAGGGTAGAGTAGGACTGAGTTTTGGATCATGATGCTATCTGAAGATAGAATATTAATTTTTTTGTACATTTTATACATGTATTGTACAAGATGTATATTTCTATATATAACCTATAATTTTATATATCCTCGTGACATAATCATCATTTTTATATGATATTAGTCTAGGAATTTTTTATTCTTACTGTCATCTGGATGATTATGTTCTTCTATTAGTTGACATCATGCTTCCTCTGTTAGTTCATTTATGATACTATTGTATTTCTATGATCATGAGTGTATAGTCTCTCCACTATAATATTAGAGAACCTCACTGATATTTAGCCACCTTTTTTAATGGGGAGTCATGTTTTAGGCCTTATGACCCACCGACTCAGGGAACCATTTAGTGGCCCCTAAGTGGGAACATTACAAAGTGGTTTCAGAAGAGTTTTATTTTTGATTTTTCTATAAATTTTGGAATGATAAACAAGAGACTTGGAATGAGCTAGAATTTGGTAATGATCTATTCTTGGGAGTAGCTGAGCCACATATAGGGAAAACAAAATTACCTAGAAAAGGGACTTAATGTTCTAGTTGTACTTATTATTGATGATGAAATTTACCTATTGGGTGACACACATGTTATATGGTAATGATTGTGATTTATATTTTTCCCTTGTACTGGTGTGTAATGAAGATATTTATCTCATGAATTATTTTATGCATTCTGGAAGTTTACATTCTATGCATATTCCATGTCATATGGGATGCATTGATTGATTTCAAGACATATATTATCTTTTCCTTGTAAGATATAAATATTATTCCACTAATGTTTCATAGAGGGGACTATGAAACATAATTGGTTACTTAGTGTTCTTTCATAAACCTAAGAATGTTTCTTAAATAGATTAATATAGACAAATTATGTAATCAATTATGGCACATTGAGTCACAGACCACTGGTCTCATGGGATGTGAAATGTTTATAATTGTGATTAAAGGGATTATATAGTAAAATTTATAATGTGTATGTTCTTTTAATAGCTTGAAATGGTAATATATATAATTCAACAATTTAATATGTTTTGTAATATAGAAAATATTAATTTATATGACATTAAATTCTAAAAAAAGGTCACTGTTAAAAGATGATGGGAATTGAAACATAATTAGAATTTCTTCTCTAATTTCAGATTGGCCTTTTATATATCATGACCCTAGATTTATAAAAGAGTACTAGAACCATACCCAATCATAGTAGTGGGAAGTAGGAAATATCTCTTACATTCTTATGATTCTTGAGTCACTCAAAATTGCTTTTAAAAGCAGGTACATGGGTTTTATTTGTTTGTAGGAAGGGATGTACCTATCATATTCTCATATATGTGATATTTCATTACCAAATATTGTTTGAGGTTTTTAAATTATATTTATTTAATTATACCCCCATTATATCCATGAGTTTTTTACCAGATGGGTGGCGATGACCATGCTCCACAGGTGGTGGGCCTTGGGCCACTAGTAGATCCTCCATTATTTCAACTTGCAGCACTACCATTTATTCCTGATATGAGCACTGATTCCCAATTATGAGAGGGTTTCCTATATTTTATTAATACTTTTTAGTGATCCCAGTAGCCTTACTACACTATGGAAGAGTTGGTGATTCACTTTAATCATCACAATCCACCAACTTTCTCAAGGGATTGGGGCCTATTGGCTACTGATATTTGGTTTGAGATAGTATTGTCTATATTTGAGTGCCTGAAGATGAATCCAAAAAGGAGGTTCATGCTCACTTTGTATATGCATTGGGGAGCTTCCAAGTATTTTTCGTATTTACTAACCTAGTTTTATTGTCATCGAGATATGGTTTGTAGGGATTTATAATATAGTTTTATGACTATATTTTTCCTCACACATTAAGGGATTTACGGGTAAGATTTTATGCATTTGGGTAGGGTAATATGTCTGTTATAGAATATTCGGCTCAGTTTATAGTGATTCAGAACTCTGAACCTCTCTTTCTTTCTAATGATCTATATAGGGGGAGATAATATGTGTAAGGGATCAAGAATGTTATTCAGTCATAGGTGATAGATTTTTAGTTGGATACTGTATCTGAAATAGTAAATTAGGCACTTATTATGGAATTTAACAATAGGGATGTTGGGGGTGAAGAGCAATGTAGATAAAATTATCCACTTGATGATGTAGTGTTAGGTGGTAGGAAGTGATTTTTGAAACCTATTGTGAGGAAAATACCATCCAGATCATGAGTGTTTGTAGTTTTATTTTCTGCCTCCAGTTTGGGAGGCATGGAAACATGAGGGGATAGTGTGATAGAAACCAAGTTGAGTGCCAATATTACTGTAGGATGGTCCGTATACAATTTTTGTCTAGGACCATCCCTCTATTAGTTAGTGAGATGTGTTCAACACTAACTATAGGTTTAGGAGTAGGATTCTTAGCTCCACATCAGGCAATGAGGTAGAATAGTAATGGTTGTTCAGGATGAGGAGATGGTCATGTCTAGGGAGTTTAGACATTAGATGCACTATTAATCAATGGTGGGACTGCACATGGTAGACAATTTGCTTCTCAGGGATATGGTTTATGAAAGATATATTTAGTACAACCTATTCGTAAGGAGTAGAGCACTGTGTCATCTATAGTGAGATGTAAAATATTAGTAACCTAGAATCTAGTATCTTTACTTTTGGTTATGAGTGCCTCAAATTCTATCATTTCTATGAAAAATGTGGAAGGATGTAGGCTTGAGATTTAGCGTTTCAGTGGTATTATGGATTTGGATACTTCATTGGGAGTACGATCAGAAAGTACACACCATTGTAATAAATTTCCCCTTGAAATTAGTGGTTATCATTTTCTATGGGATCTCTGTATCCTCAAAATTATTGGATTATATTTCATAATTTGAATGGACGAGTTGGAACCTTACCATAACCATTTCAATATTTATCACTTGAGGGTATCCTTCACATCACTAGAGGTTGATATAAGCACCAACAAGGAAGAAAGGCATGCCAATGATATTTGAGATGGTCACGAGCATCATAGATTAGGTGGAGTGTTGTCCTAGATAGCTATCCTCTATGTATATGATTAAGGAATGATTCAGACTGATTTTCTTACTATCACTAATCATTTGTTGAATGTTTTATTGGAAACCTTTTGGGACTACCTCTAGAGAGAGAGAGAGAGGTAAATATTACTATATAAGTAGTTTCAAGGGATGAAAAAGAATCCATCCCTTCTTATAGGATGGCTTCTACTGAGTTGTAGTGGATCAATAGGTAAGTGAAGGACTTGAAGAAAAATTCTTTTACACAACCAAAATATTCTATGTGGGGTTCTTTGATCCGTTTTCCCATGAAGGTTTATGGAACCCTCGGTATTTTTGTGGATTATCAAAAATTGAATCCATTGATAGTTAATAAATGATTTCTTTTTTGACATATAGATGGAATCTCTAGTCATCTAAGTGGATATCAAGATTTCTTTGAATTTTATTTGAGGTTCTGTTATCACTAGGTGCATGTCAAGCTGGCAGATATACCACGTACCGCATTTCTTAGAAGGTACAGAATTCTAATTATCTAATAATACCATTCAGTCTCACTAACATGAAAAACTTTTTAATGGACTTTGGGGAATAAGTTTTCCACCTATATCAAGACTCCTTTATGGTGGTTTTTGTGGATGAAATCTTGGTGCATTCTCAGAATCAACATGCGCATTCCAAACACCTTAACAACATTCTGAATATAATGGGAGGGAATAACTATATTCAAAGATAAAAAAAATTATTTAAGGACAAATAATGTTTACTTATTAGGTCACATAAAATTAGAGATAAGAGTGTCTATGGAACTAGAGAAGGTGAGGGTTTTGGTTTCTTAGTAGCATCTCAAGAATACCTTTGAAATTTGAGATTCTTAGGACTATCTGATTATTACAGGGGATTTGTCCAATAATTTTCATGTCTACTTAAACATCTCATGGATGTAACCAAAAAGGGGGTGAGTTTAAATGTTATGAAGCATGTGAAAAGGCATTTCTGGAGATGGAATTCATGTTGACTATATCTCTAATCCTAATCCTTCTAGATCTTGGAAGAATCTATATAGTTTCCTCTGATGCACTAGGAATTGGGTTTTGAACTATCCTAATGTAGGTGGCTCGAGCCATGGAATACTGATCTCAAAAGTTAAGACATTTTTAGTTAAATAAACTGATACAAAACTTTGATATAGATTTAGTTGTTCATGCCTTGAAATGTCATAGGAACTATTTACTGGGAGAGTATTTTGTTGTGTAAATAGATCAGAAAATCCTTAAATACATATTTACATACCTCAAATTAAATCTTAGGTAGTTGGGGTGGGTAGAGTATCTTGATTATTTTGATTTTGATCTATCCTATACACCTGATAAGGGAAATCTAGTAGCTGATGATCTAAGTATGAAGACTCAGAATCAAGTAATATGGTTGGCTATTAGTGAATGGAAATTAACGGCCCTATTCTCTAAGATACACTTGGAGGTGCAGTATAGTCACAAGAAAAAATTTCTCTCATCTGTATCAATGATTTCAAAATTTCTAAATAGGGATAATATTATACAATTACTAGATAATAATCTCTTTGTCCAAATGGAGAGCATGGAAGGTGAGGACCCGCCACTTGGTCAGTCCATTGGTGAGGATAAAATTATGCATTTTCAAGGTCATGTATGGGTTCAAGTAGATGTATGAGAGGATTTTATGAATTAATATCATGCCTACACTAGGGTAATGAATCATGGTCTTACCAAGATGTATTGAGATATATGCTGCTAGTATTGGTGGTATAGTATGAAGTAGAAGATAGTGTGGTTTGTTACTTGGTGATCCACCATTCAATAAGTGAAGGCATAACATTAGTGACCAGTAGGGATTTTATAGAATTTTACCATAACCAAATGGAAAGGAAGTGATGTCCCCATGGATATCAGGTATGGGTTACAAAGGTCACCATGATTTAGTGATGTTATATGGGTCATTATGGACAGGCTGATGAAGGTCACCCACTTTTGGCATATCATGGAGAACTTCTTAGTAGATGAGATTGGGAGGATTTACATTAATGATATTGTATTCCTTCATATGTTCGTTCATAATGGTGTATTATATAGGGTCACCCAGTTTACATCTTGTTTTAGAAATCTTTTATAGAGGGAATTGGGTTCCTAGGGGATTTTTGAGAAAGACATAAAACCCTCAGACTGATGGGAAATCAGAGCACACAAAATAGGTCTGAGAGGTCATTCGTAAAGAATTTGTTCTTGATTTTAGGGGATTTTGGTAGAAAAACATACCCATAGTTGAGTTTTGATACAATAATAGCTATTAGGAGTCTATATAGATGGTTCCCTCTGAGGCCTTGTATGGTAGGCCATGGAGATCTCATCTATACTGGTAAGAGAATGAGGGGGCAGTGCTACTCAACCTACATATAATCCAAGAGACTTCAGAATAGGTATACATGATTAGGAAATGGAAGGAAATAGAACAATATAGACTAAAATCCTTTAAAAATATCCAATGGAGAACATTGGAGAATGAGGGTTTGAATCAAGTCTTTTCATATATCTCACCTAGGTTGGGGAAAGATAGATTCAAAAATAGGGGAAGTCAATGACTCCTTATGCCATGCCGTATTAGATTCTGGAGAGTGTTGCATTGGTAACATATAGGTTGTATCTACCAAAAAGGTATTGGGACATGCATGACATCTTCCATGTATATAATCCTCTCTGATATAATTATGATCTGTCACATATTATTTAGCTCGAGGATTTTGAGTTTGAGGGTGATACGGCCTTTGGGGAGCATCTTGTCTGTTTTGTTGACCGAGGAATGAATGTTCTTTGAGGCTAGTTAGATCCACTGGTATGCCAACTATGCTATCATTTCCATGTATAGGATGAGAATTAGTATTGGGAGGCTGACATATATTCCATGTTGGAAACGTTATTCTAAAATGTTACTTTATAATCCTAGGAAGGGAAATTCAATAATGAATTTCATAAAGAGGGTAGGATTATAAGAACCATGATTTTCTATAAGGTATGCATCCTTTAGATATTGGGCTAGATTAATGATTTTATCCTTATTGGTGTGCCTAATGAGGTATGTGAGTTACGAGGGTGTTTGGAGATTGTATGGAGCTCAGAGCCCCACCTTTTGGAGAAAATTACCAAGCCACATGATTAGTAAAAAATGTGAAACCCAGGCAATATACTTTGGTTATACCATACTATCTATTTTAGGGCATAGTAAAGGACCACACAGTCTGGTTGAGCCATAAAACCTAGGTTGTATGGTTGTTCGATTTGTCTCAGACTTGAGGTTAAGGTGTTTCACATATGCTACATAAGGATAGACAAACCATGAACTATGCATGTTCGTGGTGTGTCTTGGGAAAGATATGGGTGTGTGGTTGGCACATGTTTTGTCCAGCCATGTTCCCAGACTATCTGAACACATAAAATTTATATAAATTTCCATTTTACCTCAAATAAATTATATTATATCACCCCTTTTCCTTCTATTTCCTAATGTTTAGTGCCTACTACTCATTCAAAGATTTATGGTTATCCTAACCTTGGATTGAAGTTATTTACTCCATCCAGTGTTTGATTAAAGTTCCACTAATCTCATTGGATAAACACTTGTGATATATTCTTTTATCTTCCTTCATTTGATTTCTTCACTATATGGGATAATTTTCTCATGTAGGATCCTAAAACCTATTTTTAGGGCATTCGTCTCTTATTCTATTTTCTTCCAATTTGGGTCAAGATAAGGGCCGATACTGGATGAGGAATCTAAAACAATAATAAGGTAGGTGGTTTATACCATTTCACTCAGAGTATGTTTTTTTATACCCTGTAACAACAATACAACATGTCAAACCTTCTGCCAGTTTCTTCCAAAAAAAATAAACACTTTTATTCAATTGTTTTATTCATGATTAAAACATTCCTTAACAACCTTATTCACGGTGACATCTACTAAATCCTCCCATGGGGAAGATCTTTCCTTTTTCAATTAATATTCCACCCTTGGGATGCATTTAACTCACTTTTCTTTACTGGGAATAGAATGTGGTGTTAAGGTTGTCTGTTAAAGGTTGTATGTACCTTAAAGACATTTCTTTTTAATATGAGAGGAATGAAATGGGAATCAGTTGGCATGTGTATGATTATGAAATGGTTAATATACTGAACATTAAATTTTTATTTCAAAATAACTTTTGAAGGTAATGTGTGTAACAATACAAAATCAAACCTAAAATTCAGGAATCATAGAAATAAGGCAAAAAAATCATTAAAGAAAATACATAAACTATTGGAATCAGACGCCCTATATAGCCCCCTATTAAGTGTAATTACCATTGTATCCAAAGAGTAATTGATAACATATTCAAAATGATTATCCATATTGTACCAAGTATAGATATATTCAACCAATTTATATTCTTATTGCTTAAACCTCCTACTAATATGAAATATTTTTTAAATTCATAAACTTTTCTCCTCATTTAGATCAACTTGGATCATTCTCTCATAAATTCTATTAACCTACTCCTTTATATATTTGATTTGGATAATTCCTAATAATTATTCAATAGAGTGAATAATGGGCTCTGAGTATTTTTATTTTTATAAATCATCCTTTTATAACTTATCTTCTCAATATGCCCAACCTTTTGAGTGGAACTTCCATTATGTCACCAGTATGAACTATTCCCTTTGGAAATTTTACTCAATAATTAGATTTAAATCCTTCTCAATAATTATATTCTTTTGAAATTGGTCCTTCATGGGATAAATTTTTATTCAAATGCCTTATTTTCCTACCCCCTTTTTTCAGAACATGTTTCTATTGGTTTGGGACAGAATGAATATTATTTTTTCCTTTAGATTTTTCCCATTATAAACAATGTATCTTCCTATGTATTGGTTTCCATTTTCCACTTTCTTCATAATTGGGTTGTGAATTAAATTCCCATGTATTACCTTGAAATATTACAGTATGAGTTGAATATATTTATCATCACCTGATTCTACCTCATATTGGTATTGATCTGGTTCTTGGACATCCAGACCTTCGAAATTGTTGCCTAGATTTATTATTGGAACTTTCCTATCGGGGCTCATCCTACCTGGTGACTTCACCCATAACTCATTAGAAATAGGGGATACCTACATTGATTTTTTTATAAATATTACAATAAAAACTAAATGGTAAATCCCTCCTCACCTATTGTCGAGAGACCAATCCAGTGCACACAACCTCCGAGTAAGATGAGGTATTTGGGATGATATTTTTTAGGCCCAAGGAACCCAAGACACTCACAGCCTTAGACCGCATGTTCCTTGTCACAATGATTTCAAATGAACTCTCTCCTCTCAAATAAGAGTTTACTTCAAAACCATTTCATTACGGTCTTGCTTCTTTTCCCCAACTAGTAGAAAACCCTCCTTAGAATGAGTTTCATTTTTAATTAGTTCAGCCTCCCCGCATGTGGGAGGCACGAAAGAAACAATGCAAATAACCAAAATCCATGATTGAAATGACCCTTCAACCTATTTTCATCCCAATAGAACTTTCATTAATATTTTTTTATTTTCCAAATACCATTTCAACTAGCCATAGACATCCACCACCTTCGGATCATGCACTCCAGGGATTGACACCTTCAAAGTATCGAGAACATTTCTACCCCATTCTGAATGTTCCTTGAATAATTAATCATACACCCAAACTATACCATTATCAGAAGGACATGACCCATCCACCTCTATCATCTAATAGTATTACATGAACTCACACCTACACACTGCATTCTTGTGGCACAACATCCGACACGATGAAAAGAAATCAACCCATGTATCAAATTAAATTTGTTCCTTTTATAGTAATTATTTCCAAACAACAATCCATATATAATCAAATAGATTTCATGAAACATAAACTCCAAAACATTGTGGAAATATCCCTTGTCCTACTATCACAGTAAAGAAATCGACCAACTAAATTCCCTAATATTTGGATAATTAGGAAATTTTAGAAAGGGAGCAAGAGTTCCAAAAAACAAAACCAACTAATCGTATAAGGGGATTCACACTTTATATATAAACAATCTAACCATTTGAATAGGAATAAGTGTGATCAATTAAAGTCATTAGGGGAACTGGACTAGACTAGGATTAGATTGGTGTCTGATGTGAAGGAGATCATTTTGTACCTATTGTCAAGGAGGTTAAATATTGATTGGTTTTGAAAACACCACAATCAAAAAATGAACCTATAAAATGATCCCATTAAAGGTAGTCATTTCTACAATCATGATAACAACATCATTATAATGTTGAATGAGGTGAAAGTAAATTTTTATTTCGTGATCAAGATAAGGGGAAAACTATCAAAGAAGTTTTTCAATTTGGGATAATAGGAATGGAGGGGAAAGTGTGGAGAAAGTCAGGGTTAGAACATGGAATGAACAGGTAGAGATAGCCCCCCACAAAGGAAGAATGGGGTACCCACCCCTCAAGTGAGTATGGGACTATCATTTCAGACATCACCTCTTATGCTAGGTTTGTAGAGAAGCGGTCATAAATTCAGATCATTGTGGCCATCAACCATATGGATTAATTAAGAAATGGTTAATGAAATGGTTATGATAAGTTAAAATGGAAAACTGTATATAAATTGATATAGAACCTTGGTCCCTTATATGAATCATGTCGATGATGGATGATATAGTATGGAACTAATGTTTGATACATGGTACAGAACCAATGTGGGACACAATGTATGTAACTGATGTGGGGACTCATGGTATGGTACCTGTAGGGGGGTTTCTGTATGGAACTGATGACCCACTTGGATGTCTTCGTTTTCAGAACATATATCTAGCTTTCATGGACCACCTTGGACATTCTGCTTAGGTTCCACCGAATTCATTATCGAGTTTTATATAGATGCACTTCATGGACTCAAAGGGGACACCCTAGTAATTTTTCTTGTGTCTTGGCTCATGTCGGTCTAATACGTGATAACACATAATAGTCCACTAAATATTCTTTACCTTGATTTATAGTTTTCCCTAATTCTAGTTCCTTATTAATAGTGAGATTTGTTAGATCATAAAATATCACTTATAAATTTATCACTTATATTCCTATTATACATGAACACTACTTCAGCTTATATACATAGAATATACTTGTTATAGAATCCATTAGTGTAAGCCTACAGAGTTTTATCTCCCACCATATTTGGGCCACCTTTTAGTGTGTGAATAAACTTCATGGATATAGGTAAGGATAGGGTAATGCGGCCACTTGACAATTCCTGATTGATTGTGTCATAAGAGTAGGGGATCATAATACCAATCTATGGACAATGATGCTATCTAGAGATAGAATTTTTTTATCTTTTGATATAAGTGTTATACTGGATTCCTATTTCTATATATTTTCTATAATTTTGTATAGCCTCGTGAAATACACATTTTTTATTCTATGATATTTCCCTATGATTTTTTTTATTATTGTCATATGGATGGTTAATTTATACTACTATTTGATATTATGCTCCTTTCATTTGATTATTTATGTTAACACTATGCTAATTTGATCACGAGGGTATAGTCTCCCCACCATTCCATCATAAACCCTTTATACTAGTCAAAAGCCTCATGCATAAGGGTAGGCATTCATGGTGCATCATGACCCACCATCTCTAGGAATCAATTAGTGTCTCCTTGGATGATACATTACGAATAATACAAGAGAACATGATGAAATTTACTCCATGGAGTGGGATAGGTTTTAGAGTTTATTTTTTAATAAGTACATTCCTTTTATTCTTCACATGAAAATGGATAAGGAATTTATTGATTTAAATTAAAAGTATTATGAACCCATGAGTACCTATGAGGATTATTTTACCAGACTTATGATGTGTGCTTCATATATTATTATCCAAAAATAAAAGTAGAGTTAATCGATTCATAAATGGATTAAAACATTGTATATAAATGGATTTAGAAATAGGGACTTTTGTTACTACGAGTAAATTGATCATTATGATATGAAGTTGGAAATGGTCATTAGAGTTACACATCAATCTCAAGATTATAAATAGAAAAGAAAGATGGTGCTCCATAGAAGTTCCAATGTAATGTCACATGGAAGGAAGAAGATGTTTCAAAATCAGATCTTCCAAAACTATGTGAAGGAGCACTTAGGAAAGTTCCTTAAAGTAATATAAAGTTTTTTCAATTGTGGGAATCATAGACACTGAAAAAATTAATGTATAAGTAATGTGAAGAATCCAGTCATCAAAAGGAATAGAGAGGGAGATCAATATAATGCACTACCCACACTCTGATGATTCATGTTTAAGTAGTTTGGGAATTATGCAAATCAATTCCCTAATCAAAGGGCTAGTTTTGAGGATAAGTGAAAAAGAACTATAAATAGGAAGGAAAAAGTGATATAATGTGCAATAAAAATGGTTGAATTTAATCATGAAATTTTGGAAAAACTTATCTCCCCTCATTAGTTGGAAATTTCATGTTTTATTTTGTATGAATGGCCCCTAAGAAAATATTATTATTTATAATTTTTCTGAAATTTCATGCCATTGTCTCTCTCTATGTGGATTCTAAAATAATCAAATCGCATTTTATATTCTATCAGTGCAAGGATGAACCCAAAATTACAATTAAATTTTTTTTGTGTAAGATAAAAGATTATATGAGGAATAAAGGCATAATTAACGTTTTAAAGTCTATATATATCTATGTAAGATTAACTTAAGAGTTATGGATAACATCATGGATTTATGAGTTTAGGGTTTATCATAAGTTCATATTCATTAACACCCCTTTGAGGTTTTATGTTCTGAGAGTTTAACAAGATTAAGGATATTTTAAGAGATGCATTAGTGAATAAAAACCTTCGGTTTTATATATGTTTTAGTGATACTGTTATTTGAGGTGGAATTCCTTTACACTTTTTGGGAATATGATTAAATATACTCGTACCCTTTAGGGTTTATATTATCATTGATGTTGAGGTAATTATGGTTTCTTGTTTATTATGTTATGTAGTAAGAATACATCATTCATATTAAAGAATATTTATTCTAGATATACATTTTTATAATATACATTAAGTATTTTTTTATGGTTGCATGGTATACCACACTAAATTGTATATTATTGAGATCTGATGTTTACCTTGAAGTTTTGGAAAACTAGTCAGGAATATCTTGATATAGAGTTATATTTCAGAATTGTGGTTCATCGTTTGACAGATGGTTAGCATGAGAGAATAATAAGAAACAATAGATATGTTAAGATCTTGTTCTATGGATTTAAAACGTGGTTGGGATCAGCACCTTCCTCCAGTTGAGTTTTCTTACAATAATATGGTTCACTCAAGCATTCATATGGATCCTTATAAAGCCTTTTATGGAAATAAGTGTAGAACTCCAACATACTAGAATGAATTTTTGAAAAGAATGTGATTGGGACCCAAGCTAAATGATGAAATGATAGAGATGTTTAGATCCAATCAGGACATGTAAGGAGAGAATAAAATTAATATAATTGTTATAATGATAATCATTGATGTGATATATAATATAAAGTGATTGATAAATTGTTTCTTGGAATTTCTAAATGAAAGAAAGAAGAAAAAACTAATACCTATTTATATTCTTCCCTATGAAATTATTGACCGTATCAGAATAATAACATATCTCTTGGAATTTCTAACAAACCACTCTTTGGTTCATGATGTGTTCCATGAATATCTCCTGATGAAGTACATATTTGATCAAAAACATGTACTAAAATTATAGTTACTACCACCAAAGAATGATGTTTATTATTAGAAACTTATTGTGGGGATTCTGGATCATAAAAAGAATGTTTTGTTATATAAGACTACTCACTTGGTTAATATTTTTTTGGTGAAACCACTAGCTTCAAAAAGCTATATGGGAACCTCATAATGTAATTTGGTAGAAGTATCCTAAGTTATTTGTACCAATGTGACAAGTTCAGAAGAATAAAAATCAATTTAAGGGGGGTAGAATGAAACACCCTAATTTTTTATGAATTATGTTTTATAATAAATTAAATTTACTTGGCATCATTCATTTCCCATAACACTATGTTTAGCTCGAGATAGACGTGAAACATTGTTTTAACACACCGTGTTATATTATTAATATTATTATTTAAATGAAAATTATATAAGCTAAATACTAAACATAGAAATATGAATAGTAATAACTTATTTTTAATCATTAAGTACAATGGTTTTAAATCTGCAAAACATTTTGGTAAAAAAGTACATTTTAAAAAATTCATTAAATGTTTCAAAAATATAATTTTCTCAGAAAAATGTTTTTTAATATATTTTTAAAATAATTAATAAAAAAATGTGAAAGTTTTATATTTTTTTTGAAATAATAAAATTCATTTTTGAAATTAACATGTCAAAATTATATTTGGGTAAAATTTTAAAAATTCTCTCAAAAGATAATTTTTTTATGAATAGTAAAAATATTGGTTTTTAATAAAACATTTCATTTAAATTGATGAATTTAATAACATAATACATTTATAATAATATTTAAAACAAAAATTAGTATATATATTTATTTATTTAATTTAGGTTATTATAATCCACTTTATATTGAATTTTGGGATTAAAACATTGGTAACTTATAAAACATTTCTTCTTTAAAACCTGTATTCTCATTGCATCTGTAGGTTTAATTTTCAATTAAATTCAATAATTTATATAAGATAAAATTGGAAAAATGGAAACCATATTTGTAATTATTATAGTTTATATTATCTTCTACATTCATTGTAACATTCTTCAATAATTAATATTAAAAAATGTAATAATTATTTACCGCAATTATAGAAAAAATGGGTTTACCGTGGGTTAAACTAACAGATATAGGTTAAAATGCACAAAAAATCATAAAGACTCAATTTACATACATATTTGAAACTTAACTCTTATAGTTTCTATAATGTCACATTTTGGAGTGTTATGGATGGTGAAAAACTGGGTAGAACATTTTCTTTCCAGAAATTACAAGTGGTGCCACTAACCTTACTTTTAAAAGACCTCCCCATATCTTATCATCTTTACACTTCCAAAATTATTGGTTCATAAAATAAATTACCAATTAACTTAAAAAATTATCTCAACTCATCATATATTCGCTATTTTGTTCATAAATACAACTTAAGAAGCCTTTAGTGGAAATTGAATGATGTTTTTATAGAAGAGGCAGCATCCCTAAACTATCATTTTATTTCATTTCTTATTATAAATCGTTAAATTATTATTAAATTATGATTATATAATAAAAAAATTATCTCACATATATAGATATGTCATTATGTTAATGGAATATCCTATATCAATCTCCTCTTCCGTCAAATGGTATACAAAATCATTATTCGTGTATGCAGTTGGCTACCACCACAGAAACATATGTTATTTTTTTTATCTAAAAACCTCTCATAGATGGATATAATTAAGGATTTAAGATTTATTTATGATATATATGATATTATTATACATTTTTAATTATAATACCACATCCATCTTCTTGACTTCCAACCTGTTGGAAGATAATAACATTGCTCGTGGGTACAACAAACTACCGCCTTGCGAGCTGATGTGATGTGTTTTTAATTTCTATCTTACATGGATTGTAATAAGGATAGATTAAATGAATATATAAAATATATATAATAAAATTAAAATTATATAATTTTCGTATCACATAAACCTTCTTACATTCCATTTTGTGGGGGATACAATATTATCATTCGTAAGTACAGCAGACTACTACCGCATGAAGAGATATGGTTTGTTTTTCACTAATTATTTGTATAGTAGGTAATTCAAGTAGATTTAAATAATATATATGATATATAAAATAAATTTATTCTTTAATTTTACTATATTAACTACCATTATTTCATTTCATCCACCAAGAAAATGGAAACAACATTCAGACGTACATACGACCTACCATCTCCATGAATGATATATTTCATTTTCTCTCTGTAACGTTTATTTATTAATATAAATAAATATATAATGAATATATATTATATTCTTTTATCAGTTTTAACATTATGGAAATTATATAACCATGGTCAGTTTAGAATGACCTATAACACCAAATCGAAACATACGTAATAAATGAAGTAGTTATTACCTGAAACATAATTGTCATAAGGAATTGTGAAAAATTGGGTAATGAAAATCCATAAGTAAACAATATATGTTATAATAAATATTACTATGGTTATGTAATTGATTTTTAATAAACTTATATTTATTATTCATGTGTTTTAATTGTGTATGAAGGATTTCAAAACATAATGTAAGGAATTAATAGTCTCTCTTTTATTTCTTGGAGACAGATGAAAATTCACCACTTGTTTCTTTTGTGTGGGGGTATATACTAAACCTTAAACATGTTATACTATGCATATATTTTTTCTCAAGATATTTAATTTTTCATTTTTCTTTATTATTTATTTTTTTCCTATGATTCAAATGATTACTGAAGTGTTATGGGATTTTCATCTCAATTTGACTCATTTAAGACATATGGTTTGTTGTGAACCGATCATCTTTTAAGAAACATATATAAAAACCATTTTACATGTAATATAGTGAATATATTTATTATCATGATATTTTATGTTTTATTTAGTCATATTCTTTCATGTAGTTATGATTTATCATTACCATAATATTAATGGTTTTATGATAAAATCTAATCGTTTACCAAGATTGTTTATGTATATGATTATGATGATGAAATATAATGACTCATAACTCAAGAAACTCATGACCATTATTACCCTATAGTTATTTCCTGAAAATACAGGTTTTTCCTTTATTTTTCTCTCTTTATTCACTCAAGATTCCTAAAGAATGTTTTTATGAAAAAATAACATTATTTGTCTCTTCAATTGAAAATCCTTTTTTCATACGAATCAATTTATTCTAAAAATGGTTCTAAAAAAATTATACTACTAAAAATGATATAATAATGAAAATTGTACCCATATTTTCTATTTTGTTAAATAAATTAATAGAATATTAACATTTTTTAAAGAAAATTTCTGTTTTTATTTTACCAAAAATACGAAAGGAATCATTATTTTGACATGTACAACATGTGCATAATTTCCTGATATCATAGAAATTTTTGTTTATTTGAAGTTTCATTTATAAATTTACAGAGGTTATTTTCAAATAAAATTATTTTGAACATTTTTTCTTTTTAAAAACATTTTTTCTATGTGGAAATTTTATTTTCATCATAAAATTTTATAAATTTTTTTAAAGCTTCCATTATAAGTTTCACAGTTTTTCTCAAGGATTTTTTTTTTAATTTTCTATGAATCTTTAGTATTAAAAATATATTTTCATAGAATAGTTATCTTCATAAATAAATGTTTTGATTTTATTTTCAAAATCATTTTCTATATAATATTACAAACATTTATGTTACTTACTCTTTATTTTAAATATAATAAAAGGATTCCAGTCTTGTTATTTCTTTGAATGGTTTACCTTTTTGATGAAAAGATGTTTATGAAACCCATATATTATCAATTGGTCATACTATTGAAAAATTGTATTGTAATATTCTACTTTCTCCATAGGTTATGGTATGATGAAATGATGAAATTTATATTAATCCCACATCTTTTTCATGGGTTATGTTATGATGTAATTCTTATGAAAACACGTTATTTTTATGAGTTATGATACGAAGAAATTTTTATGATCTTGTGTCATAGAGATATATGGATTATGTGATAGGTATGAACTATATCACCCTCTAATGCATTGAGTTAATATGGATAAATTATCAATAAATATGACATGCATGAACCTGATTACATGTTCAAAGGGTTTTGCATAGATATGACGTTCATGTTCATAAGGTTATGCGTGGTGCTAATTACATGACCATACATTTTAGGGAAAAATTTCAAGTCCTAAAATAAATGACTGAATCTATTAATAACTATACATGTTAAAAATATTATAATCTTGTGTGTAATCAATAAATCAATGCTTTATTCCAATGTTATGTTCTTTGATTCCATTATGATTAATGTCTTATAAACTTCCAATATTTATTCCATGACTCATGTTTATGATCTATGATATGCATGGTATGGGTTTCCAATTTTATGATCATGTTATCATTAAATTATTCTCATGATATGTTGATATATCCCTTGATTACCCTTACTGAGAATCTAAGATAACCTTTTCTTCTGTTTACTTTCCCTAGGTTATGATGAAAGGTAGAATTTATAATATGTCAGTGAAGGGTGATAGTTATTAAAAAAATTATGGGATAAGATATATCTCACTTAGGGACTAGTTTTTTACATGTCCATGTTTCCATATACATGAGACCTAAATGATTCTATAATGGATTGCTCCGCTATATAAGGAATATTCATCTATTAAGATGTCATATCTATATATGAGATGTTGGGAACATTACACTATGCATGTGAATTGAGTTGCAATGCTCACATATCAAATACTTCAAACTCTTTTATGGTACATCACCAAATCTTGGTGTAAGCTACATCACTTTTAATCCCCATTATTTTAAAATTATACAATCACATAGGAGAGATGATTTTACTAGTACATAATATATTTTTTTTATCCAGGATTATAGACCCTTATACATAAAATGATATAAACGATAATATATGGATTGATATTTAATAAATAACCATTCAAACAATGTATTAAAATAATTAAATTAATTTCAAAATGAAATAAGACAAGAATTAATTGTTCTATGGCTCATGATTAGTTAGTAAACATTAAAATTTCTTAAAAAATTAAATTCTAAATGAATTCAAATTTTTTGTTTTCCATGAATTCTAATAAAATAAATTTTATTTTAATTCAGAAATACTTTCCATATGGTTCCAAAAGTAATTCAATGAAATTTCAAATTTTATTTAAAATAGTGTTGATTTTATTTTTTTATCTTGGCTTCCCTAGTATTGTTAACTATCTTAGAGGAGTTTTGCGTTGCGGGAAAAACCGATATGAGGGAATATATTTACCTGGGATGCATTGGGTTTGGAGAACCTAGATGGGGTGTCGGGTCATGCATCATGGATGTGGGCATGGGTGAAGAACCATATAAAAGGATTCATAATTTTAAAAAAAAATGGAAGTAGATTAAATGCAGATGACCTCTCTAAAAGGGGTTCTTTCAACACATGGGGTAGCTTAGCTACCCCATAGTCAACAACCCTTTTCTTGTTTCCAATGTGCATGTCATAGGATTGGTTTTCTTATAAAAGTTTTGTTAATGGACACCCCAAAATTCACTAATGTCTCTTATGTTTTTTTCTATGTTTTTTTACAAAAACACATGGCGTATGGATAGTTTTACCCCTTTTAATCGCATGCCCAATACTTATATATATATATATATATAATATTATATATTTTATTATATATATATAATACTGTATATATTATATATATATATAGAATTATATAAATATATATATATTAAAATGTATATTTAAAAAAAATGTCAATTATATGGGCATCCCCAATACTAATGTTTGGCTATAAAAATCCCATATGGGTAGGGTTCCGACCATTTCTTTCAGCCTGATGTCACTTATCATCAGTGATATCATCCCACACTATAAACAAAAATATATACAAAAATATATTCACTATTTTTTAATACCTACTAATTATAATTTTGAATTGGGATGAATGTAACCGGCTTACTCAATCACTAATTGATGCAAAATATTTAGAAGTGACACTGTGATGAAGACCTATTCTTGAATAAATATAAATTAAAATTTTAATCTAACTTAATTAAATTCATTCCACCATCTAATACTAATTGGAGGAACTCCAGGATTTTTTGGGAGATTCAAATATTGTATATTAAATTTTTCAGTCTTGCATTTATGTTGAAACATAAAATCAAGTACGCACTATTTTAGATTCATCAATTGGTCATGAGAAATTTAATTAATCATGAAGAAGGAAAAAATTAAAAAATAAATGAAACCCATACCTCTTTTTATTTGGATTGGAATCAAATTTCAATCACTCCTGGAGATCTTTGCTGAAGTAAACTATCATTGGATCCGTATAGATCATACAAACATGCCTCAATATAATATGTGTATGCCAATATTAAGTTTTATGGTTCCAACACAGAGAGTCGAAGAAGAATTCAAAATCCTTGTGATCAACAGAGCACCATTATTTTGGTCCAGAATAAAAAACATGGATTTTGGTACTTAGTTCAATTCTGTTTCACTCTAGAATTAAGGATAGAAGATGGAGAGGCTATAAAATGTGATGGAGTTAATAGTCCCTTGAATTTAATCTTTTCATGTCTTATATAGGTAGGCTTAATGTCATGGAAATTATACTTAGGCACCTGGATCACTCAGACCATCAATATAATTCCTTAATCAAACTAAATGAATTTGTAACTGTATTATAAATGTCAATTAAATTTTATCAAAAACTTATAACTTCAAATGTATGTTATATTATAAAACTCAAGTCATTAACTCAACTCAATTATCCCATTAAATACTTAAGTAATTTTGAAAAATATTATGTTTTTCAAACAATATTAATTTTATAATTACTTAATTACTTATGAATAAAATAAAAAAATAAAGTTAAAACTTATAATTCTAAAACTAAATAATATTATGCTTTTTTCCAATGATTAGTCACACATGGGAATAACCCAAACCCCATGGTGGGGACCACCAGGTTCTAAACTCATATTCCATTAGAATTGACCAAACTCTTGAATATGCATAGTTTGTGACCCTCTAGGTCCTTATCTCGATATCAGTGAGTAGTAAAAAATGAGGGGAGTCTAGAAACCCATGAAGTCTCGTAAGGAGAAAATGTTGAGTCCTAGCAATGAAAACCTCCAACAAACAAACACCATGTAATATAATCTTTTTTATACAAGATATCTCATAAATAAGGATGCACACATCATGTCACTAGCCTTTCTTTTTTTATTATTCATTGCACTTTCTAGATGGAATTACCTTAATCACAATGGAAATGGATTTAATAAAGGTACTATTATCTTGTTCAACTAGGCCAGAGACATCTCATCCTTTTAGATGTGATAAGATATATCTTGAACGTTCAATTAATTTAATGCCACCAATGAAGAACCCAACACATACTGCCTCACTATGTCAAAATTGGCATGGTTTGTGTGTTGCATCAATGTACATAATCAAATGATACACATGGATAATGATATCATGTCGAGAGACAAATACATGTGTTTGTAGATAATAACTACCAATGACACATGAATCGTGTGGTGTTCTTATTAGAGGGTCACTTTTCATGATATCCTCTTATTGGGATCTCTGTGTATGGAATTCATGAGAAGAAGTATAAATGATTATGATCCCTCAACACATGATATTCATATTTCATCTATAACCAATCTATATAATGTATTTAGACCATAGGACATATGTTTCAGATTAATTCCAAAGTATATCATGGTTCTCATTATAGTTCGGAACTATTATAACTGACTGATATGAAATCTAAGGATATTAACATGTAAATAGTGGATATCAAAATATAAACAGTAAAATTATCATGACCTAACCCATCTTGTCCAACCTGGATGGAATAAAGTCTGATGTGACCAATCTAATCCCACCTCCAATAGGCTTAGGTCTTAAAACAAGCACGGAGCAAAAATACATTAAATTAGAGGACCTAGAGTAAGTACTTGTATGCACCCACACAACCATATCCATGTTAATGTGCAGAGAAATAATAAAAGACCACAAAATCTAGAGAGTAACCATGCATGTAATAAACTCTAGGGAATACATTAGAGTACAAAAATATAAACCAATGCGTAATGGGAAAAAATACATTCCCAACATGAAATTAATTACAAACCAGAGAGAAAGTCATATAAGAATTTTTAAGAGTGCCCTTCTCATGATCTCCATGTTTGACCACTGAACATGGAAAATGCACCCATGGTTCACTATTCCCCACTGAAGTCATTGATGATCTTATTTCTATCTTTATAAAACGTGAAAAATGTTGGAAAATCCCATTAAATGGTGAGTATATACATACCCAGAAAGACACCCTCAAATCCAAAAATGGGGAAATAGAAAGATACACTAGAATTCATCTCAAACCATAAAAATATGGAAACAAAACCCAATATGTATATGCTTATAAAGATACCTGGATTAGAGAGAAAGGAAATATTAATCTACATACCACATCCAAATATGATGAGTCTTCGTACTACTCCATAAGACAATATCTAATTCCCAAAATCATATTCCATCATAGAATTATTCATGATTAGGGGCCCACACATTACTATTATTATCTGTAGCCAAGGGTGATCCACCTCAAAAACATACACCCAATATAACCTCTATAGAATCTTAGTGGAGAACCCACAACTCAACATTGTGATCCACTGCTGAGGGTGCACTAAATCAAGTGGAGGACCGACTACCCACTAGAGCTCCCACACCTAATGTATTATAGGGGATTTTGGAACCTACCTATATAAAGAGTATGTGGAACCCACAGCCTAGTATGATAGGGGAGTACCGGCCCTAGAATATTTATTTGGATATTAATAGGTTGTAGACATTAAGTAAGAATTACCTAGTGAAGTGTCATGATTAGTACACATGCACATCATATATCATATTACATAATGAATACATCCATAAAATTATTCATGTAATACCACATTGGATAGGATACTCAAAGGATAAAATATGAGTCCCAAATACAGAGATGCATAAGGTATTAGGTCTTGGTAGAAGTAGACAATGTGTACGGTGGGTGACACAACATGTGAACTCACATCATTTCCTGTGTTTGTTCTCCCTAAGGCATGGATTGAAAATCCATGTCACACTATGAGGCATGCATCATCATCCACTCATGGACGACCCATGTCCTCCTAGCGCATACCTGTTTACACTGACTATGTTTCAAAATATGGTCGTGCCTGTATACTATGGCCATGGCCAAGTGCCTGTCCATTCCCATGCCCATGTACTATTGAAGTAAAGGTTGAGATGGAATCATAGGGTCATAAAGTGTTTATAATCCATACCCAATGTGTTCCCCTTAACTTCTCAAAAAACACTTGTCGTCATAGCTGGAGGACTACACACCATGTGTTTTTATAGAACACATTTCATGTAGTTATATTTTTTGTAAGCAGTAAAACTAGTACTTCACATTGTTTCTAGAGCTTACCATTCTGCAACAAATCCCATTGTTTTACCTACCTTAACTGAAGGGGAATGACTCTGAATTTTTATTCACGACCCTTGTAGTTCATAAATTGGAATATAATCACCCACCTGGTAGTCTGTCACGTGTACACCATTATTTAGGGTCTCAAAACCCATATCCATCACCCAAAAATCTTGATTCCATAACAATCCATCCATATATATTCAATCCTTCAACCATTCACACAAAAACAATAATTCCAAGGGCTCAATCATTCTTGAACATGCCCCAAAAATATTTAACTGATTCCCCATGGGAAAATAGAGAATAAAACATAGAATAACGATGGGAAAATAACATGAAAAAATTTGATGAGAATTGTTGGATGATGTAATTCTGAAAAAAATCATAAATTATAGGATTAATGGGGGTATGATGACCCAAAAATATAAAATTGTTTAAATAATTCAATTTTAATTTAGGATGATATGATGAAAAAAATCATAGATATAGATAAAGTAGATAATAATCCATTATTATCGTATAAAAATGTAATCTACCAAAAAACGAGCCCTATCACAATTATGGATCGATATTTAGTGAAGATAATGTTCTCAAGTGATGAAGAAGGTCTGATGTTTTCACGACCTACCTCTCAACTGACCTTGATCTGATCACCATCATTCTCTAATTATGATCCCCCAAAGAAGAATGATACCCTCCTTCTCTCTAATCTCTAAGGGTTATATGGAAAACCATGGTTATTTTAAATAATAGGGTATTTATATAGGAAGGATTATGTTATTAAATTTAATAAAATAAATATTTTACTTATTTTTTTTAAATTCTCCTGCTAACAGTTACCTCCCATAAAATTTTTGATGTTGACCACCTATTGGTCATACAAATGTTTAACCGCATATTCCAAAATTAACCATGGTCTCATTTACCCATATGAGGTCCCTAGAAAAAATAAAACTGTTTAATCCAAAACTATTCATGAATACGCATTAGAATATATTAATATTTCTAATATATTAATTATGAGGTCACAAGACAGTCAAACAACATGTTGAGTCTGAGGATAAATCTAGGTATATACATAGAAATATTTAAAGGAACACTCCATCATAACTGGAGTATTTACATTCTCATATCCTATACATATTTTCTCCCTAAAATCACAGGATATATAAAAATTTTGTCTTAGTGAGTCCACATATGACTATATCACTCCTAGGAGATCTTTTACATGCTCTTGTGATGCTAAAACACAAAAACTAAATGAATGGTCCATGAACTCAAGGCCCTCTCCTAAATATCCATTACCACTAATGAATACTCCATGAAGGATTATCCATCCTTAATTTCTATCACACCCAACTAAATAACATGAACATGGCCATGCATGTATCTTCTCATCTGTGACCCAAGGAATATTTCATGTACTTGAAATAATTTTAGGGGAAAATATTGTTGGTAATCAAGCTCACCAATCTCTATAGGATCTCAAATATCTTGAATAAACTTGGGAATATCATTCCTCCCCAACAAAACCTCTACAATATTTTTCATAGGGAGACTCTCTGGAAAACACGGCCTCCAGGGTAAAAATCCAAGGTACTATGATTTCAATCTGAATATGATTTATATCTACTCTAGTATTTCATCAAACACTCACAGATCAACTAAAACATCTCCTTTATCATCTTCAATATATTCTCCCAAAAATTCATGTCTCTCCAATCTCAGTCGTTTGTAAGGGTAACCTTAATGGTTGGCTGTATAATGCCTGAAATGGTTTGATTTCAATAATAGAGTGACAATTATTTTTATAAATAGACTCTAATAATAAAAACTGATCCTCCTAACTTTAGATGAAGACCACCACACATGACCTCATCATATCCTCTAACACATAAATAGTCTTCTCAGTATAACCATACATCTACAGGTGAAACACTATGCTCATATGTAAAGAGTTCCCTAATGACTATAGGAGGCCTCTCCCCAACCATGAATTAGAAAAAGAATAAATATAGTAGATGATCATTGATGGTACCCCATGAAGCCAAAAGATCTTACACATAAACAACTACACTGGAATCTCAACCACACTCGGCTCTCAGATGGCATGAATGTGTGCCAACATGGTAAGTTTTTCGATAATCACCTAGATAGCATAATTTCCTCTTGTTTTCTATATAAGCCTCAACAAAAATTCCATGGAATAGACATACCACTTACATTCTAGGATCTCAAGTGGATATTTAAAATATTCTAGAACCAGCTGCACAACCATTACCTACCGACATGTGAGGCACTGAGAGACAAACTCAAAGATGCTCCTCCTCATGGTAGTCTACTAAAAGTTCCACAAAAGGTCTGTTTATGCCTTTTACACATTGGGATGAACAAAAAAAATGGAAGTGTTAAACTTGTTTATCACCTCCTCATGAAATGTGACTGGAATTTCAATCCATTTCCAAAAACGTATTTCATGATCTAAACCTTCAGAAAATTAACCTGGTGTATCTCATGATGATATCTCATCATATATAACCACATAGTTGATGTCTCCAAACTAAGATTATCTCACACTCTCAATAAGTGAATGAGTCACAACCATCAACTGAAGAAAAACATCACCATAACTTTCACTAGGGTAAGCTATAATAATACCTTAAAAACCTCCTCTACTAAGAAATAATGAGACATCCTACTAAGGGAATCAGTTACGACATTTCCCTTCCCATGTGCATAAACTATCTCAAATTCGTAGTCTTATAGGATATACAACTAGTACCTTTGTCTTAGGTTTAGATATCTCTCAAAAAATATGTACATGAGACTATGGTGGTCTAAGTAAACAACACAACACTCACCTAGAAAATATTGCCTCTACATCTTCAGAGAAAAGACTAAAAATGAAAAATCTAGGCCATGAGTCATGTAGTTATACTTATGGGGTCTTAACTGCATGGACCCATATGAGATCACTACCTACCACCACATTAAAACACAACCTAGACCATCCATATAGGCATCACATAAAAAATATTTACTCCACACCCTCTTCCGATAGTCTTACCAGAGGAGCTTTGGTCATCCCCAATCTTAGCTCTGCAAAGGCTTTATTACACTATTTGGTCTATGAAAAAGGCTTCCCTTTTCTCATCAAAGTATTCAAGGGGGATAAAATTCAGGTGAAGTTCATTACGAACCTTCTTTAGTACCCCAACAAGAAAAGGAAACTCCCTACATTTGGTGCACTCTTGAATGGTTCCCAAGAAACAACCACATCAATATTCATTGGGTCCATATCTAACAAATCATTAGATATGATTTCAAAAAATGTGGACCTTGGAAATCCAAAAAAGACGCACTGAGAGCTTACCACAATGTGGTTTCTCCCAAATTAGGTTTCGGACCATCCTCAAATGCTCTCTATGCTCCTCCTGTAACATTGAATAAATGGGTATCTCATCAATGTAGACAATCAAAAATCTATACAAGTGTGGTTAAAAGGTCCATTTTATATGTGGAATAAACATAATGGGGGAATTTTTCACACTAAAAGCCATCAACCATAACTCATACCATACGTAGCAACATCAAAATGATGTCTTCAGTATATCATCCTCTTAAACCGTAAAATGGTGGTGTCCAACCTCATGATTGATCATTGATAACCAACTTATACCTCTCAATTGGTTGAAGAGGTCATCAATCCTAAAAAAGGATAATTTTTCATCATCATCGCCCAATTAAATTGGTGAAAATAAATAAAGGCTCAAACTCCAATCTTTATTTTTCACAAACGTAATTGGAATTGACAAGGGGGAAACCCTGGGTCAAATACAAAACATCTTTTGATAGTTCACCAATAGAACCCTTAGATCTTTGAGCACAATAGGGGTCATATGATATTCCTCATAAGATATCAGTGTGGTCTTAGGGTGAAAGTCGAAGCATTACTCTATCTCATTGCAGGTAGTTATTTCCAATGCAACCTTAGGGAAAGAATCTGTATAATCCCCCACCTATCAAGGAAAATAGATGACTGAAGAGCCTATTTCACTAAAGAAAAAACTCACCAACTAATGGGTGATGGGTAGTAGATTCATTATTTTAAGAAACACTGGATAATCCATGAGATATATCTTTCCTGTAATGTATAATCTCATATTATTTTTCTAAATGAATCTAACCTATATTTTATAATAATAAAATTGACCAAACCATAGAAAACCATTCCATAACCAAAATTAGGTCATAAGGTTTCATCATTATGACCAAGAGGTACCATGATAAACTCTCTGCACTGAGCACCAGCTCGTACTATTGACAGATGTGCGATAAAGAAGAATCACTCCCAATAGGAACCAATAGACATAATTACTGGGATAAAGATTCAAAATGAAGCTCTAAATATCATACTAGGGATACAGAGATGAAATAATGTATCATTCCTATTTCTAAAAGTACAATGGAAAGAGTATAAAAGACACAGATCATACCTCAGACCATCTTGCAAGCTGCCTTGTCATATACCTCAACAGCCCGAAGTTTCCTACATCCTTAACCACAAGTCCTTTGAGCCAAGTGGGGCCACCTATTGGTGGTGGTTGATGTATCTCATATAATCACCCACCACCACCAGCTCCTCTCTACAGTGATCTACCTACTCCTATATCAGTACCACCTCCCTAGGTGATGCCCTGACCACACATGGGAGATCCATGATCATAGCGCTACCTCAACCATGGTGGTCCATACACTGTCTACCTACCCTCCTTGGCACGATGCATTTAGAAATCATGATCCGTGTGAACTCAACCATCACAAGCATAGAACGAGTCCCATCATGGATGATTGGACCTTCAATGCAATCCATGAGCTGTATATCCATTGGTTTGAGTATGAGTATTTTTATTGTGTTCAGTC
This sequence comes from Viscum album, assembly GCA_963277665.1. Taxonomy (NCBI): domain Eukaryota; kingdom Viridiplantae; phylum Streptophyta; class Magnoliopsida; order Santalales; family Viscaceae; genus Viscum; species Viscum album. The sequence goes on along the minus strand of OY728141.1, from coordinate 1,768,975,504 downwards.
CCTAACATCAACTGCCTGTTATCTACATCAAATGAATTTTTCCATTGATAGACACTTATATCACTAATTTTCCAAAATTCATCTTATAGTAACATCTTTATTACTAGATCATACTCTGGTACTCCATCATAGGTATCTAAAACTAGGAAGACTACACTAGAATCAATGTCTTTGCGAAGGCCCTACGCAAACATCCACACTTGGAAGAATGAATTTAATACCATATAAAAAGGGTAACATAGGAGTTACATGAACCTAAAATGATATATAGTGACCATCATATAACCATGTTATAACATCATAATATCCTAAATCCATATAGTGTTCAAGCGTGGAAAAAATAATCACCAAAAAATAGCTATTGGATGTATCACCATGAGAAAATTATCCAATCATGTGACTGTGTCATTAGACTCCACTAGCACCCTACTGATCCAAGAAGATGGTTTTATATAATTAAAAGCATTTAATAAGTCACGGTATCAATAAGACTGAATTCTCAGATCACCAACTAAATCCAATCCACTACTGTGTTAGGATCTGGCTTACTATGGAACCTTAGCTCTGTCTGATGATATAACTCATGTAGTTTTCTAAGTCAAAACACATAATAATCCTATCATATAGGTACTATTTTATACTTGACCGACAGTGGCCATACTCCCTACCCTCCTAGAGGAAATTCTTATTGAGATAACCCCTAAACCAAGGCCTCATCTGTTAATAGATCATCATCACAATCAGATATTGGTAACCTAGTAGGCAGTCTTTGCGGAGAAATCCTGAAAGGGATGAGGATATACAAATGTCAGATGAGCATATATATATTGGGAGATAAATAAATATGTATAGTCAAAGGATTGTATATGATATGATTCATGTACAAATGGTTCCCTAAAATCAATGTCGTGGTGTGATGAGTTGACAAAAAGCAGTTAGATTCTTGGGGAATGGATATGTAGGCCGCCACAGATACACTGGATTCTCTAGAATGATAGTTTCACTCAAGAAACTCCAATATCATTTCCCTAAGATCCCAACTAATCCTCATGAAGTTTCTCACTCTATATCGGACCTGAGGAAGAACTCCACTGATACAAATCTATTTGTACTAGACCCACATTGGCCTATTTGGATAGCGAAAAGGTTGGTGGGACCACCCAAATCCTATCTTTGATAGGTTAGGTGATGGAGACAAGAAAAAAATTAATAAATGAAATGGGAGGCCTTATCATAAGTACATGTACACACACACAACAATATCCATGAAAATTGAATAATAATAATAAAAGATTGCAACATCTAGAGTGTAACCATGAATGAAAAAAACTTTATAGAACACATCAAAGTATGATAGTCTGAACCAATGAATAAGGTGGGTGGGGGGAATAAATACCCAACTAGGAATGATGTTCTATCCAGAAAACTACTAGAGTAATGAATGATGAAGAGATCATGGATCATGATCTCCAAATCCAACCACTGAACATTGCTAATTCACCCTTTTATCACTATGATACACTGCTATTAAAATCTATATTCTTGTCATCTAAATAATATACGACACATGTGGGAAAATACCATGTAAGGGTGAGTATATACATACCCCACATGACACCACGAAAACAACAAATAGTTTAATAGAAAGATACAACAGAATTCAGATCAACCTATATCCGGAGGGAAATGAAACCTAATATATATATTCTCACAAAGAAACCTCGATGAGAAAGAAAGCATATATATTTATTCATAGCCCAAACAAGGATTATGATTCTTCATACAAATCTAATGATATATATCTAATGCCCAACATCATGAAAAATCCTTCATGAATATGTATAAAGGGGTCAAAACCTCACTAATACAATCTACAGATGATGTATCTCCACATCGTAACTATATATTCTGTGTTACCTCACTAGAATCTGAGTGGAGTGCCTACACCTTTCTAGTATGCTCCCCAACTAAGAGATCAATTACTCCAATGGGGGACCCAATCCCCACTGATGCTTAAATATGGGGATGTACCACCCCATAGATACAGTACCAATGAATAATATAGTATAGCTAAATACTGAGCCTACCTAGGTAATTATTATGGGGACCTAAATCATGGTGTGATAGGGGTGTAATGACCCCAGAATATCTCTGATGATATTTTTCTATCACTTCATTCGGTCAAACATCCCTTGAATAAGTTTCATTCCTATAAAACCACACATCATAATATATATATCACAAATAAGGTATCCATTTTGTTATAGATGTAAAATAACTCAATATAGGCTACTCGTAGTCCAAAATATGAGCTGAAAAAAATGATATATGGAATTTATAGTTTCCTTGGGGAACCACACAACATGTAAAATGGTGACAAGACATGTGACCTATCCTCTTCACTGGTGTGGGTTTTACCTTGGACATGGCTTGGGAATCCATGTCGCACTACATAGAATGCACAGTTATTACATATAATGTCTCAGACACTTAGGGCATTCCCATGTCCTCCTGGTATGTGTTCGTGTACAATGTAAATTCCCATGTATATTGGACATGTTTGACAATATGGTCTTGCATGTGTACTTTTCCCATGCATGCGTGCCTAGCGATGCTTTTGGTCATGTCCTCATAAAGTTCATACATAGTTAACAACACAGGTTCCCATACAGTGTATGTTCTATAGATAGTGTGAAATCCTTATCTTAACCCCAAAATCAATATGTCAGAGATGGGGGACTTTGTGGTGTGTGTTCTTCCATACTACACACCATGTAGTTTGGTTTTTCATAATAATTAAATCTTGGTCTTCATGTGGTGTCCAAATATAACTTCACTACCAGAAATAACATTTTTTTACTGTTTTAAATTGAAGGGAAACACATCCATCCATTGATTCCTGACCTTTGGTGGCCTGAAATAAGATTCTAAACACCCAATCGATAGTTTTTCATGCGTATACCACTGTCTGAGGTTTAGAAACTCATAGAAATAGAATGAAAATATTTATTGCATCACTATCAATATCAGAATCAAAAATATTTACATAAATTATGAAAGCACAAAATATTATGGGGTTCAATCATAGTTAAACCTGCCTAAAAAATGTCAAACTGCAACCCCGAGGGCCAATGATGAAGGATGTCATGAATTATAAGGGAAAAGCTCCTGAAAAAAGGTGATGAGAGTAATTTTATGACGTGATCTCAACTGAGAACCATAATTTTGGGATCGAATGTTATATCATGGCATAAAAAAATATAATCATTTCTAAACAACTCATTTTGAATTGATGCTCATACGATGAATGGAAATCGCAGTCCGAGATAAAGAATATGAAAAATCAATTCTTATCAAATAAAAAGATAAGTAATTACAAATAATAATACCTACCACAATTAAGGACTGATCATTTTTGAATAGAATATTCTACACTGATGAAGAAGATCCACTATGATCATTTCCTACCTCTTGATTCACCATGATCTGTTTGTAGTCATTCTCTTACCCTAACCCACCAATGAAGAAAAATCCCCTTCTCCCATTGAATCTCATAGGGGTATGTGGTGAACCATGGAGAATTTCCATAATATGGTTTTTATAGATGGAGGATTATGTATGGTAATTTAAAAAAACAAACAAACAAATTATTTTTTTTACTATACACATCAGCCAACGGTCACCTACCATATAACATTCAATGCCAATGAACCTTAGGTTATGCCTAGGGTAAACCCCATGTTCCAAATTTAACCATTGTATTGGATTTAAAATCCTAGGCCCCTAAAAATAATAATACCATTGAAACTAAAATAAAGTGTGGATGTGCATTAAAAAATATTAATATTTTTAATATATTAATTTTGGGGTTTGAAGGCACTCAAATACCTTGTCGACTCCAAGGATAAATATATATATATATATTCCAAGGTATAATACATCAAAACCAGCGTCATTAAAATTCTGGTAAGTATACATCATTCAAAACTCATTTTACACATGATATGGTTATCAAAAAGTACAATTCATGTTTGGTCTATAGAACCCATTTTTACAACAATACACATCTTTTAAAATTAGAATAATCCATCGCATGAAAATCATAATCTATAATTATGTGTTTTAATAATAAAATTAGGATATTTATGATTAAATTTGTACAATTTTAATCCATTTACAAGTTTTTCAAATTTATAATGACCAATATTTCTCTAATCTTCATGAGATCAATTTTTTTTCATTTGTTCAGAAGTAATTTTTTGAAGTCTCATAATAAAAGGAACATGTAATATTATTTTTTACCACATGTGATTGATTTTAATCATTATTTTTCTTTAATTATTGTTATACAAATCTATTTACACTCATCTAATCTTCATTTTCCTTCCATATCAAACAACAATATTTAGGGAATGCATGAATCATAGTAGCTATAAATATAAACATATCAATTAACCTTGATTGCATGTAATAATTTTACAGAAATTTTTCTCATGAGGTAATAATTACATAAAAATAAAATAATACAATAAATCTAATTATAAGTTAATCCATACATTATTTTCTTATAATACAATTACATTAAAAAATTATGTTTTTATCACATTCCTGATATATAGGGAACCTTGTATATTTTATTCCAAATCACATAATATGACAATTATGATAAATAAATGTAAATTATGAAATCATATTCATGTCATATTTTGATAATCTATATACAGTTTCATTTAGAGAAATAATTATAAATCTATAACAGATCAAATTCTTTATACTAGTCATTTTAGTATATTCATTATCATTCCTTCATTAAATTTTTTCTCTATTGAGATTCCACACATTATGTTTAGGTTGGAACACATTTTGTATATTTTTGTAGCTCTCTTATTCATTAGTTAACAATGGTATTGAAAATTGTAAAAAAAGAATCAAATTAGTCCTTTGAAAATAAAATCCAAAAATAATTACATCACATTTTGAAACCCATTTGATATTCAATATATATTGTACACATAAATTCTATCCATTTTAATATAAAAATTTATATTATTAATAAAACATGACTTGTCGAAAAATTTTAGAATACATAAAAATTTCAAATTGTCACTTTAAATAATTAAATAAAAAATAAGTTATGAAGTTATAAAACATCATGAATACACTAAATCACCTATTAGGTTGGTAGTGAAGCCATGTATGACCCCGAAAATCCCACCTTGAAGAAGACACATGTTGGTTGTTAGAGTTGTTGGTATCTAAATGAAATATTTAAGGAGTTACACTCATTATTCCACTAAAATAATTTAAAAACACTAATAAAAAACAATGAACATAGAATGAATAACCAAATAACTCAATGATAATTTAATAATTCACACAAATTATAATAACTATAACAACTAAAAATACAATAATAAGTAAAATATCCCCTATAAAATCAATGAATCCTCTAACATCCACTAATTTCCAAAGGTCATGATTTGGTAAGGTATGACATGATCTCTAAAACTATCCTATAAATAAGAAAAAATGTCATATTAAAGTAACGGTTAATTTATAATCATACTTTGTGGGTTCTTACCCTTAAACTCTTATTTTACGATGGGAAAATAATACTAATTCTTCAGTGAATAAGAAACAAAACCAACATTTTATTTTATCAAACATCAATTAAATTACCATATATCCACATACTGACATCTTAAATCCATATAAAATGTTACTATAATAACTTATAAAAGTATAGAAAATTAATTATCCATCACCCACTTCCCCTCTAATCAAGTATCCCCCACATATTAAAGGAAATTTTCTTGGTGGTTCCATCTATTTCCACATCCACATAACATATGATATTATATCTACAACATCATACAATAACCTCATTCCAAAACCACATAACCAAAATTATTTTACCACAGCCATAGTTAGAGTGGAGAGAAAGAGAGGTGGGGGTAGTTAGTCATTTGTGTCCAAAACATCTTAGATGTTGGGGTCTTTACCCAATACCCAAAAGCCCCATATGGGTGTCAGTGAGGTTATCCAACTCAGCTGGTGATGTGTAAGAAATAAAAAAAATATACATTGATATATAATAACTCCGAAATCATATCCTAGTTCATGTATCCTATTAGTGTCAAATATAAAGAACTAGTTTGGTTCAAACCAAACTATCTCCTTGGATAATATGTCATAATGCCTAAAGTACTTTACCAATTGAGATAACATGAGAACTACTTCTTGGTAATCCACATAACTCACCTCAAGAATAACTTTCTGTGATATAACTTATACTAAAAATAACCTCCACCTGGAAGTCTAACATGAAAATTCCAGATGTCGAAACATCACACACAATAAATAAGTTTTTTTGAGAGAGTAAACATACTAAATGAGACATCACATCATGAAATAAAATACCAAAAAAGACATAACCCATACATACAACTAAAATACCAACATTAAGAAACTACTAAATATTATAAAATTTTGATATTAAATAGAATAATATGATGAGGAAGTATACAAGATGATACCTACATCCATAACTAAAACATCAACAAAAGGTAAAAAACTAACCATATCCATGTTCCAAATAGGATAACCTTTTAATGACATATCCATCATAGCCAAACTAAAATCATGCTCACTTCTGAGAAGAAAATGACTTACAAGGAATTTCAAAATTTTAATATGACACTACATACACACATATAATGTGTATATATTTTGAGAAAAAGCATTCCTAGTTAGATCCCACCTAGTACTATTTATATTTCCTTTTGAATGTTAGTCCATGTAAACTAGTTTGAAATAAAATATACCTAATCAGAAATTTTTTTCGGAAACCATTTATAAAATACCATTATTCACATCAAATTTATAAAATTATGTTTTCTTATAAAGATAAGAAGGTGAAATCCTAAATTCTTATAATTAAACCATCAAATCTAAAGGCGAGGGGCCAATTTTGGAGAAGAGTGTCCCATGTATATTTTGTAACATCACCTTAAATTAAAATATGAAACAAAATTTTTGTAAGACAAACATATTTATAGATAAAATTTAAGAAAATTTTCATTATATGTATTAAAATCATATTCCATAAAATATTCATTTGAGAGGAAAATTAATCTATTGGAACCGTAAAAATAAAATTAAATTTACTAAATGAAAAATATCAACAATAAAAAAATAATAGATGTAAACTACATAAATTTTAGATAAAATAATGGTGTAATGTGAAATAAAATAACATAAATAACATGTACTAACAATAAAAACCTCAACTATAATGGTAATATACATGTATTAAACAACAATAAAAACTAAAAAATAATCAAGGAACTAATTATATGTTTATAGCATGACCTAAATGGGGAATCATCATATGGATAGCTAATTATCCAAATTATGCATACACTTAGTTTTATCTTCAATAGCTTCCTTCAGTGGTAAATAGCCCCTAGACTATGTTATAATCACTACCAAACCAGGAATTAGATGTGGTCATCTCACTCTCATAACAGAGAAAAAAAACAAAACATAAACTATCACCCACCCCTTGCTTCAGAGGAGAGAACCCATAGTTTTCAATGACATCCAAACCATAATAAGGAACTCACCCACTAATGGTCGATGGTCCTATTCCCACCATATGAATCCACTTACTTTTTTCCCTGATCATAACATCCAGGAGTCCCCATATCAATCCAAAATACATTAGGGTAGCTAGGCATATAGCCATTTTCTTCCCAGCATATTCAGAATGATGTCAAGTTATTTTACAAGATTTTCACTAGACTATGAGTTCACTAAGAATTCATCCATGAACATAACTACAAACCATCCATTTTTATGTCAACTATAACTATGATGTCCTTTAAAACTCATTTAAATGCCTAAATACTCCCTTACCATAAGCATCTCATCACATCCACATCAAGTCTCAACATACTAACAACTACATCCTCTACTCAAGAACCTCAGGTGTATTCTTTCATAATTTTTGATCTAGAAACCCAATGAAACAATGTGTCACCATATGATCAAGCCCCAAGATCCCATTAAAACTTAATCATCACACACACTCTTGTTTGACCCACAAAAACACTTCATTATAACTCTAATGAGTCAAGATTTATTAAACCGTAGCTGACAAAACATATTCACTGGCCATGCCACTTCTGTATGTCCCTCATACCCATAGAAGGGAACCGTTGGTACTTCCTGAAACAAAAATCAACAAATGATCCAAAACCACTTACTAAACCACCCAAACACAATCATTATTCCATGTTACACTAATATCTTATATTCTGTCACCACATTCTGGTAAGAAATAAAGATCTAACCAGACAAGAACTCTACCATTCCTACACTTAGAAACCAAAAGTGCCACCTAAGAATCAACACCCATAGTGTAGTCCACCCAAAGGAATCTATACACCTTAATGTGTCTCACATTGAAAATATGATAGGATGATCTCACCTATACATTCATCACTCAAATAAATCTTAAACTTATGGGCTAGCTCAAATCTACCAGGAACAACCTGCATGCACAATATTCACATGAAAAAGGAACCCAAACAAGTTTTACCCTATAGAAACCAACCCAATGGATAATGAAAGAAATCATGTTATCTTTCTCAAAACCAGAGGAATCCTATTAGAATGTGCCTCTTTCTAGATTTCACCACTCGTTAACCACAATAAAAATTCCAAAAACATCCAAACATACCTCACACACCCAAAAGAACTTATAAATTGTCCATACCCTCCTACGGGTCATGCTCCAAAGTTGTATGAAACTAACTACTTGAATTTTTGTCATAACAAAAAGTCACTATGTTAAACTACCCATGTTCTATTACATCTCACAGAAGGACCCAACTCATAGGGAATCTAACATGCACATGTCTCATCATCACAAAACACTATAAAATCAATATATCTTCCACTAGGGTCTCCCATCATAAATTTTTACATATACTATCCAACATTCCAAAACTAGGAAACACATCCCTTATGAGCATATGTTCAACATTATACTCCCTAGAGGACCTCAACATGCAATCAATCCCACAAAAACTATCCATAAGGGGTCTAGTAGAGCTAAACAGATACCATTTTGATAGACAAGGGTCACTATAACAACTGTACACAATTATCATACAAAATAGATCAACATCGAGCTTACCACCATGAATCCACATAACCTTCCATTAGAAGGAAATAAATAAAATCACACACTAGCAAGCATGTAACCTATAAATCGAACATGTGTAATCTGATTCATGAGATGACTCATGTCCATCAATACAACATGTCAAAACAAAATTATTGGCTTCAAGAAAATAATAAAAGAACCAAAAATCCATCATAGGTCATTAAATCCAAATATAATATGCATCACTTAAAAGTGAAAATAATATAAAAACTAAAAATCAAAAATCTAGAACATTAATCCCCGCCCCTAGTAACCAAGAATTCATATTTGAAAACGTGTTCACAATTCACCATCCTAGATTCCATATCAATATTTGTCACATTCCTATATCTCTAGTATACCATACCCAAAATAGTAAAGTAACAAGAATGTAAACCACTTAGATACAATTTTGTAACATCCTAGATCTGATGCCTCTCAACCAGCACCATGAGCTGGTTCACCACATGACATCAAGAATGCCTCCTCATACACCAAATATTGTCCACTTTTAGTGTGGGTATAAAGTGGAATTGTAAGGAGTCTATACCTCCATATGAGAGTGTAAAATCATAAGTAAAAGACCAAATATCAGACAGATCATAGTAAGTTGAAAGAATAAATAATCTAAAACAAAAACATGTAGTAATAAAATGAAATGTAATGTTGTCCCAAACAACCATGTCAAACATACAACCAACGACACACTTGGTCAGTTATATAACATAAAAATAAAAAAAGAAACTACAAAGGATCCACAATATCGCTATGAAAAAACCCATTAACTCACATAATATTTCTCAATTAATCATTCTCAACCAATCCTTACTCAACATAGGCCACATCCTAACCTATGCCTATAATAAACATGTGTGAGCTGCATTGGTACCCATGTGAAATGGATACATGATCATGGTAGGATAAAAACATAGTACTCCACCACCAATGGTGTCTAAATAAAATACTAGTTGGTATAAAAATGCATTGAGGAAATGGAATAATTATAGACAAGAAAGAAAGAAAAATAGGTTTTCTTATTTGATAAATGTTCAATTAACAAATTTTATTATTTTTTCCAATTGCTACCCATTTCCATCAAACATTCTCAGTTGAAGATGGTCTTCTGATATATATATCATAAGGTCAGTAGGTTTGAAAACAAGGAGACTCAGTTTAAGTATCCAACTGGGATCCAGTATTCCATGTCGGCCATCCCAACAACCAAGTCACAAGACAGAAAACCAGGATAATCCATTCAACTATCCAAGCTAAACTCAAAGCCCCATGTTCGACTATCCCATCCACAAGGTCACAATCATAGAAATGAGGGGAATCGGTCTATGTATCCAAATGGGACTCCAAAACCCATTTTTAACCATACCAACCTTGATATAGAATGACATGTCCATACCATTGGTTTTAGGAGCACCAATAATTTCCCAAAAACCTATTGTGAAATGGGGTTCTTGGATATTCATTATGGCCTAGCCAAAACTAGGGAGTTTAGCATTAGTCCAAAATCCCAAACACATTCATCGCAATTCAAAATACATGGAGAATAAGACCATAAAACCAACTTTGATTGAACAGGACATGTCTTCCCATCCCCAACAATTCCATTATCAAGAATTATGATTTTTTCAACATTTACATAATCCATTACCTTCAAAACATTTAAAAAATCTCACAAATAAACAATTTCATCATTTACCCAAATATATATTTCGTTCCATCTCTTAAAAACATTTAACACTTAAACATACTGCTCTTTAACAATTTCCATTCCCTTTTTTGATCAGACCGTTTATCAAGGTTCCAAAATACCATTAATTCAATACATGGATAAAATAAATCCAACCCCCTTTTTACATGTCCTAAATCATCAAAACAATATCCTTGTAAACACATGGAAACAAAACCTTTTTAAAACACGGGTCTTCCTATCATAAAATCAATACAAAGATTAAGACCTTAATTTTCAATGAAAACCATTTAAACGTTTCATCAATACATGTTCACAGAAGTGATCACCAAACAAACCCATTTTAAATAAATATTAGAGAACCATTTTAAAACAACTTTTTAAATCCTATTGGGTAAAACTCCCATTTTTAAACAAAATCCATTTTAACACATAATTTCTATATGTTGGAAGGCACAACAAATTTAATATCCAAAACATACATTTTACCCATTCAATAAGGCCACATAGTCTAGAACCAAAACTCAACATCCAAACCTTCCATTATTCAAAGATGGTCTCACCCCATGGGTAGTCATAGGTTTGGTCTCACAACATCCAATAGATCCAAAGGGATCTATGGAAGGTCCAAGGTGTCAATTTAAATCCCAATACAATTTTCTAAATCATGTGTTCATTCATATCATACATTGCATCTAATGAATATATCTCACACTCATGTATGAAAAATATCAAGACTATGGTTAGAGCTCATATACCACCTACCTCATCAATGAATATTTGGAAAATATTTACAATGCATGTATACTTGTCAAGGCCCGTCCAATATATAACCCAACTTATCGGTAACCAACCAAACTCATCTCAATCACCCAATCATTATCCTTCGACCAAAAAAAATAATTAACTAATTAAAACAATTAAAATAAATTATTTCACTAATCCCCAACATAAAATATTTCCAGAAGACTCACTGGGTGATCACCTCTAATTAAAATTCTATAAATCCACTATGGGAGGTCCAAAACAGAATCCCAACATGATGACCAAGAAAATACCTAAGAGGAGATATTGATTAATCCATTAATTAAAATAATCCATTAGAAAAAACCTGTGAAAATCCATTGTGAAGATGTACCTACAATAAAATTTATGCAGCAATGTGCGGAATCAATCTCAGGATCTCCTCTAAACAAATATAACAAAAATCCTCGTGATAAATAGATAATTCCACCAAGATTCAGTGGAATCATCAACAAAAAATTAATTAATGAATCCCAGAGTTTAAAAAAATCAATTGCTAGAATAAGCGAATCCACTAGAGGTTAAATCTTTTATCAAAACTCTAAACAATCTCCACCAAAACACCTCCTTAGTCAGTATTGAACAAGGGAGTGAGGGACGGGAAACCCTCCCCTAGTTCCTGTGCACAATAAAGAGATAAAGTACAGAGGTAAAATAAAATATAAGAGGATAAAATGGTAAAAACCCATTTTAATTATATTATGGGTAGTCATATGGTTTGGGTTCATGGTTTTCCTAACCGTGTGCCAACTCTGTGGTTAGATCATTCCATGTCCATGTCAGTTGAATGGTTTGTCCACAAGGTTAGAAAATTTGTGTGCCAAAAATTCATACCCCTACATTACAACACCCATTAACCACATGGTCCAGGAAAACTATTTGAGAAATCATGCACTAACCATGTTTACAACCCTACCTCTCTTTAATAATAACACACACAGTTTTTTTAAAACCATATGTAGCCCATGAACTATGAATCATACAATCCTCATCCTCACATGATTTATCAATTTTACTAACATGGTTTACCCAAAACAATTCCTAACCAGGATATTCAACCACATGAAATTACTAATGAGCTGAAATCATCCAGAGCATCAAGGTGTCACATGATTTCTCATAAATAGTGCACACCAAACCGTGCACCCTTTCAAAAAACTCCAAATCTACCAAAAAATATCTTGAATCCTCCAATGCTCATCCAAACACCCGAAATACCACTCAAGAATCATTAAACATCTCAGAAAACACATCTGATACATTCCACATCTCAAAACATCTTTTTTATTTTTATTTATGATTCGACTCATCCAGTAAAATAAATTCAAAATCCTTTAGAAATTTTTGATCCATCCAAATGTCATATCTTACAAAATTATCCCCACTATAACCCTTTAAAACCCTATAAAATCACATAATTTAGGGAAAACATCATAAGGGATCCAAACTATAATGAATGAAATATCCATTTCATGTTCTATTTCCTAAAAAAAATTCAAACCACCATGCACTGATCAATTTCTACTCAAAGTCAAAACCAAACACTTAGATTAAAAATGGAATGATGTGGAGACCCACATTAGTTCTACCCACCATTTTAGGGTTCCTCTAAAATTTAATATAAAAATTGAAAATCATCTGCAATAACCATCCCAAGACAAACCCTAGATTTCCAACTGAAAATACTCAAACAGAAGAATTTAATCTAAATTATATGTATGATCTCTCAAGATCAATGGTATATTATACAAATAGGAAAAAATTAAGGGATTGAAAATATATAATACCATAAATAAACTAATATACATGTATATGGTAATGGAAATAAGATAGAGATCCCCTATCAAAAATTTACAAAACAACTATCAAGATCCAAAAAGGAAATTGAGACTTTTCCCACTACCAAAGCATCAAATAATTAAACCCCCAAAGACGAAGGATAGAAACTCTATTATCATATCCTCATCAAGAAATTATTAAATCGTGGCAATCCACTCAATGAAATCATAGAGGAAGAGAGGACATCTGGAATAAATGGTCAATAAACCCACACATCATGCCATTTCATAACTAGAAAAAATGATGACTCCACACCAATCATTTTAAACCACATCATTAAAAGTCTACGTAGGTTCTATAACTAAATGAAAAATTTTAGGGCTCTAAAGGGAATCTACCTAGAGAGAACTCCAAAAAAACTCACAATGATCCTTTAAGACTTTTTTAGGTGGAATAATTTTAAATGAAAATAAAAACACAACACTCTATTAGTGTTATTTAAATTTAATTCTTCTCAAATAATTATGTACTATAATAAACACCACAACATAAATTGTAATCATAAAATCTTCAAGAAAAACACAATACCAATAAATATTAAAATTATATTTCATTAAACCGCTTCCTTTTTAATACTCAAACCATATACCAAAAAATATTACATTATTTTCCCATAATATTTATTTTTTAAGTGTATACATCAAAATAAATATTTATTAAATATATAAATTCACATAAAACGTGATGTAAAATTTCATAAATATCTTATTAAATTCCACTTTGCGGTTCCCAAAACATTTAATTAATTTTTTAATTATTTCTAAAAATTATTTATTAATTTTATACCATCTCATTATAGTCATAAGATCTATGTATTTAACTCCCAACATCTCTTTGAACAAAAACTTCTTTACTTAAGGTTTAAAATATAATTCTTTGAAATCATGTAATTTCATTTTAAAACAAGTTATAAATCAATTATTCTTTTTCATTGTCATTTTACAACACAAAAATAGCCAACCTCACATTAAACCATATCCTGAAAGATTCTTTATGAATTCCAAAAAAAATCATTTCAACCCCATAAAAAATGAGTTATTAATTTCAAAAATATAAATGTATTTCAGTCAATTAACCTGAACCAATAGAATTATTTTCCAAAATATATCTCAAATAAAAATACTATAATATACAAACCAATTAAATCAAAATGGAAATAAAGAAAAAAATTAAATGGGTTAGTGGATGTGCATAGTTTGGCTACACAGTTTGATAAAATGGGTTCCATTGATGAAAAAAACCTATGGGATCCCAAAAAACAAGGTACATTGCACCACATGGTTTTCTAGGTCATGTGGGAAAATTATATGCCACTAGTTTTTGTACCATTTAAACCCCAATTCTAAAAAAATCATAAAACAACTCATGAAACACCCCCAAAAATTAAAATACCATTAATTCAAATTGAAAGACATCAAAATAATCAAAGAACATATAAAAGGTTAAACAAAAAACTTAATATCCCATGGAAACATGGGTTTTATTATGAGTGGTGGTGATCAGTCACCCACCCATGACTTACCTCCCGAGTCTCGATAATCCAATATCACATCAATCAGAAAACCCCATTATAATGGGAAGTTAATTTACCTAGACTGTCTTAAAAAACAGGGCTATAATACCATTTTTTTATGAACTAGTATAGGGCCATCCCAATGTATCCAATGGAATGGACCAAGGGGAATTGTTGATCCAAAAGGACTGGAGAAAAGAACTATGGAATCATATGTTACTTTGTGGGAATTATTTTCCCTACAAAAATAATAATTAATCACCAAAGTAGTTTTATCAAAATTCAGACATTACAAATCCATATGAAGGATCCCCATGAAAACTATGACAACTAGATTTAAAAATAAGAATAATAAAATAGAATCTAAATATGAAATAAAATTCTAAATCATAGTAAAAAATTAATAATTCAAAAGAACTGTTAAATCCAAATAGCTGGAAAGGCATATTTGGATAAATTAAAATGCCCAAAAAACTAACATACCTGAATGAAGATCCCCATGTGAACCAAGGAAACTCTCTATCCAAAATATCAATAATATACTCTATGAGAAGTCTAGAATAAGATTCCAGTAAGATGTACTCTTCATAATTGTAAATTGAATGTCTAAGATCCACTTTTTCTATAAACATCAAATGGTGTTTGTACGGTCTGAGATTAATATCCCAGTAGGTTTTAACCAATTGGTCAATGAATTATCTTGTACAAAACATCCCAAAAATGTTATTCTGAATATAAATTATTTTAAAAATAGATTTTTCTTCTTATTTGGAGAAAATACTTGTTATTGCGTTATAAAACCACTTTTTCTTAAAATAATAGTTTGAATACATGTTTCTTTGAAAAAAATTCTAAAACCATTCCTTTGTTCATTTTTAAAGAATATATATATAGAAAATCCAACACACTCAAATAATTCATCAATCACATAATCATCATTAAGGAGTATAAATAGGTAATGCGGAATAATTATTAAACCATGGAATTTATTTAATAAACTAAATGGAATAAATATATTTGGGATCAATGATTAAAATATCAATAGTAATAGAAATATATGAATGAAAAACATATAAGAAATAAATAAGTCAACCTAAAAAACTCTATAGTAACGGGATGTATAAAATAAAGTATGTGTATAGGAAAATATATACAATAAATAATTTAAAACAAACATTATAGGAGAAAACCCCTAAGGTTACTATGACATGGATTCCAAAAAAGTTTACATTATCCTAGTGGTGGATTACAGATACCTACTATATCTATGGAAAAAATGGTCTTCCACATAACTATATCTCCAACACATCTAGTGGTGGTGTACCTTGTCCCGTTTAGGATAGACAACTCATGAACCTAATTTTTCCTATTAGGTTTAGCATATAAAGACAACCATTAGTAGAATATGTTTCATTAAATAAGTACTATATAAAACCCACTTCAATCCATTTCAACTATTCATCTCAAAAGTATGCCATAGTAACACTTTTATTCTTAATCAATCCACAACTAGCATAAAACATATTCTATAAAACTCCACTATAAATATATTTATTTACAAAATTCCAAATGATGCTTGAAATTATACTTTAGAAACTAATACTAAAAATCCTCATTGAAAACATATTTGGGAACAAAAATCGAACATATAATTTAAATTTAAAATATTACCATTATCATTATACACATATAAATCTCTCAATACACATGTTCTCATATTCTCACATGAATACGTACATACATACATACATATATATATATACATATATATATGTTCACCGATGAATGTCAATAAACACAAAACATAGCATGATACATTGAAATATCAATCATAACTAAATATATTAAGGTCTGAACTAGTAAATTTAGAAGAATTATCAAATGATAAAATTTCATCCATTTTAATCTCTTAAACTCATATTAAAATGAATAAATATCTATAAAAATTATGACAAAAATTCTAAAACAGTTGAATTATATATATAAATAACATAAATATTTTCTTAGTCAAAATTTAACTTATATTTATGTATAAAACAGAATAGAGAAAAATACATAAGAACCCATTTGGAAATAAACCATAATCTCTTCAAATATTATTTCACTATAGTATTAATTCATTTAAACATAGTATAATTTAAATTTTTTATTGAAAAATAGTTTAAAACACTAAAGAACGCATGGTATTTCAACTGAAAGAATATACATAGAAGAACCTACTTAGCTCAAGCACATATAATGAAAACCCATCATTAATGGTGAGAGGAATACATGATAGAGTTTTCGCACCCCATAGAAACCAAATACACATTCAATTAGAAATAACAAATACATAGGGTTTTGTAAAAAATGAACCGATGTGATTTAAGGGGGGAAAATAAGATAGAATGTAAGGGATGCTGAAAGTGGAGATAAATAAACCCTAATTTGGAACCATCTACTTGAATTTAAAAGAATATGTTCTTGAATTTAGAGGAGGAGGTAAGGGGGTCTAACGCATGGGTTAGCCATGTTGGGAATCACATGAGATATAGATTGTATGGGAGAGACCCAAAAATAGGTTTTACTCTACTAGGGTTATAAATGTAAATTTATAGTTTTTAATGAGTTGGATACATCATGAAGTTTAACTGTATAGTTGTCCTAACAATGAGAAACCATTCATCCCATCAATGGACACTTAGAGAGCCTACATAGTCCAACCATAGTGTTAGGGGAACCATGTACCATCCTTTTTAAACTACTTTTCTAAATTCCAAACCCAGAAAACATGGTAGTTGAAAGGTTAACACTAACCATGCGCTAATAATTTGACTTGTACAAATAATTTCCAAAATAAAATGAACACACCTCAAGAATAATAAATTTATTAAATATATAAATAAAAAATTGAGATACTAAGGGTTGGGGTGCAATAAGCTATTTGGGGTTTAATAAATAAATTATGGATTTGCAGACCAGAATATAATTTGTAGGAATGAATGATACATAATTAATTATATTTAATCTAATAATTAATTTATTATAAAATAATTCAATAATTAATAAAAGTAAATATAAAACCAATACCTACATCATATGGCCAATATCATGATCAGTTACATTGTGAAATGACCACATATTATAACAAGCTACAATTCATTTTAATTCACGTTATTAAGATTGATTCTTCGAATTAATAAATTAATCATCTTATTAATTAATAAAGTATTTATCTTAATTATTCATCCAAAAAAGACCTTGATATTACCATCCTAGTTAATCTTAATAAAATAAAATTAATTATATTTAATTTAAAATTAATTAAGAAAACGATGTGTACTAAAGAAGGAATGACGTATACCCTTCGGTGTCTACTTAAACATATTTTTCTATTTTAACTATTACAAGATTTGTAATATTACATGAATTGAAGTGTGACTAAAATGTTGTATGGTCATTATCTTGTATTTTGTACTTATATGGAATGTATAACTACACATCATATTGTGATATTATAAAACATGTTATTCAATGTTTCAAACTGGGTAGTCTAAATAATATGTCTAACCAAAAGATATGCCTAAACACTTGTTACAAGTATCCCTAGTGATGTAAATGAATTTCATGGTGTGTATCATGACACCAACATCATGTATTAGTATAATAATTTGGAAAAATAATAAACAAATCCTTTAAATCCACATGAAGATCAGATATCAATCTATGTGTTACATGACATGTAAATCCTGTTACAAGTCATGTAATCAATTATTATCCTACCTAAAATACACACCTAGGGACTTTCATTGTATATTGCATGGGATTTCACATGTTACATGGTGTGTATGTCTCACTACAATCCATTTACTTAATGTGATTCCATTTTTCTCATATGAAAGTTAGTTTGAGGCAAGTATTAATTACATTCCACATATTTGACCATACGACTTCCATGATTTACATTGGGAAAACAATGTAGGGTTACATTAAATGTACATCCAATACACTTCATATACACCACTTCGATAAAAATTCCATGTAGAGTTCAAAACATAGCATGTCATGAAACCATGTATCGAAACCCCACATGATGGTCCATGATTATCAGGACCCACCCCTGTGTGTATCACAATGGGTACACTATGTGTAATGTTTGGTAACATGACATATATCCATTTTACTCATATATAATCCATAGAACCTCTGGATATGATCTTTGACCATTATTTATATATTATAAGTTATATGAATCTGAAAAATCATATTTTCCCAACATTTAGATTAATAAAAGAATATAAAAAATGAAAAACTAACAATCAAATTCATAATAGGTAAAAATAAAATAATAAATAATAAATTAATATTAGATTATACTATTACCACGTGAATTTTCTGAGGCATAGAGGAAGTGGTCAGGACCATTCTTAACAATGTTTTTGGTTGATTCTTTAGATAAAATCCTAAAAATTAGATCAAGATACCCTAGAATGTTCACGGAGAAAATATTTTCACACATAATTTATAATTAATTTTTTACAATAATTACATGGTCTTGATAATTGTTTCTTATATATTGATCTTTTTTATTTCCTCTCTTTCTGTGTTATCATTTGGGTAAATAATTTGAATAAAAATTCTTATTGTAGTATCAACACATATTCCTTGAATAGTGGAACATTGTCATCAGTATTTTGGGTGATACCATAGATGAACCAAAAACCATATATCTTTAATCCTTCATCACAAAGAAAAGTACCTTGGTCCTCATAGAATGATTCTCTTATTCTATTAGTCTTGAGAGGGAGGAGAAATATTTACTATCATTCTTGAGAGAATTCTTTATAGTTTGTCTTGGTCATAAGAAATTTCTCTATAGAGAATTCATTGTAGAAAATAAATCAATTAGTCTCCGAAATTATTTAATTTGAATTATATATTTAGGGTCAATAATTATTAATTGTGTAGAGGAACTTAACAAATTTATTCCTAAATAAAACACATTTAAAATTATCATAACAATAATATTATATTCTGGGACACGAATTGACACACTGAATATTTGAATGCCATTTAATAAATAAGTAAATTAATATTTATTTAAATATAATTAAATAAAATATATCATTTCCACCTAGACCATAACTCGGCCCCTCAATCCTACTTGGAATTTGAAAAATCATAAATCATAAATATTTATTTAAATAAATAATTTTTTTTTGATTTTTTCACTAAATAAATATTATATTCACCAACCTTGTGAATAAATATTTATTTTAATATTCATGTAAATAAGTAAATAAGTAATAAAAAATAACTATTTATTTATTTTATTGTGAATAATAAATAGAATATAAATAAATACAATATATTTTCATGATTGAAAATAATATTTATTTAATATTAGTTTACATGTATTATAACTCGAATAAATATTGATTGAATTTATATGATCAATATAATATGAATAACTATTATTCGTCTATCTTGAGAATAATTTTTATTCTCAATATTAAATTCAAAAATGAATTAACATAGATTCTATATAATTTTAGTGTTTAACCCTCTAGGCCTCTTTCTCAATGTTATTAGATAGTTCTTCCTATAGTTCAAGACTGGAATCTGGTGACACATCAAGACACCAACAAAAGAAGAGATTAATGTAAAAATCATAACAACTTCATATGAATTCTTTCTATGTAATATAATTCTTTTATCATGATATATCATCAAGAATGAGGCATAGATGGTGTTGTCAATATATATGCTTGATTTATCTTTCATTAACTCCCTAAAATGAACTCATCGATGAACAACCATGAAAATAATTTAATTAGATAGGTCTATTCAATAAAAAGGAATGAGATATCATCTTCTTTAACATGTATGAGAAAAAACATCAATTGACTTATTCAATTAATTTCATCATTATTTTTAGAAAGACATAAAAGTAAACAATTTAAGCTATAAATTATTAATAATCTCATGTCTATGGACCATCAACCAAATCGTCATATAGGAATATGCAATGACATATATAATATTTATTAAGTTTTATTAGTGAGTATAAAATCATTATCTCCTCTGTTTTATATTTTTATGTCTGAAACTTCATGAGTAGAAGCTTACTCCACCTATGAGCTTCAAATTCTTGATAACTAAAACATTCTTTGTGTCTTGTCAGATAGGTGTCATATAGACATTAAGATATATGTTTTAAAATATTATCATAGCATTTATGGGTACTCATTATAGTGGAAAACTACTATATCAATTGGAAGAAACAAAAACTCTATGTACATTACCACATTAATAATACATAGAGTAAAATCAACATGTGATAATATATTTATTAATATTCAGGTCTTGAGATATTCTAGTTATTTAATGTAAAAAATCCAGTTTGTTCAAGGGAACCAATTGCAACATAAACCACCTCTTTATTAAAAAAATCTATATTCACTTATCAAAATGTGACCAAAGTGAAGAAAAAACTCTATTAGAACAAAAGTAAATGAAAAAACCTAAAATAAATATCAATAACAAATGAAATTTAGGAATATAAAATAAAAGGTAAAATATAAATTATTTATTAAATTATGAATTTTAATAAACTAGGAAAATATTATATCATATGTCAATAAAGTAATAATCGTAATATAGCACATAATAATCATCATGAGACACTACCTTAGGTAGTAATGGGAAAATACCTAAACATTACATGGAAAAATAAACCCCCAAAATATTTTTTGATCCTTTCATTATTTATCTCTCATATTTCTCTCAACAAGACTCATCAGGGGTACTCCCCATATCCAGATCATAAACTCAACTAGGGTTTACTTGCGAGTGTGTAATCTCAAACAATATAAAATATATCATTTAATTTATCAGAATTATGCATATGGTTTCTCATGAATTTTATAAATGAGGTGAGGAGTAAACATAAAATATAAATTATATTATCAACTGAGTACACTATTTGAATCACACGTCTCACCTCAATCCAGAAATTTTAAAACAAACCCTTTTAAAAGTTATATAAAAACATATCTCATTCACATAACACGATTTCTATTATTTTAAAAGTCACCACCAAAGTGGAAATTACTTCAAGGGTGTTATATAAAATAATTAATATATAATATTTAAATTGAACGATTCCCTTGGGTTTTAAAGATATTTGAGCCTATAAAACTAATTTTTGTGATAAATGATGAAGTGAAAACTCATTAAAATCCATCTTGGATATAATATAAAAACTTAAGAAACACATCAATGAAATCACATCCTAATCACTGTCAATAACCAAAGTCACTAAACAAATCCCATAGAACAAGACCCCCATTTATAAATAAATAAAATTTATACACCCTGGAATACCTAACATTATAAGTCATCTTTAGTTAAATTAATCATGTATAAGTCTTTTATTTTATAGAGAAAAGCTCTTTCACATTTTATTAAAAAATTTAGGTGCATAAAATAATACATTGAGTGAAAATATAGTTGATTTATAGAATTAGTCCTTTATTTAAAATTTAAATCAAAGTAAATCACTAATCATCCTTGATAAATAAATAATATATATATTTTATTAAATTTTTTCAGGTAGGAAATAATTTTTATGGCACTATACAAGATAGGAAACCCCATAGAAAAGAAGGGTATGGGTACAACAACCACAATCATTAGAACCAATTCACCTTTTAAGAAAATATGGGGATTCCTTGTCAGAGGAACATCACAATACCTAGAAAACAAGACAACCATTTTTTCACAAACTGTCCTAGAGGAGCCACTATCGTGACTACCCCAATCCTACTGACAATAGGCCATGGGATGGTGACTAGCACCTAGTAGGCATAAAACATAAATGGGAGGCATTTTCATATGTACATGTATGCAGACACACATCTCCAAGCAAAAAATGATGAAATGTAAAATCACTAAGATAAAAATGCAAGAAAACCACTATATCTCACAACCATAGTATAATAGTGTAAGTACTTGAATATAATTAGGGCCAAAGAAAGACAACCAAAAGAAAAATGTCTGTAGCCACAAATCTAACCTATAAATTAAGTGGTTCAAGGATTTTCATAACAAAAGTCTTCTCAAACACCCCTCAGCCTATTCGATCTCATAAGTAACTACATGTTCTTGGTCTGCCTGGAACTCTATCAATGTGTCAATCATCTACACAAGATAGGACATGTGCGGGAGAATCATTTATAGGTGTCAGAAAAACAATACTCAATAGGACACCCCAAAACTACAATGGAATATCACAAAGGAAATACCATAAAGTAAATACTACTAGGGAATACCAAAATGGAATACCACAAAGGAAATTCCATGAAGGAATACATAGTCAGATCCATAAAGAAATATGTCTAAAACAAATATATCAAGAACAACCAGGTATACTCAATCAAATAAAACACATAGTCCCAGCAAGACACATAGTCTTGATAACATACACAGTCTCCATAAGACACAAAATATATATAAGACACAAATTCTCTAGACCACATCCATTTATAGAAATATTTTCTCAAAGTGAGCTCATTCTGGGAGAACTCGCCCCTCAATCCATTAGGTCTTATGAACCGTCCCATAATAAGCAACATATGATATCTGAAAATGAATTTATCATCTTAAGGGTCCCAATATTGTAGATGGATCATCAATCAAACATCTAGTTTGAGTGTTTTGGCTATTTGAATGTTTCATAAGGTGATTCAATGGGCCATGGACAGATCGGGCGGTCAGTCCACATACCACCTGGCCCAGCTGCTGCCACAGTCGACCATGCCATGGAAGCTTGAGCTATCACAGTGGTTGACTGCATTGCCGGCTGCCATGTACCATGAAAAATCATTCTACTATGGCTCAAAATTGACCACCATAGTCAACCATGGCTCGATATGTCTGACCTGATCCATGGGGTCTCACCCGACCCATAGGGACCGACCCAGTTCACCGGGCCGACTCGACCCACTCGACCCAACCCACTCCAGTTGGGCCCGGACCACCTCGCTGACCTGCCCTCTCACCCAAACCAGTTTTCTTTTCGAGTTGGTTTGGGTCATGTGGTTCCTACAGTAACAGCCGCTAGTCAACTTGGCCACCCTGTCGCATCACGCGACACCACCGCCATGTCCTGTAGTACTTTAATACACCATCGTGCTCCTCCAGCCTCCACCGCATGTGCAGTCTTCTGATTCCCTTCCATCTATAGTCCATCATTATTCCACCATTGCTTCAATATCTGAAATTAAAACTCCCTTTTGATCATTGGGTTCCAAGCTACACTGATTTGACCTGTGTTTTGTATTGCCTCCAATACGAGGGGTTTCGATCCGTTCGTAAACTCTCAGAAAGTTGAGTCCTAATCAAGATGATCCAATTGAAAGTAACACCAAGAACAAGGGATATAAATCAAAATAATTCCATAACAAAAAACTGCCTCCTTTGTTTTTTTCATCCTTGATTCGTTCTCGTTAGAATGATAAATGAAGAGGATAAACTAATATCCTAATAATCACACTTTAATAACCCATCCGACAACAATGACCAAACTACGAATCAATATATTGGTGGATTGACCCACATTATTCATGGATGTTAAGAATGGGGAAAGGAAACAATGAAAAACCGCCCTACCTACGATATGGATCATTCACTGTCGAGGATTGTTTTCCACTGATTATCCATCAAGAACGATCTCTGATCCTGGTGTTTGTCATCACTACTGAGATAATTATCGAAGTATTATCTCCAGATCCTCTAGGGAATTTATAGGGTTATGAGCCTAATCCTGGGTCCCTTACTATCTCTTTATTTAAAGATAAACAACATCGCTACGTCAATGTAAGATTAAAATGATATAAAATCACTTTTTATTTTATTCATTAAATCATCCAAAAACAATTTTTCACACCCAACCCACATCATTTGATGTATGTCCTCTCCTACAGAAAAAACCACATTCAAAATTCATTGGTGTTCTCAGATTTCTAATCGGATTCACCATTCATGAGATTTTTGGAATTTAAAATAAAATAAATTTTTTGATTATTTTATTTACAATTAAGTCCTTGCTTACTTTTTCTTTAGATTACCTATGCTAACCAAAGTTATCTTGAATCTTGGGTAATGAAATCATTATGATCTCAATGAATCACCTAGATTTCTGATCTGTGTACCCTTTTAATATATTTTACCCTTTTCAAGAAAGTTTCTTGTGCGTGCTATAAAAAATGTAACATGTTTTAGAAAATTTTCCCCAGTATAACAATCCTCGGAATCACACACTATTTTAGCACCTAGTCTCAGAATACTCCCATGTAATTTCTAAAAATAAAATCATGAATATTTTTATTCATTACATTCTCCATACCATAGGGATTTTTGTCCCTGAAAAGCTAAAATAAGGGCTAATCAAACAAATGAGGAACTAAACATGAATCTAAGGCACCCACTCCCATGTGATCTCCTAGAGATTTCCTTGCTACCACCGAACACACAACAATTTAATCAATCACACACAAATGATCCCCTCATTCTGATCCTTGATCTCAACCAGGTACATCACAAAAGTCTCCCCTTCCTTGATGTCATGCTCAGACCAGTCAATGTCTTGCGATGCGTTATGAATGTACCTCCATCGTTGTGACACATAGAATATGCCCCTACCCAATCTATCTACGATCGTAGAGCCACGAGGTATACTACCTTACTAAATCTACACTATATCAGAAAAGGACTGATAATGCTCAGATACTACTTACCTCCCTAAAAAATTCTCTGTAATCCATGTCGAGGTAAGAACTAAGGAACACATGGTCTTTTTCCTCAAACTCTAAATTCCACTGCTTGCTATCATCATAATAATTATGTCATCTTTGTGTAGTATACATCTTCTATTGTATGATACACTCCTTCTCCAAGGTAGCCTGCACCAACTCTGGGCGCATTCGTGTTACCACTCCTAGGTCAATCTAGTAGAGTGACAACCTACAGGGTCACCCGTACAATGCATCAAATGATGTCATAAAAATGGTGGAATTGTAGTTGTTGTTGTATTAAAACTCCAGCAAGGGATGGAGATCCTCCAAAATACGGCCAAAATCTACCTTGCAAGCCTATATCATGTCCTCTAGAACATGTATGGTCCACTCTATCTGGTCTTCCATCTGTGGGAGAAACACTTTGCTCCAGCATAAATGAGTCCCAAATTGTAAGAATCCATTTTTTGCTGCCATAGACTTTGGAACAATTCTTGATGTTATTTCAGAGCAGCACCTTCAGACAGCGCGCGATTCTGAGCCCCAGTGTGGCCGGAATTAAATTTTCAATGTGTTCACACTAGAAACACCAAATATATGGGATAAATCCTAAACGGTGTATCGTATCAGATATCTGAGTGTACGGATGGGTCTAGAATGGGGGTTTTACCCTAGGAACGACATAAAACATGTCGGCGCGGGATTTTTGGACCCCTCGCTCACATTAAGAAAGTTAAACGGATAAATTAATTAATTAATTTATTCGTTTAATGGTTAAACTCAATTATCTCTTAAACAGTGGATTATATTGGAAAATTGAGGGCACCGTTTAGTCCGGAAAGTGCCGTTTACCTAGGAGGGGAGTAAGTTTTGCGGGCGCAGCCCATCTGTGAAAAATGGCCCCAGGGGTGTTTTCGTAATTTGGCGGCTTTGGGTGTTCGGTTTTGTAACTTTTGAACGGGGCCTTAGATTAAAATTCTGAGACCAACGTTGAGTTTTGAGCATGGTTTTTGGCATAGGGGCGGCTTAATCCCGACCCCATTGGGAGTTCGGGTTTGGGCCGGCGGGCGGGTAGTTAAATGTTTTTTATTTAAACACTTAACCCACACCCTCCCTCTGTTTCTTCTTCTTCTTAGCCTAGACAGTGGCATCCCCCTCCCGATCCTCCTCCACTCCGGCCAGGTAGCTCCGGAAAGGCAGCGGCGTGACGACGGACTCTCCGTGATGCACCGGGGAGCGCCCTCACAGGTATGATCTTGTTTCCGTTTTTGATTTCCCACATTTCAAGCTCAATTTACAGTTTCAAATTGATGTTTAATCTTCAAAAAGGCCCGTAGTTGCGTAGTAGTTTTTCTATGCTTCCCGTCGCCGATTTCAGATTGAAAATCTGAGCTCCGAGGTGACCACAACACTCCGCTAAAGATCAACAGGTTTTGGTGTTCGTCCGAAAGTTTTTGGGTGCTCCGGCGAGCAGGGACATCGGACCGGCGGTTTCTCCGGTTGGCGGCGGCGTCGTGGTCGGGCGGTGGCAGCAGGCCGGTACGGCGGGGCGTCGTGCGTTCGACGACGGTGCGGAGACGCCTCCTCAGCGAGGCGGCGTGGGTGGATCAGGTGGCGAGGGAGCTGACTGAGAGTGCCTACGAGGGACGATCGGGGTCGCAGGCGCGTGACCCCGCGGGGAGAGCAGGACCCGCTGATGGCGGGTCTCCGTGGGGACGTGACCGGCCAGCTGGCCGGTCGGTGCAGTAGGCCACGCAGATGTGTGGGCCTCACGAGAGGCGGTGGGCCGTGGTATGTCGGGCCGTGGGTTTGGCTGGGCCAGGCCCAGCAGTTGGGCAGCGGCTCAGCGGGCCGGCCGGAGCGGACCGGCCGGAGCGGGGCGGACCGGACGGACCGAGCCGGTCCGGCCCAGGGGTAAACCCCCTTAAAATTTTTGACGCCCATACCTTTTGATACGGGCGTCCGTTTTGGCACGCCGTCTGCGGTGCCGCACACCTGACTTTGAGGCGGACTCTTCATGGTGGTTCTAGGAGTTTTAACTTTCAAGATGAGAGGCTCGGTGGCACGACACGTGCGTAAAGCAGCTAAGCGTGCTTCCCGGGAATTCTGGTTTTGGACGTCGCGGACGCGTCCGAATTCCGTTTTAAGTGCCATCAGTGGCGTTGGGACCCTGGCACCGAGGCAGAGCTTTCCATGGTAGTTTCAGGCATTGAAGCCAAACTTGAGGCGTAGGCCCCATGACCCGTATTTCGAGCTGCGTGCATCGTTTTACTACTTCTTCATTGGACGTCCGTTCGGGGCGTGCAAGCAGTCGTTTCTAGATGTTTTTTCGAGGGGATTGCAATGGTGAAATCCACCCGCTCTAATTTCCACATGATGGTTCATTCCCCATGAGGGACGTTTGGGAGTTGATGGTGATTTTACATCT
The DNA here is from genome assembly GCA_963277665.1 of Viscum album. NCBI lineage: Eukaryota > Viridiplantae > Streptophyta > Magnoliopsida > Santalales > Viscaceae > Viscum > Viscum album. The sequence continues at coordinate 1,768,947,232 of OY728141.1, read as the reverse complement.
CTATCACCGGGCGACAGTTTTGAACAAGTGAATAGTCCAACTTGTGTACTTTTTCGAGAGAATCACAGCGGTGTGATCCGTTCAGTGTGTTTCGGGACCGGGATGCAGGTTCCACGAAGTGCCGCTCGTGTGCGGTGAGCCAGAATGCATATTTTTCTCCAGATATCTGTTGTGATCAAGTGAGCAGTCTTTTTGATGTGTTTTCCCAATGGGATCGCTATGGTGCGATGCACCCGACTATTTTCGGGGCCGAGGATCGGGATCACGGGACGTCGTTCGGCTGTGAGGCGGTGTTGGTGACTTTTTTGTCGGATATCCGTTTGAGGTGAGCAAGTAGTCAATCTCACCTGTTTTTCTACGAGGATTACAACGTTACAATCCATTTGGTAGAGCGGAGTCTCATACACGATCTTATTAAACAAGGAAGCATGAAAGGAGCTCCGGTGGTGGTTCGTCCAACCTTGTTTGTAGCAGACCCTTGGCGTGTGATCATGCACTCTTGGGAGAGTGATGTAAATGGTTCATAAGATGTGGTTGGTCGTGTTTGGGCCTTTGAGGTGGAGTTGTTACCTTCACGCCTTCGCGTTGACGTTGGGTGCCGTGTGAACGACATCCTTTGGGCTGGAATATGGTATACTCGGGGAGTATACGGGAACGCTTGGAGGTACATGTTGTTGTTGTACCTGAGGACGTCTGTGCATTCGGTTGGGGTTGAATTGGGGTCACATGTCATGTGGGCCCTAGTTCATTCTGTGTTCTGCTTTGCGTACTTTTGACCTCTCGCGACGTTGAGGGACACTCGGTTTGCGATTATTGACCAGCGGGGTTGAGGTTTTTCTCCTGGCTCTGTGCTCGATGGTTTAGATCAGTAGGGTTGAGTGGTTTCCCCTAGTTTTGTTCTGGAGTCGGGTGGTTGCATGATACCCACTCCGTATTCGGTTGGCCAGTGTTGTACCATCCAATAGAGATGGCCAGAGCAGTTCTGAGTTTTACCCTCTAGCAGGGCTGGGCAGTGGGTTACTCATCGACTTCTTCGGGTTTACCCTCCAGCAGGGCTGGACGGTGGGTTGCTTATTGACTTATCAGGGTTTACCCTCGAGAAGAGACTAGGCAGTGGGTCACCCGATGACTCTTGAGGGTATACCATCCAGTAGGGCTGGGTAGTGGGTCGCCCGTCGTCTTGTTTTAGGTCTACCCTCCAGCAGGGCTGGGAATTGGGTCGCCTGTTGTCTTGTTCTAGGTTTACCCTCCATCAGGGCTGGGCAGTGGGTCACCCGTCGACTTATTCCAGGTCTACCGTCCGGCAGGGCTGGGCAGTGGGTCCCCTGATGGCTTATTCATGGTCTACCCTCTAGCGAGGCTGGGTAGTGGGTCGCCTGATAATGTATTAGGGTTTACCCTCTGGTAGGGATGGGCAGTGGGTCACCCTATATCATATTATGAATTACCTTTCAGCAAGGCTGGGCAGTGGGTCACCCGATATCATATTTTCAGTTACCCTCCAGCAGGGATGGGCAGTGGGACACCTATTGACATTCCAGACTTAGTCCTTTATACTAGGCTAGTATGTGGATTTACTCCGTGACCACTGGAGCGGAACCCTTGTTTGTACGGGTCGGTGATGTGACAGCTTTGACTTTGAGGAGACCTCTCGACTGTGGGGTAGTGACGAGGTGTGGTTTTACATAACCCGGAACTCTCAAGTACGAGGGGCGCTTTCCCCACCGAGACAAATCCTTGTGATGTGACCTAAAACCGTGCGGGCGAGTCAGTGCCACCCAAAGTGGATCGTGTCGAGGTGCGGTGGTTTGAGCCCCTTGACTTGTAGTTCAGGGCAGACGTGCGAGATGCTGGGCATCGATGGTGTTTACTTCTTGGACTGTTGGCGACTCACTATTCTTGGGCTGAGCTACGAGATGGAGATCACCTTACGAGCTTTTTCGGGCTTCTTTTTGAGCATATATATATGTATATACCTTGTTCGAGTACCCACTACTTGGGCTTGGTTACTCTCCCTCCAGGAGAGGCGAAGATGTGCAGGGTATGCCACGTGATTTATGTGTCTAGATTCCTGTTGTTGGACGAGTCTACTCTCCTGCTATAGGTAGCGAAGACTCGACGAGAAGTTCATCTTCTCATAGTTTCCAGCTCCTTGAGTTTGGACGAGTCTACTTCCTACCTCTTGTTGGGTTGAGTTGTACTCTTTTCTTTACATTCGATTGTACTCCTTTACTTTTCCATGTTCTCTCTACTGCTCACCCTTCTGTACCTCTTTGGTTGCTCCCTCGAGCCTTCGGGGTATCCTACTGAGTATTTTTATACTCACCCCTTCTTGGGCTTTGCCCGCACTTGGTGTTCCCTTGCAGACGACGAACAGGTTGGTCATGACTTCAGTGGATCTTAGGAGTTCGAAAGCTGGGACCACCTGCAGTGGTCCGAGTCGGGTTCCAAGTGGGGGACTCTTCCAGTTGTTTTACTTTTGTTTACTTGTTGCCAGTTTGTGGCACTTTTCTGGTTGGGTGCGTGTTTTGCCCCTTTTATTTTTAGTTTACCTTCATCTTGTACTTTGTACTGCTTATAGGTCGATGCACATCTTTGGTTTATATTTATTGCAGCTTCCCTTTGCTTTTATTTTTTACTCTACACTTTTGCATTGAGTGTGCTGCGTGTGTTTGTACAGGTACTTGGGAAAAGGCCTCCTCGAGTTGTTTAGACTTTGGCGCTGGTCTCCAGCCCTTGGCCTATGGAGGCTGGCTTGGGCTAGTTGCAGCTCAAGCATGGGTAGGGTCGGTTCGTGACAAAGTGGTATCAGAGGTGGTTAGTTCCTTGGGACTATGTTCGAACGTCCCTAAAATAAAAGGAATTGGTTGGGATTTAGGGAAACCATGTTAACGTGTCTCGAGAGCGGATCTCAGGCAAATGAGTCCAATGATGGTGCGATAGCCGATGTATCCATTCACTAGGACCTTGATAACCCATTTGTTGACTCGGCATGCTGAGACACTTGTTGCAAGGAAAACTGGTTTTTGAATCACATAGGATTGAGTCTTTGACTGTCTTTATTGAGTCAGCTCCCCATTTTTGTTATTGGTATATACATATATGCTCATATGACCGCATCACTCCTTGATAAAGTTCATGATGTTTTCGCGAAGAATGCTAGCCAGGATACCAGCACTAGTTCGTGACGACGACCCTGTGAGCTATGAGGCCACATTCCAGGACCCATCATGTGAGACCCTTTCTCCAGGTGGGCTAGTAGCATCACCCCCACCTATTGGGCAGAAGGCAGCTTCACCAGAGTAGGTTGAGCTTGATAGCTGGTTGAGCGCGCTCCGAGAGTTTCAGTGGCAGAGACCGCTGTGGTTTAGTGGTGAGCCAGATCCTTAGGCAGCAAAGGATTGTCTTGCGACAGTGGTTCTCCTTTTCTGGCTTGTACAGACTCCGATAGATTAGAGAGTGGCTTTGGCAGCCAACCTTTTTCATGGACCAGCTTGGCGTTGGTGGAGTCTGGTGACTAAGTTTCGTGATGAGTCATCGCTTTCATGGGGCGACAATCAGTTTTTGTTCCATGAGGAGTTTTTCCCCCCCTATCTGCACTCCATTCGGATTCAGGAGCTCCTGCAGTTTGAGCAGGGAGGGATGACGGTGGCCGAGTACCCGACTAGATTCACAGACCATGCACGCTTTTACCCAGACTTGGTCCATGACGACAACACTTGAGCGCAGAAGTTTGAGCAGGGTCTCCACCGATAGATTCATGATGCCATAGAACCGTTGGGATTTTCCACATATGACTGGGTGCTAGAGCAGGCGCAAGTGACATAGAGCTTCCTGTCATGTTTTAGAGTTGGTGCTGGTAGCAGGAATGTTAAAGAAGAGATGTCTATCACAGCTAGCGGGCATCAGCAAGCACAAGCTCGACGCTGGTGGCTTTCTGACAACCGGACTCCGGGGCGTGGTCTCACACCACAATGGAACCGGAGGGCACCAGTGCAGCCAAAGAGAGTCGGTGCTATGCTTGTGATGGGCGAGATCACTTGGCACGAGACTGCCCGACCAGAGATGCTGAAAACTTTGGGCACGCAGCAGGAGCACCACCATGGAAGGGGAAACACCGTGATTGGAGTAGTACCCATGGAGGTGGTTCTAGAAGAGGAGAGGGAGGAGCTGGAAGTGGAGGATGACCATACGAGGTCTTCCCATCAGCACTAGGCAGTCCACGCTAGGCCCCGAGAGCTGACAGTTGGGATCGCAGACAGCCGTGAACTTTGGATGTCTATGATCATGCAGATCATGAGTTTATAAGAGTTACGCTCTACAAATATTCTACTTTTTGTAGTAGAATTTTTAGACTCTACTTGTGAAATGCATTTCTCCCTGCTTCTTGCTTGGGTTGTTACTAGGGTGACGCAGGGCGTCAGGTGTAACCCGGTGTTGGTAGAGTAGAAGGTGTGTAACCTCCCTCTTTAGTCGATGGAGTCAACTCCATCTCTCCCTGAGCCTGTAAGAGATTCTTTTTAGAGAGACATCGAATGTGGAACCTTACGTGACCAGATATCCTTGGGTGTTTCACCATATGGATGTTTTGAAGGAGGGGATCACCGGGCCTTGTTACAAGTGCAAGCGGCGATTCCAGTTGCGGCGTACGACGTAAGGGTTCGGTCAGGGAGGTGAGCTATCCCTGAGAGCCTTCAGGACGTTTGAGACTGTGCAAAGGGATGGCGAGGTTCCCTACCGCCTTTCCCTAACCCCAAAGGCTGGTTTGGGTGCATAGTGTCTCCTGCGTGACTCACCTGAGAAGAAGTGTGCATGCTCCCATGCACAACATGGGCGAGGGCAGACCTTGCGTGAACAAATCAAATCCTTTGGTCTATGTGCAGTGGCGCAGAGCTGTGCAAGAGTTCTTCTGGGTACTATAGAGCCAGGTGTGGGCTTACTGCCCTGAGTTATCCCCTGGTTTTGCTTTTCGGGGATGAAAAGCATGAAGGATGGAATGATATAAGAACCCAGTTTTTTCTACGAAAGACTTTGGAATATTTTTATATGTTATTCCAGAGCAGCGCCTTCAGACGGCGTGTGTTTCTGAGCCCCGATGTGGCCGAAATTAAATTTTCAGTGTGTTCACACTATAAACGCCAAATAAATGGGATAACTCTTAAACAATGTTTCAGATTGGAGATCTTAGTGTACATATGGGTCCGGAATGGGGTTTTACCCTAAGAATGTTATAAAACATGTCAGTGCGGGATGTTTGGACCCCTCACTCACTTTCAAAACGTTAAATGCATAAATTAATTAATTAATTTATTCGTTTAATGGTAAAACTCAATTATCTCTTAAACGAGGGCTCATATTGGGAAAACGTGGGCACCGTTGAGTCCGGAACATGCCTTCTACCCTAAGAGGGGTGTAAGTTTTGCAGGCGCGGCCCGTCTGTGAAAAATGGCCCCAGGGGCGTTTTCGTAATTTGGTGGCTTTGGGCGTTCAGTTTTGTAACTTTTGAACGGGGCCTCAGATTAAAATTCTGAGTCCGCCGTTGCATTCAGAGCATTGTTTTTATCCTAGGGGAGGATTAATCCCAACCCCGTCGGAAGTTCGGTTCTCCTGGACAGCGGCAGCCCCCTCTTGCTCCTCCTCCACTACGACAAGGTAGCTCCGGCAAGGCAGTGGCGGGGCGGCGGACTCTCCGTGAAGCGCCGGGCAGTGCCCTCACAGGTAGGATCTTGTTTCTGTTTTTTATTTCACACATTTCGAGCTCATTTTACAGCTTCAAATTGATGTTTAATCTTCGAACAAAGCCCGTAGTTGCGTTGTAGGTTTTCTAAGCTTCCCGTCACTGGTTTCAGATCGAAAATCCGAGCTATGAGGTGACCGCAACACTCCGCCGAAGATCAACAGGTTATGGTGTTTGTCCGACGGTTTTTGGGTGCTCCGGCGAGCAGGGATGGCGGTTCGGCAGTTTCTTCGGGCGGTGGCGGCTTCCAGCGGAGGTGGCGGTGTCGTGGCCGGGCGGTGGCAGCAGGTCGGCACGGCGGGTCATCGGGCATTCAACGGCGGTGCGGCGGCGCCTCCTCAGCGAGGCAGCGTTGGCGGCTCAGGCGGCGAGGGAACCGGCCGAGAGCGTCGGCGAGGGACGACCGGGGTCACGGGCGCGCGACCCCGCGAGGAGACAGGGACTCGCTGATGGTGGGTCTCCGCGGGGAGGCGACCGACCTGCTGGCCACTCTGTGGAGCAGGTCGCGCGGATGCACGGGCCGCACGGGAGGTGGCGGGCCGGCCGGAGCGGGGCGGATCGGCCGGACCAGGTCGGTCCGGCCCAGGGGTAAACCCCCTTAAAAATATTGACGCCCGTACCTTTTTCTACGGGCGTCCATTTTGGGCGCCGTCTGTGGAGGCGCGGACCTGACATTGAGGCGGACTCTTCGAGATGGTTCTAGGAGTTTTAGCATCCGAGACGAACGGATCTGGGGAACGACACGTGCGTAAAGCAGTAAAGCGGGCTTCCCGGAAATTCTTGTTCTGGATGGCACGGACGCGTCCGACGTCCGTTTTAAGCGCCGTCAGTGGGGTTGGGACCCTGGCACCGAGGTGGAGCTTTCCAGTGCGGTTTCAGGTGTTGAGACTGAAGTTGAGGTGTGGTCCCCACTGCTCGTCTTTCGATCTGCGTGCAGGGTTTCACGACTTCTTCATTGGACGTCCGTTTGGGGCGTGCGAGCAGTCGTTTCTGGGTGTTTTTCTGAGTGGATTGCAATGGTGCAATCCACCCGCCCTAAATTCCGCACGATGGTGCATGCTCCATGAGGGTCGTTTGGGCGTTGACGGTGATTTTCCATCTCTATCACCAGGCGATCATTTTGGACAAGTGAATAGTCCAACTTGTGTACTTTTTTGAGAGGATTGCAACGGTGCAATCCGTTCGTTGTGTTTCAGGACCAGGTTGCGGGTCCCACGAAGCGTCGCTCGTGTGCGGTAAACTGGAATGCATCTTTCTCTCCGGATATCCATTGTGCACAAGTGAGCAATCTTTTTGAAGTGTTTTCCCGTGGGGATCGCTATGTGCGATGCGCCCGACTGTTTTCGGGGCTGAGGCTCTGGACCACGGGTCGCTATTTGCGCGTGAGGCGGTGTTGGTGACTTTTTCATCGGATATTCGTTTGAGGCGAGTAAGTAGTCAATCTAGCGTGTTTTTCTATGAGGATTACAACGATGCGATCCATTTGATTGAGTGGAGTCTCATACATTATATTCTTAAATAAGGAAGCATGAAAGGTTCTCCGGTGGTGGTTCATCCTCCCTTGTTTGTAGCGGACCCTTAGCGTGTGATCACGCACTCTTAGGAGAGTGAAGTAAATGATTCATAAGATGTGGTTGGTCGTGGCTGGGTCTTTGAGGTGGATTTTTTACGTTCACTCCTTCACTTTGACGTTGGGTACCTTGTGCACGATAGCCTTTGGGCCGGAACATGGTATACTCAGGGAGTATACGAGAACTCTTGGAGGTACATGTGGTTGTTGTACCTCAGGAAGTTTGTGCATTCGGTTGGGGTTGACTTGGGGTCAAACGTCGTGTGGGACCCATGTGCGTGTCATGTTCTAGTTTGCGTACTTTTGACCTCTCGCGACGTAGACGGTCCCTCGGTTTGTGATTGTTGACTAGCGGGGTTGAGGTTTTTTCCCTGGCTCTATGCTCGATGGTTTAGATCTGCATGGTTGAGTCGTTTTCCCCAGTTTTGTTTCGAATTCAGGTGGTTGCACGATACCCACTCCGTGCTCGGTTGTCCATTGTTGCACCCTCCAGTAGTGATAGCTAGAGAAGTTTTAAGATTTACCCTCTAGCGGGGCTGGGAAGTGGGTTACTCATCGACTTCTTTGGGTTTAACCTCCAGTAGGGCTGGCTATTGGGTTGCTTATTGACTTCTCAGGGTTTACACTATTTCAAAGACTTGGCAGTGGGTCACCTAATGACTCTTTGGGGTCTACCCTCCAGCAGGGCTGGGCAGTGGGTCACCTGTTGTCTTGTTCCGGGTTTACCATGCAGTAGGGTTGGGCAGTGGGTCACCCGTCGACTTATTCTAGGTCTACTCTCTAGCAGGGCTGGGAAATGGGTCGCCTGACGGCTTATTCAAGGTCTACACTCCAGCGGGGCTGGGTAGTGGGTCGCATGATGATTTATTAGGGTTTACCGTCTAGTAGGGCTAGGCAGTGGGTCACCCGATATCATATTATGAATTACCCTCCAGCAGGGTTGGGCACTGGGTCAACCGATATCATATTACGAATTACCCTCCAGTAGGGCTGGGTAGTAGGGCACCCGTTGACATTCCAGACTCTGTCCTTTATACTAGGCTAGTCTGTGGCTTTACTCCGTGACCACCAGAGCGGGACCATTGTTTGTACGAGTCAGTGATGTGACTTCTTTGACTTTGTGGAGACATCTCGACTGCGGGGTATTGATGATGTGTGGTTTGACTTAACCCTGAACTCTCAAGTATGTGGGGCACTTTCCCCACTGAGACGTGTCCATGTGACGCGACCTAAAACCATGTGGGCGAGTTAGTGCCGCCCAAAGAGGATAGTGTCAAGGTACGGTGGTTTAAGCCCCTTGACTTGCAGTTTGGGACAGACGTGTGGGATGGTGGGCATCAATGGTGTTTACTTATGGGACTGTTGGCGACACCCTTTTCTTGGGATGAGCTATGGGATGGAGATCCCCTTACGAGCTTGTTCGGGCTTCTTGTTGAGAATATATATATGTATATACCTTGTTCGAGTACCCACTTCTTGGGATTGGTTACTGTCCCTCCAGGAGAGGCGAAGACGCGCGGGGTATACTACATGTTTTCCATGTCTATCTTCTCATGGATGGACGAGTATACTCTCCTGCTATAGGTAGCGAGGACTTGACGAGAAGTTCATTTTCTCACCGTTTACAGCTCCTTGCGTTTGGACGGGACTATATCCTACCTCTTTTTGGGTTGAGTTGTACTCTTTACTTCACTTTCGATTGTACTCCTTTAATTTTCCCTATTCGCTCTACTGCTCACCTTCGGTACCTCCTTTGTTTCTCCCTAGAGTCTTTGGGGTATCCTACTGAGTATTTTTATACTTACCCCTGCTTGGGCTTTGCCCGTACTTGGCGTTCCCTTGCAGACGACGAACTGGTTGGACGTGACTTCAGTGGAGCTTAGGAGTTCTAGAGCGTGGACTGCGTGTGGTTTTCGGAGTCGGGTTCCAGGTGGGTTACCCTTGCAGTTGTTTTACTTTTGTTTACTAGTTGCTAGGTTTTGGAACTTTTCGGGTTGGGCGCTTGTTTTTCCCCTTTTCATTTCAGTTTACCTTCATCATGTACTTTGTACTATTTAGAAGTCGATTCACATATGTGGTTTATATTTATAGAATTTTCCCTTTTCTTTTCTTTTTTACATTGAAATTTTTCATTGAGTGTGCGGCGTGTGTGTATACAGGTACTCAGGCAAAGGCCTCCCCGAGTTTTTTAGCCTTCAGCGTTGGTCGCCAGCCCCTGGCCTATGGAGGCGGGCTTGGGGTAGTTGCGGTTTGAGCCCGGGTAGGGTCGGGTCGTGACACAAATGCCTCTGGAAATCCATTATATAGTTGGGATGTAAAGAGAGAATCACAACCTAAGACTGTCATCGATGGAACTCCATGACGTTGAATTATCTTATGCATGTAGAGGTGTCCTAAGATTTCTACTAAACTCTGCTCTTGAATTTCTTGGAGGCGGGCTGACTTGGTGAGTTTGTCCATGATTATCTATATGGTATTTTTTTCCCAATATGTACATGGTAAACAAGTCATAGAGTCCATCAATATCCCATACCACTTCTATTTTGGAACCTCAAGAGGTAGAGTCAAACCTTCTGAGACCTGGTGCTCGTCCTTTACCTACTGATATTTGAGGCATCAAAAAACAAACTATGCAATTCCCTTCTTCTTCAATCGCCACCAAAATTAACGTCGAATGTCTTGGTATACATTCACCACACCTAGATATACCTCCAAAATATATGTATCGAACTTCCTCAAAATATCCTCCCGCAACACCACTTGTACTACTATGCACCCTCTGAAAAGAACAATGTTCTCCCCACCTTTCAAATATCTATCTAGAGAATCCCCTGTAGTCATCTGTGAACATAAATTATCACAGTTGGTATCCCCAAGGTGTGTCTCCTAGAATAATTATAAGAGTGGACCGGTAACAACAATTTAAAATATGTAAGATACTCCATCCCCATCCACAAAGTATATATGCAACACTTCCAACATCTTCAATGCCTCATTCAGAAACTGTAAACTAGATCTTGTAACACCCCAAGCTTCCACGGTACGTTTCCCTTCGAATAATGCGATAGCGTGTGTTGTACGCAACCTCGAGTTCTAACACACACCACAACTAATTAAACTAGCCGTTGTGAATACTAATACCTACTTTTTGAAATTATATATATTTTATATTTGAAAATGGACTTCATTTTTGGATTCGGAATATCAAAATTAGCCTAGGGTGAAATTATGGTACATTTCGGATAACTTTCATATTTTGATGAATAGTGAAAATTACTAAATTTTAATTAAAAACAACTTTTTTAATCAAAATATTTAATAGTGATAAATTGTGAATTTGAGTGGTTTTAAAGTATATTTAGAATATATTTTTACAATTTAATATAATGCTGGTCATTGGACATAATTTTACAATTAAACCGAACATAAACAAGTGTCAATCTTTTGATAGTTATTACCTCTTAAAAACACGCTTTTTGTTTTGACAGCGGGAATTAATTTTAAATTAATTTCTGCCACTTCTGTGTTTTGAATTTAGGAAAATGGATTCCATATTTGGAATCAGGATGTTCAAATTGTGTAAATAGGTAACTTTTATTTTTAGACATTTTGAATAGTTACTATGGTAAATATTTTATTTACCATGGTTAAAGGGTAAATCCGGTAAATAAGGGTTAAAAAATAATATTATAATAATACAAAATTACCCTAAAACGTGTCCTAACCTTATTGGTGGACACATACCCGACCATGGGCATCCTTGGGTCAATTTGGGGACCCCTTGGAGCCACTTGTATGTGGTAGGGACACATTATATTAATAAAGTTAAAATAAAAATAAAAATGGCATAAGCTTACATCTTTTAGAAGAACAATTTTTACATAGGGTTATACATGTTGGATTTTCGATTATAAATATTAATTAGAAAGCTAAAAAGATTTCCTACATGATGATATTTTATTTATAATTTTTAGACATCAAATAAGTTAAATTATTAATGACACAATAATGATGCAATGTTTACCTCATTAATAAATCATTGAAATAAATAATATTATAATGATTAAAATATTATCTAAAACCTGTCCAATTCTTATTGGTTGATGTTATTTAGAATATTAGTCATCTTATCTTTGACCTCAATGATTTTTGGACCATTATAATCCGAATATAATTATATTATAAAGTAATACTTTCACTCTTTCCTAAAGAGCCCCTCCTCTCCCTTATAAAAGGAGACCACTTCTACTCATTCCTCACACCTCTCAAGCCACTTGGCTCGTCCAAACTCTGCACAACTAAGCTCCCCACATCCCTCTCCTCCTCCATGAAGTTTTCCCTTAGGCAGAAAGCATTTCAACAAGTCCTTTGGTTCCAACCAAAGTGAGTTACCTAAATTAAAGGTAACGATTTCTCTTAAATTATTTTCATTTATTTTGCTTCTTCAACCCCCAAACTCTTTTTATTTCCTTTATTTTGTAACAACACCTGTATCCTCAATATACTAGGATGTTGTTATAATAAGGATTCAAACTACACATACACACAACTCCATCTAATGGATGATGAACATAATGTTTCTGTGGATGGCTAACTAACGCCTCACGAAACGATGATTGTTCAAATACATCTTACCGCCTCTCATGGTGGCCATTATGATGGCACTGAAATTAAATATGATATTAATGATATATATTTTATATATAATCTTCTGTAATTCCATTTTATTTCATACCATTATTCGTTTCATGTTGTATATACATACGATAATTTCATTTGAGGAAGTGCGGACTACCGCCCCCTTAAAATGATATGACTCGTTCATACCACACATGGAACGTATAAAGGATGGTGTTAATGAACTTAAGTAACATATATAAAATATTATATTATAATGGAATAGTAATATACCTATGTATCATTTGGATTCGATTCTTTTAAAATAAAAATTAAATGGAAATAGCGTTCGTGCGTACGTACGGACTACCGTCTCCACGAACGCGATGAGATTCATTCTCCATCATATCCATTCAAGTATAATTATCATTTAATGATTTAAAAATTATGTTTAAGGACTTGATATCATTCTAGATATGAATAAGATACAACAAACATGACTTATGTAACAAAACATATAAAGAAAATGAGTAAGTTAACACCCGAAACGACGATAATACTAAGATATTATTATCAAATCAATATTAAAAGATCATATATGATATCATATTAATGTATATGATTCTTGTATAATTTAGTAACAATTATTTAACTATTATACAGGAGGTTAACCTACTCCAACCAAGGAAAAGTACAAGGTAAGGGTTATTTCACAATCTCTTCATTATCCGAGGTTGTTTATACGTAATAATCTACTGGGATCTCTTTATCATCCACATCCATTTTTCTTAAAAATGCATTTAAAAACATTTTTACTATTTACTAGAATATGAGTTAAAGTCATTTATACCCTTTTTGACTTTTATAAGTGGTTTATAAAGGAATCTTTCGGTCGTATTCAAAACAAGGTCCTTTTTAACCTTTTCGACAGAATTGAGGTAAGAATGTTTTTTTTAACTTATACGGCGGGTGCGGTTATTTTCCGCCGTTATAAAATCGTCGAAGCTTTCCATACAAGCTTATAAGAATATTTTCAAAGAAAATGTTTTATTTTATATGGACCTTAAATGATTTCAAAATAAAAGGAGATACTTCTTTAAAAAGAATTTTGATTTCATCTATGTCAACATCCTTTGATGGATTTTAAGATTATTTGAAGTTGATTTATTATGATACAAAACTTCTATATTGTATTGAAGGTTTTGTGATATGTTTGACTGTGGATGTGCTATTTTTATACCATTCATAGTTTATGGTGAAATTATTGACATTTCGTATGCTAGTTTTAATACAAATGTTTATGTTATGTTTAAACCTTTTCATATGGGAATTCATTGGACTTAATAAGTGACGGGTGGAGCCCGCTATAGCTCCTCGATGCATCGGTAGGTCTCATGGGACAAACTAGTGTCTTGGAACAAGGCCTTGACAAAATCTTATTTGTAGTCTTGGCACGAGGCCTTGGCTATGTGGTTATGATAGTCTGGCATTATGCATTCCAACATTATGAAAGTGGTTATTGATATTGCATGTGATTATTCGATTAGTAGAATATCCATGTGAATAAGTAAATGGCATTATTTCATTTTACTTTTGCCATACTATGTTGAAGTTCAATTTTAAAAGGCTTTTGTTTTAGTAATTCATTGCCTTAAATGTTTATGATTATTTTGAATGTTCCGCTATATTGTTATCCTTACTGGGCATTTGAGCTCACCCCTTTTCTATGTTTTATTTTTCCCAGGTAGTGAAGAAGTAAATTATGAATGACTTGAAGGGATATTATGAGGGGTTAATAGTGTGGATATGAAGACTTTGTTGTTGTAGTAGTTTTTCACTTTGAAATGTAATGTAAAACTTTATGATTATATCTAGTGTTTCCAAGGCTACTAAACCAATCGGTCTTTCGGGATTTGATCTTTCTTGTGATCATGCCAATGTTACGAAGTAATGCACTGACTCTGGGTAGCTGGGGTCGGGGCGTTACAGTTGGTATCAGAGGAAGTTTAGTACAATCCTTGGAAGCTAGATTTAGATAAACTCTGATTAGAGCACGTAGACCTAAGATGAACTTTGAGGATTAGTATAGAAGAACTTCCTAGAATTTTGGTATTGTAGAGATTTTGTGAGTTTTCCGAGCAATACATCCCTGTCTGGATACGAGCAGGTAGAGGCGGCTCTGGCACAGATGTACCTAGGGGTAAAACCCGAAAACACCGCTTTGAGCTAGACTCGAACGGGAACTGGTGCACGACAACGGGCCTTGCTGCACTCTTGGTTACGACACTCCCGGGGGATATGCTTAGGATAACTCTCATTTTATTTACAAATCATTTTGAAGGGATTATGAGTATATAATTCCTCAAAGAAAACATTATTATGATTATGGATTATATCCATAAATAGTTCAATTTATGTTAAGTGTTTTATAAGTATGGGATTATGTATTTTGATTCATAAACTGATCTAGTTTATGCCATTGTTTTGAAATGGCGCCTAGTGGAAGAAATGGAAACCGTATCAATGCACGCACTCCATGTAGGGATTGCCCTCATGCTCAATATAATTATAGTGGGGCTGGTGATGCAACTGGTGCTGATCAGCTAATCACCATACTGGGACAACTTACTCAGGTTATGAATAATAACCTTACCCGTATGGAGCACCTTATTTTTAGAGCAGAATCGTCACCACCTAATTCTTATTTAGATCCACCCCCAGTAGCTCAACTTAATTCAATTATTGGGGAGGAAGAGAATGAAATAACTGTCGGTGAGGAAAGGAATGTTCAAATAGAGGATGTACCTGTTGTGAAAGAATTTGTAGATGTATTTCCGGAAGATTTACCTGGACATCCTCCAGAACGAGAAGTTGAGTTTTCTATTGATTTTATTCCTGGATCAAGGCCTATATCGAAGACCCCTTATAGAATGGCCACTGTAGAGTTAGTCGAACTAAAGAAACAACTAGAGGAATTGAGTAATAAGGGATTTATTCGCCCTAGTGTTTCTCCATGGGGAGCCCCTGTTCTTTTTGTTAAAAAGAAAGATGGATCTATGAGGTTATGTATCGACTACAGGGAGATCAATGCTATAACGATAAAGAACAAGTATCCCCTACCTCGTATTGATGATTTATTTGACCAACTGCATGGAGCTCAATACTTTTCAAAGATTGACCTTCAATCTGGATACCATCAGTTGTGTGTAAAGAAGGAAGACATTCCGAAGACAGCATTTCGAACCAGGTACGGGCATTACAAGTTTACTGTAATGCCGTTTGGATTGACTAATGCACCCTCTGTATTCATGGATCTAATGAATAGAGTTTTCAAGGAGTATCTCGATGAATTTGTGGTGGTATTTATTGATGATATCTTGGTATACTCCAAAACCTACGAAGATCATGAAAATCACTTGCGCATTATCTTGAAGACTCTGAGGAGGCATGAATTATATGGGAAGTTTAGCAAGTGTGAATTCTGGATTCAGGAGATTTCTTTTCTTGGCCATATTGTCTCAAAAGATGGAATCTCTGTTGATCCTTCTAAGACCAAGGCAATCCAAGAATGGCCAGCACCTACGAGTATAACTGAGGTACGCAGTTTTATTGGTCTGGCAGGTTATTATCGACGTTTCGTCCAGAATTTTGCCCGATTGGCTAACCCATTAACGAAGCTCACACGTAAAGGGGTTAAATTTTTTTGGAAAAAAGAGTGTGAAGAATGTTTCGAAGAACTGAAGAGAAGATTAGTCAATGCTCCTATATTGACTCTACCATCGGGGAATGATGGGTTCGTTATTTATAGTGATGCATCGAAGAAAGGACTTGGTTGTGTCCTTATGCAGAATGATAGAGTTATTGCCTATGCATCACGATAGTTGAAAATTCATGAACAAAACTATCCTACTCATGATCTTGAGTTAGCAGCTGTGATCTTTGCTTTGAAGATATGGAGGCACTTCCTCTATGGTGAAAAATGTGAGATTTATACTGATCACAAGAGTTTGAAGTATATTTTCTCACAAAAAGAACTCAACATGAGGCAAAGGAGATGGCTTTAATTACTCAAGGATTATGATTGTACGATACACTACCACCCGGGGAAGGCAAACAAGGTGGCAGATGCTTTGAGTAGAAAAGACCATGGAGTTTTGAACAATATGAGAATTGAAAGGGATCCAATTTTCATGGATCTAGTGAAGATGGACATGGGAATAACCAGGGAAGGTGAAACATTAATGCTTTTTAAAATGGTTACCAAACCATCTTTACTAGAAAGGATTAAGAGTTCTCAGACCGATGATGAAGAATTCCAAAAGAAGATTAAAGCTGTGAATGATGGGAGATTGAGAGACTTTGTGTATGAAGATGGAATTTTTAAATTCGGGAAGAGACTTTGTGTTCCCAATATACCTGATCTAAAAAGGGAATTGTTGGATGATGCTCATAGTTCCAATTTCTCTATACACCCTGGGAGCACCAAAATGTATAGAGATTTGAAGGAACATTTTTGGTGGGACAACATGAAGAGGGAGATTGCTGATTTTGTGTCAAGATGTATGGTTTGTCAACAAGTGAAAGCTGGAAGGCAACAGCCTGGAGGAGTCATGCAACCTCTTCCCATACCGGAGTGGAAATGGGACAATATTACGATGGACTTTGTCATGGGGCTACCAAAGACTCCTAGAAGGAACGATGCAATATGGGTTATTGTTGATCGTCTTACCAAGTCAGCACATTTTCTTGCTATAAGAGAAGATCTACCCCTAGAACGTCTAGCAAGACTATACATTAATGAAGTTGTGAGACTTCATGGAGTTCCCCTATCGATTGTTTCTGATCGTGATCCCCGTTTTACTTCAAGATTTTGGAAAAGTCTTCAGAAATCCCTGGATACTGAACTTCATTTGAGCACTGCTTACCACCCTCAGACAGACGGACAATCAGAACGGACTATTCAGACCTTAGAAGACATGTTGAGATCTTGCTCACTTGATTTTCAGGGTATGTGGGATCAATATTTACCACTAGTAGAATTTTCCTATAACAATAGCTTCCATTCGAGTATTCAGATGGCACCATATGAAGCGTTATACGGAAAGAGATGTCGTACACCAACCTGTTGGGATGACGTTGGTGAAAGAAAACTTGTAGGCCCAGAACTGGTGGAGGAAACGGTGGAAAAGGTGAAGGTAATCCAAAATCACATCAAAGCAGCTCAAAGTAGGCAGAAGAGCTATGCCGATAATCGAAGGAAGGATTTGGAATTTCAGGTCGGTGATCATGTTTTCCTAAAGGTATCTCCATGGAAGGGAGTCATACGTTTTGGTAAGAAAGGTAAATTGAGTCCCAGGTACATCGGACCTTTCGAAATTCTAGAACGAATTGGGGCTGTAGCTTACCGATTGGCAATGCCGCCAAGTCTCTCCAAAGTTCACGATGTGTTCCACGTATCTCTGTTGAGAAAATACATGCCTGACCCAACGCATGTACTCACCTATGAGGAATTAGAACTGGAACCTGATCTTTCCTATTGTGAAGAGCCCGTCAGGATTCTTGATACAAGAGAACAAGTACTGAGAAACCGGACGACGCGTCTGGTAAAAGTTTTGTGGAGAAACCATAAGATGGAAGAGGCAACGTGGGAACCCGAGGAACTTATGATGAAGAACCACCCGAGTCTTTTCATGTAATAAGTATTCTAGAAATTGCGAGGATGCAATTATTTGAAGGAGGGGAGAATGTAACACCCCAAGCTTCCACGGTACGTTTCCCTTCGAATAATGCGATAGCGTGTGTTGTACGCAACCTCGAGTTCTAACACACACCACAACTAATTAAACTAGCCGTTGTGAATAATAATACCTACTTTTTGAAATTATATATATTTTATATTTGAAAATGGACTTCATTTTTGGATTCGGAATATCAAAATTAGCCTAGGGTGAAATTTTGGTACATTTCGGATAAATTTCATATTTTGATGAATAGTGAAAATTACTAAATTTTAATTAAAAACAACTTTTTTAATCAAAATAATTAATAGTGATAAATTGTAAATTTGAGTGGTTTTAAAGTATATTTAGAATATATTTTTACCATTTAATATAATGTTGGCCATTGGACATAATTTTACAATTAAACCGAACATAAACAAGTGTCAATCTTTTGATAGTTATTACCTCTTAAAAACACGCTTTTTGTTTTGACAGCGGGAATTAATTTGAAATTAATTTCTGCCACTTCTGTGTTTTGAATTTAGGAAAATGGATTCCATATTTGGAATCAGGATGTTCAAATTGTGTAAATAGGTAACTTTTATTTTTAGACATTTTGAATAGTTACTGTGGTAAATATTTTATTTACCATGGTTAAAGGGTAAATCCGGTAAATAAGGGTTAAAAAATAATATTATAATAATACAAAATTACCCTAAAACGTGTCCTAACCTTATTGGTGGACACATACCCGACCATGGGCATCCTTGGGTCAATTTGGGGACCCCTTGGAGCCACTTGTATGTGGTAGGGGCACATTATATTAATAAAGTTAAAATAAAAATAAAAATGGCATAAACTTACATCTTTTAGAAGAACAATTTTTACATAGGGTTATACATGTTGGATTTTCGATTATAAATATTCATTAGAAAGCTAAAATGATTTCCTAAATGATGATATTTTATTTATAATTTTTAGACATCAAATAAGTTAAATTATTAATGACACAATAATGATGCAATGTTTACCTCATTAATAAATCATTGAAATAAATAATATTATAATGATTAAAATATTATCTAAAACCTGTCCAATTCTTATTGGTTGATGTTATTTAGAATATTAGTCATCTTAGCTTCTACCTCAATGATTTTTGGACCATTATAAACCGAATATAATTATATTATAAAGTAATACTTTCACTCTTTCCTAAAGATCCCCTCCTCTCCCTTATAAAAGGAGACCACTTCTACTCATTCCTCACACCTCTCAAGACACTTGGCTCGTCCAAACTCTGCCCAACTAATCTCCCCACATCCCTCTCCTCCTCCTTGAAGTTTCCCCTTAGGCAGAAAGCATTTCAACAAGTCCTTTGGTTCCAACCAAAGTGAGTTACCTATATTAAAGGTAACGATTTCTCTTCAATTATTTTCATTTATTTTGCTTCTTCAACCCCCAAACTCTTTTTATTTACTTTCTTTTGTAACAACACCAGTATCCTCAATATACTAGGATGTTGTTATAAGAAGGATTCAAACTACACATACACACAACTCCATCTAATGGATGATGAACATAATGTTTCTGTGGATGGCAAACTAACGCCTCACGAAACGATGATTGTTCAAATACATCTTACCGCCTCTCATGGTGGAAATTATGATGGCACTGAAATTAAATATGATATTAATGATATATATTTTATATATAAGCTTCTGTAATTCCATTTTATTTCATACCATTATTCGTTTCATGTTGTATATACATACGATAATTTCATTTGAGGAAGTGCGGACTACCGCCCCCTTAAAATGATATGACTCGTTCATACCACACATGGAACGTATAAAGGATGGTGTTAATGAACTTAAGTAACATATATAAAATATTATATTATACTGGAATAGTAATATACCTATGTATCATTTGGATTCGATTTTTTTAAAATAAAAATTAAATGGAAATAGCGTTCGTGCGTACGTACGGACTACCGTCTCCACGAACGCGATGAGATTCATTCTCCATCGTATCCATTCAAGTATAATTATCATTTAATTATTTAAAAATGATTTTTAAGGACTTGATATCATTCTGGATATGAATAAGATACAACAAACATGACTTATGTAACAAAACATATAAAGAAAATGAGTAAGTTAACACCCGAAACGACGATAATACTAAGATATTATTATCAAATCAATATTAAAAGATCATATATGATATCATATTAATGTATATGATTCTTGTATAATTTAGTAACAATTATTTCACTATTATACAGGAGGTTAACCTACCCCAACCAAGGAAAAGTACAAGGTAAGGGTTATTTTACAATCTCTTCATTACCCGAGGTTGTTTATACGTAATAATCTACTGGGATCTCTTTATCATCCACATCCATGTTTCTTAAAAATGCATTTAAAAACATTTTTACTATTTACTAGAATATGAGTTAAAGTCATTTATACCCTTTTTGACTTTTATAAGTGGTTTATAAAGGAATCTTTCGGTCGTATTCAAAACAAGGTCCTTTTTAACCTTTTCGACAGAATTGAGGTAAGAATGTTTTTTTTAACTTATATGACGGGTGCGGTTATTTTCCGCCGTTATAAAATCGTCGAAGCTTTCCATACAAGCTTATAAGAATATTTTCAAAGAAAATGTTTTATTTTATATGGACCTTAAATGATTTCAAAATAAAAGGAGATACTTCTTTAAAAAGAATTTTGATTTCATCTATGTCAACATCCTTTGATGGATTTTAAGATTATTTGAAGTTGATTTATTATGATACAAAACTTCTATATTGTATTGAAGGTTTTGTGATATGTTTGACTGTGGATGTGCAATTTTTATACCATTCATAGTTTATGGTGAAATTATTGACATTTCGTATGCTAGTTTTAATACAAATGTTTATGTTATGTTTAAACCTTTTCATATGGGAATGCATTGGACTTAATAAGTGACGGGTGAAGCCCGCTATAGCTCCTCGATGCATCGGTAGGTCTCATGGGACAAACTAGTGTCTTGGCACAAGGCCTTGACAAAATCTTATTTGTAGTCTTGGCACGAGGCCTTGGCTATGTGGTTATGATAGTCTGGCATTATGCATTCCAACATTATGAAAGTGGTTATTGATATTGCATGTGATTATTCGATTAGTAGAATATCCATGTGAATAAGTAAATGGCATTATTTCATTTTACTTTTGCCATACTATGTTGAAGTTCAATTTTAAAAGGCTTTTGTTTTAGTAATTCATTGCCTTAAATGTTTATGATTATTTTGAATGTTCCGCTATATTGTTATCCTTACTGGGCATTTGAGCTCACCCCTTTTCGATGTTTTATTTTTCCCAGGTAGTGAAGAAGTAAATTATGAATGACTTTCAGGGATATTATGAGGGGTTAATAGTGTGGATATGAAGACTTTGTTGTTGTAGTAGTTTTTCACTTTGAAATGTAATGTAAAACTTTATGATTATATCTAGTGTTTCCAAGGCTACTAAACCAATCGGTCTTTCGGGATTTGATCTTTCTTGTGATCATGCCAATGTTACGAAGTAATGCACCGACTCTGGGTAGCTGGGGTCGGGGCGTTACAGATCTCCTACTAAGAGAATCTTCCACCACTTTCCCTTTCCTGAAATTATAGGCAATATCAATGTCATGGACAATTAGGAACTCTATCATTCACATATGTCTCAAGTTCAGATCCTTTTGAGAGAGTATATACTTTATAATCTAAAGCATTGAGTCGACGATAATATGATCTTCCACCAGGAAGTGTATCCACATCTTCATAGCGAAGACTACCACTGCTAACTCAAGATCATGGGTTAAATATTTCTAATCAAGTGGTGTTAACTAGGATGAACCATAGGTAATCACAGCTTACCCCTACATTAATATAAAACCATGTATGGTTCCTAATGAATCACAAAACACTACATTCTTGGTACCCTCCTCTGGAAATCTTAGAATGGGAGCACTCGTCAATCTCTTCCCCAACTGCTAAAAACACTCATGAAACTTCTCCAACCACATGAATGTATTTCCGTTTCAGGTTAAGCATGTTATGGATGATGACAATATAGAAAATTCATGAACAATTCTCTGATAGTACCCATCAAATCCAAGGAATTCCCTCACCTCAGTAACACTCTTTAGTGTCTCCCAAAAAAGAACAACCTCAATATTCACTGGACCCACGACAACTCCAACCACTAAAATGACTTGTCCTAGAAAATTGACCTCTCAAATCCAAAACTGACACTTGAAAAGATTCAGGTAATGATAGTTCTCTTGGAGTGTTTTCAAGACCATCCTAAAGCATCTTGCGTGGTCCTCCTCATATACTGAGTACACTAGGATGTAATAAATGAAGGCCACAACGAACCGATCAAAGTATGGATGAATCATCCATTTTATGAGTCCCTTGATCATTGATGGGGTTTTATTCCCACCAATAGAAATCACCAATTACTCATTGTGATTTTATCAACACCTAAATACTATCTTTGCTATATTCTCATAATTTACTCACAATTGGTTATAGTCTGACCTAAGGTTGGTCTTTGAGCACCCCTATACCACTTATAATTTATATAAGAGGGCATTGATCCTCAATAGTTGACACTTATTCTTCAAATTCACCTATTTTATCAATAATAAGTCCACTTATAACCAAAATCTCACATATCCCTTCTTGAAAAACAAAATTAAGGTTTCCAAGGTTGAAACACTGGGTCTCACAAAGCCCTTCCTCTACAAGGCCTCAAACTATACACTCAGCTCATGAAGCTCATCCAAATCCATCCCATATGCTAGTGTAGATAATAGTGTAATCTTGGGGTATAGATTAATGATGAATTCTACCTATCTGTGGGTAGGTAAACCTAGAACATCCTCAAGAAAGATGTCCTCACACCCGAACACCACTCTAAGAAACTGAGGACTCATATAATCCACTACACTGAGGGTGAGGCTATCCAACTGATGAGTAATCAGCTGAACCCATGTATGTGTGAGTCCATCCTATGCTACATAAATTTTCTTTTCACCAAAAAATGAAAATATAGTCTCATCACTTTGGACACACGACACTCTATTCCTAAAAAAGACAATCTAGGCATGAACTATGGATAACTAGTCCATACCGAGAATGATTTCATGAGACCTCAATGCCACTGGAAAGAGTTTCCAACCAAAAATCTCACCTTGAAGAGTATGGACACACTATCGACACTAGTCTGTGGTCATAGAATATCCTCATGTAAGTGTCTCTAAGTGTAAGGGTTGAGTCAATAGTTTAACTGGAATTTCATAGTCTCAATCAGGGTACACATGAAATGAATGACTGATAGTTGTGTCTATAAAAACTAAAACTAATTTGGAAGAGACATAGATCATGCCTCTAATCATCCATGAAGCCTTGGGTTCAAAATACTCGATCGTATGTAGTTGGCCTTGTCCATATCCACCAGCTCCCTTAGCCTGTTGCGGACCACCTGGGGGTGGTGGTGGTAATAGCTCGAACTTCCGACCACCTATTGATGTTATACATGCTCCCCTCCCACGTCCTCCACCATATAGACCACCCTACTTCTACCTCCACCTCTACCTTGGTTCCCCCTCGACTGTCTCTATATCAGCCATACGATGGGTCGGGTAATCTCATGCGAAATGTCCCCGACCACCACACGAGTAAAACTACATGTAATTTACCTAACTTGAGTTTCCCTAGGATCCCTACACTATTGATCATATGTATTTGGATCTTCTCCTAAATCAACTAACCTGATTGGTTCCCTACGACTGCCATTGACTACTTGCTACCGAGGTCTCAACTACTTTGGGTTTGCTGGTATCTCCCACTATCAGTGGCTTCTCTACTATAATTCTTTCCACTAGTAGGGATATCTCAAGTACCCCCACATTAAGTAGATATTACAAGGGATACCAATGATATCTGGATGCCCCAGTGTATGCCCTACATGAATGTTTTATCCCTGAAGAATTGGTATCGTACCATAATCATGGAATAGCATGAATGATCATTAAAACTCTCTAAGTACTCTGTCACAATCATAATGCCCTAATATAGATGTATAATCTTCTGTATGTGAACCTATCACAATATGGGAGGATAGAAAACCTCTCTAAAGAGATGTTTGAAGTATGTGCAAGAGAGTTTTGTCTCGTCATGATACTGAATCACTAAGATCCACCACCACCCCACTGATCTTTGTAGAAGACTTGCAGAGTGGATGGAATTTTGGTCAACAGGCATCCTCATAAGGTAAAAAAGACATGTAACTGCTACCATCCAATCCTCAGCTACCCATGGGTCTAGCTCACCCCAAAACCTTTAAGGTTGATTCCTCTAAAACTCATGCAATGTGTTCAGTCTATGTGCATCATCATCTAGTATTAATAGTAGTAGCTAATGCATAGTGGATGGTTTTATATCTAGTAAACTACTCAAAGGTGTTATATTTGATACATGCCCCTATACTGATGACTGGTCCCTAGGTGGATCATCCTCGTGATCTGGCAACAAAATATTATATGGATGTCTGTGTGGTGACATTATATAATAAAACAAGATGTACCATAGTAAATATATTATATCTAGAGAGATGACTCAAAACACACATGGAAGAAACAAAAAATTCCTATATGATTCATGTACCATTATTTTCTCTACAACCTGTGATTTCATGTACCGAGTTACAACGTAGGCTCCTAGAGTCTTGGTGTATGGATATATTGGCTGCTTCTCTAACACTAGATTCCCTTTCCTAAAATTTGAACTCAAAACTCTTAACACTGTCTCTCCAATCCAACCACATATAATCCAAAAACGTAAAGTAGAAATGAACTCCTTTGAAACCACTCTTTCATGACCTATCCCAGTGGGGTCCATGTCATGAGAACCCCAAATCTACCTCCAATAGGCTAGGGGTTGGTGACTAGAACAAAGTAGGAATATCGCACAAATGGAAGTCATTTTACTATGTAACTACATTCACAAACACATATTCAAGCTAAAATGATGAAATGTAAAATCACTAAGTAAAAAATTCATGCAAAACACTATATCCCACAACCAGAGTACTATAGGTTAAGTACAAGAAATTAAATAGGGCCAAAAAATTCCCACCAAAAGAAAAGAGTTTGTATCCATAAGTCCATATTTTAATGTAAGAGGTACTATGATTATGATTCGAATAGTTATCGGAACACACCTTGGCCAGTACGATATCACAAGAAACCACCTGGTCCTAGTCTTCTCGGAACTCTATTGATGATTCAATTGTCTACACATGACACGACATGTGTGGGAAAATCTAGTTCAAGTGTGAGTAAAACAATACTCAGTAAGACGCCCAAAACTAAAAATTAATACCAAAAATAAAATTCACCAAATGATATACCATGAAGGAATACCACAATGTAATACCATAGAGGAAATACCATGAAGTAATACATGGACAGATTCAGAGAGATATATACTTATAGAAAATATATCAAGAACATAATGATATAATCAATCCAATAAGACAAACAATATTAATAAAACACTTAGTATTCATAAGACACATAACATTGAGAGACACATAATATCTATGAGACATAAAGTCTCTAGGTCACGACCCGCCACAGAAATAATTGTTCAATGCATTCTCATTTAAGAATAACTCACTTCTCAATACATTATTCCATATGAAATCTCCCTATAATCACACATAGTATATCTAAAAATGATCGTCTCTTCGTAAGGGTCCCAACGCCACAGACAGATCCTCAACTAGACTTTTGATTTAAAGGTTATGGCCATATTAAAATTTCTAAAGGGGGTTCACAAGGCTGTGGATCGACCGAGATGTCAAATATACCATGACAACATGAGTTTTTGTGGTGGTCAACCATAATATTAGCTGAAGCAGCCACATGGCATCTCAGTTGATTATGGGCCGGTCCGGCGGGTCTGACCCAGTCCACTGGGTCAACCTGACCCACTAGCCTTAGACCACTCTTGTTGGGTCAGGGCCACCTCATCGGCCCATCCCATCATGTTGGCCATACCCACTCACCTGTCCCAGTCTTCTAGTCGGGTTAGTCTTACTCATTGGGATGCCTTTGGCAACCACCGCTAGTCCACACAACCGCCGTGTCCCACACTGCACCTGCTGCTAGTGACCTTCATTATGTGGTCCTTAATTCTTCCTCCAGTGCTCTAATATATGAAATGGAAACACTTCTGTGATCCTCAAGAAGTCCCAATTTTCACTAATCCATCCTCTATTTAATCTTACCACTAATCTAGGGGTCAGATCGTGTTGGGATCCTCCCAACTAGTAGAGTCGCGATCACAATGATCCCACATTAAATAATGCTATGAATGTGGGAGAGAAAGCACAAGAATTCCAAAATAAAAAACATTGGAATTTCTGCATATCATC
Organism: Viscum album; assembly: GCA_963277665.1. NCBI lineage: Eukaryota > Viridiplantae > Streptophyta > Magnoliopsida > Santalales > Viscaceae > Viscum > Viscum album. Next base: position 1,768,921,112 of record OY728141.1, on the reverse strand, counting down.
CTCAATTATTTATCATTATAAGGGTAAACAATGTGGTTAGACTAATCTCCTGATAATCCCACTTCGTTAACCCATCCCGCAATAATAATGGAACCACAGATCAATATGTTCACAGATTGACCTTCATTTATCATGGAAATTAAGAAAGGGGAAAAGAAACAATGAATAATCATCCTACCTAGGATATGGGTCATTCTTTTTCAATTATTGATTGCCATTGGCAATCTGTCAAGAATGATCTTTGATCCTAGTGTTTTTCAATGCTGTTGGGAAAATTATCTACGGATTCTCTCCAGAACCTCCAACGAATTTCCTGAGATATGATCCAAACCCTGGGACCCATTCTAGCTCTTTATTTTATAGAAACAAAATTCATGTGTTGACATAATGTTAAAATATAATAAACTCAGAGTTTATTTTATTCCTTAAATGTTCACAAACTATTCTTCATAAAAAACCTACTCCAGCCAATGTTAGGCCTCGTCTAGGGAAACACCATATTATGAACTCAATAATGGTGTCATATTTCCAATATGATTCACCATTCAGGGGTTAATAGTATTTCAAAATAAAATAATTTTATTTGATTGTTTTATTTACAAATATTTCAATGATGACCTTTTCATCAGATGACTTGGTCCAACCAAGTTTAGGTCACACCTATGGTAATCCACCATTCTAAGAAAAATGATTCCCTTATATTTTTGATCTGGGAACCCTTTTAAAAGATACTAAAATTTTTCAAGAAATCTGTGTGCATGTGCTATTAAAAAGATGGCATTGTTCAGCTAATTGTTCCGAGACACCGGGCCTCGGAATTACATGTTGTTTGAGCAGAAAGTCTTGGGATTTTACAAAATAATTTATAAAAATAAAATTGGGAAAAATATGAGTCATTAAAATTTTAGACAACCTTAGGTGCATCGTTTTCCCATTAGGGCCACTAGGGTTAGATTTAAAGGGAGAACCATGGAAATAATGAGGATAATAGAGGAGGATAATAAAGAATATACCCTCACATTTTCATTATGATGATAGAACATCACAAAAAAATGATTACACCCTAGAAAGAGAGGTGGGGGAGAGTTGGCTGGAGGGGCCTCTCAGACATCCCATTCGAAATAGAGATTCAAATAGAGGAAGACCTAAATATAAACAACATAAAAATACAAAAAAAAATATTCTTTGTAAAATGCATGGGTTACCAAACAATGTAAATATCACACACTTTTCAATGGATTATAAATAATATGAGTCACACATGTATACCTATATGGTTTATAAGATTATACGGCCTATGTTTTCATAAAGTTTCATATTTTATACCCCAAAACACCTCAAAATCAATAGAATATGTAATAATATATATATATATATATATAATTGATATAGGTGTGCCACAGTTTTCCCAATCATACCACTTTTGACCCCTGTAATTTCATCCAAAAACTATAAAAAATGAATTAAAAAACAACCTTATTCAAAATGAGGATCAATTTATCTACATGATTACATAGCCTTTGTAATATAGAATATAAATAGACCACCCCTATGATGAACATCTTATCTAGATTCTAAATTCACTAGTTAACAACACAAAAAAATCATGATATGGATAGTTTTAATTTGAATATATTGAGGGGGTCCATGGATTAAATAATTTAGGAAGGAAATAAAAATTAATATATCTTCCTTTAAAATTATCTTGAATTTAGAAAATATATTATATAATAATATAAAAGTTCTTTCTTAAATTCAAAGGATTCATACTATATATAGTGAGGGATTTGATCCAAATGAAAAATTATTTATACTCCACTATATTTCTAGCCACACCAAATAATCAGAACACAACAAGATCCTAATGATTTTTTAAGGTTACATTTATTGAGGGACATAAGTAAATCACAACATGAAGGTATCTAGAATATCAGATTTACATGAATTAATATTCAAATGGCTATGTTCCGTTAAATTATTTGGGTCCTATAATATGTCTCCCCTTTCTATAAGTCTCCTAATGGGAGGTAAAAAAGATAAGATACATACCATTATGATAAAAATACACTTTTAAAACAATCCACTCTCCATGATTGTGAAGTAAAGGAAAATTATAAGCTTTCTAAAATATCACTCAACCATTTTATTGAAGTGGATTACCCCTCCCAAAACAACATAAGAAAAATGTAATATAAAAAAATGTATGGGAACTTGGTTGATTGATCTTTTACCAATTACATGAAAAATTAAATTAGGTACACATGTTATATAAAACAAGACATAATAATGATGTAAATCAAGGTACCCCAACTACATAATGTTTAACTTCTCACTTCTCGAGAATGAAAACCACCATAGACTATAGAATAGATTTTAGATGTGTCTATGATAAATTTTTCCATTGATAATTCTTCTAACAAAACCACTAAAAACATAGGTGGCTACATATATTATAGGTATTTTGAGATTTTGAACAATAGGACTTATAATTTATCACTTCCCACATTAAAAACAAACTAGTTGTTTATTTAATACTAAATTATCCACAATAGGCAATGAAGATGGTCCTATGTAATTTTTATCTTCCTTCTTAGGCTATTCATGCTTCCTATTGTATCCATTATTCTTGGAATAGTACCTCAAATAAAATTATGACACCTTTTAATATAGATGTTTTAGAAGTTCCTAAATAATCAAAAATTTCTTATACCTTTTTATCCACTTCATCGTTCTCAGGGTCCTTGATCACCATAAATGAAAAGTTGTCTATGTTTGTGCCACTATTATACATATTCTAAGGATTGAGATAAACATATACATTACAATTATTTTATAGTACCAATAGAGTTAGAAATTGGGAATACTATATCTGAATCATTAGAATAACTACCTTGAATGTTTCTCCCTCATGATTTCCATCCTTGACTCATCAACTCCTCTTCATAAGGTATATTATAAAAAACCAAAAAACATAAAATTCAATTACAATGTAATTCAAATCCTGATACACAGGAATTGAATTCGTACAAATTAAAATAATATCTAATGTAATTTAATAATCCATAATATATGAAAAACACATTCTTATAAAAAAGATTATGTCAAAAACAATTTGTATATTTTCTCTTAATAAAACATATTTTTTTATCAATACATTAAAAAATAGCATGAAAATTTCTTTACAACATTAATTTATAATAGTTTAAAATACCACATGATATATATACAACATAATAAATGATAATGAAATCCAATTCTTCCATGAAAATTAAACATCAGGTCATATGTTTATTTCAGAAACATCTCACAAGACCATATTTTATTTCAAAATGCAAGGAAAGGTTATCCAAAATCCTTTTTGACAATTATATATGTTACCAAAATAATGAATTTAAGGGTTATAATATTATCATGTATACTGAAAAATCATTTTCTACCCCTAAAACATGAAATTTTCAAAGTAAAGTCAAATACTCAACCAGATAGAATCTTCCTCAAGCTAACCAAATAGCATTAATAAACCACAAAACACAATCAAATAATCATGAAATAGTAATCATACTAATAACATTAATTTGGAATCTTAAATGGGTTAAAAAATAATAATACAAAAAAAATTTCCATAGTTCATGGATTAATCACACATTTTAGCATATTGTCCAACTATGTGAAAGTGCCATTTTGAGTATCTAGAAAAGGTCAAACATTTTCCCCATGGTTTTCCAAACCATGTTCCCTAGGGTTTACTCTCCCTTTCACCCATAAAACATGGAATTTCTTATAATTAATATATCAATTTCCATAAAACAAATATTATAAGTAAACTATCTAAAATCTTATCAAGAATAATTAATAAGAATCCTAAAATTCAATACAAATATCCCTACATCACACGGTAAATAAATGAAAATAATAAATAATAATTTGATAGAAACACCCCTACTGATAGATCTATAGACCTATAAGTCCAATATCATATTTGTAATTACTCACCAAATATCAAGAGAGCTATAACACCATTTAGTAACAAACCATCAAGTTGAACCTTCCATTTCTCCATTGTGAGCTCTCCACAAGTCCAAAAGTTAATTCTTGATATCCATGGGCTATATTTAAGAATTACTAAGCTTAAAAATAACTATTTCAAATGATTTCCGCATATAAAATCAATTAATCACACAAAAGACAAAACATGTAATCTAATATAATTTATTCAGATGTTAAACACTCATTGAATTAAAAATAATGTAGTTTTCAAATAACATTTAATGATAATAATTATCATAAAAATATCATTAAGTGGTCACAAAAAAAATATATTCACTTCATAATAGATTTAGAATCCACAATATGAAATTTAAAAGATGATGAAAGGTTATAGGGGTTGATACAAAATATGTCCCAACTGGTTTGAAGTTCTGATAGCACTGACTAAGCGATCACCATGTGACTTAAAGTCCCCAACATCTATCAATTACCACCATCTTGATAAATAAAATTACTAAAAATCTCGCATGAATGTCTAAACCTATAGAACTGTATGGAACATAAATACTGCATATCCACTAAAGTAAGAATATATGGTGTGATGGTAGTGAATGTTGCTTTACCCCATGACAAACATGAACCACAATATGAATGGTTGAGGGTAGTTTACTAGATGTGATAATTTTTATTGGGATTGTGTGTGTGAAATGGATTATTTATGGCCAGTGTAGAACCTTATTTTATGTAAATTATGGAAGCATTATGTTAGGTATTATAAGACAAATGTTTGGAATTTTTATGAAATTTCACAATGATGATGTGTGTTTTTGTTTTGTAAAAAGAGGATATCATTGAAAATTCTCTAGTAAAATTTGAGAATTGACCCTAGTGATATAGGGAAATATAGGGGAGGAGTATTTTTAGGGGAAATTTTCTTGTTTTATATAGATGATGAATCAAGACCTAGGGAGTTTCACACATAGCATGTTTGGGCTGACTAGAGAGTTTTGGATATAGCACCTTATGGACATTACTAGGGAGGGTGGGCTAAAGGAAGCCTAGTTCTAGATAGAGTCTATATATATGATTCTTGATCACTTAGAGACTCCTCCCAAGATGAGAGTCAATATGATAGTCTACATGTTTCAATGACTGGAAGATCATTGGTGGGAAATATTTTTTTAATACTGAACATGTAGAGGGCAGGTTATGGATGAATTTTTATGAAAAAAATCTGGAACATTACAATATAGATTCATTGAGGTAGGAAAAGGATACAATGTTTATGAGTTTGACCCAAGAGAATATGTTGGTGATGGATTACACAATCCATTTGACTGACATGAAATGTTTTTTCTAGTTGTTTTAGGGGATGATGAAGCTATGGAGATATGTTTCTAGGATAAACTTAGGCATGAGATCAATTACAGGGTAAATAACTTCTGCTTCAACAATTTTATGTAGGTGATGGATTAGGTGATTATCTCAAAGGGAAACCTAACAGGGGATTTTTGGGGTGGACATGTTGTTTCATTTAGGATATATGGTGATGAAAATTCCTTTGGTAACAACTAATATTTTGAGATTATCCACAAGGATAGTTGTGAAAAATGTATATAGAAAAGGAAACTAGATTCTCAATGTAGTGACTGAGTGGTCTATTATCATTGTGGTTGGTCATGATGCAAGTGGGGTCAGTGTCCCTGGCCACATGTTGAGTTATGAGCATGCATCATGTTGGGGAATGTGAAGAGGTTCTTTTAGAACCCTCTACATTTGGAAAATGATGAGGGGATGAGGATAGTGTAGAGTGTGGATAGAGGGTCATTTACCACATATCCTGTAGGTATTTGGAGCTCCATCAGCAGTATCGGTCAGGGTAGTGGATGTAGGGATCTAGGACTAGGGTATCCTTACCTGTAGGGTAGTGCATCACCATGAACATAGACCAGAGACTAAGGAATATGGACATGTCACCTTTATGCAGTGCAGTATACCTTTGGTGTTGGTGGGGTTGTGAAATCATCTGTTCTGCGTATGATTTTTGTAGATTATATTATTTCTAGTTATTTATTAGTTACTATTGCATCAAAATATTTCATTTCTACATAGGTTTTGGTTGTGTTGGGTCTAGTGGTGGAACATATATGTGGGGTTATGTCAATTGATACACTAAATTATTCAGTAGTTTAAATGTTGTGATGTTGAAGTTGGTGGGTACCATTTCCTATGGTAATTGTTTGTGCTTGAGATATCAGGTTTTGATCTGATTTTAGGCATGGATTGGATAATATTTTACCATGAACACATTTACTATAACTATATTCAAGTGACATTCACATCCCTTTAGGGATAAACATATGTCTATTGGGGAGAATGGGATGTCTGGGCAAGCTCTGTAGGGATAGTTTGTGAGCAGTTTGGTGAAATAATATCCCATGAGGATTTTATAATGCTTGATTATGGGGGAGTATAGAATATATTATTTTTTCCTATGGTGGATATATTTTCAGTTTTTTTTCCTGAGGAATTCTCATGGTTTACATCCGAGAGTGATGTTTAGTCCATGATAGAGTTGGTACTAAGAGCAGAACCAGCAACTATTATACAATATAGAATGGAATTAGAATAACTACAGGAACTTAAAACTCAGTTGGAGGAGTTGGAGAAAAAGGGTTTATTCTCCCTAGTGCTTCATTTAGGAGATCTCCAGTGTTGCTTTCCCATATGGACAATGGGTCATTGGGATTTTGTGTCAATTATAAGAAGCTGAATCAGATGATGGTTACGAATTGATAACCACTTCCAAGAATCTATTATCTATTTTTCACATTGAGGGATTCTTTAATGTTCTCTAAGATTGATTTGAGATTTAGGTATCATAATCTAAGGGTGATACTACCTAATGTACCGTAGACTACTTTCAGGAGTAGGTGTCGGTGGTATGATTTTGTTGTGATGTTGTTCAGATTGACCAATGTGGAAGCAATGATTACGCCTCTAAAGAAATAATTATTTCATCCATACCTAGATTATTTCATAGTTGTATTTGTCTGTGACATATTTTTGTAATCTAAAAGTCGTGATCATAATTCCAAACTTCATGACAATGCCCTTATTACACTAAATGAGCATAGGCTATACACCAAGAAATCCAAGTGTCATTTTTTGATTGATATTGTGGATTTATAGGGACACAAAATCTTGGAGGATGTTATGTTAGTATAACTAGATAGAGTTCTACCAGTTGTATCATGATAGAATTCCTAGAATGTTTCTCATGTATGATTTTTTTGGGATTGGTGGGTTATTACCAAAGGTTCATGAAATACTTTTTCCATTTGGAAGCACCACTTTTTGGTTATAATGTGAAGGGAACAATGTTGGAATGGTCGAGGGAATGTGATAATTCATTCCAGGAGTTTAAGAAGTGGTTGATTACCACACTGATTTTGATCTTACCTGATCCAGGTAAGGGGTAATCGTTATATTATGATGTATATCATGTTGAGTATATGAAATTTTTGATGTTGGAAGGTAAAGTCATCTGGTATGGGTCATGATAGTTGGGGACTCATGAATGAAACTACCACATACATGATCTTGAATTGGTAATGGTTGTTTATGCTTCAAATTTTAGGTGGCACTACTTGTTGGGAGAGTGGTTCATGGTGTATACCGATCATAACATACTTAAGTACATATCTTATTATCATGATTTGAATATTTGAAAGTGAAGATGAGTTGAGTACATCTAGTATTTTGACTTTAAGTTGGAGTACACACCAGAGAAGGGGAACTATGTTGTAGATTATTTGAGTTGGAAGACTCAAAATCAAGAAGTTTAAGAATCCATCCTAGAGTGGAAAATGATGAAGTGTTTTTCTAAGATGAATTTGGAGGTGTAGTATGGACAAGGATAGATGGCCCTTTCATCCCTATTAGTAGATTCCATGATATTGAATAGGATCAAAAAGAGACATCTTTTGGATCTATAATTCTAGGATTTTAGGGAATGTCATAAAGGTGGGGATCCACCATTTAGTTGGACTATTGGTCATCATGAAATATTTTGTATTCATGGTTTTTTTGTTGCACCAACGTGTATGAGGGATGTTTTGATGTGGTAGTTTCATGAATCAAAGTGTGTGGTGCATATTGGATTGACCCAGATGTATTGGGATCATCAGAGGAATTATTAATGGCTAGGGATGAAGAAATAGGTGGCAGGTTTCATGGCACGATGTCTCACATCTTAGCAGGTGAAGGTCGAGCATCAGTAGTTGGTGGGGTTTGTTACAGCCACTACACATTAAAAAAATGGAAATGGGATGACGTGATAATGGATTTTTTTGTAGTTATTACATGAACACATTAGAAGAATGATTTAATATGGGTAATTATTGATTGGTTGTCTAAGGTGGCCCATTTCATTCCAATTCGAGAGACCATCACAATGGATCAGTTGGGTGAGTAGTACATTTAAGAGATAGTGCAGTTACACAAGGTTCCATAAACTATAGTTTCATATCTTGATCCATTCCTTACATCTCTTTTATAGAAAGGATTACAAAAGGCTTTTGGTACACATGTTTTTTTGAGTACAACTATACACCCACAGATGGATTGGTAGTCAGAGCGTACTACTAATGTATAATAGGACATGATGAGGGATTGTGTCCTAGGATTTAGTGGATCAAGAGAGAAGGTGTTACCCCAGTTGAGTTTTCCAGAAAATAATATTTACTATGATAAAATTCAAATAGAACTATATGATGCACTATATGGTAAACCGTGTAGATCTCCTTTATGTTGGATGGAAGTCGGGGAATCCGAATTTTTGGGACTGAGTCTCATGAAGGAGATGTCAAAATAGGTTCAGATGATTTGAAAATTTAAGAAAATGGCTTAGAGTAGGCCGGAGTCCTATGTTAATCAGTATCGCAGACCACTAGAGTTTTTGGTGAGTGATACTGTGTTTCTTCTAGTTTTTCCAAGCATAGGTCACTGTTGGATTCAAAACCATGGAAAGTTGTTCCCCAAGTTCATGGGGCCATTGGAGATTTTGGAGAGGATCAGACTAGTGGAGTATCGATTAGATATTAGATATTGGTATTGTGGTATAGATGATTTTTTTCATGTGTCAGATAATTTGTAGTATCACCCCGAACCATCTCATTCGATTGATGTTGATGATGTTTAGATTGAGGCTGATCCATTCTTTAAAGAGCTTCAGATTTTTATTGTGGATTATAGCGAGAATGTCTTGTGAGGTAAGACTATACATTTGGTTTGTGCTTTTGAATGCATGGTAATGTTCAGGAAGAAACATAGGAGAGGGAGAAGGATATATGAGCTCAATGTCGCTATTTCTTTACCTTAGAAGATCAGTGATGCATGAAAGTGTGGCTCCGGGATGATCTGTTATAAGGTGGGGAGGTTGTTAGATCTCAAACATCATGGAGGTACATCCTTGTTTAAATTTTGGTTTAAATCATTTAAATTTGGTTAATGGAATGTCAGAAAGTTTTATGAGGAGGCTTTGGGTTGTCCTATAGGTTCAGGACAAGAAGGAAAAAGAAATCAGGTCATCATGTGCATGTTACATGGTTTGTAGTAATCGTGCACCCAAACCATGATAGCTAGGAGGATGGGTTCACAGTTAATGACAACCATGCATGGGGGGAGGCCAAACCATTTTGGATTGGACAAAGCCATTTGGCATGGTTAGCACATAGTTTTCCAAACCGTGTAGGATCCCTAGGATACCATGTGACCTAGCCCCTCTTAGAAAGAGGCTAACACCTTTTTGGCACTTGGGTTGGAAAACTATGTATCCAAACCATGTTCCCTATTAAAATTGGGTTTTTATATTTTCCCCACTAGGTTATTTAAGTGTTCTTCCTAATTTTATCCCCGATTTCTTCTCACGTAAACCTAGTGATGAACCCAAATGACCAAGGCTTCCCAAGGGATGATCTCCTTCGATTCTAGGATGTTCCAAGTGTCGTAGTGTGGAAATTGAATTTCCAGGTATGTATAAAGATCCTCTTAATTCTCATTTTTCGATAATGGATTTTTGATTCATTTTTCTTCATTTGAATACCTAAAAACCTATTTATACAATGGATGTTAGGTTGGGGATACAAAGGGTGCTTGAATCTGAGTTAAAGGGAATGGTTAATCATGCGTTCATCTTTTGAATCGAGGTAGGTAGTCTATAAGTTATATCCGGGAGTCTTGATGTTGATTTGTGCACGTTTTATTGTGTAATTGATTCTATTTTATGGATGATATTATTACTTTAGTAGGATTTGACAAAATTTCTAGTTAAATGATGAATTAAGACCCTCATGATCCCAATGGTATGAATCAAAGTTATTTAGACTATTTCTAGGGCCAGCCATGGGGTGTGACATCATCCCAGACATGGTGATTGTAATTTTGAACATGGATTTGCTAGGATAATTTGTATATCATGATATATTTGTTGATATGTTAGTTTAAATTATAAAAGTAACTAATGGTGGTTTTGTCTACACATTGGCAATAGTACAATGTATTGTTTCAACATTGTGAATGGGTTAAATGGGTTAAATTTATAGTGAAAACTGGCATGTGGTTTGAGGTGGAAATATGTTAATGAGTTATGTCATGAATATGAATTGATATGTTGATTGTGTAGTGAATTGGGAATTTTATGTGAAATTATTTTATATGTTTTGTGATATGGTAAATTTGGATAACAATTAATGAAATCATATTCACGAGGCTTATTAGTTGTGGGGTGTTGAATGATATTCTACACTCATGGGTAAGATTGGACGGAGTCTCTAATCCATACCACTAGAATGAATGGGTTAATGAGTAATACTAATTCTCTAGGCCCCTAAATATTACATTATATGATTAACATGAATGAGGATCTGAGGTAAGTGTGATGGAATTGGTTAAGACTACCTGGACTGATGGTCCAAGGTATGTGAAATGAATTTATTGTGTGATGTTTACCTTATTTAAATAGGGTACATGATTTAATACCTTTTTCATAGTTGTTGACTAACATAGGATATTTTCCAATAAAAGTAACACCTAACCCATGGAGTTACAAGATGACAATGGTTTAGTAAAATAATGTTTTCTTAAGGAAATATTTTTACTCCTTTTTTTCTTGTTATATATTAGTGAATGCATACAATATCTACTTTGACTTGATACGTTGTAGACACTTTTGGTGGTGTCCTACTGAGTTATACTCACACCCTAATTAGGTCACCATTGGGTACACGAGCATATTTAATGGTCACGGGTCAAGATAATGAATGAATAACTATTCCATATGGTTGAGTTAGGACTTATATATGAATGTATAAGAATAAAAATTATTAGTCGAGATCTATTTTGGGGATTTAGTTTTTTATATTTATTTTGGATTTTCTTCAATTTTTGTCACTATAGACACGACATGGAATATTTACTGTTCGGTTGTGGTTTTTACCCCATTTTGGGAACTGGTCAACAGTGGAATTTTATTTTTCATGGTTAATTATGTCCCTTATTTCATATCTTATATGTGGTGGATTACTCTGATAAAGAGGGTATAGTCTCCTCACACGATCTATTAGAACCTTGTTTCTAGTTAGAAACCTCTACCATACGGGGAGTGATGCATAGGGTCTTGTAGAGAATTGGCTCAACACATTGGTTTCGTATCTCCTAGGTTGAGGATGTTACATTTACCTTCTTACTAAATCTCAAAACCCACTTATATAGTGATATTTTAATGACACTTTTCCTCTTTCTTTAAATTTCAAATCTTGTCAATGATTATCATTGTAACTCTTCTATCAACTTTGTGTAGTTTTAATGTCATGTTAAATTGTTTGAATATTATTTAACAATTATTTAGAAAGATCTAGTCCCAAAAGTTGACTCTCTCCAACTACATAAAATAGTGTTGAGGTTTTTCACAACATATCATATAGATCCTCAAATGGTTCCTTTTTAATAATAAAAAAAGAATATTTTGTTGTAATGTAACATTATTAGGGGAAGGTGTTGATCAAAATCTTTATTGAAATCTATGGAATAGGATCTGAACCTGTCCTCAATGGTTTTAATGGTCATTTCATATTCACCATCATTCTAAGGATGACAAGTATTTTTAATGAAAATTACATTATCAAATTCATACTGATTACATCTCTAAGACTTTGAGGTAAACCTTGTATCTCGAGTAGATACAATGGAATGTCGTACACTATGTAGCCTTATAACTTCAAGTATGTATATATTGGAAATTTGATCAAGTGATAAATCTTCTTAAATATACACAACTACAAGTTTAGTTTCATCCAGTTCTAGGGTTTTAATATCTCTAGCTAATAGCGCTATTAAAAACCCCATTTCTCAGTGTTAGAAAAATCTCTTTTAAAGGGGATCTTTAACAGTGCAAAAAACATTATTAAAGTGGGCCCTTTATCAGTGCTTCTAAAAAGGTTCTTATAAGGGAACCCTTTATCAGTGCTAGTAAAAAATAGTTGATAAAAAGACAATTTATCAGTAATTATAAAAAGAAAATAACAAATGTATTGTTTAAAAAATATTTCATGAAAAATAATATATTCTTATATTCATATATAAATATATTTATTTTTAAATAAATAAAACATGTATCTTTTAAATATGTTTTATACCAGGCTAAATATAAATTTACATATAATATATAATATATTTAGTGACAATGGATTATAACTCTATAAAATACATACAAACCCAAAAAAACCATGAAATTGATAATAACTCTAGAAACCCTTAAAACCATTAAAAACATTAAGAAATCAAAAAACCCTAAAAAAACCATAACTTTGGATCTGGGAGTTCGTTTCACCTCCACATCCGTTAACATATATTCTTATAAAATGAGATAAAACCAAATGAGATTTAATTATTTTTTATAATCAAATTATTAAAATATTTTATAGTTTCAAAAAATTCATAAATTGAACTCGAACATCAAAAAACCATAACATTTGATCCGGGTGTTCGTTTGGGCTCCACCACATGTCAAATTGAAGACTAAGATGAGATCCATAGAAAAGAGGGTCTCGGAATGAGGACTATGAGATATGACCAATTTTTAATCCCCAATAGGATCAGAAGGCCTCCAAAACTGAGTTTTCAATCTTGGTCCCCCATTTCTTAAAATTCAAATGGATATAACTTCTTATCTGGGTGTCCATTTATCATATACCACTTATAATATCTAATAACATTCCATGAGATTTAATTTTACTGGTTCTGGAAATGAAACATACTTCTAGATCATAAGTTACAGTCATTTCATAGTGTCTAATGGTTTTAGTGTTTTAAGAGTTTCTTGACATTTTTATGTGTGTTGAGGGATTTTAGAGTTAATATCCATTTTAAAAATTATATATAAAAAAATTTTCAATTAATATATATATATATATTATAAACATATAGATAAAAATCTATATAGGTATATGGATAAAAAAATATAATGAAATATATATATATCTCACAAAATGTAAAAAACATTATAGTGGAGTGGAAAAGGTGATGTTGTATAAGCTGGAGGTCTCATGATTGAAAATCATTGGAGGTAGGGGTGTTCATTTGGGTGGGGGAAGCACTGATAGGGGGTGAAAAAAATTAAACCCATTATTAGTAGGGCCTTTGTTATCACTTTTATTATAATTGTTAAAGGGGGCCTTTAACAGTGCTGAAAAACACTAATAAGGGTGTCCTTTAACGATGATAAAAAAGAACTGATTATGGACCCCTTAATCAGTGTGAAAAAATAACTAATAAAGTCCCCTATTATCAATTTTTTTTAATGCTATTAAAGGGGGACTTTATTAGCGATTTTTACTTGTGTTGTTAAAGATAACACTTTGAAATCACTTAAACTATTAGTAATTATATAGTGCATATGAAGCCATTTTTTAGTGTTGTTAAAGGCCCTATTTTCAATACTATGACATGAAATGTTTTGAATTTGTAAGGTGATCAAATATAATAAAAAATTGTTTATGTCCTTTGAAAATCAAGGGATGACATATAGTGATATCTATTGTGATGCATTCCCTTTTTTTATATAGGTATGGGTAATGGTTTCATTATCCATTTAGACTTATGTCATTATATTGTAACCTCTTACAAAACCATGATTCAAGATATATAATTTTCAATCTCCCTCTCCAGGTTGTCCCACCAGAAATGATTCGTTAGATCTCTATACATATTTATGAATCTAGGAATGATTGAGAATGACTAGCTATGTATATCATCCAATATATAATCCTTCTATTCTGTTATTGATGGAACACATATCCATTTATTGTATCTTACGATTCCTTTATTTTAATTTTCTAACTCTAGAAAATTCATTTCCTTCTTATAAAGCTCTACATCCTTTTCCTGTTCCACCATGTCTTTCAGGTGGATGGATCATTGAGTAATCACTTATGAAATATAGTATTTTCTCCATACATTATGGTTTCATGGTCTATCCTTTCTAAATCCATTAGTATTGGGTCATATTAAATATTTTTCATGGTTAATGTATGGAAATCCATTCAACTCAAATAATTACCCACATTTTTTCCTTCCAATGGAGGTAATGTATTATACAAGGGAGAGCTCAAATGCTTAGTAAGGGTAATCACAAGAGATAACCATCAATGATCCTAAGTGAGTACAAGATGAACATGTGTGTATAATAACATAATTAATGTAGATAAATAAAACATTAGGAAATCATCTCTAATAAAACATAGAAGATAAATCATAAATCACATAATGAAGCTTTTATAATAAAACATGATTAATTTGAATCAATAATATATGAACATGACATTGGTACATTCCATAACATTAGAATATGAAATGAATATAAGAATTGTACATGAATCAAGGGTAACCAGAGATAAATTCATCAAATAATAGACTAGGATAATCACTTTTCAAGAATATAGTATGATTGGGATCACCACCCATATACCTTTTTGGGGCTTGGGCTTACCACCCTTGTACCAAAAACTTTTGGGATTGGGATAACCACTTATCTATCAATTTTTTTAGGATTGGGATAACCACCCATGTACCAAAACCTTATATCAAGAAATATAAAACATTAAAATATGAAATATATGTATATAATTTAACCAGCCATCACATAATTATAAAACATACATAGGTGTGGTACACTAACATGAAAAATTCTTAATCCTATAATAGATTAATTAACCTGTGCAGAATAAATGGGTTTTATAAAAACATACACAAAACATGATCATTATCCTTTATAAGATACAACATGTATTATATCATTAGTGAATATTCTTAATGTGGTATAATAAACAATATTGGATATTTTTATAAACGAAAAATAATTTATAAGATAATTAGAAAATTAATTTGAAAAATAAGACAAATAACTTTATATTTTTTTAATAACTTCTATTTCAAAGTGATAAATTTATAGAATAATTAGAATAAAAATTCATTTGAAAAAACATGAATACATGGATATGAATATTATTAGATAAAAAAATATTATGGAAAAATATGTTCATGGGTAAAATGTTAAAAATTAATATTCTATTTAACTTTTATAAAGATAGTCAAAGCCACTAGAAGATGACCAGTGTAAAAAAATTAAATAAATTCCATTAATTTGTTTTATAAAAAGTAAAAGATAATATAAAATTACCATAATAATTCATTATTGTATTAATAATAACATTCATAAAAATATATAAGGAATATTGACATGGAGGATAAATATTTAAAATAAAAAAGAAATGATAAGGTCACTTCCACTAACAAGAATCCCTCTAATTGATTTGGGAACCAAAATTAAGTGAAGTGGTAGTAATATATGTTAAACATAATGGTAACCTTAGTATAATCATATATAAGGGTTTTATAAATATGTAATATATATATTTTCCGTAAAAAATAAATAAAAATTAAAATCTCAATTTCAAAGTTAGAATGGAAAAAAACTCGTACCACAGACTTTCTCTTGCTTAGACACACTCTAATACCCTCAATAATTAAATTATATTAATTATAAAAATGTATTAGCACCTATTTATATTTATTTAACTTATTACCATTCATTTATAAGTCCTTAATACCTATATATTATTTTTTTTATTAAATTTAATATTAAGGTGTCAACAGTTTCGTTTTCAGTGCATGCTTCGGTTTGGAGGTTTTGTTCCTCTATACATGTTAATGGTTTCATAACCTATATAATTTTCAGTAGTATTTGGTATATATTTTTAATATATTTTTGGAGTCCCAATTAATTTTTATGAAACTTTTGGTGACAGTTCATATAAAAATCTTTAAAATATTCTTTTTGGTGATTAATGAATTAACAAAAAATTCAATTAATTGGTGAGTATAATTTGTAATATTAAAATTCATGAATTATGAAAAAAAATTAAAATATACATTTTTATATAAAATTATCAGTATTTATGATTTGTTATTCATATATGATTTTAATATTATAATATCTTTCATGCAGGTGGTGAAACCGACCCCAAAAATCATGTTTTGTATAGTAAAAACTATTGGTTATAATAAATGAAGATGAAAAATGAAAGAGGTGTGGGGAGAAAGAATTTTATAATTAAAACATATAAAAATGAAAAATTGTAAACAAAATGATATTGAAATGAAAAAATTATTAATGTAATGAAATAAATAAAGCAACACATAACAAATTTTATCCATGTTATAATGATTATGTAGAAGTTTAAAAAAAGAGTAAGCACATCAAGAAAAGGAAGAATTTATTTCATGAAATTATAAATATCGAGATGAGATTATGAAATGTGAAAAAAGAAATGGAAGATAATCATTTTTTGATAAATGATTTAGATAATAGCTCAGTGTGAGCCCCAACATCTTCTCCCCTTAGGTTGTGAGGCATGTATTAGTCTGTTCAGTTCAATAGAGATTAATAAACCAATTTCCATCATTGATTTTTGATATAAGTATACACAAAATAATCCTACCTTTACTTTTCATGGTTATAGAATTCAACCGACTAAAGAAGGTGCCTCTCTTTCCTGGTTGTGAGAACTCATCCCTCACATTGTAGTCATGAACACCCTTGAAAGGATGAGGCGAGAAAAGAGAGATTTGATGGAAAAAAAATCTATAAATATGGTCTCTTATCTCACTAAAAAGTGATATATAATTGATAGTGATATATATAGATACAAATGGTTGTGGGACACTAAAAAAGGGTAATAATTCGGCTTCATACGTAGGAATTAGAGAATTATTGAGATTCACCATTGTGTCTATCAGATAAATGTTGTAAAAGTTCATTCTATTACCAAATACTCACTTAATCGTCTATTTGTTGCTTCTAAAAGGGATATATACCATTTATAATTCACTAGGTAAATTTTATTTGAAGAAGAAATTAATTATGTATTTTTGGCCACATTAAATGAAATTTCATAAGAGAATCCTCAATGCCACTAGATACCTAGTATACTACATTAGTTAGCAAGTGTACCACCTAGAAGATACTACTAGTTGAATTCCTTAACTAGATGGATGGTGGAATCCTATTGTATTACTAAGCGTTTACCTTTACCACTAGATAGAATGATTATGGTATCCCTCCTTTTTTTTACATAAAGATTCTATAGATGGTGGAAAAAGAGTATATTTTTAAGTTTACTTTCATGGAAAATCAGGAACATAATACAGGAAAACGTATAACATTATTCTAATACAATTTAACGGATTCTTCATGGGTTCAACCAATTTACATTAACAATATCTCATAAACTGGGGACATAATTCAATGTAAAGGGGTGATCATGAGGCTGAGTAAGGTAATAAACTAGAGAAATAATTTAAATTTGATCGTGAGGAATATCAAGAAGAACACGAGGAATATAATTTTTTTGCATGAGAAAGGTAATATAATGAATATAATTACAAAAATAAAATGAATCATAACATGGAATTTTGGATACAATATTTACATGATAAATTCCTAGTCATAACGTTAAGGTGTTGTAAATGATAACCAACATGGTTATTCACTAAGGTATCATAAAAATTTTCATTTCTAGAGATTAAATTCATTACCCAATGAATTATAGAGCTATCAGGGAGAACCCTTCTTATGTTTTAATTACTTTTATCCTCATATATCATAGCCAATAATTTCATTAATAACCCAGGTAGAATATATAATTAGTTTCTTATCAAAATCAAGGAATAAAAATTTCATAAAGACGTGATAACAAAGTAATTTTTGTAATAATAAATGGGAATTTAGTTTCATTATATGTAAATCCCAAAATAAATTAAATCATTTTTCTATCTTGGATAATATCCATGGAAAATAAAAAGGTTTGGGTATCCCCACATGGAAAATAAAAGCAAATTTCTTAAGGATAATAAGTAAATTTTGAAATGTAAATTTGACAGAAGGACATGTATAAATCATGGTTTTAAAAAAGGGTAAAATGAGAATAGAAATGGGTTACTCATTGATAAAAAATAATTTTTTAGTAAGCGTATGATAAAAAGGGTAATAATATAGAGTAACTATAACATTTAGAAGGTATATACAAAATAGGTTCCTAATTTGAAGAGAAAAGAATGTCAATGCCCTTAACTTGAAGAGTTACTCCTAAATACTGAGAAATGGAACCATGGAGGATTGGGGATACCTTGTAGGGACTCCTTGGGAGAAAAAACTACCAGAAAATCATGGAGTACAGAATGGGAGTGAATTGAAATTGAGGAATGGGTGATTATTTATATCAAAAGTGGAATCTTTTTTTAATAATTTAAAAATATGGGCCTTAGAAATTTTCGTTATGGAAAAAGAAAAACCATTGGCATAACCATGGTTTTTCCCATGGTTTTGGAAATTTGGGTCAGCTTTTATGTCATTTTATCCCACATGAACAAATAATCATTTTATATTATAACTAGGGATCAAGATGACTTAGGTTTGATATCAACATAAACATGGTAAACATTACCTTTTTTCAATATATTATAATGAGAATAGATTTAGATGAATTAGGTTTGAGATCCATATAGACACTATCCACCTTTACAATTTATATTTATATTATTTTTAGATGTCATTGAGATTCCTTAAGGATGATATTTCTATGTTATATGTTTCCTTCTAATTGTTATTAAATTATTTTGAGTATTGGTCAATATTCTTTATAGATGAGATTATAATGGATATGGTTTTAAATACCATTTATCACATATTATTTTAAGTAGGGGTATATATACCTGAGATAAGTATATATATGTTACAATGTTTGTATTTTTTAAATTATTATTTTATATAGAGGTAAATATTTCATTTGGAAATGATATCATTATTGGTTTGCGGAATTTATCCACATATGGACTCATATCATTAGGGTGATATGTAGAAACTTATTCAAATACTAGTTGAGGTAGGTATGAGTCAAACATCAAGGTGGCATCTTGAGTAACCAACAATGAGATTGGTGTAGGCATGTGTTGTATTATTCAAAACATCCTTTTGTTTCTGTGAAATGGGATATAATGTTATTAATATATGATTAATGATTTCAACTTTATTATATAGATTAATTTCATCCTTAATAAATGATATAAAATCAATCAACATAAAATATAAATTAGAAGAATGGCCATGAGTCTCCTTTGATGAAATATAGTGAACTACCTGACTAGTCTCATAGAAATATTATATGTTTACACATATATATTGTATTTTATTCGGTAAAATGTTTGTTCTAGAATACTCTTTTTTTCTCTATCACCTAGCATAATCACTTTCTTGCATGTGTAGATCTTGTAGTTGAAATGAATGTTTGGGTAATAGACCTAGTACTTGGGGAGGATCTAGTAGAGATAACTAGGTTTCGGGATATGTATTAGGTGAGCCCAAGGATAGTGTTTAGGTCTCCATGTATTTTAGTTTTAGTTTATCATGTGACATTTATGATCATCCTAATGTCCCATCTTACTTATATGTATAATTTTATAGATTAGAAGAACACTTTTTATAGAATAATTATACTATTTTTATAGTCAATATTCCACTAAAAACCCATTTTATTAGAATTTAATATTTATTTTATTTATTATACATTTATTTTTTCCATATCATATTTCGTTCAACGATACAACAGGTTATATTCTCCCCACATGGTTTATCTGACCCTTTACAGTAGTCTGTAAAATCTACCATACATGGAGGTGCACTTGAGGTCAGGTGGAACTCCATCTAAGGTAGATGATCAATGAATAGGTCAAGAAAATTACAGAGTGGTATAAAAGACTTATTTTCTCTATAATACTATTTAGTACATGGTATATCGAGCTAGGATAAGTTGGATGTTGAGTTCAAGTTTATGGTTGGGCTTTTCCATCACAGTCATGGTCAATAATTTATTTTACTAAGGAGTTTTAATTAATTCTCTTTTTTTTTGTTATTGTTGAGTTTATTTTTTCTAGTAATGATGTTTTTAGTTAGTAATTTAGGGTTTTTTTCATGGTTGATAGCATTAAATGTTCTATGTTTATGATCATTATTTAGTATATAGGTATAAATTACATTTTCATGAATATATGTTAATGAAATTGGGGTACTCAAATAAGGTATTTGGTTATTAAATCATCAATACTAACTTATTTTTCATTTTTTAAAAAATAATTTATTACTTGTGTTATACTTTACTAAACTGCATTATTCTGAACATCATGATTTGAATCATTTTGGAGTGATATTGTCAAAATAAACATGGATGTGGAATTGATGTTTAGAGATATAATAGTATGTGTTTCTTCATGATTGGTGGCTTATGTGTATATTTGTTCTATAGAAAAGGTGTGAGATCCTTGTGATGATGAAATATGACTCATTATTTTTCGGATTTGGGGCATGTGGTAAGAATAATAGGGAATCTTGCATGTTATTTTCCTGATGGGCTATGATATTTGTGAGTAACCCATATGATAGGGGTTAGCCTTATCATGTATATTACATTCTTGATTGCTATCATGGGTTTATACATTATGTTAAAAATCAATGTAGGGGAGGGGTAATCTATTATGTGGTTAAGGAATGTGACAGATAACATGATGATGTATAGGGAATGGAGGCATTAAAATTGCTTTAGATGAGGAATTTAACTTTTATTCTAGTTTTAATGGTAAAATATTAATTATTTCAAATAATATAGGATTATTGGGATGTGAAAATTGATGATATCTGTTGGTTATTCTAGTAGGGTAGTGGTAGAGTGTACACTTGCTCTGTTATACATTGATTTGATCATATGTAGTTGTAAACCATTATGTGTCAATCATTGGAAACTCTCTTACATTTTGAATATAAGAGTGAGTTTTTTTTCGATATTTTAGGTATATGGGGTTTTGTGGCCTATGTTTGACTATGGGTTAGTGGGATTAATTCATTGTTGGGTACAATCAAATTTATTTGACATGTGGGATGTGAAAATGGGTGGATTTTAATAAACCCTCTAGGTTAGGGAGAGTGTGTATATATGTAATGTGACTCCAAATCTTATGCTACAATGACAATATTGTGGGATACAATTGGATTGACATAGATTCCTAGATTGTGGGTGTGGATTTTCTATGGTGTATTTAGTCCCATGGGAGCTATATTTGTTGTTGAACATAGAGAAGTGCCAATGTTTTGTGTCAGAGTCTAGGAAACCTTAGTTTACCTTACTCTCTGAAGCTAGGTCATACTATACTAATGAAATTCAATGAATGATTATACCGTCATTGTGATCAAGTATGTTGTGATTTAAAATATGTATGGAATGCCTTATTTCAACTATGAAATGGAATATGGGTGTTGGATCTTGATGTTCTATCATAGTCCGATCAGAGAAAGTGGTGCATTAAGGATGGACAAGTGTGTCTAAATAGGGGGAATCAATGACCTAAGGTATAGCTATTGTAAAATTTTGGGGTATCTGTAGTGTGGTTTGATAACCTATCGATCATAAAAATTATGTTTGGGCTGACATAGTTAGTTTGTGTGGATTTAATCTACGATATATTGATGAATATATTATTTTTTGGTTTGATGAATGCAGGTATTTATAGTGTATCATGTGTATTAGTATAATTATTTTGGGATTAAGAAATATCTTTACTATAGACAGTTGGCCATAGGTAAACTGTAGAGATGTAATTGGGATGATATTGTCTATAGTGTTATAAAACATGAGATTGTTGTGATTGTGGTCAAGGTGTTGATATTTGCATATATCCATAATGGATGGGTTGTTGGGAAGATAGATCATCTATGGGATTGGATATCATCTTCATGGAACACTGCAATTTCATAGACCGTAGGAATGGATCATGGGATTGACCTATCTAGATATAACAAGATTAGATAATGAGTGTTGGTGATTCTATGAGAGTGTAATTTAGGAAAAATCTTTCTTGGAGATCAGATATGAAGTAAATTTTATTGTAGGGAGAACACCATTAGGATATTTTTCTATGACCCTCATTCTAGGTGTAAGCATAGTGAGTATTGGGAGAGACATGTATGGAAAACCTAAATATGTAATAGATAAGGTTTCACATAAACACTTAGATTCAAGCAGTCGATATGTTATTTTATTAGTGTTCAATACCATGTGTGGCTATCAATATGGGATGTTCTAGTAGAGTCTGTATGATCAGAAAATGATGAATTTTATTTTTTAGAAATGGATTATTAGGGTGAATAGATCCATGGAATTTCATTTTTCATACTTATTACAAGGACCCGACCTTAAAACATTACATAATCTTGAATTAAATTTATAATTCACATTGAGGATCTTTCCAGGTTTAGTGTTTTAGAGAATTAGGACATAACTATTACATCTCAAAATATTACAAAGTAGACACTTCCACTTAGTTTTATTTATATTCACAAAATAAAAACTATTGAAATAAAAAGTGTCATGTCCAGTTTTATGTTTTAGAGACCATGACTTTTCCTTGAATCCCATCCTTAACGCTATTCATCTTTATGTCCTGTGAAAAACATTTCAAAACTTGGGATGAGCATAAAAAGCTCACTAAGGGTTATAAAACAAAGAATTAAAACATTAGTTCATCATTACATACATAACATATGATATTAACACACCTCATGAAATCATAAGAATTATGATTAACAAAATAGAAATCAAAAATCATAAAGGTAACTTGTGGAATCCATATCATACTAACACTGTATCCATCACAACTATTTAGGGAGTTACATTTGAAATACCCATCACAGTATATTCCCTGAATCTCTTAGGAGAAAAATTCACGTTTACCTCCATCATCTTACCCAATGCATTGGAGAGATAACTCGGTCTCACCCGCTATAGGTTTATCACGAAACCACCAATATGCATAAACAATGCCCAAGAACCATAACATATTCATAACACTTAAAGAAATAAAGGAAAGATAAAATTTCAACATTTTAATCACAATATATCATTTAAATATATTGACATAACAAATCCATTGTGAAAAGAATTTTGAATACCAAAATACATAAAAAGAGTATATGGTATTTTGTTTCCTTTTAAAAGACATTACAACTTGTTTAGGAAGCCAAACATCAAATAATACTCGCAGCGGTGAAAAGGTCATTGTCACCATGTACATTAAATAGAAAAATTCCTTTTTCTCGTTTAGTAAAACGCTTCGTAGAAAAATATTCCCTTTGAATGAAAATTAAAATTCAAATGTATTTATACAATGTATAAAAGAATGTTGAGAATAATACAAAATATACCTCAATGAAAGGAGACTGAGACGAAGTCCCTTACCTCATGTCTGACTTGACTCGATCGTTCTTTAATATCATGAATAATAAACTAAAGATAATTTATTCTTTCTTAATAACCTTTTTCATGTTTATTATTCCTTTTATATTACTTATTACCATGTTATAAACATTATGTAATTATCTATGTTATTAAGGGTTGTTTTGTCAATATTTGGTACTTGAGTAAAAATGAACACCTTATAATTACAAGTTGTCCATGTGGTCAAAAATGAATTATATTAAAAATTATATTAATGATCTAGATATCATATATATCATATATATCCAGTATATACATGAATTTATATTAATACATAACATTTGGAGGTAAGAAAAGAAATGCACCGTTCATGGAGACGGTAAGCCGTACGTATGCATAAACTCTACTTTCATTTCCATTTCATATTTTAATAGAATTAAAACATAATGATACATATTTATATTATAATTAAATTATAATATCTTAAATAACATCAATAAATCCATCCTTTATTCATCCCACATAAGGCATCAATGAGTCATATCACTTTGAGGGGGCGGTAGTCCACACTTCCTAAAATTAAATTATCACGTTTACCCATTATGGAAACCCAAAACGTATGCTATAATTTAAAAATACAGAAGCATAAGGATAACATAAACATTATATATGATTTATATAAATATAGTTCCATAATAATGGAATCCATGAGAGGTGGTAGGAGATAATTGAACAATCATCGTTTCGCGAGGCGTTAGTTTTCCATCCATAGAAACATTATGTTATCTACCCATTAAATGGAGGTGTGTGTTGGTGTAGTTCGAATCCTTATCATAACAACATCCCTCTACATTTTTTATACTAGTGTTTTTACAAAATAAATTAATAAAAAGAGTTTAGGGGGTTGGAGAAGTAAAATAAAAGAAAAGAACTTAAGAGAAGATGTTACCTTTAAATCGGGTAACTCCGTTTGGATTGAACCAAAAGGGTTTTATGAAGTGCTTTAGGACTATAGTAAGGCTTCTAAGATGAAGAGAGGGATGTAGGGAGATTAATTGTGAAGAGTTTGGGCGAAAAAAATGGATTTAGAGTTGTGAAGAATATGTTTTAAGTGGGGGAGTTTTATAAGGGATAAGAGGGGCTCTTTAGGAAGGTTTGAAATAAGTATTTTATTATAACCACCTCTTCAGTTTCAAAAGGTCAACTATTCATTACTATCAAATTTAAGATGACTCATGGTTGAAATAAAATAATCCAATAAGATTTGGGATGGTTTTTTATATTGTTTCAATACTTATAATCTTTTTTATTTAAATCATTTATTAATGAGGTAAATATTGGATCATTATTGTGTCATAAATAATTTAATGTATTTGTTGTCAAAAAATTATAAAAAAACACCATGATGTAGTAAATATTTTTATATTTCCAAATAATATGTATAGTCGAAAATATAACTCATATAACACTATGTAAAAATTACTTTACTAAAAGATATTTGTTTATGTCATATTTGTCTAGACTTTAAATTAATTAATATAAAATGTCATTATTACTCCAATGTGGCTCCATGGGGTCCCAAATTTGACTCAAGTATGACCATGGTCGGATATGTATTAGAAAATAGGATTAAGACATAGGTTTGGGTAATTTAATATTATTATAATATTTTATTTTACCCTTAATTATTATATTTACCCTTTAATCATGGTAAATAAAAATATTTACTGAAGTAAATATTTAAAATATATAAAAATTAAAGTTACCTATTTACACAATTTAGACCTAATGATTCCAAATATGGAATCCATTTTTGAAAAATCAAAACACAGAAGTGTCAGAAATTAATTTAAAATTAATTCTCGCTGTCAAAACAAATTGCGTGTTTTTAAGAAATAATAACTATCGAAAGATTGACACTTGTTTAGGTCCAATTTTAAAATTAAATTAATTCCAAAGACCAATATTGGATTAAATGGTAAAAATATATTCTAATTACACTTTAAAACCAATTAAGAAAATAAAATAACCATATAAATAAATTATAAAAAAAGGCAGATTTGAATTAAAATATAGTATTTGTCACTATTCTATAAAAGATGAACTTTATCAGAAAAATACAAAAGTTTTATCCAAAGTAAATTTAATGTCCTGATTATAAATAATAATTTTATTTTGTCATATAGAACATATAAGTGTGACACAAATTGGATTTAAAAAGGATTCTCCATTAAAAGGTGGTAAATCGATCTTTTAATGAATATTAGAGTATTTATGCTTAGATTCATTTACATTTCAAGGATCTAAATTTTATTGGATAAATGTAAAAACATGTATAATCATATTTTAGTTAGTTATATTCATTCCTGCCAATACAATGTCTACGCGTTAACTGCCATTTAAAATAATAATATTATACTATTAGTGTGCAACATAATATTTCAAAGAAACCCGCTATTGCATATCGGGTATGCTATCAAACATATCATCCCCTTTAGGTAAAATTAATATTTAATTCAAAAAATATTAATTAACACTAAAATCTATTATTATTTATTTACTTGGGATGTTACATCCTTCCCCCCTTTTGGGAATTGTGTCCTCATAATTTTTATTCACTTACAAAATAATTGGGGGTATTTATCCCTCAAAACATTTTCTGAATCCCACATTGCCTCTTCACCCATATGGTTTTTCCACAAAAACTTTATCTGAAAAATTACCTTATTCCGCAACACTTCTCTCTACAGTCAAGAATCTGAAATGGTTGTTCCTTATAAGAGTGATTCTCTTCCAACTGAACTACCTCTATACTCAAAACATGATATGGATCTGGAATATAATATCTCAACATTGAAACAAGAATAACATTGTGTACCTGAGATAAACATGGAGGTAAATCCAATCTATACACAATTGTTCCAACTTTCTCCAGGATTTCATAAGGTCCAATGAACCTCGGTCTCAAATTTCCCTTCTTACCAAAACCAATCACACTTTTCCATAGAGAAACTTTGAGAAAGGAATGATCACCTCCCTCAAAAGATAGATCCTTCCTCCGGTTATCCGCATAACTTTTCGGCCTTCTCTGAGCTATTCTCATGTTCTTCTTAATCAACTAAACTTTTTTTCCATCTCTTCTATCAATTCTGGTCCCATCGGCTTTCTTTCACATACTTCATCCCAAAAAGATGGAGTTCTACAATGCTTTCTATATAATGACACAAATGGAGCCATCTGTATACTAGAATGAAAATTGTTATTATATGAAAATTCAACAAAATAAATATGTTGATTTTAACATCCCTAGTAATCCACTGAACAAACTCGTAGGATATCTTCCAATTTCTGAATTGTTCATTTTGACTGCCCATCTGATTGAGGATGAAAAGTTGTACTAAAATTTAATTCAGTACCCAATTACATCAGAAGGCCTTTCCAAAAGTTAGAAGTAAACCTGGGATCACGATCAGATACAATGTAGAGGGGAACACCATGCAACCTGACTATCTCTTTAACATTCAACCGAGATAGTTGATCTAGAGACAATGTATCTCGAATAGGAAGGAAACAATCCGATTTAGTCAATCGATCAACAAAAACCTAGATTTCATTATTACCTCTAGATGTATTTGGTAATCCCACAATGAAGTCCTTGGATATATTTTCCCATTTCCACTTTGGAACTGGTAAAGACTAAAGAAACCCTTTCGGTAACTTCCGCTCCTTTTTAACCTACTGACAAGTAAAACACTTCAAATTAAAGTCAATAATATCTCATTTCATTCCATCCCACCTATAATAATCTCAAAGATCTCTGTACATCGTAGTACTTCTAGGATGAACTAAAAATGGAGAACTATGATCTTCACATAACAACTCATCCTTCAATTGTGAATCACACGGCACAAATAATCTATTTACAAACCTCAAAACACAATCATTGTCAATGTTCAATTAATGCAACTTACCCTTCTGAACCAACTATATCTTTTTTTGCAACTCACTGTCTTCTTTCTGTGCTTACTTAATTATGTCTAATAGAGATGATTCCACTGGCACCTAAAATAATATAGACGAATTTCCTACACCAACAAATTCTATGCTAAAGTTTATCAAATCAAAAACCAAAGGATCTCGTTCCAAACATAGCATGGTTAATGAAGCATTAATTTTTCGACTCAAAGAATCAACCACGTTATTTTCTTTTCCCGGATGGTAGTGGATCGTGCAATCATAATCCTTGATTAATTCAACCATATCCTCTTTCTCATGTTTATTTATTTCTGAGTGAATATATATTTCAGACTTTTGTGTTTAGTATATATTACAAATTTTACTCCATACAAATGGTTCCTCCAAATTTTTAAAGAAAGAGAAAAAGCAGCTAATTCTAAATCATGTGTAGGGTAATTTTAGTCATGTGGTTTCAACTGACGTGTAGCGTAAGCAATTACCTGATCATTCTGCATAAGGACACAACCGAGTCCTTTCTACGATGCATCACTGTAAATAAAAAAATCACCATTTCTGGAAAGTAGTGCCCAAACTAGAGAATTCACCAATCTTCTTTTGAATTCCTCAAAACAATCATCACATTCTTTTTTCCAAAAGAACATAACACCTTTTGAGTTAACTTAGTCATTAGACTAGATAACCATGAAAAATTCTTAACAAAATTTCGGTAATAACCTGCCAAACCAAGAATAATACATATCTCGGTTATATTTATGGGTCTTGGCCATTCTTCAACAACTTTTGTTTTTGCAGGATCAAGAGTTATGACATTTTTTGAAATAATGTGACAATGGAAATAAATTTTTTGTAACCAAAACTCACACTTGCTGAATTTTCCATACAGTTTTTTTTCTTTTAATGTTTCCAAGAAAACCATTAAATGACTTTGATGTTATTATTTAATTTTGGAGAAAACAAAAATACCATCAATGAACACAACCATAAACTTATCCAAGAACTCACGGAGAATTCTATTCATATGTACCATGAATACAGCACGTGCATTGGTTAACCCAAAAGGCATAACTGCAAATTCATAATGGCCATATCTAGTATGAAATGTGGTATTCGGAATGTCTTAATCCTTTACTTTCAACTGATGGTACCCTGACCACTGATCAATTTTTGAAAAATACTGAGCTCCCTGGAGCTGATCAAAAAAATCATCAATATGAGGCAAAGGATACTTGTTCTTAACTGTGATGTTATTCAATGCTCTATAATCAAAGAAAAGTCTCATTGAACCATCTTTTTTTAACATATAAGACAAGAGAACCCCATAGTGATGTGCTAGGACGAATGAAACATTTATCTAATAACTCTTGAAATTAAATCTTTAACTGTAAAAGTTCAATTTAAGCCATTCAATAAGGGGGTTTTGAAATTGGTTTGGCATCAGGCACTAAGTAAACACTAAATTCAACTTCTCGATTAGGTATAATACTAAGAAACTAATTAGGTAAAACATCATGGTACTCATTTACCATCGGCACATCATTAATCTCAACACTTCCTTTATTTTCAACAATATGAGCAAGGTAACATTCATTTCCATCTTTTACTAGTTTCTCAACTTCCTGATATGTGATCAAAAGTAAGGGTTCATCCTTGTACACAAACTGAAAATCTTTCTAAAAAGAAACCCCTTTAGCTCTGCAGTCAATCTTAGCATGGTAAATAGAAAGCCAATCCATACACAAAATACAATCAAACTCTACTAGAGGAAAAAAATAAGGTTTTCATGTAGAATCTTTCCAAAAACAAGGACAAGAAGACTACTATGTTTTATTTTTGTCTCAGTATTTCCTCCAAGTGTTTTTAGCATAAGTTTTGTATTCATATCATGAGACGGAATTCCCAAGTTACTAGGAAAATTCTCATAAATGAAATAGTGTGTAGACCCTGAATCAAACAACACATTGAAATAATTTGAAAAAAAAAACAGTGTACCTGATACTACTTCATTTTATGGCCCAATATCTATTAAAGTAGTTGCAAAGGATTTCACCACCCCTTTTTTCTTGTAGTCTGGATGCTTTCCCTCAGTTGAGTTCTTAATTGGAAACTCATTTGCAAAATGACCCATTTCATTTCACTTAAAACATTTTAATGACTATAAATCATATTTTGTATTACCACTACCTAGATATTTTTCTATGAAATTATGAGCATTATGTCCCATTTTACCACATCGGTAGCACTTTCTAGAATTCAAAAGACATTTCCAAACATGTTTTTTACCACAATTTTCACAAACATAAAATTTATGTTTCTTACCATCAAACGTTTTTGGAGAGTTCTTCACTTTCGCTTACCACCTCGACCTCTTATTCTGTTGTTTCTCAATGAACACCTCATCATCGGAAAACTCCATTTCCTCCTTCACCGCACAACGAACTAGTTTTTCTTAACTTTTTAACTCACGAGAAGCCCATTACCTTGGATACTTTGGCATTAATCCTGAGTAAAAACAGTTTATTTTACTACCAAGATCTCGTATGAAATTCTGAGCATACCTTGCGAGTCGAGTGAATGTTTCTTCATAAGCAGCCACTGAGTCATCCTCCTACATCAATTCTAGGAATTTTTATTCCATCCTAAATCAAACAATCTTAGGAAAATATTTCTCATGGAACATACCTTTGAATTCATCCCAATCAAGTGCATCAATCTCCTCACTATCCCTGATATCTTTTCACCATCGACCACCGCTGATCAGCTTCACCTTCAAAATGGTAAACAACAAGACTAACCTTTTTGTTCTATGAACAAACCATGACATCAAAAATTATCTCCAATGATATCATCCATCATTCTACTAGAACAGGGTCAGATGATCCTCTGAATGATGGGGGATGGTGCCTCATGAAATTCTCTACTACTGACATGTTCTTCTGTTGTTGATCCGAATGATCTCATGCATGGATACCACCACCATTTATAGCCTGATTCAATTGTTCCATCACTGCAACAAACTGTTCAGTTCTGATTCTGACCATCTCAGGTTGTTGATTTGGAAGGTTGTCTTCATCTTGATGTCATCCCAACATAGCTGCCCTGTTTCCCCTACAGAAAACCATTTTGAACACCGAAATATCATAGGAAAAGAAACATGGGAATATGTAAATGCTATATCATTTCAAGATTAACATAAATTTACTTATGGACATTAATTTAACAATATTCTAACTCCTAAAGTTGTCTAAACTATCCTTTGATACCAATTATAAGGACCGGGCCTTAAAACATTACATAATCTTGAATTAAATGAATAATACACATTGAAGATCTTTTCAGGTTTAGAGTTTTAATGAATTAGGACATAACAATTAAATCAAAAAATATGACAAAGTATACACTTCCACTTAGTTTCCAATATATTCACAAAATAAAAACTCTTGAAATAAATAGATTCATGTCTAGTTCAATGTTTTAGATAGCATGAATTTTCCTTTAATCCCGTCATCGACCCTATTCATCTTTAAGTCCTGTGAAAAACATTTCAAAACAAGGGATGACCATAAAAATCTCAGTAAGTGTTTTAAAACAAAGAATGAAAACATTATTTCATCAATAAATACATAACATAAGATCATAACATACCTCATGAAATCATAAGATTTATGATTAACACAATAGAAAACATAATTCATAAAGGTAACTTGTGGCTTCTATATCATACATACATTGTAGCTATCACAGAAACATAGGGAGTTACATTTAGAATACCCGTCACAGTTTATTCTCTAAATCTCTTAGGAGAAACAATCACATTTACCTTTAACGCCCCGAACCCAGTTACACAGAGTTGGTGCATTATTACATAACATTGGCATGATCACAAGAAAGATCAAATCTCGAAAGACTGATTGGTTTAGTTTCCTTGGAAACACTAGATATATTCATAAAGTTTTACATTACGTCATGAAGTGAAAAACTACTACAAAAACATATTGTCTCCATAATCCACACTATTATCCCCTCATAATATCCCTGCAGGTCATTCATAATTTACTTCTTCATATCCTGGGAAAAATAAAACATAGAAAAGGGGTGAGCTCAAATGCCCAGTAAGGATAACAATATAGACGAAACATTCATAAATAAGAATAAACATTTAAGGAATTGTATAACAAATAAAATCCTTTTAAAAATGAACTTCAACATAGTATGGAAAAAATAAAATGAAATAATTCCATTTACTTATTCACATGTATATTCTACTAATCGAATAATCACATGCAATATCAATAACCACTTTCATAATGATGGAATGCATAATGCCAGACTATCATAACCACATAGCCAAGTCCTCATGCTAAGACTGCAAATAATATTTTTCCAAGGCCTTGTGCCAATATACTAGTTTGTCTCATGAGACCTACCGATGCATTGAGGAGCTATAGCGGGCTCCACACGTCACATATTAAGTCCAATGCATTCCCATATGAAACGGTTTAAACATAACATAAACATTCATATTAAAACTATCATACGAAATGTCAATACATTCACCATAAACCATGAATGGTATAAAAATAGCAAATCCAAAGTCAATCATATCACAAAACCTTCAATACAATATAGAAGTTTTATATCATAATAAATCAACTTCAAATAAGCGTAAAATCCATCAAAGGATGTTGACATAGATGAAATCAAAATTATTTTTAGAGAAATATCTCTTTCTATTTTGAAATCAATTAAGAGTCATATATTTATAAAATAAAACATTTTCTTTGAAAATATTTTTATAAGCTTTTAAGGGAAGCTTTTATGATTTTATAATGGTGGAAAATAGCCACACCCACCGTATAAGTTAAAAAAAGATATTCTTACCTTAATTCTGTCGAAAAGTTTAAAAGCACCTAGTTTGGAAAACGATGGAATATTCCTTTATAAACCTCTTATAAAAAGTCCAAAATAGGTATAAATGGCTTTATCCCATATTCTTGTAAATAGTAAAAATGTTTTGAAATACATTTTTAAGAAACATGGATGTGGATGATAATGATATCCTTTTAGATTATTACGTATAATCAACCTCGAATAATGAAAATATTGCGAAATAATCCCTTACCTTGTACTTGTCCTTGGTTGGGGGTAGGTTAACCTCCTTTATAATGGTGAAATAATTATTATTAAATTATAAAATAATCATATACATTAATATGATATCATATATGATCTTTTAACATTGATTTGTTAACAATATCATAGTATTATCGTTGTTTTGGGTGTTAACATACTCGTTTTCTTTTATATGTTTTGTTACATAAGTCGTGTTTGTCATAGATTGGTTGTATCATAATCATATCTAGAATTATATCAAGTCCTTATATACTATTATTAATCATCAAATTAGAATTAGACTTGAATGTATATGATGGAGAATGGATCTCATTGTGTTCGTGGAGACGATAGTCCGTATGTACACACGAGCGACAATATCATTATTTTGATATTAAAATAATATATAATTGGATGTTATATCATATATAAGAAATAATTATCATCTTATATTTATTATTTACATGAGTTATACATCATTATTATACCCATCCAAATAATAATTTATTGAATAACAATTACACCACGACGTGGAGACGGTAAGCCATACGTACGCACATATGGTGACATGTCATTCAAAGGTTGGATATAATACTGAATATGGTTGTACCATATTTATAATAATATTATAGTATATATAAGATACTGGATTCATTATTTTAGATTGGGAATATCAAACAAATAAGAAGTGGAATAAGAAAGGAAATTGAGAAAGGGTGGTGAAAACATTATCTCCTTTTCAGGTTCTTCCTTTTGATTTGATCAAAAGGGCTCATTATGATGGCTTTCTGACTAAAGAAGGCCTTTAGGATTATGTGAGGGAATTTGGAAGAGTATTGGGGCAGAGGTTGGCTGAACCAAAAGGCTTTGAATGCGTGAGTTAATGAGAAGAGATAGTGCCCTTTTATAAGAGGGGTGAGGGGCACCTTTGGAAAAGCTAGAAATATTATTTTATAATAAATTCATATTCAGTTTATAATGGCTCCAAAGTGGATTCTTTACAGTTTAAGATGGGGGTAGGTAGAAAACCACTCAACCAATAGAATTTAGAAAGGTTTGGGTTACTATATTAACCTTATCATTAAGTATTAACTCTTAGTTAATTAGTTTCACTTTTATAATGTCTCTTTGTATTTTTATATTATATGGTTAATAAACATACTATATACATCCAAGAGACCCCCAAGTGGTCCATTAATGATACAACTATCATGATATAAGTCTCTTGGCTGATAATTAGATTTTTAGTAATTTAATATCAATTAATAATATACAATTTTTTTTAAAACTCTTTTATATCAATTTTGACACTATTCAATAATTGATTTTTGTAAAAATCATAACAGAATGATTACTTCAAAAAACGTTTATTACGTAAATCCTATCATGTAATATTAGCCTATAAAATTAGTTTAATTCATAAAAAGTCTCAAATTATATTTATTTGGGTATTTATAAAATCAATTATTTTAATTTTTCACCATTATGGTAATTACTGCATCATCAATGTGTCATATATAAATTAAATAATTTAATGTCTAAATATTATAAATAAAATATCATTATGTAGGAAATATTTTTAGATTTCTAATGAATATTTATAGTTGAAAATCCAACATATATAACCTTTTGTAAAAAAAGGTTTCTAAAAGATATATGCTTTTGTCACTTTTGTATTTATTAAAATAAAGTGTCCCTATCACTTACAAGTGGCACCATGGGATCCCCAAATCGTCCCAAATATTCTCATGGTCGAACATGTATCAAAAAATAAGGTTAGGAGACGTTTTAGGACAATTTTATCATTATTATAATATTATTTTTTAACCCTTATTTACTGGATTTACCCTTTAACCATGGTAAATAAAATATTTACCGAAGTAATTATTCAAAATGTCTATCAATAAAAGTCACCTATTTACACAATTTGAACATGATGATTCAAAATATGGAATCCATTTTTCAAAATTCAAAACACATAATTGGCAGAACGTAATTTAAAATTAATTCTTGCTGTCAAACAAAAAGAGTGTTTTTAAGATATAATAACTATCAAAAGATTGATACTTGTTTATGTTCAGTTTAATTGTGAAATTATGTCCAACGACCAAAATTGTATTAAATGGTAAAAATATATTATAAATATACTTTAAAACCACTAAAATTCATAATTTATCACTATTAATTATTTTGATTAAAAAAGTTGTTTTTAATTAAAATTTAGTAATTTTCACTATTCAGCAAAATATTAAAGTTATCCGAAAAGTACCAAAATTTCACCTTATGCTAAATTCGATACTCTAAATCCAAAAATGAAGTCCATTTTGAGAGATAAAATTTCTAAAATTTCAAAAAGTAGGTATTACTATTTATAACGGCTAGTTTGATTGGTTGTTGTGTTTGTTAGAACTCGATGTTGCGTACAACACATGCTATTGCATTATTCAAAAAGAAACGTATCGTAGAAGCTTGGGGTGTTACATTCTCCCCTCCATCAAATAATTTATCCTCGAAATTTCTAGAATACTACCGCATGAAAAGACTCGGGTGGTTCTTTATCATAAGTTTCTCGGGTTCTCACGTTGCCTCTTCCATCTTATGGTTTCTCCACAAGACTTTTACCAGACGCATCGTCCAGTTTCTCAATACTTGTTCTCTCGTATCAAGAATCCTGATTGGCTCTTCGCAATAAGACAGATCGGGTTCCAGTTCTAATTCCTCATAGGTGAGTACATGCGTTGGGTTAGACATGTATTTCCTCAACAGAGATACGTGGAACACATAGTGAACTTTGCAGAGACTTGGCGGAATTGCCAATCGGTAAGCTGCAACCCCAATTCATTCAAGAATTTCGAAAGGTATGATGTACCTGGGACTCAATTTACCTTTCTTACCAAAACGTATGACTCCCTTCAATGGAGATACCTTCATAAAAACATGATCACCAACTTGAAATTCCAAATCCTTACTTCGATTATCAGCATAGCTCTTCTGCCAACTTTGAGCTACTTTGATGTGATTTTGGATTACCTTTACCTTTTCCATTGTTTCCTTTACCAGTTCTGGGCCTACAAGTTTTATTTCACCAATGTCATTCCAACAGGTTGGTGTATGACATCTCCTTCCGTATAACACTTCATATGGTGCCATCTGAATACCCGAATGGAAACTATTGTTATAGGAAAATTCTACCAGAGGTAAATATTGATCCCACATATCCTGAAAGTTATGTGAGCAGGATCTCAACATGTCTTCTAAGGTTTGAATAGTTCATTCTGATTGTCCATCTTTTTGAGGGTGGTAGGCAATGCTCAAATGAAGTTCAGTATCCAAGGCATTCTGAAGAATTTTCCAGAATCGTGAAGTAAAACGGGGATCACGATCAGAAAAAATCGATAGGGGTACCTCATGAAGTCTCACAACATCATTAGTATATAGTCTTGCTAGAAGCTCAAGTGGTAGATCTTCTGTTATAGCAAGAAAATTTTCTGACTTGGTAAGACGATCCACAATAACCCATATTGCAACGTTCCTTCTAGGAGTCTTTGGTAGCCCCATGACAAAGTCCATTGTAATATTGTCCTATTTACACTCTGGTATGGGAAGAGGTTGCATGACTCCTCCAGGATGTTGCCTTCCATCTTTCACTTGTTGACAAAGCATACATCTTGACACAAAATCAGAAATCTCCCTCTTCATGTTGTACCACCAAAAATGTTCCTTCAAATCTCTATACATTATGGTGCTCCTAGGGTGTATAGACAAATTGGAACTATGATCATCTTCCAACAATTTGCTTTTTAGATTAGGTATATCAGGAACACAAAGCCTCTTCCTGAATTTCAAAATTTGTTCTTCATACATAAAGTCTCTCAATCTCTCATCATTCACAGCTTTAATCTTCTTTTGAAATTCTTTATCATTGGTCTGAGAACTCTTCATTATTTCTAGTAAAGATGGTTTGGAAACCATTTGAAAAAGCATTGATGTTTCACCTTCCCTGGTTATTCCCATGTCCATCTTCACTAGATCCATTAAAATTGGATCCCTTTCAATTCTCATATTGTTCAAAACTCCATGATATTTTCTTCTCAAAGTATCTGAAACCTTGTTTACTTTCCACAGGTGGTATTGTATCATACAATCATAATCCTTGAGTAATTCAAGCCATCTCATTTGCCTCATGATGAGTTATTTTTGTGAGAAAATATACTTCAAACTCTTGTGATCAGTATAAATCTCACATTTTTCACCATAGAGGTAGTGCCTCCATATCTTCAAACCAAAGATCATAGCTTCTAACTCACGATCATGAGTAGGATAGTTTTGCTCATGAATTTTCAACTGTCGTGATGCATAGGTAATAACTCTATTATTCTGCATAAGGACACAACCAAGTCCTTTCTTTGTTGCAACATTATAAATAATGAACCCATCATTCCCCGATGGTAGAGTCAATATAGGAGCATTGACTAATCTTCTCTTCAGTTCTTCGAAATATTCTTCACATTCTTTTGTCCAAACAAATTTAACCCCTTTACGTGTGAGCTTCGTTAATATGTTATCCAATCGGGAACAATTCTGAACGAAACGTCGGTAATAACCTGCCAAACCAAAAAAAACTGCGTACCTCAGTTATACTCGTAGGTGCTGGCCATTCATGGATTGCCTTGGTCTTAGAAGGATCAATAGAGATTCAATCTTTAGAGAAAATATGGCCAAGAAAAGAAATCTCATGAAGCCAGAATTCACACTTGCTAAACTTCCCATATAATTCATGTCTTCTCAGTGTCTTGAGGATAATGCGCAAGTGATTTTCATGATCTTCGTAGCTTTTGGAGTATACCAATATATCATCAATAAATACCACCACCAATTCATCGAGATATTCCTTGAAAACTCTATTCATCAGATCCATGAATACATAGGGTGCATTAGTCAATCCAAAAGGCATTACAGTAAACTCGTAATGCCCGTACCTGGTTCGAAATGCAGTCTTCTGAATGTCTTCCTTATTTACAAAAAACTGATGGTATCAAGATCGAAGGACAATCATTGAAAAGTATTGATCTCCATGCAGTTGGTAAAATAAATCATTAATGCGAGGTAGGGGATACTTGTTCTTTATTGTTATAGCATTGATCTCCCTATAATCGATACATAACCTCATAGATCCATCATTTTTTTAACAAAAAGAACAGGGGCTCCCCATGGAGAAACACTAGGGAGAATAAATCCTTTATTACTCAATTCCTCTAGTTTTTTCTTTAGTTCGACTAATTCTACATTGGCCATTCTATAAGGGGTCTTCGATATAGGCCTTGATCAAGGGATTAAATCAATGGAAAACTCAACTTCTCGTTCTGGAGGATGTCCAGGTAAATCTTCCGAAAATACATCTACATATTCTTTCACAACAGGTACATCCTCTATTTGAACATTCCTTTCCTCACCCATAGTCATTTCTTTCTATTCCTCCCCAATAATTGAATTTAGTTGAGATACTGGGGGTGGATCTAAATAAAAATTAGTTTGTGACGATTCTGCTCTAAAGATAATGTGTTCCTTATCATCATCATCAAAAATCGTAACCTCCTTCTTCTTACAATAAATCTTCGCATCATAATCTGAAATCCAATCCATACCAAGGATTATATCAAACTCAATCATAGGTATTACGATGAGATCAATGGATAAAGAACATTTATGTGCTCTAATGGGGACCGATTCACAAAACATTATTGCAATGCTACTTCCCTTAAGAGTTTTAATTCACAACTCCCTTGTTAAATCAAATTGGAAATATCTAATTTTCATAGAAAAATGGGAAGATATGAAACAATGCGATGATCCGGAATCAAATAATTAATTTTCTAAACTTGAGGAAACCATTAAATTACCTGCCACCACATCTTTTGGTGCTTCTACCTCAGCAGTAGTGATAGCCAAAGCTTGGCCTTGGTCCCTTGGCCTTTTCTGAGGTAAGTTCCCCTAGCGATTAGGACATTCATTTTCATAATGTCCCTTCTCCCTGCAATTGTAGCACTGAACATTGGTAGCATCCTTCATCCATTTGCAATCATGATATTGGTGGCCTTTTTCACCACATTTGTAACAAACGCCCATTCCCTTCAAGCAAGTACCGGGGTGTTTCTTCCCACATTTACCACAGGATGGAAATTCAACCTTTACCTTCATCCCCTTATTTCCATTCCCTTATTGATCAGAAGATCTATTCTTCTCTTTCTTTTCATTAAATTCATAAGACATAGAGAATTCCTTTTCTGTTTTGATAGCACATGAGACAATGTCTTTGTACGATGAGAAGGATTGTGAGATTAATTCTCGACGGAGAAATGGTTTTAACCCATCAAAGAAATGATCAATATTACTTCTTGGGTTACGTATGTAATCTCCAACATACCTTGATTACCTGGTAATGTTATCCCCATACTTTGTGATATTCTCATCCTCCTTTTGTCATAGACTCAGAAATTGCCTTTCCATATCTGCTCGATGGTCACGAGGAAAGTATTTTTTCTAAAAACAGATCTTTGAACTCCCTCGATTCCATATTTGATACTTCGTCATCTTCCTTCATGTTTTTAATCAATGACCACCATTGATCAGCATCTCCAGTGAGGCGGTAAACTTCCATGATATCTTTTTCTCTTTCACTACCCCCCAAAGCCTGAAATATTTTCTCTTGGGAATTTATCCATTTCTCAGCTACTCAGGGATTTTTACTCCCATTGAACGTTGGTGGTTATTGCCTCATGAATCGATCTAAAATTGATCCTCCAAGCTGCGGATCAGGGTGCTCCATATGGGTAAGGTTATTATTCATAACCTCAGTGAGTTGTCCTAGTATGGTGATTAGCTGATCGGCACCAGTTGCATCACCAGCTCCACTATAATTATCATGAGTAGGAGGTAAATCCCTACATGGAGTGCATGCATTGATACAGTTTCCATTTCTTCCACTAGGCTCCATTTCTAAACAATGGCATAAACAAGATTAGTTTATGAATCAAAATACATAATCCCATACTTATAAATCACTTAACATAAATTGAACTATTTATGGATATAATCCATAATAATAAAAATGTTTTCTTTGAGGAATTATATACTCATAAACCCTTCATAATTATTTTTAAATAAAATGAGAGTTATCCTAAGCATATCCCCCGGGAGTGTCGTAACCAAGAGTCCAGCAAAGCCCGTTGTTGTGCACCAGTTCTCGTTCTAGTCTAGGTCAAAGCGGTGTTTTCAGGTTTTACCCCTAGGTACATCAGTGCCAAAGCCGCCTCTACCTACTTGTATCCAGACAGGGATGTATTGCTTGGAAAACCTACAAAATCTCTACAATGCCAAAATTCTAGGAAGTTCTTCCATACTAATCCTCAAAGTCCATCTTAGGTCTATGTGCTCTAATCAGAGTTTATCTAAATCTAGCTTCCAAGGTTTGTACTAAACTTCATCTGATACCAACTGTAATGCCCCGACCCCAGTTACCCAGAGTCAGTGCATTATTACATAACATTGGCATGATCACAAGAAAGATCAAATCTCGATAGACCGATTGGTTTAGTTGCCTTGGAAACACTATATATATTCATAAAGTTTTACATTACATCATTAAGTGAAAAACTACTACAACAACATATTTTATACATAATCCACACTATTATCCCCTCAAAATATCCCTACAGGTCATTCATAATTTACTTCTTCACATACTGGGAAAAATAAAACATAGAAAAGAGGTGAGCTCAAATGCCCAGTATGGATAACAATATAGAAGAAACTTTCATAAATAAGAATAAACATTTAAGGAATTGTATAACTAAAATAAAATCCTTTTAAACTTGAACTTCAACATAGTATTTCAAAAATAAAATGAAATAATTCCATTTACTTATTCACATGGATATTCTACTAATTGAATAATCACATGAAATATCAATAACCACTTTCATAATGATGGAATGCATAATTCCAGACTATCATAACCACATAGCCAAGGCCTCATGCCAAGACTACAAATAGGATTTTGCCAAGGCCTTGTGCCAAGACACTAGTTTGTCTCATCAGACCTACTGATTCATCGAGGAGCTATAGCGGGCTCCACCCATCACATATTAAGTCCAATGCATTCCCATATGAAAAGGTTTAAACATAACATAAACATTCGTATTAAAAATAGCATACGAAATGTCAATACTTTCACCATAAACCATGAATGGTATAAAAATAGAACATCAATAGTCAAACATATCACAAAACCTTCAATACAATATAGAAGTTTTGTATCAAAATAAATCGACTTCAAATAAGCGTAAAATCCATCAAAGGATGTTGACATAGATGAAATCAGAACTCTTTTTAGAGAAATATCTCTTTCTATTTTGAAATAAATTAAGAGTCATATATTTATAAAATAAAACATTTTATTTGAAAATATTCTTATATTCTTGTAAGGGAAGCTTCGAAGATTTTATAACGGTAGAAAATAGCCACACCCATTGTATAAGTTAAAAAAAGACATTCTTACCTTAATTCTATACAAAAGGTTAAAAAGAACTTTGTTTGGAAAACGACAGAAAGATTACTTTATAAACCTCTTATAAAAAGTCAAAAAAAGGTATAAATGACTTTAACACATTATCTTGTAAATAGTAAAAATGTTTTGAAATACATTTTTAAGAAACATGGATGTGGATGATAAAGAGATCCCAGTAGATTATTACGTATAAACAACCTCGGATAATGAATATAATTGGAAATAAACCCTTTCCTTGTAATTTTTCTTCATTGGGGGTAGGTTAAACTCCTATATAATGGTGAAATAATTTTTATTAAATTATACAAGAATCATATACATTAATATTATATCATATATGATCTTTTAACATTGATTTGTTTATAATATCTTAGTATTATGGCTGTTTTGGGTGTTAACTTACTCGTTTTCTTTAATATGTTTTGTTAGGTAAGTCGTGTGTTTCATGGATATGTTGTATCTTAATCATATCCATAATTATATGAAGTCCTTAGACACTATTATTAATCATCAACTGAGAATTAGACTTGAATGGATACGATGGAGAATGAATCTTATCGCGTTCGTGGAGACGGTAGTCCGTATGTATGCACGAGCGACAATATCATTCTTTTGATATTAAAATAATATATAATTGGATGGTATATCATATATACAGAATAATTATCATGTTATATTTATTATTTACATGAGTTAAACATCATTATTA
Organism: Viscum album; assembly: GCA_963277665.1. NCBI lineage: Eukaryota > Viridiplantae > Streptophyta > Magnoliopsida > Santalales > Viscaceae > Viscum > Viscum album. The sequence goes on along the minus strand of OY728141.1, from coordinate 1,768,878,886 downwards.
TACCCATCAAAAAAATTTATTGAATAACAATTACACCACGATGTGGAGACGGTAAGCCGTACGTACACACGTATGGTGACATGTCATTCAAAGGTTGGATATAATACTGAATATGGTTGTACCATATTTATAATAATATTATATTATATATAAGATACTGGATTCATTATTTTATAATGGTAATAAAAAATAAATAAGAAGTGGAAGAAGAAAGGAACTTGAAAAAGGGTGGTGAAAACATTACCTCTTCTTCGGGTTCTTCCTTTTGATTTGATCAAAATGTCTCCATAAGTTGGCTTTCTGACTAAAGTAAGGCCTCTAGGATGAAGTGAGGGAAGTTGAGAAAGTATTTTGGTAGAGTTTGGTTGAACCAAAAGTATTTTAATGGGTGACTTAATGAGAAGGGAGAGTGCCCTTTTATAAGAGGGGTGAGGGGCACCTTTGGAAAAGCTAGAAATATTATTTTATAATAAATTCATCTTCGGTTTCTAATGGATCCAAAGTAGATTATTTAAAGGTTAAAGTGGGTATAGGTCGAAAAAAAAACAACCAATAGAATTTAGACAGGTTTGGGTTACTATATTAACCTTATCATTAAGTATTAACTCTTAGTTAATTAGTTTAACTTTTACAATGTCTCTTTGTATTTTTATATTATATGGTTAATAAACTTACTATATACATCCAAGAGACCCCCATGTGGTCCATTAATGGTAGAAATATCATGATATAAGTCTCTTGTCCAAACCTTAGATTTTTAGGAATTTAATAACAATTAATAATATACTATTTGTTTTAAAAACCCTTTTATGTCAAATTTGACACTATTCAATAATTGATTTTTTTTAAAATCATAAAAGAATGATTAATTCGAAAAACGTTATTTAAGTCAATAATAACATGTCATATTAACCTAGAAAATTATTTTAATTCATAAAAAGTCTCAAATTATATTTATTTGGGTATTTATAATATCAATTATTTCAATGTTTCACTATTATGGTAAAAACTGCATCATCAATGTGTCATATATAAATTAAATTATTTAATGTCTAAAAATTATAAATAAAATATAATCATCTAAGAAATATTTTTATATTTCTAATGAATATTTATAGTTCAAAATCGAACATATATAACCCTTTGTAAAAATTGTTTTTCTAAAAGATATATGCTTTTGACACTTTTGTATTTATTAAAATAAAGTGTTCCTGTCACTTACAAGTGGCACCATGGGGTCCCAAAATCGACCCAAATATGACCATGGTTGAACATATATCAACCAATAAGGTTAGAACACGTTTTAGGGTAATTTGATTATTATTATAATATTATTTGTTAACCCTTATTTACCTGATTTACCTTTTAACCATGGTAAATAAAATATTTACCGAACTAATTATTCAAAATGAATAAAAATAAAAGTTACCTATTTACACAATTTGAACATACGGATTCAAAATATGGAAACAATTTTTCCAAATTCATAATACAGAAGTGGCAGAAATTAATTTAAAATTAATTCCCGCTGTCAAACAAAAAGCGTGTTTTTAAGATATAATAACTATCAAAAGATTGATACTTGTTTATGTTCGGTTTAATTGTGAAATTATGTCCAATGGAAAAAATTTTATTAAATGGTAAAAATATATTATTGTGGTGTGTGTTAGAACTCGATGTTGCGTACAACACACGTTGTTTCCTTATTCAAAGAGAAACGTACCATAGAATATTGGGGTGTTACATTCTCCCCTCCATCAAATAATTTCATCCCCGAAATTTCAAGAATACTACCGCATGAAAAGACTCGGGTGGTTCTTCGTCATATGATCCTTGGGTTCCCAAGTTGCATCTTCCATCTTATTTTTTCTCCACAAGACTTTACCGGACGTGTCGTCCGGTTTCTCAATACTTGTTCTCTCATATCAAGAATCCTGACGGGGTCTTCGCAATAAGATAGATCGGGTTCCAGTTATAATTCCTCATAGGTGAGTACATGTGTTGGGTCAGGCATGCATTTCCTCAATAGAGATACGTGGAACACATCGTGAATTTTGGAGACACTTGGCGACATAGCCAATCGGTAAGATACAGCCCCAATTCATTCAAGAATTTTGAACGGTCTGATGTACCTGGGACTCAATTTACCTTTCTTACCAAAACGTATTACTCCCTTCCATGGAGATACCTTCAGGAAAACATGATCACCGACTTGAAATTCCAAATCCTTCCTTCGATTATCAGCATAGCTCTTCTGACTACTTTGAGCTGCTTTGATGTGATTTTGGATTACCTTCACCTTTTCCATTGTTTCCTCTACTAGTTCTGGGCCTACAAGTTTTATTTCACCAATTTCATCCCAATAGGTTGGTGTACGACATCTCTTTCTGTATAATTCTTCATATGGTTCCATATGAATACTCGAATGGAAACTATTGTTATAGGAAAATTCTACCAGAGGTAAATATTGATCCCACATACCCTGAAAGTCAAGTGATTAGGATCTCAACAGGTCTTCTAAGGTTTGAATAGTTCGTTCTGATTGTCCATCTATTTGAGGGTGGTAGGCAATGCTCAAATGAAGTTCAGTATCCAAGGCTTTCTGAAGAATTTTCCAGAATTTTGAAGTAAAACGGGGATCACGATCAGAAAAAATCGATAGGGGTACCTCATGAAGTCTCACAACTTCATTAATATATAGTCTTGCTAGCTATTCCAGTGGTAGATCTTCTCTTATAGCAAGAAAATGTGATGACTTGGTATGACGATCAACAATAACCCATATTGCATCGTTCCTTCTAGGAGTCTTCGGTAGCCCCATGACAAAGTCCATCGTAATATTGTCCCATTTCAGCTTTGTTATGGGAAGAGGTTGTATGACTCCTCCAGGTTGTTGCCTTCCATCTTTCACTTGTTGACAAACCATACATATTGACACAAAATCAGCAATATCCCTCTTCATGTTGTCCCACCAAAAATGTTCCTTCAAATCTCTATACATTTTGGTGCTCCCAGGGTGTATAGAGAAATTAGAACTATGAGCATCTTCCAACAATTCCCTTTTTAGATCAGGTATATCAGGAACACAAAGCCTCTTCCCGAATTTAAAAATGATTTCTTCATACACAAATTCTCTCAATCTCTCATCATTCACAGCTTTAATCTTCTTTTAAAATTCTTCATCATCGGTCTGAGAACTCTTAATTATTTCTAGTAAAGATGGTTTGGCAACCATTTGAAAAAGCATTGATGTTTCACCTTCCCTGGTTATTCTCATGTCCATCTTCACTAGATCCATGAAAATTGGATCCATTTCAATTCTCATATTGTTGAAAACTCCATGATCTTTTATGCTCAAATCATCTACAACCTTGTTTGCTTTCCCCGGGTGGTAGTGTATCATAAAATCATAATCCTTGAATAATTCAAGCCATCTCCTTTGCCTCATGTTGAGTTCTTTTTGTGAGAAAATATACTCCAAAATCTTGTGATCAGTATAAATCTCACATTTTTCACCGTAGAGGTAGTGCCTCCATATCTTCAAAGAAAATATCACAGCTGATAACTCAAGATCGTGAGTAGGATAGTTTTTCTCATGAATTTTCATCTGTTGTGATGCATAGGCAATAACTCTATCATTCTGCATAAGGACACAACCATGTCCTTTCTTCGATGCAACACTGTAAATGACGAACCAATCATTCCCCGATAGTAGAGTCAATATAGGAGCATTGGCTAATCTTCTCTTCAGTTCTACGAAACATTCTTTACACTCTTTTGTCCAAACAAATTTAACCCCTTTACGTGTGAGCTTCGTTAATGGGTTAGCCAATCGGGAAAAATTCTAGACGAAACGTCGGGAATAACCTGCCAAACCAATACAACTGCGTACCTCAGTTACACTCGTAGGTGATGGACATTCATGGATTTCCTTGGTCTTAGAAGGATTAACAGAGATTCCATCTTTAGCGACAATATGGTCATGAAAATAAATCTCATGAAGCCAGAATTCACACATTCTAAACTTCCCATATAATTCAAGTCTTCTCAGAGTCTTGAGGATAATGCACAAGTGATTTTCATGATCTACGTATCTTTTGGAGTATACCAAGATATCATCAATAAATAACACCATAAATTCATCTAGATATTCCTTGAAAACTCTATTCATCAGATCCATGAATACATAGGGTGCATTAGTCAATCCAAAAGGCATTACAGTAAACTTGTAATGCCCGTACCTAGTTCGAAATGTTGTCTTCGGAAAGTCTTCCTTCATTACACACAACTGATTTTATCCAGATAGAAGGTCAATCTTTGAAAATTATTGAGCTCCATGCAGTTGGTCAAATAAATCATCAATGCGAGGTAGTGGATACTTGTTCTTTATTGTTATAGCATTGATCTCCCTATAATCGATACATAACCTCATAGATCCATCTTTCTTTTTAACAAAAAGAACAGGGGCTCCCCATTGAGAAACACTAGGGAGAATAAATCCTTTATTACTCAATTCCTCTAGTTGTTTCTTTAATTCGACTAATTCTACAGTGGCCATTCTATAAGGGGTCTTCGATATAGGCCTTGATCCAGGAATTAAATCAATGGAAAACTCAAATTCTCGTTCTGGAGGATGTCCAGGTAAATCTTCTGGAAATACATCTACATATTCTTTCACAATAGGTACATCCTCTATTTGAACATTCCTTTCCTCACCCTCAGTCATTTCTTTTGCTTCTTCCCCAATAATTGAATTTAGTTGAGCTACTTAGGGTGGACCTAGATAAGAATTAGGCTGTGACGATTCTGCTCTAAAGATAATGTGGTCCTTATCATCATCATCAAAAATCGTAACCTCCTTCTTCTTACAATAAATATTCGCATCATAATCTGAAAGCCAATCCATACCGAGGATTATATCAAACTCAATCATAGGTATGATGATGAGATCAGTGGATAAATAAAATTTATGTGATCTAATGGGGACTGATTCACAATACTTTGTTGCAATGATACTACCCTTAAGAGTTTTAACTTACAACTCCCTTGTTAAATCAAACTGGAAATATCTAGTTTTCTCAGAAAACTAGGAATATATGAAACAATGCAATGATCCAGAATAAAATAATGAATTTTCTAAACTTGAGGAAACCATTAAATTACATGCCACCATGTTTTTTGGAGCTTCTACCTCAGCAGTAGTGATAGCCAAAGCATGGCCTTGGTCCCTTGGTCTTTTCTGAGGTAAGTTCCCCTGATGATTAGGACATTCATTTTCATAATGTCCCATCTCCCTAAAATTTTAGCACTTAACATTGGTAGCTTCCTTCTTCCCTTTTCAATCACAAGTTTGGTGGCCTTTTTCATCACATTTGTAACAGATTCCCATTCCCTTCAAGCAAGTACCGGGGTGTTTCTTCCCACATTTACCACAGGATAGATATTCAACCTTTCACTTCTTCCCCTTATTTACATTACCAGATTGATCAACAAATCTCTTATTCTCTTGCTTTTCTATAAAGTCATAAGACTTAGAGAATTCCTTTTCTATTTTGATAGCACATGAGACAATGTCTTCGTACGACGAGAAGGATTGTGAGATTAATGCTCGACAGAGAAATGGTTTTAACCCATCAAATAAACGATCAATCTTACTTCATGGGTTACGTATATAATCTCCAGCATACCTTGCTAACCTTGTAAAGTTAGCCTCATACTTTGTGACATTCTCATCCTCCTTTTGTCTCAGACTCTGAAACTGCCTTTCCATATCTGCTCGATGGTCATGAGGAAAGTATTTTTCTAAACACAGATCTTTGAACTCCCTCCATTCCATATTTGACACTTCATCATCTTCCTTCGTGTTTTGAATCATTGACCACCATTGATCAGCATCTCCAGTCAGGTAGTAAACTTCCATGATATCTTTTTATCTTTCACTACCCCCCAAAGCCTGAAATATTTTCTCTAGGGAATTTATCCATTGCTCAGCTACTAAGGGATTTGTACTCCCATTGGGCATTTGTGGTTGTTGCCTCATGAATCGATCTAACATTGATCCTCCACACTGAGGATCATGGTTCTCCATAGGGGTTAGGTTATTATTCATAACCTGAGTGATTTGTCCCAGTATGGTGATTAGCTGATCGGCACCAGTTGCATCACCAACTCCTCTATAATTATCTTGAGAAAGAGGGAAATCCCTACATGGAGTGCGTGAATTGATACTGTTTCCATTTCTTCCACTAGGCGCCATTTCTAAACAATGGCATAAACAAGATCAGTTTATGAATCAAAATACATAATCCCATACTTATAAAACACCTAACATAAATTGATCTATTTATTGATATAATCCATAATCATAAAAATGTTTTCTTTGAGGAAGTATATACTCATAAACCCTTCATAATGATTTTTAAAGAAAATGAGAGTTATCTTGATCATATCCCTCGGGAGTGTCGTAACCAAGAGTGCATCAAGGCCCGTTGTCGTGCACCAGTTCCTGTTCAAGTCTAGCTCAAAGCGGTGTTTTCGGGTTTTACCCCTAGGTACATCTGTTCCAGAGCCGCCTCTACCAGCTCGTATCTAGACATGGATGTATTTCTCGGAAAACTCAAAAAATCTCTACAATACCAAAATTCTAGGAAGTTCTTCTATACTAATATTCAAATTCCATCTTAGGTCTATGTTTTCTAATCAGAGTTTATCTAAATCTAGCTTCCAAGGTTTGTACTAAACTTCCTCTGATACCAACTGTAATGCCCCGACCCCAGTTACGCAGAGTCTGTGCATTATTAACTTGCATTGGAATGATCATAAAAAAGATCAAATCTCGAAAGACCAATTGGGTTAGTAGCCTTGGAAACACTAGATATATTCATAAAGTTTTACATTACATCATGAAGTGAAAAACTACTACAATAACATATTGTATCCATAATCCACACTATTATCCCCTCATAATATCCCTAAAGGTCATTCATAATTTACTTCTTCACATCCTGGGAAAAATAAAACATAGAAAAGGGGTGAGCTCAAATGCCCTGTATATATAACAATATAGCACAAACTTTCATAAATAAGAATAAACATTTAAGGCAGTGTATAACTAAAAAAAATCCTTTTAAACTTGATCTTCAACATAGTATGGAAAAAATAAAATGAAATAATGCCATTTACTTATTCACATGGATATTCTATTAATCTAATAATCACATGCAATATCAATAACCACTTTCATAATGATGGAATGCATAATTTCAGACTATCATAAACACATAGACAAGGCCTTGTGCCAAGACTACAAATAGGATTTTGCCAACGCCTTGTGCCAAGACACTAGTTTGTCTCATGAGACCTACCGATGCATCGAGGAGCTATAGCGGGCTCCACCCGTCACATATTAAGTCCAATGAATTCCCATATGAAATTTTTTAAACATAACATAAACATTCGTATTAAAACTAGCATACGAAATGTCAATAATTTCACCATAAACCATGAATGGTATAAAAATAGCACATCCACTGTCAAACATATCAGAAAACCTTAAATACAATATAGAAGTTTTATATCATAATAAATCAACATCAAATAAGCGTAAAATCCATCAAAGGATGTTGACATAGATGAAATCAAAACTCTCTTTAGAGAAATATCTCTTTCTATTTTGAAATCTATTAAGAGTCATATATTTATAAAATAAGACATTTTCATTGAAAATATTCTTATATGATTTTAAGGGAAGCTTCGATGATTTTATAATGGTGTAAAATAGCCACACCCACCGTATAAGTTAAAAAAAGACATTCTTACCTTAATTCAGTCGAAAAGGTTAAAAAGCACCTTATTTGGAAAACAACGGAAAGATTCCTTTATAAACTTCTTATAAAAAGTCAAAAAAAGGTATAAATGACTTTAAACCATATTCATGGAAATAGTAAAAATGTTTTGAAATGCATTTTTAAGAAACATGGATGTTGATGATAAAGAGATCCCAATAGATTATTACGTATAAACAACCTCGGATAATGAAGAGATTGCGAAATAAACCCTTACCTTGTACTTTTCCTTGGTTGGGGGTTGGATAACCTCCAGTATAATGGTGAAATAATTGTTATTAAATTATACAAGAATCAAATACATTAATATGATATCATATATGATCTTTTAACATTGATTTGTTAATAATATCTTAGTATTATCGTTGTTTCGGGTGTTAACTTACTCGTTTTCTTTTATATGTATTGTTACGTAAGTCATGTTTGTCATGGATAGGTTGTATCTTAATCATATTCAGAATGATATAAAGTCCTTAGATACTATTATTAATCATCAAATGAGAATTAGAATTGAATGGATATGATGGAGAATGAATCTCATCACGTTCGTGGAGACGGTAGTCTGTACGTACGCACGAGCGACAAAATCGTTTTTTTGATATTAAAATAATATATAATTGGATGGTATATCATATATAAAGAATAATTATCATGTTACATTTATTATTTACATGATATACACATCATTATTATACCCATCCAAATAATAATTTATTGAATAACAATTACACCACGACGTGGAGACGGTAAGCCGAACGTACGCACGTATGGTGACATGTCATTCAAAGGTTGGATATAATACTGAATATGGTTGTACCATATTTATAATAATATTAAAGTATATATAATATACTGGATTAATTATTTTATAATGGAAATAAAAAATAAATAAGAAGTGGATGAAGAATGGAACTTGAAAAGTGTGGTGAAAACATTACCTCTTCTTCGGGTTCTTCTTTTGATTTGATCAAAAGGGATCCTTAAGTTGGCTTTCTGACAAAAGGAAGGCCTCTACGATGAATTGAAGGATGTTGAGAGAGTATTTGGGTAGAGGTTGGACGAACCAAAATGCTTTGAAGGTGTGAGTTAATGAGAAGGGAGAATGCCCTTTTCTAAGAGGGGTGAGGGGCACCTTTGGAAAAGCTAGAAATATTATTTTATAATAAATTTATATTCGGTTTCTAATGGCTCCAAAGTGGATTATTTAAATTTTAAGGTGGGGATAGGTCGAAAACCACTCAACCAATAGAATTTAGACAGGTTTGGGTTACTATATTAACCTTATCATTATGTATTAACTCTTAGTTAATTAGTTTCACTTTTACAATGTCTCTTAGTATTTTTATATTATATGGTTTATAAACTTACTATATACATCCAAGCGACCCCAAAGTGGTTCACTAATGATACACATATCATGATATAAGTCTCTTGACCGAGCCTTATATTTTTAGGAATTTAATATCAATTAATAATATACTCTTTGTTTTAAAAACTCTTTTATGTCAATTTGGACACTATTCAATAATTGATTTTTGTAAAAATCATAACAGAATGTTTACTTAGAAAAATTTATTTACGTCAATCCTAACATGTCATATTAATATATAAAATTCGTGTAATCCATAAAGTATCAAATTATATTTATTTGGGTATTTATAATATCAATTATTTTAATTTTTCACTATTATGGTAATTACTGCATCATCATTGTGTCATAAATAAATTAAAATATGTAATGTATAAAAATTATAAATAAAATATTATTATGTAGGAAATATTTTTATATTTCTAATGGATATTTATAGTTGAAAATCCAACATATATAACCCTTTGTAAAAATTGTTTTTCTAAAAGATATATGCTTTTGTCACTTTTGTATTTATTAAAATAAAGTGTCCCTATCACTTACAAGTGGCACCATGGGGTCCCAAAATCGACCCAAATATTCCCAAGGTCGAACATGTATCAACCAATAAGGATAGGACACGTTTTAGGGTAATGGTTTATTATTATAATATTATTTTATAACCCTTATTTACCAGATTTACCCTTTAACCATGGTAAATAAAATATTTACCGAAGTAATTATTCAAAATGTCTAAAAATAAAAGTTACCTATTTATAGAATATGAACATCCTGATTCCAAATATGGAATCCATTTTTCCAAATTCAAAACACAGAAGTGGCAGAAATTAATTTAAAATTAATTCCCGCTGTCAAAACAAAAAGCGTGTTTTTAAGATATAATAACTATCAAAAGATTGATACTTGTTTCTGTTCAGTTTAATTGTGAAATTATGTCCAATGACCAAAATTGTATTAAATGGTATAAATATATTCTAAATATACTTTAAAACCACTAAAATTCATAATTTATCACTATTAATTATTTTTACTATAAAAGTTTTTTTTAATTAAAATTTAGTAATTTTTACTATTAATCAAAATATTAAAGTTATTCAAAATGTACCAAAATTTCACATTAGGCTAAATTCGATAATCTGAATCCAAAAATGAAGTCCATTTTGAGAGTTAAAATTTCTAAAATTTCAAAAAGTAGGTATTACTATTTATAATGGCTAGTTTGATTGGTTGTGGTTTGTGTTAGAACTCAATGTTGCGTACAACACACACTGTTGCATTATTCAAAGAGAAACGTACCGTAGAATCTTGGGGTGTTACATTACCCCTGTCACATTAACTAATGCATTGGATAGCTATCTCGGGCTCACCCACCCGAGGTTTATCACAGAACCACCTGTATGCATAAACAATGCCCAAGAACCATAACATATTCATAACAGATAAAACAAAAAATAAAGGAAAGATAACACTTCTACATTTTAATCACAATATATCATTTAAATATATTGACATAAAAAAACCATTATCAAAATCATTTTCAATATCAAAATAAATAAAAATAGTATATGGTATTTAGTTTCCTTTTAAAAGACATTACGGCCTGTTTAGGAATCCAAATATCAAATAATACTCGCGGCGGCGGAAAGGTTGTTATCACCGTGTACATTAAAAAGAAACATTACTTTTTTTCATTTAGTAAAAAGCTATGTATAAATATATTCCCTTTGAATGAAAAATAAAATTCAAAGGTATTTATACACTGTATAAAAGAAAGTTTAGAATAATACAAAATACGCCTCAATGAAAGGAGATTGAGACAAAGTCTCTTACCTCATGTCCGACATGACTCAATCATTCTTTAATCACCTGAATAAAAAAATAAAGATAATTTATACTTTATTAAGAACCATATTAACATTTATTATTCCTTTTATATTACTTATTACCATGTTATAAACATTATGTAATCATTTAATTTATTAACGGTTGTTTCGTTGATATTTGGTACTTAAGTAAAAATGAACACCTTAAAATTACAAGTTGTCCATGTGGTCAAAAATACTTTATCTGAAGAATGATATTAATGATTTAGATATCATATATATAAAATATATCCATTACATATATGTATATATATTATTACATAACATTTTGAGGTAATAAATGAACTGCACTGTTCATCGAGATGGTAAGCCGTACGTACGCATGAAGGCTACTTTCATTTCTATTTGATATTTTAATGGAATGAAAACATAATTATACATACGTATATTATAATTCTAGTATAATATCTTAAATATCCTCATTAACTCTATCCTTTATTCATCCCACATAAGGAATTAATAAGTCATATCACTTTGAGGAGGCGGTTGTATGCACTTCCTAAAATTAAATTATCATATTTACCCATTATGGAAACCATAAAGGTATTGTATAAGTGGAAAATACAGAATAATAAGGAAAAAATAAACATTATATATATCATATATAAATATAGTTCCATCATAATGTCCTCCATGATAGGCGGTATTAGATAATTGAACAATCATCGTTTCATGAGGCATTAGTTCGCCATCCACATAAACATTATTTTATGTACCCATTAGATAGAGGCGTGGGTGGGTGTAGTTCAAATTATTCACATAAAAACATCCTAGTATATTTAGGATACTGGTGTTGTTAAAAAATAAAAAAATAAAAAGTGTTTAGGGGGTTGGAGAATTAAAATAAAACAAAATAACTTAAGAGAAGATGTTACCTTTAAATTGGGTAACTACCTTTTGATTGAACCAAAAGGGTTTCTTGAAGTGCTTTCTGCCTATGGTAAATATTCTAGGGTGAAGAGAGATATGTTGGGAGATTAATTTAGTAGACTTTTTACGAACCAAAAGGCTTTAGAAGTGTGAGTAATTGGATAAAAGTTAGGGTTTTTTATAAGGGAGAGGAGGGGCTCTTTTAAGAAAATTTGAAATAATTATTTTATTATAAGCACATCTTTGGTTTGAAAAGGTCAAATATTCGTTAATATCGAATTTAATATGACTAATGGTTGAAATAATATAATCCATCAATATTTGGTCTTGTTTTTTATATTGTTTCAATACTTATAATCTTATTTATTTAAATCATTTATTATTGAGGTAAATATTTCATCATTATTATGTCATAAAAAATTTAATTTATTTGATGTCAAAAAATTATAAATAAATACCATGATGTAGGAAATCTATTTATATTTCCAATTAATATTTATATTTTAAGAGATAACTTATATAACCCTATGTAAAAATTTATTTACTAACAGATACTTGATTGTTTCATTTTTGTCCAGACTTTAAATTAATTAATATAAAATGTCATTATTACTCCCATGTGGCTCTATTGGGTCCCAAATTCATCCCATGGATTCCCATTGTCGGATATGTATCAGAAAATAGTATTCAGATACATTTTAGGGTAATTCAATATTGTTATAATATTATATTTTACCCTTATTTATTATATTTATCCATTAATCATGGTAAATTAAATATTTACTGAAGTAAATATTGAATATGTCTAAAAATAAAAGTTACCTATTTACACAATTTGTACCTAATTATTCTAAATATGTAATACATTTTTCAAAATTAAAAACAAATAAGTGGTTGAAATTATTTTAAAATTACTTCTCACTGTCAAAATAAATAGCGTGTTTTTAAGAAATAATAACTATCAAAAGATTGACACTTGTTAATATCCAATTTCAAAATGAAATTACTTCAAATGGCCAAAATTAGATTAAATTGTAAACATATATTATAATTAAACATTTAAACTAATTCAAAAGATAATCTATCCATATAAATAAATTCGATAAAAAGGCATATTTGAATTAAAATACAAAAGTTTTCACTATTCATTAAAAAATGAATTTTATCAGAAATATACAAAAATTTTATCCAATGTAAATTTTGATTTCATGATTATAAATAGGAATTTTAATTTTTCAAATAGGTCATATAAGAGTGGCTAAAATTGGATTTAAAAAGGGTTCTCCATTAAAAGGCGGTAAATCGCCCTTTTAAAGAATAATAGAGTATTTATGTTTAGATTCATTTATAATTTAAGCCTCTAAATTTTATTGAATAAATTTAAAAACATTTATAATCATATTTTAGATAGTTCTATTCATTCCTGCCAATACAATGGTTAGACGTTAACTACCATTTAAAATAATAATATTCTATTATTAGTGTGCAATTTAGATTTCAAAGAAACTCGCTGCTACGTATCGGGTACGCTATCGAACGTAGCATCCAATTTAAGTAAAAATAATATTTAATGAAAAAATATTAATAAACATTAAAATTTAATATTATTTATTTACTTGGGATGTTACACATATAGTTAATTATTGAGTTTGAGATGGTGTTTTTGAGAATAAGATATTTCATAGGTTCTTGAATATAGTTTTCAATGGGATATGATCTTGCTTACACTAATAATTTCGTTTTATTTTATTGAATTAGCTAATTTGAGATTTATGGATTTTTTCAAGATTTCGGTATCATCCTAGAGTTTGTGGTCGAATTGATTCTTAAATGCATGGGTTGTCTAGATTTTGGAGATAATTATTGTAGTGGGGAATTGGTTAGCACATTTTACACATTATTTATTATGGTGACTGAAATACTAATCAAAATTTTCCATTAAATGGATGGGTGTTGTGTGTGTTAGGATGGTGCATTAGGCATATAGGATTTTTGTGTTTATATCTAGTTTGAGTGCACTATGGGGATGAAAATGAATGGAACAGATTTATAATCAGACAATGCTTCCAAATTAGTGACCTATGTAGATCAGAACATATTAATTCAGGAAGTGTTATAGTGGGGGGACTATAATTCCCCTTTTAAGAGTGGGTTAGTGGAGTCAGATAAAATTATGGTGGCAATATGGGTCAACCATTTATCGTTTTGACTTTTCAATTCAGATTAATAATTGGCATTGGTATAAATGTTTTAATTGTATAAACAGATTTTATTGATATGTAAGAACTTGTATAAAGGACCCATAAAAGAAATATAAGTTTTTAGAAAATTTGAGAAAATGTTTGGTGGCTATAGAGGGCCATTCAGTACCTTATCTAGGTGTATCTGGTGCCAAGCACAGGTGTTCAGGGTGAATACCCCATATATGGGCCAATTGAGTGGACAATTCATTTAATCAGAAATTCAATGATGAATTGGGTAGCCGGTGTATATGGAACAGGAAATTTGGGCTTCCCATATTAGTTTTTTAAATTAAAGGTTGAATAGTCTTCTCAACCATGTTTATTTGAAATCCCCATTTCGATTTTTCGGTTTATGTGAAAAATTTTATGTGGTTAGACTCTGCATTTGTTCATCCTTATATATTATTTTCATTATTTTATCCATGGTGGCTTCGACTCACTGATTCATCTGTTGAGTTCAGATATATCCCCCATCTTCATCCTCTAGTAAAATTCTCCTCTTTCCTCCCATGTTGGTGGAATTAATTAAGGATTCGACACCAATTCCACCAAGGAATGGGGTAATTAGGTTTTGATAAAGGGTATTATTATTGTTGTGAATAAACGAGGATTGAAAGAGGTGATAAAAAGTGGTTATGAGTTTTTTTGATATTATTACATCACAACCTTATTTTTTATTATTTTTCATCTATTTGGGATGATATTGATTGTTGGATCAATTCCATTTCTGGGGCTTAGATAGGGAACACACTCAGGGGTGTTTCGAGAGTGGATTTCACCCCATTAAATGAGGTTTTTATATTTTTCTTCATCACCCTATGACTTTCACATTTATTATTCCAAAAAATAAAAAAGGAAATAATTTTATTTATTTCATATATGTTACATGTAATTGATTATCATTCAACATGGATATGTTAGGAGCTTGTAGATGATGATGATGGAACATGTTAATTTCTTGGTCAATGATGTGGTCAACTTGCCATGGGAAGTTTAATCTATTATTGAGGTTGGTTGTCCCAAATATTACCTCTTTTTATGGTTTAACATATACTCTGTGGAATGTAATCATGGGTAAGGAGGTGTGAGATACCCATGATGAAACCATGTGGAAGTTCCAATAGGTGAGGAATGTTTAGTGAGTTTCTTAGACCCTAAATGAGCTCTCAGGTATTATGTATTTTGTGTCTTGATTGAAGGAAATTCAAGATATGTTGGAGGCTCAATTAATTTGGGATTGGAACCCATATTGGGTTTCTATTATTGAGAAATGAAAAAAACAACCTAGATATGTCTTATTGATATTTGAATCTCTCCTATATTTATGGTCAGAGATGATATTATATATTTTATTTTTATTGGATGGATTATATACGATTTTGTAAGACCTTTTTGAATTTCTTGGAATTGTACCATCCTTGGGTTATTTATTTCTAATGGATATATTGTAGAAGGTTAAGGTCATTCAAGGACTTTTGTGTGTTGTAACTGTTATCCATGGTCACTAATGATCGGGTACATGATGTAAATATAAAGTGAACTTATAATAAAATCCTAGTCTGGTTTTCCTTGGGTTATGTCATGGTATTTTGGACATTGATTGGTTTCCTTTTCCCTATTTTATTAGGGGATATGATTTACATGTTATATAATGTCAAATTTCTAGTATGGAGGTATTTAGTTTACTTTATAAATGGTTAGAATACTTTGATGTTCTATGGAGGCATGGGATTCACTCCTTAAAGATTATAGGTTTTGAGTGGGAATACCTTAGACAAGGGTTTTTTAGAAAGCGCTCATGAATATGATAACAAACCTTATATTGACTTCATTTTGTGTAGATGTTATGAAAATACAATTATGATTTTTTAATATATTGGTTATGTTTTTTGTGATAAAAAATTGTGGTAAATGATTTGGGTCACCTTCCCATTTTTATTTATATCATTATGAGATGGGATAAATATGCCTTAGGGATAAGATCAATAGAGACATGAGATACTTTTCCCATTTCCTTTATATTATTCTGAGTTGGTATTGAGATGCCTTTTGGATAAGATATGTTCAAATATAGGCCACATTCCCATTTGTCTATATATTAATCTATTTGGGGATCAAGATGCCATATATAATAGATAATTATGGACATGCACTACTAGAAAAACAGGTATTTGCGACGGGGGCCCGTCGCAAATGACCCGTTGCTGAAAACGGTGTCTTAATAACAATTTTTTGCGATGGGCCCGTCGCTAAAGCCTTTTTCCGCGACGGGGTGAATCCCCGTCGCAACTAGTACTCAGTATATTTGTAAAAAACTATTTGTGACGGGGCCCGTCGCAAAAACTCTCAACAGGTATTTGCGACGGGGCCCGTCGCAAAAACTATTTTTTAAAAAATAAAAAAATAATAAGACTATTTGCGACAGGAATAGTATCCCGTCGCAAATACTATAAAAAAAATAAAAAAATAAATTGTTAATAAATTATTTTAATTAATATTATAATCATCCAAGTATAATTCAAACATAAAAAATAATAAATTATTAATAAATTATTTTAATTAATATAATAATAGAATTATAATTCACAAATAAAAATAATAAATTATTTTAATTAATATAATAATAATAGAATTATAATTCAAAAATAAAAAATAATAGAGTATTAATAAATATTTTATAATGAGACAGAAACTACGAATAGAAAAAAAATCATATTTTGATTTCACAAATTTTATAACATAAATAAAAACTCTAATCTGAAGGAGGGGGGAGGGGGGGATCTGCAGATGGTGGTGGAGGAAACTTCATCCCTAAAGAATGAGTGAGTCGGCGCATTTACTCCATCTGCTCCTGATGCTGCTGCTGCCACCGACTCGTCTGCTCCTCGTACAACTGCTGCTGGCGTCGACGCTCCTCCTCATGCTGCTGACGCATCTGCTCCTGCTCCTGTCGGAGAATCTCTATCAGTGTTGTCTGAGATCGCAACTGATCATCATAGTGTGTAGCAGAAGAAGATGCACGAGATCCTCTCGAGCTGGACGCCGACATCGCAGCACTGCCATAATAATCTCCGGGAGTCAGTCGAGAGTTGATACCAAGTACACGGCCCTTCTCGAAGGCATACTGGGTTTCCTGCATCCATGCCGTCTCATCAAACTGACAGCCAGTGGTCTGATATGATGACTCGGTCTGACTCTCAGGCCGGGCCTGTGACGCTGCGGCCTCATATGACACCTGTAGTTGCAATTAAAAATTAAAATTGTGAATATATTATATACAGTTAATTTTTAAACTTGAAAACAAATAATACTAACCACGTTGTAATGCTGACGATCACCTCTGAGCTCCCCAGTAGCAGGATCACTATACATCCTCCGATATACGTCGTACTCCGTAATATCAGGGTGCTCAACAGCCTATAGGAATAAAAAATAAACTATTAATATTTATAGTTATATAAAATATTTATAAATAATGTACCTACCAGATGCTGTCTATGAGTACTGAAAGAACGAATCCCAGCTCGATGAGTCACCTCCTGTCTCCCCCGATTCTGCCTCCCCACCGAGGATCTCCTCTGAAAGGCACCACTCAACCAGTGCGCACATAATTCATCCCATACATGGGATGAAATGTACTCTGGTCGGTGTGCTCTACATGACTCGTCAAAATCTGACACTCCTGGTTTCTTCATCACAGCTTTTCTTAAATTGTGCAAAAACTGACGAAGGTGATCACGCATGGCCACCTCCCATGCCTTGTGGATGGCGTCACGCATGGTATCCTCGATCGGATACCATAAACCCTACAAATAAATAAAAATATCAAGTTAGAAATGAAATAATTTTCAAAATAAAAATTATTTATTTACGTACGTACCAACCAATGGCCGAACATGGCCTGCTGCACATCAATGGGAATCTGCTCCCATGTGGTCCACAGCTGAGAGAAATAGTTACGCAAAATAGCGCTGCCCTGTCCGACTGCTATATGCAGAAAACTGTAAAAATAATAAACATTTATTATGTGAATAGATTAATGAAATCTTAGTCAAATCCATAGGTTATCACACAGGTTATCACACCTCCGTGTGCGTGGATCAAACCCAAGACGTGGACGTCGCTCGGGGACGGGGTCAGGAATCATCAACTGTGCAAGACCGCGCCCCCTCCGCGTACTCCCTGGAGCGCCTGCAGGCTGAGGGTCATCTGCCAGCAACTCATCCGCATCAAAAGGCAGATCAGCATCCGCCAACGCACGAAATGTGGCATCGTCCATCTGAAACATAAAATTTTAATGTTGTTAGAAAATAATTGATAATTACTATTATATATACATATATACATATTATGATTGTATATAAATACCATGGAATTCTATCAGTGATCATCTTCATCATCATCTTCATATATGTCAATGTCATCTTCATATTCCTCCTCAACATCATCAATATCCATTCGAGTTACAGTTGCTTCATCTCTTATCATTTCAAATTCATATGTGACATCATTAACATCATCGTCATCACCGACTCTTAAATGTGGGGTGTCGTCATCGATACTCATGTCTCTTTGTAAAAAAGATTGATTTTGAGTTGGTATCACCTGATCTGGAACTGCGTTCACCATGTTGATACCAAAAAACATAATCTGGTTGAAAACCAAAACGCAAGAGATGTTCTCCCACATTGTCAAACGTGTCAAACGTTCTCAATGCACATTTTCTGCAAGGTCATTTTATTTTGCCTTCTGAAACAAATTCTGGATTTGATGCCGCAAATGATAAAAAAGTCTCCATACCCTCTACATATACTGGATTTAAACTAGAACCGTTTGGATTTCTACGTTGATTTATCCATATGCGGTCACCTAATAATGATTGTTGACGACCTCGTTCTTCCATATTTATCTATAAAATATAAAAGCATTACTGGTTTTGAATAATTTGTTAGAAAAAACACTCATGCTAGGATAATTATAGAGTTTAAATCATACACAACTGATGCAAACTTTTTATTGAGATAGACATAAAAATTGACCCTTTAAGAATTAAATATGTTGAGAATAAAGCAAAACATGTTACAAATATTGATAATTTTAATATTATATAAATTTTTTATTATTTTCATAGTACTAATATTATTGGTAATTATTACTAATTATTACCAATTATTACTAATTATTGGTAATTATTACTAATTATTACCAATTATAGGTAATAATTACTAATTATTACAAATTATTGGTAATTATTACTAATTATTGGTAATTATTAGTAATTATTGGTAATTATCGGTAATTATTACTAATTATTGGTAATTATTACTAATTATTGGTAATTATTACTAATTATTGGTAATTATTACTAATTATTGGTAATTATTACTAATTATTGGTAATTATTACTAATTATTACTAATTATTGGCAATTATTACTAATTAATTGTAATTATTGGTAATTATTACTAATTAATACTAATTATTGGTAATTATTACAAATTATTTGTAATTATTATTAATTATTACTAATTATTACTAATTATTACTAATTATTACTAATTATTACTAATTATTACTAATTATCACTATTTATCAGTAATTATTTGTAATTATTGGTAAGTATTACTAATTATTGTTAAGTATTACTAATTATTGTTAAGTATTACTATTTATTGGTAATTATTACTAATTATTGGTAATTATTATTAATTATTACTAATTATTAATAATTATTATTAATTATTACTAATTATTGGTAATTATTACTAATTATTGGTAATTATTACTAATTATTATTAATTATTACTAATTATTACTAATTATTGGTAATTATTACTAATTATTACTAATTATTACTAATTATTTGTAATTATTACTAATTATTACTAATTATTGGTAATTATTGGTAATTATTACTAATTATTGGTAATTATTGGTAATTATTACTAATTATTGGTAATTATTACTAATTATTGTTAATTATTACTAATTATTGGTAATTATTACTAATTATGGGTAATTATTACTAATTATTGGTAATTATTACTAATTATTACTAATTATTACTAATTATTACTAATTATTGGTAATTATTTCTAATTATTACTAATTATTGGTAATTATTGGTAATTATTACTAATTATTACTAATTATTACTAATTATTGGTAATTATTGATAATTATTACTAATTATTGGTAATTAATACTAATTATTGGAAATTAATACTAATTATTGGTAATTAATATTAATTATTGGTAATTATTACTAATTATTGGTAAGTATTACTAATTATTGTTGAGTATTACTAATTATTGGTAATTATTACTAATTATTGGTAATTATTTCTAATTATTACTAATTATTACTAATTATTGTTAATTATTACTAATTATTGGTAATTATTACTAATTATTGGTAATTATTACTAATTATTACTAATTATTACTAATTATTATTAATTATTACTAATTATTGGTAGTTATTACTAATTATTGGTAATTATTCGTAATTATTGGTAATTATTGGTAATTATTACTAATTATTGGTAATTATTACTAATTATTGTTACTAATTATGGGTAATTATTACGAATTATTGGTAATTATTACTAATTATTACTAATTAGTACTAATTAGTAATAATTAGAATTATTACTAATTATTGATAATTATTACTAATTATTATTAATTATTACTAATTATTGGTAATTATTGGTAATTATTGGTAATTATCCGTAATTATTACTAATTATTGGTAATTATTACTAAGTATTTGTAATTATTACTAATTATTGGTAATTATTACTAATTATTGGTAATTATTACTAATTATTACTAATTATTACTAATTATTACTATATTCTGGTAATTATTACTATTTATCGGTAATTATTACTATTTACCGGTAATTATTACTAATTATTACTAATTATTGGTAATTATTACTAATTATTACTAATTATTACTAATTATTACTAATTATTACTAATTATTACTAATTATTACTAATTATTACTAATTATTACTAATTATTACGAATTATTACGAATTATTACTAATTATTACTAATTATTACTAATTATTCCTAATTATTGGTAATTATTGGTAATTATTGGTAATTATTGGTAATTATTGGTAATTATTGGTAATTATTCCTAATTATTACTAATTAGTGGTAATTATTATTAATTATAAATAATTATTACTAATTATTGATAATTATTAATAATTATTACTAATTATTGGTAATTATTACTAATTATTGGTAAGTATTACTAATTATTGGTAAGTATTACTAATTATTGGTAATTATTACTAATTAATAATAATTATTCCTAATAATTGATAATTATTGGTAATTGTTCCTAATTATGAGTAATTAAATGAATAATTACCAATAATTAGGAATAATTACCAATAATTAGGAATAATTACCAATAATTAGGAATAATAACATTATTAGTATATTTTATTATTAATATTAAAATAATATAATTTTTTAATTTATATACAATTCTCCTTTCATCTGTGTGTTTTCTATCTCCATATACAAATAATACATGTGAAGACAGCAAACACACAGTTGAAAAGAGAATTGTATATATATAAAAAATTATATTATTTTAATATTAATAATAAAATATACTAATAATTAAATAATGTTATTATTTCTAATTATTGGTATTTATTACTAATTATTAAGTAATAAAACAATGTAAACATAATTAAATTACAACTAATTAAGAATAATTGAAACTAATAAAAAATTAAAAATAAATATTAAATTAAAATAAATATAAATACCTTGAAAATTGATCTGAGGTTGATCTCTGATCGTTCTTCAAAACTTCAATATCAACTCCGGAGGAAAAAAATAAACATGAGAAAAACTGAACGTTAGAAATAAAATTTTGAGAGAAGAAGAAGATGGAATTTGAGAATGATTTGAAAAAAAACGGATGGGGGTATTTATAGGTTAGATTATTTGCGACGGGTAACGTTGCAAATACCTTAGCCATCATTTATTACGGTCAACGGTTAAATAGTTATTTGCGACGGGACCCGTCGCAAATAACTGCCTGCCGACATACTATTTGTGACGGGGGAATATTCCCGTCACAAATATCTTTTACCGCCACCGGTTATTTGCGACGGGAATATTCCCCCGTCGCAAATACCTTTCCCGCGATTTGGCGCGCAAAGCGCGCCAGTCCTTTTGCGACGGGGAAAGCTATCCCGTCGCAAAAGACTAATTATTTGCGACGGGCAAATACCCCCGTCGCAAATAAGTTTTTAACAGGGCTATTTGCGATGGGAATGAATCCCATCGCAAATAACCCGTCGCAAACACCCATTTTTCCCATAGTGATGTTATACTTTCCCATTTTTCATTATATTATTCAATGTTGTGATCTAGATGTTGTAGGATTGAGATCCATAAAGACATGTGTTACCTTCCAATTTATATTTATACTATTATATGTTGGAATTGATATTCAATTAGATTAAGATCGGTATAGACATAGTCCGCCTTACCATGTATCATTATATTATATTGAGAACGTATTGAGTTTCCATTGGTCTGATATTGGTTTTTAAATGGGCAACCATTCCATTTATCTATTTGTTATTCTAATCAAGGATTTAGATTCCTTAATGATGTGTTTTGTGTCGAAATGTGAAGACCTAACATTTTTTATTCTATGATAGGGTCGATATGCCTTAGGAATGATATTTTTATTATTATGGGATGCCTTGAAATATTTATTATATTATTTATATCATGGTTTGAAATGCCTTGTTATTAAGATTGATATATATTGGGTTTTCCTTCTAATATTTATTACATTATTTTGAGTAGGGGTAGAGATACCTTAGGGATAAGATTAAAATTGACATGGTCCACCCACTTCATTTGACTAATCATTGTTTTTTAGAGTTTGAGATTCCTTTTTGATACTGATATCATTATAGGCTTGGGATGTTCTTCCTAGATGGACTTATTTTATTATGGGGATTTATTCAGAATTACTCTTACACTAGTCAAGGAGAGTATGATTCGACCATCTAGTTGGATTCTCAAGTTCTTAGTGGTGCAGTAAGTGTATCCATGTGATGCATTCTACATTATTTACAATTAATACTGTATAAATATTATGATATATTCTAGTTTTTATTAGGTTTATGATTAGTTATTTCATATTGAGTTTTGTGCTCACACCCTACAAATGAAAATTTACGAGTCTGCCGTTCTAATCGTTTATATATAGTATTGGGTGATGTCCCTAGAAAAGGTGGAGGATGTAGTAGAGTTCAACTAGGTTTGGAGCTAATTTTTGGATGTGGTTGAGAACACATATTGGGTCATTACATATTTTATTACTAGTTTATTATATATAATTTATGGTTTGAAAATTGGATGATTTTATTGAGATTTATCATTATTTGAAATGAATGTAAATTTTATTATAACATTGTTATGTTATTTGTTATGGTTATAATTTCACTATAAACCCATTGGTTATATTGTGTTATTTTTTTTCTTTTTATGGAATATTTTTTCAACTATATATTATTTATTGTAATGATACTAGAGTGTATAGTCTCTCATCATGTTTTATTATACCATTACTATTATCCAATATCACTTATAATGTGTTGTTGCATGTTTGGGGTCATGTAGTTCTCTGAAGTAGTCCAAAAATCAATATATGGGTTTAGGACATTACAATTTAATGACCAAAACATTCAATAGTGGTTTCTGATTTGAAAAAGAATAGACTTCATCAACCTTTAGAACAAACCAAACTATTAGTAACATCATGCGTGATTTTAAAAAAAAAATATTTTCCTCATTGTATAATTATTTCATTACATGGAACTCTTTTTTTTAAATATAAAAAATTTTCTTCCAAACTAAAAATTGAAATCATAATAAGTAATATGAAAATTATTTTATGAAAATAATTTTCGAAATATAAGAAAATTAATATTTTTTAAATTCGTAATATTTTTTTATTAAGAGAGATGATGACTTGGTCAATGACCAAGACACAAAATATAATAATAAAAAATGTGAGGATTAGAAAGGTCTAAATGAAAAAAACTTTTTATATTCATTATCATGAAAAGGAAGAATATCATTAGGATCGTCAAACATCCAAGTAATGTTATGTTTACCACCCCTATTAGCTCGGTAATCTTCCACTGTATTGGCTTCACAAATGGTGTTAGTGACAATATAGCTACTCTCCATAAGCGATTGGAGACAATTAATCCAACAGGTTGTGGGTGGCCAAGAAAGATACACCACTCCATTCAAAATAGCCTAGACAATCGTGGTTGAATCGACTTCAAAATAGTATTCATTGATTATAAAAGTACTTTATTAGTTTTATTAATTAAATTTAACATTTAATAAGAATTTATTTGACTTAAAATTTATTATTGGCTAATTAATCATTATTTGACTAATAGAAAATATTAATATATATAACATACCATATTTTAATATTCCCCTTAAAGTTTATTTATTTTTATAAAATTTTCAAAAATGAACCCTTGACTAATTTAAACAGGATAATTCTAAAATTTTAATAAATTTTATTTTCTTAGATATCTAAATGTGGAAAATTATATATTTAAATACAATATAAAATACCAAGGTTTAACAATACATATAATGCATATTAAAAATAATAATTAAATTATGTGAGTTAAATGAATAAAAAAATTATATATATTAGTATAAATATTCAATTATGGTATTTATTTTTATATAATTTTTATTCATTAGTTAACTGTAATGATCACATTACTATCCCGAATGCCATATTTCTATTCTAATGGTTATAAATCCAATAACTACCTTTCTCATTATAATGGTCTTATTTTAGTTTAAAACTATATATAAATACCATATAACTGACAAAATTCATTCACATAGTTTTCTCCCATGGATTTATATATTTCTATTACAAAATAACTACTATAGTTCTAATATTCTTCTTTATTATTACTATCATGTTCATGAAATTCGTATTTCTAGAAGACCACAATTTATTATATTTCAAATGTTTAATTCTGTATATAAATGTGTTTATTATCCCATTATACATGTATTAATCTTATATATTGTATTTATCCTTTATTTTTACTGTACTATAATGAATACTAAAAATAATTTTATTTTGTTATCCAGTGTACGATATTTATTTATACCTTATATTCAGGTTCATTTATTCATAAAAAATTAAAATATCTCCAAGTATGACTCAAATATAATTAAAATAATAAATTACCAAATTCATGGGGATCATTGTAAATAGATGGGGTACTTTCATTTCAACAAATCTCCAGGCTCCTGTATTTCTTTAATATAAATATTTTTTCCCCAAATTACTTTAACATGGTGCGATTTCCTATTTTTTATAAAATTATAACTACAACCTAAGATCTTCACTATTATCTCCATATAAGAGAAATTATGATGCAATTATACTATCTTTGAAATTAGTAAATGTGAGGGATCTTTTATGTAGTTTCTTATAAGAGACACATAAAACGTGTTACATGATTAAGGCAATTTTGGTGAAATTTTGTTATATCTGTTGTAACTCCCAGAAAATTATAAATTTCATAAGGGATAATATACATATGGAATAGTTTTAATTCCTTTAAAAACCTCACATATCTATTCAATGGAGATATTTCAATTAATAATTTATTCCCAATAACAAACACTATATATCATTAATTTTTATTAGTATAATTATTTTGTAAATTTTTTACAAATTTCATATTTTTTTAAATGGTTTTAATATTCATAGTTATTTCACATGAAACTATAGTTTTAGAAAAATTAAATTCAACAACTTTATCACAGCAAATTAGAGTTCTACATATCTTTCCACATATAGATTCAAATGATTTCATTTCAGAATATTAGTAGAAACTATTTCTACATGAAAACATGACCAATGGAATATATAGATATTATCCTATTTTTAAGTTCATCATGAAGTCTTCCAAAATTCATTAAAGTTTCAAAATGAATCGATTATATCTACCTTTTTATAGGGACAATAGGTTGTAATAAAACTCAAATATTTGTTCAATTCTTACTGATGACTCCTCTAAGACTATGATGTAAACCTTTTATTTTGATCATATATAATCAAACTTGATTATCAATATAAACTCATACTTCATTTACATATATATTGGGGAGTTTATTGAGTAATAAATATTTTAAAATAGAGATAATGTAAGTTGTATTTATAAGACATTCTACTACTAACCATATGTTTTTGTTTCCTCTAAATGATTTTTGAAGTCTTTTGAAAAAATACATGGTGATATTCTCTCACTTCCAAGATAGTATATGTAATATTTATATTTATATCAATACATAATTAAGGAATAAGTTGATATTTATAGTTTTGTGACCATGTGGAGTTAGTTGAGAGATAAGGATTTTTCTCTAAAATCAATAGATCAAGAATAATCCATTTCATTGTGATTTTTTTTTCAGAATGAAAAAATTTATTAAGGTAATGAGGTGTAAATGTGTTTGTGTTTTATTTTTTTTAATACATAATTCAGGTTCAAAAACAAAAATTAAAAAATATCCAGTGGGGTGAGGGTTATTTGGAAGACTGATGGCATTTTAAAGTTGTCTTGATCTGTTTATATGATGTTTAGTAATTTCTGGTTCCAAGAAGACTAGGTTAGAAAAAGTGGTAGTGTTTTGATAAGTAAGGGTTACTCTGATATGTAAGGGTTACAGTGATACGCAAGGGTTACTATACGTTACTATTATATTTAAGGTTTTTATAGGTTACTATGATACTAATGGTTTACTCTAATATGTAGGGCTGACACACAATAATTCATAAATGTTACCATAATACGTAAGGGTTACTATGTATTATTTAAGGATACATAGGGGATAGTCTATAATATATAGTGATACATAAGGGTTACCTGATATTAATGGGTAAACCTATACCTCTATGCATTGACTGTGATGGGATCAAGAAGTAGTTTAAAAACAATCTATTTGGAAACATCCCCTTTTTTGATCTAGATGAATCACTAGGGATAAAAAATCTCCTAAAAATTATGATAAATTAATTAATGTTGAGTAAATGTGATGGGATGTTGAAAGGGATAAAATTTCATCGATATTATGTTGATAAGTATTTGAAGGTAGTTGCTCTTTTTAATTTCAAATTTGAAATTCAAATTTGAAGAGGTAAAAACTATTGCAACCGAGAAAGACTTGGTATGGGGGTCTTTTATGAGATTTAATAATAATTATTAAGAGAGTATCAATGAAGAAAAGTGGAATACAAGAAAAAAATAATAATTATAAAAAAATATGTATATGAGGAATAAAAACATGTTTACTCACTATTGTGTATTCAAATATGAGTGTGAGAAGTGTGAAGGAAAAATTACAAAAAAGAATAACTTAGAGTTCTTTTGGATGAAGAATTAGTTTATAATTTATATTGAAAATTGGTAATTTTTTTATATGGGAGTAATTTTAAAAATATTGGTGAAATATTTTTGTACCCCAATTTGAAGGATAATCTCGACTTCTTGTATCTAACATGATAATTCTATTGGAATGTGTGATCTCGGGTTTAATTGGAGCATACCGATGACGTGGCTACACATTTTGAGTGGTGAAGCAAATAAAAATATATTTATAATTTTTTTTATAGTTTTGTAACAATACAAATTTATGAAATATTTAATTTTTTTGATAAAATATACGACACGAAAAATTGAGCTTAAGAAACCTACAAAATTTATTTCGATAAATTTAGTCTCATTGAGAGCATGTGGAATGAAAAAATTTAATCCTAGATGAATCATAATATAGTATAACATTTTAATGTAGCTGTTAAATTGGAAGGTATTAATAGTACGAAATATATTATTAAAATTAGGGTTATATTTTTAATAGAAATAAAATAAGGATCATTTAAAATAAAAACAAATGATTACTTAAACAAGATATATTTCTAAAACATGGTTTAATTTCACATGGAAAAATAATTTAAAAATAATTTTAACCATTTATATATTTTTTTTAGAAAATAAAATTATTTTTTAAAATATTCAAATAAAAATTATCTGAGGGTAATTTTTTGGATTTTTCTGAAACTTTTCATTTTTAAATGAATAATAAAAAATACGGATTTTTATTGACAAATTATTTCTCGTTTAAATAATTTACAATGTTATTTTATATTTTAAATTATTTTATAATTAAAATTAGTTCTATTATATTACAATTTTACTAATTTGGGTTATTTTAATCAATTCCATATTGATATTTTATATTAACACCTTTTATACTGATGATAATATTATCATTGTAAACCCACATTTTTTGGACTTCTGTGGGTATAATTTTAATTTGGATTATGCCACTTATGTAAATTTAATTTGAGAAAATTTTCTACATATTTGGAATCATCATAATTTATATTTTTTCATAAGTTTAACTTAATTTTTTAAAAATATGAATAGTAAAACAAGTAAAAATTAATTACCACGATTAAGGCAAAAAACTGATTTATCAGGGGTTAAACATAAATAAAAAGGATTAAAATGAATTATTTTTTTAAACACATGTTTTATAGAAATATTTTTAAATTATCACCTGTATGGTTTAATAATGTCCCATTTTTTGTCATGTGGCGTGATAAAAAAGTGGGTGTAAATGATTCTTTTCAAAAATTCTATATGAGTCCTCTCCTTTGATTATAAATGGTTTCCCCCTCACCTCCCCTTTTCAAACATCCAAAGAATTTGTTTTAATGTCCATAAAAATAAATTCCTTACTCCTATAAAAACATCCTAGTGCTAATTTTTGTCCAAATTTCAAACTAGGAACGATTTTGGTGAATGCCTAAAGAAGATGTTTGAAGACGAAACATTCATAAACAAATAGTTTTATATGGTTTATTCATCCAACTCCATAAAATATTATTAGACCATGATAAAGAAATATAAAAAGTTTCATAATTATAATTATAATTTATTATTTTTTGTTCATAAACTATTTCTATCTCCTCTCCCGTCAAATAGGAAATGAAATCGTCGATCTTGTGTATGAAGAATTACCATGTCGCGAAAAAATGTAACTCATTTTCCATCAATGCACCTCATGATTTTATATAATGACATATTTATTATATATAAATATATAATATTTATGATATTTTTATTATTAATAAATTATAATATCACAAATAACTTCTTTCTCTCACTGATACTTAAAGTCAAATAGCTTCGCTTGTGTGTATGGAAGACTACTACCTCACAAAGAGATGTGATTCATTTTTCACTTATTCTTTACATGATTGTTAATAAGGATAAATTTAATTAACATATTATATATATATATATATGAAATTAAATTGATTTTTTAAAATTAATATATCACCCACTTTTTTACCCTTTCACCCATTAATAAAATGATAACGTCGTCATTGCGTACGTATGACCTTACGTCTCCATAAAGCAATGCGATCAATTCTCCATGATGAAATTTAAATAATAATTATAAAAATTTATGAAATGAAAAAATTATATTAATAATAATTATATCATTATGTATATTATGATACTACACATCATATATAATAAGTAGATATTTCAAGACATAATGGAATAACAAAACAAGACAATTACCACCCGAAAGAACGAATATAATGAAATATTATTATCAAACAGTGGGAAAATTATATAATGGGATCATATATGATACTTGAAATATTTATATGATTCTGTTCTAAATTAATAACATGATTAAAACTATTATATATTATATTAATGCACTTCTGACATAGAGGATTTGTAAGTTAAGAGACTTCATCTCAATTTCCCTTCATTGAGGTATATTGTAATGGTATGCACCAAATTTATTTTACACTCTGAATATACTTCCATTTTGTAATGTAATATCACGATTCATTAATAATTAATTGTATTTGGATTTTTAATTTTAATATTTTCATCCAAGTGGATTTGAATTTGTAATTACTAATTTGTAATTAATTTCATAACTCAATTTATTTTCATTAGATTATATTACATTATCATTTTCTTTGAGATTATAAGAATATGCGTGTAAAGAATTTTGACTATGTTATGATTTATTTTCCCTTATTTTATGTTTATTTAAATTTTATACATATAATTGATTAATTATCACTTCAATGATATGATATTTATATGGGATTATTTCATAGTATAAGTTTAATTCGGATTGTTTATACTTCAATTTCCATTCATGGTAATTATTTTATAAATTTAAAATAAACCAATTTAACTATCCTTTCCTATAGTTATTCATGATGTTATCAAGTAACTGTAATATTATCCCAATCATTGGTAATCTAAATAAATGCAAATTTTTTTAATAAAACATGACTTCAATCCCCTCTTTAGTTCAAAATCATTTTTCATCAAAATCACATTTTCAAAAAAATATTCAATTTTTTTTTAACAAAATTTCAAAATGATTTCAATAAGACATTATTACCAATTTTACCTTTTTTTCAAAAAAAATGAATGAAATATTCATTTATTTTTAAAAAACAAGGCCTCTTTGGATTTTATTGAAAACGTGAATAGAATCATTATTTTGAGATGTACAACATGAACAAAATTTTTATTCATCATGAACACTCATTATTTTAAAGAGTACGTTATAATTTTCAATGGCTATTTTCAAATAAATATAATTTTTGAACTTTTATTTATAAAAATATTTTCACGTTAAGGAGTATATTTTACACAGGAATATATTTAATGACATTTTTATGGTACTTATATTCTCCACCACCAAAAACCCATTGTTTTAATTATAATCTAATGGGGATATGTTTTATTATTACCATCTTTATTCATTATATGTATGGTTTAAGATCATTTTGACAAACGAAGGTATTGAAATTCACTTTCTTGATTCATTTTTACAGTCATTGACTTTCCCCAAAAATATTCACTTTCATGTGATTATCAAACAATAAATGTACCCCAAATATAAATATAATTTATCATGGATATGTTAATTTCATAAACCCTAAGTCATTTATATATATGGTGTACTATCTTAAATATTTTTTTATCTAGGGAAATATTGATAAATATGTATTCATTACTCAATTCAGTTTGATGATAAGGCACATTTTTTATGAATTAAATCAATTATTTGATAAATAACGAATGATTTGGACATGTACTAATTGGTGTGGACTTGAATTATATATCACCTCAATGAATTGATAGACACATTAGGTGAATAGTTAAACATAAATTAAATTACTTCTAACCATAGTTTTAAACAATCTTGTGAATGTACTTGATAGTATAAGTATCATGACTCCTTAGATCAGGACATCTAATAACAAAGTGTTTCCTTCATTAATAATTAATTTATTATTATCCCAGATATTTTCAAAATGATATTATTTTTGGATGAATTTAATTCTCATTTATGGATTAAATGTCAAGTGTTTTAAATTATTTACCATTCTATATTGACTATTCCTTACCTATTCATTATTGTCAAGTTATTTAAATTGATTGTGGTTTCAGTTATTAACCTTTCCATATTTATTATTCCTTTTATACTAATGATATAGATGTTATATAAATGTAAGGTGTGTTTTGTTATTTACCTTTCCATAATGATTATTCATTATATATTCATTCTTAAAAAGTTATTTATACGGCATGTGTGTTCAGTTATTTACCTTTATATATTGATTATTCATTATCTAATCTCGAAAGTCATGTTAATGATCAAATAGAATAAATATTCAGATATTTTCCTTATGATATTGATGATTCCATATTGATTATTCTTTATTTACTCATGATTGAATCCTCTTTAAGTAACTACTTCTTAGTATTTGATCTCACCATTACCTTGTTTCCTTTTCTAGGAATCTAGTAAGTGTTCTAAGAATAATATGAAAGTATATACTAGAGGTAATAATGTTATTCTTGAAAAAAATGATCTTTAATTTTTTTAATTCAAATGTAATATAGAAATCATGAATGTGTTATTTTTACTATGTATATTGAAATTTTGGGTCATTCAGGATGTGATCACTTATATCTAGTTACAAATTAGTAAAGATGACACTAACGTTAGGATACTGAGGTTAGGGTAATTACATTTTTATCAGTTCATGTTTAGTAGAAACCTTGGGAACTTGATTAAGGAAATCAATGACTTGGAAACATAAACTTGTGATATAATTTGAGGATATGTACATAATAAATTTATAATGTTTCTATAATGTATATATTATATTTTTTTCTAGAAATGTATCCTTGTCTAGATACTACTTGTGGACGTGGTTCTTAAACAGATGTACCTAGGGTTAATAACACTAAAAAGGTGTGTCAGGACAATCTCAATTTTTACCCGGTACTTGACAATGAGACTTACAGTGCACCAATTTTGACAAT
This sequence comes from Viscum album, assembly GCA_963277665.1. NCBI lineage: Eukaryota > Viridiplantae > Streptophyta > Magnoliopsida > Santalales > Viscaceae > Viscum > Viscum album. Next base: position 1,768,846,173 of record OY728141.1, on the reverse strand, counting down.
CCTTGGGTTTATTATTTTATAAATAAAATTTTCATTAAAAACAAATATGTATAATTTTAACAGATGATTAAAATTAATGACCTATGTTAATCTTACGATGTCTTTGATTGAAAGGAATCAGTTACCATCAATACGTCTTAAAAATGATTGTGTATTTTTTATACTATGATTCTTTTTTATAACACTTTGTTTTTTGGTTTTCTACAATGGATAGAACCATAATAAATAGGGTTATGATTGATTATGATGGAAAATGTGGTGACCATATGAAAAAAATGTAATGATGATAGGATTGAAAGATATCATGTTAACTCCTAATTAGTTATCCCAAAAAATGATTAAAAATATATACCTCAACCCAATCTAGGATTCACAAAAGAAGAGAATGATGGAGCTCTCTAAGAGATCGAGTGGTGGAGATCCTGGAAGAATGAAAACCAAATTTCCTTCACGTCAAAAACATGGAAAAAGACACCTAGGAAAGTGACTTAGTGTAAAATAGGGGAATTATGTTATGAATTGTCAAGGGGAAACGAAGAGTATGATAAATGAAAATAAATATCATCATATGGATCCATTTATAGTTCATTTTATTTTATTTGGGGAACCAATGCATTATTTAGGTCAACAAACACTTCAAAAGGTTAACCCCTAGTCCTTGGAAAGACACATTTTGACATAAAATTGGTGAATTATTTATATATTAGTATTCAAGAATTAAATTGTATATGTATTTCAACCAATGATATTTTATTTATAAGACTCATAAATGTAACGCCCCAGGTTTTATAAACTGGATCAAGTAAACAATGTTGTGCTTGTTAATGATATCTCTTGTTTATTTCTTTTTATGGTTTGTGTGCGGATAAAGAATTCGAGTAGAAATCAAACATGAAGAATACGATAAACTGTTATATATTTAAAAGATACATTACAACAAGACCCATCTAATTGAAAGTACCCTGCACAAGACCTAACACGGCCACAACAAGACTACAAAGAACCACAACACGGGCAATCGGATAGTCATCGTCTTCTGGATCCAACAGTGTGAAAAGTATAACCGCCAGAATCACCGCGCACGCACTCAGCACCAGAGGTATGAGAAGAGCCATCCGCCAAGGGTCCGGTGTTTTGAAAATATAAAACATCCTACCCCCTTGCTTTTATAATGGACCTCTAAAAGGGAATATGACCGTTTTTTTGGACCGTTGGGTTCCAAGGGATAAAGAGCATCTTTTTATAAAATTTTGTCTTTATAACGCTTTTATAATATTATGGTATTTCAATTTTCTTTTATACAAAATATTAGAATTATATTTTCGAGTTTTAAAATAAAATACTATTATTGAAAATGAATCTATTTTTATGACGGTATTTATGTGGTGGAAAACATGATATTTTAAAATGTGTCGGACGAGGTATCAGCAATAATTGAAAAATGTATCTTTTCGAATCTCTAAAATTATGTGTTTTGAATTATAGAAAAACTACGGGTCTTTTAAACATAGTTTTATAAATAAACAAGTGAAGTAAGTTATAAATTGGATTTTTGATTTCTAAATATATAAGTCCCTACTAAAAGTTTAGTATTATAATTATAAAATTTATAAGATTTATGGGGTATTTTACATAATCTAAAATGGGATTTTTAGTTTGGAATCTCTAATTTAAATATTTGTGTTAAACTGTGTAAAATTCATTTTAAATGCTATATACCTTTTTCCATTTAAAAGTAATCTGTTTATTATTATTATTTCTTTTAAAAACGCGTTGTTCCTGTTCGGCGGAGCAATTGCTGGCCATGCGACCGTCCTCCTCCGTCCGATCTCGCCTGGGAAGATCTTGACCATTGATGTGTTTTAGAAACACTTGTTTCTCCACGTCCATCCGATTTCTCCCGAGACGGATCTCCTCCGTTGTTTTTCCTTTTTCCGCAAAACCATCTTCTTCAACCTCGCGCCAGGGACCCGCGAACCGAAGCCAGGATTTCAGGAGACGCTACCCTCTCCACTGCTCAAGTTGACCTCGCGCACCCACCTCTGTAGCCTCGGCCTAACTCCCTCGGATCGTCTTCCTTTAAGAACCGAGAAACCCCACTGTAAACAGGGACCTCCGGAACCAACTCGCGCCACCAGCCTTGCCGCCGCCTCGCCGTCGCCTCGCAGCATCTCCAAGCCACCAGAACTCCTCCTGGTTCACCGGCCACCCAGCAAGCCACCCTCCGGCGAGCGCCTCTCTTGCTCTGTAAGGGTGCCACGGCTGTTTTTTTTCCCCCCACACATTTCTTCCCGGTTCATGTTTTATATACATGAGTATATATATATACGCCTAATAGTTAAAGGAATATATATATATATATATGCTAACCGTTCTACTACCCAGAAAACACCAAGGGTGTTTTGGTGTTTTTTCGGTTTTAGGTAAAACACTATATGTACTCGGTATATATATAAGTATATATACGTATATACATATCCAAATTGTTGTTATATACACATATTCAACATGCAAGCCCCACAGTTTAAGAATAGCACTCTCCTTTAAGGGTGTTTTCATGTTTTTTTTGGAAACCTATACTATTATACCCACAATATATACAGTATATATATATATAAGTGTATACAACTCATATGCTTCGGTTTTGAACAATTTACAAGTGGTGTTTCCTTCATGTTATAAAAGGGATATCACTTTTAAGTTTGCTTTAACGACCCTACTTTTTTTTACAAACCTAAAACTCAAGTGTATGGTGTTTTTATGGTTTTGAGTATATATATATATAAGTACATACATATGTATACACATCAATCAAACCCATATTTCTTTAGTGTATCCAAGATTATTCTGTATTTTTTTTACACTAAGAATTATACTTTTGAAAAAGGGTTTTTTTTTCTAAAATCAATTCCTAACATGTTGGATTTTATGTAATCTATATAAATTTATATAACTATATTCTTATGTAAGGTATTATGTTGGAATGAAATTAGGTTTTTATGTTTAAGAGATGAATAATTAACTTTGGAAAAATATTTTTTGATGCGAACTTGGACTTTGGATTAAGTGCAATTATGTTATAAATAAAAACAAAGTTTTTATATATTTATGTATTTATAGTTACATGAACATTTTAACCCCCATGAGGTTTTTAATTTCAAACTAAAAAGTAGTTAGAGGTGTTAAGATTCTAAGTGTACCAAGCTCAATTTATGAGGAAAACTATACATCCTTATTCGTGTATGTGTTTTTACGATTAAAATCTGAAAACCCTCAAGAAACTGTAATTAATATTTTTATGCATGTAGGGTTTTAGTGCTTGCCTATATTGTTTTATATTTCTGTATCTAAGGGTACACCAATGAACTTGATTAATGTTGCCTTTGAAATGATTTATGTTTTTTTTTGGATATGCTTATGCCTGTTTTAATCTCATTTTAAAAGGGTATGGATTTAAGGGTTATGTTAACGTGTAGAAATCCTCTATTATTTTTATACCAAACTCGTTGCAATGATTTTTAGTGGGCAGAGTGTAACATCAAATTCTATGACCAGAGAAGAATAATAATTAATGAAAGTTATTATTTTTAAAGTGGTTTATTTCCAGGTGTCGGAATTTTAAAGATTGCAAGTGTTTATTATTTTTATACCAAGCATGTCGCAGTAATTATTAGCGGATGGAGATTTGTTGCAAGTACTATGACCAGTAAAGAACAATAGTTAATGCCAAGTAGTTCAATTTCTTGTACTAGTATTTTAGGAACTCATCATTTAATAAACCATGGGAGAAAGTCTCACACATTCATCATTTTATGTGCTTAAATAATTGTTCTACACACATAGTATGCTTGCTTAACCATGCCTTCTTTTATTCCATATTCTCAAGTTTATCTGTCATATCATGCATTTGTAAACCATTTATGTAATTGTTACCTTATTCATATTGTTCACGCATATGACTCAACATGATAATGAACTAAGAACTAAAATTACCCAAAGTGGTATGGGACACCTTGGGTAATGAGAAATGAAAATGGTATTACCCAAAGTGGTATGGGACACCTTGGGTAATATGAAATGAAAATTTAATATTCAAAGTGGTATGGGACACCTTGAATATTTGACCTTATCAACATGTGGGAAATGTATGGGACTACCCGGAATGGGGTCCGGTAAGAAGAAAACCCTCCAGGTTGGGGACTGGTTAAAGTAAGCCCTCCGGGTTGGAGACCGGTAAAAGTAAGCTCCTCGATGCATCGATAGTTCTCGAGACAGTCAGATTGGGTTTTTACCCTTAGGTCATGGCACAAGGCCTTGACACAGAGATCATGAGTCCTTCAGCATACATTTCTTGTTTATGACCAACCTAGTGTTTATTCCGATTAGAGGAATAACCTTGGTTAAAGAACCTTACCTATGAGTATCAGATTTAAAGGAAATATACAAGACATATGATATGGAAATGCTGAAGCATGTCCAGTTTCTTTTCAGGATTTTTGTTACAAATGTAGCATTACATTTATCATGTCATGATGTGTTTTTTTAGATAATGTGCTTGTGCGCGACTCTGATAATGTTTACCACTTGTTGTTCATGCACACCTTTCTTGTTTATGGACACTTTGCTTCATGCAACCCATGCCTTTTTATTATTATGCATATCTTGTTTACGCAGGGAGTTGACGCTAAGTGTTTTAATGCATATGTATGAAGTACTTTAACTCTGATGTATCAACCTTTGTTTAGTCATGATGATTTTCTTTTAAGAAATTTTCTTAGTATGGAAAAGTATTTCTCAACGTAGTTTTCAAAAGTTTTATTTAAGTATTTTCAAAAACCCCTTACTGAGTATTTCAATGCTCACCCTATGTTTTATGTTAATTTTTTTTTTACAGGTTGATAGAGCCTTTCCCAGACTTGGATGTTTGTCCCTAGCTCAGAAAGTAAAGGAGCAAAGCTGTTGTCCCTGATTCTCCAGGATCTAAACCAGAAAGTTCCTCCTGATGGGTTATGATGTGCGACTTATTTGTTTCTTCTGGTGCGAAATAAATTGCACACCATAACCGAAGCACCGACACCGGGCTACCGGGGTCGGGGCGTCATAGTTGGTATCAGAGGAATGGTTTAGGCAACCTTGGAAAATTAGGACAACACAAAAACATTGATAATGTTTTACTAAGTAGGGTTTGTTCTTAAACTTTTCAGATGGAAAGACAGCAAACCACGCCTAGACTCTTGACTCTCCCTACAGAAATCATAGAGACTATCGTAGCAAAATCCTGCTCAACATGTTACCAAACTTTTGTTAACTTACGACTCACGTGCAAAACCCTCTATGAAATATCGAAAAGCTCGAACGTCCTTCGAATCTTCCGAGGTTCCGAAGTTGTGTATAACCTAATGGCTAGTGCGCTGTTTGAGAATTATAAAAAGAAAGGAAAGTACTATGAGGGACTCTTCCTGTGTTTCACCTTGAATAATAAATGGTTGGCCTTCCCGGCATTTGGAGAAGCTGCAAAGCAGTTGGACTTCCGCGCAGTCTTTATGTACCAAATCCTGTGCTTCAGCATGCTTGGGGAGCTCTGTGATTTTGGATCTTTCATAGAATCCTTCAATTATGAAATGGTTCGAGAGATCTTTAGGAACCAAATCCAAGAAGATGTCTCGAAGCTTGATGTCACTCGTTCCCATCTCTGGAAAACCACCTGCATCAAGCGGGAGCTTGGCTTCAACCACGATCCACTTTGCCAAAAATGTATTTGGGAAGAGGAGACCCACAAGCTCTGTTCAGCCCTGGGGATTGAGTTGAATAGTAACTTCTTCCATGGGCCTTGGAGGTAAAGGGACACCACCGAGGGTGACAGAGAAGCTGTGTGAGTAAGTCAGTGTTTGTACGCCGATCGAATTGTGGGGACGCAATTCTTTTAAGAGGGGGATAATGTAACGCCCCAGGTTTTATAAACTGGATCAAGTAAACAATGTTGTGCTTGTTAATGATATCTCTTGTTTATTTCTTTTTATGGTTTGTGTGCGGATAAAGAATTCGAGTAGAAATCAAACATGAAGAATACGATAAACTGTTATATATTTAAAAGATACATTACAACAAGACCCATCTAATTGAAAGTACCCTGCACAAGACCTAACACGGCCACAGCAAGACTACAAAGAACCACAACACGGGCAATCGGATAGTCATCGTCTTCTGGATCCAACAGTGTGAAAAGTATAACCGCCAGAATCACCGCGCACGCACTCAGCACCAGAGGTATGAGAAGAGCCATCCGCCAAGGGTCCGGTGTTTTGAAAATATAAAACATCCTACCCCCTTGCTTTTATAATGGACCTCTAAAAGGGAATATGACCGTTTTTTTTGGACCGTTGGGTTCCAAGGGATAAAGAGCATCTTTTTATAAAATTTTGTCTTTATAACGCTTTTATAATATTATGGTATTTCAATTTTCTTTTATACAAAATATTAGAATTATATTTTCGAGTTTTAAAATAAAATACTATTATTGAAAATGAATCTATTTTTATGACGGTATTTATGTGGTGGAAAACATGATATTTTAAAATGTGTCGGACGAGGTATCAGCAATAATTGAAAAATGTATCTTTTCGAATCTCTAAAATTATGTGTTTTGAATTATAGAAAAACTACGGGTCTTTTAAACATAGTTTTATAAATAAACAAGTGAAGTAAGTTATAAATTGGATTTTTGATTTCTAAATATATAAGTCCCTACTAAAAGTTTAGTATTATAATTATAAAATTTATAAGATTTATGGGGTATTTTACATAATCTAAAATGGGATTTTTAGTTTGGAATCTCTAATTTAAATATTTGTGTTAAACTGTGTAAAATTCATTTTAAATGCTATATACCTTTTTCCATTTAAAAGTAATCTGTTTATTATTATTATTTCTTTTAAAAACGCGTTGTTCCTGTTCGGCGGAGCAATTGCTGGCCATGCAACCGTCCTCCTCCGTCCGATCTCGCCTGGGAAGATCTTGACCGTTGATGTGTTTTAGAAACACTTGTTTCTCCACGTCCATCCGATTTCTCCCGAGACGGATCTCCTCCGTTGTTTTTCCTTTTTCCGCAAAACCATCTTCTTCAACCTCGCGCCAGGGACCCGCGAACCGAAGCCAGGATTTCACGAGACGCTACCCTCTCCACTGCTCAAGTTGACCTCGCGCACCCACCTCCGTAGCCTCGGCCTAACTCCCTCGGATCGTCTTCCTTTAAGAACCGAGAAACCCCACTGTAAACAGGGACCTCCGGAACCAACTCGCGCCACCAGCCTTGCCGCCGCCTCGCCGTCGCCTCGCAGCATCTCCAAGCCACCAGAACTCCTCCTGGTTCACCGGCCACCCAGCAAGCCACCCTCCGGCGAGCGCCTCTCTTGCTCTGTAAGGGTGCCACAACTGTTTTTTTCCCCCCCACACATTTCTTCCCGGTTCATGTTTTATATACATGAGTATATATATATACGCCTAATAGTTAAAGGAATATATATATATATATATGCTAACCGTTCTACTACCCAGAAAACACCAAGGGTGTTTTGGTGTTTTTTCGGTTTTAGGTAAAACACTATATGTACTCGGTATATATATAAGTATATATACGTATATACATATCCAAATTGTTGTTATATACACATATTCAACATGCAAGCCCCACAGTTTAAGAATAGCACTCTCCTTTAAGGGTGTTTTCATGTTTTTTTTGGAAACCTATACTATTATACCCACAATATATACAGTATATATATATATAAGTGTATACAACTCATATGCTTCGGTTTTGAACAATTTACAAGGGGTGTTTCCTTCATGTTATAAAAGGGATATCACTTTTAAGTTTGCTTTAACGACCCTACTTTTTTTTACAAACCTAAAACTCAAGTGTATGGTGTTTTTATGGTTTTGAGTATATATATATATAAGTACATACATATGTATACACATCAATCAAACCCATATTTCTTTAGTGTATCCAAGATTATTCTGTATTTTTTTTACACTAAGAATTATACTTTTGAAAAAGGGTTTTTTTTTTCTAAAATCAATTCCTAACATGTTGGATTTTATGTAATCTATATAAATTTATATAACTATATTCTTATGTAAGGTATTATGTTGGAATGAAATTAGGTTTTTATGTTTAAGAGATGAATAATTAACTTTGGAAAAATATTTTTTGATGCGAACTTGGACTTTGGATTAAGTGCAATTATGTTATAAATAAAAACAAAGTTTTTATATATTTATGTATTTATAGTTACATGAACATTTTAACCCCCATGAGGTTTTTAATTTCAAACTAAAAAGTAGTTAGAGGTGTTAAGATTCTAAGTGTACCAAGCTCAATTTATGAGGAAAACTATACATCCTTATTCGTGTATGTGTTTTTACGATTAAAATCTGAAAACCCTCAAGAAACTGTAATTAATATTTTTATGCATGTAGGGTTTTAGTGCTTGCCTATATTGTTTTATATTTCTGTATCTAAGGGTACACCAATGAACTTGATTAATGTTGCCTTTGAAATGATTTATGTTTTTTTTTGGATATGCTTATGCCTGTTTTAATCTCATTTTAAAAGGGTATGGATTTAAGGGTTATGTTAACGTGTAGAAATCCTCTATTATTTTTATACCAAACTCGTTGCAATGATTTTTAGTGGGCAGAGTGTAACATCAAATTCTATGACCAGAGAAGAATAATAATTAATGAAAGTTATTATTTTTAAAGTGGTTTATTTCCAGGTGTCGGAATTTTAAAGATTGCAAGTGTTTATTATTTTTATACCAAGCATGTCGCAGTAATTATTAGCGGATGGAGATTTGTTGCAAGTACTATGACCAGTAAAGAACAATAGTTAATGCCAAGTAGTTCAATTTCTTGTACTAGTATTTTAGGAACTCATCATTTAATAAACCATGGGAGAAAGTCTCACACATTCATCATTTTATGTGCTTAAATAATTGTTCTACACACATAGTATGCTTGCTTAACCATGCCTTCTTTTATTCCATATTCTCAAGTTTATCTGTCATATCATGCATTTGTAAACCATTTATGTAATTGTTACCTTATTCATATTGTTCACGCATATGACTCAACATGATAATGAACTAAGAACTAAAATTACCCAAAGTGGTATGGGACACCTTGGGTAATGAGAAATGAAAATGGTATTACCCAAAGTGGTATGGGACACCTTGGGTAATATGAAATGAAAATTTAATATTCAAAGTGGTATGGGACACCTTGAATATTTGACCTTATCAACATGTGGGAAATGTATGGGACTACCCGGAATGGGGTCCGGTAAGAAGAAAACCCTCCAGGTTGGGGACTGGTTAAAGTAAGCCCTCCGGGTTGGAGACCGGTAAAAGTAAGCTCCTCGATGCATCGATAGTTCTCGAGACAGTCAGATTGGGTTTTTACCCTTAGGTCATGGCACAAGGCCTTGACACAGAGATCATGAGTCCTTCAGCATACATTTCTTGTTTATGACCAACCTAGTGTTTATTCCGATTAGAGGAATAACCTTGGTTAAAGAACCTTACCTATGAGTATCAGATTTAAAGGAAATATACAAGACATATGATATGGAAATGCTGAAGCATGTCCAGTTTCTTTTCAGGATTTTTGTTACAAATGTAGCATTACATTTATCATGTCATGATGTGTTTTTTTAGATAATGTGCTTGTGCGCGACTCTGATAATGTTTACCACTTGTTGTTCATGCACACCTTTCTTGTTTATGGACACTTTGCTTCATGCAACCCATGCCTTTTTATTATTATGCATATCTTGTTTACGCAGGGAGTTGACGCTAAGTGTTTTAATGCATATGTATGAAGTACTTTAACTCTGATGTATCAACCTTTGTTTAGTCATGATGATTTTCTTTTAAGAAATTTTCTTAGTATGGAAAAGTATTTCTCAACGTAGTTTTCAAAAGTTTTATTTAAGTATTTTCAAAAACCCCTTACTGAGTATTTCAATGCTCACCCTATGTTTTATGTTAATTTTTTTTTTACAGGTTGATAGAGCCTTTCCCAGACTTGGATGTTTGTCCCTAGCTCAGAAAGTAAAGGAGCAAAGCTGTTGTCCCTGATTCTCCAGGATCTAAACCAGAAAGTTCCTCCTGATGGGTTATGATGTGCGACTTATTTGTTTCTTCTGGTGCGAAATAAATTGCACACCATAACCGAAGCACCGACACCGGGCTACCGGGGTCGGGGCGTCATAATAAATCATATAAGGATTGTGTAAAATTTTAGAGGAACATAAAACATCCTTATCCTTAGACTTATGATACCATAATGGGTTTTTGAGTTTAAAATTTATCATATGTTAAAAGTTTTATATACCATTTTATGTTTTATGTGATGGGAGTATACTAAGATTTAGGTTATTTTGGGAGGCATTTATGAAAATACAATCCATATTTTTAGTATATGTTTTAGTGAAAATGTTATTTAAGGAAGAACATCCTTACTATTTTGGGAATATGATTTAAGGTATTGGTATCCTTTATGGTTTATCTTATCATTCATGTCGAGGTAATTTTGGGTTATTACACTTTCGGAATGTCATAGTAATTATATTAATTAGATTTAATAAAAAGTATAACATTCATGTCAGGTGACAACCCATCACATCCGTCAAGGATATAGAGCTTAAACCCATTACTTAATTGTGATCAGGGTTTAACACCTACCATTGGCCTACACATTGTTATCTTTAATATGTTATTGTTTATAAACAAATGTTTTGATGAATAAATGTTTATGATGAACTAATGGTATTAAAATTGGGGTTTAGAGATTAATATATTATATTGGATAACTTGTGCTAACCATATTGTTTTTGGAATTTAGTTTGAGATTGAACAAAATACATGTCACTATTTTATATATCTTATCACATGTTTATGGTTAATTTTAATTCTCTATGAAAAAAAAATAATTTTCGGATATTCATTTATTGGGAGTAGTGAAGAATTGGAAATTTATTGAGGCATAACCAAAGAACGAGATTGTGGCTATGAAAAAAGAGAGATACCAAATAATTATATTTTATTATATTCCTAGATTGTAAAATAATTCATCAACTTTTGGAAAATTATTTTGGAACAAAATGTCATCCTATTAAATTTGTATCTGATGAATCAAATTTCATTTTAAATCATATCTAATTTATTGTTTTTAGGTCTTAAACTTAACATTTATCATTCATTTTATTATGATTAATGGTCTCTATCACTCTTTATAATTATTTATGTTTTTCTTCCATGTCAATATATTCAATTGGATCCAAATTTCTTCTCATTATTAACCATGTTATGTGTTATTCAATATGACCGTTGTACTTATCTTTACATCTTATTAAGAGGGTGGTTTGTAAACTCTTTTTATAATGTGAGTTTTCAATAATGGAATATTCAAATATCAAACCCCTAATTTATGAGAAAATGATAAAATTGTAAGAATAAAATTTATTCAGTTTTGGGAGAATGTAATTATAAAAAATTATAATAGAAAAAATGTGCATTCTATAGTGTATATGACACACAACATTGATATTAAACAACACATGAATTTAATTTCATTAAAGTTAATTTCTTCAGAAAATTGTGGGAACAAGAACATTGAGCCGATATTAATCGTAACATAGTATGCGGCAACAACCTAGATGTTAAATTAGTAGGAATTAATAGTAATAAATAAATTATGAAAATTATGGTTTTATATTCATTCAAATAAAATTATCATCATTTTAAATAAATATAAATGTTTTCTAAAAAATAATATTTGTCTAAAAATGGTTTAGTGTGCTCTATGAACATAATTCAAAATAAATTTTCACTATATTCAAAAAATTAATTTCACAAATAGGAAATTATTTCTATATCATTATATCATAATTATCTTAGCTATTTTTTCTATTTTATGAAATGTTTCATTTTTTGATGAATAATGAACAATAGCGAGGTTTAATGAAAATAGCCTTTTTACAAAACTTTATATGGTTAAGTTATATATTATATCTGGTTTAAAGTAATATAAGTTTAATTTTATTACAATGTAACTAATTTAGATCATTTTAATCAATTTCATGTTGATGTTTTATATTAAAACCCTATATATTATGAAAAGTTTCCCTTTAGAAACACATTTTTTCATTGCGTCTGCGTGTATAATTTTATATTGTATTTTTACACATCTATGAATTGAATTTGGGAAAATAGATTTAATATTTTAATTAATAATTATTCATATTATCTAATTTGTTCAAATTAATTTATTGCCACTAAGAATTGTAAAACCAATAAAAATTAATTGTCATGGTTCTGGTAAAAAGTTATTTATCATGGTTAAACTAAATAATATAATTGATAATATGACCTAAAATATCATAGAAATCCATTTTTATGGAAATATTTAGGCCATATAACCTCCATGGTTTGATAATGGCCCATTTTGGAGGCTTTTGTAATGATAAAATTTATGCTTTAATTGATTCTTGTCAAAAATATAGTGTGTGTCCTCTCCCCCACTTATAAAAGGACAAAACCTCTCCCCCATAATCACACATCAAAATCCATTTAGATCAAAAAAACAATACCAAAATCACATAACTACTCCCATAAAAAAAATCCTACAATTCTTTTTTTATCATAAATCTAAAATGTGAAAGATTTTGGTGAAAATCAAAAGAAGTTGTCTAAAGAAGAGGTGACGTTATTAGAGAAGTGTATGTATTTATTTTTTATTCTTCCACTTCCTTAAAAATTTATTAAAAAATTCATATATAATATCCTAAATATCTTCCATATACATTTATGTTATGATTTTAGAGTCATGAGTGATATCCATATTTTCTTTATTCAAATGAGAAATGAAATCGTCGATCGTGTGTACGATAAACCACCGCCTCGCGAACTGATGCAACTCATTTTCCATCATTGAATATCATGATTGTATATAATGTTGGATTAAAAGTATATATAATATTTATGATATTATTATAATTATTTAATTATTTTCTCACATATACCTTTATACTTTCCATGTTGTTAAAGTTACAATATCCTTTCTCGGGTGTACAAAGGACAACCACCTCATGGGGGACTGTGTTTTGTTTTTCACATACTCATTACATGGAATGAAATATGGATATATTTAATGAATATATTATATATTTATATATATGAAATTATAATTATTCTTCAAAATTAATATATCTTCCACTTTCTTACACTTTAACCCATTAAGGAAATGATAATGTGGCTTGTGCGTATATATGAACTACAGTCTCCATGAGGCAAGGTGATCCATTAATCATGTTCAACTTTCAATAATGATTATAAAAAATAATCTAATGAAAAATGGTATTAATAACATTGATATAAATATTTGTATTGTGTAACTATTTAATATGCGCAAGAACTGTAACTTTTAGGATAAATCATATATGATAAAACAAGGCAATTAACCCACAAAACAATAAAAATAATGAAATATTATTAACAAAAGGGTGGTAAAATGTGTTTATGGGATCATATATGATTTTTTAAATATAGATATGGTTCTGGAATAAATTAATAACAAGATTAGAACCATTATATATGATTTTAAAAAAATTTCAACCGAAATGAAGTATGTGGTGAGGGACTTCATCTCAGTTTCCCTTCATTGAGACATATTGTAATGTTATGCACCTAATTTCTTTTATATGGTTCGTATAATTTTCCTTTTACATGTAATTTAATGATAAATTTTTAATTCATGGTTTTTTATCTTTTTTTACTTTTAATTATTTATCCAAGGGGAATTTACTTTAAAATTACCATGTGGTAATGAATTTCATAACTCAATGTATTTTCATTGGGTTATATTACTTGTTCATTTTCTTTAACATTATATTATAACATGTTTAAATAATTTTGACTATGTTATGTTTTAATTGCACATGGTTTATTTAAATTTAAATTTGATACACATAACTGATACATTGATTAATTCTTAATTTAGTGATACTATCTTTATAAGGGTTTATTTCAATATCTCATTTTAAAAGAGATTTTTTATACTTGAATTTCCTTTAAATGAAATTATTTGATCATTGTCCAGTGAAACCATTTAATTTTCTTCAAATATGGTTATTCCTGAATTTTTCAGGTAATATTTCCTTTTTTTCACTCTTTGGTACCTAAAATGAATGATTAAATGTTTTTAATAAAACCTGCCTTCATTTATCTCCTTGCTAAAAAATACATTTTGCAAAAAATATCTGTTTTATAATAATTTTAAAAAATATCTTTTTATTAATTTAAAAAATATCTATAAAAGAAAATTTTTCACATTTACACTTTATAAAATATGTTTGTAATGGAATATTCATGTCATATTTAATACAATTTATGACTTGATTTTACCCAAAAAATGAATGGAATTGTTGTTTTTATGTATACAACATGAATGGAATTTCCAACCATCACAACCAATAAATGTTTTCAAGCTCTATTTATAACATTCAAATGTTATTTTAAAATAAAATTATTTTAAAAATATTTTGTGAAATTTTATCTTTAAAAATTCTTTCAATGAAAAAAGGATTTGTTTTTTACTCAAGAATGTTTTATAATTATAGTTTTATTGTATTTCTATTCGTCAATGACCAAAAATCTTCATTTTACATATACTAAATTGGGTATAAGTTTTATTGACACTATAATTATTCATTATATTGATGTTTTATGATAATTATTACCGAGTAATATATTGACATGAAATTTGTTGATTGATTTTTGTACTCATTAACCTTCCCTTGTAATATTCACTTTTTTATGATCCTTGGACATTAAATTTCCCCTAGTTATTCAAATTATTTATCATGGATATTTTTATGGGTTATACAATATACCATTTCTACATATGGTAATATATATTTAATGTTTTTTATTTTTCTCGTAAAATATTTATAAATCGATTTTCTTTACTTAGTATAGATAATTTATAATGAGGAAAAATGTTTATGAATTAAATTGATTATTCGAAATAACAGAAATGATTTGGAAATGATGTTATGGGTGGGGTGTAGAATTATTTATCCCTTTGATGAGTCAGTTGTCTCATGAGGAAAACTAGTATTCTAGCATTAAATGGCATTTTCAAATAATTGTAAACTATATTGTGAAAGGTCTTGATAGTAGAAGTATAATTATTCCTGGACTCATAACATCTAATAAATATTAATTTCCTTAATTAAGAATTTAATAATTATTATCAGTGAAATTTTGAAAATGATTTAATCTCTAGATACATTTCAATATTAGTTATTGATTGAATGGAATGTATTTATAGTTATTTACCTTTCCATATTGATTATTCATCTCTATTCATTATAGTCATGTTATTAAAATGGCATTTCTATTCTGTTATTTAACATTAAATATTGCTTATTCCTTATCTATACATGATTTTCAATTTATTTAAATGTCTTGTGTGTTATGTTATTTACCGTTCCATATTTATTAATCCTTATCTATTCATGAAGATCAAGTTATTTAAATGTAATCTGTGTTAATTCATTTACCTTATCAGAATGATTATAACTTATATAATCATGATAACCATGTAATTGATTAAATAGAATTTGTGTTCAGATATTTACATTTCCATATTGATTATTCATCATTTACTTAGAATAGCTTCTGCATTTCATAATCCTTACTGAGAATTGGATCTCACCCTTATTTTTATTCTTTTCCAACAATCCATGAAGTGAATAGAGAATGAAATTTAGGGATATGATAGAGAAAATATTAACATTCTAGAGAAAAATTATTTATGAATTTTGTATTAAAATGTAATATGGGAATAATGTATGTGTCATGTTTAAAAAGACTACAAAACTTTTTGATCCTCAAATATTTGATCACAGGTTTCTTATACCAATGTAATAAATCGTGCACAATATCTGGGTTGCTCATATTACAGTTGTTACATAATTATTGTGTGTTATAGTAATCTAGCCAATCAATTTGATAGGTGTTTAAGGTTTCATTAATGGAACATAAAAAATGTGAATGAATTCACTAATTCACCCCTATCATTGAAGATTCAATTATCATGATGTCCATTTGGATCTGGTATTATTTCCAAGATTCCTTATAGGGTGATCAAATATTTTTAGTTATTATGTGATAATTATTCTATTATATAATAATAATCGATATTGGACATTATATTGTGACCATGGAAAAAATTAATTTTCTAAATAAAAAGTGGATTCCCATTTGGATGATAAAAATTTTTATATATGAATAGATTGGATGATTCCATTATTATTATCAATTATTGTGGACGTATGAGAGGGTAATTAAAATGGTTATTTTCCTTCTGTTAATGGTTCTCTGATAATGGTAGTAGATAGAAGGAATTTGTAGAATCATCGTGATGCCTGAAAATCCATCTCATCACCTATTTCACAAAAATGTGTTTATTAAGGATATATGGTTTATGATAGATAATTGATTTTGGGACACGTTATAAAATATTTACGATGGAAACATAATGGTGAAGCAATCCAAGATAAATATTTGGAGATGGAAGTATTAAGGCCAAAATATTAATAGTGATGAAATAATAGATGAATTTGTATCTAGGGTTAATGAGGTGTTTCGTACCGTCATACATTTTGATGAAAATCTAGAAGATTTTATGGTTATTAAGAAGATACTAAATATATTTCTAGAAAAATTAGATGCAATGGTTTTGAAACTCAATTAACATGGTTTATGTGTAACGGCCTGACCCTAGTTACCCAGAGTCGGTTTATTATTACATTACATTGGCATGATCACAAGGAAATCATGACTCGAAAGACTGATCAGTTTAGTATTATTGGAAACAAGATTCATACATAAGTTCAACTTTACAACTTGAAGAGAAATACAACACAAATATATTTCATTAGAAACATACAAGCCTCATAGATTATGCCTGCAGCTAACTCATAACTAAATTCTTCATATCTTGGGAAAATGAAACATAATAAAGGGGTGAGCTCAAATGCTCAGTATGGGTAAGTAATACAGCGGAAAATTAAATAAATATTAATCATGGTAAATAACTGAAACCACATGCCTTTACCAATAATAATCATGAATACTTTTATGGAAAGAATATGAGATGAGTAAATAATGCAATAATAAAACATAATAATGGGTATTATACTAGTCAAATGACCACATGAACCATCAATATTATTTCCATAATGAGGGTATGTATAATGTCAGAAATTCTGAAACATTTTGTCAAGGCTTTGGCCAAGATGTCTAAAAATGATTAAGGCCTCGGCCAAAACCATAAATCCAATTGGGAATGGGCCTCGAACAATTCCACCTCTAGTTGTCTCATTAGACCTAACAATGCACTAAGGAGCTATATCGGGCTCCACCCATCAAATACTAAGTCCAATACATTCATCATATGAAAAGGTTTAATCATATCATAAACATTCATATTGAAAATAGCATACAAAATGTCAATAATTTTACCATAAACCATGAATGGTATAAAAATAGCACATCCACATTCAAACATATCACAAAACCTTCAATACAATATGAATGTTCTGTATCATAATAAATCAACTTAAAATAAACATAAAATTCATCAAAAGGATGTCGACATAGATGAAATCAAAACCCTTTTTAGAGAAATATCTCTTTCTATTTGGAAAATATTTAAGAGTCATATAATTATAAAATGAAACATTTAATTTTATAATATTCTTATAATCTTTTAAGGGAATATTTCATAGGTGTATAACAGTAGAAAATAGCCACACCGGCCGTACAAGTTAAAAAAGACATTCTTACCTTAATTTTGTCGAAAAGGTTAAAAAGGACATTGTTTGGAAAATGATGGAAAGATTCCATTATAAAAATTTTGTAAAATTAAACAAGGATATTAATGAATTTAACACATAGTATATAAAATAGTAATAATTTTTTGAAATTAATTTTTAAGAAAGATGTATGTAGATGATAAAGAGGTCCTAGTAGATAATTATGTATAAACAACCACAGATAATGAAGAGATTTTGAAATAAACCCTTACAAACTTCGTAACTTACGAAACATACAACCCATGAAAGAGGTATCATACAATTAATATGTAAATAAACATAAATTAAAGTGTATTACCCAAATAATACAATTATGGGGAGTATATACACCACACAAAAGGTAATAGTGGCAATAAGGGATGAATCTCATGGGAATAAGGAGTGAGATGAAAACCCCTTAACTTGTACTTTTCCTTGGTTGGGGGTAGGTTAAACTCTAGTATAATGGTTAAATAATTGTTATTAAATTATACAATAATCGTATATATTAATATGATATCATATATGATCTTTTAACATTGCTTTGTTAATAATATCTTAGTATTATCATCGTTTCGGGTGTTAACTTACTCATTTTATTTTATATGTTTTGTTACATAATCCATGTTTCTTATGGGTAGGTTGTATCTTATTAGTATATAAAATTATATCAAGTCTTTATACATTATTTTTAATCATTAAATGAGAATTAGTGTTGAATGGATACGATGGGGAATGAATCTCATCGCGTTCGTGGAGACAGTAGTCCGTACATACATACGAGTGACAATATCACTCTTTTGATATTAAAATAATATATAATTGGATGATATATTATATATAAAGAATCATTAACATGTTATATTTATTATTCACATGAATTAAACATCATTATTATACACATCCAAATAATAATATATTGAATAACAATTACACCACAACGTGGAGACGGTAGGCCATACGCACGCACGTATGGTGACATGTCATTCAAAAGATGGATATAATAATGAATATGGTTGTACCATATTTATAATAACATCACCGTATATATAATATAATGTAGTTATTATTTTAGAATAGAAACAACAATGAAAGAAGAAGTTGAAGAAGAAAGGAACTTGAAAAATGGTGGTGAAAACATTACATCTTCTTCGGGTCCTTCCTTTTGATTTGCTCAAAAGGGCTCCATAGGTTGTCTTTATAATCAAAATAATGCCTCTAGTTTGAAGTGAGGGAAGTTGGTAGGATATTTGGTCAGGGTTTGGCTGATCCAAATGGCTTTTATGGTGTGGAGAATTGGTTATAAGTGGTGTCCTTTTATAAGGGGGAGGAGGGACTCTTTAGAAAAAACTTATAGTATTAATTTATAATAAATTCATATTCGGTTTATAATGACTAAAAAGTAGATTATTTAAAGTATAAGGTAGATATGGGTCGAAATACGTTCATCTAATAGATTTTAGATAGGTCTGGGTCACTATATTAACCTTATCATTTATATTTAACTATTAGTTAAATGGTTTGACATTTACCATATCACTTTGTATTTTTATATTATATGGTTAATAAAAATACTATATACTTCCAAGAGACCCCAAGTGGTCAATTAATGATACAACTATCATTATATAAGTCTTTTGGCCAATCATTAGATTTATAGGAATAGAATATCAATTAATAATATAATATTTGTTTTAAAAACTCATTTATGTCAATCTTAACAATATTTAATAAATGGTTTTTGTTAAAGTCTTAACATCTTTATTAATTCTAACAAAATTCATTAAATCAATCCTAACATGTCATATTAACCAATAAAATTTTTTTATGACATCAAACATTCAAATTATATTTATTTTAACATTTATAATACTAATTATTTGATTCTTTCATTAATAATGAAAATACTGCATCATTATTGTATCATAAATCAATTTAATTATTAAATGTCTAAAAATTATAAATAAAATACCATTATGTAGGAAATAATTTTATATTTATAATTAATATTTATAGTCTAAAATATAACATATATAACCTTCTGTAAAAATTCTTTTTCTAAAAGATATATGCTTAGGTCATTTTTTTATTTACTTTAACTTAATTAATATAAAGTGTCATTATCACTTACAAGTGGATCCATGGGGTCCCAAAATCGACCCAAAGATGCCCATTTTCAGACATGTATCAAATAATACTATTAGGACACGTTTTAGGGTAATTTATTATTATTATAATAATTATTTTTACCCTTATTTACCAGATTTACCCTTTAACCATGGTAAATAAAATATTTACCGAAGTAATTATTAAAAATGTATAAAAATAAAGGTTACCTATTTTCACAATTTGGTCATCCTGATTCTAAATACGGAATCCATTTTTCTAAATTCAAAACACATAATTGGTAGAAATTAATTTAAAACTAAATCCCCTTGTCAAAACCAAAAGCGTGTTTTTAAGAAATAATAACTATCAAAAGATTCATACTTGTTTATGTCCGGTTTAAATGTGAAATTACGTCCAATGACCAACATTGTATTAAATGGTAAAAATATATTCAAAATATACTTCAAAGCCACTAAAATTCATAATTTATCACGATTAATTATTTCGATTAAAAAATTTGTTTTTAATTAAAATTTATTAATTTTCACTATTCATCAAAATATGAAAGTTATCAGAAATGTACCAAAAATTCACCCAAAGATAAATTCTAGATTCCGAATCCAAAAATGAAGTCCATTTTGAATGATAAAATGTATAAAATTTCAAAAAGTGGGAATTACTATTCATACCGGCTAGTTTGATTGGTTGTGGTGTGAGTTAGAACTCGATGTTGCATACAACACACACTACTGTATTATTCAAAGTGAAGAATACCATGGAATCTTGGGGTGTTACATTCTCCCATTCTTCAATAAATTGCATCCTCACAATTTGAAATTTTTTTAAAAAAATAAAAGGATGAAATTAGAAAATACCTTTGTGGAAAACCCATATCGGAAATAGGGTTAATAAAATTTAGTTTTAATAAGAGGAAAAGGGAAATGAGAAATTCAACACCAAATTAGGGTTTTGAATAGGGTAACATTGGTGAAAATTATAGACACGTAATTAGAGGAAAAACATAAATATTTATAGGGAGTGATTGAGGTCATCAATCACAAACAAGTGTAAAATTGAGGGTCTCAAAGCCATCAATCTATGATGATTTAAAATATCATCAGTTCAAAAAAATATAACGTATTTGGATAACACATTTTGTTGTTTTAATATCCCTTCCCTAAAGTTTAAGAATTAATTTCTTCATATAATAAGATATATATATATATATATATATATATACTCGACAAGTAGAGTTTCATCTTTCAACTAATTTCTACCACAAACTCATCTTTCACTCCACAAGATAATAGAACTCAAAAATATTATATTTATCCTAATCTTATAATGTTATAAATATTAACACATACCATTAAAATGAATAAAATATTTTGAAATATCCAGGGACTTCTTGTAGACTTGTGGTAGTTAATAAAGGCATGTTGCACTGTGGTTGTGGGTTCGATTCCTGTAGCTTTGTCCGACGTGACGGGTTTTCACACGGTCTGCGTGCTTTCCTTTTTATAAATTTCCAAAATAAATTTAACAATAGTATCCAATGTAAAATATAATCCATTCCATCCTTCATAACTATCCAAAATACTTATGTAGACTCTCAGTCCAATATTTATATGAAAGGTAAACATAATGTAGATCGTTTTTACCCCATAATAGCATGTGAATACCTTCATCATGTATTCTTTTAAAACACTAAAACATCCTGAATTACCATTAAACCTTATTGATTACATTCATGCTCCATTATTCCTTATAGAATACTGGATATACTTCATCCATCCAAAAATGTTGTAAACTCCAACAATGATGGAATATACAAATCTTTAATTAGTTTCAAGTTAGTCAAGAATATCCAATATAATTTACACAAATCAACCATATCTTATTCAAAAATCAATACCTCAATATTAGGTCCATATTAAGGTTTATCTTTCCTTCAACCATGTAATTTCCAAAAAAGTTTAACTCGATGTAGAGTAAATTTTCTTAGTACCATAAAATATCAAATTCTCAATGGAATAGTACTACAGTACAATCCTTATTTATTTCCAGAACATCATTGATAAAACACATCAATGAAATAATTCCAAAATAACAACATAAGAACACTATTAATTCCTCTTCATCTGTGGTAGTATCATAACTTGATTATTATCCAATAGCATCATTTGCGGCATAGTCTGATGATTGGGACTTTGGTTCACATAGTTTCCAAACTCCTTGTAGATGAAGCATTGTACGTTTGAAGCCCTTTTCTTACCCTTGTAGTCACGTACTTTGTGTAATTTTTCTCCACACTTATAACATACTCCCATTCCCTTAAAAAATTTTCCAAGGTGATTCTTTTCACAATTATCATATATGGGAAAATCCTTCTTTAACTTCTTCCCTTTATCTGTCCTTCTCTCTAACATCCTTTCCATCTCTGTCTTCCCTTCAAATCCATAGGACTCCGAGAAATCTTTACTTATCTTACCGACACATGATACTATTTCTTCATATGATGATAATACGTGGGAGACTATTTCCCTTCTAAATTATGTCTTAAGATCATGAAATATATGATCTTTCTTACTCTTTGGATCATACGTATTGCTGGAGTTCTCATTCCTTCTACTGGGTGCCATTTCAAAAAAATGGCATATAATAGATTAGTTTATGAATAGAAATACCTAATCCCAAACTTGTAAAACACTTAACATAAATTAAATAGTTTATGGATATAATCCATAATCATAAAAATGTCTTCTTTGAGAAAGTATATACTCATAAACCCTTAATAATGGTTTTTAAAGAAAATGAGAATTATCCAAAGCATATCCCCTGGGAGTGTTGTAACCAAGAGTGCAGCAAGGCCCATTGTCGTGCACCAGTTCCCATTCAAGTCTAGCTTAAAGCGGTGTTTTCGAGTTTTACCCCTAGGTACATCTGTGCTAGAGCCGCCTCTACCTGATCGTATCCAGATATGGATGTATTGCTTGGAAAACTCAAAAAATCTCTATAATACCAATATTCTAGGAAGTTCTTCTATACTAATCCTCAAAGTCTATCATAGGGTTATGTGCTCTAATCAGAGCTTATCTAAATCTAGCTTCGAAGGTTTGTACTAAACTTTTTGTGATACCAAATGTAACGCCCCAACCCTAGATACCCAGATTCGGTGCATTATTACATAACATTGGCATGATCACAAGGAAATCATGTCTCGAAAGACCGATCAGTTTAGTATTATTGGAAAAAAGATACATACATAAGATCAACTTTACATGTTGAAGAGAAATACAACACAAATATATTTCATTATAAACATCCAAGCCTCCTAGATTATGCCTATAGGTCACTCATAACTAACTTCTTCATATACTAGGAAAATGAAACATAAGAAAGGGGTAAGCTCAAATGATCAGTAAGGGTAAGTAATACAATGGAAAATGACATAAATATTAAGCATGGTAAATAATTTAAACCACATGCCTTTACCAATAATAAACATGAATACTTGTATGGAAATAATATGAGATGAGTAAATAATGCCATAAGAAAACATAATCATGGGTATTCTACTAGTCGAATGACCACATGAACAATTATTATTATTTCCATAATGAGGTAATGTATAATGCCATACATTCTGAATCATTTTGTCAAGGCCTTGGCCAAGATGTCTAAAAATGATTAAGTCCTCGGCCAAAACCATAATTAAAATTGGGAAAGGGCCTCAGAAAATTCCACATCTAGTTGTCTCATGAGACCTACCGATGCATCTAGGAGCTATAGCAGGCTCCACCTGTCACTTACTAAGTCCAATATATTTTTCATATGAAAAGGATTAAACATATCATAAACATTCGTATTAAAACTGGCATACGAAATGTCAATACATCAACCATAAACCATGAATGGTATAAAGATATCACATCCACAGTCAAACATATCACAAAACCTTCAATACAATATAGAATATTTGTATCATAATAAATCAACTTCAAATAAACTTAAAATTCATCAAAGGATGTTGACATAGAAGAAATCAAAACCCTTTTTAGAGAAATATATCATTCTATTTTGAAATCATTTAAGAGTCACTTAATTATAAAATTAAACATTTACTTTGAAAATATTCTTATAATCTTGTAAGGGATGCTTCGACGAGTTTATAATAGTAGAAAATAGTGACACCCTCCGTATAAGTTAAAAAATACATTTTTACCTTAATTTTGTCAAAAAGGTTAAAAAGGACCTTGTTTGGAAAACGATGGAAAGATTCTTTTATAAAAATATTATAAAAGTCAGAAAGGGTATAAATGACTTTAACCCATATTTTATAAAATAGTAATAATGTTTTGATATAAATTTTTAAGAAAGTTGGATATTGATGATAAAGAGGTCCCAGTAGATAATTACGTATAAACAACCTCTGATAATGAAGAGATTCTGAAATACAAACTTACGAACATGGTAACTTATGAAAAATACACCCCATGAAAGAGGTATAATAAAATTAATATGTAAATACAAATAAATTAAAGTGTATTACACAAAGAATACAATTATGGAGAGTACACACAACACACAAAAGGTAATAGTGGCAATAAAGGATGAATCTCACGGGAATAAGGAGTGAGTTGAAAACCCCTTACCTTGTACTTTTCCTTGGATAAGGGTAGGATAAACTCATTTATAATGGTCCAATAATTGTTATTAAATTATAAAAAAATAATATACTTTAATGTGATATCATATATGATCTTTTAACATTGATTTGTTAGTAATATCCTAGTGTTATCGTCATTTCGGGTGTTAACTTACTCGTTTTCTTTTATATGTTTTGTTACATAAGACAAGTTTGTTATGGATAGGTTATATATTATTCATATCTAGAATTATATCATGTCCTTAAACATTATTTTTAATCATCAAATGAGAATTATACTTGAATTGATACGATGGGGAATAAATCTCATCGCGTTCGTGGAGATGGTAGTCCGTACGTACGCACGAGTGACAATATCTTCCTTTTGGT
This sequence comes from Viscum album, assembly GCA_963277665.1. Lineage (NCBI taxonomy): Eukaryota > Viridiplantae > Streptophyta > Magnoliopsida > Santalales > Viscaceae > Viscum > Viscum album. The sequence goes on along the minus strand of OY728141.1, from coordinate 1,768,821,103 downwards.
GTTAAAATAATATATAATAAGATTTTATATTATATATACAGAATAATTAACATGTTATATTTATAATTCACATGAATTACACATCATTTTTATACCCATCAAAATAGTAATGTATTGAATGACAATTACACCACGACGTGGAGACGGTAGGCCGTACCTACGCACTTATGGTGACATGTCATTCAAAGGATGGATATAATATTGAATATGGTTGTACCACATTTGTAATAATATCCCATTATATATAAGATAATAGAGTTATTAATTTATAATTTAAACAACAAATAAAGAAGAAGTTGAAGAAGAAAGGAACTTGAAAAAGGGTTGTGAAAAAAATACCTCTTCTTTGAGTTCTTCCATTTGATTTGATCAAAAGGGCTCCTTGGGCTAGATTTATGATAAAAATAAGGCATCTATGTTGAAATTAGGGATGTTGGTAGGATATTTGGGTAGGGGTTTGATGACCCAAAAGGATTTCAATGTGTGAATAAATGGTTATAAGTGGTGTCCTTTTATAAGGGTGAGGTGGGGCTCTTTAGAAAAAACATAAAGTATTAATTTATAATAAATTTATATTCGGTTTCTAATGGCTCCAAAGTGGATTATTCAATGTATATGGTAGCTATGGGTCGAAATAAATTCATCCAATATATTTTAGTCATGGTTGGGTATCTATATTAACCTTATCATTTATATTTAACTCTTAGTTAAATGGTTTGACATTTCTCATGTCACTTTATATTTTTATATTATACTGTTAATAAACATTCTAAATACTTCCAAGAGACCCCCAAGTGTTCCATTAATGGTACACCTATCATTATATAAGTTGTTTTTCCGAAACATATATTTTTACGAATTGAATATCAATTAATAATTTAATATTTGTTTTAAAAACTCATTTTTGTCAATTTTTACAATATTTAATAATTGATTTTTGTGAAATTTTTAAAAACATTATTAATTCTAACCAAATTCATTTAAGAAATAATAACATGTCATATTAACCAATAAAATTCTTCTATGACATCAAACCTTTCAAATTATATTTATTTTAACCTTTATATTACTAATTATTTGATTCTTTCATTAATAAAGAAAATACTGCATCATTATTGTGTCTAAAATAAATTTAATTATTAAATGTCTAAAAATTATAAAAAAAAATATGTATTAAATATTTATAGATTTATAATTAATATTTATATTAGAAAATATAACATATATAACCCTATGTAAAAATTCTTTTTCTAAAAGACATATGCTTATGTGATTTTTGTATTTACTTTACCTTAATTAATATAAAGTGTCATTATCACTTACAAGTGGATCCATGGGGTCCCAAAATCGACCCAAACATGTCCATGGTCGGACATGTATCAACTAAATGGGTTAGGACACGTTTTAGGGTAATTTATTATTATTATAATATTATTTTTACCCTTATTTACCGGATTTACCCTTTAACCTTGGTAAATATAATATTTACCGAAGTAATTATTCAAAATGTCTAAAAAAAAGATAACTATTTACATAATATGGACCTCTAGATTCTAAATATAGAATCCATTTTAATAAATTCAAAACACAAAAGTGGAAGAAATTAATTTAAAATTAATTCCCTTTGTCAAAACAAAAAAGCGCGTTTTTGAGAAATAATAACTATCAAAAGATTGACATTTGTTTATGTCTGGTTTAAATGTGAAATTATGTCCAATGACCAAAATTGATTTTAAATTGTAAAAATATATTCTTAATATACTTCAAAACCACTCAAATTCATAATTTATCACTATTAATTATTTCGATTAAAACAGTTGTTTTTAATTAAAATTTAGTAATTTTCACTATTCATCAAAATATGAATGTTATCATTAATGTACCAAAAATTCACCCTAAAATAAATTCAATATTGAAAATCCAATAATGAAGTCCATTTTGAATGATAAAATTTATAAAATTTCAAAATGTTGGTATTACTATTCATAATGTCTAGTTTGATTGGTTGTGGTGTGTGTTAGAACTCGATGTTGCGTACAACACACGCTACTGTATTATTCAAAGAGAATAATACCATGGATTCTTGGGGTGTTAAATTATGTATTATTAAACTATATGATATGAATATATTTTTTATTATGTATGAAATATAGAATCTATTAAAGCTTCGAACTAATAGAAGAGTAGGAAATAAATTGATAACGATGAGGAATATTCTCTTGATGATGAAAATTTCTAAATTATGTCTAAAAAACTCATGTCATTAATTTTATTAAGAGGAAGAATAATTCAAGGAATTTTTAAAGGTAATATTTCACATAAATGGTTCAACTATAGGGACATTTTATATTTAACAAAAATATCCTAAATTTCAAAGAGAGGATGTTTTTTATGATAAGGATGAGAATCTATAGAGATGATACATGAAAAGAACTCCAAAATATTCTTTAAAAGAGAATGTTATGAAATTTTCTATACCAAATAAGACAATTTTTTTATCAAAATTTGAATATGATGATATCAGTAAGTGTGTAGAGGATGCTGAGACTACTAATGAAGTTGATGAAAATTTACTAATTGAAAAAGTGAATGATAAATTGTTCATTAGTGATGAAATTAGTAATTCTATAAGCGGTGAAAAAATATAAATACAGTTCATAATGAATCCAAAATTTAAGGATTGACTTTCAAAGATTTAAAAAATGGATATGGTGAATAAAAATTTATTAAATGAAATAAATAATCGTGAAAAAACGTTTTTATTCATTATAAAATGATGTAAGTATATGAAAAGATATTGATAATTTGAAGATAAAGATAAATAAAGGGACTAATTTTAATGTTTAAATGGAAGATAAGGGAACAGAAAATGGGGGGGGGAATGGAGTTGATCAAACAAATATTGAAGATAAGTATTTATTGAAAAAATTAAAGTTAAACTTCATAAATTCAATAGATAATTTTAGAGAAATATCTAATGATAATATTTGGTAATGAGTTCATGTTGGGAAGAATAATTAATATTAGATGGGTTAATAAATATTTAATTCAAAAGATGAAAATTTTCATAAAATTATTGAAAATAAAAAATAATTTAATGTTATATGTGATTAATGTCAAATTTATTAAAAATAAATACGGTTCTAAAAAGTTTAAAAAATTTTGAATGGAAAAATGAATGAAAAAAACTATTATAAATAGTGACATAAAATATTCATTGAAGTCTACTGAGAATAGGAATGTGTTCAGAGTGAATGAAATTTTTTATTTTAAAAAAGGATACAAAATTGTTGTTTAAAATATGGAAGGATAGATATATGAACATTTGTACAACAAGATGTTTTCAAAGGAAAGATATAATTTTATTGAAACTGCTAAAACTTTGGAAGATTTGGTCACTAGGAAAGGATATGCTGATGTAATTATGAATATTTATATGATTCTAGAAGATTAAATAAACATATTTTTTGAGGGATTAAACCCACTAAAAGAAGAAAAGTGAAATAATATTAAAAAAATAGGACGAAGGTTTGGATAAAGTTACAATAATTAGGCAAGGAATGTGGATGATGCAAAATCATTTTCACATTTATTGATTATTATGACACCAATTTACCTAAAAATTTATTTAATAATTATAATACAAAAAAATATTATAAGAGGAAAGTGAAATAAAAAGAGTGTGCATTGATTATTCAAGTGAAACTCAAATTATTATAAAATTAATGCACATAGATCGTGGATAGTAGGTGTTTCTGACATATGAGTGGATATTTCAATCTCTTGAATAATGTTAATAATTTAAATTATGGATCAGTGAGTTTTTGAAATGATGGATCACTCAAAATTATAGGAGCTGGTTGAAAATTCATTTGAGAAGGGAAGATGGAATAGAAAACCATTATTTATTTATGGGTTGAAACATAATTTAATTAGGGTGTATCAGCACTATGATGACATAAATGAAGTGTTATTTCACAATAATGAATGCTTTATGCAGAGTTTAAAATGTTTAGTTGTTTATATTAGTCTAAATAAAATAATAGGTAATTTTTTTTAGGTTAGTGAAGATGAAAATTCATGTTACTTGAGAATGAAAGCATAATTTCAATTGTAGAATAGAAGGCACTTCACATTGTTTAAAATAATATAATCAATCTGATCTAAGTAACATGAAATACTAATGATATTGATCACATTAAAGTTCTATAATAATCAAATAATGTAGTTCTATATAAAGAGTATAATTCCATATATAAAGATGACAAACCAAAAATAGTTGAGAAGTGGAATGAAGGTTCAAATGAAAAATGGGTATAGAAGAAGTATAGACTAAATATGATAATTAATCCACAAATTGTGTTTAAAGGAACATTTTCCAAGTCATTCATAGATGATAAATATTGTATAGGTCTAAAAAATAATTAGAGAACAAATATATTCAATTCAAACTAGGGTAAATATGATGTTATGAAAATATACATTATTAAACTCTTAGATCATGAAAATATATGTTAAAAATATTTGAATAATCAAGAATGTATTTGTTATATGTATAAGTAGTTTGAATATATTATGAAGAATTTTACTAGGGAGTTTAATATCATTCCACGGATACCAGAGAATAAATCTCAGTCATCAATCATCAAAGAATACGGTATGTGGAAATTGTCCTCCCCCTCACTTAGTCTTCTAATAGCTAATTTCCAAGGGGAAAAATAATATATAAATCCTATATTTTTATAATTTAATGAATTTCCCTATTATAAAAAATTAGGAGAATTTATAAGGGTTTTAGGTGATATGTTTTACTGCATTGTTACAAGTTATTTCATAAATAAAACCCAATAAGTTTCTGGTGAGAATTATAGAAATTTTTAATCAAGTAGAGTGGCTATAAAAAACACATAGTTTAAAATATATATTCAATGTTAATTTCCTTATTTTTGAAAAACAAGTATGTATGAAAATTAAATATAGTAGAAAATGCATAATCACAAGAATGGTTTGGGACTGTATTCACATAAACTATAAAAATATTTCCCTAGTTTCCTGGAGTCCGTGCCTTATTTCATTACTTTGGATTGATTACAAGAAATTAATATCTGAAAGGAATGAATAGTTTAGTATATTTTTAAATCTGGATACATACCTATGTTAAAAATGACAACAAAAAATGAAAAAAAAACATAAAAGTTCAATTGTGAACTTCCACCACTCTATGATAATCCCATTAAGTCAATAATAATATATCTCTTCATTTACAGGAAAAAAATGAAACATAAGAAGGGGTGAGATAAGATGCTTAGTAAGGGTATGAAATACAATGGAAGATATAATTAACATCAGTCCTAGTGAATAATTGGAAACACATGACTTTAAAAATAATAATCTTGAACACAGTTGGGCAGGAATATGAGCAGAGTAATTACTTCCATAATAAAACATAATCATGGGTATTCTTCTGGTTGAATAACCTAATGAACTAGGAATTTACAGATTCAGAATGAGGTAAATTCATATTCCAGACATGTTTAAACATACCATCAAGGCTACAACCAAGAAATCTAAAAATGGTTATGGACTCAGCCAAAACCATATCTAAAGATGGGTAAGGACTCAGCCAAGTCCATATATATTAGCCTCGTGAGACTTACTAATTCCTCAAAGAGAAATAGATGTCCCTAACCATCACATAATAAGTTTAATTCACTCTTAATATTAATGGGGATAAACATAAACAATATATAAATTCATAAGGAAACTAACATATGAAACATAAATAACATTCCCCGAACATTATCGATAAACACAAACCATTCAGAGTAAATTGGTGAATGGTTTTAAGATAGAAAAACAATAGTAAATCTAATCATAAAAAATTAAATAAAATATGGTAGATTACATAATAAATTTTAATCCCTATAATACATAATAATAAATAGGAGTTTTGAAACTAATGAATATATGCTTATAAAATCATCAAGTTATTGGTGAGATAAATAATATTTTAATTTTTAAAAAAAATTTCTTTTGGAAAAGTGTTTGTATAAATCCAAAAATGAAATAAGATATTATTTTTATAATAAAATGAGTGATTTTAGAAATATAATGGTTTCCAATTATATATTATAGAGTTCCCTTGAAAATAGGTAAGAATTTGAGAAATTCCCTTGAGACAGGTGTGTATTTCAAGAAAATATTTCAAAAGATCCATTTAAAATATATAATTCCCCATAAATAAAGGTAGTATTGTAGTTGGTAAAAATATATATAAAATTAACATAAAATATAGAAGGATTAAATATTAATTAATGATAATTTAATTGAGTTATGTAGATAATAAAAGTAACACAAATGAAAATGGAGGTTCGTTTTGAAAACTCTGACATTATGTCTGAAGGTGTTACTAACACGATCTTAATGACCCAAATAATCATATTTATATTCATAAATTAATAATTACCGAACCTAATATACATGTAACTTATTTTTTTTAACCTTATTATGTTCATCCATGGACCTTTGATGGGTTAATATATTCAATTTCATTATTTGGGAGTGTTTTCTTCTTTGGTTTTCATGATCGATTTACTTATATTCATGAATGGATAATCTTGTAGAATGAGAATGGTATTCTAGAATAGAAGCTATATGTTGTTAATAAACAATCATAAGAATTAATGGTGAGAAAATTTCATTTGGTTATTTGGAGTAAAGATGAATCATTATATAAAACCTTAATGACAATGTTTTGGGTTAATTTATGGTTTTTTATAACAATGAACTCAATTTGATTTATAAATTAATATAATATTTAAAAAATAATTATAGAACCTTAAATAAGTTATAAAACATATATTATATTATTTTTAACCATAAAAAATGTTTCATGACCATAATTTAATACTGTAATAGAAATTTAAATCTCGTCGTCCTTGAAAGTGATAAATAAACATATCTCGGATGGTGTTTTCTTTTCGAGTATAAAAAAAGGGGAAAGGAGATATGATGAAAAAATTTTCCTTTATAACAACAAAATTTTAGTACATTCAAGGTACTATAGTATTCACAACATTTTCATGAATGGTGGTGAGGAAAGAAAAAGAAATGAAAGGAACTAAAAAATAAATGAAATCAAAAGAGGAATTTACTTATTGAAGTAATCTTCCTTGAGAGCCTCTTTAGGGGAGAGGTTTTGGTATTTTTATGAGACCAAAAGTAGATTAAAGTGAGGGAAGGGAATGAAAGGATATTTGATAATAATTTTGACAAGGAATGAGATGCTCCGACCCAAGAAGCCTGAAGCCGGTGCCTAAAACATGGTGTGTAATTTTTAAAAAAAAAATATGCTCATAAAATTACACATCACATCTCTTTAAATATGATATTCATGGTCGAGGTTATGGAAAACATGATACAACTTATAATTTTCATAAAAACTGAATGATATAAGATTCATAATGTATCCCCCAAACAGAATAACCAAATGCTAAAAAATCTACTAATCATGTAAAGATAAATTAAAAATGTAGAGTGAGAACAGGAATGCCCAGTAAGGGAACTTTAAAAATAATTAATGAAATTTATTTTTAAAAGAATCCTTTCAAAATGATTATAAAACATTTTCTTAATAGGAAGCCACATTTCTTGAAACAAGTCATCATCATTTTTCAAAGGTTATTTTCATTTTTTTTAGGGAAATATCATACACTAGAATGTATATATTTATTTAATGGTTATAGGTAAATTATTATCCACTAAATTATGCAAGTATTAATTTTGAATATATATAATATTCATGTTATTTATAATTCATAAACTCCATTTTATTTCATTTTACACTTTGTGCATCATTTCACATTATGATTGTAATACCTTCTTAAAATTCACTATTATGTGGTACATTTTTTAATATCATTTAAAGTACCCAATGATTCATTTGATTTTAATGAATTTAACTATCATTATTTCAATTTGATATTTTGGGAAATTGATCTAAACTTCAATATGATAATTTTTTATTTAGGGATCAATAGAGAGTTCATGGAAGAAGATGGGAATATCTTGTGATGAAAGGAAACAATTTTGGAGAAGTTAGATTAGACACCATCCCACTGATGAGAATGTGCGGCCCAACTTACAAACCCAAGGAAGACCAAAATTAGTGGGTAATATAATACATATAGAGGAACAAATCATTCTCTAGGATCCAATGCTAATTCAGCCTCCATTGTGGTCATTTAGGTAGCCCAAGTTAGAGATAAAATTCTGGGCCGGATTCTGCGGCCCAGAAAAACAGCCCACTAATCTAATCATATCTCTGAATCTACAACTCCAAATGGTCCCAAATTTTATAGGAGGTTAGAAGAAATCCGGGTATCTATTTAATCTTCTATTTCCCACTTTTATTAGGCCATCTAGAAGGTCTTACAAGAACTTATGTTTGGTGGATGAAAGCTCGCGCCACCTCGTGTAATTTGTGGAAAAGTCCAATTTCCACAAGCTTTTCACCACCCTAGGCCTACCATAATCATGTGGTATGCTTTGTACTATTGGAGGCTCGACCCAAGGCTTCCAAAATTCCTATTTATGTCATTTTTAGTGGTGTAGTTTATCATCTTTGAGCTTTGTTTTCATCTTAGTGTTATGCTGCCAATTTGTCTTTGTAACGTTCTTCATTCACATGTAAGTTGTTTTAATTCATCTTAGTTTTATAATAAAAGTTATTATTCTCCTATTAATCTATTTTTCTCCATCTCACTATGATACCATTTCCTCAAGGTGAGAATTTATTCACACCATGTCTTGTGAAATTATTCACACAACAGTGGAGTGATCATTTTATTTTTATTGTTTTCTTTTCTTCTCCATTTCCTCCCTCATGAGTCTAATTTACGCTTCCATTGAAACCATAGAATCAATGGAGGGATAACCCACTTATGGGTTGATCCATGGTAGTAGAAAAGGGATGTATTAGATGTTATTTAACACACCATTAATATCTAATAACTTCTTTTAATTGATAATTTTATTTGATGATTTTTAAACTCCATCATACATGTTGAATTTAAGGCCACACACTTCAAGTGCTAATACGAACCTTTACCTTGAAGTGCTCAAAACATTAATCCTTCAAGTGTATTGGTGATTAGTATTAATGTTTTTAGGTATTAAACCAGTATGTGAAGATGTTGTATGATCTTCTTAAATGAACCCATCTAAAATATTAGAAATTGAAATAGTTGAAAAAGAATTTCATCCAATCCACCTCGAGCGATAACCTAGGATCAACTCATTATTTTAAATTGAATTAACTTAAATCAGTTAGTGATCCTTTAAAACCATTAAAATCAACCCAAGTTGGCCACTTCATATCCAAAAATAGTCCTTATAATGTGCATGTCTATAAGTTACTTCTTAGGCCTCTGTGGATTCGACAACCCAGGATAGACTACAAGGACCATTCCACCTTAATCTCTTGGGTAAATATGAGCATGAATCAAATTTTGGAACCGTTTACGGGGACCCAATTAAGTCATATAAACAACCCTTTCTATTCTCCCCCATTTCTTATTTTCTCATCCAAATTCTCTTATCTTTTCCCTTTCCCGTTTTTTATTATTTTGGTGCATGTCCACCTACACCTGTGATCAATCAAACCGTCTTGTTAGGGTTGATAGTCCTAGGGTTGGGGATTCAATTACACAAAGGGAAATATTTCTATTTGATCCCAATATTCCTAATACTCCAGAGTCAAAAATTGATCACATTTCAATGGAATTTCTTCAAACAAACCCACTCATAAACCCGGGTAGGAACCAAAATGGAAACCCAAATGAGGCAGCCCCAAACATGGGGAATGCAATTGATCAAACCATGAATGACTACCTCACACCTTCTTGTACCAATGCCCCCTTGTGAATTAGACACAACTCCCTAAGATATTCCAACTACATATTTAAACCCCATGTCCTAAACCATCTTCCCACATACCATGGAATGGAGTCCGAGATGCCCTACCTTCACATTAGGGATTTGAATGACATTGTAGAAACCATGTGTCCCCAACATCAACTAAAATCATCTAAGACGAGGGTATTTCATTTTTCGTTAAAGGATCTGGCTAAAAATTGGCTAAACAATTTGAGACCATTATCCATCAACTCTTGGTACCGACTACAATGAGAATTCTACAAAAAATAATTTCCCCACCACAAAAAAATTGCACTTAAAAAGAGCATCCAAAAATTTTTTTAAAAAGAGGGAGATTCATTCTACGAAACATGGGAGAGGTTCAAAGACACTATAAACATGGTTCCACACCATGGTTATTATATTCCTAAACAAGTGAGAATTTTCTATGAAGGTTTGGATCTATGGAACAAACAATTCATTGACATGATGTGTAATGGAACCTTTAAAAACAAAGCCCCAAATGATGTTTACGAGTATCTAGAAAGCCTTTCTGAACAAAACCAAACACGGGGAACTTCATCTTATTCTAAAAAACCACAATTAACTACTGGAATTCATACACATAGAGAAGAGGAAAACCTTAGGGTTAAACTCACAGAACTCTCTAGGAAGGTTGAAGAGATAGACCTTAGGAAAGTCCATGAAATCCAAACTGTTGACCCTGTTTGCACACTTTGTGACAAACATGACCATAAGAAAGAAAGCTACCCAACGATCCCATCCCTTAAGGATGTTATTTTAGGATGACCCCAAGAGGAAGTAAATGCTTTGAACTTTCAAAATCCTCTATGCCAAAACGACTTCAACCCAAGGTATAATGACCACACAGGCATTCGCTGGAAAGATAACGAACAACCTAGCCAACCATAGGGACAAAATCCTTACCCCCATCAGAACTACCAAACCAATAACTAATTCCAAACCCACCCTCTCCAATACCAACTGCCACCGGTCCATTTTCAACAAAACATCCCACCTCCAAAATATCCCCCCGGGATAAACCAATCTTCTCAAGCACAAACCCAAACTTTTCCACAAAGCCTACTAGAAAAACTGTGCAAACAGATGGAAAGGATGAACTCAGAAGTCTCTTCCCATAAACAAGAAATTCAAACTATCAAAACTAGAAAGGAACCCATGCCTACTCAAGTGGTGCCATCCTCAACCTCAAGGGAGAGTCAAGTTATACTCAAACAACTCATGAACAACTAAAGGTTGTGACTATTTTAAGAAGTGGGAAATCAATTGAGAAACCTGAAAAACTATTTCAGAACCCACCTAAAGATTCAAAATTGGATGAAAATTCAAATGAACCAAATGATCAATCTGAAAAAGATGATAACATTGTCAAAGAAACAACACTTTAACAAACAACCCCATAACCTGCACCATTTCCTCAACGTATGAGGGGGAAAACCAAGCCTGAATTGAGTAAAACATTGAGGTAAATATTCTCACAAGTCAAGTTGAACATTCCCCTTCGCGATGCAATCCAAACCCTAGCTGCCTACTAAAAGCACCTTAAGGAATTTTTCATGTTTAAAAGAAAATTTTCACATAAAAACCAAGTCCTTTTGGCTGCTAATGTGAGTACCACCATTCAAGGGACCATCCCTCCTAAGTTGAAAGACCCAGGTTTCCCTTACATCAATGTTGAACTAGGAGAGAGAAATGTTATCAAGGCCTTGTGTGACCTAGGTGCTAGTGTCAATCTCATCCCCTATGCTGTGTATTGCCAGTTAGGCCTAGAAGAGCTCCAACCCACATCTGTCACACTTTAACTTTCTGATCGTAGCATTAGGGTTCCCAATGGGATTTTAAAGTACATTATGGTAAAGGTTGAAAACATCATCTACCCCGCCGACTTCATTGTCCTCAACAACCATCCAAACATAGGAAATAATGAACAAACCCCAATCATCCTTGGTTTTCCTTTCCTTGCAACAATCAACTATGTTATCCGAGTCAAAAATGGAAACATGACCATCACCTTTGGAAACCCGAGTCTAGACATGAACATATATAATACAAGCACACAAATAGGGGATGATGAGGAAATTCATGAAGAAAACATGATAGGATGTGTCACGACCCGTCCTCGAAACCCGTGTCGTGACTACCCCAAGCCCGCCTTCCATAGGCCAGGGGCTAGCGACTAGCACCCAAGGCATAAATCCTGATAAAAGGGGAAGGAATTGCCTTTATAAAGTAAAAAAACACCACAGAGTAAGAATGATAAAGTAAACACTATGTAAAATGGTTACAACTGTATGTTCTGGAAAGTAAATGGGACAGAATACAAACCCAACTAAAGTAAAGTACAACTGAAAAGAAAGTAAAGCAACTAAAAAGTAAAGCAACAATGCCGAGCTATCCACTAGAAATCCCACCTGAAGGGTGGGTAGATATAGCCTCTTCAGCCCCTCAGGTCCACCCGTCCGCTCCGTGTACATCCCACCCAGTGGTCCACCTCAAGGTACCAACTTTCTCCATTAGCCACAACCACGATCAGCACTATCCGTCGTCTGCATCCAACACAATGTTGTGCAGGCATAGCCCGTGCAGGGGTGATTATACGCTACTTAGTAGGGACCCTGAGACCCCCGAAGGTCTCCTAGAATCCACAATAGATAATCCACAAAGGAAAGATACAATCACGAAGTGACAACCAACTCTACATAGGTATAATCCAATACATATATTTAAGTCATCAATTCCAGCTCGACTCCAACATCCGAGCCCATGTTCGATCACGTCCACACAGGATAGTACAACCCAATCCACACAGTAAAGCACAACTCATTCCACATTGGAAGCAAGTCAATCATATTGAAGATAATGATTGAAAGTAAAGACTCAGCTCATATAGGTATACATCATTTATAAAGCAATAGGAGATGATCAGATGTAGTTACTGATTCATCTAGGTAGGACCCACATCGAATACTAGACCCTCTAAGCTGTCGGACCCTTGTAGGATACTACAACAGAGGTCAATACTGTCGGACCCACATAGGATACAAGTACAATAGTCGTCACCGCCAAACCCACGGAGGATTCCCGTACGGTTGTTGTTGTCATCGAACCCACAGAGGATTCCAATATGAAAGTCTTCATCGCCGAACCCACGGAGGATTCCAATACAATTTTCATCATCGTCGAACCCACGGAGGATTCCAGTAAGAAAGTCTTCGCCGTCGAACCCACAGAGGATTCCAGTACGAAAGTCTTCACTGTCGAACCCACAAAGGATTCTAGTATGAATGTATTAACCGTCGAACCCACAGATGATTCCAATACAGTTGTCATCGTCGTCGCAGCCAACTCTAGGGTTCCCGCACAAAGCATGCTCATTTCCAGGAGGGTCCGCTCCATGTGCCAATGGGTCGACACATCAGCTAACACATAGTCCGGAGTTGATATATCCCAATGTTCTGCCTCGTTGATAGGAAGTCAACGTGACAGACAGCGCGTCAATCGGACACACGGTCTGAGAGTTAATGACTTTTTCGTTCTAGGGTCCCGGTTGGTTTTTAATTCAAAACCAACCTGACCGTACCCCAACTCTGTTCAACCCATGAGTGGATGAATCCAAATGGTATTTCCCACTATGAGAAATCCAACAAAGTCAATAGCACATCAATCAGACGTCTGAAGCTCAAGTTATAAGCATTTCCGCTCTGAGGGCCCGGTTGGTTTCGTGTTCGAACCAACCCAGCCATATCCAAAATTCTCCAAAACATTGAGTGTATTATACTGAAATGACCATCTCAATCCAAGTATCGAATCTCAACTGACGGTGCATCGATCGGAGGTCTGTATACCATGTTACAATCATTTAAACGAACCAGTCCGGTTTTAGGAGGTTTTGGGCCAGGACCCACCCGGCCCAAGAACCCCTGGGTCAATCCGAACCGGGTCGACCTGACTCGGGTCCGGGCCAGCCCATCAAGGCACAGCCCAGCATGGCTGGCGTGACTCAGACCAGCCGGCGCGACCCAGCCCAGCACGGGCGGCCTGGCCCTGCGCTGGCGGCCCGACCCTGTGTGGTCGGTCCAGCCGGCGCGGCCGGTCCTGGCCGGAACGGGCGCCGTGCGCCGCGCGAGCGTGGAAGGGGGCGGTAACCACCCCCCTTGGACAAAAAGGTGGACCCTCGTGGGGGTCCACCCTACTAGGGTTGAGAGGGGTTCAAACCCCCTGTTTTCCGGAATCTGGCTGGCCGTAACGGTCGACCATCCCACCACACAAGACCGGTTGGTCCCGCCCTCAAGAGCACCGGCGGCCAGCGGCTCTGTCCACCCTCCCTTTATCTACCGCGGCCAAAGTCTGTGGCCTTGGTCAAAATGGCGCGGTGCGACGACACCGCGCCACTTTCTTGCGGCCCCGCTCCGGCCGCAGCCTCTTCACGCTTCTCCGGCACGGCGTGACGGTGCCGTGCCCCTTTTTCGCCACCAGACTCCGGCCGCAGTTTCGTTCGGCCTCAACGGCATGGCGCGATAGTGCCGCACTTCTTCTCTGTGTTCCTCCTTGTTTCTTCGTGGTGCTGTTGCAATGCTCCACCTTCGCTCGAGCCGCAACGAAATCAACAACAAAAGGTGGTGGAGGGTCGGCCGTGTTCGTGCGGTCCGACATCCTCCCGTTATAACGATAACAGGCAGACCTAAATAAAATATCTTCGTTAAGAAAGCACAAATTTAATTATTTAAATTTGAACTCAAACCCCTACAACAATGAAGTCATCGAACAAGGATCGTCGTGGGAAAAGGACGTCGCAGAAGATGGAGTCGCAGAAGATGGCGTCGCATAAGACGGCATTGCGGAAGATGGCGTCGCGGAAGACAGCGTCGTACACGTCGTCGACGCACGCCCGATGAAGGATGTGGTGCGTTTTCATTATTTGAGAAGGCGTCTCTCACCGGATGTGGAGGGGAGAGGAAACAGTAATGCAATCTCCCCTTTTGGTGATGGATTTCTTCGTCGTAGACTCGGCGTTCTTTGCGTTCTTTGACGAGGAAGAAGAAGTTCTTCAGAGCGCAAGAGTTCTCTCCTTGCTTCCGCACAACGAATCAACCCCCAATAAAACAAGACATTGTATTATTTTATTCACACACACGCATTCCATTATTAAATTTGAAATTTAAAAATATCTCATTCAATTAATTAAATTAATTGAAGAGCCTTTAAGAGTCCATTAAATTGGGAGAGTTGACTTGTCATTTAAAAAGGGGGTGCGGGTGTGTTACACAATTAAATGCACGAGGGATGTTTTAAGGGATTTGATGGGGTGGGGTTTCTGTGTTCCCCACCTCACTATTATCCTACCAAAATGAGTTAGGATGTAGTGGGCCCCACTCCAACATCCATGCATATGTTAAAACTACTTAGAATAGAAAATAAAAATTGTAGCACAAATTTTTATTTCATTCCTTATTTAACCCAATTTTTTAATAACCTCACCCGAGAAAACGCAACTCTAGAAAATGTGTTCCTAAGAAATTACTGTAACGCCCCAACCCCAGTTACCCAGAGTCGGTGCGTTATTACATAACATTGGAATGATCACAAGAAAGATCAAATCTAAAAAGACCGATTTGTTTAGTAGCCTTGGAAACACTAGATATATTCATAAGTTTTACATTACATCATAAAATAAAAAACTACTACAACAACATAATGTTTCCACAGTCCACACTATAATCCCATCATAATATCCCTGCAGGTCATTCATAACTTACATCTTCACATCCTAGGAAAAATAAAACATAGAAAAGGGGTGAGCTCAAATGCCCAGTAAGGATAACAATATAGCGGAACATTAAAAAATAAGCATAAACATTTAAGGCAATGAATTACTAAAACAAAAGCCTTTTAAACTTGAACTTCAACATAGTATGGCAAAAGTAAAATGAAATAATGCCATTTACTTATTAACAAGTATATTCTACTAATCGAATAATCACATGAAAAAATCAATAACCACTTTCATAATGTTGGAATGCATAATTCCAGACTATCATAACCACATAGCCAAGGCCTCGTGCCAAGACTACAAATAAGATTTTTCCAAGGCCTTGTGCCAAGACACTAGTTTGTCTCATGAGACCTACCGATGCATCGAGGAGCTATAGCTGGCTCCACCCGTCACATATTAAGTCCAATGCATTCCCATATGAAAATGTTTAAACATAACATAAGCATTCGTATTAAAACTAGCATACGAAATGTCAATAATTTCACCATAAACTATGAATGGTATAAAAATAGAACATCCACAGTCAAACATATCACAAAACCTTCAATACAATATAGAATTTTTGTATCATAATAAATCAACTTCAAATAAGCGTAAAATCCGTCAAAGGATGTTGACATAGATGAAATCAAAACACTTTTTATAGAAATATCTCTTTCTATTTTTGAAATCATTTAAGATCCATAAAATAAAACATTTTCTTGAAAATATTCTTATAATCTTGTAAGGGAAGCTTTGACGATCTTATTACGGCGGAAAATAACCGCACCCGCCGTATAAGTTAAAAAACATTCTTATCTTAATTCTGTCGAAAAGGTTAAAAAGCACCTTGTTTGGAAAACGACGGAAAGATTCCCTTATAAACCTCTTATAAAAAGTCAAAAAAGGGTATAAATGACTTTAACAAATATTCTTTTAAATATTAAAAATGTTTTGAAATACATTTTGAAGAAACATGGACGTGGATGATAACGAGGTCCCAGTAGATAATTATGTATAAACAACCTCGGATAATGAAGAGATTGCGAAATAAAACCTTAACTTGTACTTTTCCTTTGTTGGGGTAGGTTAACCTCCTGTATAATGGTGAAATAATTGTTATTAAATTATACAAGAATCATATACATTAATATGATATCATATATGATCTTTTAACATTGCTTTATTAATAATATCTTAGTATTATCGTCGTTTCGGGTGATAATCGATTCGTTCTTCTTAAATGTTTGGTTACGTAAGACATGTTTTTAATGGATAGATTATATCTTATTCATAATCAGAATGATATTAACATTATTTTTAACCCTAAAATGAGAATAATACTTGAATGGATATGATGGAGAATGAATCTCATCGCGTTCGTGGAGACGGTAGTCCGTACGTACGCACGAACGCTACTTCCATTTAATTTTTATTTTAAAAGAATCGAATCCAAATGATAAATAGGTATATTACTATTCCAGTATAATATAATATTTTATATATGTTACTTAAGTTCATTAACACCATCCTTTATACGTTCCATGTGTGGTATGAACGAGTCATATCATTTTAAGGGGGCGGTAGTCCGCACTTCCTCAAATGAAATTATCGTATGTATATACAACATGAAACGAATAATGGTATGAAATAAAATGGAATTACAGAAGCTTATATATAAAATATATATCATTAATATCATATTTAATTACAGTTCCATCATAATGTCCACCATGAGAGGTAGTAAGATGTATTTGAACAATCATCGTTTCGTGAGGCGTTAGTTTTCCATCCACAGAAACATTATGTTCATCATCCATTAGATGGAGTTGTGTGTATGTGTAGTTTGAATCCTTCTTATAACAACATCCTAGTATATTTTGGATACTGGTGTTGTTACAAAAGAAAGGAAATAAAAAGAGTTTGGGGGTTGGAGAAGCAAAATAAATGAAAATAATTTAAGAGAAATCGTTACCTTTAATTTAGGTAACTCACTTTGGTTGGAACCAAAGGACTTATTGCAATGCTTTCTTCCTAAGGGGAAGCTTCAAGGAGGAGGAGAGGGATGTGGGGAGCTTATTTGTTCAGGGTTTGGACGAGCCAAGTGGCTTGAGAGGTGTGAGTAATGAGTAGAAGTGGTCTCCTTTTATAAGGGAGAGGAGGGGCTCTTTAGGAAAGAGTGAAAGTATTACTTTATAATATAATTATATTCGGTTTATAATGGTCCAAAAATCATTGAGGTCGAAGATAAGATGACTAATATTCTAAATAACATCAACCAATAAGAATTGGACAGGTTTTAGAGAATATTTTAATCATTATAATCTTATTTATTTAAATGATTTATTAATGAGGTAAACATTGCATCATTATTGTGTCATTAATAATTTAAATTATTTGATGTCTAAAAATTATAAATAAAATATCATTATGTAGGAAATCTTTTTAGATTTCTAATGGATATTTATAATCAAAAATCCAACATGTATAACCCTATGTAAAAATTGTTCTTCTAAAAGATGTAAGCTTATGCCATTTTTATTTTTATTTTAACTTTATTAATATAATGTGTCCCTACCACATACAGGTGGCTCCAAGGGGTCCCCAAATCGACCCAAGGATGTCCATGGTCGGGTATGTGTCCACCAATAAGGTTAGAACACGTTTTAAGGGAATTTTGTATTATTATAATATTATTTGTTTAACCCTTATTTACCGGATTTACCCTTTAACCATGGTAAATAAAATATTTACCGCAGTAATTATTCAAAATGTGTAAAAATAAAAGCTACCTATTTACATAATTTAGACATCCTGATTCCAAATATGGAATCCATTTTCCTAAATTCAAAACACAGAAATGGCAGAAATTAATTTAAAATTAATTCCCGCTGTCAAAACAAAAAGCGTGTTTTTAAGAGATAATAACTATCAAAAGATTGACACTTGTTTATGTTCGGTTTAATAGTAAAATTATGTCCAATGACCGAAATTATATTAAATGGTAAAAATATATTCTAAATATATTTTAAAACTACTAAAATTCATAATTTATCAATATTAAATATTTTGATTAAAAAAGTTGTTTTTAATTAAAATTTAGTAATTTTCACTATTCATCAAAATATAAAAGTTATCCGAAAAGTACCAAAATTTCACCCTAGGCTAATTTCAATATTCCGAATCCAAAAATGAAGTCCATTTTGAAATATAAAATATATATGATTTCAAAAAGTAGGTATTACTATTCACAACGGCTAGTTTATTTAGTTGTGGTGTGTGTTAGAACTCGAGGTTGCGTACAACACACGCTATCGCATTATTCGAAGGGAAACGTACCGTGGAAGCTTGGGGTGTTACATTTTCCCCTCCTTCAAATAATTGCGTCCTCGCAATTTCTAGGGTATTACTACATAAAAAGACTCGGGTGGTTCTTCATCATAAGTTCCTCGGGTTCCCACGTTGCCTCTTCCATCTTATGGTTTCTCCACAGAACTTTTACCAGACGCGTCGTCCGGTTTCTCAGCACTTGTTCTCTCGTATCAAGAATCTTGACGGGCTCTTCGCAATAAGACAGATCGGGTTCCAGTTCTAATTCTTCATAGGTGAGTACATGCGTTGGGTCAGGCATGTATTTCCTCAACAGAGATATGTGGAACACATTGTGAACTTTGGAGAGACTTGGCGGCATTGCCAATCGGTAAGCTACAACCCCAATTCGTTCTAGAATTTCGAAAGGTCCGATGTACCTGGGACTCAATTTACCTTTCTTACCAAAACGTATGACTCCCTTCCACGGAGATACCTTCAGAAAAACATGATCACCGACTTGAAATTCAAAATCTTTCCTTCGATTATCGACATAGCTCTTCTGCCTACTTTGAGCTGCTTTGATGTGATTTTGGATTACATTCACCTTTTCCACCGTTTCCTCCACCAGTTCTGGGCCTACAAGTTTTCTTTCACCAACTTTATCCCAACAGGTTGGTGTACGACATCTCTTTCCGTATAACGTTTCATATGGTGCCATATGAATACTCGAATGGAAGCTATTGTTATAGGAAAATTCTACCAGTGGTAAATATTGATCCCACATACCCTGAAAATCAAGTGAGAAAGATCTCAACATGTCTTCTATGGTCTGAATAGTCCGTTCTGATTGTCCATCTGTCTGAGGGTGGTAAGCAGTGCTCAAATGAAGTTCAGTATCCAGGGATTTCTGAAGACTCTTCCAAAATCTTGAAGTAAAACGGGGATCACGATCAGAAACAATCGATAAGGGTACTCCATGAAGTCTCACAACTTCATTAATATATAGTCTTGCTAGACGTTCCAGGGGTAGATCTTCTCTTATAGCAAGAAAATGTGCTGACATGGTAAGACGATCAACAATAACCCATATTGCATCATTCCTTCTAGGAGTCTTTGGTAGCCCCATGACAACGTCCATCGTAATATTGTCCCATTTCCACTCCAGTATGGGAAGAGGTTGCATGACTCCTCCAGGCTGTTGCCTTCCAGCTTTCACTTGTTGACAAACCATACATCTTGACACAAAATCAGCAATCTCTCTCTTCATGTTGTCCCACCAAAAATGTTCCTTCAAATCTCTATACATTTTGGTGCTCCCAGGGTGTATAGAGAAATTGGAACTATGAGCATCATCCAGAAATTCCCTTTTTAGATCAGGTATATCGGGAACAAAAAATCTCTTCCCGAATTTCAAAATTCCATCTTCAAACACAAAGTCTCTCAATCTCCCATCATTCACAACTTTAATCTTCTTTTGGAATTCTTCATCATCGGTCTGAGAACTCTTAATCCTTTCTATTAAAGATGGTTTGGAAATCATTTGAAAAAGAAATGATGTTTCGCCTTCCCTGGTTATTCCCATGTCCATCTTCACTAGATCCATGAAAATTGGATCCCTTTCAATTCTCATATTGTTCAAAACACCATGGTCTTTTCTGCTCAAAGCATCTTCCACCTTGTTTGCTTTCCCCGGGTGGTAGTGTATCGTGCAATCATAATCCTTGAGTAATTCAAGCCATCTCCTTTGCCTCATGTTGAGTTCTTTTTGTGAGAAAATATACTTCAAACTCTTGTGATCAGTATAAATCTCACATTTTTCACCATAGAGGTAGTGCCTCCATATCTTCAAAGCAAAGATCACAGCTGCTAACTCGAGATCATGAGTAGGATAGTTTTGTTCATGGATTTTCAACTGTCGTGATGCATAGGCAATAACTCTATCATTCTGCATAAGGACACAACCAAGTCCTTTCTTCGATGCATCACTATAAATAACGAACCCATCATTCCCCGATGGTAGAGTCTATATAGGAGCATTGACTAATCTTTTCTTCAGTTCTTCAAAACATTCTTCACACTCTTTTGTCCAAACAAATTTAACCCCTTTACGTGTGAGCTTCGTTAATGAGTTAGCCAATCGGGCAAAATTCTGGACGAAACGTTGATAATAACTTGCCAAACCAATAAAACTGCGTACCTAAGTTATACTCGTAGGTGCTGGCCATTCATGGATTGCCTTGGTCTTAGAAGGATCAACAGAGATTCCATCTTTAGAGACAATATGGCCAAGAAAAGAAATCTCCTGAAGCCAGAATTCACACTTGCTAAACTTCCCATATAATTCATGCCTCCTCAGAGTCTTCAAGATAATGTGCAAGTGATTTTCACGATCTTCATAGGTTTTGGAGTATACCAATATATCATCAATAAATACCACCACAAATTCATCGAGATACTCCTTGAAAACTCTATTCATCAGATCCATGAATACAGATGGTGCATTAGTCAATCCAAACGGCATTACGGTAAACTCGTAATGCCCGTACCTGGTTCGAAATTCTATCTTCGGAATGTCTTCCTTCTTCACACACAACTGATGGTATCCAGATCGAAGGTCAATCTTTGAAAAGTATTGAGCTCCATGCAGTTGGTCAAATAAATCATCAATACGAGGTAGGGGATACTTGTTCTTTATCGTTATAGCATTGATCTCCTTGTAGTCGATACATAACCTCATAGATCCATCTTTCTTTTTAACAAAAAGAACAGGGGCTCCCCATGGAGAAACACTAGGGCGAATAAATCCCTTATTACTCAATTCCTCTAGTTGTTTCTTTAGTTCGACTAATTCTACAGTGACCATTCTATAAGGGGTCTTCGATATAGGCCTTGATCCAGGAATCAAATCAATAGAAAACTCAACTTCTCGTTCTGGAGGATGTCCAGGTAAATCTTCCGGAAATACATCTACAAATTCTTTCACAACAGGTACATCCTCTATTTGAACATTCCTTTCCTCACCGACAGTTATTTCATTCTCTTCCTCCACAATAATTTAATTAAGTTGAGATACTGGGGGTGGATCTAAATAAGAATTAAGTGGTGACGATTCTGCTCTAAAAATATGGTGTTCCTTATCATTATCATCAAGAATCGTAACCTCTTTCTTCTTACAATAAATCTTCGCATCATAGTCCGAAAGCTAGTCCATACCGAGGGATTATATCAAACTCAATCATAGGTATGACGATGAGATCAGCAGATAAAGAAAATTTATGTGCTCTAATGGGGACTGATTCACACAACTTTGTTGCAATGATACTTCCCTTAGGAGTTTTAACTGACAACTCCCTTATTAAATCAAATTGGAAATATCTAATTTTCTTAGAAAACTGGGAAGATATGAAACAATGCGATGATCCAGAATCAAATAATGCATTTTCTAAACTTGAGGAAACCATTAAATTACCTTCCACCACGTCTTTCGGAGCTTCTACCTCTGCAGTAGTGATAGCATAAGCCTGGCCTTGATCCCTTGGCCTTTTCTGAGGTATGTTCTCCTGACGCTTAGGACATGCATTTACATAATGTCCCATCTCCCTGCAATTGTAGCACTGAACGTTGGTAGCTTCCTTCTTCCCCTTGCAATCACGAGCTTGGTGGCCTTTTTCACCACACTTGTAACAGACTCCCATTCCCTTCAAGCAAGTACCAGGATGTTTTTTCCCGCATTTACCACAAGATGGATATTCAACCTTTCCCTTCTTCCCCTTATTTCCATTTCCAGATTGATCAGCAGGTCACTTCTTCTCTTGCTTTGCTTTAATGTCATAAGACATAGAGAATTCGTTTTCGGTCTTGATAGCACATGAGACAATGTCTTCGTACGATGAAAAGGATTGTGAGACAAATGCTCGACGAAGAAATGGTTTTAACCCATCAAAGAAACAATCAATCTTACTTCTTGGGTTTCGAATATAATCTCCAGCATACCTCGCTAACCTTGTAAAGTTATCCCCATACTTTGTGACATTCTCATCCTCCTTTTGTCTTAGACTCAGAAATTGCCTTTCCATATCCGCTCGATGGTCACGAGGAAAGTATTTTTCAAAAAACAGATCTGTGAACTCCCTCCATTCCATATTTGATACTTCATCATCTTCCTTCATGTTTTGAATCAATGACCACCATTGATCAGCATCTCTAGTGAGGCGGTAAACTGCCATGATAACGTTTTCCCTTTCACTGCTCCCCAAAGCCTGAAATATTTTCTCTAGGGAATTTATCCATTGCTTAGCTACTAAGGGATTTGTACTCCCATTGAACGTTGGTGGTTGTTGCCTCATGAATCGATCTAACATTGATCCTCCACGCTACGGATCAGGGTGCTCCATACGGGTAAGGTTATTATTCATAACCTGAGTAAGTTGTCCCAGTATGGTGATTAGCTGATTGGCACCAGTTGCATCACCAGCCCCACTATAATTATCTTGAGCAGGAGGGCAATCCCTACATGGAGTACGTGCATTGATACGGTTTCCATTTCTTCCACTAGGCGCCATTTCTAAACAATGGCATAAACTAGATCAGTTTATGAATCAAAATACATAATCCCATACTTATAAAACACTTAACATAAATTGAACTATTTATGGATATAATCGATAATCATAAAAATGTTTTCTTTGAGGAAGTATATACTCATAAACCCTTCATAATGATTTGTAAAGAAAATGAGAGTTATCCTAAGCATATCCCCCGGGAGTGTCGTAACCAAGAGTGCAGCAAGGCCCGTTGTCGTGCACCAGTTCCCATTCGAGTCTAGCTCAAAGCGGTGTTTTCGGGTTTTACCCCTAGGTACATCTGTGCCAGAGCCGCCTCTACCTGCTCGTATCCAGACATGGATGTATTGCTCGGAAAACTCACAAAATCTCTACAATACCAAAATTCTAAGAAGTTCTTCTATACTAATCCTCAAAGTTCATCTTAGGTCTACGTTCTCTAATCAGAGTTTATCTAAATCTAGCTTCGAAGGTTTGTACTAAACTTCCTCTGATACCAACTGTAACGCCCTGACCCCAGTTACCCAGAGTCGGTGCGTTATTACATAACATTGGCATGATCATAAGAAAGATCAAATCTCGAAAGACCGATTGGTTTAGTAGCCTTGGAAACACTAGATATATTCATAAGTTTTACATTACATCGTAAAATGAAAAACTACTACAACAACATAATGTTTCCACAGTCCACACTATAATCCCCTCATAATATCCCTGCAGGTCATTCATAACTTACATCTTCACATCCTGGGAAAAATAAAACATAGAATAGGGGTGAGCTCAAATGCCCAGTAAGGATAACAATATAGCGGAACATTCAAAAATAAGCATAAACATTTAAGGCAATGAATTACTAAAACAAAAGTCTTTTAAACATGAACTTCAACATAGTATGGAAAAAGTAAAATGAAATAATGCCATTTACTTATTCACATGGATATTCTACTAATCGAATAATCACATGAAAAAATCAATAACCACTTTCATAATGTTGGAATGCATAATTCCAGACTATCATAACCACATAGCCAAGGCCTCGTGCCAAGACTACAAATAAGATTTTTCCAAGGCCCTGTGCCAAGACACTACTTTGTCTCATGAAACCTACCGATGCATCGAGGAGATATAGCGGGCTCCACCCGTCACATATTAAGTCCAATGCATTCCCATATGAAAAGGTTTAAACATAACATAAGAATTCGTATTAAAACTAGCATATGAAATGTCAATAATTTCACCATAAACTATGAATGGTATAAAAATAGCACATCCACTGTCAAACATATCACAAAACCTTCAATACAATATAGAAGTTTTGTATCATAATAAATCAACTTCAAATAAGCGTAAAATCCGTCAAAGGATGTTGACATAGATGAAATCAAAACACTTTTTAGAGAAATATCTCTTTCTATATTTGAAATCATTTAAGAGCGATATAATAAAAAATTTTCTTGAAAATATTCTTATAAGCTTGTAAGGGAAGCTTTGACGATCTTATAACGGCGGAAAATAACCGCACCCGCCGTATAAGTTAAAAAAACATTCTTATCTTAATTATGTCGAAAAGGTTAAAAAGAACCTTGTTTGGAAAACGACGGAAATATTACCTTATATACCTCTTATAAAAAGTCAAACAAGGGTATAAATTATTTTAACCCATATTCTTTTAAATATTAAAAATGTTTTGAAATACATTTTGAAGAAACATGGACGTGGATGATAACGAGGTCCCAGTAGATAATTATGTACGAACAACCTCGAATAATGAAGAGATTGAGAAATAAAACCTTACCTTGTACTTTTCCTTTGTTGGGGTAGGTTAACCTCCTGTATGATGGTGAAATAATTGTTATTAAATTATACACGAAACATATACATTAATATGATATCATATATGATCTTTTAACATTGCTTTATTAATAATATCTTAGTATTATCATCGTTTCGGGTGATAATCGATTCGTTCTTCTTAAATGTTTGGTTACGTAAGACATGTTTGTAATGGAAAGATTATATATTATTCATAATCAGAATGATATTAACATTATTTTTAACCCTAAAATGAGAATAAGACTTGAATGGATATGATGGAGAATGAATCTCATCGCGTTCGTGGAGACGGTAGTCCGTACGTACGCACGAACGCTACTTCCATTTAATTTTTATTTTAAAAGAATCGAATCCAAATGATAAATAGGTATATTACTATTCCAGTATAATATAATATTTTATATATGTTACTTAAGTTCATTAACACCATCCTTTATACGTTCCATGTGTGGTATGAACGAGTCATATCATTTTAAGGGGGCGGTAGTCCGCACTTCCTCAAATGAAATTATCGTATGTATATACAACATGAAATGAATAATGGTATGAAATAAAATGGAATTACAGAAGCTTATATATAAAATATATATCATTAATAACATATTTAATTACAATTCCATCATAATGGCCACCATGAGAGGCGGTAAGATGTATTTGAACAATCATCGTTTCGTGAGGCGTTAGTTTTCCATCCACAGAAACATTATGTTCATCATCCATTAGATGGAGTTGTGTGTATGTGTAGTTTGAATCCTTCTTATAACAACATCCTAGTATATTGTGGATACTGGTGTTGTTACAAAAGAAAGGAAATAAAAAGAGTTTGGGGGTTGGAGAAGCAAAATAAATGAAAATAATTTAAGAGAAATCGTTACCTTTAATTTAGGTAACTCACTTTGGTTGGAACCAAAGGACTTCATGAAATGCTTTCTGCCTAAGGGGAAGCTTCAAGGAGGAGGAGAGGGATGTGGGGAGCTTATTTGGGCAGGGTTTGGACGAGCCATGTGGCTTGAGAGGTGTGAGGAATGAGTATAAGTGGTCTCCTTTTATAAGGGAGAGGAGGGGCTCTTTAGGAAAGAGTGAAAGTATTACTTTATAATATAATTATATTCGGTTTATAATTGTCCAAAAATCATTGAGGTCCAAGATAAGATGACTCATATTCTAAATAACATCAACCAATAAGAATTGGACAGGTTTAAATAATATTTTAATCATTATAATCTTATTTATTTAAATGATTTATTAATGAGGTAAACATTGCATCATTATTGTGTCATTAATAATTTAAATTATTTGATGTCTAAAAATTATAAATAAAATATCATTATGTAGGAAATCGTTTTAGATTTCTAATGGATATTTATAATCGAAAATCCAACATTTATAACCCTATGTAAAAATTGTTCTTCTAAAAGATGTAAGCTTATGCCATTTTTATTTTTATTTTAACTTTATTAATATAATGTGTCCCTACCACATACAAGTGGCTCCAAGGGGTCCCCAAATCGACCAAAGGATGACCATGGTCGGGTATGTGTCCACCAATAAGGTTAGGACACGTTTTAGGGTAATTTTGTATTATTATAATATTATTTTTTAACCCTTATTTACCGGATTTACCCTTTAACCAGGGTAAATAAAATATTTACCGCAGTAATTATTCAAAATGTGTAAAAATAAAAGTTACCTATTTACATAATTTGGAAATCCTGATTCCAAATAAGGAATCCATTTTCCTAAATTCAAAACACAGAAGTGGCAGAAATTAATTTAAAATTAATTCCCGCTGTCAAAACAAAAAGCGTGTTTTTAAGAGATAATAACTATCAAAAGATTGACACTTGTT
Source organism: Viscum album (assembly GCA_963277665.1). Taxonomy (NCBI): domain Eukaryota; kingdom Viridiplantae; phylum Streptophyta; class Magnoliopsida; order Santalales; family Viscaceae; genus Viscum; species Viscum album. The sequence continues at coordinate 1,768,793,838 of OY728141.1, read as the reverse complement.
TATGTTCGGTTTAATTGTAAAATTATGTCCAATAACCAACATTATATTAAATGGTAAATATATATTCTAAATATACTTTAAAACTACTAAAATTCATAATTTATCATTATTAAATATTTTGATTAAAAAAGTAGTTTTTAATTAAAATTTAGTAATTTTCACTATTCATCAAAATATAAAAGTTATCCGAAAAGTACCAAAATTTCACCCTAGGCTAATTTCGATATTCCAAATCCAAAAATGAAGTCCATTTTGAAATATAAAATATATATGATTTCAAAAAGTAGGTATTACTATTCACAACGGCTAGTTTAATTAGTTGTGGTGTGTTTTAGAACTCGAGGTTGCGTACAACACATGCTATCGCATTATTCGAAGTGAAACGTACCGTGGAAGCTTGGGGTGTTACAATTACTGGCACTACAGATTCATCAGTGCCTTCAGATTTCGATTCCGATCACCAGTTCAAAAGTTAGAAAAACCCGCTCGTTCGTTCAATGAACGTACCCGAGCAAAACTTCGGAAAATGACTTCGGGCACACCGGGCCTCGGAATCAGGTGCCGTCAGAAACTGCTTACTCGTGAAATTATAAAGAAATTAAGAAAAACATTTCCTTGAAATTTCAGGGGATTTACATTACACCCACCTCAAGGCTTTTCGTCCCCATAAAGCTATAACACAAACTAGGGAAACAAAATATGGTACTGAGCACACATCTGAGACTCCCGCTTCCAAGAGATCTCCTGGAGGTTCCCTTGATGCCATCTGATGCACACTAGAAGAATTGACCATCCACATACGACCCACTCCTATCGATCCTTGATCTCCACCGGGACCTCCGCAAAAGTCACCCCATCGCCAAAGTCCAACTCGCCTAGGTCGATGATATGTGTCGGGTCATGCATGTATCTCCTCAGCTGGGATACGTGGAAGTCGCCGTGCACCTGGTGCAACTGAGGTGGATGGTTCAAGCAGTAAACCACCTCACATACACTGTTTAGGACCTAGAAGGGTCCAATGAAGCGTGGATATAACTTGTCAACGTGGCTAAAACTCTGTAATCCTTGTCGAGGGGAGACCCGTAGGAAAACATGGTCACCATCCTCAAACTCTAGTGGATTCTACCTCCTGTCAGGATAAGTCTTTGTTGGCTCTGAGCTGACCACATCCACTCCTGGATGACTTGGACCTTCTCTGGTCCAATTAGAGCTGCTAATATTTCTTCTTTGCGGATAAGAGAAATCTGGTCTCATCCCATGGATGAACCACATTTTTTGCCTAATACAGTCAATCCTGACATGGATGATACTAATCCATACCAAGGATGACGTCGTAAGGCCTCGATGCTACTACCATGAGATCCAACCGTTACTCTCACCTCCAAGGGTTGAGTCACACTGTCGACATCAGTGTGTGGTCACTTGGTCTCCTCCAGTAGGTATCTCAAAACTGAGGGTCAGGTCAACAGTTTAAAACCAAGACCTCTTAGTATCAATTGCATAAAAAGGACAGGGAAGAAAACATCACAAGAACAAGTGTCTTTTATTAATGTATCTCAAGGTACAAAGACACAAATCATCCACAAACAATCGTAAAAAAATATAGAAGCAACATGAACAAAAGTCTCCATGTCTGGAGCTAGTCCCGCTCCTGTCCATCTGCTCCCAGAGTTCCATGATCGTAGGCCTAAGCTGCCTAAAGCTGAGCTCTCCCATGTCCTCCAGTTCCCTGTGGTTGGGGTGGTCTTCCTGGTGGTGGTGGTGTTGGTAGGGCCTCAAAGTGTCGCCCACCACCCGCTACTCGGCTAGCTCCTCTGCAAGTATCACCATGAGGTCAGCTGGTGTCCCCACTAACCTGAATACTCCAACAAAAGCCTCCATCCAATCCTCGGCTGCCTGAGGGTCTGTCTCCCCATGGAACCTCGGTGGTCTCTGACGCTAGAACTCATGCAGTGCACTAAGGCGACATGCACTCTCAGCGGCTGGGGATGGTGGAATCAGTGGCTCAGCGGGTAGAGGTACCACCGGTGCCTCCGCTGAAAAACGGCCCTACACCGAGGCCTTGTCGCTCGGTGGGATATCGTCTCGTACAAAGCTCTGAAACCTATCTGGATGCCGTCATGGGGAAATCCTAAAAAGAATCAGGTGTGCCATGGTCAAAGGAGTATACCTGGGGATCTGACACAATGTAATCACAAAGAAAACTTTTGAAACACACATGTAATCAGTGTTTTCGTGCACTGAGTTGGAAATCAGATGTCCGGGTCCTGGTGTACGGATACGTCGGCCACCGCACCAACACTGGAATCCCTGGACTGATAACCACACTAAATACCCTTAACACTATTTCTTCACATAGAATAATGATCAGAGTCCTGAGTTATACGGTAGAACCGAACTCTTATGATACCAATATGTCACGACCCATCCTCGGAACCCGTGTCGTGACTACCCCAAGCCCTCCTTCCATCGGCCTGGGGCTGGGGACTAGTACCAAAGGTGTAAATCCAGATAAAAGGGGAATAAATTGCCTTTATAATATAAACAAACACCACAGAGTAAGCAAGATGAAGTGAAAACTAAGTAAACTGGGTACAACTATATGTGCTGGAATGTAAATGGGCCAGAATACAAACCCAACTAAATTAAAGTACAACTGAAATGAAAGTACAACATTTGAAAAGTAAAGCAGCAATGTCGATCTGTCCACTTGAAATCCCACCTGATTGGTGGGTACAAATAGCCTCCTAAGCCCCTCGGGTCCAACCGTCCGCTCCGTGTACGTCCCGCTCAGTGGTCCATCTCCAAGTACCTACTTTCTATATAAGTCATAACCAAGATCAATGCTGTCTGTCATCCGCATCCAAAACAACATTGTGTAGGCATAGCCCGTGAATGGGTGAGTATAAGCTACTTAGTAGGGACCCCGAGACCCCCGAAGGTCTCCCAAAATCCAAAAAAGATAATCCACAAAGGAAAGATACAATCACGAAGTAACAACCAACTCTACTTAGGTATATTCCCATACATATACCAATGTCATCAATTCCAGCTTGGCTCCAACATTCGAGCCCAAGTTCGATCACGTCCACACAGGATAGTACAACCCAATCCACAGAGGAAAGAACAACTCATTCCACATAGGAAGGAAGTCAATCATATCGAAGATAATGATTGAAATTCAAGACTCAGCTCACATAGGTATACATCATTTTTAAAGCAAAAGGAGATGATCAGATGTAGTTACTGATTCATCTATCTGGGACCCACGTAGGATACTATACCAGCTAAGCTGTCGGACCCATGTAGGATACTACAACATAGGTCAATACTGTTGGACCCACGTAGGATACAAGTACAGTAGTCGTCACCGCCGAACCCACAGAGGATTCTTATATGGTTCTGGTCGTCGTCAAACCCACAGAGGATTCCAGTACGAAAGTCTTCACCATTGAACCCACGGAGGATTCCAGTACGATTGTCTTCGTCGTCGAACCCACAGAGGATTCCAGTACGAAAGTCTTCACTTTCGAACCCACGGAGGATTCCAGTATGAAAGTATTCACAGTCGAACCCACATAGGATTCCAGTACGAAAGTCATCACCATCAAACCCACAGAGGATTCCAGTACGGTTGTCATCGTCGTCGAACCCACAGTGGATTCTAGTATGAATGTCTTCACCGTCGAATCCACGGAGGATTCCAATACGGTTGTCATCGTCGTCGTAGACAGCTCTAGGGTTCCCGCACATAGCATGCTGATTTCTGGGGGGGGGTCTGCTCCACGAGCCAAGGGGTAGATACATCAACTGACACGTATTCTGTAGTTGATGTATCCAAATGTTCCGCCTCTTCGATAGGAACTCAATGTGACAGGCGACGCGTCAATCGGACGCCCAGTCTGAGAGTTAATGGCTTTTTCGTTCTAGGAGCCCGGTTGGTTTTTAAGTCAAAACAAACCCAAACATACCCCAACTGCGTCCAATCCTCTAGTGGAGGATTAAAAAAGTCTATCTCACTAAGAGGAATCCAACAAAGTCAACGACACGTCAATCGGACGTCCGGAGCTCAAGTTATAAACGTTTCTGCTCCGAGGGCCCGGTTGGTTTCGTGTTCGAACCAACCCGGTCGTACCCAAAGTTCTCTGATACCATGAGTGTAATATACCGAAATGACCGTCTCGATCCAAGGATTACATCACAACTAACGTTGCGTTGATCGGAGGTCTGTAGCCCATCTTACATACATTTAAATGAACATGTCTGGTTTGGGGGGGTTTTGGGCCAGGACCGACCCGGCCCAAGACCCCCTGGGTCGTCCCGAACCGGGTCGACCCGACCCGGGTCTGGGTTCGGCCCATCAGGGCGGGGCCCGGCCCGGCTGGCGCGACCTGACATAGCCAGCACGGGCGGCCCAGCCCGGCGCATGCTGCCCGGCCCGGCGCGGGCGGCCCAGCTCGGCTCAGGCGGCCCGGCCCAGTGCGGCCGGTCCAGCCGTCGCGGCCCGTCCAGGACAGCACGGGCACCGCGCGAGAATGGAAGGGGGGAACAACAACCCCCTTCAACGAAATGGAAGACCCGCGGGGGGTCCTCCCTACTGGGTTGACCGGGTGTTCAAACCCCAGGTTTTCCAGAATCTGGCCGGTCGTAACGGCCGGCTAGCGCACAAAGAGGGACCAGTTGGTCTCGCCCTCCATCGCACCGGCCTCTCCGGCCTCCCTCCCTTCCTCCGCCACGGCCAAAGGACGTGGCATTGGACCGACCGGCGTGGCGTGATGGCGTCGTGCCCCTCCGCCGCGACCCTGCTCTGGTCACGGCCTCTTCATGGTTCTCCGGCGCGGCGTGACGGTGCAACGCCCCTTCCCCGTGGCCCGACTCCGTTCGCGGTTTCGTTCGGCCTCAACAGCACGGCGCGACGGCGCCGAGCTTCTTCACCGTGATCCTCCTTGTTTCCACACGATGCCGTTGCACCACGCTGCCTTCGCTCGAGCCGCAACGAAATCAACAACAAAAGGGGGAGGATGGTCAGCCGTGTTCGTGTAGTCCGACCTCCTCCCGTTATAATGATAACAGGTGGCCTGAAATAATATATCGTCGTCAAGCAAACACAAATTTAATTCATTAAATTTTAACTCAAACCCCTACCTCGATGAAGTCGTTGAATGAGAATCGTCACGGGAAAAGGAGGTCGCGGAAGATGGCATCATGTAAGATGGCGTCGCGGAAGACGGCGTCGCGGAAGACGACGTCATATACGTCGTCGGTGCACGCCCAATGAAGTATGTGGTGCGTCGTCGTTCTTCGAAGAAGGCGTCTCTCACCGGCTACGGAGAGGAAAGGAGACGGTATGACGATCTCCCCTTTTTTTGATGGAGTTCTTCGTCGTAGACTTAGCGTTCTTCGCATTCTTCGATGAGGAAGAATAAGTCTTTCACAGCGCAAGAGTTCTCTCCTTGCTTCCGCACAACAAATCAACCCCCAATAAAATAAGACATTTTCTTATTTTATTCACACACACTAATGCCATTATTAAATTTGAAATTTTAAAATATCTCATTCAATTAATTAAATTAATTGAAGAGCCTTTAACGGTCCATTAAATTGTGAGAGTTGACTTGTCATTTAAAAAGAGGGCGCGGGTGTGTTACACAATTAAATGCACGAGGGAGGTGTTAAGGGATTTGAAGGGGTGGGGATCGTGTGGTCCCCACCTCACTATTATCCTACCAAAAGGAGTTAGGATGTAGTGGGCCCCACTCCAACATCCATGGATAGGTTAAAACTACTTAGAATAGAAAATAAAAATTGTAGAAAATATTTTTATTTCATTCCTTAGTTAACCCATTTTTTAATAACCTCACCCGAGTAAACTAAACTCCAGAAAAGGTGTTCCTAAGCAATTCCCGGTGCTGCAGTTTCATCGGTGCATTCAGATTGTTATTCCGAGAACCGGTTCAAAAGTTAGAAAAACATGCTCGTTAGTTCACTGAACATACCCGAGAAAAACTTCAAAAAATTATTCCGGGCACATCAGGCCTCAGAATCAGGTTCCATCAGAAACTGCGTACTTGTGAAATTCTAAAGAAATTAAGAAAAAAATTTCCTAGAAATTTCCGGGTCTTTACAAGAAGCATTGATGCTAAATCCATAGAACATCAAGGAATATTTGATGGATGTTTACGTCAAGATGAGATTGATTTCCTTTGTTCATATGAAGGAAGTTTATCTCCTTGGCTGGAATCATTTTCAAATTACTCTTATGATGAAGTCTCAGGTCCAGCAATTAGTGAAACCTTTCAGGAAACCAATTTCATAGAGACCAATCAATCTTCCTTCCCTAAATCTGATCAAGCCAATCTAGTAGTTGAAACTTCTACATGTGAGGAATAAATCCTATCTAAAACTTTAGAAAATAAAATTTATCTTGATCCAATGTCCCAATATTATGGTGAAATTGTGAACCAATATGATCCTAAAAAAAGGAAATTTCAGCCGCACTCAAGTATGCCTTCTTAGGGGACAATCAAACACATCCTTTTGTCATTTCTTCGTCTATTGAAGCCAATCATGAGAGTATGGTTCTATACGTCCTTAGGAAACATATGAAATCCATTAGTTGGACCCTGTCTATTATTCCTGGGATTAACCCACTTATCGGGACTCATAGGATTATTCTAGAATCTAATTCAAATCCATGTCGTCAACCTCAATGTCGACTCAATCCTAATATCATGGAAGTAGTTAGAAAAGAACTTTTGAAATTGTTAAAAGCTGGTATCATATATCCCATAGCTATGAGTGAGTGGGTCAGCCCAATCCAAGTAGTTCCCAAGAAGGAATAAATCATAGTGATAACCAATGATATTGGACAGATTAATCCAACAATGGTGAGTAGTGGTTGGAGAGTCCACATTGACTATAGGAAGCTAAAATAATTCACCAAGAAGGACCATTTCCCCTTACCATTCGTTGAACAAGTCCTTAAAAGAGTTCCAGGTCATGCCATCTACTATTTCGTAGATGGGTAATCAGGGTATAATCAAATTTAGTTCTCCCTAGAGGATCAAGGGAAGACTACATTCACATGTCCATTCATCACCTTTTCTTTTAAACGCATGCCCTTTGGGTTATGCAATGCCCCTGGAACCTTCCAACGGTGCATGAAGAGAATATTCTCGGACATGGTAGGGGATTTTATAGAGGTATTCATGGATGACTTCTCTGTGTTTGGGGATACATTAGAGGGATGTCTGTGAAATGTGGAGAGAGTCTTGTCAAGATGTGAAGAAAATAATCTAGTCCTAAACTTGGAAAAATGCCATTTCATGGATAAAGAGGGACTAGTTATAGGCCATCTAGACTTAGGTAGGGGTATTGAAGTTGATAAAGCCAAAGTTGACATCATTCTTCACCTTCCATCACACAAAAATGTCTAGGAAGTGAGGTCTTTTTAGGACATGCTGGTTTTTATAGACGATTCATCATGGAATTTAGTTCAATCTCTCATCCCCTTTGTGCTCTCCTAGTAAAGGATGCTACATTTGTTAGGATAGAAACCTGTAAGGGTTCATTCTAAACCCTCAAATCCCCTCTCACCTCTCCTCCCATTATGAAATATCCAAATTGGAACCTTCCTTTCGAACTTATGTGTGATTCCAGTGATTTGCTGTAGGATCTTTGTTAGGACAACGTTGTGATAAAACTCCTTATTTCATTTCTTATGCAAGAAAATCCTTAAATGTTGCCCAAATCAACCACACCACCAATGAAAAGGAGTTACTTTCTATTGTTTTTTCCTTAGAGAAGTTTAGTTCCTACCTCTTAGGACCCCCATCACTGTGTTCACTGACCATTCTGCACTAAAATACCTCTTCCAAAAACAAGATGCTAAGGCTTGAATGATTAGGTTTTTCCTTCTCTTACAAGAATTTGAACTCACAATCAAAGATAAAAAGGGCGTTGAAAATGTTGTAGCTTATCACCTCTCTATGATTGAATTAAAAGACAACTCAAATCACCTTTCTTTATCTGATTCATTCCCTGATGAACACCTATACACTATGAATGACTGCCCTTGGTATGCCGACATAGCCAATTTCATAGTTACAGGAGTCATTCCAAAATTTTTAGGGACTCAACCTTGAAGGAAATTACTTTCTCATGATAGGATCTATGTGTTTGATGATCCATACCGTAATAAGTTCTGCCCTGACCAAGTCATTAGGAGGTGTGCCCCAGAGTCTGAACAAAGGTCCATCATTAAATTCTGTCATAGTGAGGCATGTGGTGGTCACATTTCCTCTATGAAAACATATTCTAAGATTCTTAAATGTGGTCTCTTTTGGCCCACCTTCTCAAGGGACTCCTACACATTTTGTCAAAGCTGTCCTAGGTGTCAACAAGTTGGGTCCATCACAGAAAGGAATCAAATGCCACTCACTCTCATCTTAGTTATTGAAATATTTGACTGTTGGGGAATTGATTTCATGGGTCCCTTCTTATACTCAAGGGGATATATTTACATTCTCTTAGCTATCGATTATGTCTCCAAATGGGTTGAGGCCATTCCTACAAAATCCAATGATCATCAAACTATGATTAGATTTCTCATGGAAAACATCTTGTCTTGATTTGGAATTCCTAGTGCTATCATTAGTGATCGTGGAACTCATTTTTTCAATCATCAATTCTCATCACCCATGGAAAATATGGAATTTCTCACAAAGTGTCCATTGCATACCACCCACAGACGAATGGTCAAGCTGAGTTATCCAATCGTGAAATCAAAAAAATTCTTGATAAAACTGTCAATCCTTCTAGTATGATTGGTATGAGAAACTCTTGGATGCTCTTTGGGAATATCATAAAACATTCAAAACCATCCTAATAATTTCACCATATAGGTTGGTTTATGGAAAATTATGCCATTTACCTATTGAAATTGAGCATAAGGACATTTGGGAAATTAATAAAATGAATTATGACCTCTCATTGGCCAGAAAAAAAAATAAATTAGATCTCAATGAACTGAAGGAACTATGGATTGAGGCATAAGAAAATTCAAGGATCAATAAATCTAGAGTTCAAGCCGACCAATCTAGTAATTTCAAGGTCAAACATTTTGAACCGGAAAAACTTGTGCTTTTGTATAGTTCAAAACATCATTTACAACCAAGAAAGTTGATCTCTAGATGGTCAGGTCCATACATAGTGAATAAGGTATAACCCCATGGGGCTATTGAAATTAAAGATCCCACCAATGGTCAAACATTAAATTTAATGGTCATAGAGTCAAACCATTCATAGAACCATTCCAAAAACATGAAGTTGATGAAGAATTGTGTGAACCTACCTTAGATGATGAAAATAATTAATAAATTAGGGGTCCATGTTTGGCTAACGTCATTAAGCAAAGCACTGCATTGTAGGAAACCCATGGTTTTCATGTTTCCTATCATTTTTTTTAATAAAATTTATATTTTAAATAGAATTAATTAATAATTTTTAAATTTCAAAAAATATATAGACTATTGACATGTTCTTCTATTATGAGTATGGATGGGTATGAAAGGAGAGCACCCTATTCATCCATGTCACGTGGTTTGATCCTTGAGTAATTCCTAACCAATAAATTTAAAATAAGGCAATGTATCATTTGTTTGATTTAAAAAAACAAAAAAAACCTGGAGAAACATAAAAATGATGATACTTGGAATTATATAAGTTGTTGTGTTGATGGTTTTTTTTGGATTGTTATTCTTTGTATGGTTTAAGTAATATTTTGGGTGATACATGTTCAATCATGGAGGTCCCTACATCCCCCAAGAGACCAGAGGACTAATTTTAAGTAGTAAGAATTTCAACTTCAACCACCAGGTGACTTTATTCTATGATCCTCATTTTCAATTTCCATTTTGAACATTCATTCTATACCTCTAACCCCTTCTAATTTTTTTTCTTTAAACACTGGGGACAGTGTTATTTTATGTTGGGGGGGAGGGGGAAGATAAAATAAAAAATGATTTTGTCTAAAAAAAATGAATGATTTGAAAAAAAATGTGTAAATGGAAAGAAAAATTCCTCTAACTATGAACATGGTAATACACATTAAACACTCTGAAACTGAATATAAAATAATTTAGCATGCCCTGATTCTGATTTTAATCCTTGTATAATTTCATGATTATAGATTTTGGAATGTGTGGCTATCCAATGTGATATTTCATCGTTTATATTTTCATCCAAATAAAAAAATATCACAATGCACATCCATTGGATAGTGGGGTATTGGTTTGAGTTCATGGGGTCCCCAAAATAAATAGTATTGGTTTGGTGATCAATTTTGTTTTAATACGAGTATTCAATAAAATAAAATAAAATAAAATAATAAATTTTGGCGTAGAGTAATGAAATAACCTAATGCGTGGCTTTCGACACATGGGGATCGTGACTCCCTAGTTGTCTGGCCAAGAGTTAGTAATTTTTTCACTATTTTTGGTAATTTGAATTTTTTTTGACTTATTTAACTCGAGATGATGCCTGAGTATGTGTGATTCACTTTATTCCCTAGGGTATTTGAGCCTGGGAGTCATCTGCAAAGTCTCGCTATAGGGGTTGACTCTTTTTAGTGCAATTTAAATTATGATGGAATAATTACAAAAACAATAAAAAACAAAAAAACAAAAAAAAATAATAAAATATTTTTTTTGAATACTAATATTAATATTGAAATGTGATTCCACCTAGTGCTTCCTTCATTTACCCCTTGAATAAATATTAACCCCCATGTCTATTGTGATTCACAACACATCCTCATACTTAATTGATATTGGATGAAATAAGGCAATGAATTTGAACAAAGGAATGGTCTTGGGATTTGGATCTACTTATGAAACTCTCTCATGTTAAAATATTTTGATGGGTTTCATGATTGTTTGGTATAAGGGTTTTTGGTTATCATTGTGTATTAAAATGTTTTTGGAAAAGGGAATTTGAATTTCATATTGTTGAGATATATTTTGCTCGGGACTAGCAAAACTCAAGTTGGGGGTGTGATTATCCACTAAATGAGGATAATATTCATTATTAATACATATAATATTCATGTTATTTATTATTCATAAAAACCTTTTTAGTGCATTTTACACTTTGAACATCATTTCACATTATGATTGTAATACCTATTTAAAATGCATTATTATGTGGTACATTTTTAACAACATTTAAAGTACTCAATGATTCATCTGACTTTAATGAATGTAATTATCCATATTTCAATTTTATATTTTTTTAAATTTAACTGCACTTCAATATGATCATGCTTAATTTAGGGATCAATGGAGAATTCATGGAAGATGTTGAGGATATTTTGTGATGAAAGGAAATAATTTTCGAGAAGTCATATTGGACACCTGCCCACTGATGATAATTTGGGGGAAAACATACAAACCCAATGAATCCCAATTTTCGAATTATGATATAAGACATATATAGGAACAAATTATTCCTCAGGAGCCAGTACTAATTCGGCTTCCGTTGTGGTAATTTAGGTGTCCCAATTTAGAGATAAAATTCAGGGCCCGATTCTGGATCCCAGAAAAACAGCCCACTAATATAATAATATCTCCGAGTCTACAACTCCAAATGGTCCAAAAGTTTACAGGAGATTAGAAAAACACCATGGGATCCATTTTATTCTTCTATGTACCACTCTAATTCTGCCATCTAAAATGTCTTCCAAACACTTCTGTTCATTGGATGAAAGCTGGCTGCCACCTCGGGTCAAGTGTGGAAAATTCCAAGTTCCACAAGCTTTCCACCACACTAGGCCTACCATAATCAAGTGGGATGCTTTGTACTATTGGTGTCTCTACCCAAGGCTTCCCAAATTTCTATTTAAGGTAGTTTTGGTGGAGGAATTTAACATATTTTAGCTTTGTTTTCATCTTAATGTTATGCTTCCAATTAGTCTTTGTAACGTTCTTCATTCACATGTAAGTTGTTTTAATTCATCATAATTTCTTAATAAAAGTTCTTCTTCTCCTATTATTCTGTTTTTCTCTATCTCACTTTGATACCATTGCCTCTAGGTGTGAATTTATTCACACCAAATCTTGTGAAATTATTTACACAACAGTCAAGTGATCATTTTATTTTTATTATTTTCTTTACTTCTCCATTTCCTCCCTCATGAGTCTACTTTCTCCTTCGATTGAAACCATAGAATAAATGGAGGGCTATCCCACTTATGGATTGATCCAAGAGAGTAGAAAGGGGCTGGATTGGATTTTTTTTATCATCCCATTAATGTCTAATCACTTCTTTTAATTGATATTTTTATCTGATGATTTTTAAACTCCATCGTCCTTGTTGAATTTAAGGCCACACACTTTAAGTGATAATACGAAACATTACCATGAAATGCTGAAAAATTTGACACTTAAAGTGTATAGGTGATTAGTATTAATGTGTGTAGGGATTAAACCAGTAAGTGAGGATGTTGTTTGATCTTCTTAAAAGAACCCATCTCAAATATTAGAAATTTAAATAATTGAAAATCAATTTCATCCAATCCACCCTGATTGATAACCTAGGATAAACTCATTATTTTAAATTGAATTCAATTAAATATATTAGTGATCCCATAGAACCATATAAAATCAACCCATGTTGGCCACTTCATAGCCAAAAACATTTTTTAGAATGTGCGTGTCTATAGGTTACTTCTTAGGTCCCTATGGATTCGACAACCAAAGCTAGACTACAAAGACTGTTCTAACTTCATATCTTGGGTAAATTTGAGCGTGAATCAGTAAAACACATTTCATAGTTCACTTACATGTACAAAAATTCATTGAAATGCTGCATAAAAGTCAGGAGTTGATCCAACTAATATAAGGGTGACATGAAATTGTGCAATTACAACTTTGTATATGAAATGATACTTTCTTAGAAGTGAAAAAGTAATAATATAATAAATCTATTGTCACATAAAATGAAAATCATGAAATGATTGATGTATTTTCTAACTCTTGCATTAAATTTCTGAAAATAGATTATAAACATTTTTTATAAAAGATTTTCTAAGTACATACATAATTATTCCATGTGAATTTATTACCATTATCATTAGTAAAAGGTTTTTAACCAATGATATTGTTCTAGTAGAATAATTACACGGTTAGTTAAATACTAAGCACATATTGAGGGAATACATAATACAAGACAATTATAACATTCTGTTGGGGCCTCATTCCATGACCATACAATGTCATTCTATCATGGCCTTGTTCCAAGACCATAGTTTGTCTCACGATACCTACTGATGCATAAAGAGGATATAGTGGGCCTCACCCTTCAAATAATAAGTCTTAGACATTCATCATATGTCTAATATGTCTATAAATCAAAGTGTCTCATACAACTTTGATTTATTATATTATGTCTTATATTTTAAGTGTACCATAACAATTTGAATAATTAAATTATGTTTTTTATTCAATGTGTCCCACAACACTTTTAATATTTAAATTTTTAATCCATAAGGAATCATAAGAGATAAATTTAATTTCTTCATATACTATCTATATTCATAAATAAAGATAATCATGAATCAACTATAAACATTAATATCAAAACTACATGGCTTGTAAATTATACTTTATGATATGGATATCTCAAATTTATCAATGATGTGCATGGAAATATAGACATACTTTTGTACATGTGATGACAACTGGTGCACATAAAATAATATATTGTATGTGTTTATAGAATAATAACTCTTAAATTTGAAACCCCTTATTTTGTGAAATTAAACATTAAATATACAAAAATACATGTTTTTTAATTTAAGATAGTATCATTAATGAGTAAACAATACCCTAATGAATGGAAGTGTCAACATATTAAATCATAAACATTGATAACTATGATTGTTCATTGTGGAAGATTCATCGTGAATTAATATAAAATATTTATAAATATAATACATTCATTTCATATGAGGTATTGAAACATAAGAAAATATTTCAACTCACTTCACTAATCTTGTGATATAACGTTATATACCCTCCATTTATAAGTTTTGATATTATATTATTTTATTTATACACAAATTTATGTCTTTATGAATGTACATGTATATATTAAACAAAATATAATTCTATGTTTTTATCGTAAAATTATTAATTGATATGCATACTTGTAGTGTTAATTGTAATAACAATGTGATGACCTCTTAAAAAATTTTGGAACAAAAGAATAAAACAATTTTTTTTATTGTTTTCTAATATAAAATTATATTTTTCATACTTATATATATACATGGGGATTAGAAAAAAATAATTAAAAATATATTTATAAGGACATGGATCACCATTAAAAATAATTTCTTATATTAAGAATAAATTTAGCTTAATTGAATTAGGATTAAAAACATTATACACATATATATACTTATACATATATTCATTAGTTTAGAAACTCAATACCACTTATTATAAAACCCTTTTACATGTAATAAATGCATAAAAACATCAGTTATTTACTGATAATTATAACTTGAAAACCCCATAATAAATTAGGTTTTGGAAAGTATATAAACTTTTGTATACAAAAAGTGTATACAAGGGATTTTCATAGCCAAAAAAGGTTTGATAAATCCTTACAAGTATCATACACTTCAAAACATTACAACATCACAAATATCAATTATATGAAAACCTATTTCAGACTAGAATATATATATATATATACATATATCCTTATATACATTATTTGCATATATGGGTTTTTAATATCAATATAGAAGCTAAAATAACACTTACATGAATTTTATAATAAAATAAAATAATTTAAATACCTATAATCATCATTTGATAATTATAAAATATAATAGGTTGGGTATTTATATATAAACGTATTTACACATATAAGTATATATGGGCTAATAAAAAAATCAAAAAAACCATTATATATCTCAAAAACGATGTTGAAACAAGATGAAGTCGAAGAAGAGTAGGGAGGACGAAACTCATAGGGTTAAGTGTAAAAAATGGGTTTACATACACAGGTTATATATTTTTTATATACTATGGCGCAATATAAAAATTCAAACAAAGAGGCCTAATTAAAACTGAATCCAACTATTTAGACAAAAAATCATGAATAGTGTAAGCATTGAATAAATATGTCACTAATAATATATATATATATATGTTGTTGAAAACATAGATGATACACCAAAGAGGTTTATATTAAACTACTATACCCTTGGTGAACTTTGGGAAAGATTAGAAGGGTTTGTTCTGAAGAAAGTGATAGAAAGGCTCATGGTAGGAGGAAGAAATAGTGGAGAAGGATTGGGAGACGTCGACTGGTGTGGCGTGAGAAAGAAGAAGAATAATGGAATAAGAAGAGGAAGAAGATGGTAGCCCATGATTAATAAATCCTGATTGGATGGCTAAGGTGGATTCTGCGATTTTAAAAACATATGGATGATCGAGATTATAATGTGTCATTGATTGGATGGTTGCATGGAAACTGTGAGATTTAAAAGTGATATGTGGTTGATATCAAACATGTATGGATCCAACAGTTGATAAAAGTCATGGAAAAGGGAGTAGAATTTGATTTCATTGGTTAGGATAGATAAGACGGTTGAGATCTCGCACGGTGACATCGAACGACCTGGATTAGAATTCCTATAAAAAAATCACCCCACATCAAAATGGGAGATGTTTTGGGACAACTTTATATTACTCTACGCCACTTCCATTACTTCGATGACACAAACACACACACTGTGGGATCCTTACACACAGGACCCCCACCCGCGGGCCTTAGCCCACCATTACTCATGTCGGTGCATGACACGCCGCACCCCCTATGTGTGCCTGATCAGGCCCTACATACGGGCCCGAGCGCAACTCAGCATGCGCTATGCGTGCACTATGCCTATCTAAGGTTACCAAAGTGAGATGCCCAATGACCTTCAGGGCGTGACCATTAAATTATACCCTCAGTTGGATGGGTAATGACCGAATTTTTTTATCAAAAACAAAACTTCATTAAACACAAGATCATATATAATATATAAATTATTTTTTAAAAAAGAACCTATTTATTAATTTCAATATATATATTTTTCTTATGGTTAAAAAAATTTTAAATACCATTATTTTCATATGTTTGTATAAATTTGGAGGTTTAAAACATTATAAGTTCAAAATCCAAATACACATTAATTAAAACCAGTTTGTTATATTTTTAAATTTTTGTTCATTTCAAATTTAACCTCATGGTTATTATATATATTTTTTAAATATAAATATAAAATATACCGTTAATTAAAACAACATAATTGCTTAACCAAGGATATAACATTAAAATATTTAAATCATTTTAAAACATTTAAAATTATTAAAATACTAATATACTTAGAATACTTAAAAGAATAAAAATACTTAAAAGACATAATAGTTATAAAACTTTTATGGCCGTTACCAAAACCAATAGTCACCTAATGACCCCAACGACTAAAAATGGTCATATTTATCTTCATGTAATTATAAATACATGTTTAGGGTGTTCTAAAATATAAAAAAATATTTCTTTATAATAATGGTGCTCTACATCCCCCTAATTCTTCGTCTTGTTTAAATAGTTCTTTCTGTATTATTTTTCATTGTGACAGGCCCTAAGGTTATTCACTACTTTCTTGGTCAGTTTTTTGTGTTTGGTGGTATATTTGTGGTCTTGATAGGCCCTCTAGTTGGTGTTTTAGGTTTTTCATGGTCTTTTTTCCTTATTTCAATGTAACGGTTCTGTATTTCTATTGAATAAAATAATTATTATTTTCATTCTGCAAAAATTAATTTTGGATTCCACCAATATTAAACAAAAATATAATAATAATAATTCTAATAACTTACAAGATATTATTATTAAAAATATTAATAAGTAAGGGGGAATCACAAGGAACATGTTTTGAGAGGTGTGAAGAGAATAGGGAGTTATGGGGGGTTTTATAGTGGAGGAGAGGGGTGATTTGTAAATATGTTACTCATTACTTTATTATTTCCCTCAAGAAAACCAACAATGTTGATTCTTGTGACACATAATAGTAGTAAGTGCATATTACTTATAACCAAGTGTTATTACATTATCCATGATGCTAGGAATGGTGAATTTAACTTATAATGTATATATATGGTAAATTATTTTATTTTACTATATGTAAAAAATACGAGTATTTCAAAAAAATCCAAAAAATCACCCTAACCATTTTTCGACGTTTACAATTCAAAAATGAATACATTTTTTGGAAATAATTTTATACACAATATTAATTTAATTTTTTTTAAAAATATCATAATTTATTCATAAAATAATAATTATAAAACAATAATTCATTTTATATCACATTGAAAAATTAATCAAGATCCAATTATCTTATAACCTTAAGACAAAAAAATAATAATATGATTTAATATTTATAAGGGTCATATTACTATTCATATTACTATTTATAAGGGAATGTTAATATTCACAAAAAAAATATAATATTTTTCATTTCAGACTCTAAATATATTTTTGAACGCAACCGTGTATGTCTGTTTTTTGAAATTCAAATCATGGAGATATAAAAATTATGTTTACTGGCTAGGTTATAATGAATTGGTTTTTTGTGCGGACACAGTGATTCATGTATTTATTTAGAAATCCATGGGGTGTAACATTCTTCCCTCAGAAAAATTAATTCCTTGAAATTACTATAACGCTACCTCAGAAAACCATTTGGGTAGTTCTTCATCATAAGTTCCTCATGCGCCCATGTTGCATCTTCAATTTTATGATTTTTCCAATGTAAAATTACTAGTCATGTTATCTGATTCCTCAATGCCTTTTATTTAGTGTCCGAAATCTGGATATTCTCTTCACATTAAGACAGTTAATCTTCAAATTCTATACCTTCGGAAGCGAGGACATGCATTGGGTCTTGCATGTACTTTCTCAACAATGAGACATAGAACACATTGTGTACTTCAGATAGGTTAGGTGGCATAACCAAACAATATTCAACAGCTCTAATTCTCTCCAGAATTCCAAAAGGGACTATATAGATAGGGTTCATTTTCCCTATCTTCCCAAATCGTATGACACCCTTCCATGGATATACTTTTGGGAAATCATGATCTCCCACTTGAAATTCCAAATCCATCATTTGATTATCAACATAGATTATTTGTCTTCATTGAGATTCATTGTTATGGGTTGGAAAACCCTTTACATTCTTTATTTTTTTCTCCACAAGCTCTGGTCCCACTCGATTCATTTTACCAACTTCATCCCAACATGTTGGTTTACATAATCTCTTTCCAATCTATTCTTTATATGGTGCCATTTGAATTCTTTAATAGAAACAATTATTGTAGGATAACTCCACCAAGGGTAAATATTGATCCCACATATCATGAAAGTTGAGTGAGGATGATCTCAACATGGCTTATAATGTTTGTATTTTCTTTTTTGATTTCCCATCAGTTTGAGGATGATAAGAAGTACTCAAACAAAGCTTAATATCCACATATTTCTGAATAATTTTCCATAATTTGGATGTAAATCGTGGATTGCAATCTAACACTATTGAAATAGGTTCTATATGAAGTCTTACAACATCATTGATATAGATTCACGCATGGAACTCTAGAGAAAAATCCTCCCTTATAGTGATCAAATGTGCAGATTTCATATGTCGATCCTCAATTTCCCACATTACATCATTCTTTCTGGGAGTTTTGTGTAATGTAGTGACAGAATCCATGGTGATGTCATCCCATTTTCTTGTAGGAATAGGTAGAGGTTTCATGACTCATCTAGGATGTTATCTTTAATCATTCACTTGTTGGAATACTAAATATCTTGATATATAATCAGTAATTTCCCACATCATGTTGTCCCACCAGAAATGTTCCTTCAAATCTATATACATCTTAGTGCTACTGGGATGTATAGAGAAATTTAAACTATAGTAATCATCCAATAACTTTCTTTTTTACTCAGGTATAGATAAAACACTAAGTGTCTTCCCATATTTCAGAACTCCATATTCAAACATGATGTTATCCAACATCCCATCATTCACACCTTTACTTTTATTTTGTTGATTCTCATCATCAGAATAAGAATTTTTAATCCTTTCCAACAGAGATAGTTGGGAAACCTAATGAAAATTTATTGGTGTTTCACCTACTCTGATAATTCCCATATCCATATTTACTACATCAATAAACATAGGATCTCTTTAAATCATCATTGTGTTTAGGACTCTATGATCCTTCCTGCTCATCAGAACTCCATCTTCAAACATGAAGTCATGCAACTTTCCACCATTCAGACCTTTAATTTTATTTTGTTTATTCTCATCATCAGACTAATAAGTTTTAATCCTTTCCAACAGAGATGGTTGGGAAACCAAATGAAAACATAGTGATGTTTCACCTTCTCGGATAATTCCCATATCCATATTTACTACATCAATAAACATAGGATCCCTTTAAATCTCAATTTTGTTTAGGACTATATGATCCTTCCTACTCAATGCATCAGCTACCTTATTTACCATTCTAGGGTGGTAGTGTATGGAACCATCATAATACATTAGTAGTTCAAGTTAGCTCCTTTTCCTCATGTTGAGTTCTTTCTGTGAGAAGATATATTTCAATCTCTTATGATTGTATATATCTAACACATTTCTCCATAGAGACAATGTATCCATATCATTAGGGAAATGATAACAGTATCTAACTCAAGATCACGAGTATGATAGTTTTTTCCATGAATTTTTAAATTTCATGATGCATAGGTAATAACTCTATCATACTGTATAAGGACATAACCAATTCATTTCATTGGTGCATCACTATAGTTCACAAACCCATCATTCCCCAATGGTAGTGTATGAATCATATAATTCACTAATCTCCTCTTCAATTCCTCAAAACATTCCTCACATTCTTTTTTCTATATGAAGTAAACCCCTTTATGTGGATGCTTGGTCATTGGGTTGGCTAAATGGGTGAAGTTATGAATGAAACACCGATATTAACCTACTAAACAAATAAAACTACATACCCCAGTTATGTTTGTTGGATTATGACATTATTGAACAACCTTTGTTTTCCCAGGTTCAATGGATATTCAATCAATAGAGATAATGTGGCCATGAAAGGAAATTGATTGAATCCAAAATTCAAACATGATAAATTTCTGAAATAATTCATTTCTTCTAAGAGTCTTTAGAATAATGTGTAGTTAATTATCATGATCTTTGTAGCTTTTGTAGTATACCAAGAAATAATCAATAACTAACACCAAAAATTCATCAAGATATTCCATAAAACCCCTATTCAATAGATCCATGAAGAGAGAGGTTGGATTATTCAGTAAAAAGGCATTACTATAAACTCGTAATGCTCATACCGGGTTCGAAACAATATCTCTGGAATTTCTTCCTCCCTTACTCAAAACATATGATATCTAAATCGAAGTCAAATCATCAAAAAATATTGGGCTCTATAATGTTGATAAAATAAATCATCAATGTGAGGCATGGGATACTTGTTCTATATTATTATGGAATTGATCTCTTTGTAGTCAATGCACAAAATCATAGATCCATCTTTCTTCTTAACAAAAAGGATAGGGGATCCCCATGAAGAAACACTAGAGAGAATAAATCATTTATCACTAAATTCCTCTTGTTTTTTCTTTAATTATAAAAATTCCACAGTTTCCATTCTATTAGGTGTCTTTGATATGGGCCATGAATCAGGAATTAGGTCAATGGAAAACCTAATTTTTTTTATCAAGAGGAGGTCTAGGTTAATCCTTTGGAAACACATCAACATATTATTACAAAATAGGTACATCCTATATTAGAACATTACATTCCTCTCCCATATTTATTACATTCCCTTACTCCATAATAATTTAATTTAGTAGAGCTACTGGGGGTGGATCTAGATGAGAATCATATGGTGATGTTTTTTCTATAAAGATATGTAATTCCACATCATCCTCAAAAATTTTAACACCCTAATTCTTTCAATAAAATTTCTCATCATTGTTTGAAATTAAATCCATATAGATGAATATATCAAATTAAATCAGGGATATGAAAATCAAATCAGAAAAAATATCATGTTTATATGAAATAATGGGGAATTCCTGACACAACATTGTTGCAATTATACTTCTTTTAAGATTTTTGACTAACAACTCCCTTTTTAAATAAAATTATAAATATCCAATGTTCAAGGAAAACTAGGAAGATATGAAATAATTTGAAGATCTAGAATCAAATAAATCATTGGATAGTCTTGATGAAACTATTAAATTACCTGCCACCACATCATTAGGATCTTCAATATCAGCAGTTGTGATCACATGAGCTTGTACTTGCTCCCTTGTACTTTTATAAGGAATGTTTCCTTGACCATTTGGAAATTAATTATCATAGATCCCCATTTACCTAAAATTATATAATTTAACATTAATTTCTTCTTTCATTCCCTTAAAATCAACCACATGATGGCCTTTCTTTTCAAACTTTTAGAACACCCCATTTTTTAAACAGGCACCATGGTGTTTCCTTACACAATTTAAATAGTGTGGGAAGTAAACTCTTACCTTATTTATCATTTAATTATTTTATTTTCTAGATTTTTCAGAATCCCGCTACTTCTTTTGACTTCTTTGAAATTCATCAGACTTTGAGAAATCCTTTTCTATCTTGATAACACATGAGACTATGTCTTTGTATGATGAGAATGTTTGGCAGACTTGTTCCCATTGAAGGAATGGATTTGGGAAATCATGTAATCTATTAGTCTTGATCCTTGAATGACTTATATAGTCCAAATATTTCCTTTCTATCCTTGTAAAGTTATATTCATACTTTGCAACATTCTCATCATCCTTTTGCCTCATATTCAGAAAATGTCAATCCATATTGTCTTCTTGTTCACAAGGAATGTATTTCTCTAAGAAATTTTATTTAAATTTACTCCATTCCATGTTTTCTATTTCCTTATCCTCCTTTTTTTAATTAGTGACAACCATTGATCATCATATCCTGATAGACGATAAATTTCCATGACAACCTTCTCCCTTTTGTTACTTCCAAAAGCGATAAATACCTGCCCTAAAGAAATTATCCACTACTCTACTATGAATGGGTTTTTAGTCCCATTAAATGATGGCGGATGTTTTCTCCTAAAGTGATCTTACATAGACCCTCCAAATTGTGTATCCAAATTCTCTATTTATTTATTTTAATGGTTCATAACCCGATTAAGTTGTCCCAATATAGTTATAAGTTGGTCCGCAATAGTTGAAGCTCCAAAGAAAATATCCTTATCTTTTATAGGAGTGCAATCTCTACATGGGATACACGTGTTAATGAGATTTCCATTCTTTCCAATAGTCACAATTTTTAAACAATTGCATACATTGTATTAGGTTATGAATCACACTATATAATCTCAACTTAACAAAATAAATAGCATAAATTGAAATCTTATGAAAGGATAATCCCATAATTATAAACACGGTGTTCTTGATAAAAAATTTTATATTTATATACTTCATAATGGACTATAATGAAAATGTGAATTACCATTAGAATATCCCCTAATATTGTCAAACTAGGTGTGCAGTAAGGCCTTTTACCATGCACCAGGATACCCCAGGTCAAGCACGAAACTCCTTGTCATAGTTTTAACTCCTAGGTACATATGTGTTAGAACCATGTCCACAAGTAGTATCCAGCCATGGATTTCTTTTATATAATGATCCAAATAATCAATTTCTTAACAAAATTCTATGATGTTCTTGTATGTTTATCCTCAAATACTATCTTAGGGGTTTCTTCCCTAATATATTTTTTCATGATCTAGTTTACAATTTTTTTACTAAAATTCCTTTGATACCAACTATAAAGACTCGACCCCAGTCACCCAAATCTGGTGCCTTATTACATTAATTTGGAATAATTACAAGAAATTTTTAACTCGAAGGAATGGATTGTTTTGTAAATTTGGAAATCCAAATACATACATAAGTTCAACATTAACACTTGAAATGAAAAACAATATAAAATTTACACTGGGACATCCACCACTCTATGGTAATCCCTATAAGGAAATCACAATATACCTCTTCAGGTCCAGGAATAAATGAGATATTATAAGGGGTGAGCTAATATGATTAGTAAGGGTAAGAAATATAGTTGAAGATATCATAAACATAAACATTAGGAATTGTGAATAATTGAAAACTCATGACTATAAAACAAATAAACTTGAACACATTATGGCAGGAATATAAGCTGAGTAATTATATCTATAATAAAACATATTTATGTATATTGTACTAGTCGAATAACATCATGAACTATGAATTTTTATACTCATATTGAGGGATATATATATAACAGGCATTCAGAAACATATCATCAAAGCCTTGTCCAATAAATCTAAAAAATGATTATGCCCTTGGAAAAAACCATATCTAAACATTCAGAGTAAATTGGTGAATGGTTTTAATATAGAACAAACATAGTAAAACTAATCAAAAACCATTAAATTAAATATTTCATATGATATCATAAATATTAATCCAAATAATACATCATAATCAACTAGTGTTTTTATATAGATGGAGGTTGTTTTATAAAATCATCGAGTAATTATTTAGATAAATAATTTTTTACTGTGAAAAGAAGAGATATTTTGGAGAAGTTTTTGATTAAAAATAGAAATGAAGTAAGTTAGTATTTTCATAATAAAATAAGTTATTTTAATAATATAATGGTCTCTAAAAACATACTATAGAGTGCCCTTGAAAATATATAAAAATTTGAAATATTCCCTTTAGACGGGCTTGTATTTTGGGACGAATTATTGAACAATCTTTTGAAAACATATAAGTCCCCATAATTTAATGTAGGACTATGGTTGGTACACATATACAGAACATTCACAAAGAATTTATTAAGAGTAAATATTAATGAATAATAATTTAATTGAGGTAAGTAGATAATAAAATTAACCTGATTGAAAATAGAGTTTAAGTTGGAAAACCCTCACCATATGATTGAATGTGTTCATCACTTTATCATAAGGATCTGAATAATAAAATTAAGGTTTGTAAATTAATAATTCCAAAACCTATCCTATATGTAACTAATTTATTATAATCTTATTAGGTTTATTTGTGGCCATTTGTTGGGTTATGAGATTCAATTTCATTGTTTGGGAGTGTTTTTTTCTTTGGTTTTCATGATCGGTTTACTAAAATTCATCTATGAATAAAAATGTATAATGAGAATGGCTGTCCAGAATAGATGTTTTATGTTATTAGTGAACAACCTGTATATTAAATGGTTATAAAATTTTATTTGGTTACCAGGAGTGAAGATGAATCATTATATAAAACATTAATGACAATTGTTTGGGTTAGTTGGAGGTTTTTTATCACAACTAACTCATTTAAATTTATAAGTTAATATCATGTGTAAAAAAGGATTTCATAACAATAAATAAGTAATAATAAATATATTATAGTCTATTTCAACCATAAAAATGGTTTCATGACTAGAATTCAACACAATAATATAAATTTAAAACACGTCATCCTTGAATGTGATAAATTAGCACATATCGGATAGTGTTTTCATTTCTAGTATAAGAAAGGAGAAATAAGTGATGATGAAGAATTATTAATTTATAAAAACAAAATTTAAATAAATTTTTTTCTAGATTCATCATAAAATTTGTATGAATTTTATTGAGGAAATAAATAGAAAAGAGTAAATTGAAATTAATGAAATGAAAATAAGAATTTACCTCTAGAAGTTATCTTCTTTGAGAGCCTTTTCAGGGGAGAGGTTTTGTTATTTTTATGATACCAATGTATTATAGACATGGGAGAGGATCTTTAAAGGATATCTGACAAGAATTTAGACATGTAACAATGCCTTATAGGTTTGAAGAGAAGAGGGAGTGATGGGTGGTTTTAGAGTGGAGGAGCGGGGTGATTTGTGAATATCTTATTCATTATTTTATTATTTCCCTCAAGACAACTAGTAGTGTCAATTCATGTGACCCATAATAGTAATAAGTTCATGTGAGTTCAAAAAAAGTTTTCTTAAATCATCCATGATTCTAGGAATAGTGAATTTAACTAATAACATAGTTATATAGGTATATATATAGGGTAAATTACCATATTTTAATATTCATAAAAAATTCGATAATTTCAAAAAAATCCGAGAAATTCACCCTAACCCTTTTTTTCAATTTAAAATTCAAAAATTAACTCTATTTTTTGAAAATAACTTTGTAAATACGATTGATTTAATTTTTATATAAATCATCATTTGTTCGAAAAAAACCATATTAAAACAACTATTCATTTTATATCACTTTAAAAAAAGAATCTATAACTCATTATATTATAAAAATAATCTAATAAAATAATAATATTATTTACTATTCATAAGTGTCACATTACTATTTATAAGGATATGTTATTATTCACCAAAAAATTAATTTTTTCTTATTAGACACTATATATCAAACTAAATGAAACTGTGTATGTCATTTCTTCAAAATTCAAATCACAGAGGTGGAAAAATTATGTTTACTAGATAGGTTATAAAAAATTTCTGTTTTGGGGAGACGTAGTGTTCCATGCATTTATTTATAAATCCCTGGGTTGTTACATAAACCATGTATTATTCTCAATAAAATTTTATTTTTAGATTCCTTTTGCTGTTTAAAATTCTTAAATTCTATTTGGGAGTCTTATAATCCTATAAACATAAACAATTTGGATTTAATTGTAATTAATTGAGATAATATGGTTGTTTAGATATCAATTATATATTTCAATCTTAAATGGTCTGGGAATTTTTTTTGGAAATAATTGAAAGGAGTTGAATCGTTTCAAGAGAAGTATATTTAAAACTCCCTTGGGTACGGGTATTGGTGTTTGTGATTTTAATATTGGTTTTAAAAGTTGTTTGTAAACCATGTCTGTATACCTTGAGGGGTTTTTGATAATTATTTTTCACATAATGTGATTTCATGGTTCTCAGATTTATTTTTTATTTGGTTTTAATTTCAAATACACAAAGTTATTTCTCTATTAATGTTTAATAATTGGTTACATGTCTCTTTTAGTTGGATATTCTTATCATATTTTATCATCACACCAGTTTGAGTTCTTTATAAAGTGACATGATGTAATATATTGGAAACCGCCATAAGGTTCCATAGATTGTTTTAACTTTTTCATAGGTACATGGGAAACATGGTTGTCTTTATATACTATTGAGTAGTACTAGTAAATGAATATCTACTCCTGATGTTAAGGAGTGAACATATAAATGTTCAATGATTTAAATCATAAAGTGTTTAAAATTTAAAGATCATTTAATTAATTTTAAACTCTATGGGGGAAGTGGTAATTTAAACTTAGTAAATGAAAGTACTATAGATATGGACTTTAATGGTGTTATAAATTATTTCTACCAATGATAAAAAATATATAATGTTTGGATAGATAATAATTGGAAGACTATTTTATCAATGCTAAAAAAGAATTGATAAAGGAATCATTTATCAATACTAAAAAACATTGATCATGGTGGCCTTTATAACTATTTTTTAGCACTAATAAATGATTTCTTTATTATCACTATATTTATCACTAATAAAGATCAATATTATTAGTGATTAAGTTAACACCAATATGGGGTATTTATAAGTGTTATACCTAGGGATGAAAAAAGCCATTATTAGATACTGTGGAGTTATAGAAGCTATATAAATAGGACTCTTCAATAGATGATAAGAATCATAAAAGAAATTAAATTTAATAAATATAAAATTTATATATTAATAATAATATATTTATATCATAGCATTATTTTTAAAAAAATATTACATTACATAATTTTAGTACAATATAATTAAATTTATGTATAATTTACTAACAAAAAAATTAATTACAAAATATTCAAAAACTAAACTCTCGTAATAGGACTTCTAAAATGATCATCCCATTCTCATACAAAATAAGTGTGATATTATGATAAAAACAATGATTATTTTACAAAAAGTTTATAAAATAAGTAAAACTGTTTATATAAGTAATGTTTTATAATATATGACAAATTTGAATAGGAACGATACATGGTTACTACTTAAAAGTCATAAATGAATAATAATTTCTCAGATCATGCAAATACAAGTGTATTTTATTGGTTTTGAGTACCTGAAACACATTTTGGACTACAATATCAGATTATTATAAACACATGTAACTTCAGTAATTTGTGAGTATGTGATGTGCATTTTGAAATGAAATGTAACATTTAAATTAAAACATAAACTTTAAATCATATCTCTTGTGTCGTGTTTTGGGATGGAATGTTGTTAATTCTCATCCATAAAAAATTAATTATTAATATTTTCCCAAAATTATTAAGAAAATACATGACATTTTGATTTATTTTATGTATATAATGTGGGTTTTGAACAAAAATTTAACTATTAAATGAATACATAGACTTCTCATCATAATGGACACAACATGTGTCAAATTAACATGTGGTTAATTCATACATGTTAAAAATGAATTATCAATATTTTTTCTAAAGAATCAAGCCAATATTTTTTTGTTTATTTGTTTTTAGTACATGATATGTATTTTAAACTAAACTATAAATTTTGAGTGAAAACAAATATTTTTACTAATACATTCTACAACATGTTCTCGATTGATATGAAGATACTTCCCACAAGTAACATTTGAAAAAGAAGTGAATATTGTTAGATTTATTTGTGATTAATTCTTATATTACACAAATGAATTATTAATCATTTTATTGAAATAAAAATACCATATGATTATTATTTCTTGGTTTTGAGTGTGAGAATATTTTTTTGAACTTAAATGGTTCCATGAAACAAAAAATAGAAATTTTTTGTTATACTTTCCACAATATGTGTTAGATTTACATGAGATTAATTATTCAGTATCATAAATGAATTATGGATCGTTTTTATAATGTATCAGACACCCTAAGAACATTCTTAGGATTGAGTGTGGGACATGAATTTTGAACTAAAATATATCATTAAAATTAAATCATAAACTTTCAGTCATAATGGTCCTCATTGTTTATTAGATAGATGTAATTATTATTCCTACATTTCATGAATAAAGAATCAATATTTTTTCTGAAATAACATTTCAATACAAGCATTTTTTCTCAGTTTTGAGTTTGTGAAGTGGTTTTTTGAAATAAAATGTATCTTATTATTGGTCCTAAGTTTCATTTGGTGACAATATGTCATTATGTTTTGGTGGATGAAGTAGTGATGCTTGGAGAATTGTTATAGATTCAATAAATGGAATTGGATCTCATGATTGTAAAATTCATCATGTTAACATCTAATTTATTTAAAGTGATATTATGTTCTAAAGACATGTTTCATTGATGATCTTTTTAATATAATATGAATAAGAAATAAAATAACACCACATAATGTTTTTTATTTAATGAGGATGTCAAGAGGCTTCAATGAAGAAAAAATAAATATTACGCATGGAATAAGGTGAAGTCCATGCAAAAAAAAATTATGAAGAAGAATTGAAGATGATTTAATTGAAGGAAAAAAAAAGATATAATCATATATTTCTTTCATGCTGATTTTTTGAATAGAAGTTGAGAAGTATGAGAATTTATTAAAGATCCCATTTCAATACTCAGACACTTCTATATATTGTTTATAATGGTGGATTTATTTATAACATTGGATCAACAACAAAAGACACTAAGGCTATCCCTGAACAACTCTTAGGGGACCCTAGGGTATACCTTGTGGGAGACCCTACTAATGGAAACCCATATATAGGCTTAGACCCAGAAATCTCATATCTGGTGTCGATAACCATTACATAAGAAAAAGATACAATTAAATCTCATCCTAATGGACGAAATAATTTAATATCCTTGGTAAACTAGATATATATATGAATCTTGTTTTGAAAATGAGTACACTAATTTCAACATATTTTTTTCAAGGATAAATTTATATCATCTAGCCTATCCTTGAATATATTTCTTAGTAAAATTTAGGGAATTATTAGGGAAATGAAACAAAACAAGGGTGATCATAAATTATCAGTAAGGGTAAATGGGAATGGAATAAATAATGAATCAATTATAATAATAAATATAGAAAGATAAATAACTAAAAACAAATTATATACAGTCAATAGTAGAAAAAAGTGATTAAATAATTTGGAAAGGTGTGTAATTGGAAACATGTTCAATTTAAATTACTAGATAAGGAAAAATCAATATGGAATGTTAGAAAACTAAATCACATGTCATTTAATCAATGAAATGAGGAAGAAATTCATCCATATATATTTCTATATAAAGTCTCTTGGATAATAATATCTAAATCAAAATGAATACATTGATTAATTATTAAACAAAATATTTCCTAGGAACACAATAATTTTACCATAAATATGGTTTGAAAAATAATGGGTAAAAACCCATTATCTTAGTCTAGCAGGCTGATTTATTCCCATAATACTAATGATTCATCATAGGGATTGTATTAACTATCCCCTATCACATATGAAATGAATTAAACTGTCACAAACCCATGTATTTCTTGTATAAAGAATTATTGAATTGTTGATTTAAATTGATAAACAAAGTTCCTTATCAAATATCATTATTTTGTAAAGGATACAAATTTATAGATATTTCCCCAAAAAATAAAATGACATTCATAGTAAACACCATATGAAAAATGGTATATGGGTCAGGAAATAATCATATCAATGAAAAATTATAGGGACATTTAGAGGAAATTAATTTTCAAATGATAATAGGAAATTAAATATTTCCAGGGGAAAAGAAAGGAATCAAGGTAGTGAATGTGAATATTATCCTTATCCAAATAAATAATAAACCATCTAAGTGAATAATAAGGATGGTATCAATACATCATATCCCAAGTGGAGTTGAAACAAAGGGCTATTATTATTGATGAATAAAAATACTAGAAAAGATATTTTTAAAACATTCATGAGGAAAATATCCTTTTTATTTAGATTTTTGTAAATCTTTTTATTTAAAAATTACTTTAATTTTTTTTTAAAAAATTAACCTTTTAAGATTGAAAAGGATGCTTCAAAGAATAGATGGTGGTAAAATTCATACATTCTATATAAGGTAAAAATAAAATTCCTATTTCACCATAAATTATTAAAAAATGATTTTTTTCGAAATAAATAAGAAGATTTGTTTGAAAACATGGGTAAAGAGAAAAAGGATCAATGTTTATTTACTAAATGGTCTTCGAATGGTAAAAGAAATTTATAATATTTTTTAATAAAACATTATTTTCAGATTAAAATATTTTCTCCAACTAAAGAGATAAGCGAAGTCAGGTTTTTTTTAAAATATTTTCTAAAGCATTTTGAGTTCCAATTAGTGGAAACATGGTACTATTACTTTAAAATAAAATGATTAAATAGAGGAGAATAAAATTAAAGTGCTTATTATAAAACTATAAACTAACTTCCTAAGATATAAATTCATGTGTAATCAATATGGAACAATATTATATTATAAATTAAACCCTTGAAAAGATTTTAATGTTGGAGTGAGAATCAACCAATGTGTAGATTATGTGTATCAACTGTAAATACACATAAAAAAGTGTAAATAAATTTTTATATAGTCAAATTAATAAGATTAATAATCAAAGAATATTATTGAAAAAGAATAAGTAATATAACCCAATGAAAAGAAATTGGGTTATGAAATTATTTTCCACTCTCTAACATTTTTAATGAAACTCCTTAGATGAAATAATTAAAATTAAATCTAAAAATATCATGAAGAATGAATGAATCATGATATTATATGAAAAGTGGAATTGTGTACATAATATATATAAGAAATTATGTGAATGAAATAATGTTATTCATTAAATATAAAGTTAATAATCACAAAAGGAAATTATATTGTAAAGATAATCATTAATAACATTTTCATGGAGAATAATCCTTAAACATTCCAAAGTGTACCGTACCACTTTGAAAAATTTGAATTACAATACTCATGAAGTAATAACATTAAATTAAATTGATAATAAAATTAGAATAAATAGATTCATGATATAACATGTCAAAGGAAATTATATACAACATATAAAAGAAACTTGATGGATAACAACAAATAAGTCCTAAATGATTACAAATTGAGATGAAATCCCTTTCCTTACATTTACTTTAAGGTGAATGTCCTTTAACAACACTTATAATGGATTTAAAAATGTTAATAACTTATAAAATAACCATATAGATATTTATAATTTCATATATAAACTTATATTAATATCTTATTACCCATTTCATAACAGCCTTTTATTATTTTTACTATTTGGGGTGTCGATTTCTTAGTTTCTCAAGTTGGGTTTCACATGTTATTTATTATTTTTATTAATTTGATAATATTTTCATCATCTCAAAAATTTGATAAATGATTTAAATATCATATATATCCATTTTATATATATTTATAATAATTTATAAAATTTGGAGATACAAAATATAATTAATCATTCATAGAGATGATATGTCGTATGTATGCATGAACACTAAGTTCCTTACTTTTTCATATTAATATAAGGAAAAAACCTATATAAATTAATATTATAATTACTATATAATATCTATTTCATACATGTCACATATGTTTATTAAAACCATTCTTTATACATTCCATTTATAGTGTGAACAAATCACATCACTTTGAGGGGGCATTAATACACACTTCCACCAACAAAGTTATCATATTTACAAAAACTGAAATGTATAAAGGTATTTTTTATAAACTTATTGAATAATAATAAATAAAAAATAAATATCATAAATATTTTATATAAAAAAATTCTCCTAATTACCCCCATTATAGGCGGTAATGGAAGAAAGAACAATATTGTTTTGTGAGGTAGTAGTTTTTCGTACACATAAACAGTATGTTCGTTACCCATAAGATTGATTTGTGTGAAATTTTGTGTATAAAACTTAAAATTAAAAAATCACATTGTATTTTTGGGAAGTGGTGTTACAATATAATCATGGAATAAGAATAGATGAGGAGAAAAGAATGGAAATAAAACTAAAGATCTTGAGAATTTATTACCTCTTATTCAGGAACTCCTTTTGGTTTGCACCAAAGGAATTCCTTGGATGGATTTTGGACTAAGGTGATACTACTAGGATTATTTTTGGGATGTTTTGGATCAATTTTTATTGATATTGGCTGATCCAATGTGTCTTTAGTGGTGTGAGGAAGTGGGAGGGGTGAGTTTCTTTTCATAGTGGAGAGGAATGATACTCCAATAAATTTTTTTGAAATATAATTTTAGTCATGTTTTTCCATTTTATATTGGGTCCAATAGTTCTAAAAATTCAACAAAAGGTAGTATTGTTTATTAATAAGAATATGAAATGAAATTTTGACATGTTTCTAGATCATTTTTACCCTTATTTTATGGATTAGTCCTTTAGTAAACATAATTTTACCTTAATTATTGTTATTAATTAAAATTAATTTCACTAATATTTTTTTAAAAAAACGTAATTTGACCATATTATAAATTATAAATTATAATTATTCCAAATATCTAATTCATTTTTCCAAATTCCTATAAATGAAGTGGAAAAAATTAAATCAAATGTATTATCATAGACAAGACAACAATGCAGGTTTTTAAAGAAAAAATGTTCAAAAGTTTACTAGGTTTTTATATCCAATATCAATGTGAATTCAAAAAAATGAGCTAAATTAGATTAATTAAAAACAATGGTATAATTAATCATTAAACCCAATTTGAAATATTCTTTAATTATTATAATTTATTTATATTAAAAACAGTATTGAGTTAAAATTCAATAGTTTTCACTATTCATAAAATAATGAAACATCACTGAAAAATAAAAAATTTCACTCTAACATAATTTTTATAATAATATTTGAAATATTATGTTCATGTTAAAAAATAATATTTATATGATTTCCAAAAATTTGATTTAAAAAAGGATCTCAATTAAAAGGCGATAAAAGTTCCATTATAAAAATATATGTTTTTATGCGAAATATTGGGGTTGATCTTATATTATTCTTATCAAATATATTTGATTAATATATTTTGTTGAATATTTAATATATATTACAATAATATAAATCAATAATTTTAATTAATTTATGTTATTAAGATAAAAAAACATTTTTTGAGAATAAAAATAGTTTTACATAAAAATATTCCCTTTATATTCAAGTGGTTTTATATTCATCATTTTGTAACCAATGAATTTTATTTATATTTGGGTAAAGAATGTATTTTAATAAGTTATTTAATACTATTTAATACATTAAGTT
Source organism: Viscum album (assembly GCA_963277665.1). Lineage (NCBI taxonomy): Eukaryota > Viridiplantae > Streptophyta > Magnoliopsida > Santalales > Viscaceae > Viscum > Viscum album. The sequence continues at coordinate 1,768,760,288 of OY728141.1, read as the reverse complement.
TATATCTTATTATATAAAATAATAATATTTGAAAAATATATTATTTTTTAGTAAACCACGACATTACATGTAATTCTAGTCATCAAAGAAAATAATTATTATTTGAGAAAGAAGATAAATCAATGTTGCGTGCATTACAAGCTACTGAAAAATTTAAAATTATGAATATATTATAATTTCTTGGGATATTATATTCCTTTACATGGTTTTTGTGTCTACTCATACACGTTATTGAATACAATATTCATGCATTAGAATTTCGGGGTTTATTTTATACCCAGATTTATTAAATTCTGTAATTGAAATTTCAACATGATCATGGTGATAGATTGTTTGATATTTTCTATGTTTGAAATCCCACATCAATAGAAATTTGTGTAAAAAATATCCTAGAATAGATAGAATGGGAAGTGAAAACGTCACATGGAATAACATGTAACTATGTCTCTACGTATGAGATCATTAGTGGAAAGTAGAGATACATACATTGTGGAAAAGCATAAATATTTATTGAGATTTATTCAGGTCGTAAATTAGAAAAATTTAATGATAAATGGAATAATGAGTTACCTAAATCCATAAACATGTGATGGTTTAGAAGTCCATCAGTTCAACAAAAAAAATAAAGGTATTAGGACTAAAGAATTAAGATCATTTTCTTCTTGTTGAGAAGGTACTTTAATATCTATGAATATAAGGAAATATTTTCACATGATATATTTCTATTAATACAATATCATCCTTTGGTTATGATTTGAACAATTTCTAATTCTTCCATTACCTCATGAAATGGAAATCCAAAAATTAACTTTGATGCCTGAAGAACTAAAATATACTTTTAATGGTTCTTAAGGACCATAAAATATTAGAAATTCTAACTATTTGTATTTAAATATTCTCCAAATCCAATATGATCAATAAATTAATCTGTAAACCTAAAATAAATCACTACATGTTTAAAATTATCATTTTTTCATCATGTTGTTTAATGAAAAAAAATGAAATATTAACTAGGACAATATGTAGGTCACTGGTTTGTATGAAACCCTTATCATACCTTAGTCATGGGTTCAATACCCACAACCTTTCTGGACTTGATATGTTGTCACCCTACATATAATTTCCCATTTTATAAAATAGTATTAATAAAATTTCAATAATAAATATAATGGAAATCCTTAAAATAAGGTTAGTCAATACATAACCTTTAAAAGATTATTTTCAATATAACCCTAATAAATAAGTACTTTTTAGTTATTTTTTCATATAGGTCCTTACTTGTTATATGGTTTATTAATAATATCATTTTAAATATTGATAAACTATAAAAATTTATCTTTAATATAAAACACCATATTTTTAATCCTAGGTCATTAATTTTTACTATCAATTCAAATCCATCAAAATGGGTTGAAAATAAAATGTGAATTATCTTAGGTATATCCCTTAGAAGCGGAAAACTAGGTGCTCAGTAAGGCTAATTGTCATGTACCGGGTTACACCGAGTCAGGCCCGATGAACTTTGTTAGATTTGTTACTCCTAGGTGAGTCTATTCTATAACAACACCCACTTGTAGTATCTGGACACGTACATATTTATAGGACGACCCGCATAATTTATATCTAACCAATATTTTAGGATTTTCTTCTATTCTTATCCTAAAATTATATATTATTTCTTTGTTCCATAATATTTGTTTTCCTAAATATTCATTTCGTGTTTTCTACTAAACCTTCTTTGATACCAACTATAGTGACCTGGCCATAGGAAGCTGAGAGTTAGTGTCTACTACCATTAAATTGGCTTAAGATAAAAGTAAATAATGACTAGAAGGGTTAAATAAGCTAGTAGTCATGGTAATCAAGATAGGTACATTATTCATGTTTTATAAGTGAGTATACTAATTTCATCAACATTTTTCATAGGATAACTTTATACCATCTAGAGTATCTTTACATATATGTATTAGTACACTTTATAGAATTCCTATAGAATGGAAAATATGTAAAGATGTGATTAAATGCTTAGTAAGGGTAAATTACAATGGAGAAACTAATGAATCAATGATAATAATAAATATGGAAAGGTAAATAACTGAAACTGCATTACATAAAGTCGATAGTTGGAAAAGAAGTGAGGAAATAATATAAAAAAGTAATTAACAAAAAACAAAGATCATTAAAATAACTAGACAAGAAAATATCAGTATATAAAGGTAAGGAACTAAAATAAATTCCATTTAATCAGTGAAATGCGAATGAAATGCATCCATAAATATATCAATGCAAAATATTAGGGTTAATATTATATGAATCCTAATTATGACAATGATAAATTATTGACCACCATGTTTCCTAGGAATATTATACCTTTAACATAAATATGGTTCAAAACATACTGGGTAAAAACCCATTATCTTAGGCTGGCAAACTGATTTTCGCTAAGGAGACTAATGATTTATCATGGGGCTTTCATTAATGAGTCCCCAACCCATAGGTCTTGCATTAAATGGTCCCCATCTAGTGTCTTGCATGTGAAAATAATTATCAAATAATTGAATAAATTCATAAATAAAGTTCTTTATCATATAACCTTATTGAGTAAAAGATATGGCTTTCTCAATATTTCCCCCATAAATCAAACAAATTTCTATGTAAACACAATGAAAAAAGGTATATGGGTTTGGTAATAATCACATCCATAAATAATGATATGGACATTTAGGGTAAGTTCAAGGTGAAATGACTATATAATATTGAATATTTAAAGGAGACTTTTTAATGGAATAAATTAAGTGAATTTAAATAATATCCTTGGACAAATAAATTATAAACCATACAGAGGGTTATTAAGGATGGCATCAATTATACATATCATAAGTGTTGTAGAAACAAAGTTTTGTTAAAATATATGAATATAAATATTATAAAATATTTTAATAAAAAATTATTGAGAAAAATTACATTTTTTTTTGGAAAAAAATTTTAAAATATTTTTTATTGAAAATACCTTTTGAATAACATTTACTAAAAATTAACCATTTAAAATTGAAAAGTATTCTTTCAATAAATGATTGTGGTTAAACATATACATGTAATATGATGTGAAAATAACATTCACTTCTCATGTTAAAATGATATAATAATTCTTTGTTTGGAAAGAAACATGAAGATTCATTTGAATACATGAGAAAAAGAAAAAAGTGTAAAAATTTCTTCAATAAATCATATTGGAATGGATAAAAACTTTTTTTCTTTTTTTAATCAAATAATGGTTTTATATGAAAAAATGTTCTCTTAATAAAGCAATAAATGAATATGGGTTTTCTTAAAATCATTTTCTAAAACATTTTGAGTAGAAAAACATGAAAAATTGGTACTATTACATGAAAAAGGTTTTGAATTACTAATGTTGAAGTAAATTATATGGTTTATCTAGAAATGTTCAAATAATTTCCTTTAATGTAAATTCATATATAAAAAATCATGAGGAATATTATATTGTAATTTTAGCCATAGAAAATATTATAATGTTGGGGTGAGAACTAATCATTGAGTAGATTATGTGTATCAACTATAAATCCCCACATAAAAGTGGAAATAAATAAAATGATATTAAAAGTCTTCATACAAATAATAATTTCATATTATAGTATACAAGAAATTAATATATCCAAATGAAAATAAATTTGGTTCTAATATTCATTTCCACCAGGTAACTTTTATCATAAATCCCATTAGATGAAATAATTCAAATTTAAACTCAAAATATCATGAAGAATGAATCATGATATTATATAAAAAAGTATAAGTAATTACACCATATATAAAAAATTAGGTGTCAAAAAATAATTTTAATATATATATATAAAGATAAAAATAAAAAATGGATATGGGATTGAAAATATAATTATTAAAAACGTCATTGAAGAGAATAATTTTTAACCATTCCTTAGTGTCCCATACAGTATTGAATCATTTGAATCATAATCCTCATGAAGTAATAAGATTAAATGAAACCTATAATATCAAGATAATAAATAGTTTCATGATATAACATGTCAGTGGGATGTATATACACCATATAAAATATACTAGGCACATAACAACAAATAAGTTTAAATAGAATGTAAATTGAGATGAAATCTATTACAATAGGGTTCCTTTTGGTTTAACAACCTTCAACCAACTATATAATTGATTTAAACATGTTAATAATTTGTAACAGAACCATATTAATACTTATTACATCATATATAGTTTTATTTTAATATCATATTACCTGTTTGTTAATAACCTTTCGTTAGTTTAACTATTCCATGTGCTAATAGCCTTGTTTCTTGATTATGTTTCGACTATTTTTATCATTGTTATTAATTAGATCATGGTTTTATCATTTAAAAATTGAAAAAAATTATTTAAATATCATATATATCAATTATATATGTATTTATAGTGATCTCTAATATTTAGAGATAAAAAATGAACGACACCATTAATAGAGATGAAAGGTCGTAAGTACACATGAACGCTACATTCATTTATTTGTACTATTAAAATAATTAAAATAAAATTATATATATGTATATTATAAATCTAATATCATTTATATTTCATATATGTTACATAGGATTACTAAAACCATTCTTTTGACATTCTATGTATATTCTGACCGAACCATATCGCTTTGAGGGGGTGGTAGTCAACACTTCCACAAACAATGTTATCATAATTTAAAAAATAGAAAGTATAAATGTATTTGTTATAAAATAAATAAATAAGTTTAAATACATAATAAATATCATAAATATCATATATAAACAACTTTTACGTCATAATTTCCACAATGAGAGATGATAAAGGAATAATGAACAACATTGTTTTGCATGGTGGTAGTTCATTCTACACAGAAAAGGTGTGTTTGATACCCATTACATGAATGTATGTGTAAGTGTTGGTTAAAACAATATAATAACTAAATATCAGTATATTTAGGATAATATTCCTATAAAATAAACATGTAATATGAAGATTTTACTGGGTGGATAAGGGAAATAAAACTAAAGAGCTTGAGGAAGTTTGTAACCACTGATTCTGGTAACTCCTTTGGGTTTGCACCAAAGGGATTCTGTGGATGAAATTATACCCATGGTGATGATTATAAGATGAGGGTAGGAATTTTTAGAATATATTTGGGCAGATCTTGGATGATTAAAAGTTTCTTGAGAGGTGTATGGAAGTGGGAGGGGTGAGTGACTTTTTATAGTGGAGCGGAGTGGAACTCTTGTAAATTTTTGTAAAGGGAATCCTACCCACATTTTTCCCATGTCAAGTAGATCAAATAAGGGTCCAAATTAAATAAATGGTTTTATAGGGTCTATATATTTCAATAAAATTTATTTTTTACAAGTTTCAAGGTCATTGTGGCCCATAGGATTAATTTTTAGTCCCCTGTTAAGTATAATTTCACCTTAACCATTTGTAATAAATTTTAATTACATTAGCTAATTTTTTGTTCAAAAGCTAAAATAAGTTATTTAAAATTCGTAATTTTTATTATTATGAATATGGTATACTTTTTTTAACATTTCCAAGCAAAGAATCATCATAAATCACTTTAGACGGGATAACAATATGTGTTTGTAAAGTAAAAACATTCAAAAGTTTTCTATGTTTTCATATGAAATCTCAATATAATATTGAATAAAATGATCTAAATTGGATTAATTAATAAAAAAATTATATATTTAAACTTTAAAACAAATTTAAAATATATTATATCCTTATGAATAAATATTATGAAAATTAGTTTGGAGTTAAAATTCAATATTTTTCATTATTCGTCGAAAAATGAAACTTCATAGAAAATTTCCAAAAAATCACCCAAAACTAATTTTTTATATTCTTATTTCAATTATTATTTTTATTTTAATATATAATATTTATAAAAGTTCCAAAAATCTTATTTAAAATAGGTTCTCCACTAACAGGCAGTAAAAGTTCCTTTATAAAAATATAGCTTTTTATGAGGAATAATGGGTTTGTTCTTATCTTTTTATAATCATATATAATGGATTAATATAAGAAATATTTTATTAAATATAATATATATATTTATATTATATTAATATCACTCACTAATTTTAATTAATTAAATTTATTATGATAAAACTACTTTATGATAATAAAAATTAATTTTCCATAAAAATATTCTCTTTATATTCAATTTCTTCTAATGTTAAATAATTTGTAACGAATGAATTAGTTTAATATTTTTATTAACCATAAATTATCATAATTTAGTTAATAATATTCATAAAATCTAGTTTAAATCTTATTATATTAAATAATATTATATTAATAAAAAATTATTGTTATATAAAACTCGACCTTGTGTGTAATTAAAGTCATCGAAGAAACATGTTGTTGTGTGTGACATAAGATAACTCAATGATGTGTTCATATAATGTTGTAAAATAAATTTACAATTGTAATTATATTATAATGTATCGATATATTATATTCCCTTATGTTCTTAGTGTTGTGTGTTATAAACACTAGTAAATACAACGTTCTTACTTTAGAATTTCAGGGCATTACAGCCCATGGGTGGTAGAGTATCATGGTCATGAATGGTTACCAAATAGGGAAAATGATCCAATATCTTATTCCCCTAGAGATAATTCCTATAATACACATAGATTGGAACTGAATATCTCTAGGTCCAAGACAGCGGTGAAGTGTCTGAAGGGTGTACGAGTGTTGATCCCCCTTCACCTACTCAAAACAGTAGCGACAACCAATGAGAAATAAGGAAGTGGAAAAATGATATGCAGAATGATATTGGACAACAAACAGTGAAACATTGTTCCTCTTAATAAAATCATAAATAAATTTCCCATGTCTTCTGTTTGTGAAAATATGGACCATTTGATAAAGTGAAAAATTTCAACTTCATCCTCCCCTAGTTAAGTGTGTTTGTATCACAACAATTTCTCCATGTTTGGGCCATGGTGATCATGGAATCAATCCAAATCTATATTTTATCCCATGATCAAAGATGTATAAAACTCCTAATATCGAGGTGTGTGTGAAGACCATTCCACTCATGAAAATCATGCACAAAAATTCATTAACAAAATGAACCTGATATGTGATTACACTATTGATAAATCCATGTTTATTAGATGAAAATAAAATATTATAAATGGTGAAGTTCATAAAAAATTAATTGACAAGCATGTAGTTGCACTTTTATACATGTAGAACAAATTGATAAAGAAGAGAAGTGTCCAATAAAAATATTTCAGATGAAATAGAGATATCGAATCCTTTGGGTGTTTTAAACATGAGTTTTGGAATGAGTATTAAAATATGAAAAATAAGGTATCGAGAAGCTTGTGACATTGGGAATATGAATCAGTGATGTGAATAATGAAAACCAAATGTTGTAGGTATTAATTTGATATATGGTATTTGATATACCACATGAAGGAACTGAAGAATAAAGTCCTAAACCCATGGGTGTTTTAAATGAGTCACATGCTTGCATATAATCTTGAAGGGTGAGATGTAGTTCATCACCAATCTTTGTCAAAATAAGAAACTAATACCCAAATGCACAGGTAGTTGAGGTGTGATTTTTCTTACCATATGAATACACATTAAATAACTCAATCCCTTAGGTATATGATATTAACTATAAGAATAAGGATTTAGTGCATTGTATAATGAAATAAATACCCACATTCAATGGGTATTTAGATGATTGATATAATACCATGATCATTTGGTTATTCTTATATGAATAATGATAAGAAATAAATGTATTTATTTATTAATAAATTTAAATTACGATTTATAAATATAATTTAAATCATGAAATTAATCGATATTCCCTTGAACCCCATTTTTGTTTATAAATATGTTCATGCATATAAGGTTTATTGTCTTAGAAATTCCATTTAATTTTGTATTATTTATATGGAATTATTTTGAGAGAACAAAATATGACGGGACATGATTCGGAGACCTAGAGAGACCAGAATAGAATTTAGAACTTTATTTATGATATGTTTAGTAAACATGAAAGAGAAGTTTTATATCTTTTGAATCGGTGCTAAGATTAAAAATCTAAAGGCATTGTGAACTCCCATCACTAGGATTCTCATAAAAATGACTTAACATCGGCTAAAAAGGACATAGTGTAAAATTTATTTTTCATCCAATTTGAGAAAAGTAATAAAATAATTTAGAAAAATTATTTTATTTCTTTCTTTCTATTGAGTGTTAGATGGAGATGTTGTGGTGAAGCGACAAGGAATCAATAAGGCGCATTTATGGAGGGTCATTAATGGCTTGTTTGAAACTGCAATGTTATTATATTAATGAATCATTAAATGTGGATCATTAAATATAGATAATTTAATGTGAATCATTATTGGGAACATTATCACTACACATTTTGTTTCTTTTAATAATCCAACATGAGGAGTTTGGGAAATAAACTTGGACGATTCTATGAAAAAACATTGATGAATCTCCACTCCAATGAAGAATGAAGAATGCTGGCGGATCTTCATCGTCTTTGACACACCTCGATGAAATGTGGAAGAAGTGATGACGTTGATTCCTTGGACTCCATAGGATGAATAATTTGACATCAAACCTCAAAGAGGTAGTGGTTTTATATGATTTTTATGTTCTTTCCCGTTCATTTCTAGAAACGACAAATCCATAACAACCCATGAATAGGAGGAACCACACTTTTTTCATTAATGTTGTAGGGTAACACTATTGTGTATTTTCTTTATCCAGGAATAAGATTATTCTTTTATAATAAAACAACAATCCCTAAGCCTCTCCCTTGATTATAAACCTCTAACGCAGATGGCACAAGACAACACAAACAAGGCACGAGCACCTACGCTTGTTCCTTTTTTGTGGCCACATTTTCAAAATGATGGAAAGGGTAATTTAAGGCCGTCGTAGTGAAGAATGTGAACTCTAGAGGCCATAGACACAGGTGGACTAAAGAAAAGAACACCAGTGCACGTCCGGTGGTCTGCCAAAGGATTTGTCGTCGCGCCGGTGCCAACGATGGTGGTGACATGCAGTAGTCGCACGACATCAGCGGGGTGGAGGGTTGTGGGCCACGCCGGTAGCCGGGTGGAGCGGTGCACCACAACTTCTAGAGATTGTGTCCATTAGGCCATCGCAATAGAGAATGTGGCACGAGGAAGAGCTCCACGTGGAGGGGTGGCCCCTGATGAAACCACCCGAGTGGCTATAAAAGCTGCGGTCTATCGACTGCAGCAGGAGGTAGAGACCCTGCGGTGTACCGACTGGGTGGTGCACCACCAGCTACTCAAGTAGTAGGTCACTAGTGGGCAGGCCGAACCCCCTGCGAGCTGTACCCGCACCGGCTGGCCGAACCCATGCCGAAAGGTAGGACCATCACCCTTCAGGTTGGGCCAGAACAAACCAGGTCATCGGGCGACCCGGCGGGTAGGAGCCTCAACCAAACCAGGCTTGATCCATCTAGGATGGACTAGAACAACCCCGACCCAAACCAGGACAGGTTGATTCTGTCTTAATTAATAGGGGTATGTGGGACCCTAGACCGGGATAGTCATGTCAGACCAGAAACCACCAAAACCAACCCCCTGTTTACTAAAAGACATGTATCTTGCAAACCGTGCTTTCGATTGACGATCCGTTTGTGGTTTTGGGACCCCCTTGATGAGGAAGATCTTTTGGAATGATTTATTGGTGACATTAAAAGAAATAGTGGAGCGAAATATTGATTGAGGAGAGTTTCTCACAAATACGCTACCTACAGAACCCTACGGTGGGCTGAGACTTGATGAAAACTCAATGACGGGTTAATGGGAAGCGACTTTGTGTGACCTAGTAGGCCCATGGTGGGGAGTGGGTCTGTTTGACTTGGCATACCCATGGTACTCAACACGAGAGTACCTCGATTTAGCCAAGGTGGTAAGTGGCTCTATATAACCTGGCAGGCCTATGGTGGGGATCAACTCTAGGAGACCCATCATACCCGCAGTACTCATCAGGGACGAGTACCATAGAAGTCAATGGTTAGTGGGAAGCAACTCTATGTGACCATTCTGACCCATTGTACTCGATTGAGGAGGATTTCTCCAGCAGCTGTGGAGTTAGATGATATGAATGATAATTCTACTATCACTACCCTAAATATATACCTGGTGTGAGCTGCGTCTTTTGATTTGTACTATGTGTTTGAGATCATTCATAGTGTAATTACCACTATGGTATTTTCCTTTTTTGTGTTTTCTTATTTTGGATTTCATAGAGACCTTTAGGGGTCTCAGGGTCCTTTATGGTTATTGTTATACTCACCCTTTCATGGGATTCAGCCACATGTGTTGTGTTTGGTGTATATGATCGACATTTCGATAGAGGTTCCCAGGGGGACTGGACCGTCAGATGATACGATGGTGGACATGGTGACCTAAGACCAAGTGGGGCCTAGTATGTCCAGGTGAATAGGATATATTTCTTCATCATCCAGTATCTTCACTACTCTTAGGATCTGGTGAGATTTTTCGCGGATGACCGTCAGAGCTTCTTTTTGTACATTTTTGTTTTCACTTACTTGATGGGTTTGTATTTTATCCCACCTACTTTCAATTGAAAATTCACTCATATTTGTTTTAATGGTATGATTTTCCTCATTTAGTGTGTTGGGGTGTGGTTGAACGTGTGTGTGTATAGGTTCAAATTCAAATGTCTCCAACTTGCAGTTTGACACTTTCAGTGCTAGTCACCATCCCCTGGCCTTTGGGAAGCAAGCTTGGGGTAGTCACAACATGTGCCCCGAGGGACAGGTTTTGAAAAATTGGTATCAAAGGGTGCCCCCCTATCAAAGTCCAAGTGTAACACCTCAAGCTTCCACGATATGTTTCCTTTCGAATAATGTGATAGCGTGTGTTGTACGTAACCTCGAGTTCCAACACACACCACAACTAATTAAACTAGCCGTTGTGAATAGTAATACCTACATTTTGAAATCATATATATTTTATATTTCAAAATGGACTTCATTTTTGGATTCGGAATATTGAAATTAGCCTAGGGTGAAATTTTGGTACTTTTCGGATAACTTTTATATTTTGATGAATAGTGAAAATTACTAAATTTTAATTAAAATCAACTTTTTTAATCAAAATAATTAATATTGATAAATTATGAATTTGAGTGGTTTTAAAGTATATTTAGAATATATTTTTACCATTTAATATAATTTTGGTCATTGGACATAATTTTACAATTAAACCGAACATAAACAAGTGTCAATCTTTTGATAGTTATTATCTCTTAAAAACATGCTTTTTTATTTTAACAACGGGAATTAATTTTAAATTAATATCTGCCACTTATGTGTTTTGAATTTGGAAAAATGGATTACATATTTGGAATAAGGATGTCCAAATTATGTAAATAGGTAACTTTTATTTTTACACATTTTGAATAATTACTGCGGTAAATATTTTATTTACTATGGTTAAAGGGTAAATCCGGTAAATAAGGGTTAAAAAATAATATTATAATAATACAAAATTATCCTAAAACGTGTCCTAACCTTATTGGTGGACACATACCCGACCATGGGCATCCTTGGATCGATTTGGGGACCCCTTAGAGCCACTTTTATGTGGTAGGGACACATTATATTAATAAAGTTAAAATAAAAATAAAAATGGCATAAGCTTACATCTTTTAGAAGAACAATTTTTACATAGGGTTATACATGTTGGATTTTAGATTATATATATTAATTATAAAGCTAAAAATATTTCCTACATAATGATATTTTATTTATAATTTTTAGACATCAAATAATTTAAATTATTAATGACACAATAATGATGCAATGTTTACCTCATTGATAAATCATTTAAATAAATAAGATTATAATGATTAAAATATTATCTAAAACCTGTCCTATTCTTATTGGTTTATGTTATTTAGAATATGAGTCATATTATCTTCGACCTCAATTATTTTTGTACCATTATAAACCGAATATAATTATATTATAAAGTAATACTTTCACTCTTTCCTATAGAGCCCCTCCTCTCCCTTATAAAAGGAGACCACTACTTCTCATTTCTTCACACCTTCAAAGCCTTTTGGTTCGGCCAAAATCTGCCCAAATACTCTCCCAACTTCCCTCACTACAACCTAGAGGCCTTAGTTTGATCAGAAAGTAATCCTAAGGAGCCCTTTTGATCAAATCAAAAGGAAGAGCCCGAAGAAGAGGTAATGATTTCACCACCCTTTTCCAAGTTCATTTCTTCTTCCACTTCTTCTTCCTTGTTGTTACCATTCTAAAATAATAACTCCAGTATCATTTATATACTGTGATGTTATTATAAATATGGTACAACCATATTAAGTATTCTATCCACCCTTTTAATAACATGTCACCATACGTGCGTACGTACGGCTTACCGTCTCCACGTCGTGGTGTAATTGTTATTAAATATAATATTATTTGGATGGGTATAATAATGATGTGTAACTCATGTAAATAATAAATATAACATGTTAATGATTCTGTATATATGATATACCATCCATTTATATATTATTTTAATATCAAAAGAATGATATTGTCGCTCGTGCGTACGTACGGACCACCGTCTCCACGAATGCGATGAGATTCATTCTCCATCGTATCCATTCAAGTATAATTATCATTTGATGATTTAAAAATGAGGTTTAAAGACTTGATATCATTCTGGATATGAATAATATACAACCTATCCTGTACAAACATGTCTTATGTAACAAAACATACAAAAGAAAACAAGTAAGTTCACACCCGAAACAACGATAATACTAAGATATTATTATCAAATCAATATTAAAAGATCATATATGATATCATAATAACGTATATGATTATTTTATAATTTAATAACAATTATTTCACCATTATATAGGAGTTTAACCTACCCCAACCAAGGAAAAGTACAAGGTAAGCGTTTATTTCGCAATCTCTTCATTATCCGAGGTTGTTTATACATAATTATCTACTGGGACCTCGTTATCATCCACATCCATGTTTCTTCAAAATGTATTTCAAAACATTTTTAATATTTAAAAGAATATGGTTTAATGTCATTTATACCCTTGTTTGACTTTTTATAAGTGGTTTATAAGGTAATCTTTCCGTCGTTTTCCAAACAAGGTGCTTTTTAACCTTTTCGACAGAATTAAGATAAAAATGTTTTTTTAACTTATACGGCGGGAGCGGTTATTTTCCGCCGTTATAAAATCGTCAAAGCTTCCCTTACAAGCTTATAAGAATATTTTCAAAGAAAATGTTTTATTTTATAAATATATGTCTCTTAAATGATTTCAAAATAGAAAGAGATATTTCATTAAAAAGAGTTTTGATTTCATCTATGTCAACATCCTTTAATGGATTTTACACTTATTTGAGGATGATATATTATTATAAAAAACTTTTATATTGTATTGAAGGTTTTTTGATATGTTTGACTGTGGATGTGCTATTTTTTTATATACCATTCATGGTTTATGGTGAAAGTATTGACATTTCGTATGCTAGTTTTAATATGAATGTTTATGTTATGTTTAAACCTTTTCATATGGGAATGCATTGGACTTAATATGTGACGGGTGGAGCCCGCTATAGCTCCTCGATGCATCGGTAGGTCTCATGAGACAAACTAGTGTCTTGGCACAAGGCCTTGGCAAAATATTATTTTTAGTCTTGGCACGAGGCCTTGGCTATGTGGTTATGATAGTCTGGCATTATGCATTCCATCATTATGAAAGTGGTTATTGATATTGCATGTGATTATTCGATTAGTAGAATATCCATGTGAATAAGTAAATGGCATTATTTCAATTTATTTATGCCATACTATGTTGAAGTTAAAGTTTAAAAGGATTTTGTTTTACTTATACATTTCCTTAAATGTTTATTCTTATTTATGAAAGTTTCCGCTATATTGTTATCCTTATTGGGCATTTGAGCTCAACCCTTTTCTATGTTTTATTTTCCCAGGATGTGAAGAAGTAAATTATGAATGACTTGCAGGGATATTATGAGGGGTTAATAGTGTGGACTATGGAGACAATATGTTGCTGTAGTAGTTTTTTTTATTTTGATGATGTAATGTAAAACTTATGAATATATCTAGTGTTTCCAAGGCTACTAAACCAATCGGTCTTTCGAGATTTGATCTTTCTTGTGATCATGCCAATGTTATGTAATTAATGCACCGACTCTGGGTAACTGGGGTCGGGGCGTTACAGTTGGTATCAGAGGATGTTTAGTACAAACCTTGGAAGATATATTTAGATAAACTCTGATTAGAGCACGTAGACCTAAGATTAACTTTGAGGATTAGTATAGAAGAACTTCCTAGAATTTTGGTATTGTAGAGATTTTGTGAGTTTTCTGAGCAATACATCTCTGTCTGGATACGAGCAGGTAGAGGCGGCTCTGGCATAGATGTACCTAGGGGTAAAACCCGAAAACACCGCTTTGAGCTAGACTCGAACGGGAACTGGTGCACGACAACGGGCCTTGCTGCACTCTTGGTTACGACACTCCCGGGGGATATGCTTTGGATAACTCTCATTTTCTTTACAAATCATTATGAAGGGATTATGAGTATATAATTCCTCAAAGAAAATTTTTTTATGACTATGGATTATATCCATAAATAGTTCAATTTATGTTATGTGTTTTATAAGTATGGGATTATGTATTTTGATTCATAAACTGATCTAGTTTATGCCATTGTTTAGAAATGGCGCCTAGTGGAAGAAATGGAAATTGTATCAATGCACGCACTCTATGTAGGGATTTCCCTCCTGCTCAAGATAATTACAGTGGGGCTGGTGATTCAACTGGTGCCGACCAGCTAATCACCATACTGGGACAACTTACTCAGATTATGAATAATAACCTTACCCGTATGGAGCACCCTGATCCGCAGCGTGGAGGATCAATGTTAGATCGATTCATGAGGCAACAACCACCAACGTTCAATGGGAGTAAAAATCCATTAGTAGCTGAGCAATGGATAAATTACCTAGAGAAAATATTTCAGGCATTGGGGAGCAGTGAAAGGGAAAAAGTTATCATGGCAGTTTACCGCCCCACTGGGGATGCTGATCAATGGTGGTCATTGATTAAAAACATGAAGGAAGATGATGAAGTATCAAATATGGAATGGAGGGAGTTCAAAGATCTGTTTTTAGAAAAATACTTCCCTCACGACCATTGAGCATATATGGAAAGGCAATTTCTAAGTCTGAGACAAAAGGAGGATGAGAATGTCACAAAGTTTGAGGCTAACATTACAAGGTTAGCAAGGTATGCTGGTGATTATATACGCAACCCAAGAAGTAAGATTGATCGTTTCTTTGATGGGTTAAAACCATTTCTTCGTCGAGCATTTGTCTCACAATCCCTTTCATCGTATGAAGACATTGTCTCATGTGCTATCAAGACCGAAAAGGAATTCTCTAAGTCTTATGACTTTAAAGCAAAGCAAGAGAAGAAGAGTCCTGCTGATCAATCTGGGAATGGAAATAAGGGGAAGAAGGGATATGGGGCATTATGCGAATGCATGTCCTAAGCGTCAAGAGAACTTACCTCAGAAAAGGCCAAGGGATCAAGGCCAGGCTTATGCTATCACTACTGCTGAGGTAGAAGCTCCGAAAGACGTGGTGGCAGGTAATTTAATGGTTTCCTCAAGTTTAGCAAATGCATTATTTGATTCTGGATCATCGCATTGTTTCATATCTTCCCAGTTTGCTAAGAAAATTAGATATTTCCAATTTGATTTAATAAGGGAGTTTTCAGTTAATACTCCTAAGGGAAGTATCATTGCAACAATGTTTTGTGAATCAGTCCCCATTAGAGCACATAAATTTTCTTTATCTGCTAATCTCATCGTCATACCTATGATTGAGTTTGATATAATCCTCGGTATGGACTGGCTATTTGACTATGATGCGAAGATTTATTGTAAGAAGAAAGAGGTTAAGATTCTTGATGATAATGATAAGGAACACCTTATTTTTAGAGCAGAATCGTCACCACCTAATTCTTATTTAGATCCACCCCCAGTAGCTCAACATAATTCAATTATTGGGGAGGAAGAGAATGAAATAACTGTCGGTGAGGAAAGGAATGTTCAAATAGAGTATGTACCTGTTGTGAAAGAATTTGTAGATGTATTTCCGAAAGATTTACCTGGACATCCTCTAGAACGAGAAGTTGAGTTTTCCATTGATTTGATTCCTGGATCAAGGCCTATATCGAAGACCCCTTATAGAATGGCCACTGTAGAATTAGTTGAACTAAAGAAACAACTAGAGGAATTGAGTAATAAGGGATTTATTAGCCCTAGTGTTTCTCCATGGGGAGCCCCTGTTCTTTTTGTTAAAAAGAAAGATGGATCTATGAGGTTATGTATCGACTACAGGGAGATCAATGATATAACGATAAAGAACAAGTATCCCCTACCTCGTATTGATGATTTATTTGACCAACTGCATGGAGCTCAATACTTTTCAAAAATTGACCTTCGATCTGGATACCATCAGTTGTGTGTGAAGAAGGAAGACATTCCGAAGACAGCATTTCGAACCAGGTACGGGCATTACGAGTTTACCGTAATGCCGTTTGGATTGACTAATGCACCCTCTGTATTCATGGATCTGATGAATAGAGTTTTCAAGGAGTATCTCGATGAATTTGTGGTGGTATTTATTGATGATATCTTGGTATACTCAAAAACCTACGAAGATCATGAAAATCACATGCGCATTTTCTTGATGACTCTGAGGAGGCATGAATTATATGGGAAGTTTAGCAAGTGTGAATTCTGGCTTCAGGAAATTTCTTTTCTTGGCCATATTGTCTCTAAAGATGGAATCTCTATTGATCCTTCTAAGACCAAAGCAATCCAAGAATGGCCAGCACCTACGAGTATAACTGAGGTACGTAGTTTTATTGGTTTGGCAGGTTATTATCGACGTTTCGTCCAGAATTTTGCCCGATTGGCTAACCCATTAACGAAGCTCAAACGTAAAGGGGTTAAATTTGTTTGGACAAAAGAGTGTGAAGAATGTTTTGAAGAACTGAAGAAAAGATTAGTCAATGCTCCTATATTGACTCTACCATCGGGGAATGATGGGTTCGTTATTTATAGTGATGCATCGAAGAAAGGACTTGGTTGTGTCCTTATGCAGAATGATAGAGTTATTGCCTATGCATCACGATAGTTGAAAATTCATGAACAAAACTATCCTACTCATGATCTTGAGTTAGCAGCTGTGATCTTTTCTTTGAAGATATGGAGGCACTACCTCTATGGTGAAAAATGTGAGATTTATACTAATCACAAGAGTTTGAAGTATATTTTCTCACAAAAAGAACTCAACATGAGGCAAAGGAGATGGCTTGAATTACTCAAGGATTATGATTGCACGATACACTACCACCCGGGGAAAGCAAACAAGGTGGCAGATGCTTTGAGCAGAAAAGACCATGGATTATTGAACATGATGAGAATTGAAAGGGATCCAATTTTCATGGATCTAGTGAAGATGGACATGGGAATAACCAGAGAAGGTGAAACATCAATGCTTTTTCAAATGGTTGCCAAACCATCTTTACTAGAAAGGATTAAGAGTTCTCAGACTGATGATGAAGAATTTCAGAAGAAGATTAAAGCTGTGAATGATGGGAGATTGAGAGACTTTGTGTATGAAGATGGAATTTTGAAATTCGGGAAGAGACTTTGTGTTCCCGATTTACCTGATCTAAAAAGGGAATTGCTGGATGATGCTCATAGTTCCAATTTCTCTATACACCCTAGGAGCACCAAAATGTATAGAGATTTGAAGGAACATTTTTGGTGGGACAACATGAAGAGGGAGATTGCTGATTTTGTGTCAAGATGTATGGTTTGTCAACAAGTGAAAACTGGAAGGCAACAGACTGGAGGGGTCATGCAACCTCTTCCCATACCGGAGTGGAAATGGGATAATATTACGATGGACTTTGTCATGGGGCTACCAAAGACTCCTAGAAGGAACGATGCAATATGGGTTATTGTTGATCGTCTTACCAAGTCAGCACATTTTCTTGCTATAAGAGAAGATCTACCCCTGGAACATCTAGCAAGACTATACATTAATGAAGTTGTGAGACTTCATGGAGTACCCCTATCGATTGTTTCTGATCGTGATCCCCGTTTTACTTCAAGATTTTGGAAAAGTCTTCAGAAATCCCTGGATACTGAACTTCATTTGAGCACTGCTTACCACCCTCAGACAGATGGACAATCAGAACGGACTATTAAAACCCTAGAAGACATGTTGAGATCTTTCTCAATTGACTTTCAGGGTATGTGGGATCAATATTTCCCACTGGTAGAATTTTCCTATAACGATAGCTTCCATTTGAGTATTCAGATGGCACCATATGAAGCGTTATACGGAAAGTGATGTCGTACACCAACCTGTTGGGATGATGTCGGTGAAAGAAAACTTGTAGGCCCAGAACTGGTAGAGGAAACAGTGGAAAAGGTGAAGGTAATCCAAAATCACATCAAAGCAGCTCAAAGTAGGCAGAAGAGCTATGTCGATAATCGAAGGAAGGATTTGGAATTTCAAGTCGGTGATCATGTTTTTCTGAAGGTATCTCCATGGAAGGGAGTCATAAGTTTTGGTAAGAAAGGTAAACTGAGTCCCAGGTACATCAGACCTTTCGAAATTCTAGAACGAATTGGGGCTGTAGCTTACCGATTGGCAATGCCGCCAAGTCTCTCCAAAGTTCACGATGTGTTCCACGTATCTCTGTTGAGAAAATACATGCCTGACCCAACGCATGTACTCACCTATGAGGAATTAGAACTGGAACCCGATCTGTCTTATTGAGAAGAGCCTGTCAGGATTCTTGATACAAGAGAACAAGTACTGAGAAACTGGACGACGCGTCTGGTAAAAGTTTTGTGGAGAAATCATAAGATGGAAGAGGCAACGTGGGAACCCGAGGAACTTATGATGAAGAACCACCCGAGTCTTTTTATGCAGTAATACCCTAGAAATTGCGAGGATGCAATTATTTGAAGGGGGTAGAATGTAACACCCCAAGCTTCCACGGTACGTTTCCCTTCGAATAATGCGATAACTTTTGTTGTACGTAACCTCGAGTTCTAACACACACCACAACAAATTAAACTAGCCGTTGTGAATAGTAATACCTACTTTTTGAAATCATATATATTTTATATTTCAAAATGGACTTCATTTTTGGATTTGGAATATTGAAATTATCCTAGGGTGAAATTTTGGTACTTTTCGGATAACTTTTATATTTTGATGAATAGTGAAAATTACTAAATTTTAATTAAAATCAACTTTTTTAATCAAAATATTTAATATTGATAAATTATGAATTTGAGTGGTTTTAAAGTATATTTAGAATATATTTTTACCATTTAATATTATGTAGGTCATTGGACATAATTTTACAATTAAACCGAACATAAACAAGTGTCAATCTTTTGATAGTTATTATCTCTTAAAAACACGCTTTTTATTTTAACAACGAGAATTAATTTTAAATTAATTTCTGCCACTTCTGTGTTTTGAATTTGGAAAAATGGATTAAATATTTTGAATCAGGATGTCCAAATTATGTAAATAGGTAACTTTTATTTTTACACATTTTGAATAATTACTGCGGTAAATATTTTATTTACCATGGTTAAAGGGTAAATCCGGTAAATAAGGGTTACAAAATAATATTATAATAATAAAAAATTACTCTAAAACGTGTCCTAACCTTATTGGTGGACACATACCCGACCATGGGCATCCTTGGGTCGATTTGGGGACCCCTTAGAGCCACTTTTATGTGGTAGGGATACATTATATTAATAAAGTAAAAATAAAAATAAAAATGGCATAAGCTTACATCTTTTAGAAGAACAATTTTTACATAGGGTTATACATGTTGGATTTTCTATTATAAATATTCATTAGAAATATAAAAATATTTCCTAAATAATGATATTTTATTTATAATTTTTAGACATCAAATAATTTAAATTATTAATGACACAATAATGATGCAATGTTTACCTCATTAATAAATCATTTAGATAAATAAGATTATAATGTTTAAAATATTATCTAAAACCTGTCCAATTCTTATTGGTTGATGTTATTTATAATATTAGAAATCTTATATTCGACCTCAATGATTTTTGGACCATTATAAACCGAATATAATTATATTATAAAGTAATACTTTCACTCTTTCCTAAAGAGCCCCTCCTCTCCCTTATAAAAGGAGACCACTCCTTCTCATTTCTTCACACCTTCAAAGCCTTTTGGTTCTGTCAAAATCTGCCCAAATACTCTCCCAACTTCCCTCACTACAACCTATAGGCCTTAGTTTGATCAGAAAGCCAACCTAAGGAGCCCTTTTGATCAAATCAAAAGGAAGAGCCCGAAGAAGAGGTAATGATTTCACCACCCTTTTCCAAGTTCATTTCTTCTTCCACTTCTTCTTCCTTGTTGTTACCATTCTAAAATAATAACTCCAATATCATTTATATACTGTGATTTTATTATAAATATGGTACAACCATATTCAGTATTCTGTCCACCCTTTTAATAACATGTCACCATACGTGCGTACGTACGGCTTACCGTCTCCACGTCGTGGTGTAATTTTTATTCAATATAATATTATTTGGATGGGTATAATAATGATGTGTAACTCATGTAAATAATAAATATAACATGTTAATGATTCTTTATATATGATATACCATCCATTTATATATTATTTTAATATCAAAAGAATGATATTGTCGCTCGTGCGTACGTACGGACTACCGTCTCCACGAATGCGATGAGATTCATTCTCCATCGTATCCATTCAAGTATAATTATCATTTGATGATTTAAAAATGATGTTTAAAGACATGATATAATTCTGGATATGAATAATATACAACCTATCCTTTATAAACATGTCTTATGTAACAAAACATACAAAAGAAAACAAGTAAGTTCACACCCGAAACGATGATAATACTAAGATATTATTATCAAATCAATATTAAAAGATCATATATGATATCATAATAATGTATATGATTATTTTATAATTTAATAACAATTATTTCACCATTATACAAGAGGTTAACCTGCCCCAACCATGTAAAAGTACAAGTTAAGGGTTTATTTCGCAATCTCTTCATTATCCGCGGTTGTTTATACATAATTATCTACTGGGACCTCGTTATCATCCACGTCCATGTTTCTTCAAAATGTATTTCAAAACATTTTTAATATTTAAAATAATATGGGTTAATGTCATTTATACCCTTGTTTTACTTTTTATAAGAGGTTTATAAGGGAATCTTTCCGTCGTTTTCCAAACAAGGTGCTTTTTAACCTTTTCGACAGAATTAAGATAAGAATGTTTTTTTAACTTATACGGCGGGTGTGGTTATTTTCCGCCGTTATAAAATCGTCAAAGCTTCCTTACAAGATTATAAGAATATTTTCAAAGAAAATGTTTTATTTTATAAATATATGTCTCTTAAATGATTTCAAAATAGAATGAGATATTTCATTAAAAAGAGTTTTGATTTCATCTATGTCAACATCCTTTAATGGATTTTACGCTTATTTGAGGATGATATATTATGATACAAAACTTTTATATTGTATTGAAAGTTTTGTGATATGTTTGACTGTGGATGTGCTATTTTTATATATACCATTCATGGTTTATGGTGAAAGTATTGACATTTCGTATGATAGTTTTAATACGAATGATTATGTTATGTTTAAACCTTTTCATATGGGAATGCATTGGACTTAATATGTGACGGGTGGAGCCCGCTATAGCTCCTCGATGCATCGGTAGGTCTCATGAGAAAAACTAGTGTCTTGGCACAAGGCCTTGGCAAAATATTATTTGTAGTCTTGGCACGAGGCCTTGGCTAGGTGGTTATGATAGTCTGGCATTATGCATTCCATCATTATGAAAGTGGTTATTGATATTTCATTTGATTATTCGATTAGTAGAATATCCATGTGAATAAGTAAATGGAATTATTTCATTTTATTTATTCCATACTATGTT
Source organism: Viscum album (assembly GCA_963277665.1). Classification (NCBI taxonomy): domain Eukaryota; kingdom Viridiplantae; phylum Streptophyta; class Magnoliopsida; order Santalales; family Viscaceae; genus Viscum; species Viscum album. The sequence goes on along the minus strand of OY728141.1, from coordinate 1,768,738,072 downwards.
GAAGTTAAAGTTTAAAAGGCTTTTGTTTTAGTTATACATTGCCTTAAATGTTTATTCTTATTTATGAAAGTTTCCGCTATATTGTTATCCTTACTGGGCATTTGAGCTCACCCCTTTTCTATGTTTTATTTTCCCAGGATGTGATGAAGTAAATTATGAATGACTTGCAGGGATATTATGAGGGGTTAATAGTGTGGACTATGGAGACAATATATTTCTGTAGTAGTTTTTTTTATTTTGATGATGTAATGTAAAACTTATGAATATATCTAGTGTTTCCAAGGCTACTAAACCAATCGGTCTTTCGAGATTTGATCTTTCTTGTGATCATGCCAATGTTATGTAATTAATGCACCGACTCTGGGTAACTGGGGTCGGGGGGTTACATCAAGAATCTATGTTTTGTTTCGGAGAAACAATGATAAATGTTGAGAGTTCGACCTTCAGATTCAGGGAGTCCAGTATTGGTGCGATAGCTGATTTATCCATACATCGGGAACATTAATTCTTCATTTCGGGAAAATAAATGAAAAATGGGATGCATAAGTGTCACCTTATTCTGAATTAAGGTCAGATCACCAGGTATAACCTTTTAACTGTGGTACATCTTGAACTATCTCAAGATGCCTCCATGTCCATGACTAGTTGAGATCCCAAAATGAGATCAGGAGGATATCCTTCCTAGCGACGAGGCGTCCATTCAGGGAATATTTATAGAGATGGACCCACTGAGTGGTCCACCAGTGCTACTACCACCCGATGGTCAGCATCTGCTATTTGAGATTCCAGCAAAGGATGTTCGTAGGTTCAGTTCCCTACATGGGTTTTAAAGACAGAGACCTCCCAGGTTCAGGGGAGAGATGGATCCTTAGGTTGCTGAGGACTGGATGGAGGCTGTGACGTGGGTCATTTTCATAGTGAGGAAACTGCCTGACTTGATGGTGATCTTGGTAAAGAGACTTCTACAAGGATAAACATGGAGATAATAGAGTATTACCACCCAGAAAGACAATGAGGAGACCCTTAGCAAGGAATATTTCAAGTGGTTTTTTTAGGAGGAGTTTTTTCCAGCAACATTGCACTCTGTGCACATTCAAGAGCTGCTTCACCTACAACAGTGCAACATGATAGTAAATGAGTACTTAGCAAGGTTCACCGGGATATCTTGCTACTCCACTATCATGGTGGTAGACCCTTTCATCAGGACTTGAGCCTTTGAGCTGGGACTCATGTGGGAGATCAGGGAATCAGTGTTGTCGCTCAGTATCCCTACCCTGGATGGGGTGCTAGAGAAAGCCCTTATTATAGAGGGTTTCTTGGTGTAGTAGGCACCAAGAGTTAGAGATGCCAGCAGACCTCAGGGAGTTGAGTCTTCAACAGGCAGCAGATAGTAGACACGTGGGCCCAAGTGGGCCAAGTATTTCAGAGGACGACCTCTGAAATCGGGGATGGTAGTTTGGGGCTCCAAGTCTAGGGGGAGCCATCATGGGTCTAGAAAGTGCTTCACGTGTGGAGGGTTGGGACATATGGCATGTGACTACCCAACCCATCGTATATATAACCAGCAATAGGTCATGGGGATGCTGAGGTAGTGACAATGGTTTGACCGAGGAGGTTTTTAGGGTGGAAGACGTGGCTTGGGAGCCGACCAAGTAGTAGGTGGTGGGTGATGGTTTGATTTGTTACCACCACGACCCACAACTGGTCATCCCCGATGCCAGGGAGCAAGCAGATACTGGAAAACACATCTCTATGCAGTAGAGGCTTATTACAATGGTGCTCCGATGATGATCAGAGGTATTATCTGTGTCTTCCCCATCCTAGATACTATTCTTATAGACAAAGGATCTAGTCACTCTTTCCATTCCATGACTCTTGTTAAGAGATTAGAGATTACAGTGGATCTGTTGGCTTGATCCATATGGCTAATGACTTCTACGAGAGATGATTCGATAGTTTCACACTGGTGTTGGCAACGTAAGCTTACTCTAAGAGGTGAGAGCTTCGTCTGGGATCTCCTAGTAGCGGCATTTAGGCCATACAATTTAATCTTTTTATAGAATAGTTATACACATTTGATTCTCATATCGACTATTTTTTGGCATGAAATGTTGTGTGTTCGTGGATATGGGACTGGGTTTTCCTTCACCGGAGAGAACAAACCCCTTGAAGTGCAGAGCAGACTTTTTCCGAGGAAGGTGCAGTCGATCAATCAAAAATTGGAAAGCCTCACCCTTAGTTTATTTGATGAGAGTAGTATGATCTTTCCTGTAGAGGTGGATGAGTATGAGTATGATTTTCCTTAGTATTTTATGGGACAACCTCTTCATTTAGAGGTAGAATTTTTCATCGACATATACCTAGGGATGACACTGATATCCACACCGACATATCAAATTTCTCCTGCAGAGCATCATGTGCTGAAGGTATAGCTAGAGGACTTGTAGGAGAAGGTGTTCATAAGGCCCAACATTTCACCATGGGAAGCCTTGGTTCTTTTTTTCCAAGAAGGAAGATGTGAGTTTAAGGTGGTTCATAGAATTCCGGTGCCTGAACCAAGTGACCGTGAAGAAAAAGTATCCACTTCCTAAAATTAATGACCACTTTGAACAACTGAAGGGTGCGAAGTGGTTCTCAAAGATAGACCTCAGATGAAGTTATCACCCACATCAGGAGAAGGATGAGGATATACTGATGACAACCTTTATATGATATTATAACCACTATAAGTTCTTTGTGATGATTTTCAGCGTGACAAATGCCCCAACAATGTTCATGGTCCTCTTGAACATGGTATTCTAGCCTTACATTGACCGGTTCATCATGTTCTTCATTGATGAAATCTGGGTGTACTCAACATCAGTGGTGGAGGACGCTACACACCTGCGGGTAGTCTAGGATACACTTTGAGAGCACCAGTTTAATGGTAAGCACTCTAAGTGCCAGTTCTAGATTCGAGAGGTCTACTTTCTAGGACACATCATCTCAGAGGCTAGAGTTGGGATATAACCAGCAAAGATAGAGGCATTGCTTTCTTGGGATCCACCCAGAAGCATGACTAAGGTATGGAGCTTCTTGTGGTTGGTTGGTTACTATCATAGGTTCATACCCAACTTCTCCAGAGTAGAAGCACCCTTATCGAATTTGAAACGGAAGGGACAACCCATTGTGTGGATGGGGAAATGTCATCAGAGTTTCCATGAGATGAAGAGGAGACTCACTAGTGCCCCCATCTTGAGACTACTATAGGAGAACATTGGTTATGTAGTTTACTACGATGCATCAAGGACTAGACCGGTGTGTAACCTGATGCAAGAGAAAGCATTGATCGCCTACGGCTCATGCTAGTTGAGGTAGCATGAGAATAACTATGAGACCCCTAACCTGAAGTTAGCATCAGTGGTCTTTTCCTTAAGGATATAGTGGTACTAGATTATGGGATAATGGTTTACAGTTTACTCCATCCACAAGACTCTCAGGTATATCTTATCCCGGAAGTACTTGAACCTAAAATGGTGGAAATGGATAGAGTTCCTCGAGGACTATGAATTTGAGGTATTCAACACTCTTGGGAAGGGGGACGTGGTGGCAGAAAAGCTCAGTATGAGGACTGGTTTATAGTTACTGAGGGAGGTGATAGAATAGTTAGTCACGATGCAGATATACTTTGTGGATGATGGTGAAGGACCATACATTCAGTCGATGATTGTTACTCCCCAACTCTTATAGCAAGTCAGGGAGGCACAACTGTTGGAGGATGACTGTGAGGCCTGACATGCTATGTTATCCTCAGGATGGGATCCTAATGGATTTTTTATAGGTAGGGAGCATTCCATCCTTTTCAGAGTGTGCACTGTAGTACCATTGATGATGAAAGAGAGGGTATTGAGGGAGTTTCATACACCCCCCTTGGCGGTACGTCCTAGAGTGGTGAAAATGTACCAAAACCTCTAACGTTGGTATTAGTGTTTAGGGATGAAGAAAGTGATGGTCAACTTCATTTCATGATGCCTCACTTGTAAGAAAGTGAATGTTGAACACCATGTTCCAGCGGGCTTTTCCAGCCCCTCGAGGTACTAGAGTGGAAATGGGAGGGTAACCTGATGGACATATGGACATGGTTACCAGGTATATTCAGAGGCCATTATACTATTAGGGAGGTCATTGACAAAATCACCAAGTCGGCTGACTTAATACCCTTCCAAGAGTAGGGACCAGTAGAGGGCATGGGATGCCTCTAAATCCAGGAGATAGTACAGCTTCATGGGGTTCCTTTGATGGTAGTATCTGATCGTGATGCCTACATTACATCCCGTCTGTGGACGGGATTATAAGAGGAATTTTAGACTCAGCTGCGCTTTATCATAGCTTTTTATCCCTAGATGGATGGTCAGATAGAGTGGACCATACAGATCATGGAAGACATGATTTGTTCTTGCATCATTGACTTTGGTCATAGTAGGGAGGACCACCTACCTTTGGTGGAGTTCTTATAAACAACAACAATCACTCCACCATAAAATTTTCACCATTTGAGGCCTTTTATGGGTGGACTTATAGACAAACCATATGCTGGAAAGACCCAGGGGAGTCATCACTCAAGGGTCCAAAGGTTGTATGGGCTACCTCCGAGTAGGTGAAGATCATTCAAGAGCGGATGAGGACTATACAGAGCAGGAATAAGTCTTATGGTGATAGGAGATGGGGACCCATGGATTTTGAGGAGGGAGGCCATGTGTTCTTTCAGGTCTCACCTCGACGAGGATTGCAGAGATTTTTCTAGAATGGAAAGAAATATTTGAGGTTTATTAGACCTTTTCAGATCATGAGGAGAGTTGGAGAGGTAGAGAACAGCCTAGAACATCCCCCACAGATGAATCGGGTGTATAATGTTTTTCATGTATCGTAGCAGAGGAGGTACGTGCAAGACAAATACCACATCATCGACTGAAGTGAGATGGAAATTGATGATGAGGCAGTTTTTGTGGTGTTCTCGACTGAGATAGAGGACTGATAAATGTGGGTTCTAAGAGGAAGGTTGATTCCTCTAGTGCGTGTTCGATGGGAGCATAGGAATCTTTGGGAGAGCATAGGTGAGAGTGAGGCTAATATTCCTGCTCAATACCCCCATCTGTTTGATTCGATTTAGTTCTAAATTTTTGGGTCATAAAGCCCTATGTTGGGGAGAAGGTAATGTCTAAGAAATGAAATTTAATTTTTTATATGGAATTATTTTGACACTTTGAAATTTGATGGCACATGATTATGAGGCATGGATATCCCGGAATAGAATTTTTAACTTTTTTTAAGTTACGTTCAGTAAACGTGCAAGCATGGTTTTCTATCATTTGAACTGGTGCTCGGATTAAAAATCTAAGGGAACCGTTGAGCTCACAGCACCAGGATTCTCCTATAAATGACTTAACTTCATCCAAAAAGGCCCGAGCGGAAATGTTATTTTCTGGACTTTTCCAGAAAAATAATAAAATAATATAGAAGAAATATTTAATTTCCTTCTTACTGTTGAGTGCAAAACAGTGATGTTGCGGTGTAGTGATCAGGCACTATAATGGAGGGTAATTAATGGATTGTTTGAAACCGCGAATCTATTACCTTATGAATCACTAAACTCTTCTCATTAAATATAGATAATTTAATGAGTATCATTAATGGGAACAAAATCACTGTGCATTTGGTTTTATTTTATTAATCCAACATGTAGAGTTTTGGAATTAAATATGGAGGATTCTATGACAAGACTCCAGCACATCTCCCCTCCAATGATGAATGATGAACGTCGGTAGATCTTCATCGTCTATGACACACCTCGAAGAAAGGAGCTGGAAGCGACGACGTTGGCACCTTGGACTCCTGCTAATGAATACTTCAGCATCGAATGTCATAGAGTTATGTGTTTTATATGTTTTTGATGATCTTACCTATTCTTTTCTAGAAACGGCGAACACGGATCAACACATGAACAAGTTGACCCATGCTTCATGCATTTTTGAGGGAGGGTAACACTATTGGAAAATTTATTTATTCGGGATTAAGATTATTCTTGTATGATCAAACAACAATCCCCGAACCTCCCCCTTGAGTATAAACCTAAAACACGGAGGGCCCAGGCTGACACAAACAAGGCCCGAGAACCTCTACTTGTGTGTTCATGGTGGATGCATTCTCAAAACTATGGAAAAGGTGATTTAACTCTTTCACTTTAAAGAATGAAAGATTTGGAGGCAATAGATGTAGGCATCTTGAAGAACAAACCATAGATGCATGTTTGGTGGTCCGCCGAAGGATCTTCCCCCAAGACGGTGTCAGTGGTGGTGGTGGTAGGAACTAGACGCTTGCCGGTCTGTGGGACGAAGGGTCGCCGACCATGCCAATGGCCAGGTGTAGTGGCATGACACAGTGGCAGCTGAAGACTATGGCCATCTGGCCACTGAAAAAGAGGATGTGGCGCCAGGTAGGGCGCCACATGGAGGGGTGGCCCACAACTATTCCACCCTACAGGTCGGAGGAGCTGCTGTCCATCAACTGCGGCAGGAGGTGGAGGCCCTACAGAGTCCCGTGGGGTATAGGGGTCTAGATGTGGCTGGACGCCATGTCCCGGCTGGGCGGTGTACCACCAGCTGCTCCAACGGTTGATCCCTAGCTGACGGGTCGATCACCCAGTGGGATGGACCCACATCGGGGTCCGGACCCACACAGGGGGGCCGAACCCATGCTGGCGGGTCGAACCCCCTAAGACAGGCCGAACCCACTATGGAAGGCCAAAGCTGTGCACTTCGGGCTGGGCTAGACTAAATCTGGTCACTGGGTGACCCGGCGGGCTGGACCCTCAGCCAAACCGGTCTAGGTCCAGTGAGTCCTATTGGACCTGGCCCACTAGCTAGGTCATAACAAATAGACCCTGACCTGAACTAAGTTAGTTCAAGTCCATCTAAATCAACCGGGGTTTGTGGGACCCCAAGCTAAGTTCGTTGGGTCAGTCCAACCAGGTCAGACTGGGCCCCGTCACAACTAGTCCTCTGTATACTAAAACACATGTATCTTGCAAACCTCACGTCCAATTGATGTGCTATTTGTGGAATTGGGACCATCATGAAGAGGAAGATATTTTTTAATTTTTTTGGTTAATTTTATGGAAATAGTGAGGCAACATATGGATTGAGGAGCGGTTCTCCCAAGCACCAGCATACGAAACCATGTTGTTGGTAGAGTCCTAATGGCTTTTGGACAATAGTCATGTGGGAAGAATATCTATGTGACATTGAATTCCCACAGTGGGGAGTGGCTCTATGTGACATGACATACCCGAAATACATGATAGGAGGAGTACCTGAGTTCATCCAAGGTGAGAAGCGGCTCTGTGTGACCCGAGAGGCCCACATTGTGGAGTGGCTCTATGTAACCTAGCATATCCACAATACTCATCAGGGATTAGTAGAAAACTATTCCAAGGTTAGTGGGAAATGGGTCTGTGTGACTCGGAAGGCCCACTGTACTCGATAGAGGTGGAGTTTTCCAGTAGCTGAGGAGTTAGATGATATGACTGATGATGCTACTATCACCACCCTAAATATGTACCTAGTGTGAGCTACACCTTTTAATTTGTCCTACGTGATTTGTATCTTGCTTGGTGTCAATACCTCTGTGGTATTTTCCATTGTGGTTTTTTATTTCATGGATTTCTGAGAGACCTTCGGGGGTATCGGGGTCCCTACTGAGTATTTAAATACTACCCCCTTCATGAGCTTTGCCCACACATGTTGTGTATGGTGGAGACGATCGATATTTCGACAGAGGTTCCTAGGGGGACAGGACTGAAAAACGCTATGACAATGGACTTGCTGGACTTGGACCAATTGGGGCCCATTAGGACAAGGTGAATTGGACATTCTACATTGGATTCCAGTAGCTTCACTACTCTTTCAATCAGGTGAGGTTTTTCATGGATGGCCATTAGAACTCATTTTTGTACTTTGTTGTTTTCTATTCCATGTTGAGTATGTATTCTTGACCACTTACATTAAATTGTACTATAACTCAGATTTTTTTAGCGGTATAATTTTTTTCAGCCTTTTAGTTTGTTGGGGTGTCGATTGACACCTTCGGCACTAGTCACCAGCCCTTGGCCTCTTGGAGGCGGACTTGGGGTAGTCACGACATGTGCCCGGGGGATGGGTCGTGTCATAAAAAAAAATTGTATTTAATTATGTCATGAGATCCCAATAAATTATTATATTGAGGAGAGAAATATTTTGAATATGGGACCCATTTCTAGAATATGAAACTTTTTTGTATGCACATTAATGAATTGAGGAGAATCTAGATTGAAGAAAATCTAGATGGAATCTTTAGACTAGTATTTTTGATCTTCTGTAGGAAGTAAACAAGCATTTATGATCTTGAAATCTTGTTCTGTAAGATCAAATAATCATCCTACAATTGATGTAACTTAAATAAAGGTGATGTATTATACTTGGATCTTGGAACATAAGGAGTCTCTAAGTTGGAGCTGGAGAAACAAGTCCTTTGGTTGGATCCAAATGAAAATGGAGTATCTCATCTAGAGCTGAATAAAAATCCTCTTAGTTAGAGTTGTGAAGTTATTTATTATTTTATTGATATTGATAATAGTAATCACTTATCTATCTATGAAGAATCTGTATCTGGGGTGTGGTATATTCAGTTATGAGAAGGGGAAATCTTTCTACTGAACCATGTAAAATTTTGTGTGTTTCTTTCACCATTATTAATATTGAACACAAGGTGATATTGAGAGATAATATTTAATGGATCAAAAACCATATCAAGTTCAAGAGGTGGAAGTTGAAAGAAAATTAATTCATAAAAAGAAACCATTGATTATCCTGTACCATCTCAATGGTCAATCATGCCTTGTGATATACACTTTTAAATTGAAACCATGAAATTAGTGTGCCTAATGAGAGACATTTTCATTACTATCTCAATCATATTAAAGGTGATATTTTCAAAAGAAACTTTTTATATGATGACATTTTTCTTTGTCATATTTTACGACATATGAATATCATGAATAATAAGTTCATGTGGCCTCTAATACATATTATAATATACAAATTTCAATATCATAAGTCTTGGTAATATAAAAATCATAGTATATGATTGAATATATTATAAGGTATTTTATTTTAAATAATTATATTATCTTAGATACCTATGGAATTTAATTGATGATAGTTATCATCCTGGAATTCGTCCATGTTTATCTATCATTAACTAATCATTTCTGTAATATCTCATTATTTTAGAAGGAAAGACTATCTTCGATTGTGTACAAGAAATGTAACACTGTGCCTAAAAAACAACATCATATTAATTTTTAAATGTGACAATTCTAAAGTAGCCATCAAATTTGAGGGAATGAAAAGAATTCACCACATTATGAAATTTATAACTATCTCACTCATTATTAATGTATTAATCAATTATTTTTAAATAAGTAATGTATTTTTTTTGTAAAATCATTTTATTCTTCAAAAAAAATATGTTTTCTCCGAAAAAAAATTTTATTTATTTTTATGAGTGATTATTATAATAAATTTGTTAAAATTTACGAAAATTTCTTTTAAATAATAAATTTAATTTCTGAATTTAGAATTTCAAAATTATGTAATGATGAATTTATTAGTATTTTTTGTAAAAATTTATTATTCAAGGAAAAGTGAAAAGTACTTGTTTTTATTGAAAATTTTCTCTTATTTTTAATGTTTTTAAAATGTGAAAATATGTTTAAGATTCATTTTAAATTTTAATTTGTTAAATTTTATTTCAATTAATAAAATTATGGTTTTTAAGAGGGATTTTATGTTTTAATTTATTATAAAAACATTTTATATTTAATAAATGCAATTTTTCCAAAAAACTGCATTTCATTAAATTATTACTGTTCAATTTTAAAATAAATTATAAACCTTATATTTTTTTAATTTTGAATAATACATTTCATATTGCGTATTATAGAGTCAATGTTTAATAAGTAGGCCCCATTTAATTTTGGACAATATGAAGAGTAATCTTAGTAAATTTTGTTACCATGATAAAGAGTAAATTAGGTAATTAATGGTATAAAGAATATTAGGACTATTAAATAAACATTACACATAACCCAATTTTGTTGGATGAGTAATTTACATCTATAATAATTTAATATATGAATATAATTCCTTTTGTTACCATTTTTTCGTGACTATGAAATTTATAATATTTTATTTAATGAAATGTTAAGGATGTCACAGTAATATTTTTAATAGCTATATAAATTTTAATATGGGGTTATCTAGAGTATATATTTTACTATAAGTAGTCATTTTAAATAAAAAATATTTATCTTCATCCTCGTAAATTTTTTTATATTTTTTGTGGTTAAATAAATAATTTAAATTCTTGCACAATAATGATGAATTAATTATTTTATTAAGGGAAATTTTAAATAAATGTTATTAAATATATTATAATAAATATAATTTAAGATAATTAATGTGATCAAGGAATTTTCTAGATGATCGCGACATTTTTACAATGTAGTAAAATAGTTTGTTTAAATTATCAGGGATATCTTGATATTATTAAAGTCAATGTAATGAATAGTTCTTAAAATCAACATTAAGAATATTTTATTTTAAATAATATTATATTAAATTATATAAAATTACTAAAAATATTAAAATTTTCAAACCGATCAGGATAATGTTGAGAATATCATCTATGAACCATTATATAGTAGAAATTCATATCGTCTTGGTAAGACTTAAAGAGGTTAAATTAGTGTTAAAACATAAATATAAGTGTATAAATATAGTCAAAACATATCTAAATTTTATTATATGAGGGTATTTATTCTGATCCCTATATTATCTTCAACATTACTCACTTTTTATCCCTTTTAATTGAAAATTAATTTATATTAATTTAATATTTTTTCAAATTTCAAGAGTTCCCCTCTCCCATCTAATAGAAGGGAACATATTCTTGTCATTTCATCACACTTCAAAAACATTTTGGTTTGGCTGAGACCTACCCAAAATATCATTACAGAATATTTAACACCTCAAGCTTCCACGGTACGCTTCCCTTTCAATAATACAGTAGCGTGTGTTGTATGCAACTTCGAGTTCTAATATACACACCACAACCAATCAAACTAGCTGTTATGAATAGTAATACCCACTTTTTGAAATTTTATAAATTTTATCTTTCAAAATGGACATCATTTTTGGATTCATAATATCAAAATTAGCCTAGGGTGAAATTTTGGTATTTTTTTGAAAACATTCAATTTTTGATGAATAGTGAAAAACACTAAGTAATAGTTTAAAACCGATTTTTTATTTAAATAATTTTTTATTTTATTTAAATTTAATTATGGTCAAAATAGATACATAATACCAATATAAGTTCAATGTAATTCATTGGAGTTAGTTTAGAATAATTTTAGATATATAAAAATTTTATTGAACTTGTCACCGTCTATTACCCACCTCCTAGAAGAATATGGAAATTCAAATAAAACATAATTTTACCACTCCTGTGAGTGAAATTTCGAAAATTTGAGAAACAAGGTTAATATGAAGGAGTAAAATTTTGTTCAATGTGATGAAAAAAATATTTGGTGAATAGTAACTTTTTACTTTTATTTACCACGGTTAAAAGTAAATAGGTTAATTAAGGGTAAAAATGATATTTATATTACCCTAACACATGTCCTAATTATTTTGGAAAAGTGTATCTCGACCAAAAACAAACTTAGGAATAAAATATTATCATTTAAGTCTACTTAAATTAGATTAGGACATTTATTATTATTGAATTCAAAGAAGAGTTAAATTAGTTAAAATAAATGTTTTTTTACTAAAATATTTTCAATATAGGGTTATACATAAGTTAAATTCAATTGTAAATATTCATTAGAAAGATAAAATATTTAATACATAATGGTATTTTATTTATAATTTTTAGACATTAAATAATTTAATTTATTTATGACACAATGGTGATGCAGTAAATACGTAATTAATGAAATATTAAAATAGTTGATATTATAAATATCAAAATAAATGTAATTTGAGTCTTTTTATGAATTAAAATAATTTTCTAGGTTAATATGACAAATAATAATTGGTTATATAAATTTTTTTCGAAGTAATAATGCTGTTATGAAATTATCAAAAACAAAATACCCCATAGTGTCGAAATTGACATAAAAGAGTTTTTTAAATAAATAATATATTATTAATTGATATTAAATTCCTAAAAATCTAAGGTTCGGACAAGTGACTTATATCCTGATATTTGTATGATTAATGGACCACATGGGGGGTCTATTGGATGTATATAGTAAGTTTATTAACTATATAATCTAAAAATACAAAGTGACATGGTAAGTGTCAAACTAATTAACTAAGAGTTAAAACTAAAAGATATGGTTAATATAATGACCCCAACCTGTCTAAATTCTATTTCTTGAGTGGTTTTCGACCAATTACCACATTAAACTTTAATTAATATACTTTTGAGCCATTATAAACCGAATATGAATTTATTATAAAATAATATTTCTAGATTTTCCTAAGGTGCCCATCCTCCACCTTATAAAAGGACACCACTTCTAACCAATTCTACACACCTTGAAAGCCTTTTGGATCAGCCAAACCCTGACCTAATACTATCTCAACTTCCCTCACTACAACCTAGAGGCATTAGTTTGATCAGAAAGCCATCCTATGGATCCCTTTTGATCAAATCAAAAGGAAGAACCCGAAGAAGAGGTAATCTTTTCACCACCCATTTTCAAATTCATTTCTTCTTCAAATTCTTCTTTCTTTGTTATTACCATTCTAAAATAATAAATCCAGTATCTACTATATACTGTGATATTATTATAAATATGTAACAACCATATTGAGTATTCTATCCATCCTTTGAATGACATGTCACCATACGTGCATAAGTACGGCTTAACGTCTCCACGTCGTGGTGTAATGGTTATTAAATATATTATTATTTGGATGGGTATAATAATGATGTGTAATTAATTTAAATATTAAATATAACATGATAATGATTCTGTATATATGATATTCCATCCAATTATATATTATTTTAATATCAAAAGAATGATATTGTTGCTCGTGCGTATGTTCGGACTACCGTCTCCACGAACACGATGAGATTCATTACCCATCGTATCCATTCAATACTAATTCTCATTTGATGATTAAAAGTAATTTTTAAGAACTTTATATCATTCTGGATATGAATAAGGTATAACCTATCCATAACAAACACGACTTGTTTAATAAAACATATAAAAGAATGTGAGTAAGTTAACACCATAAACAATGATAATACTAAGATATTATTAACAAATCAATGTTAAATGATCATATATGATATCATAATTATGTATATGGTTCATCTATTATTTAATAACAAAGTTTTAACTATTATACAGGAGGTTAACATACCATCTACTAAGGAAATGTACAAGGTAAGGGTTTATTTTACAATCTCTTCATTATCTGAGGTTGTTTATACGTAATTATCTACTAGGACCTCTTTATCATCCACATCCATGTTTCCTAAAACTTTATTTCAAATCATTCATTCTATTTTAAAGACATGGGATAATTTCATGTATAACCTTGTTTACTTTTTAGAAGAAGTGTATAAATGAATCTTTTTTTCGTTTTCCAAACAAGGTCCTTTTTAACCATTTCAACAGAATTAAGGTAAAAATGTCTTTTTTAACTTATACGGCGTGTATGGCTATTTTCCACCATTATAAAATCGTTGAAGCTTCCATTACAATCTTATAAGAACATTTTCAAAGTAAATGTCTTCTTTTTTAAATATGTGACTTTTAAATTATTTCAAAAAAATATATACTTCTCTCAAATGGTTTCGATTTCATCAATGTCAACATCTTTTGATGGATTTTATGATTATTTGAAGTTGATTTATTATGATACAAAACTTCCATATTGTGTTGAATTTTTTGTGATATGTTTGACAGCAGATGAGTTATTTTTATACCATTCATTTTTTATGGAGAAAGTATTGACATTTTGTATCCTTCTTTTATAACGAATGTTTATGTTACGTTTAAACCTATTCAGATGAGGAATGCATCAGACTTAATAAGTGACGGGTGGAGCCCGCTATAGCTCCTCGATGCATCGGTCGGTCTCATGAGACAAACTAGTGTCTTGGAACAAGACCTTGAAAAAATCTTATTTGTAGTCTTTGCACGAGGCCTTGGCTATGTGGTTATGATAGTCTTGCATAATGCATTCCATCATTACGAAAGTAGTTATTGATATTGCATGTGATTATTCGACTAGTAGAATATCCATGTGAATATGTAAATGGAATTATTTCATTTTATCTTTTCCATATTAGGCTGAAGTTCAATTTTAAAAGGCTTTTTTTTTATCTATACATTGCCTTAAATGTTTCTGTTTATTTGTGAATGTTCCCACTATATTGTTATCCTTACTGAGCATCTGAGCTCACCCCTTTCAATATTTTATTTTTCCCGGGATGTGAAGAAGTAATTTATGAATGAACTACAGGGATAATATGAGGGGATATGAAGACAAGATGTTTTTTAGTAGTTTTCACTTTATGATGTAATTTATACTTTTTGAATGTATCTAGTCATTCCAAGGCTACTAAACTAATCGGTCTTTCGAGATTTGATCATTCTTCTGATCATGACAATGTTATGTAATAATTCACCGACTTTGGGTAACTGGGGTCAGGGCGATACAGTTGGTATCAGAGGAAGTTTAGTACAATCAATGGAATCTAGATTCAGATAAACTATGATTAGAGCACATAGACCTAAGATGGACTTTGAGGATTAATATAGAAGAACTTCCTAGAATTTTGGTATTGTAGAGATTTTGTGAGTCTTACAAGCAATACATCCCTGTCTGGATACAAGCGTGTAGAGGCGGACCTGGCACAGATGTACCTAGGGTTTAAACTTGAAAACACCGCTTTGAGTTAGACTCGAACGAGAACTGGTGCACGAAAATAGGCCATACTGCACTCTTGGTTACGACACTCCCGTGGGATATGCTTAGGATAACTCTCATTTTCGTTACAAATCATTATGAAGGGTTTATGAGTATATACTTCTCAAAGAAAACAGTTTTATGATTATGGATTAAATCCATAAATAGTTCAATTTATGTTAAGTGTTTTATAAGTATGGAATTATGTATTTTGATTCATAAATTGATCTAGTTTATGCCGTTTTTTATAAATGGCGCCTAGTAGAAGAAATGGAAACCGTATAACTGCACGCACTCCATGAAGGGATTTCACACCTGCTCAAGATAATTATAGTGGAGCTGGTGGTACAACTGGTGTTTATTAGCTTATCAACATACTGGGACAACTCACTCGGGTTATGAATAATAATCTTACTCATATAGACCACCCTGATCCGCAGGGTGGAGGATCAATGTTAGATCGCTTCATGAGGCAGCAACCACCAACATTCAATCGGAATACAAATCCATTAGTAGCTGAGCAATGGATAAGTTCCCTAGAGAAAATATTTCAGGCTTTGGGGAGTAGTGAAAGGGAAAAAGTTGTCATGGTAGTTTATCGCCTCACTGGAGATGCTGATCAATGGTGGTTATTGATTCAAAACACGAAGGAATATGATGAATTATCAAATATGGAATGGAGGGAGTTTAAAGTTCTGTTTTTAGAAAAATACTTTCCTCACGACCATCGAGCTGATATGGGAAGACAATTTCTGAGTCTGAGACAAAAGGAGGATGAGAATGTCACTATGTATGAGGCTATGTAACGACCCGAAAATTTGAATAAATCTTGTTTTTTAATTTTGTGTGTCATTTTATTTTATACTCAACAAAACTGTTTCATTGGATAACATGAGTATAATTAAAATGAGATTGTTGGGTTTTAACTATTATATGATTGTTGGTCAATATGACCGCTAGAAACTAAACATTTTGATTATTATCTCTAAATACAAGTGATCTTGGTTAATTAATATAGAAAGAAGATTCGATGGCCTCACCCAGTAGTCTTCGACCGATCGAAGCCCATCTAACATAACTTGGGAAGGAGGTACCACCACTGGGATTTTCTCTAGACCAAACTCATGATGAACTTCATCATGTGAAGCTAGAACGAAATCGCCTTCGCGAGAAGTTCAAACTGATAGAAATTACTACTCGTGCGATGTTGGCCGAGCCTCCCTCAGATTCTCTCACCATATCACACCTTACACTTAGGTTCTATGCTGGAGTTATAAGGGGCAATGTAAGGAGACCGTAACTGCCTTGTGTAACACTTTGTTTTAAATAAGAATTGAGATTTCATCTTATGATGAAGTTTATGAATTTTCAAATGACCAGATAAATATAGTATGCATACTTTTGATTAATTTTAGAAAAATGATATTTTAAAAATGTTCATGTAAACCTTAAATAATTAAAAATGTGTAATGATTTTTGAATAAAAGTCTTCTGAAATTATGTTCAGTACGAAATTTAGAGGCTAATAAGATCAACTTAAATTTTGATGAATATTAAATTATGAATAGTGATTTTACGCTTATGATTAGTAATGTGACCAAATGGATTATCAATCTCACTTAATGAAAGTTTTAATATAATTTAGACACATTGATTAAGTAATGTGATTCAATAAAATGGGTAAATAACGGTTTTATAAATATTTAGTCAAGTATTGGTTTTTCGGGTGAATTGTGTTTTTTTAATTAAAAATTAAATTAAATATATTTAAAAAATTATTTTTATAAAATGGACTTTATTCTTGAACTCAGAGCGTCGATATTTTTTTATGGTAATTTTTGGGGATTTTTTGGAAAAAATGAATTTTCAGTGTATAGTGTATTTATATAAAAATTAAAATTAAAAATATTTGGAAAATTATTTTTATAAAATGGAGTTCATATTTGTAATCTGAGCATCAATATTTGGTTAAGGAGAAATTTTGGTATTTTTTCTGAGAAAGATGAATTTTCAGTGAATAGTAAAAATGCAGTTTTAGGGTTTCGGTAAGTTTAATGACATCATAACTGTGTCATGATGATTTCATGAGATATTTTAAGGGTTGGCCGACCAAAGGTGATGAATTATTGTATTTGGGGACCCATTTGGCCAAACTCCATGGGAAATACCATGGGAGAGCCCATGCTTTTGAGAAAACCACTTGTGAGGTGTCCCTTGAAATTATTAAAGTATCACCTCACCTTCCCTATAAATACCCACCTTTTCTTCCTTTATTTTTCACGCACAACTATTCCCCAAAAAAGCTCTAGTCTCATTAACTCCCAATGAGTCCTCCCAAGGTGCCCCAAGCCCTCAAGGTCCAAACCATTGAGTTTTAAGAGTTACGTTTTAAGGTAAGGGATCCAGCCTCTCTCATTCTTTTCAAGTAATCTCTTTTATGTCATTTCTTTTATGCTCCATGATCTTATGTTAAAGGATGTTATTTTATATTCATCTTACTGACCTTTTCATATTAATATGATGATAGAACCCCTCTTGATCTCATCATTTCATTTTAATAATTTTAAATTGGCACCGTTAGGCTGCAAAATTTTTAAGGGATTCTTTCACGCTTCTCGTTTTCAAAATCTATTTTCATGTCAATTCTTTAATGTTCCTTTTTAATATGTCGGGGTATGATATATAAATCTATCATACTGATCTTTTATTTTCATATTATGAGAGACCCTATTTGATCTTTTCAATTCATTTTTGTTGATGTTTAAGTGGAGCTGTTAGGCAGCTGGATTTTTAAGGGACTCTTTCACCTTTCTCATTTTTCAAAGTTCTACTTTCATGTCAATTATTTAATGTTCCTTCTAATTATGATGGGTTATGATATCTATATCTATAATAATGAAAGTTTATGTTCATATGATGAGAGACCCTATTTGATCTCGTCAAATCATTTTTGTTGAAGATTAAGTGACACCCTTAGGCTGCCGAATTTTCATAAGAGAAATCTTATTTTTGTCTTCCTTTCATGTTCTTCATTTCATATGGTATGTATTTAAAATCTAATTAAAATGTTCTTAAATCCGTTATATTCTGTTCCCCTACTGTTTTATGGATCATTTATGAGTGGGAGACCCATTTCCCCTCTGTTTTAAATGTTTTCTAAAACCTCATAACATAGCCTTTATGCTGCAGAATTTCCATCACAAAATGTCTCTCTCTTTTTCTAAAGTTATTTTATTTTATTCTGTGAATACTAAAAGCTCTCTCTTATATAGGGGTATTAACATATATACCAATTTTATCTATTTTAAATTCTGGGATTTACATACATGAGACCCACCTTCCTTTTCTGTGGGTTTTGAAGTGACACAAAGATCATGTCTTTAAAGCAGTTTTTAAAACGTTATGATTCTGAAATGAAACCCATTTCTTTTATTCTATATGGGTTGTTTATGAAATTATTGATGATGATATATGTGGATCACATGATTATAAAGACAAATTTAAGGGTGCGCCCTGATAGCGCTCCAATGCATTGGGTAAAGACTTAATCTCTAGAGATGACCATTTAGACTGATACCTTGGTGAATAACCTTGGTAATTTTTATTGACACCTTGGGGATGGACCTAGGTGAAACTGAAATGATTGTCTTTGTTAAATGTTGTAGCCACATATTCATGTTATGAAATAAGTTATTTTTATTATGATATGCCTCATTATTTCTTTCTCATGCCTTAAAGTTATTTTTCGTGACTTTATTGATGTATCTCATGTTCACATATTAAATGTTTCCATTGTTTCCCTTACTGGGCCTTTTTCACACCCATTATTTTGATGTATTCTCCCAGGTTATGAGATGCTGTAATAAACTTTGGATGAACAAATGAAGAATCCTTTCAAGTGTTTAAGAAGAATGTTTTTTTTCTCATGTTGTAAGTTCCGGGTTTCCAAGACACTAAACCTTAAAGATCTTGAGTTTTGTAAAATGTAATGAATAGTTATGTTATAAAAAGGCGGGATGCTATAGTTGGTATCAAAGGATGGTTTGGTTATTTGTGGAAATTGGTATATTAAATCTCTAGGAAGAAGCCTATAGAAAAGTTTATATTTAGGAAATCATACAAGTATTTTGGTGAGTATTGAGTAAGGGGTGTCCAAGAAAATATATCCATGTCTAGATAAGAGAAGGTAGAGGTGGATCTGGCACATATGTACATAGGGGTAAAACCTAAAAACACCACTTTAAGCTAGACTCGAACGGGAACTGGTACACAACAACGGGCCTTGCTGCACTCTTGGTTACGACAGTCCTGGGGGATATGTTTTGGTAAATTTATAAGCTTAGTATGAACCATTATTAAAGGAACAATGATAAAATAAAATAAAGATTCACATAAGAATATATGATCATGGATAACCTAGATTGGAACCTAGGGGATCAAAAGATAGGGTATAATTTCTTTCTACAAGTTTATCCTTCTATGCTTAAAGATTCCTTTTAATGATTATTGGCTAAGTATTCAAGCCCCTAATTATAATTTCTTTTCTTAGTTAATGGAGGGAAATGGAAGAACATGTCCCAAAAACCAATGTGATAGGAAATGTGATGATTCCCTATTGATATGACAGATATGATGAGAGATCAAGTTGAACATATTTTGATTATTCCAAACCAGCTATCAAAAATCACAATTAATAATTGGTACCTAGTTGAATGCCCAAATTAGTCAATAAAGAAGAAGATGAAGTCTTAGAGAGGTTCATCTGATAAAGTTGATAAGGGAAAGAAGACCCAATTTCCTTTGTAAAAAAAGTATGGAAAGGGGCACCAAGGAGAATGTCACAAAGGAACTGGGAGATGTTTTATGTGTGGGAAGATAGGGAATAAAGTAGCCAATTGGTTTAAAAAAATGGATAATGTGATGACTAGAGATAAGTTTTGATCTAATGTACATTATACATTTCGATGTCGTAAATGTGGAGAAGTTTGAAATTATCCAATGAAATGCTCTCTTGGAATGGGTGAGAAGCATGATTAGTATCACCAATCTTCGAGGACAAGGGAACAATGCAAGTCCTATACTGAGATGGATCATGATGACAGAAGTACATGTAACTTTTTCACAATAATTGTATATGTCATGTTGTATTTTAGTTCATGCTCCATGAGCATATATTTAATGTTTTCTAAGAACATCGAGTCACTACCTAAGATGGTTTTATATCATTAAGGAAATTATCAATTGTTATTTACCACATGATGATTTAGTGAAGCTGTTCTTCTTAAAAAAGGGTGATTAGGGGATTAAAAGATGATTATTATTTTGGAATATGTTCACTATTTTGGGAACCCTATTTGATCGAGGTAAATAGATTGCTATGGTATTTTCTTTTAGGATTAAAGGTTGACTTATATTTTGCAGAATAGATGAATTTAAGGCGGACTTATAGAAATTTAGGTTACATATGGAAATGATTAACCAATATTGGGGAAAATATGTTTAGGTTAGATACTTTTGTTATAAGATGTTAGGGGTGGTTGATGGTGTTTGGAGATGAACGATGATGTTTATTTTGGAAGACTATGTTATCAAATCCTTCTTGTATTTGGGTTTCAATCTTAGTTTAGTTTATTTTGAGGGATTTTAAGGACAGTTATTTATGGAATGGTCAATGATGAACTTTGGGTAGTACCATGGATCGTTGAAGATTTAAAAGTAGTTTACCTTACTATGGGATTCTTTCTTTTTGAAGTGTTGTTTTATCTTACCCTTTATGTTTTTGGGATAATGTTTAAAGATAGAAGAAATTGATAGTTAATATTTTGTGGATTATGTGACTCTCAATAATATGATTCTTGTGTTTTGATGAGACCAGGTGCTTTTGTAGAGACCCAAAGCTTGACGTACATGGACATTACATTACTTTAGCATAATACTTAAAACATAACAAAAACAGACACACAAGGACCGTAATAGTTTAGTGTCTTTTAAAACTTGTAATGTAATATTCTAATCGTGGTGAAAGATCTTCAACATCTCCCATAAAGATCTTCCCTTTTTTTTCTTACCTCAAACCTTTCTTTATATCCTGGGGAAAATAAAACATAAAAAGGGTGAGCTCATATGCTTAGTAAGGGTAAGCATGGATAAAATAAAACATACCATATAAATTTGAACTTAAAAAAATGAACATAATGTTTAAACATCAAAATCTTGAGAAATGACACAAAACATGAAAGTACGTAAGGCATAGATCATAAAGAAACATTAAGAATGATAAAATAGAATGGGAATAAAACATGTAATTATGGAATCCATTAAGCACATGTAATGATTTCCATAGTAGCCAAGGCATTGCTGCCAAGACCATCTTAGTGGACAAAGTCCCTTTTGGAATCGAGTTCACTCCACATTTCAGTCCCGTAACACTGAACCGGATTAAATTACCGTTCCAGCGATGTCTATATCATGAGATATAAAATCTTTACCCAATGAATTGGAGGGAGATATAGGTCCCACACATCTCATAATTAAATCATTCTTACTTATGCCAAAAAATTAACTTACATCATTCATAATAACCCAACGAGTAAAATGGGTTTCATAAATATCATCCCATCATCACATAATCCATAAAAAAAGAAATGGATATCATTTCATAATAAGAAAATTGAAACCTTGTAAACCATAGGTACATGATACATGAAATATACACATATGAAATAATGTCATCTTAGATGAAAAATGGTTTTGATAAAACCAATGAAATTAATTCTTGAGCAAAATATCCTTTCTTCTTCAAAATCATTTTCTTTTCACAAATTTTCATCCAATTTTAAAAGAAAAGGATTTTGTTGAAAGTAGTCATGAAATCTTTTGGAGGAATCTACATGAAAATAATGCTTTATAAAACAGTAAAAATCCTTTTTTTCCATATACGTTAAAAAAAACATTCTCCTCGTACTTTTGTCGGAAAAGTCGAAAAGTACCTCGTAACATAAACAAAAGAATGATTCCGTAGATACCATGTAGTAAAAGTCAAAAATGGGTAAAAAGGACTTTAAACATACATGAATACACTTTTATAAAACATGGACATGGATAATAGAAATAACCCCAGTAAATACTTACGAATAAGCAATCTCGGATAAAAATGAGATTTTCAAAATTATCGCTTACCTTAGGTCTGATTTTCTTCGTAAGTTTCCAAACCTTATGTATAATGATTTAAATAATGTCATTGACTTATTCTAGAATCATACTCATTGTTATGATCTCTTATATGGTTCACTTATGACTTTATATTACCCGTTCTTTTGTAAATTCAATGTTATAGAGTGTTTTGGGTAAAATCGTTTCATTTGTCGTCCGTGTTTTGACTTGTAATTATTCATACGATTACATAGATCATGATTACTTAATTCTAGAATATAAAACATGATTTATATATAATAAATATTCAGAATATACATATCTATAATAGATCAGTAAATGGAAAGATATACACCGTTCATGGAGATGTTAGGTCGTACGTACGCATGAATGTTGTTATCGTTTCATTATTGAGTTGAATGGAATTAAGTAGATAACATAAATATATATACATGTAAATCCAGTATAATTATTATGACTTATATTACATGATTACTTATTATATATACTTTATAATCATTCATGAATGGTTAATGTGGAGAATGAATCTCATCGTGTCGTGGAGACGGTAGTCCGTACGTACGCACGAGCGATGATATCGTTCTAATGATCGTGGAATTGTATTGAAGTGTATGTTTAGTATTTCAGAATAAATATCACTTTACAATAATCATATATAGTAATTATGTACACCATTATACCCATCCAAGTATGGTGGTGGGGGAAAATAGATTACACCACGGCGTGGAGACGGTATTCCGTATGTATGCACGCGCGGTGATTTCGTTTTCCGTAGGATAGATAGATGGTGAAATAGGGTTGTTTCATAATTATGAAAACATATCAGTATATGAGTGATACTGATGTTATTACTTAACAATGAAACAACCTATTAAGAAGAAGTGGAAGAAGAAATAAAGTTGAAAGAATCGGTAACGGACATTACCTCTTCTTTGAAGCGCCTCTTTGAGTCCTCCTCTTAGGGAACTAAAATTGGTCTTTGAAGAACTGGACCTCTAGAATGTTTCTAGGGAAGTGGAGAAGATTATTTCTCAGGGGTTTTCCGCACTTGAAGGCTCAAAGTGTTGTGGGGAAGAGAGGGAGGAGGTGCCCTTTTATAAGGGAGGAGAAGGGCACCTTTGGAATAACTACAAATATTATTTTATTTTAAAGCCAAATACGGTTTTAAATAGCTCAAAATTGATTTATTTCAAAGATAAGGTGGGTATGGGTCGCAAATATATCATACAATAGAATTTAGACAAGTTTAGGTTCCTATTTTAACCTTATCATTTAGATTTAACATTAAGTTAGATACTTTTACTTTTACCGTGTCTTTCTGTGTTCTTACACTATAAGGTTAATAAACATACTATAAGAATCCAAACTAACCCCATGTTGTTTATTATTAATATATATAACCTTATCTAAGTCATTTGGCCGATCCTTATATTTTTAGGAATAAAATAACAATTAATAATATAATATTTGCTTTAAAAACTATTTTATGTCAATTTTGACACTATTTAGTAATTGATTTTTGTAAAAATCATAACAGACTTATTAGTTAAATAACAGTTAATTATATCAATACTAACATGTCCTATTAACCTATAAAATTAGTTTAATTCATAAAAAGTCTCAAATTACATTTGTTTTGGTATTTATAACATCAATTATGTCAATATTTCATTAATAAGATAATTACTGTATCATCTTTGTGTCATATATAAATTAAATTATTTAATGTCTAAAAATTTAAAATAAATTACCATTATGTAAGAAATCCTTTTATCTTTCTAAGGAATATTTATAGTCGAATTTATCTTATGTATAACCCTATATTAAAAATGATATACTTATTAAACTATGATTTTAACTATTTTAACCCTTCTTTAAATAAATTAATAATAAATGTCCTAATCTAATCCAAGTGGGCCTAAATGGTCATATTTTATTCCTAAGGTTTTTTTGGTCGAATTAAACTTATCCAATAGAATTATGACATGTGTTAGGGTAATAATAATATAATTTTTACCCTCAATTACCCTATTTACTTTTAACCGTGGTAAAAAAAAGTAAAAAGTTACTATTCACCAAAAATTATTTTCATCTCATTGAACCAAATTTTACTTACTAACATCAACCATGTTTTTCTTATTTTTGAAATTCCCCTCACAGAAGCGGTAAAATTATGTTGTATGAAAAATTCATTTTTTTTAACTACCACTTAGTGGTTTCACTATTCATCAAAAATTGAATGTTTCTAGAAAAATACCAAAAATTAGGCCTAATATATATTTGATATTATGAATTCAAAAATGATGTCTATTTTACCAAATTAAAACATATCAGTTGCATTAATTAATCTAAAAATTAATTCCTATCGTCAAAACAAATAGCGTGTTCTTAAGAGATAATAACTATCAAAAGATTAACAGTTGTTTATGTCTGGTTTAAATGTGAAATTACATCCAATAACCAACATTGTATTAAATTGTAAAAATATATTTTAAATATTCTTTAAAACCACTCAAATTAATAATTTATCACTATTAATTATTTCTATTAAAAAGGTTGTTTTTAATTAAAATTTATAAATTTTCACTATTCATCAGAAAATGAAAGTTAGCCGAAAAGCACCAAAATTTCACCCTAAGCTAATTTCAATATTCCGAATCCAAAAATGAATTCCATTTTGAAAAATAAAATTTAAAAAATTTCAATAAGTGGTCATTACTAATCATAATGAGTAGTTTTAATAATATTTTAATAGCATATCGTTGTTTAGTGAAACTCGGTATTTCGTACTACACACGCTATCTAGGAAGGTCGCGATTGCGTGTAATGCAAGGAATGTCAAGGATGCGTGTTGTGAAAGCTCCTTTTGGTGTAGCGTACAACACAAGACATTAATGATATTAAAAATAATATTTTTCATAAAATCTCACGGTGTTACATTCTACCCCCCATTAAAATGAATTTCGCCCTCGAAATTCATCGAGGTTATAAATGGTTTAATCCTCGAAAGTTTATTTAATATAAACCCACACCGTAAAAAGGAATAGCAAAACCAATCTTTAAAAACAAAAGTATGAAACGTAACGGTTACCCAAATACACTAATCACTGGGTTTCCACATAGATGAAAATATGGATATGGAAGAGAAATCTAACCATCATGTTCTGATGGAGATTGGTAGAAAACATGGAAATGGAAAATCCAGCAACCACAAATCCATAGATTTGTGATGATCTAAGGTACCATCTGATTCATCTGATATAAGGGCACTAGGACAACATTTTAGGTTTTCAAGATCATTTCCCTAAAGTTGATGAATTAAAAGAAATACTTAAATGATTTTGGTACAATATCAATTTTGTTTGTTAATTGAAAAATTTCCACTTCATTTCTTAATGAAATGAAGTTGAATTTTTTATTCGTGATGTGTTCGCAGATCATGTGATAGAATGATGGGTCATTCCATCTGTCTCAAACAAAAGGTTATAAAAGTTATCAAAAATACATAAGTCCATATATAGTGAGATTAATCATATATGGTTCCTAAAATGGACTTATACTTCATATATCATACTTCTTAATATTATAATACTAGTTTCTACTAAACATGGACTTATTGTAAGCCATTGGTAGGCGATAAAGGCCAGTCGCACTTCAGTTGTGGGTTCGATTCCCACAGACTTGTCCGACGCGATGGGTTGTCGCCCGTCCTATAGGTTGTCCTTTTTCTAAAACTACATTACTATAACATCCCATAAATAATATCAAAAAAAGTTCTATCCATAAATAATAGTAACTTATGTCCAACATAATCCATTCCAATATTTAGGCTTATCTAAAATACTTCGGTCCAAGGTCATAGTATAAAAAAAATGATTACTTGAAATGTCATCAACCAAGCATGTGAATACCATCATTTATCCCCCATATATCTTGTTGGTCACATTCCAACCATGTGAATACCTTAATCATGTATTCTCTTGAAAAATGAATACCCATTAAACCTTAGTGAAAACATGAATGCTGTCAAAATTTAACTCTTTCCACATACCAAAATCCAAAAATTATATATACTCAAACCATGATATAACCTTCTCCTTATATCAGTCATGAGCTCATGAATACTATCAATCATTTAATTTTCTCCTTATCCCCTCATTATGCGCATATCATCTACATTCCAAAAATATCTGAATAACCTTTCATGGATACTGGTAGCATTAATCATACACCTTCAAAACTGACGGAAAGACAACAGTGTAACAATCCTTAGATGTCTCTTTATTCCATAGTACCATGAGATTACTTATACAACATTACACATGATAAACATGTAATCATTCCACTACATTCTTAAACCATTGACCGAGCATCAACAATTCTTTCATCTCATATATCATTTTTAGTCACTTCATCATCATCAACATAAATACTACCCATACGACCATACTGATTCTCATCACGAGACTTTACCTTAAGGAATTGGTTTGCATAATGCCCGTATATTCCACATTTAAAACATTTAACCATTGTTGATTTCGTAGCAATACCATTATCCCCATCCCTAGTGTCAACTGAACCTTTTCCTTTTCACTTACTGGCTTTGTGTCCTTCTTTTCCACACCCAAAGCATCTTGCAGTTCTTTTGAAACATTCTCCTTTATGCCTCTTCCCACATGATTTACATAGGGGAAATTGAATATTCATTCCTCTATGATCATCATGAAACTCCATCTTTCTCTTACTAGCCGAGTCAAGAAACTTACAAAATTTTACATTATTTATCATATTATAAGATTGCTGATTCTGCATAATAATGATGTTTGAACTTCCAAATCCCATTTCATTTGGTTTCTCATGAAGAATATCATTCCATTGTCCATCATATCCTCCATTATCGTGAATCATCTTGTTTCCATCCATTTTCTAAAACCCAAAAAGAATAGTGTGAGAGGAAAAAATCATAATAAAAGTGGAGTAACTTGAATATATAACATCTTTCGTTTAATCCAATATCGTTACCATAGTTCTAGGACTACATCCTATACATATACTTATCCTTAGGGACATCCCTTGACATACCTTAGAAATATCTCTAGGGATCTCACTAATGTTTTCGCATCCTAGTTTCCAAAGGTTGACTAAACCTTTCCTTTGATACCAATTGTAGAGACCCGAAGCTTGACGTACATGGACATTACAATTCTTAAGCGAAATAATTCATACATAACAAAAACAGACTCACAAGGAACATAATAGTTTAGTGTCTTTAGAAATTAGGAACGTAATATTCTAATTGTAGTGAAAGATCTTCAACATCTCCCATAAAGATCATCCCTTTTTTTCTTACCTAAAACCTTTCTTTATATCCTGGGGAAAAGAAAACATAAAAAGGGTGAGCTCAAATTCTCAGTAAGGGTAATCATGGATAAAATAAAACATACCATATACATTTGAACTTAAAAACATGAACATAATGTTTAAACATCAAAAGCTTGAGAAATGACACAAAACATGGTAGTACGTAAGGCATCGATCATAAAGAAACATTAAGAATGATAAAATAGCATGGGAATAAAACATGTAATTGTGGAATACATTAAGCACACGTAATGATTTCTATAGTAGCCAAGGCATTGCTTCCAAGACCATATTAGTGGACAAAGTCCCTTTCTGAATTGAGTTCACTCCTCGTTTCTGTCCTGTAAAACTGAACCGGATTAACTTACCATTCCATCCATGTCTATCTCATGAGATATAAAATCTTTACCCAATGCATTGGAGGGATATATAGGTCCCACCCATCTCATAATCAAATCATTCTTACTTGTGCCACAAAATAAACATACATCATTCATAAAAACCCAACGAATAAAATAGGTTTCATAAACATCATCCCATCATCACATAATCCATATAAAATAAATGGATATCATTTCATAATAAGAAAATTGAAACCATGTAAACCATAGATACATGATACTTTAAATATACACATATGAAATAATGTCATCTTAGATGAAAAATGGTTTTGATAAAACACTTGAAATGAATTCTTGAGGAAAAATATCCTTTCTTCTTCAAAATCATTTTCATTTCACAAATTTTCATCCAATTTTAAAAGAAAAGGATTTTTTTGAAAATAGTCATGAAATATTTTGGAGGAAGCTTCATGAAAATTGGGCTTTGTAAAACCGTACAATTCCTTTTTTGTCGTATATGTTAAAAAAACATTCTCCTCGTACTTTTGTCGGAAAAGTCAAAAAGTACCTCGTAACGTAAAAAAAAGAATGATTCCTTACATACCATGTGGTAAGAGTCAAAATGGGTAAAAATGAAATTAAACATACATGAATCCACTTTTATAAAACATGGACATGGATGATAGCAATAACCCCAGTAAATACTTACGAATAAGAAATCTCGGATAAAAATGAGATTTGCAAATTTATCCCTTAACTTAGGTCTGATTTTCCTCGTAAGTGTCTGAACCTCCTATATAATGATTTAAATAATGTCATTTACTTATTCCATAATCATACTCATTGTTATGACATCATATATGGTTCACATATGACTTTATATTACCCGTTCTTTTGAAAATTCCATGTTAAAGAGCGTTTTGGGTAAAATCGTTTCATTTGTCGTCTGTGTTTTGACTTGTAATTATGCATATGATTACTTAGATCATGATTACTTAATTCCAGAATATAAAACTTGATTTATATATAATATACATTCATAATATTCATATATATATATCTAATAGATCAGCAAATGGAAAGAAATACACCATTCATGGAGACGACAGGCCGTACGTACACATGAACATTGTTTTCGTTTCCTTATTGAGTTGAATGGAATTAAGTAGATGACATACATATATATACACATAAATCCAGTATCATTATTATGTAATATATTTCATGATTACTTATTATATATACTTTATAATCATTCATGAATGGTTAATTTGGAGAATAAATCTCATCGCGTCATGGAGACGGTAGTCCGTACGTACGCATGAGTGATGATATCGTTCTCATGATCGTGGAAATGTATTGGAGTGTATGTATAATATTTCAGAATCAATATAACTTTACAATAATCATATATAGTTATTATTTACACCATTATACCCATCCATGTAAGGTGGTGGTGGAAAATAGATTACACCACGACGTGGAGGCGGTATTCCGTACGTACGCACGCGCGGTGATTTCGTTTTCCGTAGGATGGATAGATGGTGAAATAGGGTTGTTTCATACTTATAATAACATATCAGTATATTAGTGATACTGATTTTATTACTTCATAATAAAACAACCTAAAAAGAAGAAGTGGAAGAAGAAATAAAGTTGAAAGAATCGGTAATAGACATTACATCTTCTTTGAAGCGCCTCTTTGAGTCATCCTCTTAGGGAACTAAAATTGGTCTTTTAAGAAGACCAGGACCTCTGGGATTTTCTTAGGGAACTGGAGAAGAGAATTTGGCAGGGTTTGGCTGAGCTTGAAGGCTCAAAGTGGTGTGAGGAAGAGAGGGAGGAGGTTCCCTTTTATAAGGGAGGAGAGGGGCACCTTTGGAATAACTAAACATATTATTTTATTATAAATCCAAATTCGGTTTTAAATAGCTCCAAATTTATTTATTTAGAAGATAAGGTGGGGATGGGTCGAAATCCTCTCATCCAATAGAATTTAGACAAGTTTATGTTCCTATTTGAACCTTATCATTTAGATTTAACATTAAGTTAGATAATTTTTCTTTTACCGTGTCTTTTTGTGTTCTTACACTATAAGGTTAATAAATTTACTATAAGAAGACAAACGAACCCCAAGTTGTTTATTATTAATATATATAACCTTATCTAAGTCATTTGACAGAACCTTATATTTTTAGGAATAAAATAAAAATTAATAATATAATATTTATTTTAAAAACAATTTTATGCCAATTTTGACACTATTTAGTAATTGATTTTTTTTAAAATCATAACAGACTTATTAGTTCGAAATGAGTTAATTATATCAATAATAACATGTCAGGTTAAACTATAAAATTAGTGTAATTCATAAAAAGTTTCATATTACATTTATTTTGGTAATTATAAAATCAATTATGTCAATATTTCATTAATAAGATAATTACTGCATCATCTTTGTGTCATAAATAAATTAAATTATTTAATGTCTAAAAATTAAAAATAAAATACCATTAAGTAGGAAATCTATTTATATTTCTAATTAATATTTATAGTCGAATTAATCTTATGTATTACCCTATATTAAAAATGATATACTTATTAAACTTTGATTTTAACTATTTTAACCCTTCTTTAAATAAATTAATAATAAATGTCCTAATCTAATCCAAGTGGGCCTAAAAGGTCATATTTTATTACTAAGGTTATTTTGGTCGAATAAAACTTATCCAATAGAATTAGGACATGTGTTAGGGTAATAATAATATCATTTTTACCCGTAATTACCCTATTTACTTTTAATCGTGGTAAAAAAGTAAAAATTTATTATTCACCAAAAATTATTTTCATCTCATTGAAACACATTTTACTTACTGACATCAAGCATGTCTCTAGGATTTTTGAAATTTTACTCACAGAAGCGGTAAAATTATGTTTTATGAAAAATTCATTTTTTTAACTACCACTTAGTGGTTTCACTATTCATCAAAAAAATGAAAGATTCTAGAAAAATACCAAATATTAGGCCCAATATATATTTGATATTATGAATTAAAAATTGAAGTCAATTTTACCAAATTAAAAACATATCATTTGCATTAATTAATTTAAAAATTAATTTCCATCGTCAAAAAATAGCGTGTTCTTAAGAGATAATAACTATCAAAAGATTGAGAGTTGTTTATGTCTGGTTTAAATGTGAAATTACATCAAATAACCCACATTATATTAAATTGTAAAAAGATATTCTAAATATACTTTAAAACCACTCAAATTAATATTTTATCACTATTAATTATTTCTATTAAAAAGGTTGTTTTTAATTAAAATTTAGAAATTTTCACTATTCATCCAAAAATGAAAGTTAGCCGAAAAGTTCCAAAATTTTTCCCTAATCTAATTTCAATATTCCGAATCCAAAAATGATGTCTATTTTAATAAATAAAATTTACAAAATATCAAAAAGTGGTTATTACTATTCATAACAACTAGTTTTAATAATATTTTAATAGCATATCGTTGTTTAGTGAAACTCGGTATTGCGTACTACACATTCTATCGAGGAAGGTCGCGATTGCGTGTAATGCAAGGAAATTCAAGGATGCGTGTTGTGAAAGATCTCTTTGGTGTAGCGTAAAACACAAGACATTAGTGAAATTAAAAAGAATATTTTTCAAAAAACTCTGGGTGTAACAGTTTTTGAATGCTCATCGTTTGGAGAAAAGATTAGTTTTGGTATAAACTTATTAAAGGATAAAACACTACTTGAAGGTAGGTGTATTTCCCTGTGTTTTATTCTAGGTAATAAATGAATTCCTCAAAACTATGAAAAGGAACGTAAAACAAATATGTTGTCTGTTAAAGCTTCCTACTGGGAAATCAAATACAGTTTAACCCCTCATAGGTTTGTGATTTTCTTGTTGTTAACTTTCTTCTAATAATGTTATCTATCACTCTACCTCAGAACGCGACCCTTTGTTTCCTCCTCTATATCCATGTTTTCATACATGGATTCCTAGTATGGGTTAATGCGGGTGACCTTTTACTTCCCTTTCTTTCTTTTAAAGTAATAGTGTTACTGACTCTTTTTCCGAAGTAGGACTTCCAATGAAATTTGTAATCCCAATTTTAAAAAATGCGGGGACGCAATTTCTTAAGGGGGGAAGAATGTAATGACCCAAAATTTTGAATAAATCTTGTTTCCTAATTTTTTGAGTTATTTTATTTTATACTCAACAAAACTATTTCATTTGATAACATGAGTATAATTAAAATGAGACGGTTGGGTTTTGACTGTTATATTATCGTTGGTCAGTATGACCGCTTGAAACTAAACATTTTTGATTATTGTCTCTAAATACAAGTGACATTGGTTAATTAATATAAAAATAAGATTTGATGGCCTCACCCAGTAGTCTTGGACTGATCGAATCCCATCTAACAGAACTTGGGAAGGAGGTTGCATTAATGGGCTTTGCTCTGGACCGAACCCAAGCTGAACTTCATCATGTAAAGCTAGAATGAAATCGCCTTCGCGAGAAGTTCAAACTGATAGAAATTACTACTCGTGCGATGTTAGCTGAGCCTCCCTCAGATTCTCTAACCATAGCACACCTTACACTTAGGTCCTATGATGGGGTTATAAGGGGCTATGTAAGGAGGCCGTAACTGCCTTGTTTAATCCATTGTTTTAAATAAGAAATGGGATTTCTTCTTATGATGAAGTTTATGAATTTTCAAATGACCAGATAAATATAGTATGCATATTTTTGATGAATTTTAGAAAAATGATATTTTAAAAATGTTCATGTAAACCTTAAATAATTAAAAATGATTAATGATTTTCAAAAAATGGTCTTCTAAAATTATGTTCAGTACAAAATTTGGAGTCTAATAAGATCAACTTGAATTTTCATGAATAGTAAATTATGAATAGTGATTTTACCCTTAGGATTAGTAATGTGACCAAATGGATTAGTAATCTCACTTAAATAAAGTTTTAATATAATTTAGACACCTTGATTAAGTAATGTGAGTCAATTAAATGGGTAAATAACGGTTTCATAAATATTTAGTCAAGTATTGGTTTTTCGGGTGAATAGTTTTTTTAAATTAAATATTAAATTAAAAATATTTAGAAAAATATTTTTAGAAAATTTATTTTATTTTTGAACTCATAGCATCGATATTATGTTATGGTAATTTTTTGGGGATTTTTCTGAGAAAGATGAATTTTTAGTGAATAGTGAAAATGCAGTTTTAGGGTTTCGGTATGTTTATTGACATCATAACTATGTCATGATGATGTCATGAGATATTTTAAGGCTTGGCCGACAAAAGGTGATGAATTATTGTATTGAGGGCCCCATGTGGCCTAACTCTAGGGGAAATACCATGGGAGAGCCCATGGTTTTGAAAAAACCACTTGTGAGGTGTCCCTTGGAATTATTAAAGTATCACCTCAACATCCCTATAAATAACCACCCGTTCATTATTTATTTTTCACTCCCAACTCTTCCCCAATGAAACTCTAGTATCATTACCTCCAAATGAGTCCTCCCAAGGTGCACCAAGTCCTCAAGGTCCAATCCTTTGAGTTTTAAGAGTTACGTTTTAAGGTAAGGGATCTGACCTCTCTCATTCTTTTCAAGTAATCTCTTTTATGTCATTTATTTTATGCTCCATGAT
The DNA here is from genome assembly GCA_963277665.1 of Viscum album. Classification (NCBI taxonomy): domain Eukaryota; kingdom Viridiplantae; phylum Streptophyta; class Magnoliopsida; order Santalales; family Viscaceae; genus Viscum; species Viscum album. The sequence continues at coordinate 1,768,704,435 of OY728141.1, read as the reverse complement.
CATATGTTGAAGGATGTTCTTATATATTCATATTACTGCCATTTTCATGTTCATATGATGAGAGACCCCCTCTTTATTTCATCATTTCATATTAAGAATGTTAAAGTGGCGTCGTTAGGCTGCCGAATTTTTATTGGATTCTTTCACCCTTCTCGTTTTCAAGATCTATTTTCATGTCAAGTCTTTCATGTTCCTTTTTAATATGTTGTGGTATGATATCTAAATCTATCATACTGAACTTTTATGTTCATATGATGAGAGACCCTATTTTATCTCGTCAATTCATTTTTGTTGAAGTTTAAGTGGCGCCGTTAGGCTACCGAATTTTTAAGGGATTCTTTCAACTTTCTCATTTTTCAAAGTTCTACTTTCATGTAAAGTCTTTCAAGTTCCTTTTTATTATGTTGGGGTTTGATATCTATATCTATCATACTGAACTTTTATGTTCATATTATGAGAGATCCTATTTTATCTTGTCAAATCATTTTTGTTGAAGTTTAAGTGACGTCGTTAGGCTGCTGAATTTTCATAAGGGAAATCTTATTTTTGTCTTCCTTTCATGCTCTTCATTTCATATGGTATGTCTTTAAAATATCATTAACATGTTCTTAAATCCATTATATTCTGTTCCCCTACTGTTTTATGGATTATTTATTAGTGGGTGAACCATGTCCCCTCTCTTTTCAATGTTTTCTAAAACCTCGTAACATAGCCTTTATGCTGTCGAATATCCGTCTCAAAATGTCTCTCTCTTTTTCTAAAGTTATTTTATTTTATTAAATGAATACTCAAATATCTATCTTCTATAGGGGTATTTACGTATATACCAAGTTGTTTTATTTTAAATCATGGGATTTACATACATGAGACCCACCTTCATTTTCCGTGGGTTTTAAAGTGACACAAAGATCATGTCTTTAAAACAGTTTTTAAAACGTTATGATTATGAAATGAAACCCATTTATTTTTTCTATATGGGTTGTTTATGAAATTATTGATGATGATATATGTGGATCACATGATGATAAAGACAAATTTAAGGGTGTGCCATGATATCACTCCAACGCATTGGGTCAAGACTTAATCTCAAAAGATGACCATTTAGACTGATACCTTGGTGAATAACCTTGGTAATTTTTATTGACACATTGGGGATGGACAATGGTAAAATGGAAATGATTGTCTTTGTAAAATGTTGTACCCACATCTTCATGTTATGAAATATGTTATTTGTATTATGATATGCCTCATTATTTCGTTCTCACGCCTTAAAGTTCTTTTTCGTGACTTTATTGATGTATTTCATGTTCACATGTTAAATGTTTCCCTTGTTTTCCTTACTAGGCCTTTTGATCACCCTTTCCTTTGATGTATGCTCCCTAGTTATGGGATTCTATACTGAACTTAGGATGAACAAATGATGAATCCTTTCATGTGTTTAAGAAGAATGTTTTTTTCTCATGTAATAAGTTCCTGGTTTCCAAGACACTAAACCTTAAAGATCATCGGTTTTGTAAAATGTAATGAAAAGTTATGTTATAAAAAGGAGGGATGCTATAGGATAAATTTACAAGGTTATAAAGGTATGGTTGAGATTATATACGTAACCCAAGACGTAAGATTTATTGTTTCATTTATGGCTTAAAACAGTTTGTCTGTCGAGCATTAGTATCACAATCATTCTCATCGTACGAAGACATTGTATCATGTGCTATCAAAACAGAAAAGGAATTCTCTAAGTCTTATGACTTTAAAGCAAAGCGAGAGAAGAATAGATCTTATGATCAATCTGGGAATGGAAATAAGGGGAATAAGGGAAAGTTTGAATATCCATCCTGTGGTAAATTTGGGAAGAAACACCCCAGTACTTGCTTAAAAGGAATGGGTGTTTGTTACAAATGTAGTGAAAAAGGCCACCAAGCTCGTGAATGCATGGGAAATAAGGAAGCCACCGAAGTCCAATACTACAATTGCAGGGAGATGGGACATTATCCAAATGAATTTCCTAAGATTCAGGGGAACTTACCTCAGAAAAGTACAAGGGATCAAGGCCATGCTTATGCTATCACTACTGATGAGGTAGAATCTCCGAAAGACGTGGTGGCGGGTAATTTAATGGTTTCCTCATGTTTATCAAATGAATTATTTGATTCTGGTTCATCGCATTGTTTCATATCTTCCTAGTTTTCTAAGAAAATTAGATATTTCCAATTTGATTTAACAAAGGAGTTATTAGTTAAAACTCCTAAGGGAAGTATCATTGCAACAATGTTTTGTGAATCAGTCCCCATTAGAGAACATAAATGTTTTTTATCCGCTGATCTCATCATCATACCTATGGTTGAGTTTGATATAAACCATGGTATGGATTTGCTTTTGAACCACGATGAACAAATTTATTGTAATAAGAAGAAGGTTACTATTTTTGATAATTATGATAACGAACACCTTATCTTTAGGGTGGAATCATCACCACCTAATTCTTATATAGATCTACCCCCATTAGCTCAACTAAATTCAATTATTGGGGAGGAAGAGAATGAAATGATTGTGGGTGAGGAAAGGAATGTTCAAATAGATGATGTACCTATTGTGAAAGAATATGTAGTTGTGTTTCCGGAAGATTTACCTGGACATCCTCCAGAACGATAAGTTGAGTTTTCCATTGATTTAATTCCTATATCAATGCCTATATCGAAGACCACTTATTGAATGGCCACTATGGAATTAGTCTAACTAAAGAAAAAACTAGAGGAATTGAGTAATAAGGGATTTATTCTACATAGTATTTCTCTATGGGGAGCCCCTCTCCTTTTTGTTAAGAAGAAAGATGGATCTATGAGGCTATGTATCGACTACAGGGAAATCGATGCTATAACAATAAAGAAGAAGTATCCCCTACCTCACATTGATGATTTATTTGACCAACTGAATGGAGATCAATACTTTTCAAAGATTGACCTTCGGTCTGGATACCATCAGTTGTGTGTGAAGAAGGAACACATTCCAAAGACATCATTTAAAACTAGGTACGTGCATTACGAGTTTACAGTAATGCTTTTTGGGCTGACTAATGCACCCTCTATATTCATGGATCTAATGAATAGAGTTTTTAAGGAATATCTAGATGAATTTGTGGTGGTATTTATTTATTATATATTGGTATACTCCAAAATCTATGAAGATCATGAAAATCACTTGCACATTATACTAAAGACTCTGAGAAATCATGAATTATATGGGAAGTTTAGCAAGTGTGAATTCTATCTTCAGGAGGTTTCTTTTGTTGGCCATATTATCTCCAATGATGTAATCTTTTTTGATCCTTCTAAGAATAAGGAAATCCATGAATGTCCAACACCTATGAGTATAACTGAGGTACGCAGATTTATTGGTTTAGCATGTTATTATCGACATTTCATCCAGAATTTTGCCCGGTTGGCTAACCCATTAGCAAAGCTCACACGTAAAGGGGTTAAATTTGTTTGGACAAAAGAGTGTGAAGAATGCTTCAAATAACTGAAGAGAAGATTAGTCAATTATCCTATATTGCCTCTATCATCGGGGAATGATGGGTTCATTATTTATAGTGATGCTTCGAAGAAAGGACTTGGTTGTGTCCTTATGCCGAATGATAGGGTTACTGCCTACGCATCACGACAGTTGAAAATTCTTGAGAAAAAATATCCTACTAATGATATCGAGTTAGCAGCTATGATCTTTTCTTTGAAGATATGGAGGCACTACATCAATGTTGAAAAATGTGAGATTTAGACTGATCACAAGAGTTTGAAGTATATTTTCTCACAGAAAGAACACAACATGTGGAAAAGGAGATGGATTGAATTACTCAAGGATTATGATTGAACGATACACTACCACCTCGGGAAGGAAAACAAGGTGGAAGATTCTTCTAGTATAAAAGATCATGGTGTTTTGAACAATATGAGAATTGAAAGGGATCCAATTTTCATGGATCTAGTGAAGATGGACATGGGAATAACCATGGAAGGTGAAACATCAATGCTTTGTCAAATGGATTCAAAACCATATTTACTAGAGAGGATTAAGAGTTCTCAGACTGATGATGAAGAATTTCAAAAGAAGATTAAAGCTGTGAATGATGGGAGATTGAGAGAGTTTGTGTATGAAGATGGAATTTTGAAATTTGGGAAGGGGCTTTGTGTTCCCGATATACCTGATCTAAAATGGGAATCTCTGGATGATGCTCATAGTTCCAATTTCTCTATACACCCTAGGAGCACCAAAATGTATAGTGATTTGAAAGAACTTTTTTTGTGGGACAACATGAAGAGGGAGATTGCTGATTTTGTGTCAAGGTGTATGGTTTGTCAACAAGTGAAAGCTGGAAGGCAACATCCTAGTGGAGTATTGCAACCTCTTCTTATACCTGAGTGGAAATGGGATAATATTACGACAGACATCGTCATGGGGCTACCAAAGACTCTTAGAAGGAATGATACAATATGGGTCATTGTCGATCATTTTACCATTTCAGCACATTTTCATGCTATAAGGGACGATTTACCACTTGAATGGCTAGAAATACTATATATTAATGAAGTTGTGAGGCTTCATGGATTACCCCTATCAATTGTTTCTGACCGTGATCCCCGTTTTACTTCATGATTCTGGAAGAGTCTTCAGAAGGCCTTGGATACTAAACTAAATTTGAGCACTGCCTACCACCCCCAAACAGATGGACAATCAGAAAGGACTATTCAAATCTTAGAAGACATGTTGAGATCCTTCTCACTTGACTTTCAGGGTATGTAGAATCAATATTTACCTCCGGTAGAATTTTCCTATAACAATACCTTCCATTCGAGTATTCAGATGGCACCATATGAAGCGTTATACCGAAACATATGTCGCACACCGACCTGTTGGGATGAAGTTGGTGAAAGAAAACTTTTAGGTCTAGAACTAGTGGAGGAAACGATGGAAAAGGTGAAGGTAATCCAAAATCACATCAGAGAAGCTCAAAGAACGTAGAAGAGCTATGCCGATAACCAAAGGATGGATTTGGAATTTCAAGTAGGAGATCATGTTTTCTTAAAGGTATCTCCATGGAAGGGAATTATACGTTTCGGTAAGAAGGGTAAATTGAGTTCCAGGTACATCAGACCTTTCGAAATTCTAGAACGAAATGGGGTTGTAGCTTACCCTTTGGAAATGCCGCCAAGTCTCTCCAAAGTTCACGATGTGTTCCACATATCACTGTTGAGGAAATACATGCCTGCCCCAATGCATGTACTCACTTATGAGGAATTAGAACTGGAACCCGATCTGTCTTATTGAAAAGATCCCATCAGGATTATTTATACCAGAGAACAAGTTCTGAGAAACGGGACGACACGTCTTGTAAAAGTTCCATGGATAAACCATAAGATGGAAGAGGAAACGTGGGAACCCAAGGAACTTATGATGAAGAATCATACGAGTCTTTTTATACAGTAATTTTCTAGAAATTTCGATGACGAAATTATTTGAAGGAGGGGAGAATGTAACACCCCAAACTTCCATGGTACACTTCCCTTTCAATAATATAGTAGCGTGTGTTGTACACAACTTCAAGTTCTAACACAGACACCACAACCAATCAAACTAGCCGTTATGAATAGTAATACCCACATTTTGAAAATTTATAAATTTTATCATTCAATATGTACTTTATTTTTGGATTCAGAATATCGAAATTAGCCTAGGGCAAAATTTTGGTATTTTTCTGAAAACATTCAATTTTTGATGAATAGTGAAAAAACACTAAGTGAATTTTTAAAACCGAATTTTTATTTAAATAAATATTTATTTTATTTAAATTTAATTAAGTTAAAAATAGATACATAATACCTATATATGTTCGATTTAATTCATTGGAGTCAGTTTAGAATAATTTTAGATATATAAAAATTTTATTGAACTTTTCACCGTCTTTTACCCACCTCCTAGGAGAATTTGGAAATTCACATAAAAGTTAATTTTACCGCTTCTTTGAGTGTAATTTCGAAAATTCGAGAGACACAGTTATTATCAAGGAGTAAAATGTGGTTAAATGAGATGAAAAAAAATTCTGGTGAATAGTAAATTTTAACTTTTATTTGCCACGGTTAAAAGTAAATAGGGTAATTAAGGATAAAAATGATATTAATATTACACTAACACATGTAATAATTCTATTGGACAAGTGTATCTCGACCAAAAACAACTTTAGGAATAAAATATTATCATTTAGGTCCACTTGGATTAGATTAGTACATTTATTTTTTTTTAATTCAAATAAGAGTTAAAAGAGTTAAAATCAATGTTTATTTACTAAAACAGTATTAGTATAGGTTTAAACATAAGATAAATTCAATTGTAAATATTAATTAGAAAGCTAGAATGATTTCCTACATAATGGTATTTTATTTATAATTTTCATACATTAAATAATTTAATTTATTTATGACACAATTGTGATGCATTATTTACCTAATTAATGAAATATTAAAATAATTGATATTATAAATATCAACATAAATGTAATTTGAGACTTTTTATGAATTAAAATAATTTTCTAGGTTAATATGACATATTTGGATTGGTTATATAATTTTCTTTGAAGTAATAATGCTGTTATGAAATTATCAAAAACAAAATAACCAATAGTTCCAAAATTGACATAATAGAGTTTTTAAAACAAATATTATATTATTAATTGATATTAAATTTCTAAAAATATAAGGTTCATCCAAAATACTTATATCATGATAGGTGTATCATTAATGGACCACTTGGGGGTATCTTGGAGGTATATTGTAAGTTTATTAACTATATAATATAAACTTTCAAAGTGACATGGTAAGTGTCAAACTAATTAACTAAGAGTCAAAACTAAATGATAAGGTTATCATAATGACCCAAACCTGTCAAAATTATATTTTTGAGTGGTTTTAGACCCAAACCCATCTTAACCTTTAAATAATCCACTTTGGAGCCATTATAAACCGAATATGAATTTATTATAAAATAATATTTTTATATTTTCCTAAGGTGCCCCTCCTCTCCCTTATAAAAGGACACCACTTATAACCAATTATCTACACCTTAAAAGCCTTTTGGCTCGTCCAAACACTTCCCAAATACTCTATAAACGTCCCTCACTACAACCTAGAGACCTTAGTTTGATCATAAATCCAACCTAAGGATCCCTTTTGATCAAATAAAAAGGAATAACCCGAAAAAGAGGTAATGTTTTCACCACCCTTTTCAAAATCATTTCTTCTTCAACTTCTTCTTTATTTGTTATTCCCATTCTAAAATAATAAATACAGTATCTCCTATATAGTGTGAAATTATTATAAATATGGTAAAACCATATTCATTATTCTATCAATCCTTTTAATGACATGTCACCATACGTGCGTACGTACGGCTTACCGTCTCCACGTTGTGGTGTAATTGTTTTTCAATATATTATTATTTGGATGGGTATAATAATGATGTTTAATTCATGTAAATAATAAATATAAAATGATAATGATTCTGTATATATGATATAACATCCAATTATATATTATTTTAATATCAAAAAAATTATATTGTTGCTCGTGCGAACGTACGGACTACCGTTTCCACGAATGTGATGAGATTCATTCCCCATTGTATCCATTCGAGAATAATTACCATTTTATGTTTAAAATTAATGTTTAAGAACTTTATATAATTCTGGAAATGATTAAGGTACAACCTATCCATAACAAACACAACTTATGTAACAAAACATATAAAGAAAACGAGTAAGTTAACACCCGAAACAATGATAATACTAAGATATTATTAACAAGTCAATGTTAAAAGATCATATATGATATCATAATTATGTATATGGTTCATGTATAATTTAATAACAATGTTTTAACTATTATACAGGAGGTTAACAAACCATCGACTAATGAAAAGTACAAGGTAAGGGTTTATTTCACAATCTCTGCATTATCCGAGGTTGTTTATACATGATTATCTACTGGGACCTCTTTATCATCCACATCCATGTTTCTTAAAAATGTATTTCAAATAATTCTTAATATTTTAAAGACTATAGGATAAAGACATTTATACCCTTGTTGAATTTTTATAAGAAGTTTATAATAGAATATTTCTGTCATTTTCCAAACAAGGTCCTTTTTAACCTCTTCGAAAAAATTAAGGTAAGAATGTCTTCTTTAACTTATACGGTGGGTGCGGCAATTTTTCACCAACATAAAATCCTTGAAGCATACCTTACAAGATTATAAGAATATTTTCACAGTAAATGCCTTCTTTTATAATTATGTGACTTTTAAATGATTTCAAAAAAAGAGATACTTCTCTCAAATGGATTGGATTTCATCTATGTCAACAACCTTTGAGGGATTTTAAGATTATTTGAAGTTGATTTATTATGATAGAAAACTTCCATATTGTGTTGACGTTTTTGTGATATGTTGGACTATGGATGTGTTATTTATATACCATTCATGGTTTATATAGAAAGTATTTACATTTAGTATGCTAGTTTAAATACGAATTTTTATGTTATGTTTAAACCTATTAATATGAGGAATGAATTGGACTTAATAAGTGACGGGTGGAGCCCGCTATATCTCCTCGATGCATCGGTAGGTCTCATGAGAAAAACTAGTGTCTTAGCACAAGTCCTTGACAAAATATTATTTGTAGTCTTGGCACAAGGCCTTGGCTATGTGGTTATGATAGTCTAGCATTATGCATTCCATCATTATGAAAGTGGTTATTGATATTGCATTGATTATTCGACTAGTAGAATATCCATGTGAATAAGTTAATGGCATTATTTCATTTTATCTTTTCCATATTCTGCTGATGTTCAAGTTTAAAAGGCTTTTGTTTTAGCTATCCATTTCCTTAAATGTTTCTATTTATTTATGAATGTTTCAACTATATTGTTATCCTTAATGAGCATTTGAGATCACCCCTTTCAATGTTTTATTTTTCCCAGGATGTGAAAAAATAATTTACGAATGACCTGCAGGGATAATATGAGGGGATATGAAGACAAGATGTTTTTGTAGTAGTTTTCACTTTATGATGTAATGTAATATTTATGAATGTATCTAGTTATTCCAAGGCTACTAAACTAATCAGTCTTTCAAGATTTGATCTTTCTTGTGATCATGCCAATGTTATGTAATAATGCACTGACTCTAGGTAACTGGGGTCGGGATGTTACAGAATACCTCCCCACATTATTGAGGTACTGTTTTATGAATAACACCACCCTCATTGGTCTTAAGGTGTAATGCAATGAAGATTATTCGAAGAAGATGTATCATTTTTAATCCAGCATTTCTTTTTGGTTTATTCTACCACCTCCATAAAAACATATTCATCCATGATAAAATAAAAACTCCCTCATGATAAATATAATCAGATGATATTAAATTTTAATAATGACCCCTATCTATATCCACTACCATCAAATTGGATTATAATTCCTCGACCGTGTGTACATCGGACTACTGCCTCCTGGATCGATCTAATGCATTTTCCATCAACATCTCTCATGACTCGTTAAAATGATATAATTAAGTTATATATATTATATGACTGAAAATTTTATTATTATTATAAGATAATATATCATTTACGTTCTTACCATTCCACGTACAAAAAATGATAATTTTGTTTGTGCATACATGTGGACTACCACCTCCATGAAGTGATGTGATTAGTTTCAACACCATATCACATGAATGATATATATATATATAAGTATATTTTAAAAAGTAATATGATATTATTACAATTATGGAAATATTATATAATACATACCTTCATTCATTAATGATAATTAAAATATGGAAACGTTGCACATTTGTATGTACGACCAATCATCTCAATGATTGTAACATAGTTCATAATTCATATCCAAATATTATGGATGAATTTTTAATTATAATTTATTTTTAAAATTCACAATAATGTGATATTTTTTATTCTTATTATGATGGACCAATGACCACTCTTACTATAGACATCACACCAAATTCATTTTGGATTCAAGTGATGAATATCGTCAAAATGTCAGATGCGAAATAAAATAATTAAGTAATTTTTATAAGAAGTTAATAAGTGATATTAAAGGAATTATAGAATGAAAAAAATTCCCAATAATGTAAATAATTAACCTACATTTAGTATTTCAGAATATAAAGAACATATCGAATGATTTGGACCTATGGTAAGTGATTTCATAACTCAATTTACGTTCATTGGGTTAAACTTATAATTAATTGATTATGTCATGCTAGTATTAGGTGTGAAATTAATTTTGATTATATTTTATTTTATTTACACTTTTTATATGGATTTATATCAGAAACACATAATCTATTCTTTTTATTAACAATCACTTCAATGATATGATCTTTGTAAAGTATTTTCGTCTCACTTTTATATATATGGGACACATTCCATATTAATTAGTTGTTTATTTTTTATGGTGTATATAATCCCCATGAATTGTATTATATGAAAATTATTATGAATTTTATTAAGAGTTAAATATCCATATAATGTTCTTTATATAATGGGATATATTTTTCAATTGATTCCAAGCAGTAGGGGTTTATTTAACAGTCTCATAATTATTTGGGATTTTTTTTATTTAAATATATATTGGGGAATGTTTTTCTTCCATGTAAATGTCTTATAAAAAAATAAAAAATGGTTTTTAATATTGTTTAAAATATTTCTAACTATCTTTTTAGTTTTTAAAAAATGTCTTGAAATGTTTCTTTTTTTGTTTTCAAAACATATTATGTTATGAATTTTATGAAAAAATGATTGAAGGGATTTGATTAAAATATATGGTATGAGATGATTTTACTAAAATTATGATGCCTTATTGATTTGAAGCTTCCTATAAAAGATTACCAGTTTATTTTCAAAGAAAATGATATCATTTATATTTTTTTGTCATGTAATAAACATTATTTCTAAATGGAAAGGGTATTTTTCTCAAGAATTATTCCATGTGATATTTAAAATTCATTTTCCATCTAAGATTATATTCCTTGAAGTTATTTATTATTCAAAATGGATATTATACAAGGTTATATTCCTTATTATTTCTATGAATATTTTATGTTTATGGAAGAATGATGTTTAAAAATCCGATTTCATTTCAATGAGTTATTTGACTATCAAATGTTTATTAAAATGTTTCATTTTAATGGGTGCTATTATGATGAATGATTTATGATTATATGTAACATATATGTTTGTTTTTCCTTATGTGATAGTTGGGACCTATATTCTGATCCATTGAATAGGGTAATGATTTATGTCTCAAGAGATAGATAGGGCTGGAACTGTGTTTGAACTCTCTTCAGTAATGGACATTGTCCACTATAATGGTTTTAGGAGTTAACCATGACAACTATTATAGTTTGGGGATTAAACAATTTCCACTATGAGGAAAGAGGTTACACTTGTGGTGGTGGTGTGTCCCACCCAATAGGGGTATATTCCATTGGATTTATTATTCTTTTGTGTATGCCACAATTCCAATTCTTATGTTATTCTCAATTGGATTATCATCTTTATTATTTAATGATTCATGCCTTATAAACATTGATCATTAACTCCATGACATAATATTATTATTTTGATACACATGGAATAATTTTCCATTTTTTTGTTCATATACCCTTATAATCATGTTATGCTTTTGTAATATTTGACATATATTATGGTTACCCTTACAAAGAATCTAATATTACCCTTTCTTGTGCTTCTTTTTCCCCATGTTTTCATGAAAGGCCTCATGTAGGATATTGTAAACATGGGTTATAGATATGAATTGTTTTTTAAAATGACATATATTTTTATGGGAAATTTTTTATTTTTATAATATTTTTATGAGTTTTCCATTTTTCTCTATGACTCTATACCTAAATGGTCATTGGTTATGTTAGTGATCCAATATTTCCTTTTGAAATTGTATGGGTTGATGGAAAAAAATGTCTTACATTTAACATTATCAGTTACATAAATGTAATGTATATGTTTTTAACACCAAATATGGATGTTCTGGTCTAAATATGATACATTTATTATCAGTTAAGGGATTAGATGACTATAGATATTTTGATGTTTTCATGGGAATTTATCATAATAGTTATAGATACCATCATGGGTATATAAGAAATTATTTTTAGAGCCTTATACACCACTTTTGAGGTTTTATGTTATAATGTTTTATGGTAACTAATAATATCTTTTGAGAAATTTATTTTTGAGATAATTATGAGTTATTAAATTTTTGGATGCAGAATGAACGGTATATAATAACCATATATTTTAAAATATTTATTTAGTTTTGAATTTATTAATGTTATTTTTTTATTATTTTTATCCAATTTTTATAATTTTATTAGGATAATTTTATGAAAATAACAACTTCAAGGATTGGTGAAAACCCATCACATTTGAAATGGTCATGAGGTTTGGACCCACAATCGAAGAGTGACAAGGGTGAATCACCTACCACTTTCCAACCTGATGTTCTAGTTAGTTTGAAATTTCCTTATAAAATTTGATTAAAGAAAAAAAGTTGATTTTTGGGAAAATATTTTTTATCAGACAGATAACCATTGGGTTGGATATTGAATTTCTGGTTAATTAATTAATGTTATTTCAATGTGTAACACCCTGAGATTTTGTAGTAAGTTATTTTCGTTATGCTACACGCAACACCGAGTTCGAGCGCACACCAACTTACTAAACTATCCATTCAAAAAGCGGTTATGAATAGTTTTAAAAGAATTTTGAATTTTATATATTACATACAATTTTATAATCCATATAATGTGTTTCTTAGACATAATATAAGAAAAAATTAATTTTTCAGATAAGAGATGTATTTTTCAAAAGATGCAATTTTACAACCATTTAATGGAATTTTTTTTAAAACCTATATTAGAAACTTTTATATATTCAATTTAATAAAATTAACTTCTTTTTTATAATGGAGACATAAAAATTTGTTTTGGATAAATTTTGGGTACTTTTTTGATAACTTTCATATTTTGATTAATAGTGAAAAATACTAAATTTTAATTGAAAACATTTTTTAATTGAAATAATTAATAGTGTTAAATTATTCATTTCAATGGTTTGGAGGTATAATTATATTATATTTTTATCAATTAATATAATTTAGGTCATTATAAGTAATTTTTCATTTAAATTTGATATAAACATGTGTCAATCTTTTGATAGTGTTTACTTTTTAAAAACCCGCATTTTGGTTTTAACAGCATGAATTAATTTTAAATTAATTAAAGAAAAATCTATGTTTTTTATTTGGTAAAATAGATTTAATTTTTGAATTAGTAATGTCAAAATTATCTTAGGGAGAAGTTTTTTATATTTTTCTGAAAACATTCAATTTTTGATGAATAGTGATAAACACTACGTTATTGTTTAAAATAGACTTTTTATTTAAATAATAATTTATTTTATTTAAATTTAATTTAAGTAAAAATAAATACATAATACCTATATATGTTCAATTTAATTCATTGGAGTCATTTTATAATAAGTTTAGATATATAAAATATTATTGAACTTTTTACCATCTTTTATCCAGCTTCTAGGAGCATTTCAAAATTTGCATAGAACATAATTTTACTATTCTTGTGAGTTGAATTTCAAAAATCTGAGAGACATGGTTAACATCAAGAAGTAATATTTTGTTCTATAAGATGAAAATAATATTTTTTGAATAGTAACTTTTGACTTTTATTTATCACGATTAAAGGTAAATATGGTAATTAATGGTGAAAATGATATAATAATTCCCTTAAAACATGTAATAATTGTACTGGCTAAGTGTAATTAAACAAAATACCACCTTAGAAATAAAATATTATTCTTTTTGTTCCACTTGGATTAGTTTAGGAAATTTATTATTATTTTATTTAAAGAAGAGTTTAAAGTGTTAAAATCGATGTTTAATAACTAAACCATTTTTAATATAGGGTTACACATATAATAAATCATACTATAAATATTCAATAGAAATATAAAAATATTTTCTACATAATTGTATTTTATTTATAAATTGTAGACATTAAAAAAATTAATTTATTTATCACACAATGAAGATGTAGTACTTACCTTATTAATGAAATATTAAAATAGTTGATATTATAAATATCAAAATAAAGGAATATTGAGACTTCTGATGAATTACATTAATTTTCTAGGATAATATGACATGTTATCATTGATTTAATAAATTTAATTCAAATTGATAATGTTTTTATGGCCTTCAAAAAAAATAAAATAATAAATACTGTAAAAATGAACATAATTTAGTTTTTAAAAAAATACTATATTATTAATTAATATAATATTAATAAAAATATAAGGTTCGGCCAAAGTAAATAGATAAGGTAATATATATTAATAATTATCCCCTTGGGATTTTATTGTCTTTTAATATTATGTTTCTTAACCATATAATATAAAAATATAAAGAGACATGGTAATTGTCAAACTATTTAACTAAGAGTCAAATCTAAAAGATAAGGTTAATATAGTGACCTAAACATTTCTAAAGACTATTTTTGAGAGGTTTTAGACCCATCCCCTCCTTATCCTCGAAATAAATTATTTTTGAGCCATTATAAATCCAAAATTATTTTATTTTAAAATAATATATCAAGCTTTTCATAAAGTGCCCGTCACCCCTCTTATAAAAGAGCACCCCCCTTCTCTCAAAATCACACTTCCAAAACCATTTGAATCGGCCAAAACCTTCCCAAATATCCTCCGAACTTCACTAAAATCAACATTGAGTCCTTATATTGATCATAAAACCAACCTATGGAACCCTTTTTATCAGCTCAAAAGGAAACACCCAAAGAAGAGGTAATAATATCACCACCCTCTTTCAAGTTCTTTTTTTCATCCACTTCCTCTATTTTTTTGTTTCCATACCAAAATAATAAATACAGTACCTTATAAATACATTGATGTTATTATAAATATATTACAACCGTATTGTTTGTTATATTCATCCTATAAATGACAAAGTCACCATACGGGCATATGTACAGCTTACGGTCTCCACGTCGTGGTGTAGTTTGTTATTTAAACACTTCATTATTTGGATGCGTATAAATATGTATATAACTGATGTAAATGATAAATATAACATGTCAATTATTATTTATATATGATATATCATCCAATTACATATTATTTCACCATCAATATAATGATATTGTTGCTCGTGCGTACGTACAACTTACCATCTCCACAAACGCGATGAGATTTATTTTCAATCATAATAATTCAAGAATAATTTTCATTTTATGATTAATAATAATGTTTAAGAACTTTATATCATTATGGATATGAATCAAATACATCTCATTCTTAACAAACATTAATTACGTAACAAAACTTATAAAGGAAAAACGAATCAGTTAATAATGAAAACAATGATACTACTGAAATATCATTAACAAAGAAATATTAGAAGATAATATATGAAATATTATTTATGTATTTAATTTTTATATAATATAATAACACTGATTTCACCATTATAGAGGATTTTATCTTACCCAATACTAAGGAAAAGTACAAGGTAAGGTGTTTTCATCTCACTTTTATTTCTCTGAGATTCATGCAATATTTTCCTCTATTACATTTTGAGTGGTGTATGTACTGCCCACAATTGTATTTTTTTTGCATATTATATATTAATTTATTGGAATTTAAATCATCATTGGATGATAATTCTTTCATGGTGTGTATGTTTCGTAAGTTACCAAATCGGTATAGGAATTTCAAATTTCAATTTCCACTCATTCGGGTTTACGCAAACATCATTGATTACTTTACTCCAAGATTATGTGTAAAATCACTATTTATTTACTTATGTAGTAATTCACACACCCCTTTAGTAGATATAATATTTATACACATAATCTCCCCATTAATAAATTCTCAAGTGATTGATATAAACTTCATAAATTTAATTTTAACTCAATTTCAATTCTTCGAGTTAAGCATCCAAGTCATTGGTGTTATTTTTACAAAAATTTGTTTGAATGTCCTCTGATTGAATTACACTAAATATACAATCATATTGAGTGTATTTATATTTTTCATAGATAATTATGTCATTGATTTATCCTTAACCTAAGTATAAGGTATTTATAATGAAATTCATCTCATCTTAAACTCCATGGAGACTTCTTTGTTATTATGCGCCAATTCACTTTTATTTTTTGTATAAAACATAATTTGAAATAGTATATCATGAATACCTTTATTTAAATGATATTATAATTTTGTTATTACCTCAATAATTTGTATTCAAGCATCTCTCATTTGTTTAGGAACTGTAACTAAAATATCATTTTAAATGTTTTAAAAATTTATTCTTCAAAATCATTCTTATTAATGTCCATGTTTTAAAAATGGTTTTAACGATGAATTTTTATGGAAATTAAGGTTTTAAAATTTAATTTCCTTTAAAAAATTTTAAACTGGTATGAGACTCTTTGATTCCAAAATCTATTTAAAATAGCTTCTTAATAAATAGTGCAACTTTAAAATGTTTTCATGAAAAAGTATATTTATCTCAATGTTTTTTACTGAACATTTTCAACTATGTCAACATCATTTACGGGATATTATTCTTGATCCAGATTGATTTATTATGATACAAATCTTTCATACTATATTAGAGGGTTTTTGATATGTTTGACTCTAGATGTGTTATTTTTATAACACTATTGGTAGATAGATAAAGTATTGACATTTCGTATGATAGTTTTAATACAAATGTTTATTTATGTTTAAAGATGTTCATATGAGGACTCAATTAGACTTAGTAAGTGATGCGTAGAGACCACTAGTGCTTCTCAATGGATCAGTAAGAATAATGAGACAAACTAGTGTCTTGGCACAAGGCTTTGACAAAATCTTATTTGTAGTATGGGCACAAGGCCTTGACTATGGGGTAATAAAGTCTGGCATTATGCATTCCATCATTATGAAATTGGCTATTGATATTACATGTGATTATTTTACTAGTAGAATATCCATGTGAATAAGAAAAGGGAATTTTTTGATTTATCTTTTCCATATTATACTGATGTTTATGTTTAAAAGGATTGTGTTCTAGTCTTATACATTTCATTAAATTTTTATTATAATTTATGATAGTTTTCGCTATATTGTTATCCTTACTGAGAATCTGAGCTCACCCAATTATAATGTTTTATTCTTCCTCGGATGCAATGAATTTTATTACGATTAACCTGCAGGAATATGCTAAGGGATGTAAGAGTTTTCAAAGGGGACACAATGTTGATTTTTTTATTTCATGATGTAATGTAAAAATTATGTAAGTATCTAGTTCTTCTAGGATACTAAACTGATCAACCTTTCGGGATATGATTCCTTGTATCATGCCAATGTTATGTAATAATTCTTTGATTTTTGGTAACTAGGGTCAGGGCATTACAATTGGTATCTGAGAATGTTTAGTACAAACCTTGGAAATTAGATTTCGAAAAGAACTCTAATTAGGAAACACAACCCTAAGATATAAATTGAGGATTAGTATAGAAGAACATACAAAAAATTTGGTAATGTAAATATTATGTGGGTTCTCTAAGAAATAAATCCCTGTTTGGATACGAGCAGGTAGAGGCGGCTGTGGCACAGATGTACCTAGGAGTGAAAACTCCGACAAAGAGTTTCAGCCTTGACCTGTGGTATCTTCGTACACGACAACGGGCCTTGGGGCACTTTTGGTTACGACTCTCTTGAGGGATATAGTTAGGATAATTCAAATTTTCTATATAAAATTATTTGAAGGATTTTAATATACCATGATAATAGATATCCTTTTTTAATTATAAGGTGTTTTAGATTGAGAATTACGTGTTATGATATTCTCAAAATGATTTAATGACTCACACTATGCTTTCTCTGTTATTGTCAATGGCTAGATTCCAAGGAAGTCATAGTAACATTGAAAATGATGTACAAGGTGGGAACAGTGGTTGAAATGAGAAAAAAAATGGAATGATGATAGGTGTAAAAGATATCATGTGCATGCTGAATCCATTTTCCAAAAATATGATCAACAACATACATATTAACCAACTCTCGGACTCAAAAAAGTAGATAAATGTGGTGAATGATAAGAGATCCAATAGTGGAGACCATAGAGAAAATAAAGATCTATTTCTATCATGCATGAAATGTGGAAGGAGACACCTAGGGAACTGTCTCAACAAAACAAAGAAATTCTTTATGGTGGGAAAGAAGTAAATAATGTAAATAATTTCTGAGGAAAAATTAAGCGTACTATAGAAGAAAATAAAAAGGATCCCAAGAATCCATTTACATTCATTTTCTGTAAATGTTGGGGACCTGGGACTTACACAAGTTAATTCCCTATTCTATAGGATAACATCTCAGTCAAGGAATAACCTATGTGGAAATAAATGGATGGTGAAATGTTTGAAAGTATTAGTGCTCTTTGTTGATGGGATTACATTGGAAGACTTTTCTATTATATGTGTAACCTTGATGTTTCTTATGTGAAAATTAAATTTTAGGTAGAATTATCTTTTATATTGTTGATATAGTTATAAATAACCATTTGGGTTTATATGACCCTTGATTTTGAGGAAATTACATGTTATTAAATTTTGGGATGAGAATGCGAGATGTGAGATAACATTTGTGGTGAAAATATGTTATGGTTATTTTGAAGAATATATATCATTTTAGGAATGTTATGATATATTGTTTTAGAAAAATGACGACACGCAGACCATGTGACAACCCGTCGCATCATACAATGTTGTGGGAATCAAAACCACAATCAAAGTGCGATTGTGATTTATCACCTACCACCAGACTACGTGAAGTACCTGGTTAGTGTGACTAATTCTATTCAGTTAAATGATTTTATTGATCAATAATAAGTTGTTGTGGGATCATATGTCTTATCAAATGGATTTCCATAGTATAAGAAAATGATTTGGTGATTATGTGATAAATGTTATTTTGGATGATGTTAACTCGGTTGCGAAAACTATATGCCTAAAGAAAATAGAATACTATGGGATTTCATTTTATAAGTAATGGTGGATTTTTATCTATGTTTTTATTGTGGATTTATAGCGATTTAGGTAATTTATGGGAATGATTAACCTATCATAGAGAATATGTTATTATGTTAATTACATTGAAGTATGTGCTTTTAAGATTGTTCGATGTTATTTTGAGATACAATTTAATGCAGAAGATGACGAAATAAAATTCATATATGTTTTGGGTTTCAATATTAGTTTGGGTTGTATTTAAGGATTTTAAAGACTATTGTTTATTGAATGGTATTTATTGAACTTTGAGCATTGTTGGTTTAATTGTTTTAAATTAAGTTTAGTATTCATTACTATAAAGGATAATACTTTTTGGAGATAATATGATCTGGTACTGACCATTTTTGTTTTGGTTGATCTCTAATGACTTGGAAAATATATAGTATATCATTTTTGGATTATGTGATTCTCTAGAAGTTGATTCTAGTGCTTCCAGTGTAACCAAGTCATCTGGAATACTCATCATTTGAAAAAAAAATATGTGTTAGTTGTAGAAATTTATTAATGGATGAAACTCTACAAAAAAATTATGTATATCTCTTTATGTTCATAGTCAACCGTGTAAATAAATTCCTCAACATTATAAAATGGAACATATAACAAAAAAAATGTTGTCTATTTAATTTTTCTACTGGAAAACTAATGACCGTTTATCCCATCACAATTTTTTGGTTTTCTTGTTGTTAAATTTCTACTGATCATGTTTTCTATCACTCTCCATCAGAACATGACACTTATTATATCTTCCATATCCATGTTTTTTACATGGAATTCTAGTATGGGTTATCTCGGGTGACCTTTGTATTTCTCACACTTTCTTTTAAAGTGATTGTTTTATTGACTCCTTTTCTCCTATGGGGATTTAAATGAAGTTCCCAAGAACAATTTTAAAATTGTGAGGACATAATTTCCAAAATTGGGGATGAATGTAACACCCTAATATTTCATAGTATGTTAATTTTTAATGTAATTCAACATCTTGTGCTACACGCAACACCGAGTTCGAGCGCACCACGACATACCAAAATAGCGGCTCAAAAAACGTTATGAATAGTATTAACTGAATATTGAATTTTATATATTACATATAATTTTATAATCCATATTATGTTTTTTAGACATAATATAAGAACAAATTTCTATTATTCAGATGAAATAATTATTTTTCCGAAGATGCAATTTTACCACATTTTAAGGGAAAACCCTTTTAAAGACCAATATTTGACACTTTTATATATTTAATTTAATGAAATTAAATCCTTTTTTAAAATATATACATAAAAATTTATTTTGGATAAATATTTGCTAATATTTTGATGACTTTCAAATTTTGATGAATACTGAAAAATACTAAATTTTAATTCAAAAAACTTTATTAATCGAAATAACTTATAGTATTATATTATTCCTCTGAATTGTTTGGAATTATAATTATATTATATTTTTATCATTTAATACAATATAGGTCATTATATGGAATTTCACATTTAAATTTGACATAAACAAATGTCAATCTCTTGATAGTTTTCAATTTTTAAAAACCCCCTTTTTGGTTTTGATAACATGAATTAATTTTAAATTAATTAATGAAAAATATATGTTTTTAAATTGGTAAAATAGAATTAATTTATTAATTCTTCATATCAAAATTATGTTAGGCTGAATTTTTGGTATTTTTCTGAAAATATTTAATTTTTGATGAATAGTGAAAAACATTACGTTATTGTTTGAAACCGTCTTTTTTTTAAATAAATATTTATTTTATTTTAATTTATTTTAAGAAAAA
Organism: Viscum album; assembly: GCA_963277665.1. NCBI lineage: Eukaryota > Viridiplantae > Streptophyta > Magnoliopsida > Santalales > Viscaceae > Viscum > Viscum album. The sequence goes on along the minus strand of OY728141.1, from coordinate 1,768,683,414 downwards.
ATATATACATATTACCTATATGTATTCAATTTAATTCATTGAATTAATTTTATAAAATTTTTAGATATATACCATTTTATTTAACTTTTAAACATTTTTACCCATCGTCTAGGAGCAATTGAAAATTTACATAAAACATAATTTAACTACTTTTGTGAGTTGAATTTCAAAAACCCGAGAGACATGGTTAACATAACTGAGTTAAATGTGGTTTAATAAAAAGGAAGTAATTTATGTTGAATAGTAATTTTTGAAATTTATTTAACTTGGTTAAAAGTAAATAGGGTAAATAAGGGTAAAAATTATATTATAATTACCCTAACACATTTCCTAATTCTATTGCATAAGAGTAATTTTACCAAAAAACAACCTTAGGAATAAAATATGATCTTCTTTGGTCACCTTGGATTAGTTTTGGACATTTATTATTATTTTATTTAAAGAAGAGTCAAAACAGTTAAATTCAATGTTTAATAACGAAACCAGTCTTAATATAGGGTTAGACATAAGATAAATTGTAATATCTTATAAAGCTAAAAATATTTTCTACATAGTTCTATTTATTTATAATTTTTAGACATTAAATAATTTATTTCATTTATGACTCAATGATGATGGAGTAATTCAATTATTAATGAAATATTAAAATAATTGATATTATAAATTTCTAAATAAATGTACTTTGCGATTCTGATGAATTCCAAAAAATTTTTTAAGTTAATATTACATGTTATATTAGATTAAATAAATTTTATTCTAATTTATAATGTTTTTATAGCTTTCAAAAAATCAAATACTAAATAGTGTCTAAATTGTCATAATTGTGCTTTAAAAATAAATACTATATTAATAATTGATATAATATTCTTCAAAATATATCGTTCAACCAAAGTTCTTAGATAATGTTATATATATTAATAATTAAAAACATTGGGTTTTATTGTCTCGTTATTGTTTGTTTATTAACCAAATAATTTAAAAATACAAAGAGACATGGTAAATGAAAAAATATTTAACTAAGAGTTAAATATAAACGATAAGGTTAATATGGTGACCTAAACTTTTCTAAAATATATTGTATGAGATGTTTTAAACCCATAACCACTTTATCCTCGAAATTTATCATTTGTGTGTCATTAAAAATAGAAAATTATTTTATTATAAAATAATATTTCAAGCTTTTCCTAAAGTGCCCCTCACCACTCTTATTAAAGGGAACTTCCCCTTCTCTCAAAATCACACCTCCAAAGCCATTTGGGCCAACCAAACCCTACCCAAATATCCTCCCAACTTCTCTCAAATCATCCTAGAGTCCTTACTTTGATCATAAATCCAACCTAAGAAGACCGTTTGATCAACTCAAAAGGAAACACTCAAAGAAGAGTTAATAATTTCACCACCCTCTTTCAAGTTCTTTTGTTCTTCCACTTACACTTTCATTTTTTGTTTCCATACCAAAATATTAAATCCAGTACCTTCTACAACATTTTATGGTATTATAAATAAGGTACAACCCTATTCATTATTCTATCCATCATATAAACAACAAAATCACCATACGTGCGTACGTACGGCTTACCGTCTCCACGTCATAGTGTAGTTTGTTATTCAAACACTTCATTGTTTGGATGGGTATTATAATGTGTATAACTAATGTAAATAATAAATATAACATGTTAATTATTATATATGTATATATGATATACCATCCAATTACATATGATTTCACCATCATTATGATGACTTCGTCGCTCGTGAGTACGGACGACTTACCGTCTCCACGAACGCGATGAGATCAATTTCCCATCATAATCGTTCAAGAATAATTTTAATTATATGATTAAGAATAATGTTTAAGAACATAATATCATTCTATAATTGAGTCAAATACATCCTATACATAACAAACATTACATATGTAACAAAAGTATATAAAGGAAAACAAATCAGATAACAACCAAACTAATGATACTACTGAAATATCGTTAATAAGGCAACATTAGAAGATCATATATGATATAATATTTATGTATTTTTTTCTTGTATAATTTAATAAAAATTATTTCACCATTATATAGGAGGTTAACCTAACCGATACTAAGGAAAAGTACAAGGTAAGAGGTTTTCATCTCACTTCTATTCTCGTGAGATTCATACTATATTTTCCACTATTACCTTTTGTGTGTTGTATGTACTACCCATGATTTTATTGTTTGCATAATATAAATTAATTTTTGGGTATTTACATCATCATTGGATGATACTTATTTCACGTGGTGTATGTTTCCTATGTTACCAAATCTGTAAGGTAATTTCAAATTTCAATTTCCACTCATTCAGTTTTATGCAATCTTCATTGATTACTTTACTCCAAGATTATGTGTCAAATCACTATTTATTTAAATATTTAGTAATTTCCATTCCCCTTTGTGTGGATATAATTTTGATATACATAATCAATCCACTGATAAATTCTCATGTCATCGATATAAACTTCATAAGAGTAATTTTAACTCAATTTCAATTCATTGAGTTAAACATTTAAGTCATTGGTGTTGTTTTTACAAGAATATGTGTGAATGTAATCTGATTGATTTACACTGAATATCCAATCATATTGATTATATTTATATTTTTTACACATAATTATGTCATTGATTTATCCTTAACCTAATGATACAGTCTTTATAAAGGAATTTATCTCAACTTACATTCCATTGAGACTTCTTTGTTGTTTTGTTCCAATTCACTTTTATTTGGTGTATATAACGTAATTTGACATAGTATATCATGAATACCTTTATTCTCATGATATAATAATGATTTTATTACTTCAATTATTTTTATTCAATAATCTCTCATTTGGATAAGAACTCTAACTAAAATTTCATTTTATATGTTTTAAAAATTTATTCTTCTAAATTTTTCTAATTAATGTCCATGTTTTAAAAATGGTTTTAAGGTTTTATTTATATTGAAATTAATGTTTTAAAATTGAAATTACTATTAAATGTTTGAAATTGGTTTGGGACACTTTTGTTCAAAAATCTATTTCAAACAGTTTCTTGATAAATAATGAGACATTTAAAAGTTTTGATGAAGAAGGGATATTTCTCTCAATGATTTTTTACTGACCATTTTACACTATGTCAAAATCATTTATGGGATATTATTCTTGATCAAGGTTGATTTATTATGATACAAATTTATCATACTGTATTGATGGTTTTGTTATAAGTTTTACTGTTGATGTGTTATTTTTATACCATTCATGGGTTATGGCTAAAGTATTGACATTTTATATGCTAGTTTTAATACAAATGTTTATGATATGTTTAAACCTTTTTATATGAGGAATGAATTTAAATTAGTAAGTTATGGGTGGAGCCCACTATATATCCTTGATGCATTAGCAGTTTCTAATGAGGCAAACTAGTGTCTTTGCATAAGGCGTTGACAAAATCTTATTTGTAGTCTTGGCACAAAGACTTGAAAATTTGGTTATGAAGTCTTGCATTATGCATTCCATTATTATGATATTAGCTACTAATATTACATGTGATTATTCTACTACTATAATATCCATGTTAATATGTAAATGAAATTATTTGATTTAACTTTTCCATATTATGCTGATTTTATGTTTAAAAGCATTGTATTCTAGTCTTATACATTTATTTAAATGATGATTATTGTTTATGACTGTTTCTACTTTAATGTTATCCTCAATGAGAATCTGAGATCACCTATTTCATATGTTTTATTCTTCCCAGGATGCAATGAATAATATTACCATTAACCTGCTAGAATAGTGTAAGGGATATAAGAGTTTTCAAAGGGGACACAATGTGGTTTTTTTATTTAATGACGTAATGTAAAACTTATGTATGTTTGTAGTAATTCCAAGGCTACTAAACTGATTGGTCTTTTGGGACCTGATTTCTTTTATCATGCCAATGTTATGCAATAATGCACCGATTCTGGGTAACTTGGGTCGAGGCATTACATAGAAGAATCTCTCTATTTTGGGAAACATGAAGGATATTATGAAATATTATTTTGGAAGTAATGTTTGTATTATATTTTAGAAGTGAAAATAATTTTATTATATATTTATAATGGATTAGATTATTTATGAAAATTATTAGCATATCTTGGAGATTATGTTATTATGGACGTTATATTTTTTCTACAAGACTTTAAGAGAGATTGATTCTCTATAGAGATAAATATTATATTTACCTTGGAAGATTATGTTAATTTTTGTTTTTAATCTTAGTCCAAATTATTTCAAGGAATTCTACGTATAGTTTTTTATTGAATGATCTATGTAGAAATTTTGGTATTCCTATTGAATTTTTTATATTAAAGTTGTTTTCATCATTTAAAGGTTTATAATTTTTGGAAAAAACATTTATTATGCTAACCATTTATGTTGTGATTATTGTATAAATATAGGAGGAATAAATTTTTATCCATTTGTGGAATTCATGATTTCTGGAAGTTGAATCTAGCACTTCAAAAATGAACAAATCAAGCTCACCATATGGAGAATCTGATGAGTTTCCGGTGGAAATTTATAAAGGGATAATAATCTACATGTCAAGTATGTATAATTACTTATGTTTTTATTTAAGGTAGTAAAAAAATACCTCAACATTAGGAAATGGTTTTTGAAAATAAAAAAACATTTCTCATTTTTTTTTACTGAGTAATCAATGACCTTTTAACCCATCATAAATTTAAGATTTTGTGATGGTAATCTTTTTCAGGATCATTTACTATATTACTCTCTATCAGTACATTAGTGTTGGGTATTCTACTACATGTCCATGATTTCCTACATGGAAATCTAGTGTGTATAATCTCAAGTAAACTTTTTTACTTCCCTTTTTTCTCTTATTAGTCAAACCATTCATTCATCCTTTTTCTGATGTGCAGATCAATAAAGGTATTTGAAAAGTAAAAAACTGGATTACGAGACAGAGTTAAAATTATGTGCATAAATTTTTTTTAAACGCGTGAGAATTTAATATCCTGATATTTTATAAGGAATGATTGTGTTTGATAGTGTATAAGATATAAAATTCTGATCATAAATGAAAAAAATAATCTTATTATTTAAATCTAACCATTATAACCTAAAAGTTAAATTGGATGGAATGAATAATATTGACCACATTTAAAAATATATAATGGTCTTATGCATTTTTAATGTATTGATGAATGGTTTTTAAATATTTACTATAATTTTTAGTAAAGTCATAATGTTTTCCCAAGATTATGTTTTCTTCAAAAATGATATAAATTTCTTTTTTATGAGATATTATTTTAATTAATTTTAGGATTATTTATAAAATTTGTTTTAAAAAATTAATTTATTTTTTTAATTCAACATTTATAAATTTTAATAAGATTAATTTTTGAGAATTTTTAGAAAATAAATATTTTTCTAGGAATAGTGATAAATACTTATTTTTATTAGAAACTGTAATTTATTTTTAATGTTTATCAAAGTTAAAATTATTGTTTATTATTTTTAAATTATAATTAGTTATACTTTATTTAAAATAATAAAATTATATTTTTAAATTGATTTCATTTTTTAGTTTAGTTTAAATTTTTATATTTTCAAAGGATAATTTTACTGAAAAACAGTTTTCATTGCGTTTTTCTTGTTAAATTTTAAATTAAATTAATTTTTTTAATTGAATTTTTAAAAATGGATTTCTTAATTTTAATTAGGTGGTAAAATTTTAATAAATAGGTCCCTTTTATTTTTGAAAAATATTAATAGTAAACTTGGTAACTTTTGTTACAATGGTAAAGTGTAAATCATGTAATCAAGGATAGAAATAATTTGATAAGGACAATAAAATGACCCTTAAAATTTCCAAAATTCTATTTTATGAGTTATTTTAGTCTATAATAATTATTGGTTCAAATATACGACATTTTGTTTTCATTTTTGTGTGATTATGATAATTATAATATTTTATTTATAGAAGAATCAATGATGTCACACAAGATATCAGGATGCTTATGAATCCCATTTATTTTTATGAGTTATGTTATGAAGAAATGTTTATGAATCCAATTTTTTGTTATGAGTTCTGATATGATGAATGATTTATGATTCTATGGCACATATATATATGGATTTCATCAAGCGATGTTTGAGACCTATATCTCACTCTAATGAATTGGGTAATGATTTATATCTCATGAGATAAGCATGGATGGAATTGAAAGTGAATTCAGTTCAGTAAAGGAATTTTTCTGTTATGATGGTCTTTAGAGTGAACCATGACTACTATGATGGACTAGGGACAAACCCATTCTACTATGAGTAATGGGCTACCACTGGGGATGGTGGTGTGTCCCACCCAGGAGGTGTAATAGCCTATGGATTTTCAATGCTTTTGTGTATTCCAAAATTCCATGTATTATGTTACAATCTCATAGATTATGTTCTTGATTCTATTATGAATCATGTATTATGAAGCCCAATATTTAATCAATGACTCAAGATTATTATTTTTATACACATGGTATAATTTGGAATTTTATTCTTCTATACCCTTACTCTCATGTAATGCTTAGGTAGTCTTTGATATATCATATGGTTACCGATTCTATGGAACTGAGGTCACCCATTTATATTTTTTCTTTTCCATAGGTTGTGAAGAAATATTTTATATAGGACATGTCTAATAAGGGCGCTAGACATTAAGATATAGTTGTACCTAATATAGACTTTTTGGTCCATTTATTATTTTTCAAAGATATGTATGGGTTTTTCCTAATTATCTAAAACTCTAATCTAAATTTTTATTAGTTATTTAATGAGCTAAAATTTCATTTTCATGTTGTATGTTTTGAAGGGAAAAAATGGGGTCATATTTATCTAAATCAAAGAGTGACGTATATTTTTTATGTTTTTTGTCCTGAATCTAGAAGTGAGGATCTTGGGATATTACAATGTCATAATACGAATCAAATATGAGATTCATTCATGAAATCATTACATGAATTGGATGAGAATTATATTCGTCATATACGTTAACTCATAATTTATAAGTAAATGATTCTGTAGTCAATAATCATCCTCAAGGGACTCATAAGGAGTCGACTACCATGAAATGGGGGTGGTGATTTATCATTAGAACATGGTCTAAACTCCCTCACCTAAATTATATATTTCCTACTCAACTTTTTCACTATGAGTTCACAACATTTCATGATGAAAAGAATAGTCACACCCAAACATTGGGTGAATCAGCAGCCTATTGTTACCTCTAAAGGAGGGATGTTTTATGGACACATCTAGGTGATCTCTATAAAACCGACATGATAATGATTGTTGATTTAGTATTGTAAGAATTAGTGTAAATTATAAATTCACAATAACTTCATTTCCATTTTACATACTATTTAATTTTTCTGCAATAGTGATATAGGTTTTGGGTTTCTTCAATATCTTATATTATGTTTAATAATATTATTGTTAGAACCATTGAATCCATGTTTAGAAATGACCCTAGATATTAAAAAAGCTCAAAATTTGATGTAATGTGGGATTCAAATATCACATACACAACAAAAATATAAAATAAATTACTAAAGCAACACTCCATATATTATTTCTTATTCCTAATTAGATAGATAAATTTGTATTGTAATGTCTCTTTCAATAATTCAAATATAAAATTACAATACAATTAACTAAAAAATTAGTAGATAAATAAATTCCTCATGATATATTCAAAATAAAAAAAAACATTATATGAAATTCTTCTTATAATCCTACTTCTGACTCGTGATCCTGACCCATCAGGATGTTTTCCCCTTCCCCTACTAGTTCCCTGAAGTGCTCTTTCATTTTCAAAACAGGATTTGAATTCTGCAGAGGTGTAAAAATCATATTTCTATGTGCAAGGGGTTTCCCTTCTAGTGAAGTCTCATCCAAAAATGATGTTTCTTCTGGTCCCCCCTTATACTTCTTCTCAGTTAACTATGCCTCACTCTTAAACTCGAGCAAAGGCCAATTATCCTTCTACTATGAATTCTCCTGCTCAGAAGTGAGGGTATATTTCTTCCTTTTATACCTCATTTTCATTTGGGGAAATTCATCTCAAATATTTTCACTAACTAAAGGATTTAATCCTCCATTCATGGATTCTCTCGCACAGAAGATCCAGACGCTTTTATCACCACATAAATCTCTAGGTTGTCATGGGGTTCCCACCAGATATCATTCCATGAGATCTCAATCCATCTCTTCATCCCAGTACAAGAGTGCTTCTTCATTGAGGGCCCAATCTAGGTGCACCACTTTTCGATGATATCTTTAATTGTTTATAATGATCATCGAATCAACACTGGGGTCAGGATGTATTTTACCTTGCAAAAACATCACAAAAATAAGTCACCATTGGTAGTAGTGTTCGAACCCAAGAAATATCCTTCTAAGAACATAGAGTACTATCGTAGAGTCATGTCCAACAACTTAATTCATATTTCTCCCCTTATCTTCAACATTTGGATATTTTTTAAAACGGGACATCCTAGTGGTTCTTCTTGAAGCTACAGATCAACACATCACAACCATGTTTTTATTTCGAGCCCACTACCTCTTCATTTACATTATTTAGACAAAGTGAGATGTGTATGAAATTGAACTCTTATGAAAAAAACATAGAGCCTTAAACCTAAGAGATTCTCCTTGGATCATGGGCGGGAACATCAATATTAAGGCTGAACCCAACAAAAACAAGGGTGGAGGAGCCTCTATTCAACAAGTTATCAGGGAAATTGTGTCCTTCATGGCTAGCTCAAGACATTTGGATATTTAGGTATTCTTTAAATCTCCTCACTTGGTGTAATAATCATAATGGTAGTCATCACTCCTATAGCCACCTCAATAATTGTCTATCTAACTACAATGCTATCTTAGTCTTCCCCAATGCAAAGGAAACCCATATTTTCCATAATTTATCTAATCACTCGCCCATTCATGTTAACATGAAACCTAGGGGAGAAATAAATGCTCATTTTATGTACTCGCGTATTTGGGACACTCTAGCAGGATATCACCAAAAGGTGGATGATTTTTGGACAATCCATATTGAGGCTCATCATGGACAGCCCACCATAACAAGATTGGAAATTAAAAAGTGATCTATATAGCTTGATCCCCAACCAGCGTACCATTATCTATGAGATTTAAATGATCTAAACAGATATTAATATCATGTATTGTATCTTGGAAAACAATTGGAATGATTATAAATTCTATTTGCTATCCAATAAAAAAATTCCTTGGATGAAATGATCCTGAAACTTAAATGTAGGGCCCGAGATGAATCCAGAGATAGATTGTTAATGGAAGGGGACCTATACAAAGCCTACTTGTATTCCTATATAAATGAAAAGTGGAGAATCAATAGACCAAATATCATCCTAGATAGTGGAAGCTACAAAATGGATCATGAAATCATCCTAGGTATGGTAGAGCTTCACATCAAATACATATATACAGGTCCCAACCCCCACATGCATGGAGGCTATCCTAGAGGCTAATCAATCCTCTTTGAGGCTATCCCACAAATGGTGTTGGATCAAGATAATGTGTCTTTTGTATCTTTTACTAATGAAACATAAATCTATGAGGTGGTATGAAACCTCAATCTCTAAATCACATTAGGTACTAATGGATTCCCTGGCTCCTAATTTAGGTCCTCATGTACTCTAATCATTAGAGATTTGGTGAATGTGGTCTAAGACTATTTTTATGGTGGGTAACTTCCCCGTGTGTCCTGTTCTATCACTTTGGTCTTCATACCCAAGATAAAAAACCAATATTCATTACAACATTACCGGCTTATTTGCACGTGCAATTTCTCATAAAATGTGTTGGAAAATATTATCAACAAAATAATGTCCTTTAATCTTCCCAATTGGATCTCACTTGAGTAGCTTAGATTTACTAAAGGGAGGTCAATCTAGGGGGGATATATTCTTAGCCCAGGAAATGGTATGTGATATCAATCACATGTCGATTGTCTCCAAAATTTCAATTAAACTAGATATGAACAAATACTATGAAATAATCGAATAGAAATACATCATCATGGTCATTTCATACATGGGATTCACTTAGTGGAATTTATATATCATATTTAGATGATCCATATCTTCATGGATTTCCATATCCTTATTGGGGATCCAATGTGGTTTCTTCAATTATTTTCTAGTTCTTTAGAAAGGTGACCCACTCTCCCCCAACCTCTTAATCCTTAACCAATAATCCCTAAGCCGTTATATCAGTAAATTCATCCATATGGGAAGCATCCTCCCATAAAAGTTCAAGATACATGCATGTGACACATCCCATTTTAAGTCTGTTGATGACACAATCTTTTTTATTAATGATATCAAGAAATCAATTAGAGGCTTCAACAAGATATTGGAAGATTATTATAAATGGAGTAGACATTTTGTGAAATCTCAAGAAGATCAGCTTCTTTATATCTAACTAATATTTAAGTAAGAGCATCAGACTTCTAAAATATTGCACGAAAATTCAATGGAGGAATTTCACAATCAGGTATTTTGAGGCCTAGTTTCTCTCATCAGGTTGAGAGTGTATAATTTTTATAAGGTTTTTGACAGGATGCCTAAATAAATCATTAATTGGATGAACAAAATTCTATTCTTAGGTAGGGGAATTACTCTATTAAAAAATATCCCGACCTCTATCACAATTCATGTCCCATCATCCCTAAACATTCCAAAATGATTTCTAAAAAATATTGAGAAAAATTATATCTTTATTTATATGGGATTCTAACATTGAGGGGAAGAAACATTATGGCTCATGTTATGGGAAGTATGGACCCCTGTAAGAGGGAGGCATAAATTTTGGGTGTATCTTAGGCACAATGTAGTGTCTTCATGATAAACTATACTGGGATATTCTCAAGGTGTCTTCTAATTGGACCAGTTTTATGACAAACCTATAGGGTTTGAACATGGATACCATTACAGGAAACTCCTCCTAGATGTGGTGTAAGCTTCATCCTCAAATCTTGAAATTAAAACGCCACAATATATGGATCATAGGTAGAGGATACATTATCTTCTGGTAGTAGAATTGGGTCAACACTAAAATAATGTCTTTGGGATGTGTGGTACCCAATATCTATTTTGGTCACGCAATAAGGAACCAATTTTTTATCATTGTATCCTCGATGAAAAAAAGAATAACACCTGTGACCTTATCATGAGGAATCACCATCCGGATAAGTGTATTTTTAATGGATACCATCTGGGATTTCTCACATGAATGATTATCAGAAAGACTAGATGACTCTAAATAAATCAGATACTTGGGGTGAATCATTTTGTCTTAAGAACCATTCAAAAAAGTAATATTTCCTCACTTGGTGGGTTAAGAATCAAGGAATTTTTATAGATTATAAAATCAGGAATCTCGATATCACCATGGACTCTAATTGAATATGCTATAGAAATCCATATGAAGAAAATCGAACTTACCACTTCTGTGAAAGTGAATGGATGAAAATGATTTAGAGTCACTTTGACACCTTCAGTGGTCTAACATTTCACTAGCCATAGGGCTTGAAATTTGTAGATTCATGTTTTCAAGGCATTGGTCAAGATGAACCCAAAAGGAAGGCCAAAGTAATAACTCTCTATGGTGGGATTTGGTGTATTTGGAAGCCCCAAAATAATGATCTTTTTAATGGCTTCCCCTGCAGTCATTTCCAAATTATTGTATGTGTGATTTTTTACTCATTGTTCTTATAAGTCTTGAAAATACATGGAATGATGTTCCTTTCTGCTACCCCATATTTCCAGTTAGTGGAAATAGTGATCTATACTAGGACCCACAAGGGTGTTGGATCTGCTGGCACCCCCGTCTTATAGTTTCAATCATAATATAGATATTTCATGTGACATGGGGGTTATGAGCGATGGTGGAATTATAAGAGTTCCCAGTGGATCATTGATCATTAGTTTATCAATGTTTTAGGGAAATGGAATCTCTCTTTAGGAAGAGGCCAACAATATTCTCACTAGCTTCATCTCATGAAACCCGAATAATATCAATCTTGACTAGAATGAAACTGATTCTTGTATTCTTCATGAATATATGATTGGATGAATTTATAGTTAATTTTCAACCACTTACATCATTCCCAATTGTAATGAAATAATCAATGGCATGAAGTTACATCACACTTCATAAGAAGGGAATAGTGTGGCAGGCTTCCATACCTGCCCGACTTCCCAAAACATTCAGAAGAAATATTTCACCAGTCTGGGTTCCCTACCACATGACGGACTAGATCATGTGAGAGATGATTCTCTTAGACTTCACTATTTCAGACCCTTTTGATCTATCTCATTTTTTAATCCATAAACTACCCTTGTTTCCCCATCATTTTAATAAAATCAATGGAATTATTGTCTGTAAAATTTTCCATATTAAAAATTCATAAATACATCACATAAACTCTATAACATCCTGCTACCCAAGACAACTCAATTGGCTTTCAAATTGACAGTTGTTACTTAACCACTAGTGCACAACCCTATATGATTGAATCTATTGACTATAAGAGAGGGTTAGTGGTGTTACCATGGGGAGAATATAACCATTAATTAGAGAAAACATAGTTTAAATAACCAATATCCATCCATAAGTAATAATAAAATACATATAATAAATATACACAACCTGTTATATTAAATGTTAATTCCAAAGAAAGAAGTTATTCAGACTCATAATCATGCCACCATGAATCAATTGATCACTGAATGTGCCAATAAAATATATAGATAAGTTGAAATAAATGAAATAAATAATTTAAATACATAAATCTCCAACCCATACCTCCAACCCATTCTCTATATCCCATCCAAATTATTCTACACCAATGTATAAAATGGACCTCTTCCTAACATGAACATGCGATCAATTAAGTAGTTGGCTACCCAAGTACCATGGACTCCAAATAAATGTTTGATTAAATATTAGTAGGGTACCACCAATCGGGTTTCTTACATAACTAATACATTCAATTATGAATATGTAATATGATCATCTGAATAACAAAATAAAATATGAAAGTGTTAATAAATAAACCCCATCATTCCTAGTTTTCTATGTTGACTCCTAAGATTGAATATCCCTTATTAGGACTATTTCAGAGTGTCTGTAAGCTTATGGGATAATAATTACAATCATGAAAGTCTGTATAATAATTTTCTTATAAGTAAGAAAACAAACCCTTAGGCGGTAATCATTGTTAATCTATTAGTAGCGGGTTCAATGACTGAATATTGGGTAACCACTTGGGATTTCCAATGTATATCTAAAAGAATAATACCCCACCTGGTAATCTCATTTTAGGGAATAACACCCACCCCTCAAATAGTCATATAATTAGTTTCTCAGTTTACGATGAAGGAAAACCCTATAAACCCAAAGGTCAAATTATAGTGGAAAACCTAGACATTAAAATACACATAACAACTTAATCCAATGAAAATTCCCATTGAATTTTATATAGACCACCATCAAATCGTATTTAATATGACATGGTAATTCCATATAGAGAGTGCTTATAAATCCTAGTACATCTAACATGCATTCCTTATATACACAGAAAGAAAAATCCAATGTAACCACTCGTTAATTCATTCATAATGGTTTGATGGTAGTGCATCCCTCCCATAATACCTCATACAACATATTTCATAAGGGTTAGTCATCCACCTACTATCATCTCATTAAAACAAGGTCGTCCACTCATGTGCATGAAGTAACCTAGTCACTATAGCTACAATAGTATCAAAATATCAAGTTAGGTTCTATGGGGAAACCTATAATCATGCATACCCATTATTATACACAACCTCTATAGGGTGAAAGATGGGTCACCCTCTTGGTTACCTCGTAGCATAGACACCCTATATGGGTTCCTCGGTCTATATCTCATCTTATAGGTCATAAAACAACACTAATAGAGAATAAAATCTTCAATAATCATCAAAAGCATCTTAAAACTTCACAATACTCATCATATAAACCATACCTATACCATTATAGAGTGATGAAACAAGGATAACCTCAATTCCCAAGTCATCCTAGGTTGGTCCACTCATATGGCCAACCAATCCATAAACTACCCAGGGTATACCCACTTGGGTACTCAAATAATTATAGGGGAGGATGAATCTCCCCACTATATAATAATTCATCCTTACAACTTTTTTTAATCTTAATGTTTTATCGTGTCATACTCTGGATAATCATCTCAGCCCAATACTCTCCTCCATAAGGTGGCATCAAAGGGATTCTATAATACGGACACTATGATCATTCAATTCATTTAACTTATACCCTTCAAGGTCCCGACATATCAAGTCACGCATTTATAATTAAATCCCTATCCGTTTACATCCATGGAATCAATCCACAACTTAAGGGCCATTGCGGCCTTCGAGACTTTGTCCATTCATTCATAAGGATTCACTATTGACTAAAAAATTATTTAACATAAAAATTTGAATAACCTGTAGTGGGGAGATCATATATCACATGCTAGATAAATTTATTATAAACCATAGGGTAATTAATTGGGACTAACTACCTAAATTAGAGTTATTCCCTTTGAAGCGTAACCTAAAAACTCTCGCCCCTACTCATCCAAGTCCAACTATCCATATTTAACCCACACGAGGTCCAATCCATCACTGATTTCTAATACAATGACCAAACACACAAAAAATGTCCATGGAGTACCCCTGATACCTTTTTAAAAAGTGCCAGTCATTCGTGTAATACCCCATAGTATCTTATAATAAGTAAACATTACATCCCTAGACTACAATCTAATGCACATACTATTATTTTATCATTATAATAAAAATATCTCATGATTATACTTAAAATAAATAAATAAATTTTTTAAATTTTTATTTTATTAAATGGATATAATTTTTTTCACAAGTTTTACATTATCATAAGGTGAATTATTGGGGTTTTTTAAAAATAGTTGATTTTTAGGGAGAATAATGAAAAATTTGTTTTTTTGGAAAACAGTTATTTATTTAATTCCTATAATGTTAGGGATTTGGTTTCGAATAAAAATAACATCACTTGGATTAAAAATCATCTAATTATTTCCACATGAATGAAAATTACATTTTATTTTGTTATAAGAATTTTTTTTCTTAAAAGCACATTTTTCAAAAAAGGGGTCTTTTTGTGTTGTGGGAACTTATATTAAAATTAATTGATTCCACTCTAAAAAATTTATTCATGGTTAATGTATCTCATATTTATAATCAAGAGGTGAAAATTTATTGTGGAGTTTAATTTTATTTTTGGTCATTATGAAGAGTAACTTTGGTTAAAAAATGTTGTAACTATTATAACGAGGTAAAACAAGATAATTAAAGTTTGAACCTCATGAAATTGTCATATAATCTCATATTAATTCTCATTGAAAGAGAAAATTTTACCCTTATCACATAATATTAAATTTTTAAATTTTTAATCTCCACTAATCCATGTATACCATAGTTGTTATATGTAAGAGTTATGAATAATTACAAGTGCTCCACTCACCTCACTTAGAAAAGAGAACCATAATTAATCACTTCTTCACACCAATTAATCCATATATCTTGACCAAGATATACTAAAATACACTACTAAAATCTCTATCCACATTCTATTGTTCATTATCCCACCAAAATATCACATTAAGATGACTGAATGTGTACACTAATTGAGGCTACCTAAAGAAGAGATGTATGTTCATATTATGATTCTTTCAAGTTCCTTTTTTATTAGTCCTCGTAGAAAATTAAATAATGATATTAAAATAATTAAATATATATATATATATATATTAACAAAAAATAATTTTTTTTATGATAATGCAACATCTATTTTTTGTCTCATTTCCATCCTATGGAAAATGAAAACATGGCATGTGGGTACTTACGACCTACCATATCAACATAGAGATGTCATTTATTTTTTATCACCAATTTACATGAATGTTTATAAATATGAAACTGATGAATATATGTGATATTTAGGAAATAATTATGATTATATAAATATAATATTATATATATATTTTTACCCTTCCATCTTTTGGAAATTGATAAAAAAAATTGTGCTTACTTGTAGACTAACATCTCCATGAAGCGATGTGATTTTTTTCTATCACCAGTATGAATTGACTATTATAAAATTGTTTGTATTTATATTTATTACTTTTTAAAATTTTGAATATGATGGATCCATTTCATAAAAAATTTAACCACACTTAATATACCAAAGTAATTTCAGAGAAATTGATTGGACAACCTTGAGTGGTCCATGTAAACAAGAAGTATTCAATTAATGAATTCATTATAATAATAAAAGGAAAAAAAATAAAATATAGATTTAAAATTTTATTAATAAATTATTATGTAAATTTAAATTTATTATTTTTGACGATATAATTAATCCAACCAATTATAATTCTGATGTAAGGGTTTATCCCATTATCTCATTTTTTCAAGAGTGTATATGTGTAAATTTACATTAAAGTAAATTATAAGATCTCTATTTTAAAATACATATATTTTATTATTATATGGTAATATATGGATTTTACATGTTTTCTTTTCAATTTAAACTCTTTGTTACTTAAATATTTAAATTTTTTATGGAAAACCGTCATTATTTCTCATTTTATTTAGAAATATTTCTCCTCCACATTAATGTTCAGCATAATTATTTCTATAATGAATTTATTTTGATTAAAAAAAATTAAATTTATTTAAATTTATATTTGACAACCATTATATGTTTACAAAATAATCTTCTTGTTATTTTTTCAGAAAAGGTAATTTAGAATTTTTACGAGAGGTGTATAGAGAATATTTTTTTTATGTTTACCAAAAAAACATATTTTTCAACAATAATAAATATTATTTTATGTAAATATTTTTTAAAAAGTTTGCATCATAATATTTTAAAAAAATATTTCTTCTCAATATTCTGGAAATTTTTATTTAAATTATTTTCTATAGAAAATATTTTTTTCTCATGTTTTCAATGAAACGATTCAATGGTGTCTTAAATGTATTTTACTATATGATAATACACTTTGATGATTCATATATTTATTAGGAATATTATATAATGATATCATTCACCTTATTTCTATGGATTTCATATAGTCACATTGTTCTATTTATTTATTAGGGAAACTTTTAACACATTGTATGTGAGTTTTCCAATACAAATAATTAGGTTTAATATGCATAGAATTATTATTAATTTATTTCAAATGATGTATTAATTAGACTTAGTAAATTATAGGGGGGGTTTTAATATCCCCTCCGTGATTAGTTGGTCTCATGAGAAAAACTAGTTCGGTTTTTTGGTATACAACTTACATATTTATAAATTATTTTTTGGCATGATAAATTTATAGTAAGATTATGATATAAAAAATTATACATTATATTATTATAATACTAATTATTATTATAAATGTAATTATTTATAATTTTCTGGAATCAATGTATATATTCTCCATTTAAAAATATTCTTATATGACATTTTGTATTTTTTTTTCTATGCCATATATTTGAATATATTTTAAATGATATTAATCTTATGATTATAAGATTAAAAATGTATAAATTTTAAATTTATGTTAATTTATAAAGTAGAGTTAGAATTATACACTTTGATTTAAAATTCCTAATGTTCTGAGCTAATTCAGTATATGCCATTGATTAGAAATTGAAACAAGTTGAAATAATGAAAACCGTATCATTGCATGTAATGAATATAGGGATTTCCATCTCAAGAAGGAAAATGAATATTGATCTATACCTAAATAATCTATAACTATATTGGGTAAACAGACATAGGTTATGGAAAATAATAATGCATGTATGGATAAACCTATTGATCCCTATCATGTTCAAACAACGATCGTACTATTTATATAATAACAACCCCAAAATTCAATGGGAATACTAATTCATTAGTATCTATGTAATGTATCAAGTCCATAGTGAAGATATTTCTTGATTTGGGAAGTATTTATAGAGATAATGTTTTCATGTCATTTTATCATCTTAGGGTAGATAGTGATAAATTTGGGCCATTGACTGAGAACACTAAGAGTAGAAGGTAATAATATGTATGGGGTGGAATAATTTCAGAGAGATATTATTCAAAAGATAATTTCCTCAAATGAAATGTGATGGTATGGAGAGTAAATTCTCCAATAAAACCGAAAAGGATAATGAAAATGTAGCTAAATATGATGTAAACTTTTCGAGGTTGGTAACTGATGATGTGGATTAGGTTGAAAATCCAAGAAGTAAGATTAGTCACATCATTTATGGGATAAACCCTAGACTTAAAAGGGAATTAATCTCATAGAAAGTTTCTATATATGATGATATATTATCATGTATCATAAAGAGAGAGGAATAGTTATCCACTGATTATGTTTTCAAAGGAAAATAAGAATTGAAGTGGGTGGATGAGCACTTTAAGAAAAGAAATATTGTTAAAGGAAATAAGGGAAATGAAGAATTTATGAATTGTAATAATTGTATAAAGAAATACCAAGGAACATGATTTATAGGAATGGTATTTTTCATCATCTTTTGATGGTAATTCCATTAGGATCATGATTATAATGGGAAGAAAGAATTCATTAATGTCTAATGCCTCAACTGTAAAAAGACATGGCACTATTTTAATAAATTCATCATGTAATATGAAAATTCACCTTAGAGAATTCCAAGGAAAAATTCTAATATTAAATGATCACTAAAACCAAATTGTATGTTCCTAAAGATATGATGGTAGGATCTTTGACCATAACCACAAATTTTAATACTGATTTATTTGATTTTGAATCTTTTCACTCTTTTATATCTTCTATGTTTTTAAGAAATATAGATATTTCCCAATAACATTAAAAGGGATATTTAAATCAAGAATCATAGTGGTAATACTTTTTCAAAAACGATATGTCATGTAGTTTACATTATGGCACATAGACATACCCTATTTGAAAACATATTTATGATAACTATGGTTGACATTGATATAATAATTTTTATGGATGGAGTTTTAGATTATAATGAAAAAAATTATCACCAAGAATATATTATCATTCCTAATAGAGATATGGAGTACAATGTCTTTAGAGGTGAGGATATATCATCAGAATTTTTTCTTTATTGACCTCTTGTAACTCTACATAATGAAATTCTTAGAGAAGAAAAGAATACACAAACTATGAATGGGAAAGGTATACTTATAATAGAGGATATAACAATTTTATAGGAATATATTTATGTGTATATTAAAGAACTACATATCAATACACACAAGTGTGAGGATGAGTGTTCCCCTAATCTCATCCATGATATAAAACATATATCTAAGAATACCTATAGGATGGAAGCATTGGAATTAGTGGGAGAAAAAAACAAACTAATGTTTTTTTGTGATAAGGTTTTTATATTCCCTGATATTTCGATATGGGGTTCAACTATTCTTTTTTTTATGATGAAATAAGGGTATATGAGGTTGTATATAAAATACAGGTAAATTAATCCCATTAAAAAAAACAATAAGAATTTCATTCCATATATAGATGAATTTTTTATCAACTTGAAGGGGATCAGTAATTTTTAAAGATTGATATTTATTTTGGGTATCATCATCCACCAGTAATGAAAAATGATATTCCAATGATGATATATTATATGAGATATGTAAATTATTAATTTAAATTAATTTTCATTATATTCACTAACTTATCCTATGTTTTTAAGGAATTAATAAACATATTATTCAAGGATTATCTCAGTAATTTCATAGTGGTATTTATTGATGATATCATTATATACTCCAAATTTAAGGATGATAATAATAGATATTTGTGGAAACTTTTTATGAATCCTAGAGAAAATAAGTTATATGTGAGATTTAGAAAATGATAATTATTGATTTAGGAATTTTCATTTTTTGGACTTATTATCGCAATGGATAGAATATCGTCGATCCATAAAATAAAAAGGCCACGATGGAATGACCAATATGAATAAATATAATTGAGGTACACAGTATCCTTAGTTTAGTAGGTCAATATCGATGATTTATTCAATAAATACTCAATATTGTACAGCCCATTAACAATGTTGACATGTAATGTTGTTAAGATCAGATCACTATAAGAATGAAAATAATTTTTTTAATAATTAAATAGGATATTGGTCAATTAAAAAATATTAACTTTACCATTGAGAAATGATAGATTTTTTATATATAGTGACATATAAAATGAGGGACTTGGATGTGCACTTATGTAGAATGATATATTTTTTTCCTACACATAAAGGTAGTTAAAGATTCATGAGTATATTTATTTGACCCATGACCTTTTGTTGGAATCTGTGATTTTTGCAATGAAGATGTAGATTCATTACATTTATAGTTAAATATTTGAAATATATACTCATAAAATATATTAAAATCAATTTTCACATAAAAATAGATCGATATAAGGAAATAAAGATGGTTATAACTACTAAAGTATAATGACTTCTCAATATAATACCATCATGTTAAGGAAAATAATGTGGATAATGTGTCCAATAGAAAATGTCAATGAATTTTGACTAAAATAAGGATTGGAAAAGATATTATATTTATGGATTTAATAATGTTTGATATATGAATCATTAAGGGGAAATGTCACATCAATTAGAACTGATTTCCTAACCATTATTATTTGAGAAAATAAAAAGTCTCCAGCTTGATAATAAGAATATTAAAAATTATATAAATTCAGGATGGATAATAAGTTAATAGAATTCATATTTTTATATGTTATATTGAATTTTGGAAAAAAGCCATTGTGTTCTATCAATTACCATGCTAAAAAGAGAATAATTATATGAATCTCATTGGTCAAATTTCTCCATACACCTTGGAACCACCAAAATGTATCTGGATCTTAAAGAACATTTTATATGGAACAATATGAAATAAGAAGTTATCGAATTTGTATCATGATTCTTGGCTTACTAGTAGGATATTTTTTAGACATAATTATAATGGATTATAAAATCTCTACATATTCTTATGTTAAAATGGGATGACATTACTATGGACTTTGTCACAATATATCTGATGACTCTTAGAAAAAACGATTATATATGTTTTTTTATAGATCACATTACCTATTAAAAATATTTCCTCAATATAAGGGAAGATTTTACTCTTAATCACCTAATGTGACTCCATATTAATGACGTTTTATGACTTCATGGTGAACCTCATTCGATTTTATGAGATCATGATCTATAGTTTATGTAATAATTCTAGAAGATTCTTCAAAAGATGTTGATACCATGCTACAATGGAGTACCACCTATCATCCTAAAACTAATTATTAATCTAAAACGAATATTCCATTATTATAAGATATTCGGATTTTTTGCTCTATTTACCTTTGGTGAAATGTTCTTTTGATAATGGCATACATTATTCCATTCATAAGAAACCATATGATGCATGGAATGGAAAAAGTTTTCATATTCCAAAAAAAATTTATGATGTTTGTGAATGGAATAATGTAGTACCAAATATCATAAAAGTCACAATATTGAATGTTATGATTATTCCAAATCATATTTTGGTAGCTCCATGAAGATAAATAAGCTATGTCGAAAACTGAAGGATTTAGAATTTCAAGCTAGTGATCATTTCTTCTTGAGGTTATATACATTTAAGGGTGTAATAAGGTTAGATAAGAAAGGGAAGCTAAGTCCTAGGTACATTAGGACTATTTAAAGTCAATAAGTAATTATTGTTTTGTATTACCATTTAGATATATAAACTAGCCTCTCTAATGATCATGATGTGTTACATATATAAATATTGAGGAATTACATGACAGAACCAAAGAATGAGATCACATATGAGGAAGTAATATTGGAATATAATTAATAATACCATGAAGATCCCATCCATATTTTTTACACAATAGAGAAAGTGTTATGTAATCAAACAACTCTAATGGGAAATGTTATTTGGAGAGATCACATACAAGATGTGGAAATATGGGAGCTTGAAGAAGCTATGAGGAAGGATTACCCATGTTTATGTTAATAAATGAATTCTAAAAAAAATTATGATGAAATTATTTAATTTGGTGGGTTGGTGGAATTTAATACTCTAGATAATCTTTAAAAGGTAAAAATTACATACCTAAACTATTATCCAATGCACATCCTATTATTTAATAATTATAATAGAAATAATTCTTGTTAAAATTTTAAATTATGATTTATAAATTTTATAAAATATATTTTATTAAATGTATATATTTTTTGATTTTTTAATTTTGAAATTTTCTTCGGGTTAATTATTGATATTTTTTCTGAAATAGATGATTTTTGGTTAAATTATGAAAATAACGTTTTTTTTGAAAATCATTCATTTATATAATGTAAATTTTTTATATTTGTTTTTAAATGGAAATATTTTATCAACAATTATGTTATTAATTCCTAATGAATAAATATTATATTTTATTTTTGAATAACATTATTCTTAGGCATAAAAACACATATTCCTAAAGAAATTATTTTTCATTCCATTTTCACACTAATATTTAAATTAATTTATGATAGTTATAAAAACTGGATTTTTAAAAATGGACCTCATCCTTTTAATCAGGTGGTTAAAATTTCTTATTTTTTTCATCATCATTTTTTTCTTTCTGAATAGTAACATTGGTAAAAATGTTGCCACCACAGTAAAGGGGTAAAATGAGTTAATTATAGTTAAAACCATGTGATAAGATCATAAAAAATCATATTATTTATATTTTATAGGTTTATTTCAACCCTTAACACCTTATCTTTTGAAATAAATGTTCAAAATTCCATTTATACTTGATTAAGAAAGTTATAATATTTAATTTTAAAAAAAATAATTAATAGTATTCCACTCACCTCACTTATAAGAGGGATCCTCATCTCCCCTCTTTTTCACACAACATAAGCCATTTATCTCAGCCAATTTATACTGAAATACATCCCCAATATTTCTCCTTGAATCACAGAAGTCATTTTCACACAAACATACCATTTCAATATGGGTTTATTTGTTAGATATAGGAGGATAACAAAAGAAGAGGAATTTGTTCTTACCCATAATTTTAAAGTTCATTTCTTCTTAAACCACATCCAAATATTCAATAACCACATTATCATAATTTAATCTATATATTATCCATAATGAGATATTTTTATGTTAATGTAACATCCATTTTTATCACCCTCAAACCATATGGAAAATGAAAACATTTCCCATGTGTACGTTCAACTTATCGTCAGCACATAGCGTTGTCATTAATTTTTAATCACCACTTTACATGGATGGTTATGATGATGAAAATAATTAATATATATATATATATATGATATTTATGACTTAATTATGATTATTTAAATATCATATTCCATTTATCTTCTCACCCTCACATTTATTGGATAATGATAATGTCATTCATGCATAGATGTAAACTATTACCTCCACAATGAAATTGTATTTATATTTCAATTACCACCATGAATGAATGATTATTAAAATTTATATAATTATATTAATAAAATTATTAACGTTATGTAGATTATGAAACTGTTTCACAACAACTTTAACCATCATCAATATAGTGATAAAAGATGGGAGAAATAGTTCGAAAAATGTTTAGTGGTCAACAAAAAACAAGAATACCTCAATGAATGGATACCAAATATTAATAAAAAGACCTAATAATAAAATATATATGAAAAATTTTCTTCATAATTTATTTAATAAAATTATATTTCTTATTATGGAAGATATAATGCATCATACCAAGAAAAAGTCAGAGGTAAGAGTTTATTCATTAATCACATTTTTATTCGATATTGTTTATTATTAAATTTACAATAAGATAAATTATAATATCTTTCTCATATAGAATCCATTATTTTATTCATAAATGGTTATCAGTAGAGTTTACATTTTTTCCATTCAATATCCACTATTTGGTACTTAAAATGACCAAGAACAATTTTTCAATGAAAACCGATCATTAATATCCTTTCGATCGGAAATATTTATACTCAATATCCATGTTCTAAAAAATGTTTTAAAGAATGGTTTTACTATTAAAAAATTATTCTTAAGAGTCATTTGAAATTAAATTTTGATTCATTTTAAAATGTATAAAATAGATCTTCTTATCATTCTCTAAATAAGTTACTTTTTGAATTTTTTTCCAAAATATTTAACGGAATATTTATATTAAATTTACCGAATAAATAACATTTCTTGAAATCATAAATATTATTTTATTTGAATCATCCCAAAGAAATTTACTTGGTTATTCTCAAATACGTTCATTTTCTCAATATTTTTGAATTTTTTATTTAAAATATTTTCAATCCAAATTTAATTTTTTTTCTCATGTTTGCAAAGAAAGGTATGAACGTTCTTATAATTGTATTTTAATCTATTTCAACATAATTTATTAATTTTTATGATTAAATATCGATATAATATAATTACACCATCGACCTTATTTCTCCAGATGGATTATGATCACGTTCATCAATTTATTAATTAGGGAAAATTTTAACATGTCATATGATAGTTTTTCAATATCAATGTTTATGTTCATAATTTATTGAATTTTTTCCCATTTTATTCATGTGATAAATTAATTTGAATAAGTAAGTGATAGAAATGAACCATTTTATCCACTAAATACATCATTAGGTGTTAGGAGGAAAACTGGTGTGGGTATTTTGAATACACCTTACATGTTTATGTATGATGTCTTCTTACAAGCCCTTGATGGTAAGGTTATGGTGCATGAAAATATTCATTAAATCAATGTGACACTATTTAGTGTTATTTATGTAATTATTTATATTATTATGTCATCAATTGATATATTCCACTTTTATGATAATATTTATATGAATTATTTTATTTTTTTCTTATCTCTATCATGTTATTCCATATTTATTTACTCGATGATAGTTTCTATTGTATGTTATACCATCAATAGAATATTATACCACCATTTATTATTTTTTCCATTCCTTAGGATACTAAGAAGGGATCTATGAATGATTTATGGAATATAGTAAACTAAATAAAAATATTCTTTACTTGAATTTTATTTTTTATTTCATATTTTAAAATTTAATGTGTGGATCATGTAATTATATATTCTACCTAGATTGATAAACTATTTTATCCTTTAAGATGTTATTTCACAAATATCATTCCATTTTAGAAAGATAACCATCGACTCTGATTTTTAAAATTAAGCTTTTACAATTCCCCATGGACTCAAAAAAAGAATAATAAAATTAATTAAAAAGAAGAAGAGGAAATTCATGTTAAAAATAGAATAATCACCAAGAACACACCCCTATTCAATACGGTTTTGTGTAGTGTAAGGGAGATCCCCTTTTGGTTTTCACACTTAACATTGAATAAAAAGATGGGTGAGGGTATAATTATTGATGGTGAAAATGGGTATTATACCTTTTTAGGAAAACCAATGCACACCATGAATGAATACACACCATGGTTCACCTCTAGGAATCCCTTGGTAAACCCCACACTCTTTAACACCACAACATAGGGAATCCCTCCACTATATTTTCCATTGCACCATGGCCTCCAAAATAGGTATTTGGACCTGAAAAATATATCATAGGGAAGCTATGTTGACCAAATCACTCTGTAAAATTCCTCATATTCACATCTATCCCTACCCATATTCCACAGAGGAAAATTATTTGGAACAAACCTTTTCAAACCACACAACCTAGTCATTTATCACTCCACTACAGTGCTCACTTTGGAATTTCGTTAATTATGGTGGTTCACCTATAAAAAAAACTAACTGAAGGTCCACCTGACCCCACCCTGACATTCACCTGAACAACCAAAACATCTATCAAGCTTAGATCATCATCCAAAAAGCATCTCATAGAGATTATCAAAATCGGGTAAATCTAACCTGATTCCCAATTCATGAAACATCTCCCACAATGGGATCAAAACATCAAAATCATTCTAAAAATTCACCACCCAAGTTACATGGGTATTTACAGGGTTTATTTTATTGATATTCACGACTTATATCTAAATAATATATATTTATATCATAAAAAATAATCTCAATGAGAATCCAGTGATTCTGAAAAAAAAACAGAAATGATTATGTAATTAAAAAATATATTTTATATGATTAGAGGGTATATTTTCACCCCTACATTATAGTTATTAAGAATATCCCATTTTCTATTATTTTACTTTCAATAATTGTAACTTCATAGTGTTTTGTTAATAAAATATCATCTACCATCATTAATTACTTTTTATCATAATTGATATGAGGACCAATGAATTCAAACTTTTTTAGGCACTTTCCTTCACATTGGTGTGATATATATACCTATATAAATTTGAATATTATTAAAATTTAATAAATATAATTGATAAATTATTGTAAAAATATATTATGAAAATTTGACTCATGTATACATTCAAAACTAATGCTCTCAACAATTCATATTGAGAAATTTTATTTACATTCTCAAGGAAAATCATGTTACTAATAGACTCTCAATATATTTTTTTCTTCAAATTCAATTTAGGTTATATTTTAATATTAAAATAATGTACCTAAATGTTCTTTAAATGATAAAATATATTGTATTGGATTTTTTTTGGGTAAAGGTAATCTCAAAAGGACTTTTAAATATATTAGTTAATCCTTTCGATTTCCTTGAACCAACCATTTTCTCCAATCTATTTTTACCTTCAATATAGAAAACTTCAGTTCACATCTTTTATCATTAATCATAAATATTTTATCACATAAAATTAAATTGAAATGATATAAATTATTATAATAAGATACATTTTTTTGATTAAATATCCTTGAAACAAAAGTACCAATATAATGTTCGACTATGTTATCATCAGAATAATCAAGTGGAGAATGTGTCTTAGTTTGAAGATCATGACCTATGTGAATCTCTAAAATAACATGATCATCTAAAAATTGACTATTATGTTGAATATTGTCTTGAACAATATACATAGAGCCTCTATGAATAAGGTTATGCGTAGGTTTTTATAGATATAAATCAAAATCTATTTTACCTCATAGAATTTTAGTATAATAATGGTACTATTAATTGATTTATTCTCAATTTTATGAAACTGTTATGAAAAAATCGATTGACTCAAGTAAGGTATGTCTTTGAGGGTAATATATAGACATAATGTCGTGATGGGGGAGGGGTGGATTTTCAAGTTATGGTTATGCATGTGATGATTCTTCTTATAGTTCCCTTTAATGAAAATGTTTTATGACATCATCCTTCCAACAAATTATTTCTATTTGTGTATCTATATGTGCCAGAATTTTTTCATTTTCCTATCTGTATCAGCCCATTGTATTATTTTGTAAAATTATTCTTGGGATGAAACTCAAAAAAAATCACTACTAGCATAACCATACTATTTGGGTCACATAGAATCCAATGGAATTATATGTTCATCTGGTACATTAGATGATGAATATTGTGTCTAAACTAGATAAAAAATAAAATAAAATAAGTTTCCATTTTTTTTAAATACTATATACAAACCAAAAAAATTTATATTGTGTCACAATCATACATGTTTCTTATATGGTCCATGTATTTCCATATACCACTTTTTCTATCTTATGTACATGTTCCTCCTTATAAATCCCATGACATGGGATGAATGTTTCATGAGATTATGATCAATCAATTTGAATATAAATAATTAAACATAATGATGTTTTAATTTTTATAAAATAAATTTTTACTTTGTATCTAAAATATATACCTTTTTTCTTAATGTAAAAATTACCCCATCCATACTTTATAGTAGGGGTGTGTTGGTTTTGACATATTTTTAAAATGTTTTGTACTAATTTGTTTCCCAAAATTAATAATTTGGAATCTAAATGATAAATACTTGTAATGTAAATTAAAATAATTCAGATTACAAGGTACCTTAAAATCCTCCTCCCCATTAAAATAAAAATACGATCTTCGGATTATTGGATTATGATGTGTGTGTATATAGATTATGGTTATGGTTTTACTTTCCCCCCAGTATCCATAATGTGTTGTTTCATAATAAGTGTCTGAAATATGATATTTTAATTTCCACTGACTATCAGTATGAAATTAATCTAACAATATTAAAATATAAAATTATTCAATAATGGATAATTAAGAGTAAATGAACGTCTCATTATTTAATTTTTTAGTAAAATAGATAAATTATATAATAATTTTATCCATATATCATTACAAATTATTATCTTTAATGCAGGAAATAAACTATTCCATACATGTATATCATTCAACACAATAATTTTAGAAATGAATCTAAGGTAACTAATAAAAATGGACTTATTTGGATTAATAGGTGGGCCATGTGCGTTCCAACCAAACATTAATTTTAGACCATTACGTCTCACCTTAATAATGTATATCAACATTGTGCCGCTACAATGATCCTATCTTTTTGCAACCATATATTATTCACCATCCAACATTTTATCAATTTCAATATCATTTCGTTCTCTGAGATTACAAACATTAACTGTGGTAGAGGAAATTATTTGTAAAATTATTTGAACATATAATTCAAAATTAATAAATATTGTAGTGAAAACATTATATTATGTTGAAACACACTATATATATAAAATTAATCATATAATATTTTTCGTTTATTAAAATATTTTTTTTTCTATTAATATTGAAGGGATTTTGGCCTCTATTTAGTATCTAAATAATCACTTTATGGTCCACACTAACATACAACACACTATATATTTTTGGAATACTATGAAATGATAATGACATCACAATTAAAGGTTCATCCTCACTGAAATTTTCATTTCAAGATATAGTTAATTTAGTCAAAAATAAAATAATTGAAAAATCTTTATTTGTAGAATAGGAGTCATTAAATACCTAAACATTTTGTCATTCCATTTTGAACAGTTCATCATTGTACCCATCCTTAATGAGATTTTCTTTTATGAATCAAAATTTATCAATTTTAACTTTACTCAAAAAATAAAATCATTTTAATCAAAAAATAATCAATTGGAAGTTTTTATAGTTCAACGTCATTATTTTTTCAATAATAATAATGTATCACATTTTTACATAAATTGGACTCCATTACCTGGTACTAGGTACATACATCGCTTCCACCATAAGTGTAACACAACTATTTTTCATCATAATACATTTATCATGTTCCTTTATATAGAATTTATAATTGTTAATTACATAAAAAATATAAGATAATACATGTATAGTTAGTCCTATGGCTATCCATTAATTCTATTCAAGAATCAAACTCATATTTTCATAGAACAATTTAAATATATTTTGTTGAAACCATACTATAAACTATTGATTATGTGTATTTGATAACAATATTTCATCAATTGATGGATTAAAATATATAATAAATACTTTATGTGTTTTAATATTTGGGGAACCCACTATATAATGATATAAAATATAAAGGTGATTCTACTCGTACTATTTAACAAGAATTGTGAAAAAAAATCTTCCATAAATTATTTCACCCATAAGGTTCCCATTTTGATAATATATTCATAGACCAATTCTTTCTAAATTTTGTAGGTTATGAGTACAAAATTAAATAGATTCCTCAAAAATACACCATTCAATAATAAAACCAATTGGTTGAATTAAATTTTTGACTTACCCATTCAAAATTTCTATATACCTTTCAATGGGGGTAAAAACATTTTTAAAGTACATGACCATATAATCGTATCACTCTAACCAAGTGAAACATTATTTCAAATAATTATAGTGGAAATAACGTTTTCAATTCCCATGATTTTACAAAAAATTTATTTTCTATACAAATAAACATTGTTTGGTCTATAATATTTCTCCATATAATTTTTTATATCAAAGTAAATCTTGGTTAATGCATGTTATACATTTTTTTTGAATTAAACATAAAAATACAAGCATTAAATATAACAAAAAAATATTATAGTTATATGATTTTATCCCCTTTAACATAATATCACTTAACTACATGAATCTCATGGTATTTTATGAGTAGCCCTATTTACCATTTACACCATTAAGGGAAGTGGAAAACTGAAATGTCACCTTCATAGAAACAGTGTAAGGTATTGAGGGAAATATATTTAGTCTTTGACCCATGATTCGTACCAACTCTTCCCTTATCCACATATTAATATTATCAAACCTATTTTCAATGACATGTTTTTTTCCGATTCATTTTGTAACGTTTCAGTGACACTATCACATACATTTTTTTTATGTTCATGAATTAATGGAAATGTCTAATATAAAAAAAATTCAAATAATATAATTAAAAAAAACTAAACTATTTTCCAACCAATTTTATTAAGAATTTTCATAAATTATTTATCAAAAAAATCCAATATCCGTCACTTTATCAAATTATTCATCACCAATTAATAGATAAGGTGTTGTAACATCATCTAAATTCCCATAAAATAAAGTTATCAATGATCACTATTTATATCATTTTTTTAAAAATTTATGATGTAATATAAACACTATCTTAATGGAATGTTTCAACATAAATTAGTGTGTACGTTCATCAGAAATATGACACCCTAACTTTCCAATGATGTTATAACCTACAAAATTCTATAAGTAGGAAATTCATTCATCATAAAAAAAAAATTCAATGTGAAATCATTATTTATTTTAAAATCATAAAATGAAACACCTTAATCCCATATCAATTTTAGGTCCTTGATAAGTGGTTCCAAATAAACATCTATAATATTATAAGGTTGTTTTGATCCTGATATAAGTAAAAACAACAAAATATACTTGTCCTTCCTACATGACTATGGTGGAATGTTATAATTTACTATTATAACTATCCATGCACAATGAGGGATAATTTTTATTGAAAAAGGATTTATTCCACATATAGATAGTGTAAGATAGAGGTTTCTCTATTTTTTTTCCAAATTCAAGAAAATAATGATCAATTATTAATCCACTAGGGGGAGAGTATATTAATAGATAATGTTTATAATATTTAATTATTATATATATATACCACAATAGTTTCCTCAAAATCTACTCACATCTAAATATTCATCCAGAAATTCGAATTATTGGAAATTAATATACGAATTTATAAATAATTTATTCATCCTTCTTGTATTAAGTCACACCACACATAGAATATATTTTATATGATTTATGACCCTTTTGAAATAGTATACAACTATTTGTAGGGACATTCATTATTTCAGAGATTATTCTCATTGAATATAACATACATTTAGCATAATATGCTCAATATTTGAGATCATTATATTCTGGAAATATATCATTCAATAGATAAAGTAGTTATATAAAGATGGTTTCACTCCATCCATAAACCATTTTAAAATTATATAGAATTGATAAGACCAAAAATGTTTTATATATAGTATATAAGACATTGAATAGAATCATTTGAAAAATATATAACTTTTAAAATATATTAAGACAATCAAAAAGTTCATATTCAACTAAAAATTAATTTTTTTTAAATATGATCTCTATCCCTACAAACAATTTCACTCATATTAGATGATTTATAAACCATAGTGGTATCCCAATCTCTAGCTAAATTTTGATCTTACACATGTTTAGTTCAACATTTATAACTCAGATCTATTACATGAATGATCACCTATTATTCTAACTCTTCTAGACCAATTTCTATGAATAGAAACAACATAATCACATAAAAATTATATGAGAAGGTTCATTTCCACACTCAATTATGAACTTGATGAATTCTTTTACCACTTCCTTGTTTTATTTTGTCATATAATTTACATAAATCAATTTTTGATTAATATTCATCAATTTTTTTGAAACCAATTATGTCATAATGCTATTCATGTATATTTATATTATATATTTTATGTTATTTTGAGTTCTCATTAGATTTTGGGAGTTTGGGGATAAATTTTTATAAAAAACAGTAATGTTTTTGTAGTGGTGGATGGTTAGCCAATATGATTAGTAAACCATGTAGTACATGTGAATTAAGATTTGTTCTCATAGAATTCCAATTGTCATGGTTATTGCATGATCCATTTAAACATGTGGGATTCTGGTAGTTACAATGTAACAATGTTTGGGGTGTCCAATGGGTGTCACATGGTAAAGATTCTAAATTTACCAATGATTAAATATAATTTTTATTTTATTTTATTTTATTTTATTTTTTAAATTCAAATCTATCCACACACCCACCAACATTGCAACTCACCCAAGGTCAAGCCCCTTTTCCACACACACCCCTTCTTTTGGATATTCATCACGATGGTGTTTCATTGAAATTCCTACACTAGTTGGGAATGAATATCCCATGAAAAGACACTTATTCCCACCCTTATCTAATTTGATTAATGTTCCTCCTCCATCATCATAGTGTTTACTTCGGATGAACCCTGGGTCAAGGGGTTGACCTTTTTATCTTTTGTGTTTAGCGTTCAGGGTCATTACGTATTTTCTAATTTGGAATCCAATATCAGAGGTGGTGTATTATAACTCATCCACCATTGATTTGTGGTAGGTTTACCCCCTTTTATAGTTTTATATTTTTGAAATATATGATTTATTATGTTTACATTTTTTTTTAATCTTAGAATGATGGTATTAACTATTTTTAATTTTTAATTTAGGTGAAAATGATGTTCTATTTTATTTTCATTCAAGGAAGTGGATTTTATTATTTTCAGATTGTGTTGAAAACATGTTTTACTAAACTACACACTTTGGTCATTGCTTAAATTTCCCAATATGATATTTTAAAACTAGATAATGTTTTTTAATTTTTTTATATTTTTTTGTTATTTTTTTCCAAAGGTTTTTATTTGGAATTGTAAGAATCACTAGAAATGATAAATAAAAACTAATTATTTAA
The DNA here is from genome assembly GCA_963277665.1 of Viscum album. Taxonomy (NCBI): domain Eukaryota; kingdom Viridiplantae; phylum Streptophyta; class Magnoliopsida; order Santalales; family Viscaceae; genus Viscum; species Viscum album. The sequence goes on along the minus strand of OY728141.1, from coordinate 1,768,650,206 downwards.
ATACCGATGAAATAAAATATTTATCTTCAAAAATATTTTTACATTATTTGGGACATAAATTGAATTAAGGAATTTTCTTTAATGTTTTACAGGGTTTTTTAGTTGTAAAATTGATTTATTTAAATGATTTTAAAGGAGTTTTCATATGAAATGTTTCATCAATTTTTGGTTATATATCTTGAATAATTTAAATAAAGTACCTAGAATCTTGATTCATTTTTGAAAAGTCCTGATTGACATATCTTAATCAAATTATTTTGGTTTGTGAATCTCATTTGGTGACACTTAATTTGTTTCACCCATTGTGGGTTGTTATCTTTACAACATTGATTTGATGCATGAATTGGTATTATCTTCATGAGAGGGCATCAGAGCCGAGGTGTAGATATTATTATTCACTATTTTCTTCCTTGATCACATAATTTATTCCCACCCTCTAAATTTTATATTAGTTATGGGATTATGAATTCAATAATTATATTCTTATACGGGTGAACAATCAAGTCAACATGTGTCTGGATAGAGATAGAAAGTGTTTCTATGTTTACTTAGATGGACAATGGGTATCACACCCCTGATATGATATTAGGGATCATCTAGTTTGATAGGAATTTTGGGATATATAGTTTCTTATTTTTTGGTCTAGGATTTGGGTCATAATTTCATGATAACATAAAATTAAATCCTTGTATTGCGGAAATGTCACAGAAATTTTCATTAGTGGTTTAGGTAGGGGATTTATACATTATTTTTGATTACTCTATACTAATTGTATAAATCGGGACAACATTATTTGTTCATTTTCATTACCTATTTCATTCACATGTGGTGCCCAATTCATTTCATTCTTTAAAATTGTGCATCATTTTTTATTTTAAATTGGTTTTAAAGAGGATTTGAAAAAAATTAAATTAATGTATTTCATATTTTTTTCTAAGTGAAATAGCAACTAGATGTTTTTGTTTGAAAATGGTGTTCGTTGAGAAAATAGATTTCAAGAAACTATTTTCAATTAATATAATAAATATGGAAAAACAATTTTGTAATTATATTTAAAACTAACTTGAAAATGTTTTTATAATTAAATTTTTTGTTTTTGAAATGGCAAGTGATGGCCAACTGAGTATGTTTATGATCACACCCATCTAATTATAGATTTAGTCTTGTACATTGCTCTTGAATAGTCTTGGAGAATTTATTAAGTTGGGGGGTTTTGAGGTTAGTAGTTTCATTTTTTTATCATATTCATCAAAGCCTATCTATTATATGATTTTTAGTTCTTTACTTTGTTTTTATATAATTTATGAAATGTATCCCTTTAAATTATTTACCTTGGGTTTTTTGCATTTTTACTACTTTATATAGTTTTAGGTGTAATATTATTATGGTGGTCTATGATAGGTAATTTTGAAGTATTTTTTTATGGGAGGGTGATTGGAGGGTAAGTCAAGAGATTATTTCTATATCTATTATCTTATTATTTTATATTTATTCTTATTTAAATTTTTCATGGATGTATGAATTAGGGAGGGGTCATTTAATATTTTGGGGGAAAGTATGATAAGTGTTAAATATGATTTTATCGTGAAATCATTTGTAATAGATGTATTTGATACCCGAGATCTTTTCCCTATCCCATGGGGATCGTAACCACCACATAGGATAGTAATGGGTTGGTTCGGGTGTTGGTTTCGATGGAAGCTTAAGATCGGTCATTATAAATTTCATCATAGTGCATGTTTTACTAAACCCTTTAGGTCACATGTATGTTCTATTTCAGGACATGAGATAGTAATTTTTTTGATTGCGAATTTTTAGAGTTTCCTAGTGGATTTAATGGGGTTTTTGGAACATCTTTTTGAAACATGGATGAGAACACTCCATGTCAAACCATGTAACTACCAATGTAAAACAGGTAGGAACAACAAACCCATGGGGTTATCATGGGAATTGATGTTGAGGGTCTCTATGTGTATCATAACTATAATTTACACCACCACACCATAATGGAGGGAGTCGAAGAATTTCCATGGGTTTTTTACCCTGCCATAGAGGGTTGTCGTGTTGGGTCACTTATGTTTGGCATGATCAAGGCCACCATTTTGTGGTGGAAAAAACTTTTGTTATGGTGATGGATGTTTTATAATTTGGAAATTTTTTTCAGCATCTGATCTTCCGAGGGATGTTTCACCTCTTAATAAAAGTTATTATGGTCATTAATATGGGTTTTTTTATTGATACTCAATCCCATTTCAACTCTATTAAGTAGTTCACCACTAACCGTTATATGGTTCTCAATCCAGCTGATTCCTAGAAGGGTTTTGGGAATTCATCAATCATGAAGAAAGTAATCAATGTGATCCCATTCTTCATGGGATTGTCCTTATTGATCTAGGATCATGGGATCTCATTCGATTCATTTCCAATTATTAGTTTTCCAGGCCACTCAATTTACTCATGTGGAAAAGTAGGTTTCATTATAAAATAGGCTATTCTAATGGTATAACTTTTTTGTTCTTGTGTTTTCTATTGGTTTGGATTAAGAAAATTATTTATTTGATTTCCATGAGGGTTATTTTTTGTAAATTAATTATCGGTGGATTGTAAATTTGTTTTAAAGGGTGTTTTATTTAAAAAATACTTTATACACATCATGTGTCTAAATAAATGCCTCAAAGATGCTATTAATTAATAAACTAGTTTTTGAAGCATGGTAGTGGTAACGATTTTTTTGTTGGAATGTTTTATAAAAAGGTGATAATGATTCACTAATATTTTTTTTGAGAAAACATAGCTCATTAGGAACTGTGGGTGTGTTATATTATGAACATATACTCAACAAAGTGAGTTTGGAACCACTAATGGTTGTTTTTGTGATACCAATAAACTATGGAATGACTTGATATCATTATGATTAAAATATCTTAATCATAGTATTCTATGCAAAACCATGTTTCATATTTCTATAGGTTAGTTACCATTTGTTTTTCATTTTATTGGTCACAAGTTTATCTTATGAGTTTCCTTTGATGGTTTTGAGTATTTCCCTCTATTTATATTTTATGATTTTTCATATTCTTGGTTTTTTTAACATGAAATTATTTAGAATAATCCAAATGATATTTACGATAAATATATTCAAATGAGTTGATTTATAAAACTTTTTTGTTTTAAATATTGAACTAATAGTTACATTGTGAAAGAAATTATATAGATTTATAGGGGTATCCAACATGACATTTTCATTAAACCTTTCATATGTCATTGGGTACATATAAACATGGTTTATAGGGTATAGATAAATGTAAGGGTTATGTATAGCTAAAAACGTCCCTTAATTGATGTCACATTTTCTTGGATTGGGATGGTGGTCATGGTTAGTCATATAATGACTGGGTGTTTTTTATTTCTTGTTTTCCACTTCGGGGTTTTTAATTTTATGTCTCATGGTTGTGTATCTTTTATTCCAATGTATAATTTGGTTTTTTATGTAATGAATCAAATTTTCTGTAGTTTTATTTTTAGAAATTAATTTGGAAAATTACGATACAAGGTGCTGCAGCGGCGTGAGATTCTAAGGCCCATTGTTCCCAAGACACTTTGATGAAAAATGTTATGTTTTTAATAAATTGAAATGGAAGTATATCATTAAACAAGAAAAAATTATAAACAGGTGACCATATTAGAAATCAGAGGGAACCATTGAGTTCAGAATAATGACCTTTCCTTAGGCGGGGCCAAACATTGACCATTGTGGGCTAGATATGAATGTTAGATTTGGGATGTGAATGTAATTAAAATATTTTATTGACACAAAAATGGTTTTAATTTTTTTTAAAACATTTTTCAGGGAATTTAGGGGCATCACAATTTCAATAAAATTCCTCTGAGATGTGGAATAAAACCCTCTCGATGAACAATGACAATGAATTGAGTAGATTGCGAATCATTGCACCCGCGAAGTGGAGGATCTCGTCGATGATGGAAAACAAATAACTATTCCTAAACAATCGAACAAAACCTTAAGGTAGGGTTTTTTATCCTTATGATTCGTTACCTTGTTCACAATTTTCAATGAGGAATGCAGACCAACCCATTAATAGGTTGATCAGTGGTTTTCTCATCTTTGTGTGGTGCATAATTTATGTGGGTTTATTATCATGATTGATTTTGTTATTTATATTTCATTTAATCACTCCCTCTTCATTATTCTATCACGAATAGATCAGGTCTGGAAAGAGAATTCCATGATTTTTTATTTGGGAATTCTTTTTCATTTATCTTTTTTTCCTAATCCTCCTATGTTTCTCATTGCTCACAAAACATGATCGGAGGATCATTGCGCCGTCAATATGTGGTGCAACAATTCGAAACCAGGGATCTAACACTGTAATGAATCCATGGAGGTGAGATGACAGAAGGTATTCACGCACGACGATGACCAGAGTAGCAGCACTGATCAGTTTAAGCTGGGAGTGTGGCAAATAACGGGCTGCCGATAGGGTGGACGACGACTGGGTGGTCGATGGAAGAGTGAGGCGTTTCCCGGGGAGGGGACATAGTTCAGGTGGAGTGTGGTGCATCTCTGTAGTAGGGTTAGATATAGGTAGAGAATGAGGTGAACAAGCTTTTGATGGGGTGGATGGAGGTGGAGGTAGAACAATGTCCAAGCGGGGCCATGTGAGGCCCCGTGATGTTGGAGGCTATGGGTGGCGACTAGGGATGTAGTGGGAGGGGCTATATATGCAGTAGGGTGTGCATGAAGATCCCAACAACATAGGCTACATGGGATGTTATGGATGCAATGGCCATTCTCTTTGACCACATCAACACCGCATTGACTAAGCACACACCGAAGGGTCTGCCACATGTCGGAGAAGGTCCATGCCCACATGTAGTGGGCTATGTTGGGTGGACCAATCCGCTCCATGTATTACCGATATTGGGTGTTTTTTGGAATCTTTCTCATCATCCAACTTTTCATTCTATTGACTTATACCTATGTTAACTAACTATTCTTTGTTTATTTAATTGGGGGAATAATTCTTGTGTTTCCACTGTGGTAAACTTCATGTGTCTTCTTTGTGATATACTTCATGTATTTCTAAATAGTGTTCCTTTGTGGTTTCAGGGTGTCCAACTAAGTATTGTTTTACTCACCCCTACACAGGTTTTTCCCACATGTGTCATGTCTTGTGTAGATGATTGCTGTTCTGATGAAGTCCTAGGTGGACCCAGATCGAGTGGTGCTTAGAGTGATGAGACATATGATGTGTTATCTTATGACTTGAGATAAATATCCTACACCTACACCTCAATTAAGGGTTTGTTGTAGATGAGTTTCAGAAACGTGTGCACTCACTTGTATAGATTAATTCTTTTGGGGGGCTTCTATTTTGGCCCTATTTTCTATCTAGTTTTAGTATTGTCATAATCTATGGTTGGTATCTTAGAGTATGCATTCTTTTGGTACTTATTGTTTTTACTTTTCATTATTTCTATTGTAGAGATGTGTTCTTTTGCACAGGTACTTAGTAAAATTCCTCCCATTGTGGGATATGCCTACTCAGTGCTAGTCACCAACCCCTGGCCTATCGGATGCAAGCTTGGGGTACTCACGACATGGGACTCTCTTGGATGGGTCATGAAATAGTGGTTTCAAAGGGGGTAAGTTCTACTTCATTACCGGGAGTCTATGAGGTTGGTTTGGGGAAACAATGGTAAGTGTTTCGATATCGGATTTTAGGCTAGGGAATCCAGTGTTGGTGTAGTGGCTGATGTATCCATACACCAGGACTCTGGACACCTACATTTTGAATCGATACACCAAAACACTGGTTTTCCAAGAATTTAATGGTATATGCATCATATTGGATTCAGTAGTGTTCTAATGTCTTTATTGAGTAAGCTCACCATGTCTACTGTATTTACCAAGAACCATGTTGATCTATTTCTAGATGCCTCCCCACATATATCCATCCATTATTCCATTTAATAATCATGAGGATGATCTACCTAGTGATGAGGTGTCAGTACAGGGGCATGTTCTAGAGATATCACCTCTGGGTGGTGTTCCTATCATAGTGTTGCTCGTCGAGCAGCAATTACTACCAGCGCTACCGGTAGAGGATGTATCTAGATTGAGTGTGTTTCATGATTTAAGGATGCAGAGAACTCCTATGTTTACAGGTGAGTATGATCGCCAGGTATTTGAGGATTGGATGGAGGTAGTGACTTGTGTCATCTTCCTTGTGAGGACACCTGATAACCAGATGGAAGTCCAAGCCATGAGTGTTGTTCAAGGCCTGACCGGGTGACAATGGATCATAGAGACCCAAACTCATGATGAGGTGACTCTCTCTTGGGAATAATCTAAGTGGCCCTTTAGAAAATCTTTTTTCCTAGAAATATTAATCTCAGTGTTCATAAAAAAGCTCCTATATTTATAGTAGGGAAGTCAGACTGTTCCAGAGTACTCAGCGAGGTTTATTGATCATTCTCTCTACTCCACAGATATGGTGAGAGACCCATTCGTCATGGAACATAAAGTTAGAAGGAGATATTCAAATAGATTATGGAATCCATGATATACCATAGCATCCCTACATTTGTTGGGGTAATGGAGAAAACTCTGCTAGTGGGGAGCTTTATGGCAGAGAAGACACCAGTAGTGGGAGCTACTAGCAGGCACCAACTAGCAGAGTCTTCGGTGGTAGGTAGTCGATAGTAGTCATAGGGACCCAAGAGTGTCAAGAACTCTAGGGGATGACCCTAGTACAATATATCAGTAGTGTAGGGATCCCACGGAAGAGCGATTCAGCTGAAGGACATGCATTATTTCTCATGCAGCGGTCAGGGAGATCTGGAACAAGATTTCCCACCCGCCATACGAATGATTAGGAGTTGGTCGTGGGACCACCATGGAAGAGGAGGAGGCATGATCAGGGTGGTCTATAGGGCAGAATTTTTGGTATAAGAGAAGGTAGGGAAATAGGAGGTGGGTGGGGGTTCGACGTATTACCACCGCCACCCCCAGGTGGTCCCCTATAGGCTCAACAACCCAATGGATATGGATGAGGCCAGCTGTAGGTGTAACACCCTGAGATTTTATGAGAAATATTTTTTTATGTCTTATGTTATATGAAACACCAAATGAATCTTTCACAACACACAATACTGACTTGGCTTGCATTACATGCAATCACGACCTTCATCGATAACATGTGTAGTACGCAATACTGCGTTTCACTAAACAACGATATATTATTATGGACTAGCCGTTATGAATAGTATTAACTACAGTTTGAATTTTATAACATTATTATTAATCTTACACAATTTCTAGAACATAGTAAGAGAACAAAACAAATATTTCGGGAAAAATAAGTATTTTTCAAAAAATGCAGTTTTACCGCCTTTTGATGGCGTACCCACATTAAATCTAGTTTTGACATGTTTATAAGTTCAATTTGACAAAATAAAATTCTTATTTTGAATCAGGATATAAAAATTTACTTTGGATTAATTTTTGATATTTTTCTGATTACTTTCATATTTTCATTAATAGTAAAAATACAATAATTTTTAATTAAAAACAGATTTTTTCATTGATATAATTTATATGGTTAAATAATAATATTTAATGGTTTTAAAGTATAAATAGAAAATATTTTTACCATTTAATATAATTTATGTCATTAGCATTAATTTCAATTGAATTCATAGGTAAAAACAACTCAATCTTTGGCAATGGTTTATCTTCTAAAACCCATTTTCTTAACAATGAGATTAATTTTAAATTAATTAATGCAACTTATTATATTGAATTATAAAAAATGGATTCCATTTTTGGAATTAGTGGGTTCAAATTATGTTAATAGGCTACTTTTTATTTTTGGGCATTATGATTAGTAACTACGGTTAAATTTATTTACCATAGTTAAAGGTAAATCGGGTAAATAATGGTAAATATAAGATTATAAAATTATCCTAACACCTTCAAAAATCCTATTGGTTGACTAAAAGTCGACCCATATAACCAAAGGGTCGGATTAAATTCATTTAATGAACTTTTTTCCATGAAAATAATTTAATTATTATTAAAACCAAATAAAGTGACAACATGTCACTTTCTTAAATTTTATAAGTATAATAATCTTCATTTAGTGATAAACTTAATAAAACATCGAACATGAATAGTCTCCAGAAATCTAATATAGTTATCTACATCATATGAATTGATTTATAATTTTTAGAGATTAAATAATTATCATTAATTATGACACAATAGTGATGTTGAAATTATTTTTTTGATTGAAATATCAAATAAATGATCATAAAAATATTAAAATAAATATTATATGAACTATTTAATGTTCTCCACTAACATTCTAGAGACATATTATAGTTTATTAATTAATTAAAGCTTTTAGTTCGATCATATATTTTCTATATATTTTATTTAAATTCAAATAAATGAATACTATCAATATTGACACTATTGTAATTTTATAAAAATAACATATTATAAAATTGTTTGAAATCACAAAAATATTTAAAAATTAATAATTAAAATTTATATGGTCTAAAATTTCATAAAGTGTCAAATTATGTAAAATTCACAACACATATGTAATTAGTTACAATAATTTAAAATTTAGAATATTATTACCACAAATAAAATTAAATTAATAAATATGGATAAATCAAGTTGATAATGGTTAAAATAAATTTCTAACAGGTATAAATTTTATTGGTTGATGATATTACAACCCTATATCATCTAATCTTCGGATATGAGTAATTTTTAAAGTTTTTATGTGGGGATGAGATTTAATACAAACTAATATTTCTTATATTTCTAAAGGTGCCCCTCTACTCCCTTATAAAAGGGCACCTCCTCCCTCCCCCCCCTCACACCAATTTGAGCCTTCATCCTCGGCCATCCCCTACACATTTCACTTTCCCACTTCCTTATAAACGTACTAGCGGTACTTTTATTCTCAAAAGACCAACTCTAGTGCCCTAAGAGAAAGATTAAAGGAGGCACTTCAAGAAAGAGGTAATACCTTCTACCGTTTTATTCAACTTCCATTCTTCTTCTACTCCCTCTTGTTTAGTTGTTTCATTATGAAATAATAACATAAGTATCCCTAATATACTGATTTGTTATTATAAATATGAAACAACCCAATTTCACCTCTTATCCATAAAATGGTAAACAAAATCACCGCCAGTGCGTACATACGGAATATCGTCTCCACATCGTGGTGTAATATGTTTCCACAACCACCTTACATGGATGGGTATAATGGTGAAAATAAATAACTATATATGATTATTTTAAAGTGTTATTTATTCTGAAATATTATACATACACATCAATACAATTCCAAGATCATGGGAACGATATCATCGCTCGTGCATACGTACGACCTACCATCTCCACGATGTGATGATACTCGTTCTATATGATCTTTATTTAATAATGATTATATAAATGAATTGAATGAATTAATATGATATATATTACACTAATACAATTTTTAAATGACATATCTATATCCTATAAAGAGTAATAAGTATTTTATTCGACCAAACAAGCATAAGAACATAAAGCAATAAACACCCGAATAACAAGTAGCAATGAAATATTACTACTAAGAAGATACAAATATGACCATATATGATATAATAACAATGAATATGATTATTAAATAAGTCAATTGACATTATTTAAACCATATTACAGGAGGTTCTGATTCATACGCATCATATCAGACCTAAGGTAAGGGAAAATCTCACAATCTCATTTTTCTCTTAGATTGTTTATACTTCAGAATTTACATGGGAATATTTATCATCCACATCCATGTTTCCTAAATATGTAATATTATTTCCATCCACCTACCATTTTTTAAATCCAATTTTACCCTTCGGTGATTTTGTAGTAAAAGATATGATAGGAATCTTTTGTTGTATTTCGTACGAGGTACTTTTTGACTTTTTCAGCCAAAGTACGAGAAAAATGTTTTTTAACTTATACAGCATGAATGGATTTTTAGAACATTATTTCCATGAATCATCCTTTAAAAGTTTTCATGTTTATTTTTAATCAACTTATTTTATTTCAAAATTATATGACATGTTAAGAAAGAAATTTTTTTTTTGAAGTAGAAATGATATTTTCCTCAAGAATGGAGTTCAAGTGTTTTATCAAAATTATTTTCCATCTAAGATAATTTAGGGTTCTGTTTCTATCCCTACTTTTACATTTATTTGATTATGTTATTATGGAATTATTTTTATGATGTCCTTATATCTTATATTGATTATGTTATGATGGCATGATGTTTAAGATTCCCATTTTTATTACATGGGTTATGCTATGATGTATCATTTATGATTTTGTGGAACACATTAGAATGGTTTCATTATGAGATGGGTGGGACCTATATCTCCCTACAATTCATTGGGTAAATATTTATATCTCATGAGATAGACATGGCTGGAATGGTAGGTTAAACCGGTTCAGTGAAATAGGACTGAAAAGAGGAGTGAACTCGGTTCAGAAATGGACTTTGTCCGCTAAGATAGTCTTGGAAATGAGTCTTGACTATTACAAAATTATTTTATATGATTTTGTGTATATGACACAAAGATTAATGTTTTAAGTTATGATTATTGGGATTACATTTCACTTCTATGATTTATCCCATGTTATGATCTCTTTTTCCGGATAATATTTTCAAAATGCTATTTTCTTATGAATATGATATGTTTGATATTTCTTTTGTTTACTCTTAATGAGAATTTGAGCTCACCCTTTTGTATGTTTTATTTTCCTGAGGTCAGGAAGAAGGATATTAAGTAGGATATGCCAAAAAGGGACTCTAGATATGATGAAATAAATGGGAGTCATCGTAGATGATTTATGAACCAGTTGTTTATGTTTCCCAGTTTCTAAAGACACTATACCTATACGGTCGTTTCATTGTTTTGTTATATTTTGTAATAAGTATGATTCAATTTTGAAGTAATAACCATGTATGTAATGTATGGGTCGTTATAGTTGGTATCAGAGGAAAGGTATAGTCAACCTTTGGAAACTAGGACGTGAAAGCCTTAGTAAAAAACCTAAGGAAATGTTTAAGAATAGAACACAATCTTAGTGTTTTAGAAATGGTCATGAACAACCAATGATAAGACCGTTAGTGTGAAATTTTATTCTTGATTACGTGGTTTTCCAATTATAATTAGTGTTGCTCACACTTTTCTTCTTGGTTTTAGTCAATGGCTGGAAGCCGAAGGAACTGTGTTAATGCAGAATGCGATGGGAAATGCAATGATTGTCCCCCTAAGCAACCAAACGTTATGGGAGATGGAATGAAAAATCTTATAGTCATGTTCACACAACTTTCTCAATCTATGAATCATGCAGGACATCCAAATGAGCAAAGGAAAGAGAAACATTCTGTTTAATCCTTCATGAGGTAGCGTCCAACTTCATTCAGCAGGTCTTCTGATCCATTAGTGGCTGAACAATGGATTAGTACCACTGAAAAGATATTTTCATTTCTTCATTGTTATAAACATGATAAAGTCATCTTAGCAATATATAGTCTGTAAGGTGATGCTGATCAATGGTGGAATCTTATTAAGAATAAGAGGCACATGGATGAAATTGAGTCCATGGAATGGGACGAGATCAAGAACTTATTTTTCAATAAGTATTTACCTCGTATTCTTCGAACAAAGATAGAGAAGGAGTTTCTTGAACTGAAGAAAAAGGATGATGAATCAGTTGGTACCTACGAAGAAAATTTTACAAGACTTGCAAGGTGCGCTTCTGGAATTATTATCCAACCTGAGAGTAAGATTGATTGATTATTTAGTGTCTTGAAACCAAGTCTTCAAAGGGCGTTAGCCATAAGGGACTTCAATAGCTACGAGGAAATTGTTCGATGTGATCTCAAGGTTGAGATGGATATTGGAGTAACCCATTAGTCACATGGGTTTGATAAGAAGAGGAAAATAAAATTCAAAAGAAAATCTAAAGACCACACTGAAATGAAGACGAGTTTTCCTTTATACTCAAACTGTGGAAGGAAACATGGAGAAAATTGTCTTAAGGGGACAATAAAATGTTATATGTGTGGAAAATAAGGTCATCGAGAAATTGAATGTCGAAATAATGGGAAGAAGACGCCTAATGATGCAAACAAAGGAAGAGATACACAGAATGCACCTACAACACTTCAATGTTTCATGTGTAAGGAGATGAGGAATTATGCCAATCAATACCCAAATCCAAGGGTTTATGATGATGATCGACGGCAACAAACTCTTAAGCCCAAAGTCAAAGGAAAGTCACATGCAATTACTACTGGCGATGTGGAGTACGACAACGAAGTGGTGAGAGGTACACTTACCATCTGCTCTAAAGTAGAAATTTTTTATTTGATTTCTTATCCACCCACTCTTTTATTTCTAATGAATTTTCTAAGGGTATATTCATATTACCTCAAAAATTAAATGTTCAGTTGGCTTTGACAACTCCTTGTGGCACAATGGTTGCATCGATATTTTTCAATTCTTCTCTGATTGATGTTTGTGGGAAAGTGATTCATGAAAATCTTTTGATCCTTCCTATAGTTGAATTTTATGTGATTCTTGGCATGGATTTGCATTCATTATATGGAGCTCATATCAATTGCCAGTGAAGGGAAGTCACATTTCATATTCCAGATCAATCTATGATCGTCTATCGATGCAAGGATGAACATAACCTTCAAGTGGAAATTTCTTCCATCTTATGGGTCTTGATTCCACTAAATGAAGGTTATTTATCTCAAATGTTTCATGAGAAACTCATGATTAACAATATACCCATTTTACGATAGTTTGATGATGTCTTTCCAGAGGAATTTCTAGGTCGTCCACCTAATCGTGAAGTTGAGTTTTCAATAGAACTCATATCGGGTGCTATGCCCATTTCAAAGACACCTTATAGAATGGAACTTATCGAGTTACAGGAATTGAAGAAGAAACTCCAAGATAATATTGATAAAGGATTCATACGACCTAGTGTGTCACCTTGGGGAGCACCTATTATTTTTGTTAAGAAGAAAGATGGATCAATGAGACTCTACATTGATTATCGAGATCTTAATAAGAACTCTATCAAGAAAAAATATCCTCTCCCATGCATTGATGACTTATTTGACCAACTACGCGGAGCTCAATACTTTTCCAAGATTGATCTCTGTTCAGGGTATCATCAATTAAGGGTCAAAATGAAGGATATAACAAATATGGCTTTTCGTACAAGGTATGGACACTATGAATTTATAGTGATAAAATTTGGTCTTACTAATGCCCCTGCTATCTTCATTGATCTGATAAATAGAGTCTTTAGAGACTATCTTGATCAGTTTGTGGTAGTCTTTATATATGCTATTCTTGTATATTCGAAGATCTAGGATGAACATGGAGATCACTTGAGAATTGTATTGAAGACCATAAGAAAGGAGAATATTTATGCCAAATTTACAAAGTGTGAAATTTGGCTTCAAAAAGTTGCATTTTTGGGTCACATAACTTCAAAAGAGGGGATATTTGTGGATCTAGCAAAAACAGAGGTTATCGAAAGATGGTCGAGATCAACAACAGTAACTAAGATCTAAAGTTTTCTTGTATTCTCTGGATATTACCGACGGTTTGTGAAATATTTTTCAAGGTTATCTAACCCACTCACCAAGTTTACATGGAATGGAGTTATGTTTGTTTGGACTGAGGAATGTGAAGAGAATTTCAAGGAGTTGAAAAGAAGGTTATCCAGTGCACCTGTGCTCACACTACCATGTAGTGGAGAATGGTTTGTGATCTACAGTGATGCATCCACGAAGGGACTGGGGTGTGTTCTCATGAAAAATGATATTGTGATAGCTTATGCCTCGCGACAGTTGAAAATCCATGAGAAAAATTACCCAACTCATGATTTGAAGTTAGAGGCGGTAATCTTTACATTAAAGATTTGGAGGCATTACCTTTATGGTGAAAGGTGTGATATTTATACTGATCATAAAATTTTAATGTATATATTCACACAAAAGAAGATGAATATGTGCCAAAGAAGATGGTTGGATCTGATTAAGGATTACGACTGCTGAATTCATTATCCCCTGGGAAAGCAAACAAGGTGGCAGACACATTAAGTCGACAAGACCATGCTATATAATCCATGATGAGGATAAAAAAAGATCCTATATTTATGGATTTACAAAGGATGGATCTTGGAATTATAATGGAAGGGGAGATATATTATCTTTCTCAAATCAATGTTCATCCATCTATTCACATGAAGATTAAAGAGGCACAGAAAGAAGAAGTAGAGTTACAAAAGAAGGTGAGAAATGTTCCTGAATTCAACCTTGATTGTGGTGGAATAATAAGGTTCAGGAATCAGTTTTGTGTTCCTCTCGTCACCAAATTAAAGAAGGAGATGTTGGATGAGGCTCATAGTTCTTCATTTTCTATTCATCCTGGATGTACAAAAATGTAAAGGGACCTGAAAGAGTACTTCTAGTAGGATGGCATGAAAAGAGATGTTGCTGAATATGTCTCTTGATGCTTGGTTTGTCAGCAAGTTAATTCTTAGAGACAAAATTCTAAGGGGATGTTACAACAATTACCCATACCAGAATGGAAATGGGAAAACATAACTATGGACTTTGTCACTGGACATCCTAAAACATCCAAAGTCAATAATGCTATCTGGGTCATAGTTTATCGTCATACAATGTTTACACACTTCATTTCTATTAGAGAAGATTTATCTCTGGATCAGCATGCTAGCGTATATGTAAAAGGAGTGGTAAGATTTCATGGATTACAAATTTCTATTATATCTGATCGGGATCCGAGGTTTACTTCAATGTTTTGGAAAAATCTTCAGTAAAATTTGGATACAGAGTTGAGTTTCAACACTGCTTATCATCCTCATACAGATGGTCAATCTGAGAGGACAATTCAAACTCTAGAAGATATGTTGAGAGCTTGATCTATGGATTTCAAAGGTGGTTGGGATCAACACCTAACTTTGGTGGAATTTTCTTATAATAATAGATTTCACTCCAGTATTTAGATGGATCCTTATGAATCTCTCTATGGAAAGAAATGCAGGACTCCAACTTGCTGGGATGAAGTTGGGGAAAGAAAGCTATTAGGACCTGATCTTTTTGATGAGATGGCAGGAAAGGTCATATCTTTTCAACAACACATAAGAGTAGCTCAAAGTCAATAAAAAAGCTATGTCGATAACTGAAGAAAAGACCTAGAGTTTGAAGAGGGTGATAAAGTGTTCTTACGAATATATCCCTGTAAGAGGGTAATGAGATTCGGAAAGAAGGGAATGTTGAGCCCTAGATATGTTGGTTCTTTTGAAATACTGGATCGTGATGGGAAGGTAGATTACTGATTGGCGCATCCACTGAATCTCTCTCAAGTTCACGATGTGTTCCATGTATCTCTCTTGAGAATGTACATACCCGATCCTTCACATGTACTCAGCTCGGATGTTGTACCGCTGGAGCAAGATCATTCTTATGAAGAATAGACAATAATGATTCTGGATCATAGAGAAAATGTCTTATATTACAAGACCACTCGCTTGGTGAAAGTTTAATGGAGGAACCACCAATTAGAAGAAGCTACAAGGGAACTTGAGGATATGATGAGGGAGAGGTATCCTCATCTATTTGTAATGAAGTGACGAATATCGAGGGAGAAATTTATTTTAAGGGGGTAGAATGTAACACCATGAGATTTTATGAGAAATATTTTTTTCATGTCTTATTTTATATGCAACACAAAAGGAATCTTTCACAACACACAATACTGACTTGGCTTGCATTACACGCAATTTCGGCCTTCCTCGATAGCGTGTGTAGTACGCAATACCTGGTTTCAAAAAACAACGATATATTATTATGGAATAGCCATTATGAATAGTATTAACTACATTTTTAATTTTATAACATTATTTTTCATCTTACACAATTTCTAGAACATGGTATGAGAACAAAATAAATTTTTCGGGAAAAATAAGTATTTTTAAGAAAAAAAAGCAGTTTTCCACCTTTTGATGGCGTACCCACATTAAATATAGATTTTGACATGTTTATAAGTTCAATTTGACAAAATAAAATTCTTCTTTTGAATCAGGATATAAAAAGTTACTTTGGATATATTTTTGATATTTTTCTGATAACTTTCATATGTTGATGAATAGTAAAAATATGCTCATTTTTAATTAAAACCAACTTTTTTCATTGAGATAATTTATATGGTTAAATTATAATAATGAATGGTTTTTCATTATAAATAAAAAATATTTTATACAATTTAATATAATGTATGTCATTAGCATTAATTTCACATTGAATTCATAGGTAAAAACATTTCAATCTTTGGCAATGTTTTATCTTCTAAAACCCATTTTCTTAACAACGGGATTAATTTTAAATTAATTACTGAAACTTATGTGTTATGAATTTGAAAAAATGGATTCCATATTCGGAATCATTGGGTCCAAATTATGTTAATAGGCTACTTTTTACTTTTGGGCATTATGAATAGTAACTATGGTAAATTTTATTTACCATGGTTAAAGGAAAATCGGGTAATTAAAGGTAAATATAAGATTATAAAATTACCCTAACCCCTGCCAAAATTCTATGGGATGACTAAAAGAAGACCCATATCACCTAAGAGTCGGATTAGATTCATTTAATGGACTTTTTTTCATGAAAATAATTTAATTATTATTAAAACCAAAGAAAGTGACAACATGACACTTTCTTAAATCTTATAAGTATAATAATTTTAAATTAGTGAAAAACTTAATGGAACATCCAAAATGAATAGTCTACAAAAAGATAATACAATTATCTGCATCATATAAATTTATTTATAATTTTTAGAGATTATATTATTATCATTAATTATGACACAATAGTGATGTTTAAATTATTTGATTGACTGAAATATCAAATAAATGATCTTAAAAATATTAAAATAAATATTATATGAACTATTTAACGTGATCCACTAATTTTCCTGACACATATGACATTTTATGAATCTATTAAATATTTTAGTTTGAAAATATCTTCTGTATAAATTTTATTTACATTCAAATAAATGAATAGTGTCAACATTGACACTATTGTTATTTGATAAAAATAATATATTCTAAAATTGTTTAAAAATCAAAAAAAAATATTTAAAAATTATTAATTAAAATTTATATGGTCTAAAATTTAATAAAGTGTCAAATTATGGAAATTTCACAACATATATGTAATTATTTATAATAATGTAAAATTTAGAATATTATTACCACAAATAAAATTAAATTGATAAATAAAGATAAATCAAGTTGATAATGTTACAAATAAGTTCTTAACATGTCTAAATTTTATTGGATGATGTGATTACAACCCTATCTCATCTAATATTCGGATATGAGTTATTTTAGAAGTTTTTAAGTGGGGTGAGGATTTAATATAAACTAATATTTCTTATATTTCCAATGGTGCCCCGCTACTCCCTTATAAAAGGGCACCTCTTCCCTCTCCTAATCACGCCAATTTGATCCTTCATTCTCAGCCAACCCCTACCCATTTCACTTCCCCACTTCATTAGAAACCTACTAGAGGTACTATTCTTCTCAAAAGACCAACTCTAGTGCCTTAAGAGAAAGTTTAAAGGAGGCTTTGAGAATGAGGTAATACCGTCTACCGTTTTCTTCAAGTTCCATTATTCTTCTACTGCCTCTTCTTTAGTTGTTTCATTATGAAGTAATAACATCAGTATACCTCATATAATTATATGTTATTATAAATATGAAACCACCCTATTTCACCTCTTATCCATCCTATGGTAAACAAAATCACCGCGCGTGCGTACGTACGGAATACCGTCTCCATGCCGTGGTGTAATATGTTTTCCACCACCACCTTACTTGGATGGGTATAATGGTGAAAATAAAAAACTATATATTATTATTGTAAAGTGGTATTAATTATTAAATAATATACATACACTTCAATACAATTCCACGATTATGGGAACGATATCATCGCTCGTGCGTACGTACAGCCTACCATCTCCATGATGTGATGCGACTCGTTCTATATGATATTCATTGAATAATGATTATATAAATTAATTGAATGAATTAATATTATATATATAACACTAATACCATTCTGTAAATGATATATCTATATTCTATAAATAGTAATTAGAATTTATTCGATAAAACACGCATAAGAACATAAAGCAATAAACACCAGAATAACAAGTAGCAATGATATATTACCACTATGAAGATACAAATATGACCATATATGATATCATAAAAATAAATATGATTCTGTAATAAGTCAATTGACATTATTTAAACCATATTACAGGAGGTTCGGATTCATACACAACATATCAGACCTAAGGTAAGGGATAATCTCACAATATCATTTTTATCCAAGATTGTTTACACTTCAGAATTTACTGGGGAATATTTATCATCCACATCCATATTTTCTAAATATGTAATATTATATCCATACACCTACCATTATTTAAATCCAATTTTACCCTTCAGTGAGTCTTTAGTAAAATATATGAAAACACTCTTTTGTCTTTTTTCATATGAGGTACTTTTTGAATTTTTCAGCCAAAGTATGAGAAGAATGTTTTTTAACTTATACAACATGAATGGATTTTTAGAACATTATTTTCATGAATCTTCCTTTATAAGTTTTAAAGTTTATTTTTAGTCAACTTCTTTTTGTTCAAAATTATATGACATGTTATGAAAGGAAAATGTTTTTTGAAGTAGAAAGGATATTTTCCTCAAGAATGGAGTTGAAGTGTTTTATCAAAATTATTTTCCATATAAGATAATATAGGGTTCTGTTTCTATCCCTATTTTTACATTGATTTGATTATGTTATGATGGAATTATTTTTATGATGTCCTTTTATCTTATATGGATTATGTTATGATGACATGTTGTTTATGATTCCCATTTTTATTACATGGGTTATGCTATGATGTATGATTTATGATTTTATGGCACACATAAGAGTGGTTTCATTATGAGATTAGTGGGACCTATATCTCCCTCTAATGCACTGGGTAAAGATCTTTATCTCATGAGATAGACATGGCTGTAATGGAAGTTTAAACCAGTTTTGTGAAACAGGGCTGAATCGAGGAGTGAACTCGGTTCATAAATAGACTTTATACGCTAAGATAGTCTTGGAAATAAGTCTTGACTACTAAGAAATAGTTTTCTATGATTATGTTTGTATTTTACAAAGCATAATTTTTTATGTTATGATTATTGGGATTACATTTCACTTCTATGATTTATCCCATGTTATGATCTCTTTTGTAGGATAAGATTTTAAAATTGATATGTTCTTATGAATATGATATGTTTGATATTTCTTTTTTTTACTCTTACTGTGAATTTGAGCTCACCATTTTGTAAGTTTTATTTTCCCCAAGTTAGGAAGAAGGATATTAAGTAGGATATGCCAAAAGGGACTCTAGATATGATGAAAGAAATGGGAGACAACGTAGATGATTTATGAACCAGTTGTTTATGTTTCCCAGTTTCTAAAGACTGTATACCTATATCTTCCTTTCATGGTTTTGTTATATATTGTAATAAATATGATTCAATTTTTATGTAATAACCATGTATGTAATGTATGGGTCGTTATAGTAGGCGATGGAGGCTTATGACCCCAGTTCTCTAGGGATGATTAGAGGTACAATATATGTATTTTTCACCTTAGTTTATATTTTTATAGACATAATTTACAATCATTATTTTCTTTCCATGGACCTTGTTCGTGAGTCACATATTCCAATGGAACCATTGACTTGACCCTTACGCTTAGAGACTCATTCTGGAGGGGATTCAATGATCACACACTGGTTCTGATAGTGTGAACATACATTTTGAGATGGTAGTTTCAGTGGGAATATCATTGTAGTGGCATCGAGGCCTTACGATCCCATTCTCAATATGGACTTGTTATCTATAGTCCATGCTCTGATTGAATGTATTAGGTGCATAGTGCAGTGTGTCAGCAGTGATGGGATCAAGTTTTCATTTTTTGGTGAATAATAAATGCATGCACCATAGGATAAACTTACGAATAGGAGGGAAAAATTGATTATCCATCAGTTGTCTAGCCTCACCCTTAGTGTAGTGGATGAAAGGAGTCCTCCATTTTCTATAGTGGTGGTGGTGTATGAGGACATCTTTCTTGATGATTTCCTCTAATTTTCTCCACACAGGAAGGTAAAATTCAGAATTTATATGTACCTTAAAATGACACTGATATCAACACTGACATATTGGATTGATCCCTTGGTGCTTCATGAGTTGAGGGTATAGGTGGAGGACTAGAAATGAAAGGGATTCATGAGACCCTGTGTTTCACCCTAGGTGGCGCCCGTTTTATTTTCTGAAAAGAAAAAAAGAGCTTAAAGTTATGTGTAGACTTCTGGTTTCTGAATCAGGTGACCATGAAGAATATTTATCCAATACAATGAATCAAAAGCATCTTATATTAGCTAAAGGGATTGAGGTAGATCATAAAGATTAACCTCGTGTTTGGATATCACAAGCTTCATGTATGTGATGTGGATGTACCGAAGAAAACCATTAGATGTTTGTACGACCACTATGAGTACATGCTGATGTCATTTGGCCTAATGAACACCCAGAAGTGTTCATGGGACTGATTAATAAGATATTCTATCCTTACATAGACTAGTTCTTAGTGGTATACATTGATGAAATTTTATTGTACTTAGCGATCAAGGAGTATCATGTAATAAACATTTGGATGGTCCTAGACACACTTCAAGAGCACGATATTTATGGGAAGCTATTAAAGTTCCAGTTAGTGATTCGGGAGGTCCACTTTCTGTGACACATCATATCAAAGGCTAATGTAATAGTGGATTTGGTGAACACTAAGGTGGTGATTTCTCGGTAACCACCCAAGAGTGTTACTGAGGTGTGGAGTTTACTAGGTTTTGATTGGTACTATAGAAGGATTGTACCAAACTTTTATTGATTATAAAAACCCTTGAAAACTTTTACATGTAAGGATTATACATTCATGTGGACATTGATGTCCCAATAGTGCTTTCAAGAGCATAGGTATATGTTGATGAGTGTTCCCATATTGAGATTACTAGAGGAGGGAATCATGTATGTAGTATTATGTGATGCATTTGGGACCGGTCTTGGTTGTGTCCTAATGTAGGGGATAGTAGTCATTGCCTATGGTTTGTGCCAACTAAGGTAATAAGAGAAGAACTACAAAACCTATGATCTTGAGCTAGCGGGGCTAGTCTTTTCATTGAAGATGTGGAGACACTACGTGATGGGTGAGCGATTTACTGTCTACTCTGACCACAAGTGTCTCACTTATATCTTTTCTCATAAGGATTTTAACTTCAGATAGAGGAAATAGATAGAGTTACTCTAGGACTATTACTTTGAAATATTCTATACTCTTGGAAAGGGGAACATGGTAGAAGATGTTCTTAGTAGGATAGCCATTTTGCAATTACTGAGAGATTCATCAGAGAAGTTGGCCTCATTGCAAATATGATTTGCGGGTAGAGATGGTTCCCCTTACGTCCAGTCGATAATTATCACCCTTAAATATTACTATGATTGATGGAGGCACAACTCAGGGATACCAACTATGAGACATGACAATCTCAGTTGTCCACAGGGATGCACCTTATTAATGTTTGATAGGTGGGGAGCACGTCATTATTTTTATAGGGAACATTGTTTTAATAGTTGAATTGTATTTGGGAGGTTCTAATGGAGTTCCATAAATATCCTTTGGTGATATATCTGTGTGTGGATATGATATACCCGGACCATTGACATCATTTCTAGTGGAAAACGATGAAGAAGGTGATAGTATATTTCATTTCTCGATTACTCACTTGTTATCAAGTGAAGGATTAACACCACGTTCTAGCTGGCTTGACCCAACCAATTGAGGTTCAAGAGTGTATGTGTGGTGGGATATATATGGAATTTGTGATGGGTGAACCACACATGTCTAAAGGACACGATACTATCTAGGTGATTATTGACCAAATAACTGAGTCGGCCGACTTCCTAGAAATCCAAGAGCATAGTTCAGTAAAGAGCTTGGGATGCCTATATGTGCTGGAGATATTATGACATCACAGAGTTCCAGCAATGATTGTCTCATTTCACATCATAGTTTTGGAATGGATTTTAAGAGGTGTTTGGGACTCAGTTATGCTTGATCATGGCATTTCATCCCCTGACGGATGTTCTACAGAGAGGACCATTGATGTTTTTGTGGACATGCTACGTGTTTGCATTCAAGAATTTTGTTGTATCTAGAAGGACCACCAACATTTGGTGGAGTTTGTTTAAAAAAAGATGACACTCAGTCCTTGGTATGACACTATTTGAGGCATTTTAATAGTGACCATGATGGTAAATACTTTATAGGACTAACCATGGAGAGTCAGTAATCATGGGTCCGGAGTTGATGCGAGATACCACTAAGATGGTGCAGATCATCCAAGAGCATATGGGGACTGCACATAGCCAGTTTAATTTATATGTCGATAGAAGATAGAGGCCATTTTTGTTTGAGTAGGGAGACCATGTGTTCCTTCATTTCTCACCTCAAAAGGGATTATTGAGATTTCTCAAGGGTGAAAAGTTATCTCTGAGATACATTGACACTTTTTAGACTCGATGTAGTGTTGGCGAGGTGGCATACCACCTAACTCTTCAGGCATAGTTTCACTAGGTGCATGATGTCTTTTACATGTCACAATTGAGGAGGAACATTCTTGATCCATCATACGACATTGATTGTGCTGAGATGGACATTAACAATGGTGATAATTTTGTGGAGTACCTGGTAGAGATTAAGGATCGATGGTAGGGGATCTTTCATGGGTTGTCGATTCCTCTCATGCGCGTTTGATGGAATCACGAGAATCATCATGAGAGTACTTTGGAGCAGGAGGCTCAGATTCATGCTTAGTACCCTCACCTTTTTATTGAGTCACCCTTGTTTTGGATTTTGGGGACGTAAAGCCCTAATGTGGGGAGAATGTAATGAATTCAATATTATATGGTTTTATTTTTATATATTGATTGGAAAAATTACAAGACTAGGAAGTAAAAAGGCATGAGATAATAAGGCATAGTGTGCCCGATACAAATCGATGAAAAATTATTAGTTTTTAATAAAGTGCCTTGGAGATTTTTCTTTAAACTAGACTAAATTATAAACAGGTTCCCAAATCCAAAAATCCAAGCGCACTATTGTGTTCGAAACAACATCATTATCTTAGGTGGTTCCTAACAATCACTAAAATGGTCTAGATGTGAATGTTAGTTTTCAGACATGAACGTCATTAATATATTTTAATAAAAATATTTTATTAAAGCAATGTTGGTTTTATTTTTTATCAATCCATTGTAAGGGAATTCTATGTTATCATCATAGCCCCGAAATTCCTTTGAGATGTGTAAGGAAGCCCTCTTGATGAATGGAAATGATGGATCGAGTATATTAAAAATCATTGATCCAGTGAAGTTTCGGAACTCATCAATGATGGACATGAAATATCTCTTCATCAAAGATCGATCCAAACCTCAAGGTATGGTGTTTTATATTTTTTATTCCTTTCCCCATTCTTAATTTCCAATGAAGAACATGAAAAATCCCACAAACACATTGATCTGTTGTTCGGTCAACTTTTCATGGGGGATAATTTATACAGGTTGATCATCAGAGATGATTTTTTTAAAGAGATTTTATTTATTACCTTTCCATTATTATTTCTAACATGAATACATCGAGTCCAACATAAACAAGGCCAATATATATTATTTTGGATTTCTTGTGTATTTATCTAATTCCCCCATTCATTCTGCATTTCATGTTCCTTGTAAAACATGATAAGAGGATTTTTGTTCCTTCGATCTATAGTGTAATAATATGAAACTGAGGATATTATATCATAATGAAACCACGAAGGTGTGACGGTGCAAGGTGGTGGCACTTGACAGAGACTGTAGTAGCAGCTCTGAATGATTTTAGTGGGGGACTGAGGCATGGTTCGACGGGGGGGGGGGGGGGGAGGCAATGTGATTCACAACATAGAGGCGGCCTGGTTTAGGTAGAGTGCAAGGTCAATAGGCAGCTGGTGGAGGCAAAATGTGGTCCATGCGGGACCACATGGGAGATCGAGGCGGTGGAGGCCGCGGGGGTCCAAGTGTGCGGTGTCTATCCGCATTGACCATTGTGTAACTAACTTGACCGAGCGCACATGAGTGGGTTTTCCACATGAGGTAGAATGGGTCAACCAACATGAAGGGGGTTGGGCTAGCCGGACCAGTCCGCTCTAGTGGAAAACAGACCAACGACCCAATTGGTTAGGCCCAGTAAGCAAGGTCCATTGGGGTAGGGCTAATGGGATTGGCCGAGTCAGGTTGGGTTAGGCTAGTCCTAACTGGGTTGAGTGTGTGGATCTGGTGGGGTCAGACTCAAGCTGAACATTTTCACTAAAATGTCCATAAAATTCAAATAGAAGGTACGTTTGATGAGTCATCTATGGAGTTGTGACCCATGTTATAAGATGGAACTTTTGAGATACTATAATAGATTTTTTATAGAAGTTTGTATATGACCAATTATTTTGAGGAGTAGGTACTCCTAGGACAAGAACGCTACTAGTAGAATCATGTGGATGGTTATGATCATGAGACTGTGTGAATTGGTGACTATGTGATTTGGGGGTTGCATGAACTATCGACACTCCATGTGTTTTCAATGCTCTATGTTTTATCCGCACTCCAAGTGATATAAAACCTCTATGTTTTATCATCTCGCTGTGTGTCATCAACACTACATGTGTTATGGACACTTTGTGTGTTATTTAAGCTCTGTGTCTTATCGATACAGGGTTTTCAGGGGACAAAGTCTAATAATCCTTCTTTTCATTCTATAGACTTATACCTGTGTGAACTTACTATACATCTTGTATTTATTTGGGGAATACATCCTATGTTTACTTTGTGGTATAATTCTTGTGTTTACTTTTTGGTATACTTCTTGTATTTCACAGTGGTGTTCCTATTTTGTTTCAGGATGTCCTACTTAGTATTGTTTTACTCACCCTTGCACAGGATTTTCTTGCACATGTTGTGTATTGTGCAGACAACCAACACTTTTATAGAATCCTAATTGGACAAGGACTAGAAGGTTCTTATAGTGATTTGATAGATGAGGTGTGATCATGCTAATTCAAATAGTTTTCATAGACCTACCCATCAGGTAGGGTTTCTGCAGATGAGTTTGAGGAACATTTGAATTAACCTTTGCAGACTCTTTCTTTGGTTGCGCTTGTATTCTTGCCCTATTTACATTCCATTTTTTCTACTATCTTACACAATGGTTCATATCTTAGTGTATTTATGCCTTGTCTATATATTGTTATTACATTTTTGAATTTTGGGATTGGAGAACGGTGCGTGTGTACAGGTACATAGGTAAATGAATCCCATTTGAGGGATTTTCCTACATGGTTATAGTCACCAGCCCCCAGACTATCATAGGTGGGATTGGGGTAGTCATGGGATGGGCCCCTTTGGGATGGGTCATGATAGATTATCTAAAATATTTATACATGTTTCTGTTTCCTTGTTATTTTTGGGTGACATTGTTTCCATGGGTTTTTATGATTACACTTCTGTTCTTGTCACCATCCTGTAGTGATCAATATCTTTCATTAGGACTTATGGAAAGGCATATTGTGTGATATGTTAGGTTGACGCAGTTTGATTCATTATAAAATTTTATCAGAATTATTGGTTGTTTCATGGGTTCTTGGCATTGAGGAGGTAGGACCATTAGGACTCATTTTTTAATTACAGAAGAGATCATGTCCAACTCGCTTTCATATATGACCTCGACTTACCATGGGTGGTTAGGGATTTTTGTTTACAATTTTATCTTTATTTTGGGTTTATTCTAATGAAAATGGTCCATATACACTATTAGAAAATAGTTTTTTCTAAAATAAATGTTTTTAAGACCTTTAATTTGTGTTCTTCATGATTTTGTATTGATTCATAGATATATTCCTAAGCAAATTTAGTGTTATATCTTTTGTAAAATTGAAAATTCCTCAAAAAGGGTCTCTTAAAATTAGTGGAAAAGACCTACATGGATAACCCCATAGTCAAACACTCTAGTAAACTATACTATAGAGTAAATGGTAATCAATACTATTCAATCCCAACTTCATGTGGGTGGTGAAGACCACGAATAGATGGTTCATCAAGCAATAATGTTCCCCAAAAAATTCCCTAATATAATTAGGTGATATGGGAACCTAAGATTAAGAAAAGTGAAATGAGATAACAAAAAGGATTTTCCCTTTTTTAAGACTCAATAGGACTATATGGTGGGATTCACTACTTATATGCCTGAAGGAACATGAAAGAAATTGTGGGATTCCATTGTCCAATATAAATTACACAAGGACCCCACACGGACCATATTAAATATAAACTTCAATCAACAAGTATATCTCGAGATGTTTTGTGTAGTGAAGGCTAAGGGTTTGTGACCATGGATCAAGTAGACCATTCTGTTATAGAGTATGAAACATGTTTCACAGAGTTGGTTCATCTATTTCAAGAACCTCTCACTAATGACTACCTCATTTATATAGGGTTTCATATGGCTCTGAATATTAATATTTGATCAATTCATATTCTCATGTTCTTTTAGATTGCTACCAAGTTTGTTGAAAAATATTTTATGGGTGAAAGAGACATATTAAGGAAGAAAGTTCTTAGAGGGTATTTTGTTATAGTTTCTGGTACCAAATGTATTTTATATAGCCATAAATTTAAGTACATCAAGTTTGGTTAGTTTATGGAAGGATCAGTTAGTAGGGATTCCATGGGAAACCACTAGGTTTCTTACAACTTGTGTGGAGGACATGGCCGTACTATGACTAACTATATGAATTAATCTTGTTTTTTTCGTCATAATGTAAAGTCTAGTCACTTTAAGCATTTTTTTGGAAAACTATCCCAGGGTATTAGTACTGAATCCACACATACCAAAGGCTCCCAAGATTTATTTCGAACATAAAGGTATTGGATATCATTTTCATGAAAAAGGATATACTATGGTAGTGAATAAGTCTTAGGGAAGGGATGGGGTAAGATTCCTTTATACATTATAGTATGCATTAGAGGAATATAATTTGGGTCCAACCACGAGTAGATTTATGATGTTTATTTCATCCTCTATAGTATTGGATTTATTTGATACTTGTGTATGTCATTATTTTATATCTTATAAGTTAATCAATATTATGGTATTACTCTTTAATCTTGTTCATTTAAATGTGCATTATTTTTCTCCCATGGGAATTAGGAATGAACAATGTATTAAAATTTCTATGTTTAAAGTTATGATTTTCGACCACTAGGTTCTATTGGATTTCCAAGATTTTGATCTTGATATCTTTGAACTCATCATTGACATGGATTTAATTGTCTATTTTAAGTTTTAGTGTTATTTTTATCATCATTAATTTTATTTATCATCTGATAGGGTTACTGATATCCTTTAGGGTGAGTGTTATCCATTATTTGGAAGAGAAAGGACTATTATTACTGTAACACCCCGAACATCCACGATACGCTTCTCTTTCAATAATGCAATAGCTTGCATTGTACGCAAGTTCGAGCTTCTAACACACCACGACCAATCAAAGTAACAGTTATAAATAGGAATACCCAACTTTTGAAATTATATATATTTTATATTTCAAAATGGACTTCATTTATGGATTCAGAATATCGAGATTAGCCTATGTTGAATTTTTGGTATTTTTCTGAGAACTTCCAATTTTTTAGGAATAGTGAAAAATACATAAAAACAAATTTTTTTAATAAAAATAATTTATAACGATAAATTATATTATTTAGTGGTTATAAAGTGTAATTATAATATTTTTTTACAATTTTATCCAATGGTGGTCATTAGAATTAATTTCACATTGAAATTGGACATAAACGATTGTCAATCTTTTGATATATATTGTTTCTTAAAAACACGCTATTTGTTGTGACAGCGGGAATTAATTATAAAATTAATTAATACAACTTATATGTTTGGAATTTTTTAAAACAGACATCATTTTTGAATCCACAATATCAATTATAGCTTAGGATGAAATTTTGGCATCGTTCTGAAAAACTTCAATTTTTGATGAATAGTGAAACCACTAAGTGGTAGTTAAAAAACTGATTTTTCGTTTAAATGAAATATTACCACTTATGTGATTTGATTTTTGAAATTCCGACATACATGGTTGTCATTAAGAATTAAAATGTGGTTCAATGAGATTAAAATAATTATTTGGTGAATAGTAACTTTTAATTTTAATTAATCACGATTAAAGGTAATTAGTGAAATTTAAGGTAAAAATTATATTATAACAATATTAAATGACCTTTAAAATTTTCCTACCCTATTGGATGATTCATGGCCGACCGAGACAATCCATGGGTCAACTTGGGGACCCCATGGAGCCACTTTGGTAGGAAAATGACATAAATAACTTTTTATATAAAGTTAAAACAAAAATGTCACAAACAAGAGTTGTTTTACTAAAACAATTTTTAAATGGGGTTATACATGTCCTATTTTTGACTATAAATATTAATTGGAAAGATAAAAATATTTCCTACATCATGATAGTTTCTTTATAAATTTTAGACATTAAATAAATTAATGTGCTTATGACACGATAATGATGCAGTGATTACCTCATTAATTAACGATTTAAATAAAATGAAACTATAATGTAAAATCTAAAACTTACATGTGTCAAAAACCTATTTTATTAGTGGACTTAGAACCCATATCTCCTTACCCTTGAAATATATAAGTTTGGGAACTTTAGAATACGAAAAAGAATTTCATAATAAAGTAACATTTCAATCATTCCAAGAGTGCCCCTCCTCTCCTCTTATAAAAGGCCCCCACCTCAACCACCTTATTCACACATTAAAGCCTTTTGGCTCAGCAAACCTCTACCCAAATACTCTCTCAAATTTCCTCCCTTACTCCTAGAAGCCCAAGGTTTGGCAGAAGTCTTCCCAACGAAGCCTTTGGCTCAAATAAAAAAGAGTTAGCCGATTTTAAGGTAATGTCTTCTCTAATGTTGTTTTGTTTTATTTTGCTTCTCCAACCCCTTAAACTCGTTTTATTCCTTTCTTTTGTAACAAAAACAGTATCTAGAATATACTAGGTTGTTTTTATGATAATGATTTTGTTTAAACGTACACACACCTTCGTCTAATGGTTAAAGAACTTACTGTTTCTGTGGATGGCGAATTTCTACATCACGAAATGATGATTGTTCAACACTCATATAACACCTTAAAAGGTGGCCATTAATATGTCCCTATATTTATATATGATATATATTATGTTTATATTTTTCTTATGCTTCTGTATTTATCATTTATGTCATACATTTATGATTTCCATTATGGTTAAACACGATAATTTCATTTTAGGAAGTGCGGACTACCACCCCCTCAAAGTGATTTGAATCGTCAATGCCATATGTGGGATGTATAAAGGATGGAGTAAATGGTATTATACATTATATTATGCTGAAATTATATTATACCTTTATATAATTAAACTTCATTCCATTAAATACGAAATAGAAATGAAAGTAGCGTTCATGCGTACGTACGACTTACCGTCTCCATAAACGGTGCATTTCATTTCTTACCTCTAAATGTTATTTAATATTATAAATGAATGTATATACTAGATATATATGATGAATATGATATATAAATAATGAATATAATTATAGATACAATGGATATATTACCACATGAACAATGTATAATTATAAGAAGTTTATATTTGACTCAAGTACCAAAGATCGGCAAAACGACCGTTATTAACTTACATAATTACATAATGTTCATAACACGGTAATAAGTGATATAAAAGGAATAATGAACTTGAAAAAGGTTCTTAAGAAGGTAAATATTAAATCTAGTTTATTATTCATGAGGTTAAAGAGCGGTCGAGTCAAGTCTGACACGAGGTAAGGGAACTTCTTAACCCAATTTATTTTCTTTGGGTTAATCTCCTACTTTCAAATTATGTCATGATATTATTATATCCTATCTTGTATTTGTAATTTCATTATGTGTACTTATAGTGAATACACATAATATATCTATTTTATTTAAAAAATGATTTTTGTAAGGTACTTTGTCTCAATCTCCATTCATTGAGGCATATTTTGTTTTATACACAAATTTCTTTTATACGGTGTATAAACCCCTTTGACTTTTACGTTTATTCAAAAGAAATCTTTTTTATACGAAGCTTTTTACTAAATGACAAAAAAGAATGTTTTATTATCGTACGTATGTGGTGACAATGACTTCTCCACCACCGTAACCATTATTTGAGTTTCGGCTTCCTCTACAAGCCATAACTTTTTTTAAATGAAAAATAAATACCATGTTTAAATTTTCTTTTATTTTGGTATTGAAAATGGATTTGATAAGGTTTTTATTATATCAAAGTGTTGTATTGATATCTTTTGATTGAAATTTGGATATGTTATGTTTCATTTATGCATGTTTTATGTGATACGGTTATGTTATGGTTTATGATATGTTTAAACCTGTTCATATGAGGAATGCATTGGACTTAATAAATGACGGGTGGAGCCCTCTATAGCTTCTCGATGCATCGGTAGGTCTCATGAGGCAAACTAGTGTCTTGGAACGAGGCTTTTACAAAATCTTATTTGTGGTCTTGGCATGAGGCCTTGACTACGTGGTTATGATAGTCTGGCATTATGCATTCCATCATTATGAAAGTGGTTATTGATATTTCATGTGATTATTTGACTAGTAGAATATCGATGTGAGTAAATAAATGGAATTATTTCATTTTACTTTTTCCATATTATTCTAAAGGTCAAGTTTAAAAGGCTTTTGTTTTAGTTATACATAGCCTTAAATGTTAATGTTTATTTATGAAAGCTTACACTATATTTTTATCCTTACTGAGCATCTGAGCTCACCCCATTCAATGTTTTAATATTTTCCAGGATGTGAATATGTTTTTTATGAATGACCTGCAGGGATAGTCAAAAAAGGATATGCGTGTGGACTATGGAGACTTTGTTATTGTAGTTTTTCACTTTATGATGTAATGTAACATTTATGAATGTATCTAGTGTTTCGAAGGCTAATAAACTAATCGGTCTTTCGAGACTTGATCTTTTGTGATCATGCTAATGTTAGGAAATAACGCACCGACTCTGGGTAACTGGGGTCGGGGGGTTACAGTTGGTATCAGAGGCAGTTCAGTACTAACCTTGGAAGCTAGATTTAGATCATCTCTGATTAGAGCACATAGCCCAAAGATAGACTTTGAGGATTAGTATAGAAGAACTTTTTAGAATTTTGGTACTATAGAGATTTTGTGAGTTTTCCGAGCAATACATCCCTATCTGGATACGAGCAGGTAGAGGTGACTCTAGCACAGATGTAACTAAGGGTAAAACCAAAAAACACCACTTCAGCTAGACTCGAACAGGAACTGGTGCATGACAACAGGCCTTGCTCCACTCTTGGTTATGACACTCCCGGGGGATATGCTTAGGATAATTCTCATTTTCATTACAAACCACTATGAAGGGTTATGAGTAAATACTTACTCAATGAAAACATTTTTATGATTATGGATTATATCCATAAATAGTTCAATTTATGTTAAGTATTTTAAAAATATGGAATTATGTATTACGATTCATAAACTAATCTAGTTTATGCCATTGTTTAGAAATGGCGCCTAGTGGAAGGAATTGAAACAGTATCAATGCACGCACTCCGTGTAGGGATTTCCCTTCTACTGAAGATAATTATTGTGGATCTGGAGATACAACTAGTGCTGATCAACTTATTACCATACTGGGACAACTCACTCAGGTTATGAATAATAAACTTACTCGTATGGATCACCCTGATCCGGAACGTGGAGGATCAATGTTAGACCGCTTTATGAGGAAACAACCACCAAAATTTAATTGGGGTACAAATCCATTAGTAGCTGAGAAATGGATAAACTCCTTAGATATAATATTCCACGCCTTGGGGAGTAGAGAAAGGGAGAAGGTTGTCATGGCAGTCTACCGCCTCACTGGAGATGCCGATCAATGGTGGTCGCTGATTCAAAATACAAAAGAAGATGAAGAAGTATCAAGTATGGAATGGAGAGAGTTCAAAGATATTTTCTTAGAAAAATACATTCCTCGTGACCATCGAGCAGATATGGAAAGGCAATTCCTGAGTCTGAGACAAAAGGAGGATGAGAATGTCGCAAAGTATGAGGCCAACTTTACAAGGTTAGCGCGGTATGCTGCAGATTATATACGTAACCGAAGGAGTAATATTGATTGTTTCTTTGATGGGTTAAAACCATTTCTCCGTCGAGCTTTAGTATCACAATCCTTCTCATCGTATGAAGATATTGTCTCCTGTGCTATCAATACAAAAAAGGAATTCTCTAAGTCTTTTGAAAACAAAGTAAAGCAAGAGAAGAAGAGAACGGTGGAACAGGAGATAGATAAAGGGAAAAAGGGAAAGAAGGATTTTCCATTATGTGATAATTGTGGGAAGAATCACCCCGGTTCTTGCCTAAGAGGAATGGGAGTTTGTTATAAATGTGGAGAAAAAGGTCACCAGGCTCATGATTGCAAGGGAAAGAAAGAGGCTATCAATGTTGAATGCTACAATTGTAGGGAAATGGGGCATTATGCAAATGAATGTCCTAAGAATCAGGGAAACTTACCTCAGAATAGGCCAAGGGATCAAGGAAAATCTTATGCTGTTACTACAATTGAAGTAGAATAATTAATGTATTGGTGCTTTTGGACTCAAGAACTAGATTATGGTTATAAGAATAATGTGATATATATAAGGATTGTACTCTATTACTTGTTGTTTTCATTATGGTTTTAATATGATGAAGGTAATCATATTTTCAGTATGTGACAATAAAGGAAACCTTACTTTGTTTTGGGGAATCTAATTTTGCAATTGATTTTGGAATTTAAGGACATTTTAGAGAAAGTATGGACTGAGATATTTTGGATAACTATAAAGGTTGGGATGGATTAAGTTGAACTTTGAATAATATTGTTTAACGTTAACACATTTCTGAAGATTATTTTTGGAATATTATAATACTATATTTTTAGGAAAAGGACAACCTACAGGGAGGGGCATAACCCGTCACATCAGACAAAGTTGTAGGAATCAAACCCACAACCATAGTGCGACAGGACTTTATTACCTACCACTAGCCTACAAGAAGTCCCTTGTTATTACATAATATTTTTCCTAATATAAATGGTATTTGTTAATACATTGAACCTTGTACTATTAGGATAAAATTAATATGTTTGAGTTCCGTTATCATTTTGAGTGAAAGATGAGTTTGTGGTAGAAAATAGTTATAGGTTGAAGCTCTACTTGTCAAGCATATATAAATATATACCTATCTCTTATTATATGAATAAATTAATTCTTAAACTTTATTAAAGTGATATTAAAACAAAAAAATGTGTTATCCTAATAACTTATGTCTTGTTGAACTGATAATATTTTAAATCAACATAGATTGAAGGCTTTGAGGCCCTCAATTTTACACTTGTTTGTGATTGATGACCTCAATCACTCCCTACAAATATTTACGTTTTTACTCCAATTATATGTTTCTAATTTCCACCAATGTTCTCTTTATCGAGATCATAATTTGGTGGTGACTTTTTTATTTCCATTTCCCTCTTATTAAGGCTAAATTTTATTAGCCTTATTTCCGATGTGGGTTTTCCACAATGGTATTTTATTTTTTCAACCTTTTATTTTCAATGAAAATTTTCAAATTGCGAGGAAACAATTTATTGAAGGAGGGGAGAATGTAACACCCCAAACATCCACGATACGCTTCTCTTTCAATAATGCAATAGCTTGCATTGTACGCAAGTTCGAGATTCTAACACACCGTGACCAATCAAAGTAACAGTTATGAATAGGAATACCCACTTTTTGAAATTATATATATTTTATATTTCAAAATGGACTTCATTTATGGATTCAGAATATCGAAATTATCCTATGTTGAATTTTTGGTATTTTTATGAGAACTTCCAATTTTTTTTGAATAGTGAAAAATACTTAAAAACAACTTTTTTAATCAAAATAATTTATAATGATAAATTATACTATTGAGTGGTTATAAAGTGTAATTAGAATATATTTTTACCATTTTATCCAATGGTGGTCATTAGAATTAATTTCACTTTGAAATTGGACATAAATGATTGTCAATCTTTTGATATATATTGTTTCTTAAAAACACGCTATTTGTTGTGAAAACGGGAATTAATTATAAAATTAATTAATACAACTTATATGTTTGTAATTTTGTAAAATAGATATCATTTTTGAATTCATAATATCAATTATATCTTAGGGTGAAATTTTGGCATTGTTCTCAAAAACATCAATTTTTGATGAATAGTGAAACCACTAAGTGGTAGTTAAAAAACTGATTTTTCATTTAAATGAAATATTACCACTTCGGTGATTTGATTTTCAAAAATCTGACATACATGGTTTTCATTAGGAAGTAAAATGTGGTTCAATTAGATTAAGATAATTTTTTGGTGAATAGTAACTTTTATGTTTAATTAATCGCAATTAAAGGTAATTAGTGAAATTTAAGGTAAAAATGATATTATAACAATATCAAATGACCTTTACACTTATCCTACCACTATTGGATGAGTCATGGCAGACCAAGACAATCCATTGGTCAACTTGGGGACCCCATGGAGCCACTTTGGTAGGAAAATGACATAAA
This sequence comes from Viscum album, assembly GCA_963277665.1. Classification (NCBI taxonomy): domain Eukaryota; kingdom Viridiplantae; phylum Streptophyta; class Magnoliopsida; order Santalales; family Viscaceae; genus Viscum; species Viscum album. Next base: position 1,768,615,086 of record OY728141.1, on the reverse strand, counting down.
TAACTTTTTATTTAAAGTTAAAACAAAAATGTCACAAACATGAGTTGTTTTACTAAAACAATTTTTAAATGGGGTTATACAAGTCATATTTTTGACTATAAATATTAATTGGAAATCTAAAAATATTTCCTACATCATGATATTTGTTTTTAAAATTTTTAGACATTAGATAAATTAAAGTGTTTATGACACGTTAATGATGCAGCGATTACCTCATTAATTAACGATTTAAATAAAATGAAAAGATAATGTAAAATCTAAGACATAAACTTGTCAAACACCTATGGGATGAGTAGATTGCGAACCCTTATCTCCTTACCCTTGAAATATATTAGTGTGGGACCTTTATAATCCGAAAAAAACATTTCAAAATAAAGTAACATTTCAATCTTTCCAAGAGTGCCCCTCCTCTCCTCTTATAAAAGGCCCCCACCTCTACCACCTTATTCACACATTAAAGCATTTTGGCTCAGAAAACCTCTTCCAAAATACTTTATAAACTTCCCTCCCTTACTCCTAGAAGCTTCAATTTTGGCAGAAGTCTTCCCAAGGAAGCTTTTGGCTCAAATCAAAAAGAGTTACCCGATTTTAAGGTAATGTCTTTTCTAATGTCGTTTTGTTTTATTTTGATTCTCCAACCACTTAAAATATTTTTATTGCATTATTTTGTAACAAAACCATTATATAAAATATACTAGTATTTTTTTTCATAAGGATTTGGTTTAAACTTACACACACCTTCATCTAATTGGTTAAAGAACATACTCTTTCTGTGGATGGAGAATTTTTGCCTCACGAAATGATGATTGTTCAACACTCATATAACACCTTAAAAGGTGGACATTAAGATTGTTTCGGTGCGGATGTGCGTCGGGTTACGCTATTCCGCCAGGACGCGTTCGCGCGTGCACCCGTCGACCCGAGGGGATGGGCGCGCGGCTTGTGGCCCCGCAGTCCCGCTTTCCAAGGGCGGGCGGCATTCATCCCTTATTCAGGGGCGTCTGCTCCTTGATCGAAACCGGGATGATGGAACGTCGGCTCCTCCTTCCGTGGACGTCTCCTCGGAACTCGTCGCCTAATCCGGGTCTCCCTCATAGATTTAAGAATGTTCGTGAATCTCGTTCCCGGCGCCATGTCTCCATGGACACCGGTTAATTACGCTGCTTCTGCCCGGACGCTCCAAGGAGTCTGGTCGGGGAAGCAACCTGCGGTGAGGAGACCAGGTGGCTCCGGGTGTCGGGGGCATGTCTTAACACTGCGCCTTTGCATGTCTGCCTTCCGTCCCTAATAGGGCTTCTCGAAGGCGTGATGGCCTGAGGCATCCCGCATTGGGTGCGCGGAACTGTGTTACCTGAGGTTTTCCTCAGCGTCCCATGTTTAACATGGGGTATGCCACGAGTTTAACGTCCAGTGGGGACGGCATCGGACTGATCAACACGAGGAGTGGATCAGATGACAGAACCCCTTGCGGGGAACCTCCGACGCTGGGGCCAGCACATGGGCGGCTTCTCAAGTGAAGTGGAGTGGAATGAAATGGCATGACCCCACCGGGATGTGCCGGCCCGGGTAAAGATCAGGGTGGATGATGGAGTGAAGAGCTTGGACCCCGTAGGGGCTTTCTACGTACCGTGCGTTAGCGCGGATCAAAGTCAGCGTAGTTCGGATATACAGTTTAACGTCATGCTGGACGTCGGCAAGCCGACTCACAAAGAGGTCGAGGCCGCCGGGCGGAGGATTGAACCGAACCACCTCGCACAGAGGGGGATGGAACGGCCGGGTGGATCACAGTTTTACGTCATGCTGGACGTTGGCAAGCCGACTCACGAAGAGATCGAGGCAGTGGGGAAGCACAATGGAGATACACACGTGCAGTCCCCCACAGAGGCGGATTCATAGGTGAATCAACTCAAGTGTGAACCCGGGAGGGATCCACTGATGGACGAACCGACGTAAATATGACCAGGATGACCAGGTGGTGGGCTTGAACCTCGGAGAGGCTTCCTACGTACCCTGTTTAGAAGACAGGGATCAAAGTCCACGTAGTTCGTTCTGTTTGTAATGCTCTACCCCCGTGGGCGAAGGCCACTCCAATCCCGACATCCCTGCAGAGACGAGCGGGTGGGGGCCACATCCAAACCGGGAGGACCCTGCGTGCGAGGCACGAGATCGGGTGAAGCAGACGGTTTAACGTCTTGCCGGACGAAGTACAGCTTAACGTCGTGTGTTGAGGACGAAGCGGACGGTTTAACGTCTCGCCGGACGAAGTACAGATTAACGTCGTGTGTTGAGGACGAAGCGGACGGCTTAACGTCTTGTCGGACGAAGTACAGTTTAACGTCGTGTGTTGAGGAAGAAGATGCTTGGAAGTTTAACGTCTTGCAGCGTGGACGATGTGCAGTTTAACGTCGTGCAGGACGTATGCAGTTTAACGTCGTGCAGGACGTATGCAGTTTAACGTCGTGCAGGACGTTGAAGCCGCCGATAGGTCTGTGTCACTTTGCGCAAGCCTAAGGGGGCCGCACGGGAAGACGACGCACGGTGCGGGCACCCGGGATGAGGGTCATCGGGCGTCACGCAGGCGGGTACCCAAAGGGGGTCAAAGGGGGCGACCCTGACGGTTTGCGCGCAAAAGAGGAGCTTTGCGCGCAATACCGCGGGTCGGCGCGCAAATGGGCGGGCTGGCGCGCAATTGGGCCAGCACTTTGCGCCCGAATGATAGAGATTGCGCGCACTGGGCTTCGGATAGCGCACGGGGGAAACGGATCATTCTTTAATGAATGGCCACTTTGAAAATGGGGGGTGCGCGCAATCGGGCTGGATTGCGCGCACCCGGGGGCAATTGCGCGCAAGAGGCTTCTTTTGCGCGCAAATGCCTTTGAGTGACGGGTTATTCAAAGGAAAGGAGCCAAAGGGATTCCGCGCGAAGGAGAAACCCGAGGCTTTTTTGCGCGAAAGAAAAGAGGTTACCTGAAGATCGGCATTGCGCACGGAAGGGGTTGGATTGCGCACACGAGAGACCTTTCGAATTCTGGCAACCTTCAAAATGTCGGGGGTCGCCTTCTATTTATAGGCAACCCTGGGTGCGGAATCCGGTTCGCGGGCGCGAAATTCTCTTCGCGGGCGCGGAATCGGGCCCGGCGCGTAAGGGAGTCGCGCGGGCCACGGGCGCGCAAAATTGCGTGCCGGTCCAGCGCATTGCGCGCATCCCGGGAGGTTTGCGCGCGGCTCATCAACTTTGCGCGCGGTTCTCCAAAATTCCGCGCAAGGCCTCCGGGCCCTCCGAAACATGCCTCCGACTCCAAATATGACCTCGTTTTCCGCATCCGGAGCTTTGTTTGGGAACAACGGACTTTTCCGGCGTCTACAAAAGCCCCCCCTCGGAATCTGATCGGCGAGAGGTCGCAACGATCGGGTTCCGAGGGAGACGCCGGAATGCCGAAGTCCTGGGTGGCGCGGGACTGTGGCGCGCAAAAAAGGGGGTCGGGCGTGAAATTTGCGGCCGCGCAAAGCGCTTTCCGCGCAGCGCGGACTCCCGGCTCTGCCTATAAATAGGGGCCCTGGGTCCCCCGCACCGTACACTGGCCTTCCGCGCGATAAGCATTCGAGCTCTCGTGCGCGAAATTGCCTTTTCCGGCGCGGAATTCGCCCGCTCGTCGCGCAAACCTGTCCGGAATTCGGCCTGCTTTTGCGCGAACACCCGGGGTTTTACGCGACGGACTTCCCGATTGCACGCCGTCCACTAGGATTGCGCGCCAACTCTCAAACTTCTCTACCAGCCTCGTCCGATCCCGCACGCCTCATCCCTTTACCCGCACGACTCCCGGAGCTTTTGAGATGGCTGCGAATCAAGGAAATGAGGGGAATGCCGCTACTCGCAGAGCTGAGATGGCGACGAACGAGGAGGTCTACGGAGCCAAGGAGATTGTTTCCAACAATCAATCCTTGTTCGACTTGCTGACGCCGGCCCAGAAGACACATCCACTGTCGGACAACCTGCCGCTCTGGAACTTCGGCATCCTAGATGAGGTTCCGGTGCCAGGGTTCGAGGTTGATGCGCCACGGACCTGGGTGACTCGGGAGGACGAGCTTCCCCGCTATAACATCACCAACAATGGGCATCCTTCCAGGGAGACCAGGCACTTAGATGTCTATGTCCTGAACCCGAGGACGCGAACCATCATCGGAAGTGATCCTACTGCGGAGAACTCTCCAGCCCTCTACTCAAGCATATATCACCAGAGTGTCACCGACGACACCAAGGGCTGGCTGAAGGACTGGGACTTGCGATCTGGGGGCAATTTCACCAGTGAGTGGGCCTGGGCGTTCTGGGTACGTCACACCTGCGATCACTTCGCGGAGGAGCTGCGGTACATCGGCCTGTTTGAGGCGGTGTGGATGTCGCAGTTCCACTTCTACCAGCAGTCCGAGCTCGGGCCGGAGCTGTTCACCTGCTCGTCCCCGGATACCAACACCTTCCATCTTCACCATGGGGAGGTCGGCATCGGTCTCTGGGACATCCACTGCATCGGAGGTATCCCGCTGGAGGGTTACCATTACGATGAGTTCCTGCCTCCGAAGAACACCTGGGAAGACAGGTCACAGACTCCCATTCTGACCTGGCATCTGCTTGACCTGGCTACGCAGCGGCTCGGGATCAAGGACTTCCAGAAGGACATGGCCTATAACGAGTGGTTCGGCCAGTTCTTGGAGCATGACCCAGCGGTCAAGATGCCAGGAAGGGGGAAGCGGTGCCCGACCGCCGCTCAGAGGAGCCGAAACGGGTCGTACTGGCGGGTCCTGGAGACGGGCGACTACCGCTCATGGGGGTACCGCGTCATCGAGGCCCGGGACCCAAATGTCCAGTACGCGGCGTTCCTGGCCGCCTTTCTGAGTGGGTGGCTCCTGCCAGTGCGGGACGCGAGAATGGGCGTTCTCCCGGCGACACTGGCGATGGCGGGCGCTATGGCCGCCAATAAAAGATACAAACTCGGGGTCCCAGTGTTGGCTAAGCTGTACGCCATCCTAGGACGCATCTCACGAGGGGGGTCGCCACGAAGGATCTGTGGGCCCTTCCAATTCTTCCACGGCTGGGTGGCTGCTCACCTTGGTGGGTACACGTTTCCGAACGCCATCATTCCTCCGGGCAACGGCCTGCGACCCTCCCTGCTGAACATTGCGGGGGTCGCTCCGATGACCCTAAGTGAGGAGGGCGTGAGGATTCGGATTGGAAATCATGCCAATTTCAACTTCAGCCCGTTCCCCACTCCCGTTGGCCAAATGATCGACAACGGGCAGGGTCCGCTGGAGCATCACGAGTACTTCCTGAACATGCGGGGCGGGGTGCTCGTGGCTCGGGTCGACGGGAAGGTGATCTACGAGCCCTACGTGCCAACCCGGTTCGCCAGGCAGTTCGGGTGCCTTCAACGGATGCCGAAGAGGGTATTCACTGCTGTCCGGGTGGAGACAAACCCTGGCGTCCTTCGCCAGATGTGGCTGATGTTCGTCGCCTTTGGCTCTGGCGATGTCATCACTCTCCCTCCTACCGGGGTCGACGCAGGCTTGGCAACCGAGTACGCCGAACACTGGGCCATCGCGTACCCCGAGGGGCTTTTACGGAAGCCAGTTTGGCGGCTCGAAGTCACCCGTGCGGAGACCGGGCGTCAAGGAAGGAGGCGAGGCGCCACCACACGGGGGAGAACGGAGGCGCGCCAAGCAGCGGAGCCGGCGCGGGCAGGGACTTCGGCGGCGGGCACATCGCAAGCTGCCACCACGACTTCAGCGCCCGGAGAGGGGGCACATGCGGCGGTCGGGGAGCGGCCCGGGAAGCAGGTAAGGCGTCTGCTCGAACCCTCCCATGATGCAGTCTTCCCGGCGCTGTGGTCGGCCTGGATGACCCTGCGGCAGTCACTGGGGACCGACGCCATCTGGCGAAAGATACTTAGAGAAGGAATCCATCTGCCAGAGGTCGGGCGCCTCCATATCGCCAACAGGGTGGACTTCAACCGGCAGTATGCGTATCTGACGGCCATGGACGAGTACGCGCGCCAACGTGGTCAGCGTGCGGAGCCATCCCTTCTGGTGAAGGTGATGCTCGGTCTAGAACCCACTCCAGAACAGATGCCGCCGGCGTAAGATGACAGTAGCAACGACTCCGAGGAAGAGGAGGAGATGGGGGAGGATGAAGGCTCCGAAGGAAGATCCCATCAGGGGAGCCCGCGGGAGAGCGGCGAGGTGGCCGGCTCGGACAATGTTGATGTCACTGAGCTCCTCGAGGTCCGCTTCTATCCCTACTCAACCTGCTTCATCCATTCTCTTATGCAGCTTCTAACCCATTTCTCCATCTTTCTCAGGAGCACACGGATGTTGGTCAGGCGTCCTCAGCGGGAGCAGGAGAGGCGCCAGCAGGACAAGGCGGGGGCCATGCACCCATTATCGAATTGACAAGCGCGGAAGGGTCTCCTACTGCAACTGTTCCTGCGGCGGCCGGGATAGCGGAAGATGACGCTCTGAACTCCCATATGTCTCCTTACTTTACTGCTGGTGCTTGCCGTTGACGATCCGTGACTAACCACGGCATGCCCTGCGCAGTGATCTCAACGCTGGAGGCTCGTCGGGTTGCCGAACCCGGGCCATCCACGAGTGGACCGGTGGCAGACATGCCGCCTGCTCCGGAACAGACTTCCCACACCGAGCCGGCCCCACCAACTGCTGATCAAGGGGCTACGGACGTCGGCGGTGCTGACATCAGAGAGAGGTCGGGGGCTGACGAGGGTGTCAACGTTGCTGGGGAGAGAGAAGAAGGTCGCCCAGATGTTGGGTAACCTATCCCCCATGAGGAAATCCCAGGGGCGGACCCTGCAGCAGACCTGCTGGCTGCCTTCCCTGCCTACCGGCCTGCCGACCCCGAGGAGATGGACGACTCGGACGCGGAGGCGGTCGAGGAGAGCCGGATAGCGCGCCGAAGGGGGTGGAAGTGCATCCAGCGCTTCCTCAAGCGAGACCCATCGGAGTGGCTGGGGCGCATGGGGTCACTCCAAACCTGGCTGCGCTTCCTGTGTGCCGGGGGAGCTGATGCTCAACGCCTCCATCTGACGGTCCGTGATTTCATGGCCGAAAAGATGCGCGAGAGCCGCCGGCGTGCCGACTTCGCACAATGTCGGGACATGTCGGAGAGCACGCGGGCGCTCCTCGTGGCGGAGCAGGAAGTCCGGCGTCTCGAAGGGCAGATGGAAGAGAAGGAGGCCTTCGTCGCAACGTGCACCGAGCTTGTGGAGCAACTAGCAGCCCAGCTGGTTGATGCCCAGGTACAGCTGACGGAGGCGGGCCAACATATGGTCACAATTCAAGTCGAGCGGGAGCGTGCACATTCCAGAATCGACGAACTGCGTGCTGCGACCGTCGACGAGGAGAGGGCACACAGAGAGCGAGAAGCAGCTCTGGAGGCCGCCAGCCAAAGGGTAGCGGCGTTAGAAAGACTTATCCAGCACGCTAATCCCTAAGGGATTTGTTTTTTCCACTCCCAGAACATTTGCTTCCGCTACTCAATATTTCGATCCATTTGTATGAATCACCATATTTATCTGCATCTTTTGGCTTAACATGCTCGACCACAATTCATTGTCTTGCGGGAGCGTTAACCAAGCTTCAGGCATCCGCAATCGGGCCTGGATTTCTAGAGAAAAGAGGGAGGTCATTCCTAGGAAAGGAGACCTCAAGCCTAATCAATGTATCATCCCCCCAACTTGTTCCGACACACGAGCGGGAAAATGCAAGGGGTGTTGAGATTTTATCCGAACATAGGGAAATGAGAAAGGGTGAATCGCGCGTCCCGAATTCAGAAATCCACAACGGTTGGCCTTCCAGGAAATGCCCAAGACGGCAAGCGGACAATGGATCAATCGACCATACTACTGCGATAGAAGGACCGAAGGTCATCATCCATATTGCAGGAGGCGGATCACATGTCATCATCAATGTCGCTTTGGGGGTTCCTTCAGGCATAAGGGTGGAAATCCAGATCAACAGGGCATGCGAAGCGTGGGGCGAAGTGACGATTTCTTCGGATAGAATCCAACGCTCTCAGAATTGCGCCACCGTGGGGAAAGTGTATTAGGCGGATGCACTAATCTGGCCGTGAATCACCCCAATTCTCAGATAGAACCTCTTTGACGAGGAAACTGTCGCTTCCCATCATTGCGATGGGGCATCCCGAGCTGAATCAGGGAGAATATCACAACTGCACCACTCTACCCGAAGTCAGGCCAGACGGCCGGCGACGAGGAGGGGCGGGACTTAGCGATACCTGAGGCTGGACCCGAGTCTAAATGCCCGGGCGTTCCTACGTACTCCATCAGGCTGGAGATCAAGCCATACGTAGTTATGCGAGTGCAGTTTAACGTCATGCAGGACGCAGAACCCCGTTTGAGGGGATCTTAGTTTAGGGTCGTAGAGCTCGGACCATAGGGGTAGATCTTAGTTTAAGGTCTTAGAGCTCGGACCATAAGGGTAGATCTTAGTTTAAGGTCTTAGAGCACAGACCATAAGAACCTCAAAGTACGCCGCATCGTGGTCCTATCCCCTGGATATGCGAAGATGCACTGAGGGATAGTGTCAAGAGTGTCGAGATTTCGCCTGGTCAGAATGGGAGGTGGAAAATGTGATGTGAATCATGCGGCCATTCACTCGAGGACTGGGGGCACCGACGTAACGATATGGGAGTACTTCCGACCGTGGCGGAAAAGCAGCATCAGTATCGCACTAACCGTTGATGGAATGAGGCAGCAAACGAGCATCGACCGCTCAATCGCAGGATTCATATCGATTTGCTGCTCGAGGCCATTGGGGGCACCAGCCCGAGTCGGTGGGAGAGCACTGAGGCATTGTGTCCAAACCGTTCACGGGGGCTCCACCCAGGGCGTAGGTGATGGGTCCGAATGAAAGGGAGCACGAAGCCTGAAAATGGAAGGAACCTGACCAAGCTGAACCTGACCCTCCTGGCAATAAACCAGAGTACTCTTGACACCAGTGGACCACTGCAAGGGGTCGAGGGACACGCCTTGAGGGTGGCCTGAAGGCGGCGGATTCCCCATATAAGGGGGGAATCTTTGAGAGGTGGGGGGCTGGACCCGAAGTTTCAAACATCCGGGCGTTCCTACGTATCCCATGAGGATGGGAATCAAGCCACACGTAGTTCTTGAAGCGCGGCGCAACACAATCGGGCACCAGCGCGGGGAAGGGTGCGGGTCTGACCCTCGCACACAGAAGAAGCGGTATTTGATATTTCTTGTTTGTCCTTAAAGATGGATGGTTTTTCTTTGTGCAGTGACATGCCTGTGATTAAGGAATCCCTGGCGTCACCACAATAATCAAGCTATGAAAGGCATTGATGAATGGTGTGGTTATTAACCAGCACCCAACGTGAGTGTCCCCTGAGGCGAACATCACGATGCAGTGCCATTTCTCGTCGGGCGGCCAAGACGATCACAGTTTACGGTCGTGTGGTAGGACCAGACAACACAGTTTAAGGTCGTGTGGTTCGGACCATGGAGGAATCCGCTTATCGCGATACAGCGGACTCAGCGGAGGTGGGAACATACCCAGCCCTGCGGTCACGCACGATTCCAGGAGAAGGATCCTGGGATAGGGGCCTGCGTATGTCCATCACCCGAGGGGCAGAGATGCTAGCCTCCAGATATACTGGGCCCAAAACGCGATTGTTCGGGCGACTCCTTCCTCCTTATGGGGACGAGGGTCCAGCTATACACGGCCCTTAGGGAGGACATCAGTATATATCCTTGGTGCTCAGATCGTGGGAGCCTCGACAGACACCATTACCCTGGTTGGCCTGCCTAACGTGTAAAGGTGTACTGAAGGTCAGTATGAAGAGAGTGTCGAGATTCCACTACAACGCACAAAGGCGGAGTGTGATGAGGACCGTGCAACCATTGTTCGGAGCCTAAAAGAGCCGACATGGCGATCAAGGATGTCGCTGACCATATTCGCAACACAACATCCGATCGCATCAGCCTAGAACTGGGCAAGAAAACGAGCATCAACCGCTCAATCGCAGGATTCATATCGATTTGCGGCCCAGGACCCGCCGGTAAATCGACCCGGAGCGGTAGGAGAGCACTGAGGCATCGTACCCAAATCGCTAACGAGGATCCCTTTGAGTGAAGGCTCGAACAAGAGGAAGCGCGCGGCCCGACAAGCAACACGGGACTTGCCGGGATTGCATCCGACACTACGGGTCATAGACCAAAGTACCCAAGACATGTTAAAAGATCACCGGAAAGGGTAGGAGGACTCACCCTGAGAGCAACCAAAAGACGGTAGATCCCCGTGATCAACCAAGAGACGGGGCTGGACCTGAGACACAAGCGTCCAGGCGGTCCTACGTATCCCATAAGGATGGGAATCAAGCCGCACGTAGTTCTTGAAGTGCAGTTTAACGTCATGCAGGACGAAAAGAGAGAAAAAGGGGGGAGCAGAAGGCATCCCCAAACTTGGGGGGCGTACAGCGTGGAGAGCAAACTGACGTGAATGAGGGCATAGCCCCACGTTCACACCATACGCCACATACCCAGAGACAACTGGGCCAAGGGCCCGAGAAGGGATGGAAATTCCCGAAGGATGGGGCTGGGCCTGAAACATGAATGTTCAGGCGGTCCTACGTATCCCATAAGGATGGGAAACAAGCCGCACGTAGTTCTTGAGAGGCAGTTTAACGTCATGCAGGACGAATGCTGAATAGTTTAATGTCTTGTAGCTCGGACGTCGTACAGTTTAACGTCGTGTTGGACGAATGCTAAACAGTTTAACGTCTTGTAGCTTGGACGAGGTAGAGTTTAACGTCATGTTGGACGAAACACTAGGCAGTTTAACGTCTTGCAGCGCGGACGATATGCTAGGCAGTTTAACGTCGTGCAGCTTGGACGTCGTACAGTTTAACGTCGTGTTGGACGAATGCTAAACAGTTTAACGTCTTGTAGCTTGGACGAGGTACAGTTTAACGTCATGTTGGACGAAACACTTGGCAGTTTAACGTCTTGCAGCGTGGACGATATGCTAGGCAGTTTAACGTCGTGCAGCTTGGACGTAGTACACTCAGACAAAGTACTGCTTGAGGAACCTAGCGTTGGTGGGAGGAGTGACACGCTCACCATCCATAGTCGCTAGGGAGTACGCGCCATTGAGATAAACTTTGTGTACGACAAGAGGTCCCTCCCACATGGGCTCCAACTTGGGTGGATTCCTACCGGGGATCATTGGCGCTCTTAGGGCTAGCACTAGGTCACCCTGCAGGAAGGAGTGGAGGCGAACCTTCTTATTGAAAGCTCGAGCCATTCTGCTTTGATGCCTCTCCAAGTTGTGCAAGGTGCGAAGTCTATTCTCATCCAGTGCTTCCAACTCGACTAGACGGGCTTCAGCAGCTCTGTCCGGCGCTTGCGGGTCGTAGACCGCAGTGCGCAATGACGGTAACTGGATCTCGATGGGCAGGACGACCTCAGCTCCATACACCAGGGAATAAGGGGTCATCTGGGTGGAATTGTGAGTCGTCGTCCGATAAGCCCAGAGGGTGTTGGGGAGCTTGTCCGGCCAACTCTTCTTGTTCTGACCAACCATTTTTTGCAGAATGTTAGAGAGGGTTTTGTTAAACGCCTCGATCTGTCCATTCTCTTGCGCATGATAGCGAGATTTATGGTTCGAGCGAATGTTGTACTTGGCGTACAACTTCTTCAACTCGGCTACTCGGAAATTGGCTCCGTTATCCGTGAGGATAGCGTGAGGCACCCCAAATCGATGAATGATGTTGGAGGTCACGAAGTCAGCGATCGAACAGGATTTGACCTCTCTGAGTGGAATCGCCTCTGCCCATTTGGAGAAGAAGTCTGTGGTGGTCAGAATGAACCGGCACTGGCAAGCCGTCGCCGGCGGGTAAGGTCCCACAACGTCCATCCCCCAGACTGCAAAGGGCCAAGAATACCTGGTGGTATGGAGAGGCTCCGGCGGCCGATGCACAAAGTTCGCATGAACCTGGCACGCATGGCACCTCCTGGCATACTCGATGCAGTCATGGATCATGGAGGGCCAGTAGTATCCCAACCTCCGAATCTGGTGGGACAGCTTCGGCCCAGTCTGATGGGCACCGCATGAACCAGCATGAACCTCTTGCATGACTCGTGGGATCTCAACTCCCTGAAGGCAACGGAGGAGAACACCATCAAATCCGCGTCTATAGAGGATCTGCTCCAGGTCGGGACTGCTCTGGAGGACAAACTGCGATTCGCGGCGTCGAACTCGCTCGCGTTCGGCCCGATCCGGCGGGAGAATGCCATGTTGGAGGTACTCAACCAAATTCGTCCTCCAATCAGGGGCTGGTTCGACTGCCATATCTGGGGTACTCGGGGCTCCGGGCGTAGGGGCAACCATGGTGAGATTACTTACCGATGGGCCGCGATCTCCCTCCGGGATAACGGGAGCGATGAGCCTGCGGTGCGTCACGCGGACGGTCAGGTTATCCTGTTCAGGCTCCGCAAGTGACGCAGCAAGGCTGGCCAAAGCATCTGCTCGACCGTTCTGCGACCGGGGAATATGGACAATTTATGGCCGAGAAGGGAACCGGGCCATCAGAAGGTGGGTGCACTCCAGTAATGGCACAAGTTCCGGCTTCCTGACAACATAGTCACCATTGATCTGCTTAACAACTAGCTCGGAGTCCCCTTTCACACACAGATGGGGCACGTCGATCTCGAGAGCTAACTCGAGGCCGGTGATGAGGGAATGGTATTCCACCTCATTGTTGGTACAGCCCTCTGACAACAGGAAAGAGTATGGCAGTACAGCTTGCTCCGGGGTAATGAAGACGATACCCAAGCCCACTCTGTTGAGCTTAGGATTATCAAGTCTTCTACCGGTGGGGCTCCGGGAGGCACCGTCAAAGTGCATCTGCCAGCATGGACCGGCATGATCGACCGAGAGAATGGCCTCATCAGGAAAGCCTAGATCCAGCGGCTGATCCGCGGAGGTTGGGTGAGCAGCCAGAAAGTCTGCCAATGATTGCCCTTTGATGGCCTTCTGAGACACATACCTGATGTCGAGCTGCTGGAGAATCACAGCCCACCGCGCTAGACGGCCAGTCAACATAGGCCGGCTCAAGATATATTTCAACGGGTCTACCCGAGAAACCAACTGTACCTCATGGTGCTGCAAGTAGTGCCATAATTTCTGTACGGCAAATATGAGCTCCAGGCAGCTCTTCTCGATGGGGGAATACCTAACTTCCGCATCGAGGAGCATGCGACTAAGGTAATAGAGGCTATTCTCTGTTCCCTCGTTGTTCTTCTGGGCGAGAAGGGCACCCAGGGACCGTTCCAGGGCGGTCACATAGAGGACCAGCGGCTTCCCGGATACAGGCAGCATCAGAACCAGAGGTTGCAGCAGGTACTGCTTGATTTCCTCGAAAGCGGTCTGACACTCTTTATCCCATACATAGGTGGCACCTTTCTTCATGAGCCGAGAAAAGGGCTTACACTTGCCGACCAGATTCGTGATGAATCGGCGTATATAGGCTAAGTGGCCTTGGAACCCCTGCAGTTTCCGGATGTTACCTGGGGGAGGCATCTGGCTAATCGCCCTGATCTTCACTGGGTCGATCTCAATACCCCGGTATCTTACCACAAATCCAAGGAACTTTCCGGAGGTGACCCCGAAGGCACACTTCAACGGGTTCATCTTCAGGCAGCGAGACCGGAGGAAGCCGAACACTTTCTCAAGATCTTTGAGATGGTCCTGACGCTGGCGCGATTTGACTACCAAGTCATCGACGTAGCATTCCACCAGTGTGCTGAGGATTGGCTTGAATATGCGGTGCATCGCCCGTTGATAGGTGGCACCTGCATTCTTCAGGCCGAAAGGCATGACCCGGTAACAAAAGGTACCTTGGGGGGCCCTGAAGGCAGTGAACTCCTCATCCTCATGGGCCATCCGAATTTGGTTATATCCGGAGTATCCATCCATGAAGGAGAGGGCTTGGAACCCTGCCGTGGCGTCAATCAACAGCTCTGTCACTGAAAGGGGAAAATCATCCTTCGGACAGTGGCAGTTGAGATCGCGGAAGTCGATGCAGACTCTGATCTGCCCGTTCTTCTTCATGACCGGCACAATGTTGGCCAGCCATTTGGGGTACTGGACTTCCCTCACGAAGTTGGCTTTGATAAGCTTGTCAACTTCGGCCTCAACCACGACACCGTGGAATGGTTGCATCTTCCTGGGAGGCTGCTTGAACCCGCGATGGTTCGCCGGGAGACCAAGGCGGTGGACGGCTACCTGAGGATCTAGCCCCGGCATCTCGTCATATCCCCAAGCGAACACATCACGGTGCTGCCTGAGAAAGTCCACGTACTGCTGCCGCTCCTCAGAGGGCATGGCGGCACTGACCAATGTGGGTCTCGGATTTGCTTCGGTTCCAAGGTTCACTTGTACTAACTCATCGACCGTGGCGGAGACGCCCTCCTCAAAGGCTGGGGGTGCATCTTCCACGTCCTCTCCACTCGGGGAGGGATCGTCCATGGGAGAGACTGCGTTGGAAACTGCATTGGGGCTACCAGATCCTGCTGGGCCGCTGGTGCTGGCATGGGCGGTCGCGATCATCTCATCAGGAGACTCACAAGCCGTCGAGACCATGGCTACGTCCAACCGTTGAATCGGGAGGACGTAAGCGTCATCCAAACTTGCCTAGGGATCACTTGAAACAGCGACAGGCTCGACCTCACCTGCCAGGATCTGCTTATCCTTGCTCTTGTAATAGTCCGCGTCCAGATAGCGGGCTTCACATGAGGCAAAAGGAGAGGCATCTCCCTGAAGCACGCCTACTCGACCATTAAGGGAGTATTTGAGGCATTGGTGGTATGACGAAGGAACCGCCGCATGAAGGTGGAGCCATGGCCTGCCCATCAATTCGTTGTACGCAGTGTCTTGAGAGACTACCATGAATTCGGTGTTGGCAACCAAGTCACCGAACTGGGTCTTCAAACGTATCTTGCCGACCGGGGTTTGCTCGGTGCGGTCGTACCCCTGGATCCTGAGGTCGGAGGGAATCAAGTCATCCTCAGACAAACCCAATCTCCGGAGCGTCCGAGTGGGAATCAGGTTAATCCCGGACCCCGTGTCGACAAGACATCGTCGGACTTCAAGGCCATTGAACTGGCCGGTAACATACATCGGACGAATGTGCCCCTGTATAGGAGGGTCTTCATCCTTACCAGAAAACGAGATAACTGCCTGACATTCGGCGTCCTCAATCGTTTCGGCGTGAAAGGCCTCTGCAGCCGCAACCTCTGTCTCAAACTGGAGGGGGCTCTTCAGGGCTTCAGCGAGTGCCTCGCGCATCTCAGATGACATGCGCAGATCCTCAAGGATGGAGAGTCTCACTGGGATGTCGGCCAAGTGCTTCAGGACATCATACTTTTTGGCCAAGCGCGAGCCCCTGGTTGCAGGAGGTTGCTCTGCGGTTGGAAGCATTACGGGCCTTGCCGGTTGGGCCGGCGGCCGACTGGTGCTTGGCGCATCTCGCTGTTCATTGGTTGAAGCCCGGGAAGTAGTCACCGTACTGGGGCCAGGAGGCCGGGATGGACTCGTGGCAGGGCGGAGCTGATCGCGACGCGGCTGAGGCGGTTCTGCCTGATCCCATACCACAAACAGTGGCGGAGGCGAATCCGTCATCCCCGGATGGGGGGGCTGCGCATGCTGAGCTTGGTTTTGAGCCTGCTGCCTGGTCTCAGTGGCGTGCACGGCCTGGCTGGAGGTACCAACTGCTGTGCCCCGGCGACTCCTGTTGTTGCGGCTCCTCCGACGGTGGCAACGACCGGGGACACTAGGGAGGTCCACCTGGTGTTCTTCAACGTCGGGAACCGAAAAGGGATTTACCAGCTCGACGGTATTAACCTAAGCGTACCCAATACTGTCATCGGACGAATCATTCACCACTGGGCGGATCCGAGGAGGGATCCCCATCTCCGGGGGCATGAAATCGCCGAGAGTGCGGGATAGTGGCGGAAATGGCGGGGCGCGCTCTTCCTTCTTGCGCCACCGCCGTTTGCTCTTCTTGGAAGAGGCAGGCTGGGACGACGATGCCGAAGAAGCACCTGCAGATTCTGGGGGCTCAGGTTTATTCAAGCGCGCACGGATGATTCCATGGGCGCGAACGATCGTCTTGCGGGCCATCCAGTTTTTATACTTCTGGGACCCGCGGTCGGAGACCAGCTGCCATTCGTCCTCATTGCCGCTATCGTCATCTGATCCCACGAACACGCCCGCCACTTGTGCCGGAGCTGGGCCCAACCTGATTACATTGTTGTTAATCTGGTCTTGGAGCCAATCCTTAAACACATAGCACCGCTGGATGGTGTGCCCCAGGGCCCGATGGTAGGGGCAGTAGCGGGGGTGATCCGTGAGATGTGCCTCCTCCGGCCTCCAATGTTGTACCTCTCGTTCCCCTCGTTGTTTGATTTTCATGATCACAATCACCTTATTTTTTGTCTAACATTGTTTTTAAGTGTTGTGGATGATAGGAAAAAGATTGCCAAAGGATTGGCCCAAAAATGGACAAGAAATGGACTGAATTGCAGTCCACCGGCCAACCGGTGTGATAGCACCGGCCAGCCGGTGGACCTGGCAGAGGCATTGCCCACTGTCAGGTTCCACCGGTCAGCCGGTGGCTCTGTCACCGGCCAGCCGGTGGCATCCAGTCAACAGTGTGAGCTACTGTCTCACCACCGGCCAGCCGGTGGCTCTGGCACCGGTCAGCCGGTGGTGCCTGGAAAAGAAGGTTCAGCTACTGCCAAGCCACCGGCCAACCGGTGGCCCATCCACCGGTCAGCCGGTGGAGCCAAGACTCGAAATCTCCCAAATTCCTCAAGCACCGGCCAGCCGGTGGGACTGTACCGGCCAGCCGGTGGAGCCAGTCAAACTAGCCATTGCAGTTTGACCAGGCTGGCCCACATGGCTCCCAACGTCTCTTTAAGCCTCTCCAACAGCTCCGAAGACTCCAAAAGGGTTCCATGCCTATAAATAAAGTCCAAGGAATCCCCGGACACCTACCGGATCATATACAAAGCCAACAGACATATTTTGTATCAATTGGCCAACCTCCGGCGACTTCCCTCAAAGGAACCTCAAGTGCTCCAACAACTTCCACATCCAAGGAGCTCCATCAAAGAATCTTGAAAGCGGCCTTCAACATCTCCAATCAATCAAAGGCGCCCAAGACATCCTAAAATACGGTTTTTATTGTATATTTATTTTGAGCTTAAATTTGGGTTTGTGCCTACAAACCCCAAACTCTTTCTTCATCCCTCTTTCTTTTGGGTTTCACATCACCACTAAGGTGTGAAGAGGTTGTCAAGCTTTCCTTTAAATAGCTTGAGACATAGGTGAGCTATCCTTCACCTGTAAGAAGGATAGTGGGTTCTTGCTAAACCATTAAAAGCAAGTGGGTTCTTGCTAAACCATTTCAAAAGCAAGCTGTAATAGGTCCTAGTGCTACCTCAAAGCCTAGTGGGTTTTTTGCTAAAACCATTGAAAAGCAAGCGGTAGGAATCTCTCAACGGTTGAGTTGGGAGCGGAGACGTAGGCCGGGTTTTGGCCGAACTCCGTTATCAATTTCTTGTGTCTTGCCTCTTTACATTCCGCTGCACTTTCAACATTGATTTTAATTTGTTTATCTTTTTTTTAAAAGGCAATTCACCCCCCCTCTTGCCATCCTTCCCGTATTTCTCCGACTTAACAATTGGTATCAGAGGAAGTATTTGAATATTTCCCTAACCGGTTTCAAATTAAAGATCCCTTTGATGGCATCTACCTCTTTCTCCCCCGAGGGCTACTCATTGGGTCGGGCTCCATTTTTTGATGGGACCGACTATAATTATTGGAAAACCCGCATGACCACTTTTTTAAGAAGCATAGGATATCCTATTTAAAAAATTGTCATGAAAGGTTATTCTTTGTCTTCCCCCGACGAATCCAAATGGACCCCCGCCGATATTAAGAATTTTGAGCTTGATGGCAAAGCCATGAATGGTCTTCATTGCGGGTTAGATAGAAATGAATTTAATCGTGTATCCACTTGCACCACTTCACATGAAATTTGGAAGCTTTTAGAAGTGACCCATGAAGGCACTAATAAAGTCAAAGATACTAGATTAGATATGTATAGACAAGACTTTGAATCTTTTTCAATGCATCCAAATGAGTCCATTTCTGAAATGTTTACACGCTTCACTGACGTTTTCAATGGTAGAAAATCTCTTGGTGATGATGTTTCAGCTGAAGTAATGGTCAAGAAGATTCTATGGGTCCTTCCGAGCTCATGGGCACCTAAAGTGACGGCAATCCAAGAAGCTAAGGATGTCAAAAACATGCCGGTCGAGGAGCTCATTGGATCCCTAATGACGTACGAGATCACGATGAGGAGGAAACCTCAAAAGGAGGGCACACCAATCAAGACACCAAAGAACATTGCCCTCAAGGTTCAAAAATAAGTAAGCTCCTCCTCATCATCCTCATCTTCCTCATCTACTTCATCTTCAAGCGGCGACTCGGAAATGGAGAATCTCGCCCGCCAAATGCACAAGTTTATGAAGAAGCACAAGAAGAAGAAATCCTGCAAGCACCGAAAGCAAGAACCCACCGAAAAATCCGAGCCCAAGGTGAAATGCTACGGGTGTGGCCAAAAAGGGCATTACAAGCCCGATTGCCCACTCAACAAAAAACGGGCCACACCTAAGGAAAAAGGAAAGAAAAAGGTCCTCAAGGCGACATGGAGTGACACCTCCTCATCATCCTCCTCCTCCTCCTCCTCCTCAAGAGACCAAGGTACAAAATGCCTAATGGAAAAACATGGGGTATCATCATCCTCTTCCTCTTCTTCATCCTCTAGTTCTTCAAATTCTTTCAATCATTTGTCTTATGAAGAACTCTCACATGCTAGAGACCAATTAGAAAATGGTTTTCATGAACTTTCTTCTAAATTTGTTTCTTTGAAAAATAACTTCAAAAAAATTTCCTCCGAAAAAGAACAACTTCTCAAAGAGAAGGAGGAACTCTCCCTTAAAATCCAAAATTTTCCCAATGTTGATTCTTTGGAATCAACCATCAAGGACCTTAGAGAATCCCTAGCCAAGTTCACCCAAGGTGAACAAAATTTGTCCAAACTCTTAGGATCTCAACGAGTATCTAGAACCATCAATGGACTTGGCTACACCAACCAAGCTTCCTCCTCCCATGCACCCACTGTTTTTGTAAGGGGGAGCTCTAGTTATAAATTTTGCAATTATTGTAAAAAACCCGGGAACCTCATTTATGAGTGTGATTGAAAAAATGCCCGGTACGGTCAACCCAAATCTATTTTTTATTCGGACGAGTTTTATAGGAGAAGACCCGCCATGAGACAAGTATGGATTGAAAAATCCCTTCTAGCGAGTCTCTCCGGGCCTAAAATTGTCTCTTTTCAAAATCCCTCCCCCCGGTGATTCATTGTTTTTATTTAGAGGGAGAATTTTCAAAACCATGTCTTTTATTCAATCTTTCAATTCCAAAATTTCAATTGATTTTCAAATCTCAAATCTTGTTTTTCAAATCTCTTTCGATTCATTTTTCAATTTAAATTCATTTTTGATTCAAAACTCTCAATTTCAAAAATTTCATTTGGTTTCAAATTTCAAATTTCAAATTGGTTTTTTGATTCAAAACTTTCAATTCAAACTGTTATTCAAATTTTTTAATTCAATTTTCAAAAATTCCAATTGATTTAAAAATCTTGATTTTCAATTTTCCCTCAATCAAATTTTTATGCCCCGCGCTATTTTGATAATCACAAAGGGGGAGAAATTTCTTGATTGATTGGGGGAGAATCCTTTTGATCATGCTTAGCATTTACTTTCATTATCCTTTAAGCATGTCTTTCATTTTTGTTTTTACTTTAATTGTTTTGGTGATTGTGATCATCAAAATAGGGGGAGATTGTTGTACCTCTCGTTCCCCTCGTTGTTTGATTTTCATGATCACAATCACCTTATTTTTTGTCTAACATTGTTTTTAAGTGTTGTGGATGATAGGCAAAAGATTGCCAAAGGATTGGCCCAAAAATGGACAAGAAATGGACTGAATTGCAGTCCACCGGCCAACCGGTGTGATAGCACCGGCCAGCCGGTGTACCTGGCAGAGGCATTGCCCACTGTCAGGTTCCACCAGTCAGCCGGTGGCTCTGTCACCGGCCAGCCGGTGGCATCCAGTCAACAGTGTGAGCAACTGTCTCACCACCGGCCAGCCGGTGGCTCTGGCACCGGTCAGCCGGTGGTGCCTGGAAAAGAAGGTTCAGCTACTGCCAAGCCACCGGCCAACCGGTGGCCCATCCACCGGTCAGCCGATGGAGCCAAGACTCAAAATCTCCTAAATTCCTCAAGCACCGGCCAGCCGGTGGGACTGTACCGGCCAGCCGGTGGAGCCAGTCAAACTAGCCATTGCAGTTTGACCAGGCTGGCCCACTTGGCTCCCAACGGCTCTTTAAGCCTCTCCAACGGCTCCGAAGACTCCAAAAGGGTTCCATGCCTATAAATAAAGGCCAAGGAAGCCCCGGACACCTACCAGATCATATACGAAGCCAACGGACATATTTTGTATCAATTGGCCAACCTCCGGCGACTTCCCTCAAAGGAACCTCAAGTGCTCCAACAACTTCCACATCCAAGGAGCTCCATCAAAGAAGCTTGGAAGCGGCCTTCAACATCTCCAATCAATCAAAGGCGCCCAAGACTTCCTCAAATACGGTTTTTGTTGTATATTTATTTTGAGCTTAAATTTGGGTTTGTGCCTACAAACCCCAAACTCTTTCTTCATCCCTCTTTCTTTTGGGTTTCACATCACCACTAAGGTGTGAAGAGGTTGTCAAGCTTTCCTTTAAATAGCTTGAGACATAGGTGAGCTATCGTTCACCTGTAAGAAGGATAGTGGGTTCTTGCTAAACCATTAAAAGCAAGTGGGTTCTTGCTAAACCATTTCAAAAGCAAGCTGTAATAGGTCCTAGTGCTACCTCAAAGCCTAGTGGGTTTCTTGCTAAAACCATTGAAAAGCAAGCGGTAGGAATCTCTCAACGGTTGAGTTGGGAGCGGAGACGTAGGCCGGGTTTTGGCCGAACTCCGTTATCAATTTCTTGTGTCTTGCCTCTTTACTTTCCGCTGCACTTTCAACTTTGATTTTAATTTGTTTATCTTTTTTTTTAAAAGGCAATTCACCCCCCTCTTGCCATCCTTCCCGTATTTCTCCGACTTAACATCCAACACTCAGGCAGTCGCACAATCCTCTGCTCCAGGGCGCTCCGGAAATAACCGGGGACCTGATCCTCGTGAAATGAGTAGGTCAGGTATCGCGGGCCCCTGGGAGCGTGGTCTTGACGAGGGGCTGGAGGGGCCTGCCGAGGAGGTGGACCCTGATTATCTCGCCTGGGTTGTGGCGGTACATTACGCGGAGGGGCCGGCCGGTTCTGAGGCTGCCGCTGCTGGGCCGGGAACTGAGCCCGTGGAGGCGGATTCCTGTAAGGCTGTGGAGCTAGTCTCACCGGCAGCAGCTCCAACGGCCTGGGGGCCTCTATCTGGGCAACAACAGCGGGCTCAGCCCTGCTGACTCTCCTTGCAGGAATCATAGGAGGCAACGGGTGTGCCTGGCTGGCCTGTTGCAGGGCTTCCTCAAGACGTTGAGCTTTGTCTGAGAAGTCCCTGAACCCTCCGGGGTAATTCTGAGTGATCAGGGAAGGGACCAGCTCGGTCTTGACGTTCCCGATGCACATTGTCAGCAACTTCTCCTGAGTCAATGGCATGTCAAGGGAATACGGAGACCCTTCCATCGGGCGACGAAGTCCGCGACTCGCTTGTCAGGCCTCTACTTGCACTTGAAGAGGTCTGTGATACTCGTCTTCCGGGTCGTGGAACTGAACTGGTAGAGGAATTGTCTACGAAGGTCCTCCCAGCTAGTTATCGACCCGACGGGGAGCTGGCTGTACCAGACAAATGCTGGCCCTTCCAGTGTCTGGACAAAGCAGCGAAGCTTAGCGGCCTCCTGCTGCGCCGGAGTCCCCAGCATGGGCCCGCACCTCGAGTTGAAATGGGCCAAATGCTGTGGCGGATCTCCAGTCCCGTTGAAGGGGGCAAAAGTGGGATTCCCGAATCCCGGAGGCGCCGGCATGTCATCCACCCATGCTGGGTATGGCTTGTCGTCCGGTGGGATTGCCACTTACCGAGTCTCCAAGGCTTCCAAGCGGGTGATGAGTGCCGCCATCGGATCGTCCGGACATGGGTTCCAGTCCTGGCGAGGATCTCTAACCACGAGCGCATTGCAAGGCCATTCAATCGGGTCGTCGACCGGGTCGTCGAACTCGGCAGCTCGTGGGATGGCGGGCGGAGCGGCCCTTGGGGCAGCGGGAGGAATCCGAGCGGGGTCTCTCAGGTAGTCACGCCGCTCGGGAGGGTGTGGTGAAACATACTGCGCCCTCTTGCCATAGGCGATGGCCTCTCTCCAGTCGGCGAACATGGCATAATCACGGTTGCCCGGGAGAGCCTCATCGAGGGGTGGTTGTTCCTGTCCCTGCTGTCCTGGCCTAGGATCACCGTAGTCAGGCCGCTGCTCTGCAGCGCGCTCGGCGAGGAGCTGGTCAACTAGCTTCTTCTGCTCGGCGAGCTGTTGACGTAGCATAGCCTTCTCGGGATCCTCATCCGCCCTCTGCGTGGAGGCAGATGGGTCGGCGGGCTTTATAGCCTTGCCGTGCTCTTTACCTTTACTGACGTTTCGGCTCAACGTCAGTGCTTCAGTGGGTGCGGGGAGTCCCAGGAGGTTCCTCTGATGATGAGTAACTCTCACCGATGGATCCAACAACGTCTTGTCTTCGGGGGGAGAGCCCCCGTCGAGAAGTTCCAAACCGTTCCCCTCCCCCGACAGGTCAGCCATATTGACTGTTTCCGTCCCTGGGGATGTACCCTCAGGGCCACCCAGTGAATCGGGCTGTCGGCGAATTGCACTGAAGCGTAGGGCAGCGTACTGCCCCCATCCACGGATATACACGTGGGGAGTGGCTTCCTCGATAACCTTGCGGAGTACTTGAAAACACTCAACGCATCGTTGTTGGAGGGCCTCGTGGTGCCCAAATGACCCGGGGTGCCGAACCGCGGGGAGCGTGGCCAGGTCAATTTGACGGCACTGCTCACCAATATCCTCCAGGTGCACTTGACTCCCGGGATATGACATTTGTAAGCGGTGATGATGGGAGTGAGTCTCCCGGAGAGTTCGGCGGAAGCATTCGAACTCATCCGGGGTGAGCGATTCGGGTGCATCAAAGTCCGGTCCTGCGACTGGCCAAAACTTCTCAGGGAAGTGGCCCTCTGCATGGACGGTCCAGAAACTCCACGACTCAAACTCGGGACCCAGGTCTCCTTGGTCCTATTCAACGACTGGGAATGGACGGGGAACCGGCAGTGGTGCCGAGGCGGGCCGCCGGGCCGACGGGCGGGCTGGCGGTGAATACGGCGAGCAGGCCGATTGGCCTCCATATCCCGGGCCGCCCTCTGAGGGTGGCGGTGCCCTGGCTACCACATCACGATAGGACGGGCCGGCGAGCGAACATCCTTCCGTAGCGTCGGTGCTCGACGAGGGTGCACTAGATCGTGCTTCGACCGTCGGTCCCCAGAAAAGGTCTCCAGATTCTCCGATCGAGGCAGAAGGCGCTTCCAGAGGGGCCGGTAGCAACCGCAAGCTTGATCCTTGGGGGTCTACCAGGCCCTCGCAACTCCGGATATACCTTCGGAGAGAAGCGGGGATCATATCGATCTCGCTCTCGGGAAGTACGAGGCTGACGTGCCGCATTCCTACCCCTGCCCCTGACCGGTGGGATTGGGGGGAGGGCTCTGTCGCCGAATCATACTCCACCTCTGTATCAGAGAAACGAACCGGTCGGATCTCTGTCCAGAATTCCGTAACATTCTTCCCTCGGCATCGACGCCTCACCCTCCTGCCCCTGGGTGGTTCTTCGGGGCATGGCTGATCTCTATCCTGGCGTCCTCCGGCCGCACTGGTGCTGGGGCCAAGAGGACTAGAAACCAAGGTGCGAGGGGCACCAGGACAGATATCAAAGGGGACGCGGGGAGAGATGATTCCGGGCAGGCCTCCGGGCCGGGATCAGAAGGCGGGGTGACCCATGCCTCTTGGATCGGCCACACGGAGTAGACCCTGTTGGCGAATAGCGCTACCGCGAGGTGGTCCGCGGTGGCCATTGTCTGTACCAGCAACCGGGAGAGTCAACCCAACCTGCCTTTGGGGCGGTCGGGGCCTCGATCCGGGTCGGGCATAGAAGTGCCCCTGCTCAGGATGTGCAGGGGCCTGGCGACTGGAGCCAGCAGTGGCTTGAGCCAACGCGGCCGCTGTTGCTAGGGCCCCAAGGTGGGCATCCTCTTCCGCTCGCGCCCGACGTTGGCGTCGGGACAGACGAGCCGGGATGAGCGGCGCGGGCAGGTGGAGAGCCCGTTCTTCGACTTGAGAGGCCTGGCGGCGATGTCGCCGTGGCCTGACAGGAGCCCTCATCGCGGATCCCTGGGGAGAATCCCGGATAGTGTGGTCCCGAGCATCTTCCACCTCATCCACATAGGGGAAGGAGTTGTCGGAGCGCTCCGAGGATAAACTCCCAAAGCGGTTGGACGTCGAGGTAGGCAGCGGTGCCTCCCTGCGCGGCCCTCGGGGGCGGCGTTGGTGGCGAGGTGCAGCTCCCTCGAGGTCTAGGCAAGCCATGTCCCTGGTGGGGATGACTCCCTCTTCCTCATATCTCCGCACCAAGTTGTTGATCACCCTTCTTTGGATGACCTCCGAGGGGGAGAGGGGACGTGGTTGCCCCGCAGCTGCGGCTGCTGGCACGGCTGTGGAACGGGCGGGACCGCGCGGAGTAGCCGCGTCGGTGTTTCCTCTACCCCTGCGCCAGTGGGCGGGTGGCGATCGGGCACTGGATTGGGCGACCTGATTTCTGAAAGCAGGGAGAAGAACCCATTAACACTGACAGGAAAAGGAATCGACAACCAACCATTAGTGCCACGACGCCTTCCGTGGGGGGGACCCAGGCCCTCAACGTCGCGAGACGGAGTGCCCGAGTTCCCTTCCTCAGCCCCTGGCGGGTAAAACTGAATGCTCGGTCGAGCAGCATGCTGGTCTCCCAACACCTCTGAAAGCCATCGGTCTTCTTATTGAGGAGAAGAGATTCACGTCGGGTTCACCATTTTTCTGTTTCGGTGCGGATGTGCGTCGGGTTACGCTGTTCCGCCAGGACGCGTTCGCGTGTGCACCCGTCGACCCGAGGGGATGGGTGCGCGGCTTGTGGCCCCGCAATCCCGCTTTCCAAGGGCGGGCGACATTCGTCCCTTATTCAGGGGCGTCTGCTCCTTGATCGAAACCGGGATGATGGGACGTCGGCTCCTCCTTCCGTGGACGTCTCCTCGGAACTCGTCGCCTAATCCGGGTCTCTCTCATAGATTTAAGAATGTTCGTGAATCTCGTTCTCGGCGCCATGTCTCCATGGACACCGGTTAATTACGCTGCTTCCGCCCCGACGCTCCAAGGAGTCTGGTCGGGGCAGCAACCTGCGGTGAGGAGACCGGGTGGCTCCGGGTGTCGGGGGCGTGTCTTAACACTGCGCCTTTGCATGTCTGCCTTCCGTCCCTAATAGGGCTTCTCGAAAGCGTGATGGCCTGAGGCATCCCGCACTGGGTGCGGGGAACTGTGTTACCTGAGGTTTTCCTCAGCTTCCCATGTTTAACACGGGGTATGCCGCGAGTTTAACGTCCAGCGGGGACGGTATCAGACTGATCAACACGAGGAGTGGATCAGATGACAGAACCCCTTGCGGGGAACCTCCGACGCTGGGGCCAGCACATGGGCGGCTTCCCGAGTGAAGTGAAGTGGAATGAAATGGCATGACCCCACCGGGATGTGGCGGCCCGGGTAAAGATCAGGGTCGATGATGGAGTGAAGAGCTTGGACCCCGTAGGGGCTTCCTACGTACCGTGCGTTAGCGCGGATCAAAGTCAGCGTAGTTCGGATATACAGTTTAACGTCATGCTGGACGTCGGCAAGCCGACTCACAAAGAGGTCGAGGCCACCGGGCGGAGGATTGAACCGAACCACCTCGCACAGAGGGGGATGGAACGGCCGGGTGGATCACAGTTTTACGTCATGCTGGACGTTGGCAAGCCGACTCACGAAGAGATCGAGGAAGTGGGGAAGCACAATGGAGATACACACGTGCAGTCCCCCACAGAGGCGGATTCATAGGTGAATCAACGCAAGTGTGAACCCGGGAGGGATCCACTGATGGACGAACCGACGTAAATACGACCGGGACGACCAGGTGGTGGGCTTGAACCTCGGAGAGGCTTCCTACGTACCCTGTTTAGAAGACAGGGATCAAAGTCCACGTAGTTCGTTCTGTTTGTAATGCTCTACCCCCGTGGGCGAAGGCCACTCCAATCCCGACATCCCTGCAGAGACGAGCGGGTGGGGGCCACATCCAAACCGGGAGGACCCTGCGTGCGAGGCACGAGATCAGGTGAAGCGGACGGTTTAACGTCTTGCCGGACGAAGTACAGTTTAACGTCGTGTGTTGAGGACGAAGCAGACGGTTTAACGTCTCGCCAGACGAAGTACAGTTTAACATCGTGTGTTGAGGATGAAGCGGACGGTTTAACGTCTTTCCAGACGAAGTACAGTTTAACGTCGTGTGTTGAGGACGAAGATGCTTGGCAGTTTAACATCTTGCAGCGCGGACGATGTGCAGTTTAACGTCGTGCAGGACGTATGCAGTTTAACGTCGTGCAGGACGTATGCAGTTTAACGTCGTGCAGGACGTATGCAGTTTAACGTCGTGCATGACGTATGCAGTTTAACGTCGTGCAGGACGTTGAAGCCGCCGATAGGTCCGTGTCACTTTGCGCAAGCCTAATGGGGCTGCACGGGAAGACGACGCATGGTGCGGGCACCCGGGATGAGGGTCATCGGGCGTCACGCAGGAGGGTACCCAAAGGGGGTCAAAGGGGGTGACCCTGGCGGTTTGCGCGCAAAAGAGGAGCTTGGCGCGCAATACCGCGGGTCGGCGCGCAAATGGGCGGGCTGACGCGCAATTGGGCCAGCACTTTGCGCGTGAATGATAGAGATTGCACGCACCGGGCTTCGGATAGCGCACGGGGGCAACGGCTCATTCTTTAATGAATGACCACTTTGAAAATGGGGGGTGTGCGCAATTGGGCTGGATTGCGCGCACCCGGGGGCAATTGCACGCAAGAGGATTCTTTTGCGCCCAAATGCCTTTGAGTGAAGGGTTATTCAAAGGAAATGAGCCAAAGGGATTCCACGCGAAGGCGAACCCCGAGGCTTTCTTGCGCGAAAGAAAAGAGGTTACCTGAAGATCGGCATTGCGCGCGGAAGGGGTTGGATTGCGCGCACGAGAGACCTTTCGAATTCTGGCAACCTTCAAAACGTCGGGGGTCGCCTTCTATTTATAGGCAACCCCGGGCGCGGAATCCGGTTCGCGGGCGCGAAATTCTCTTCGCGGGCGCGGAATCGGGCCCGGCGCGCAAGGGAGTCGCGCGGGCCACGGGCGCGCAAAATTGCGCGCCAGTCCAGCGCATTGCGCGCATCCCAGGAGGTTTGCGCGCGGCTCATCAACTTTGCGCACGGTTCTCCAAAATTCCACGCAAGGCCTCCAGGCCCTCCGAAACATGCCTCCGACTCCAAATATGACCTCGCTTTCCGCATCCGGAGCTTTGTTTGGGAACAACGGACTTTTCCGGCGTCTACAAAGATGTCACTATATTTATATATGATATATATTATGTTTAAATTTTATTTATTCTTCTGTATTTATCATTTATGTCATACCTTTATGATTTCCATTATGGGTAAAGGCGATAATTTCATTTTAGGAAGTGCGGACTACCGCCCCCTCAAAGTGATTTGAATCGTTAATGCCATATGTGGGATGTATAAAGGATGGAGTAAATGGTATTATAAATTATATTATACCGGAATAATATTATACCTTTATATAATTATAACTTCTTTCCATTAAATATGAAATAGATATGAAAGTAGCGTTCATGTGTACGTACGGCTTACCGTCTCCATGAACGGTGCATTTCATTTCTTACCTCTAAATGTTATGTAATATTATAAATGAATGTATATACTGGATATATATGATGTATATGATATATACATCATGAATATAATTATGGATACAATGGATATATTACCACATGAACAAAGTGTAATTATAAGAAGTTTATTTTTGACTCAAGTACCAAAGATCGATAGAACGACCGTTATTAACTTACATAATTACATAATGTTCATAACACGGTAATAGATGATATAAAAGGAATAATGAACTTGAAAAACGTTCTTAAGAAGGTAAAGATTAACTCTAGTTTATTATTCAGGAGGTTAAAGAGCAGTCGAGTCATGTCGGACACGAGGTAAGAGAACTTCTTAACCAAATTTATATTCTTTGGGTTAATCTCCTACTTTCAAATTATGTCATGATATTATTATATCCTATCTTGTATTTGTAATTTCATTATGTTTACTTATAGTTAATACACATAATATACCTATTTTATTTATAAAATGATCTTTGTAAGGTACTTTGTCTCAATCTCCATTCATTGAGGCATATTTTGTTTTATACACAAATTTCTTTTATACGGTGTAAAAATCCCTTTGACTTTTACATTTATTCAAAAGGAATCTTTTTATATGAATTGTTTTACTAAACGAAAAAAAGGAATGTTTTCTTGTCGTACGTATGCGGTGACAATGACTTCTCCGCTACCGTAACCATTATTTGAGTTTCAGCTTCCTCTACAAGCCATAACTTTTCTTAAATGAAAAATAAATACCAAGTTTTAATTTTCTTTTATTTTGGTATTGAAAATGGTTTTGATAAGGTTTTTATTATTTCAATGTGTTGTATTGATATCTTGTGATTGAAATGTGAAAATGTTATGTTTCTTTTATGCACGTTTTATGTGATACAATTCTGTTATGGTTTATGATAGATTTAAACCTGTTCATATGAGTAATTCATTGGACTTAATAAGTGACGGTTGGAGCCCGCTATAGCTCCTCGATGCATCGGTAGGTCTCATGGGACAAACTAGTGTCCTGGCACGGGGCCTTGACAAAATATTTTTTTTGGTCTTGGAACGAGGCCTTGACTACGTGGTTATGATAGTCTAACATTATGCATTCCATCATTATGAAAGTGGTTATTAATATTTCATGTGATTATTCGACTAGTAGAATATCCATGTGAGTAAGTAAATGGCATTATTTCATTTTACTTTTGCCATATTATTCTAAAGTTTAAGTTTAAAAGGCTTTTCTTTTAGTTATACATTTCCTTAAATGTTAATGTTTATTACTGAAAGCTTTCGGTATATTGTTATCCTTACTGAGCATCTGAGATCACCCCTTTCAATGTTTTAATATTTTCCAGGATGTGAAGAAGTATTTTATGAATGACCTGTAGGGATAGTCAGAAGAGGATATGAGTGTGGACTATGGAGACTTTGTTATTTTAGTTTTTCACTTTATGATGTAATGTAACATTTATTAATGTATCTAGTGTTTCCAAGGCTACTAAACTAATCGGTCTTTTGAGACTTTATCTTTTGTGATCATGCCAATGTTACACAATAATGCATCCACTCTAGGTAACTGGGGTCAGGGCATTACATTTACTGAGGCTTAAATGTTATCATGCCAATTTCTAGAGATGTGTGTTGATGTTATTGACTATAATTTAATTTACCCTCTTCTTTCACTATGGATAAGAACCCCAAAAATTTTCATCATGGTTTTTCTATGTTATAGCTCAAGAGATTGGCTGAGTTTACTATTAACCTACCTTCAAAAATGTGTCCCATATCCTTTTAAAAATTTCATATTCCACTCACTCATTTGAAGGAACATATTATTTAGCTTACGGATATTGAGTCCAAATGATTTATTTGTTTGATCATGTCACCAGGTGATGCTCCCGTTCTTTCAAAGCAAGAATATGGTAGACTCAAAATTTATATTGACTACCAAAATCACAATCAAGTGGTTTTTTAGAAATTGTATCATTTTCCAAGGATTTATGAACTACCTCATCAACTTAGGTTAACCTGGTGGATTTCAATGATTGATTTATAAGAAGGGGTGCCATCACTAGAGGCTTGAGAAGTGTATATTAATATAACAGTATTTAGGAGTATTTATAGAAATTAGCATCATTTTTTGTTCCAGTATGTCTTAATAACTATACTTCAATGCTTATGGTTTTGAGGAATCATATATTTCATTAGTTCTTAGGCACATAGATGGTTGTTTTTGTGGATGATATTTTTTTATACTCAAATTCAGAGAAAGATAAAAGATATCATCAATATAGTTTTATCAGAAATATAAATGAACAACATCAATATGGAGATATTTATAAATTTTAGTTTTGTATCCATGAAGTAAATTTTATGGGAAATGATGCACCTATCATGGGGAAGTTTTAAATATAATTTTTTTGAACCAGAATTAAATTCAATAGTTGTGGGACATAGGTTTTTCTCCATTGTGGACTGAGCTATGGGTTTGTTTTACTTTTTTTGTGGGTTCAAGTAGTTGAAAACAACAATGGATTATTATTTTTGAAATAAATTAATGAAAATGTTTTGTAGCCATGAATGTCCCCTCACTACCCTATTAAATGATTATTCAATTTTTACTATCATGTTTTAACTCTTAATAAAAAAAATTAAACTCAATTAATCTCTCCTGAAATTATTGGTTCAATTAAGGGATTAAATGATCACTCAAGCCTCCAGTATTTCCTAACCATGTAATCATGGATCCTTTATTACCCTTAAATCAACTCACTACTCACATGAATTTGAAAACATGTATGTGGTCTCTCTATGTGATTAATTAGATAAGAGAATATTAATTCAAAAATCATGAAATGAGAAATATACTATTTTATAAACAGTGTGAATTAAATCTTGAAATTAATATAAGATATTTCAATATATAAACATAGAATTAATTAATAGGGATAATGGGAGTCCCCTTGGAACAACTGCTAAGTGATTAGTGTGAAATTTTTAGAGTTATTAGAAATGAAATTAAAAGAAAAAAAGAAAAGTAGAAGAAAATCTTCAAAATAAAAAATGAATGAGAAGAAAACATAACATTAGAACATTAAAATAGTATGATATTTACAAAGGATGATGGGTGGTCCTTGACATGCTTTTAAAATTTTCACATGAGAAGGAAAAAAGTCTTCATTTTTCTTAGTAATGTTCTTTGACTTATTGTGGGAGCATTGACCAATTTATTGGATGATGGAAACATATCATTATTCAAGAGTATATAACATATTTTCTGAGAATCAAAAATATTCCCAATTAATTTACACTCCCCATTATCATTATCATTACATTTTGGATGCCAAAAACTTTAGTACCTCACAGCATAGTGTACATAGTAAGTTGCTCTGATGAAGTATATGATGTGCAAATCAGACTTGGAATGGATTCAAATTTTAGTAGACTAGAAGCGAAGATGAGGATTTTTCCTAGAATATAACTGTAATTGGGATCCATGCATTAATATATTTAAGTAAAAATAACAAAAAAAACAATCTTCAACCATGAAATTAATGCACACACATATACTTATTGTAATTATAATTATAACATTTTTTATCTTTTTCTATTTTTTATTTAAATGTTATCATAATATATTTATTTTGTTAGGGTATTTTATTTTATTTTTTAATTTCATTCTTATTTTTTCCTTTCATTACTTTATTATGGTATCCTGAGGGTCACCTAAATCATAAATCTTGTTTAGGTAATGGGTGTTCATATATAGTAGCATCTCCTCCCTCACATGACAATGGTTTAGGGTGTCATCGGTAGTGCAATAGAGCAATGCTTTCTTTGTCCTTGTTTGTAGTCAGCTTTATCATTCATGAAAGCTCCTTAATCTGAGGGAAACAACCAGTGAGCTTCACAATTATTCATATCTAGATGTGGAGACTTCAAGGTGGTCTTATCAAGCGATACATTGTTCATGGTTGTTCATAGAGATCATTTTACGAGTCAATGTTGAATGAATGGGTGTCAACTATAGTTGTTAGAAGTGGTAGAGATATAGATATGGCAAGCCCCAAAGTCAAGAATTTATATACCTTAATTAATAATTTCCATCCCCATGTTTGGGGATTCTATAATAAAACATTGTCCGACGGGGCACTCATCCTCATTCGACAGCAAGAGGAGGCATCAAAAGTGCTCTATTGACCACCTATCGAAGGCACGTTGATGTGATACATCCACAATGGATTCATTGTTCTATCGATGATGGTGGAGGGATCTGTCGTGTGTTGCTACTAGAAGTAGAATCACAATGTTCAAGTAGTAGCCTTGTGTGAGGGTGTTGTATCTTATGCTAGATACCATTGAGGAACAGTTGATTTAGGGAGAAAGGAGGATGGAGTGGAGAGGAATAGTACTACCATATTGTAATGGTAGATTGTGAAGCACATTTAGTGAGGGTAGGTTGTAAAAATAGGGAACCCTAGCTTGTGCTACCATTGGACTGGTGATAGCTAGTTCTATTATGAGTGAGGGACATCTGTGGAGCTGTATCTTGTGAAACTGTTGAGATTATTTTTCTTCTGTCGTTCAATGAATTTTTTCATTACCTATATCTTTAAAAAAACATCTTTATCAATAATAGTTTTGTATCAAATTAATTTATAAGAATAATCATAATTATATTCTTAAAATAATAATTCAAACAAATTTAAATCAATTAATTAAACTTTCAAACAAAATCAATTTCCAAAATTAAAAATAAAATTTAATTCCAAATTAAAAATTCATCCTCAAAATCATAGTTCTTTTTAAAAGAATTTTTAGTTTTATGGATTTTCATGGAATTCAAAAAAAATTATTAAAATAATTAAATATAAAAAAATTTAAATCCTTTTAAAATTTTAATTCCAAATTGAATTTCATGTTCTAGATTGAATATTAAAAATTCTAAAATAAGTTAACAAATAAAAATAAATTTATGTATGGATCCTCAATTTAATTGTAAAGAAGAATATATTAATAAAAATTAATAATTGATTTAATTACATATTAAAACTAGAATTATAAAATGTAAAAAAGTCTTATTTTACTCAGTTTTTGTTTAATTAATGAAGGTAATTCAAATTAAAAGTAGATAAATAATGTATAAAATTTTAGCTCACATCAATGGGCCATGTTATATGTAGGAGGGGAATCTTAGTAGTTTCGGAAATAGTTCGGGTGGTTATGTCATGGGAGAAACTGATGAATGTGTTTGAATTACCGAGATTATTGGGTATGGATGGTCATTTCAGGAATTTTGTTAAGAATTTATACAAGCATAAATATAATATGAAAGAGTTGACCTATGAGGATTTTATCATTTAATATAATGATAAGTGTCAAAGATATTTTGGGTAACTGAAGGTGAGTTTAACTTCATATCCAATTTAGTTCATTCCATTACCAGGTTCATGTTGTGATTATTTATATGATCCCTTAGGCACTGGATTATGCTATGTTCTAATGTAAGGGAAATATGTAGTGGTATATGTATATTGATAACTATGTCTTCATGTTAATAATTATCCTATCCATTATATTTAGTTGGCTACATTGATCCATTCCCTCATGTCTTGGCACTATTATCACTTCTATGATTAGTTTACTATATATTTAGGTTATAATATCATAATGTATATTTTTATATAGATGTATTTAAACATATGAAGTTGATATTGGATTTAATATATTCATACATTTTATTTTTATATTTTATACACAATTGTAAATGAGAATGTGGTAGTCGATGCATTAAGAAGGAAGTTATAAACTCAGGCCCTAAAGGATTCAATAGAAGAATAGTATTTGATGATTCTACTCATTAAGATGTGTTTGGATGTGTAAAAAGGTGTTGGGATGGTTTCTTTATCTTATGTGAAATATTATTCAAAATTTTATGATAAAATTTGTCTTGAATAGGAAAAATACATATATTTTAGTCTATCAATAAAATTCTTTATAGTGGGGAGACCAATGGTGACTGGTATCAGTCTCCTGGTGGTGTCTTGAGTTTTTAAAGATGATTGGTCATTCAAATAACACTGAGTTGGAGTTGATGGATAGTAAAAATTGTATTAGTAAGTCTATACACAATATGAATTCTATGATGTATCCTGATTTGAGATGCTAGTATTTGTGGTTGGGGATGAGGCTATTAATTATAGAATTTGTATCATGATGCCATACCGACATGAAGATTAATGAAATTTACAAATGACCATCCAATTTTTTGTATCCTTTACTCATTACATTATGGAAGTGGGATGTACAATACATAATATTATTCTTCATTTTACTAAATACTCCTAATGGGAAGAATATGATATGGGTTATCATTGACCAACTAACGATATCAGGTAATTTACAATATATTATAAAGTTGATGAAGGTGGAAGATCCCATGATACTATAAATATGTGAGATAATGAATCTCCATGGATTACATTATGCTATTTTTTATAGAGATTCGTGGTTTACAACTTGTATTCGAAATTTTTTACAATTGGAAATGGGTATCCAATTTAATTTAAGGATGGAGTATCACCCTTAGATGGATGGGTATACGGATTGGGATAGACAAATTCCTGAATATATTCTTTAGTAATGCATTCGTTATTTCAATGGATATTGAGAAAATTATTTAAAATTGTTTTTGATTTCTTATAACAATGTTTATCAAGATTCATTTAAAATGGATCCCATTGAAGAATTTTAGGGCCAATCATTTAGATCTCATTTTTGTTTGTTGGAGTTGGGATAATAAACTTTGGTTGGATTGAGTCTTATTAAAGATACAATAGAGAAATTATTATTAATATGAAAAAGGATCATTACATATTAGAGTATCTATAAATCAAATTATGAATATTTATTTCACCCATTAGAGTTTGAATTTGGTGATTAGGCTTTTCATAGATTTATGCTAAGGCTATGTAATTGTCATAGAAAAAAGATAGGAATGTTGAATTTTTTGTTTATTAGAACTATTGAGATTTTAAAACATCTTCTAAAGGTTTAGTATTTTTTATACTTACAATCTATTATGATTTTGATTCACTACATGTTTAACAGTTCCATTTTTAGGAAGTATGAAACATACACTTCTCATGTGTTAGAATGGAAAGATGTTGATCTTAATCGCCACACCTCGATTCTTGAGAAACCAATTCAGATAATGGATCATCATAATAAAGAACTATTTAGTAAAATTATTTCATTGGTCCATGTATTGTGGTTGTGTAGACGGTAAAACCACAAGATGTGGGAGCATGAAGCATCAGGGATGCAGAAGTGGCCTTATCTCATTTTCAGTCAAGAATCCTGAATGTATTCTGGGATAAGAAAATATCATGGTGAGGAGAATTATGGTCCAGTTGAGTCATTAGTGTATTTTTTCCCTCCTTGGATGTTTCAAATTCACATTTGGTATGTTTTTTAGGTTCATGTTATCTTGAAGAGTTTTTTGGAACTTCTCTATGTAACATTGGCCAGTCAATGCTGTGTTCCAAGCCATATTGATCATAGTAACCATAACGACATGATTTTTTGAATGATTGTTGTTTCTTAAAAATGTATTTTATATATTACATATAAAAAATACATCTCTTTAATAATGAAGCGAGGATAATTAGAAATTTAGCCATCTAGTTTTGACTGTTATATGACAGTTGGCCAATTTTGAATATTGGTCAATATGATCATTTGAAACTGTATTATTTATAATTATTCTAACATTATCATTATTTTTTATATGTATAAATGAAAAAAGAAAATTAATGTAGAAAAAAGAGTCGATGGACTCATCCAGTTGAGTTGTGTCTTATGAAGCCCATTTTTAAGAACTATAGAAGGAGCTAGCCTAATTGGAATTTTCTCTTGACCAAGCCAAATATGAACTTCATCATGTTAATCATTAACGAAATCACCTATAGGGGAAGTTCAAGTTTGTGGAAATTACTACTCGGGTGATGTTATCCAAGCTGCACCAAGAATTTAAAACCATGACACACCTTACCCTTAGGATATATTCTGGTGTTATAAGGGTTTATTTATAGAGTACTTAGTCACTTAATTAGTAATTCCATTGTAGTAATAAAATTTTTATTCCATCAATTCTATTTTGAGAGCAGTTTTTCTTAAAAATATGAGAAATTTGTTATATTGAATTTTCAAAAAAAAAATATTTTTTTAGAAAAATATAAATATTTATAATAATCTATGATGTTATGAATAATAATTATTTCAAGTAAATATTATGTTAAGAAACTTTTATTTGAATTTAATGATAAAATAATTTTTTTGATTCATGTGTGAGAAATTTTACTATGCATTCTGCTATGCATTTTCTATCCACTATTATTTTTAATAAATAAGAATTTTTATAGTTAAAATTAATATTTCTCAAAAATAGAGAATTATTATCATAAAATAAAAAAACAATTTTTAAATTAGAACAATGAAATTTGGTTAGTGTGAACTTATGATAATTTTCTGAAAATATTTATTTTTGGTGAATAGTGAAAAATATATTTTTAGTTTTTCAGAATGTTTAATGATATCATAATGATGTAATATTTATTATAAAATTATAGTATAATTTTTTGTATTATAATAACATAATAGGTGTCCCATGTTTCCAATACCATGGTAAATCCCATGGTTTTGAATTTACCACTACCTAGGTGTCCAAGGAAAATGTTAAATATGTCCGCGATTTTTTCTATGAAAACCCAACATTTATCAATTTTATATCACTATCAATTCATCATAGAAAAAGCTATGATATTTTTACCTTCCAAGGAGTCCTAACATGGTGTATTCAAGCCCCCAAGGTCCTAGTGTTTGTGTTTTAGGATTTACTCTTCAATGTAAGGGAAATCTCAACTTTTCTTTTCCTTTTGAGACTCCACTTATATGTGGAATGGCTTTAAAATTTTCACATTATGTTCTTATTTCTATTTTATTCTATATATTTAATATATTAAGATTATTTTATGAATATGAGAAAATTTTTATCTCTATTTTTATTGTTTTCTAAATCCCTGTTTCATAACTGTTATGCTGGAATATTTTCTTCTCAAAATTTCTCTCTTTATATCAAGAAATGTTCTTATTTTCTTTTGTGAATACCTAGAAATATTTCTTTTTTAAGAGTATTCATCTAGATTTTAAAATTATATATTTTTATTCTGGTATCAACATACATTAAAAGCATCTTCATTTTTTGAGGGTTAATAATGACAAAAAGATCTTGCCTTTAAGTACTTTTCTTTTAAAAGCCATGATTTTGATATGAAACACATTTCATTTGTTATCCACATGTTATTTATAAAAGATTTTATTATGATATATGTTGATCAAATTAATTGATACATATGTTTTGTGTGACTTAATAGTGCTTCTATGCATTGGTTAAATAATTTAATCTCTAGAGATGACATATTTTATGATACCTTCGTGAATGACATTGGTAATGTTTTTGAACCCTCAGGGAAAAACCTTGGTGAAATGATTATGAATGTATAAAATAAATGTTTTACCCACAATTAAAAGTTATTATTCATGTGAACTTTTCTATTATATTACTCATGTTCTCTTTTTCATTCTACAATTATATTTTTCATGTTCATATTTAATTTCATCATGATCCCATGTAAACTGTTTCCCTTGATTTTCCTTACTAGGAATTATTCTCAAACTTTCCTTCGATGTGTGTCCCTTGTTTAGGAGGTGAAATAAATATAAATATGATGAACCATGATGAATCATTTCTAGGTAAATATAATAATGTTTTATGGTTTCATGTATTTTGTACCTTTTTTGGCATGAAACTAAAATTTAATAATCCTTTGTTTGTACAATGTAATGAAAAGATAATTAATAAAAAGATGTAATGAAACAGTTTGTATTAAATTATGGTTTAGTTCTTTTTGAAAATTAGTATTTTAAATATTTAGTAAGAACCCCATAGAAAAATTTAAATATAGGAAAATAGTCTGGGAAATTTGTAGAAATATCATGTGGTTTCTGGGAAATGAAATATTTATCAGGATATGATCTAGTGGATGTGGCTCTCGAACAGATATACCTAGGAGTAAAAACTCCAACAAGGTGAATCTAGACAAAATCAGTGCAACCTGGTACATGAAAACGATCCTTTATACACTTCTGGTTTGACACTCCCATGGGATATGTTGGGTTAATCACAAAGTTTTTATAAACCACTATAGAGGGTTTATAGAGAATGTAACTCTTATTAACGAATAAAAAATTTAATCATGAAGTTTTAATAATTGAAATTTCTTTAGAATGATTAAATTATTAAATTAATCATGTTTCTCACTTATGATTTATTCTTATATAATATGATAGGAAATAGGAGAAACCTCATAAATAGTGAGCACAATGGATCGAGTGTTGGTGGCCTTCCGATGGAAGCCATTAAAGAAAAAATCATGATAATGATAAATCAAGTAACATGAGTTATGAAAAATAACAAGAATAAAGCTGATAAAATAAATTTGTCTCCAGGGGAATAACATTCCATTGAGTCCTTTATGTGTCAATGACAACTTTCATTCAGTGTATCTAGTGACGCATTAATTTATAAATAGTGGATAAGATATTTAGAAAATATCATTTCCATAGTATATTGTTTGGAATAAGAGAAAGTCACCCTGAGTGTGTTCCACTTAAATGGAGAAGGTAATTAGTGGTGGAAACTGGTTAAAAAATAAATGCTAAGAATGGTTATTAATGCTATGGGGTCGGAAGAGTTTAGTGGAACATTTCTCAAAAAATATTTCCCACATTCAATATGAATGAAAATGGAGAATGAAATCCTAGAGCTGAAGTAGAAGAAAAATGAATCTATGGGATGCTTTGAGATGAACTTCAGAATATTTCCCATTACACCTCTAGATTTTTCATGGATCCTAATAGGAATTTTGATAGATTATTTGGTGGACTACAACCCCATATATAGAGAAATCATTCCAACTGAGACTATGAAAACAATATGTATATTGAGAAGAGTGTAAGAAATGTTGGTCTGGATTTTGGGGAGATGGAGTGGTCCCATATATAGAATAAAAGGAATATATATTTGGTCTAAAATGTGGGGATTCTCTTTTATAAAGGAAGATAAGGAATTAATGATCAAATTTCAACATGAAAAAAATGTGGGGAGAAGTATTTGAGGAACTACTTTCATGGGAGATGGAAATGTTACAAGGTATAACTCAATAATTATGAAAATGTGAAGATGGTGTAGGCCCAACATGATGTGGAATGATTCATGTGTGAACAAATAACGAAATTTATGAATCAATTTCAAAATCTCAAGTTAATGGAGGGGAATGAAAATCAAACTCATCATTGGCCAAGGGATCAAGGTCCGAATTTTTATATCATGACAGAAGAAGTTGATGCTCCAAATGATGTGGTAAATGGTACTCTTATTTTTCTCTCAGATACAGGATGTACATTGATTGATTATGGTTCTACGCATTCCTTTATTTCCTATATGTTTCCAATGAATATAGAATAAATCCTTGAACCTCTATAATTAGATTTATTAGTAAAGACTCCGAGAGGGATTATCTGAGCCTCAACAGTGTATATAAGCTATATTATTTACTTTTGTGAGATTATTCTCATCAAAAATCTAGAAGTTATTCCCTTAATAGAATTCTACATTATACTGGTAATGGACTATCTCTTAAAGTATAGTGTTTTGTTAAATTATAGAATAAAATAAATCTCATTAGTCTTGATTAGAAATCCTACGACTAATTTGAAAGGAGATATATCTCAACCTTTTATTTTTTAGGAAACACCACCATTAGCAATCTTTATTGAGATTATTGGTGAAAATGACGATGGAAATAAAATTATAAAAATAGAAAATGTCCCCATAATTCAAGAATACATTGATGTATTTCCAGAGGTGTTACATGGACCTCCCATAGAAAGATAGGTAGAGTTATCCATTGAATTCCTTCCTAGATCCAAGATGATATCCAAGAACCCATATAGAATGGAAAATGCAGACCTAGAGGAAGTAATGAAGAGGCTTCAAGATCTTTTGTAGAAGGGGTTTATCTTCCCAATACTGCCCCTTTGGAGAGAACATATTCTCTTTTTGAAGAAGAAGGATGGACCAATGCGATTATTAACTGATTATAGATAACATAACAGGATCATAACGAAGAAAAAAATAACCTCTTCCAATAATTGATTATTTATACTTCCAGATTCATGGGGATCTATTCTCCAACAAGATTGATCTTAGATATAGTTAACATCAATATAGTTTGAATAAAGAAACTATTCCAATGACCTCCATTTGATTAAGATATGTGCATTATGATTTTTTTGTTATTCCCTCTAGCTTGAATAATGTTCCCTCTATTTTTATGTATTTGATGAATATAGTCTTTAAATATGCCCTTGATATTTATGTGGTCGCCTTTATTGATGGAATTTTTATATATTCAAAAAGTAGTGAGTAGTATGAGGATCATATAAGGGTTATATTGAAAACTATGAGCAAGGACAGGATATTTGTAATATTAATAAAATGTGAATTTTGGTTGAAATATTTTTCTTTCTTGGGGAAAATTTTAACCAACAAAAGAATATCAGTTGATCCTACAAAGACAAAGTCTGCAGAGGAGTAGCCTCATCTTAAAGAAGTAACTA
Organism: Viscum album; assembly: GCA_963277665.1. Lineage (NCBI taxonomy): Eukaryota > Viridiplantae > Streptophyta > Magnoliopsida > Santalales > Viscaceae > Viscum > Viscum album. Next base: position 1,768,574,125 of record OY728141.1, on the reverse strand, counting down.
AGATTCATTGTTTTCTTGAATTAGTGGAATATTATAAGAGAATTTTCAAAAACTTTTCATATATTTCTAATCCACTAAACAAGTTAACTCGAAAAGGGGATATGTTTAATTAGAATGAAGAATGTGAAGAATGTTTCCAATAGTTGATGAATTGATTTTTCACTACACTCATGTAAACTCTACTCTCTATCGGAAAGGATTAATTATTTTTAGTGATGCATCTATAAAATTTCGTGGGTGAATCCTCATGAAAAATTAAAAGGTGATTTCTTATGCATATCAATAGTTGAAGCCTCATGAGAAGAACTATCATACTCATAAATTGGAGCTTGTTTCTAATTATTTTTCTATGAAGATATGGAGGCACTGCCTTTATGGGGAAAATGTGATATATACCTACATATTCAATGTTTTAAGTATATTTTCCTTAAAAATAATAATTTAATATGAGATATAAGAGATAGTAGGAACTTTTCAATGACTATTATTATTCAATTCATTGTTATCCCAGAAGAGAAAACAATATTGCTAATGCATTTAGTAGGAAAGACCCTATTGTTCTGGAAATGATGATTTATCAATGAGATCATTTAATCAAAGACCTAATAAAACTATACATGGTAAATTTTAAGGGTTGGGACATCATTAACTCTTTCCAAAATAATTTCTCAACCATCATTACTAGAAAAGATCCAGAAATCTCAAAGATATGATCATTTTTTGAAAAAATAAGATAGAGTCTATGAAGGATGGAAATTTTAGTAAGATCAATATTAATCATGAAGGTGTAACAAAATTTCATACAACCCTATTTTATCCATCAATTCTAGAAATAAATATGGAGCTGATGGATGATGCTCATAGCTCTACTTACTCTACATATCTTGAAAGTACAAAAACATATAGTGAAATTTTTGATCCTTATTAGTGGGATAAATTGAAAAATATGAATAAAAAATAAACTATAAGGTGCACAATTTTTAAACAAGTGAATGCAGAGAGGCAAATTCAAAAAGGGGTATTACAACCACTACCCAGACCGTCCTGGAAGTGGGATAGTATCATTATGGACTTTTTCACTATTCTCACAAAATCATGCAAAGGAAACAATGCGATATGGTTTATAGTGGACCATCTCACCAAAACTTCTCATTTTATATCTCTTCGAAAGATTTATCTCTTTGCCAACATGCCAAGAATTATGTAATAGAAGTGGTAAGGCTGCATAGGTTACCACTCTTCATCGTATCTGATAATGATCAAATGTTCGCATCAAAATTATAGCGAATTCTTCAACATGTTATCCATACAAAATTGAATTTTAGTACAACCTATCGCCACAAAATTAATGTCCAATATTAAAGGTCTATTTAGGCATAGGAGGAAATGTTGAGAATAGGATAAATGTAATTTAAAGGTGTATGGGATCGATATATCCCATTTGTTGAGTTCTCATAAAACAATAGCTTCCATTCAAGTATACAAATGGAACTGTATGATGCTCTATATGGGAAGTTCTACAGAACTCATACTTTTTGTGATGAATCTAGAGAGAGAATGATTATTAGGACTAATCTTGTGAAATATATGATAAAAACAACTCATTTATTCCAATAACACAATGAGGATGCTCAGAGTCTGTTGAAGATCTATGATGGAATCCTTTGAATGGACCTTGAGTTTTATGTTGAAAACAAAATATTCCTTTGAATTTCACCTTAGAAGAGAGTCGTGCTATTTGGGAAGATATAAAGTCTCATCCCTAGGTACATTGGACCCCATTAAAACCTTGATCTCATAGGATTAGTGGCATATCCGTTTTCACTTCTTCCATATCTAGATCAAGTTCATCATGTATTCCATATTTCTCTCTTAAGGAATTAAATAACTGACCCATCACATTTAATAATTCTTAAAGTCATAAAATTGGAACATGACCTCTCTTATGAGGAGAATCCGGTGGATATCTTGGATCGTAGAGATAAGGTTCTATGCAATAATACTACCTACCTTGTTAAGGTGTTGCAGAGGAATCAAAAATATGAAGAATCCAAATAGAATCTAGAGAGACAATGAGGCAAAAGTACGCAACCCTTTCCTCAACCGAGGGAATGAGTTCAAATTTTGAGTAAGAAATTTAATGGGGGGGGGGGAATAATGTAACAACCTAGACTTTTTGAATGATAATTATTTCTTTAAAATGTGTGATATATTTTATACATAGTGATATTATAACTATTTAATAATTAAGTGAGTATAATTCAAAATGTGACCATAGGATTTCGACTGTTATATTCCCATTGGTCAGCTATGACAAATGTTCTATATGGATATTGGAAACTATACCCATAATAATGATTTAACATTATAATTATTGTTTATAAGTTGAAATAATAAAGGAAAATTAATTCAGAAAGAAGAGTTGATGGAATCCACTAGTAGATTCATATCATACAATTACCGTTTTCTAGAAAATGGGATAGATGTATTGTCACTAGGATTATCTATTGACCAAGCCCAAGTCGAGCATCAATTGGTTAATCTTGAAAGAAATTTCCTACATGAGTAGTTCATGTTAGTGGAAATTACCACTCAGGCGATGTTATCCGAGCTGCCCCAAGAATCTATCATAATCACACACCTCACCCTTAGGACTTATGTGGGTATTATAAGGGTTTATATATCAATTACATAGTTTCTTAATGTGAAATACTATTGTATAAATAATATTGTTATTCGATCTATTCATTTTCAAGAATATTTTTTCTTAAAAAAATTACGATTTTGATAAATTGATTTTCAGGCAGAAATTAGTCTTTTCCAAAAGGATATAATTCTTTATAATAATCTAATATATCATGAATAATGTTTATTTCATTTAAATATTCTGATTAAAAAATTAATATTTAAATTTTAATGAATAAATATTTTTATTTTTTTCAAGTGTGAGAAATTTTACTACGCATTTTACTATGAATTTTCTATCTACAATTATTTTTAATAAATAAGGATTTCAAAATTAAAAATTTATACCTACAATAATATTATGATAAAATAAAAATAATTTTATATATCAGTATATAAATTAGTTTATTATGAATTTATGATAATTTTATAAAATATTTTTTTTGGTGAATAATTGAAATACAGTTTGAGTTTTTCAGTATGTTTAATGAAATAGAGATGGTGTAATAAGTAATATAAATTTATGATTCACTCAGGTGGATTATAATAACATAATATGTGTCCTAATAATCAAATACCATGGTTAAAACCCATGGGAATGTTCATGTTTTGTAATTTACCACTACATAGGTGTCCAAGGAAATTACTAAACAAATCATCCACTTTATCTATAAATAGCCCCCCATTTCTCCATTTCATTTCACTCCCAATTCCTACCCCACAAATCAATAATAGTTTTACCTCACAAGGAGTCCTCAAAATGTGTCCAAAATCCCACAAGTTTCTAATCATCTTGTTTTAGGAGTTACTCTTCATGCTAAGAGAAATCTCAACTTTTCTTTTCCTTTTTAGTTTACATTTTTCATGGTATGTCTTTAAAATTTCCATACTACGTTATTCATCCCATTTTATTCAATACCTATATTATATTAATATTATTTTATTATTTGGAAACCTTTTTCCACTCTATGTCTAGTTTTATATAAAACAAATTTTAATATATGTTATGCTGTAGAATTTTCTTATGAAAATTTCTCTCTTTTCCCAAGAAAATATCTTATTTTAATTTGTGAAAACCAAAACCTCTTTATTTACTTTTGGGTATTCTAAAAGATTTCAAAATTATATATTTTTTATTCTAGGGTTGACATTCATGAATCACACCTTCCTATTTATGGGGTTAATGGTGACGTAATGATCTTGTCCCTAAGAACTTTTCTTCTAAAATCAATGATTTTGATATGAAAACCATTTCTGTTATTTCAAATTGGTTATTTATCAAATGTTTTATTATGATATATGTGGATCCAATTAATTAATAAATACTAAGGGTGTACCCTGAAATGGCTCTATTTCATATATTCATGAATTTTACATCTAAAGATGTCATTTTTTATGAAACCTTAGTGAATAACCTTGGTAATTTTTATGACATGCCGGTGAAAACTAATAGTGATATTCTTATGAAAGTATACAATAAATTATGTAGCCATATTTACATGTTATTATTCACGTTTTTTTATTTATTAAATTTCTAATTTTCTCTTTTCCATTCCATAATTATATTCTTCATGTTCTTATTGAATTTACTCTAGATCACATGTAAATTGTTTCCCTTTCATTCTTTTGCTGACCTTATTCTCACCCTTTCATTTGATGTATTTCCACAGATTATGAGAAGAAATAAATATACTTTGGATGAACCTTTAATAAGCCTTTCAAGTGGAATAGAGTAATGTTACGTTTTCAGGTATTATATACATTTTTTCAAGAAAAAAAAGCATTAAGAGATCCTCTGTTTGTACAATGTAATGATAAGTTTTGTAATTAAAAGGAGGGATGAAATAGTAATGACATGTGTTATATGGGTAGAATAAATACTCCCATGGTGTCTAATGGTGTTGGGAATAGATGTTTGGGTGTCTCCTAATGGTTCATGTCCATAACAACAACCATCATTCCACAGTAAAGGGCATGGTGGGTCCTAAGTCACCATGGTTTTTATATCACATGGTTGAGGATCTATATATTGGGTCTTCTATGATTGATGTGATTGAGGTCACCAAGTCATGGTGGGAAACAACAATCCAAGGTAATTTTTATCATAATTTTAAATGGATGATTCATTCACTAACGTTTTGTGTAAACCTTCACCTCTTAATTAAGTCACATGAAATATTTAATAGGGTATTTCTAATGAATCTTAAACAAATTTTTAAAGTCTATTAAGCCATTATTTTTACTAATATATCTAGGTTTCCCAATCCTGCCAATTATATAAAGTGTACTAATTGTTTACCTTTCATTCGGCATTGGGTTAGAGTGATTCCATTATTCATGCTCATTTCTTAATTGATATAGGCTCCTGGGATACCAATTTTTTTTCAATTATTGTTTTTAATGGTGACAAAATTTCCTTCATTAGAGAGCTAGGTGTCTCTATGAAACATTTATTTATCATGGTATACCATATTGTTGTTGTGTTTTAGATTGGTTTCGTTTGTGAAAATTATTTATTTGATATCTATAATGTATATTTTGTGTGTATTGATATTTTGTGTCTTGGAAAATGGTATGGAAGAGGTTTTTATTTAAAAAATATATACAATTCATGTTTTTGATGAAATACCTCAAAGATAATTTTTTCTCTAAAATTGTTTTCCAAGTATAGGATCAGTAATGATTTTATCATGTATTTTTTTTAAAATGGTGATAATGATTTATTTATTTATTTTGAGAAAATATAGTACATTGGAAACTACAATGTCATTTAGTTATAAACATATACAGTCCTTCTTGAGTATATAAACACTATGTGTTATGATTGTAATATTGACTAACTATGTAGTGAATTGATATCCTTAAGATTCACATCTTTCTAGTTTATTTTTCCTTGTATGTTCTAGTTTTATATTCCTAGATTATAGAGCCTTGTTTTTTTGGTTTTATTCATGGTGGTAATTATTCTTGATTTTATTTATCACATGTTTTTTATTATAATTATCCTTTTATAGGTTTGAATATTTCTCTCTATTTATATTTTGAAATTTTTTAATATTGATTGCTTATTTTAATTCATTGTGCATTAATGGGAACAAAAGTTTTATTATGATAATTTATTAAAACTAAATGACTTTTAAATCATGTTTTTTTATTTAGAAAAAATTGTATCATGGTGATATAAATTTTATAGATTCGTGGTTGTATCCTACTAGGTATTTTCTTCACACCCAACATATGTAACTAGGTATATGAGAACCTGGTTTTGTATGGTACATGTAACAGAAATTATTTCATGCTGCTAATGAATTATCTTATTTGATTTTAATTTATGGTGCTTTGGGATAGTGGTGATAAATAGTATCATAAAGGGTTAGTCATGTTTTTTTATATAATAATTATATAAAATTTATTCCATGATTAATTCAGGTTGATTATCTTATCGTTTTTATGAATGATAAATTGTTTCTTGGGATTTGATGGTGGAATCATTCCCATGATTTTTTATAATGATACCTAGGAGCTTGTCTCATAATCATGGTAATAAAGAATTCACATTGGGACTTGTGATAAGATAGTATGGGTGATGTGTATAGTTGGCCAAGATCATTTAATTATAGGTTATTTGGTGGGATTCTAGGTTTGTGAGTATCCCTGTTTTTATTTGGTGTTCCTGGGAAAGATCATGTCCAGATTTGTGGTCATAACTTCAGAGGTCTACACGAGGAAGAGACTCTCTTTCTCTCTCCTATTTAGTGTCCTGAGATTACATGAATAATTGTGATTTGAATTTTGAGTTTAGATTTGGTCATGATTATTTATGTCCATTGTTTTTATCTTTATGAAAATGGTTTAGTTTCCATGGTTGTTTTTTTGGATTATTGGATGAAATTGTAAAATTGATAAGTGGTATAACATTGTATTACACAACCAAATAAACCTATAAGTGACCGAACTCATAATATTTGGGACATGTTAAGAGTTTTTTCATGACTCTCCATTTCCCATAAAGCTTGGTAATTGAGTAAAACATGATTTTTCATCCCATTTGGGATTTATTTTTATACATCCCATGTGTGACATAATCTGATGTGGATGAATTCATGTGATTTTTTATATATTAATTATGTATAATATTTCGATAATATTTTGGTGTGCTTTGGGTTGTGTGCATTTTCTGAAAATTATTTCATATGGAAAATGGTATTTAAAAAGTAATGGGCTTCAAAGTAATTTTGGGCAATTTCAAACAGTTTATATAAGTATTTTTTTTCAAAAGTAGGGGTTATTTTTGAAATAAAATGAGGTTTTTATTTAAATGTTGATTTCAAGTGGTTACATTTTGTAATATGAGATTTAGAATATTTAGTGTGAATTTTTGAGTTTTAAAAGAAAATATTATTTTTTAATGTTCTTTAAGCGTTGTGTTCGGTTAGAGTTATTTATTTTGGTTTTATACCATGGATAACATGGGTAAAGATCAAGTTGAATTCATGTCCCGTGTTACATAGATTCTGCCTCTTGGAGAAATCAAGGACATGGGGGATAGGGTGTTTCGAGGATGAAAATTCCATAGATTCTCTATTTTTAAGGTGTAGATTCTCTAGAGAGTGACCCAATCCATAATTGTAATCGATTTTTAAGGCCTATACATTTATCTCCCCTGGATGTAGTTTAAGATTTAAAGATTCATATAATTTCCTTCTTTTGGGGTGGTGTAGGATCAGTGTGAGAGTGTGAGGACCTATGTGGGTGTTACCGAATTCTACGAAACACTGGTTTTTGGGGTAGTTATTTTATATCATAGTTTCCTGTTTTAGTGGAACTGTGAATGATGAGATCCTTTTATGTGTTTTGATTTTGCCTTTGATTTAGGTGATCTTTGTTTCTTGGGACATTCTTTTGGGTGGATGTTGACATTTTTAGCTTTTTTATTTTGATGGTATGTGATAGAGAATTTTATGATTCCACTTGAGGTATAATGATTATTTTTTATTTCAGAGTTCTTATAAGATGTTTGTTTTTTCTATGATTCTTGTACCTTAGTGATGAAAATGCTTATTGTTGTTTGTGTTTGGAGTTTGATCCTTAGGAATTCTTATTTTTTATGTATTGAGAATAAGAAAAATTTGGGTTAGTACTTGTGTAACATGAATGGAATATTCCTTAAGTCTATTGGTAACATGGGAGTGTCAGTTTTTTTGGGGCGACCATGAGATAATTTCCCAGATATGAGATCCTAGTTTACCCATAGAGAAAAGAGACAGAATACTGAGACCACTTCATTCTATGAGTATGGATGTGATATTGATAGTTTTGATGACTGAACATGTGTGTGTAGGTGTTTTATTTGGTTATTCCACATTATTTAATATAGAATAATTCATTGGTTTAGGATGTGTTCTTTTTATATTAGTTTGATTGTTGTAAGGAACAATTATTTTCAATAGAAATTCTGTGGAGGTTCTTCTTTAATGGTATTGTTTCTCTTGGAAGGTGTATGTGTTGTTTGCCAACAATTTTAAATGAATTCTAAATAGTAGGAAAACTCTAGTGGGTCTCAGTGTTTGTAGGCCATTGTGTTCCATGATAGTTGGTTGATTTCCTCTTAGAGATGTCATGTTATGATTTAGGATGTTTTCATTGATCTTGAGGAGTAGTTATAGTGGGTGTATTTTTTTTATTGTCTATTATAATTTATATACCCTTTTATATCTTTTTAAAATGAATGTGTTTTTATTTTTTGTTGTCTCTTATACTTTATGATTTTTGGGGGGACTAAATCTTTATCAGGGAGATTTGTGACATCATATGTGTCACTTTATTTATATATTTGATTTTTTTTGATTTTCTGATTCATCAGGTGATTATGAGGGGTTTTTCATTAATTCTTTAATAAAAATAAAAAATATATCTCGGAACTTGGTTAGTAAACCGTTAAGAGACCATGTGTTTGGATCTGTCCTAAAAAATGATGGTTACATAGTTGGAAATATTTCTATTGAACCATGTGATATCCTAAGAGTAATTGTTCAATAATGTTTTATGTTTTTTGTGGGTGTCTCATAGTCACTACATAATTTGTTAAACAATTTCGGTAAACTGTGTCGATTTCCAAATGATTTGAAAATATTTTTTTTATTCTATTTACTTTTTATTATTTATAAAATCTAATTTATCCTCTCCTACACTATTATTTCACCTTACAAAGGGCTAAACCCTTTGTACTCTCATTACCCTCTCCAGGATCTCCCTCTCAATAGTGCTTTCTCGTGATTCCTTCATGGGTTAGGATCAAATCTCATAGGTAAACACTCATTTTCCATCTCTTCCCCATTCACTGTTAGTTATATCCTCCATCATCACTTAATTTGGTTAATCCAAACCCTAATATTAGAGTTTGATTTGATTTATCTAGTTTTTATAGGGTTTATACTGCATGAAGATTGCTTGATACTTTTTTGGGCATCCACCTTCAGAGATGACACATTTAGGTTAATGCATCATTGCTTTTAGGTAGGTTATCCCACATGTTGTAACATTAAATTTCAGAAATTATTAATTGCTTGAGTTTAAATTACTTTTTATACTTTTAAATTATGGTATTAGATATGTTAAATTATTATTTTAGTTGATGATAATGTACTACATGATTTTCAATCAAATTATAGGATTTTTTTGATTTTATAACATTTTTGAAACATTTATTAATAAGATTTACACACTACCGAATATTTAAATGGATTGATAGGATATTTTAAAATTGGATCATGGTATTTTTAAAATATTATTATATGTAATTTTTTCCCAATTTAATATATTGGGGATTTCAAAATGAACTTATAATGAATAATATTCGCTAATTATTTAATTGTTAATTGAAATAAAAAGGATATATATATATAAACTTTGATATCATTTAGGCCATAGGTGGAATTAAAGAACAATTTTTATGGTTTAAAAAGTTTCATAAAAGTTAAATTGATTTCATAAATTGATATTAATGGTGTTTTATAATGAAAGGTTTTAGAAATTATTTATAAATAGACTGAATTATTAAAATAAAGGACATGACATCTTGAGTGGTTTTCAGAAATCCGCGTTTAGAACTTTTAAATGAACCACTTGTTACATTTTATGACCATTTATTTACCTTTTCATTTTTTGCACCCATTGAGTGTATTTATATTCATTATAATGATTGGACATATAAATAAAGGACATATTCATATGAGGGAGTCTGAGGTGAGGGTGTGTTTTTTATATTCCCTACTACCATTCTTGATGAGTGAATATATTCTCACCCTCACATAATTATATTTTTTTATGAGAGTTCTATGTACCTAAGTAGATTCTTGGATGAGTGAAAAAAAAGATAGCATGTGTCTAAGATAGATTGGGATTTAGTTTATGAGTGTATTAGGATGGACCACATGCTTCACATCCCAATTATGGTGTTAGGGAACAACATGTTCAATGGGGATATTAGGATTGATCGTTTCTTATAGTACAACCTAGGATCCATGTAATGTTCCACCCCTTATCATCGGCTTGAGAATGTGATGGAACAAAACTTGACCTTAAGCGACATCCCCAAGATTCCAAAGTCTAGAAAAATATATTTAAGGAATTCCATTCATGTGGGGGACAATTTTACCTTTAATAATTAGACATCAAACCGAACATTCCATAACCAAATATATGTTATATGATGAATGAAATAATTATAGACCACTCAAAACATTCATTTATAAAAAAAACCATGTACTATAGCATATGAATACAATATCATTGTATACATCGAAAGGCTATAAAACCAACAAGACTCAAAGACAATGACTGATCCCAATATCCAATAGGATTCGTATTCCAAATCCATCAAACATCCCAAGTATCATGAATTAATACTAATGTTGTCTAATATTTTACTTTTTCCCATGTATCGATAAAAAACATCTACATAAGTACCACAGTGACAAAGTAGGGGTGAGTACTATGACTCAATAGGTTTTCTCTAAATGAATTCTCTAGTCACTCCACTAGGGAAGAAAAAGTTATAAAATATAAGCATAAAATTATAAAACAATTCCTAAAATAGTTTATATCAAAATATATACAAGAACTAATATAATAGTTTTCTCAAGATAACAATCATTTCAATGAAAAGAAACAAAACAATGCTCTAAAACCATTTCATGAATTCAAATTTTTCATAATCCATTGCATTACACTTAACCAATCATCCATCCATTAATGTAAACCAAATCAATCTATACTCATGAGTGGTTATTCATACTTTTTCTACTATGTCACATAGTGAATGACTCTGATAGGGGTATTCCATTCCCTTATTTGTCCCAACCATTTGATGAGAGTACTTGATTCCCTTATCAATCCCAATGCATATGAACACACCCAAAACAATCATGCCAAAAACATAAAAAACCAAAGTGCCTTAAAACACATTTTAATAAACCAAAATTTTATTTAAAACCATTTTGATCCATTAATTAAAAAAAACATCTTAAAATCATCATTTCAAAATAAATTTTTCAATTACACTTTCGAACCAAAACACTCGATTTCACAATTTTCTAAATAGTTACTCAATAAGGTTTTAAAAAAGAAATATATATAAATTTTTAAATAATTTTGAACAAAAAAATAAATTAGAAATCAATAGATATTCTTCTAAATATATGAGTCAATATTGAATTTTCCTACCTCAAGAAATTGGTGAAAATGATAAATGACATGAAAAACTCTAAGAAAACCCAGTTGAAACTCCCTAAAACCCCCTAGATAACTTACCCTATCATGAACCAAGAAAAATATAATCATATTTGGAATATAATTTATTATATCTCATCACATCATATGTAGATCTAAAAAACCAAGAGATATAGAGAAGTAGATATAAGAACATGTATAATGAACAACTAATAACGATAACTTAACATGAGAATCTGGATTGAAATCACAAATAAATTCCATAGGATCATATAAAAAATTATGGGGAGAGGTTCTCCCACATTTGAGAGGGAAAAATTACATGTTACGACTCTTTTGGGAAAATGATATATTAAAACATAAAACTTACCTAGATCTACAAGTTTTGGATCTTGTTTTGTTGACCATGCACAGATAGTCACACGATTCGGAAAACAATGCAATAACCATTCAACAGCTTCTATCTGAAGTAGAAACCACAAAAATTTGTCAAACACTATTTCTAAACAATGTACTAACCATTCCAAATCCCACTATCTCAAGTGGAATAGTTTCTCTAAGGATGACACGTAGTTTAAAAAATTCAGGTGCAACCCATGGATTTTCCCTCTAGCCCCCGTAACTCATGTGAAAAGTTTTATATAGGTGTTTCATGAGTTTACAAAATAGTTCACAATCTATGAACATGATGAAAATCCCCCAAAACTCTATAATAGTTCACCCAAACTCTGAAGCTTCACTCATATACTTTTCAAATTTAAAAATAATAAAGAATGTGTTACTTACTAGAAATCGGGGGTGCTACATTCTCACCACCATTGGTCTTTCCATCCTTGGAAGTTCAAAAACCTACATCTTGCATTAATATTTATAGCCACTTATATTTCATTTATTTATTTAATTCCCAAGACTCTTGTAGAATCTAACCATTATTCCACAAACACTACACTAGACCGATGCTTTTACCTTGCAATAATTTCCATTGACAATCAAAAATCGATATCTGTATTTGTATAAATGAAGAATAAAACTATAGTTCAACATGATCCCATAAAATAACATGGTCACGATCAATTTAATAATTATTTAACTATGATAAATGAAACAAATTATGTACCTCCTTGAACTATAATGGGAATACCAAGTGATACGCTACCTCACCAACATGTTCATGTATCTAAAATGGGAAATGTATCGTGGACCTAACATTCTATGCTTCCCAAAACATCGATTTACAAGCCTTGGAGAGATACTCAAAAACACATGATCACTCATCATGAATGAAAATGGTTTTTGAAGATGATCCATGTATGATTTATAATGAATCTAAGCCTCTCCATCTTTTTCCAGATCAACTGGGTCTTCTATATTGTTTCTTGGACAAGGCTTGGCCCAACTACTGATGGCTCACCTATTTCCTCTCAAAAAAGTGGATAATTAAAATTATTAACATAAAATTATTCAAATTGATCCATATTTATTGATTAAAGATAACTATTTCTATATTAGAACTCTACTAACAACACATGATCTTCACATGGTCCACCAAAATCTATCAAACAAGTTTGCAACATGTATTCCAAAGCCTATATGGTCCTTTCAGATTTCCTTTCAATCTAAGGATGATATTCTATACTCATAGACAATTGTGTCCCAGGGTTTTATATAATGATTTTTATAAAGGATTTTTAATCCTCAGATCTGTTTCTAACACTATTAAAGCTGCTATATTGGGTCTCTTTACCACTTCTCGAATATATATTTTTTACAATTCCTCCATCATGAGCTTCATGAATATGGATTTAATGATATTACATTGTGTGTCAATCCACTCTAACACATATGGAATTGTGTTTTCAAACCATTCACTGGAGATATGTAACAAAATCTATATCTATGTTCTCCAACTTCCAAATAGGAATAGGTAAAGATAGAAACATACATGTTGGTCGTTGATGCTCTGCCTTAACCTGCTAACAAGATAAGAACTTCAGGCCAAACTAAGCGACCATCCTTTTCATGCCAACCCACCAAAACCTTGGCTTCAATCCCATATTAACCATTTATATTCCATTATGAAAAACAAATATTGAATGATTTTAGGGATGAAGAAGTAGTCCCTGACAAGATATAGGTATGACTATATTTTTTTGAACAACCGAATTGAACTCCCATCCAACATCCAGCCCTCAATGGTCTTCCAACCATTGAGTTTTCACTGCATTGTGACGCATTCTACACCATATTTTTTTTCACATTTAACCATAATCCCCAAATTAGGAACTAAGTAAACTAGAAAAAAACCGTAACATCACCTAGGTATCTGCATTCAACGTTCATGTCTTCTATCACTGACATCAACTACCAATGATTTGAAGCCACTTTTTCCAGATGAGCATAATACATTATTCTTAATGAATATTCCACCATATTTCCTTCAAAAAATTTATAAATAAATTCATTATAATACTTTTGAAGGTACCCCATCCATATTGTTTTTCTAATGATAAAATACCATTATGATACAATATGCTTCAAGCTCTTATGATCGGTGAACATAATAAATTTATCATCAAAGAGATAGTGATGGTATGTTTTCCTACCATGGACTATGGAAAAAAACTCCAAATACTGTGTTAGGTATATTTTATCATGTACTCATAACTATCTTGATCCATATGTAACGACATGATCTCCTGGCATGAGAACACACCCCAACACTGATCCTAATGCATCATAATAGACCATGTACCCATGTCCTGATTCGGGAAAAATAAATATTGGTGAAGATGTAAGGTAAAATTTATGATCTTGAAAATACATATATAATTACTTGTACCATTGTAATGGAGAAATATTATATTTATATGATTTCATAGGAAAATCTAGTAATGAAAAATCGTGCAAAACCCATTGATAATAACTATCCAATCCATGAAAAATATGTATCTCGAAGATGTTATTTGGTGGTTTCTAAGAGATAAAAATCTCAATATTTTCTAAATCCATATTAAAACCTATTTCTCAAATCACATGTTAATGAAAATTTAACTATTCTATCCAAAATTAATACTTTGATAATTTAGAATATAGACGATGATTCCAACAGTTTCCCAACACTGTTACCAAGTTTTTCTCATGCTCAATAATGGTCCTTGAATGCCCCAAAATGTTATGCACAAACCCAACAATAAAAAATATAGATACCTTGGAAATATCCTTTTCATAACTTCCATAAATAATGTTAGTTCATTTGAAATATCAAAAGTCATTGCTACATATTAATAATATCCATATCTTCTTCTGATGGATGTCTTTGTGATTACCTCCTTCCAAACCCACTATTAGTGATGTCCTGAGCATAAGTCAATCTTAGAGAACCACTAATCTCTTTTTAATTTATTGCGTAGATCATCAATGAATGGAAGAGGATACTAAATCATTATCATGACTTGGTTAAGATTATGATAATCGATACACAACCTTAGAGTTTCATCCCCCCTTTTCACACAAAAAATCAAAGCTTCCCATATAGATGTGAAAGGCTGAATGAAACATTTTCATTCCTGCTATTCCAACTGCACATTCAGCTCCCATAATTCTACTGGTTCCATATGATAATATGGAAGGGAAATTGTACTAGTCCATGGGTAGAGATCAATTGTAAATCCACTTTTCTTATTGGTGAAAATCTTGAGAAATTTCAAGGTAACACTTCTGAAAACTAATCCACCACTAATTGAAAATTGTTCTTCTAAATCTATTTTATCAATGCCAAAGAGAATGATACCAAATAGTATGATATTTTTCCAAATTTTCTTCTAAAAAATCCCATTTTACCTACCTTTACGTTTTAGTCATATCGAAAGAGATGCTCCATGCCATATTCAATCATGTACCTGACCCGTCATGTATAACAGTTGATTTGATCCTTTAATGCTATCAAAAAATTCATACCCATGATTATATCATAGACATAAATATCAATAATTGATAAATCCTAGATCAACTCCCCTAAATCAATGGTTATATAACACTCTCTACACACAAAGCCTCCACATTCTCTTTAACCAAGAAGAGTTTTATGTTTTATCACAGAAGTCATCATCTAATGATTTTGGCTCAGAAAATGAATAGAATGAGAATCAATAAGGAAATGGGATGAACACATATCAAACAAAACATTCATAAGGGTATAATTCAAAAATAATTGTACCTCATACTATAGATAGTCCAGGCTGATCATACATAAAAACCCGCTAAGCTCCATATTATTGATTCATCGTAACACTTTTCTATTTATTTACCTATTGAGATCGCACTGCCTTATGAGTCTTGGAATTCCTAGAATCTACTTTGCTAGTTATGTTTTACTAATGAGAGGTTTTCTTCTTCCCTCTCCCTATTGAATCATATGATGCTTATGAAACCTAATAAGTGTCTTTAGAACTGAACCATGGAGCACTACGACAATATCACTGAAGATACCCCATCTGATTACAGTTGTTTCATGCTATATGTTTTTTTGATACATGCTCAATTTATATGGTCAAGAGAACCACATTAGAAATAAACTGCTTTTCTCTTGGTTCATAAAGGAAGGTTTACTAATCTATCCACCATATTTTGATTCATCCTCCCACCATGTGAATAGGTTTCCCTCTTCCACATACTCCCACTATTAGAGTTCCCACCATTTCCCATGGGAATCAACATACTTCCTCCTTACATAGCTACTAAGATATCCCTTTTTGTTATTATTTCTCTATTGAATATCCTTGTACAATCCATAATACATAGCTCTTTAATCTTGGATATAATATCATGTCTTAGCCCTGATTAAAATATATGTGACTTCAAGTATGAACTCACAACAACCTCAGGTGAAAAGAACATGAAATTCATGAATATATCTTCATGATCAGGGAAAGAAAGAGTTTCTTGATTCAATCTAATTAAGTCTATAGTTCTTTGAATTCTAAATGTATTTGGATATAACTATTGATTAAATTATTCCTCAAAATGAACCCATATATGTTTTTGGTCTAATTTAGAATAAATAGATAAATCCCACTAATGGAATGCATGTTCTTCAAGTATGTAAATCACCCAGTTGAATTTTATCTCTGAAAGTGTGTTGATGAAATCAAAAATATGATTCATCATATTTAGCCACACCTCTGCCTTATCTTGTTTTGAATAACCCCTTAATGTTGGTTGATTCGATGTATGGAATTGGATGGAATGATCTACTTACCTTGGCTCATCCCTCTTGTTATTGCTTTCTAAAGCCCGAAATACATGATCAATAATCTGAAATAGTAGTTGCTTCACCTATGGCCCGGGTGCAACCACATACTCAATAGCTTCTTTAGTTAGTTTCTATAATGCCTAATGGGTTCCATTTTATATAAAAAAACTCTATAATTATCACTCTCAATTAATTGAAGTCTTATCATTTCAAATTCTACCACATCATTCTATCACAATAGTGATTTCTAAAATCAATATTTTCCATGTTAAAACATTTTTTGGAAAATTTGAACAATAGTTTTGAAAAAAAAACATTTTCGGAATACAGAAATCATGAACCCTTTAAAAATATTTCAGTTCAAAAAAAGTCTACATTTTAAAAACAAATAAATATATTTCACCGAGACATAATTCATTACCCAAATTGAAATATGAAATCCTAGTGGTAATTCATTCCTCTAATAAATTTCATGATCATATCATTGAAAAAACCCATAAAATTGAGATTCCAATTCCTATAAGTGTCTCTAGAACACTTACGTACCCAACACCCGAGTAACATGAAGTTCAACATAAAACAACTTTCTACATATTTTTATTTCCTACATTTCCTTTTTTGAAAATATTTCTCCTTTATATGATCTAAAATAAAGGAATAGACCATAATAAATTCAACTATAATATTGACAACAAATACCATGTCAAAGACCACTTGTTCCAAAAAAATTCGAAGGACCAAGAAGATAAAACTTGTAATGTCCCACCCCTTCTCGTTTTCTTGATATGGGGAAGCAACACTACACGGCCTTAAGAAACACCCCGAAGACACAAAAGGATAGAAATAAATGTCAAAGGGCTCCAATACATGTGGATGATTATTTTACCTTTATGAATATAACAACAATCCAATAATTCCATAATCAAATAAATGTATATGATGCATGAAACAATGAAATACTACTCA
Organism: Viscum album; assembly: GCA_963277665.1. Classification (NCBI taxonomy): domain Eukaryota; kingdom Viridiplantae; phylum Streptophyta; class Magnoliopsida; order Santalales; family Viscaceae; genus Viscum; species Viscum album. The sequence continues at coordinate 1,768,556,493 of OY728141.1, read as the reverse complement.
ATATTTTTAATTATATAAATACAAATCTAATACCAAGTACCATAGCTGTAGAATAAAATACCAAAGTACATAGAAGAGGAATATAAAACCATCAAGACTCAAAGACAACCACAACTCCCAAACTCCAACAGGCTCTGAGCTGCAAATCCACCAACCAAACCAAGTATCAAAAAATACTTCTAATGATTTGTGATATATTACCTTTTCTCATTTTTTGATAAACAACATCTGCAAAAGCATCATAGTTACAAAGTAGGAGTGAGTACTATAACTTAGTTTTTTTCACCAAATGACTTCCCAACTCATTCCATTAGGATAGAATAGGTTAGTACTTTTATATAAAAAAATTTACAAAATATAAAACAGTTTTTATGAAAATGTAAACAAGTACCGATATAATAGTTTTATCAAGATAACCAAAATTTCCAATGAAACAAACCAAAAAATGATCTAAAACCATTCCACGAATTCCATTTTTGAGTAATCCATTCTATTCCACTTAACCATGCATCAAACCATTCATTTAACTTGAATCTCCGAATACATTCATGTGGTGATTCATCCGTTCCCTAATCCATCACTTAGTGAACCACTTTGACGGGGGAACTTCATGACCATATCAATAACAACCTTTTTATAGTTGTACTTCATGCCCATATCTATCCCAATGCATATGAACGCATCCCAAAAAACCATGACAAAACCATTCCAAATCTATGTGTGTACAAACCCATTTCAATAAACCACATTTTTTTGAAAAACATTTTGTTCCATGCATCAAAACTAACCAAGCATTTTAAAATCATCATTTCTAAATCAAGTTGTCAAATACAATTTCCAACAAAAACACCCCTTTCCCAATTTCCCAAACCATAATTCTAGAGGGATTTCAATAAGAAATTTGTATCAAATTCACTAAAAAAATTCAATAAAACAATGAATTTGAAATAAAACCTTCAGTTTCTTAATAGAGGAGTTGAGAGTGAAGCCAGGTACATCATGAAATTGGAGAAAATAATAAATGTCACAAAAAACGCAACAAAACTGGGTTAAAACTCTAAAAATCACCTCAAATATATTCCCCTATAATAAATAATCTAAATAAAATCATATTTAGAATAAAATATTTTAGATCTAACTATAGTTGATGTAGATATAAAAAAATGAGAGAGATAAAGATGTTTATCTACGAAAAAACACCAAGAACAACCAAGAACGATCACTTAATGCGAGAATCTGGCTTCAAATCACAAAGGGAATCCTTTTGATTACATGAAAATTGATGGGGAGAGTTTTTACAACCTTTTATAGGGACAAATTCTGAGTTAGACTCGTTTTAAGGAAAAATATAATCATTGTAACATAAAACTAAGATAGCTCTACAATTTTATGATTTAGTTTTTTCAACCGTGCATGGTTAGTCGCATGTGAAGTCAAACTGTGCACTAACCATGTGCCTACTTCTCTCTCAAATATGAACCTAACATAGTTGGATAGCAGAGTTTCCAAACTATGTGCCAACTGTGCCAAATATGATTGTCTCATTCTCAATGATTCTCCTAGGCTGCTGCATGGTTTAGAAAAACCATGTGCAGACAGCGTGCCTTCCTTCTAGCCCCCTGTCTTGGTGTTCATGGTTTCCTTTAGGTGTAGCATGGTATTACAAAACGTTTCACCAACCATGCACCTATAGAAAATACCACAAACAATTCAAAAGTTTTCCAAACTCTCCCAAAATTTACCCATATACATTACAGACATAAAAATCAAAATTAAAGGGTTGCATACTAGACATTGGGGGTGATACAATTCATTCTCTAGTTCAAGACTGCATTACCTATGTTCCCAGGTTATATCCAATGAGACATACCTGTTAATTTTTTATTTAGGTAGGTGATGTTTACTTTGTACTATATTGTTATCCAAATTGTGTATTTATTAAGGCACCTTCATTTGATTATTTTTATTACGTATTTCTTGATATTGGTTCTCAATTCATATTGAGCTCTGACCTTATTCTTGGTTTTTTTCTTTAAAAAAATTAATGAAACATTTAAAATTATTTTAAATGAAAGGCCTTGATTATATTTTTTGTAAAAATTAAGTGCTAAATGGGTGTTTTTGTTAAAAAAAGGTGTTGGTGGAGAAAATGGATTTCAATTGATTATTTTAATTTAATAAAATTAAAATGGAAATCCAGTTTTTGAAATTAATTTCAAACTCACATGAAAATGGTTCAACAATTAAAATGTAGGCATGTGGAAGTGTGGGTGGTGACCTACTGATTCATGTTTTTTCTCATACCTATATTATTTTCGTTTCAGGATTGGAATTTTCTCTTGAACACTCTTGGAGTGTTGAATGGACTGAGGGATTTGAGTTTTGTGGTTTCAGTTTTATTTATCTCATTTGGCCAACTATTGCTATAATGTTATTTTTAAGAGTTTCAATAAATTTTATAAAATGTCTATTGTGTGAACATTTAAATTATTTTCCTTGTCCGTGTAGGCCTTTAACAAATTTCAATAGTTTGAGGAGTAAAATTATTGTAGTCACCACAGATAGACACTGTTGGTGGAACTTCTACATGTAATTTCATTTGAATTGTGAGTTGAGAGTTTATTTCTAAAAACTATTATATTTTTTTGTTTATTTCTACCAATATGATTTTTTTTCATGGGAATCAAACATACAAATGGGTCTACAGTGTTTTCAGGAATAACGATATTACGTTTTAATTCTAATTTAACTGTGAAATCACCCACATTATATGTATATTATGCCCAATTCATTAAATCAGTCAATGAGGATAAAGAATACACCTCATATTAGTGGAAAGTCAGTTTTGATGTCAGTTTGAATTATATCCTGGGCTAGGTTATTACATAGTTATTTTGTAAATATACAAATTTAATAGAATATAAATAAATAAACATTAGGTAATCATATAGGAAGAAAAAATTTCAAATTATAAACTATAAATTTAAAGAGTATTCTTAAAAATTATGACAGATATAAAATAATATATATAAAAATAAGTATAAATCTAATTAACATACCATCTACTATATATATATCTTTGTGTGTGTTATAGAGTAAGGGGTGATAAAATCCATTTAATCATTATGATCATTGGTTCCATAAGCTATGTTTCATTCCCTTTAAATGGTAATGGGTTAACAATTATTTATCAATATATAGTTCCTTTCCATTTAAGGTTGAGGTTACTAATTATTTATCATCTTAATGTGGATTTCTACCTAAATGTGGGGTTACCTACTATTTATTGGATATGAGTTTCTTCCAGCTCGTGGGATATGTTACATATAATTTATTATCTTAATGTGGATTTCTCTTGTAAGAACAGTTACATATTATACAATGTCATAAATTTGTTTTCCACTTTAGAAAATCATTTATTATAATTTATTTTATATCCCAGTAAGATGGAATAGATTACATATAATTTTTTTTACGATTTATATGTTACTTATGAATATCACTCAAAGTAAGCATGGTGGTTTTCCATGGTGGTAATATAATAGAAAATTACCTAAAATTGATTTTATACAATTATTGCATTGGTTTACTTTTTTTGTTGATGTTACTTGTGTTAAATATTTACATTGAATTGGTTTTGGGGAGAAATTGGATACACATGAATTTACATCCCTATTGATCCTAGAAACACACGATCAAACCATCATGATTGGTTAGGGGTCCTTTAGTGAAATAATAATGATTCATTCAAACTCATACCCTTTATTAAAACCAAAAACCATAATATTAATGTAAAGTAGGTAAAAGGTTATGTTCATTTTGGTTTGGAAGGAAAGACTGATAATGTGCATTAATGACTAGTGTAGAGAGATGATTCTCATCATTGTATTTATAGTTTGATTTCATTTTAGATTATAATGGTATGTATGGTTGTCAACCAATTATTAATTTTTTTGCATTTTTTGTGAAATACATCATGTCATTGTATAAATCACCATGGGATGTCAAAATATTCAAAATGTGTGATTCATTATTATTGTATTGGGGTTTTCATTTTCTAGTTCCTTTATTTATTGGTTCCTTTATTATTTATATTTTGATTTTTTCCCGGATCATAAATTATTCCCTATAATTATTTGGATAACCATGTAACTAGATAGATAGTAGTATTTTTAGGAAAATTTTCATTATATATTAATTTGGTTTTGTTATTATTTTTGAATTTACCAATGAATTCAAGTGCCTTGAGAATTTCTTAATTTTTATCGATAATATGATAATTTAGAATTGAATGGGGATTTTATTTTGATTTTTGATTCATTGTAATAAAATATTGAAATATATTAGTTTTTCATACATTGTTAAAGAACTCAAATCAATTTTTCAAAGAGATATTCAAATCCCATAGGCATGTTGTCTTTATTATAAAATTATTATATATATTATAAATATTATATAAAATATAATATACAAATTTGAATCATTTTTTCTTGTATAAATAATAGCAGTCTGTTATAAATATAAATATTAATAAAAAATATTAAATAGTGTATAAACTAATTTTAACATATAAATTTGAACACATACACACCCCGTGATATATAAATGCACAGACACATAGGAAAAATACACACACATACATATAAACACATATAAAAACAAATGAAGCATACACATTTATTAATATATATATATATATATGTATATGTATATGCATGTATATATACAAATTTATATATATATGATAATGAATAGAACAACCAAAATAAATAGGGAACAAATTAATTATATTATATATATATAAATTTAAATATAAACTCATTTATTATATATATATATATATAGAAACATGGATCACATGGATTTACAGAACATAGGAATTACAAAAAAAAATAAAGAAAAACCCATGTAAGATTATTAGAGATAACATTCAAAACAAGTTACAGATAACATTCCTTCAGTTTTCATGGTAGATTCATCCAGAAAGTTCATGAGAGGTGGCATAAGGGTTCAGTTTCTATTTCCACTAAACCTTGAGTGGTGATAAGGAGCGTCACCACTATTTGGATTACTTTAAATAGTAAGAAGGATTTTTATGAAAGATAATTGATTAACAATTATAAAAGAAGCCTTTATCATCACTAAAATGATAAGTGTTGATAAATATAACTTTTATCACTGTTAAATTTATCACTTATAAACAACTAATGCATAAGGTTTATCCCATTAGAAAATCATTATGTAAAAATACAAATTAAGATTTAGAAAGAATATTTATTTTTTTGTAAAATACTAATTATATAAATATTAATTAATAGTAAAAAAATTAAAAATAAATAAGTAGTATCAACTATATAAATTAAAAAAACATAAAAAATGAATAAATATCAAAATACAAATAAATATATATTAATACTGAATAAATTTAAAAAATATATAAAAACTAAATAATTATTAAAATAATGTAAATAAACTTGAAAATAAAAATGAAGAAGTATTTAAAAATACATCTAAATTTAAAATAATTGTAATCATTTTGTAATAAAAAATGAATACCAAATAAATTATTATATTTTTAAATAAAAAAATAAAAAAATAAAAAATAAATAAAATTTAAGAGTGAATACATATCATTTACATAAATTAATAACACATTAATGTTATTAAATATTAATAAATAAATAAATAAATAAACATATTAAAAATGAATAAATTACCAAAAATAATAAACAAAAAAACACTAAATTTGAATAAATTTTAAAAATTAATAAATATAAAAATATTAAAAATTAATAAATAATATTAAATTAATATATATTCAAAATGAATGAATTACTCAAGTATTAAAAAATTAATAAAAAATATTAACTATATTAATTATAAAAAATTTAAAAAATATAAAATACAAAATAAAAATGAATAATTATTTATAATTATTTTTAAATAAAAAAGATATATAATAAATTACTAATTATAAAAATTTATATGATATTAATAATATATATATATATATATTATATTAATAATAATTAAATTTCAATGCACCTCGGGTGGCACCTATGTGGTTAACCCCATAATGCAGAATCCAAATGACTAGGGTTTGAATCCTAGAAATCCCCTTATGGGATTTATGATGTAGGTGGTGATGCAAGTGCTGATGCATGTATGATGCAAGCATGTAGTGGCGCCAACATGATGTATTCTGTATGACACATGCCAAATGATACATGGATGATGCTACACTAAGCCTTCGGGCCATGTTGATGGGATAGGTGGGTTTGGGATTACATGCTATGTGTTGGGTCTACCTCCACCCAGATAGAAATATATCTATGATTTCTTAATAAAAGTGTCTTCAACAAAATGTTTTAAAAAACTTCATTTATATATTTATTATAATTTTAGAAAAGAATTATTTTCATTTAAATGATATTAATTATTTGTATTATAAATGACTACCTATATATAATAATAAAATATATAATATATTTAAATACAAAAAAATATCTATATAATTAATTTATTGTAAATATAGTTCAATTTTTGAATTCATTTTTTAAAATTAATGATATAGTTGTCAGTGAATTAAAATTTTATATTGATATTTATATGCATTCTAACTATATAATATATATATATATATATATATATATATTATTGGCTCGATCCTAATGTCTATGATTGTGTGTACGTATGTGTATATAAATATAAATATACACACACACACACTATATGCAGATATGAGAAATTGAAAAACCAAATCAAATAACCTATTATATAACGATATATTTATATGCATACTCATACATACACTTTTATAAACATGCATAATCACACACATACACTCACACACATGCATATACACACACACATACACATATATACACTAAAATTTCCAATTGATTATGTAGTCACATAGAGTGGGGTGAATCAATGTAGTCCAATTTTATAAAATTATTCCAACCTAAACTTTTTAACCGATTTTTTTTATTTAAAATCATTTCATGGTAAAGATGTATGGATCTGTTTAATCATTCCAAACATATAGTTTCACCACATACGATGATTAAAATTAAATAGAGAAAAAAACACTATTTTGTTCACGAGTTAGTCTCATTATGGGAATTTAATCCTTGCTGTATTTGGTTTTAAAACAAGAAATAATTTTTATTAACTATCATAAGTGATCATAAAAAGGTTAGTTATTATCATAAACCATTGGGAATTTTTCTATTATAGATGGTGCACTAAAACTGATTTGATTATATCATAATTAGATATATACTTTATTAATGAAGATTTCATATTACCGAATTATTTTTCTTCTTCATGATATTTTAATGTTATAAATTCCTAATAGTACACATCACACTGAAAGGTTACAATAGTTCCCCACTATAATAAAACCCTAGTGGTTATATGAAATTATTCTTGAACCTTAATATATAGGAAGGTTATATTATCTTATGGGACACAAAAGATGTAATTTATGTGGTATTGGAGGTTTATAAGACGTTTAGAAACCTTTTTATGGGGTTCCCCCTTGGTAATCTCCATGATAAGAGGTTACGATAATAGGACTACCAATAAGAAGTCAACATTTCATGTGTCATTGGATGTTACAATATGTGGACATGTTTATAGATTATTAGACTTCAATAATATCATTAATGGATATCATGAATCAAATACATTGATGTATTCAAGAAAAATGTGACAACATATATTCATGATGAAGTAAGATATGTTAGGTGTGTCACGACAGATATTTCATTAATGGATAATTCTAGAAAAGATTTACCCTTTATGTCCCAAGATAAAAATTGATATCTCAAGACATTGGATGGTATTGGAACTACCTATATGCATCCATGGCCATAGGCTTTTATGGGTGCATTCATATAAAAAAAATTCAAAAAAATAGACATCGATTGTATTAATTGATGGCACCGGTATTCAACCCACATGATTTGAGAGGTCTCAATAAATTGATTAAATTACAGGTTGATCATTCATAAAAAATGGATGTTGTTGTGTCATTAACTTCTTTCTCTATATGTGTATTAGAGTATTTCTAGACATTAACATTAATCATTATGTGATAATTCCTCTATCCACTAATAATGAGATCTATAGAATCACACACTATCTATATCGATATTCTTAGGTAAATTCCAATATTGAATATAACAAGATCAAATAAATAATATTTATTCAGGATTGATTGATCACCATGATGTAATAACAAGTTATTCAAAAGAATAAGTGAGTTAAATAAAAATATTATGTATATATATTAAAAATATTGGTCAAAAAAATATTTATTATAATTATTTAAAATAATGAAATGAATTTTATTATTAAATTCATTATTCAAGGATTATTAAATGATTATGGGGAAAATGGACCATGTAAATGGCCTTATTGGAAATGTTATAAATGTTAAATTATTTTTATTCATAAGTTTTTTCAAATATAAAGTGATTAATATTTATAATAATATTATTATTGGGCATGGGGTTAACTAGGAATTGTTAATTAGGGAAATGGTTTTTTTGTGAAATTATCCAACCATAAACCTTCCATAATTAATTTCTGAATATAAAACGTTCCTAAATCACTTTTTCTATGAAAAATGGATAGTGATAGACTCTATCATGATCTATATAGACATCTAGAGTTCTAGAGTTCTCTATATTCCCCCCTCTCAATTCATAGAGAGTAAATCAAGAGTTCTTATATGTTCAAAAATAATTCTACCATAATCAATCGTGGGAAATGAGTGCATTCAAGATTGGTTGTGCGAGTACCCAAAGATTCTTAAGTAAGATTTAGATATTATAGTGTACATGTGGATCAACACTAGAAGGATTCTATACATGGATCCTATAGTGGAATGATTGTATGAAGAGATATAGTAAACAAGAACATTAATAAAGAAATGCCAACGAGCATGTACCCTAGTGGTACAGGCTCCTGCTTGGCATCCAAAAGACCCAGGATCGAATCCGGGAAGGGGAAATTTCCCAGGTACTGTAGCAGGTACTGTTGCAGCGGTGGCACTGTAGTAGCAGCAGCACTATAGCTGTGGAGGGATTGTTGCAGATATTTTAGCAGCGGCGGTACTGTAGCGGGTACTGTAGCAGCACGTGTACTGTAGAAGTGCTGTTCACCGAGGGGTCCTCTGGGCCAACAAAATGGGCTCTCAAGACTTGTATTTAGGCCACTTGGCCTTGGGCCTTTAGGCTATGTAATGGGTCTCACTCTACCCAGTCTAAAGAGGTCTTTCTTTCAAAATAATAAATTGAGGCATCAACCCCAACCTTTTGAAAAAAAGAACATTAATGAAGAAATGATTACATGTTAAGTTTAATCTATATCAATTCATACATTGATTATAAATTACTAGTTATGATCCTCCTCTTCTGGTTATGGAATTTTCTCCAGTTATGTAATATATGGTTTTCATTGGACAAGACATTTTAATCTTGTTTCAAAATAATTACATGTTACTTATGACTAAAATCTATGTTGGTTATACCATACATGGAACTTCCACAATGCTTGAAAAATAAGAGATCTATCAATGTGGTCAAACATTTAATTTATAATTATTTATTATTCTTTGATTATTCACATGTTTTTGATTTTCTTATACTTATATCGGTTCACATTAATATCAAAATATGTTCATTTCTTTCTTTCTCAATAACCTATAACATAACCAACAATATCTTAAAGTTGAAAAATGTATCATCAATTTAAGAACACTATGGGGGTGCTAAAGTCCTTACCTAGATAGAAACAATGTACATGAAATATACTGCCTACATGCACACTATGTATTAGTTTTTTTAATGTCTGAATATTGTAATAATGTCAGATAAATCCAATGAAATCAGATTTATGGTCCTACTAAAGTGGATCGTCATGTATGTATGAATAGACTATAACATATAATGAAGAACTACACAATGTTTGACCATTGTAAATGGCATTTACAACCTAGTTTCTCACATACAAGAATAGAGGGTGTCCTAGCATGTTGTGTATCAAATGCATGATATGGAGATCAATGAGTCATGCGGCTCTAAAGCCTCAAAATGTGTATTCCAAGTACACGTCAAGTTCTAGAAACTCATCCATGATAGGAAAAATGCATAGTCCCAAGGTGTGTTCTTTAGGAATGGTAAAAAGATAGTACATGTAGTGTTATATATTACACTTAATGTAGTCTACTATAGAAAATGTTCCCATTTTACATGTTGGAAATTAAATATATAATCAAAACAATTCATGTGGGTTTATTAGGTCATTTATTTTACATTACATTCTAGGTCACAGGGTTGATAAATATATATTAAATAAATTTATATGTTAAAATTTTAGATAACCACACAATGTTTCCTACAAGTACACTTGTCCAATTAATTATTTTTAAATGAAATAATTTTTTTTAAATTATAGATGTTGTTGAGTAAAGGATGATTGGATCAAATTAATATAAATTGAATTAATTGGATAAATTCATAACACATCATCTTATTTACCGAACTAATAAATGAAATTTATAACAAGATTAAAAATGTTTGCTCAATTTCTATTGTAACATCGCACCCCTAACAACTATATTGAGAAGATTCAGTGGTGTTATTAGCCTCAGGTTACATCCCCAATATCTCAAAGGCTGGAAATAAATGCTAGGGCCTCCAGAAACTTCTAGGGATGATTTTCACTTTTAAAAGATAAAAATAATCATACATCATAAACAGTTAACATCCAGTACTCTAGATGATTCATGAGTGTTTAATACAAAAATAGACATAAAAAACATTAAATAATATTGGATTACACGTGGAAACCAAAATAAATACTCAAAATGAACCAAAAGTCTAAAATAAAGAAAAAAATCCATGTGGAAACAAAATAAGAATCTTTTTACCCACTCCAATATTAATCTCTATATTCCATTCCAACAGTATCAAGAAGCGTCACAAAAGAACAAAGGTACAATTACATTACCAATGTATCGATTGATGAAATGTAAAACTGTGCAACAGTTACCAAGAAGGGGGTCAGTCGAAACTCAATCAGTTTCACAAAAAAATTTTCAAATTGAAACATTGTGAGAAGAAATGATTAACATATTTTATAAAATAAATTTAAATTAGATAAAATCAATATATCCAAATAAAAAAAATATTACATGGAGAACATTTTATGAAGAACAAAACCTCCCTATATTATTTGGAATACCAATAAAAATGTATCAACACATACAAATTCATGTATTCATAGGTGATAGTTCCATACTCATGAGAGGTATCTTATTGATCCACCAAGGAATTACAAGATGACCAAACCAAGGAAACCAAATAGAACACAACCCTTCCATAGGGTTATGTCAATGAATATACTCACAATATCCATGTATAAAAAATTCAATGAAATACAATTCCATGTAAAAACATTGTTTATATAAATAATTTTAATAAATCATTTTCTTTGCATAATTAAATCAAAATTTTACAATAAAAAGTTTAAAATTATAATTTTTAAACTATCTCTATTGATAATTTTCCAGTAAATACTTCATTTTCACTCCTTTCATATCCCCATTCCAAAATTATTTTATGTCTAGAATTACACATGGATTTTATTACAATTTCAAGCAATAAATTCAATTTTTATTAATCCTTCAAGTTTTAAGTTTTTTAAATGAAATAAAATCCAAATACCTCTCAATGGTTGGTGAAAATGTAGAATATCACTACAATTTTATATATCCAGGATTGGTATTCTTCACATGAAGAGATTCAATCGTAATACATCATAATTCAAATAAAGAAAAAAAGATCAATCCATAACGAACAAGATCGATGGTTTTGGGAGAGATTAGAAAAAATGATTTATGAACAATGATAGAGAATAATGACTTACTAAATAATTTAAATCACTAACATGATTTGATTCACCTAATAATTTCTTCCAGATCAAAAGGAAAAGCCAATCAAGCCTTTAGAGCAAAGGCAATTAATGTTCATATGAGAATAGGGGAATAATGATTGTTATGGGACTTAATATTTATCGGACCCATAATTTTCAAGGTTCTAACTACACTTTTAATGGTTTAGAAATCCATTTTCCAACTATGATTTGAACAACCTTAAAGGGACCCCTCACACGGTTGGCTCACATTTTTTAACAAACAATGTGCAAGATGTGATTATCCCCTCCATTACCTGGTGCACCATTTTTCATGGGAATCCACCTGGATTATCCTAACCATATACAATTGTCCACCTGCCTAGCGACCCCTAAAAATTGATCCATGGTTTATTAGAGGTGGTGCATAGTTTCTACCAATCGTTTACAAACTGTGAACCTCATGAAATGCCTCCAAACATGCCAAAACATTCTTTAACCACCTAAAAGTAAACCCAAACATTATGTATGCTAGAAGTAAACAAATAAAAGTTCATGTACCTGAAATTAAGGGTGGTAGGTTATTCCCCACCTTTATTCTTTCCATCCCTTTAAAGAAGATAACCCGTATTGTTGTAGAAGAGTTTGGGCCACTACTCCAACATTTCTTTTTCATTCTCCCAAGATTCTTTTTGAATATAACCATGTTTCCATAAAACCTATATTTTAATTATTATTTCCCATGAAATATATTATCTTAACTATCAAAAATCAATATTGGAACATGAAACAATATAACATTGGGTTTTAGGTCAACATTTTATATTAAATCGCATTGTTAAGATTAGGTTGGTACTTCCTCAATAGAGATAGAGGATGAATATTGTTTAATGGACTAAACCATGGAAGCAAATATATCTAGTATTTCACCTCAAAAACTCATTCAAGTATCTCAAAAGGACCTATGTACTATTGGGAAAACATTCCACACTTACAAAAACAATAATGACCGAGTTTTGGAATGAATTTAAAGAAGAAATGATCACTCACCTAAAATGAAAATGGTCATCGATGATGATCTGCATATAGTTTTTAAAATCTATATGCCTTATCCATCTTTTTTATGATCAAAAAAATCTTATTTTGTGTCTCTTTCACTAGGCTAGGTCCAATAATTATGTCCCACCTGTTTCCAAACAACAAAGTATAGATCGATAAGGATGTCATTATAATGACTCAAAAGTATCCATATGTATCAATTCCTGATAATATTTGTTGTATGAGTACTTTAGTAAATTTATATTCTCATCCCATGATCCGAAACAAATACATTACAAAAACCTTTATCCCTAAATATAATTTTTGTATCATCCTTTTTGATTTTCCATATATTTTAGGATAATGAGTTGTGATCATAGCCAACTCAGTTTGGAGGGGTTACTTTAAGGACATTCAAAAATGAGAGGTGAACCTATGGTCTCGATTAGATAAAATCGATTCTATAAAGTCATGTATATTTAAAATGTACATAATGTAAATTTCTAACAAGTATCACAACATATTAGTTTAAAGAATAGGGATGAAGTGAGTATAATTTATGAGCTAAAATACTATCAACCATATTGGAATCATTTTTTCTACCTGATCGTGGTAGACATGTTATAAAATCCATTTCTTGTTTCACTCTTTTACACATGGGAATAGGTAAATAATACAAGAAAAAATGGGGATTTTAATGAAATTCCTTGAACTTTTTACATGTGATGAATCTTGATACAGACTATCCCTCAACTCTTTTCTTGGTGACCTACCTAAGTAGTGATTTCAACACTTTATAACACATCTAAATTTGAGATGGGAATCCCATATTGTATGGGGGTAGGTATATAGATGTTGTTCTTGAAAATCCAAATTTACCATGATGTATTCTCTAAAACATGAAATTGAACTCCCACCAAACTTTTTTCCTCAATTTCCCCTCACCCCACCATTTATTTTGGACCTCATAACTAAAAATTATGGGTAAAAACTGTGATAATTCATTACATAGAGAACTAAATGAGGAACAACTAAAATTAGAAATCTAACCACAACATTACATTCTATGTATAATGAAAATGCATATCAGCTATGAATGAAATAATATTTCATCAATTGAAAGTCTCTTTATCAAACTAAGATTTTGACTTTATTCTTAAATCATCCTTTAAATAATTTCACATATCCATTGTATATAATATTTAAAACATAGATATATGATGATATTACATCTAGATTATTTTCCTTAGATTTAAATATCTTTGTTGGAAAATTTGACTCATGATTTTATGATATGAATATATCATAAATTTCTCACCAATAATACATGCATCCCACGTCATTATGGAATAAAATACAATAGATAACTCCAAATCATCTTTTAGAGAGTTATGTTCATTCATCCATTGTAATGCCCTGACTATAGTTACCCAGAGTCGGTACATTATTACATAACATTGGCATGATCACAAAAGATCTAGTCTCGAAAGACTGATTAGTATAGTAGCCTTGGAAATAATGATATATTCAAATGTTTCACATTACATTAAAAATGACAAACAACAACAACATAGTCTCCATAGGACACACTCATATCCCTTATACTATCCCTACAGGTCAGTCATAATATACTTATTCGCATCTAAGGAAAAATAAATCATTGAAAAGGGTGAGCTCAGATGCTCAGTAAGGATAACAATATAGTGGAGAATTTCATAAACAAGCATAAACAATTATGAAAATGTTAGACTAAAACAAAAGGCTTTTAAACGTGAACTTTAGCATAATATGGAAAAGATAAAATCAAATAATTCCACTTAATTATTAACATGGATATTCTACTGGTCAAATAATCACATGCAATATCAATAGACACTTTCATAATGGTGGAATGCATATTGCAAGACTTTATAACTACATAGTCATGGTGTTGTTTCATGAATACAAATAGGATTTTATCAAGGCCTTGTTCCAAGACACTAGTTTGTCTCATGAGACCTACCGATGCATCGAGAAGCTATAGAGGGCTCCACCCATCACTAACTATGTTCAATGAATTCCTCATGTGAAAAGGATTAAACATAACATAAACATTCATATTAAAAATAGAATAATAAATGTTAATAATTTATCTATAAACCATGAATGGTGTAAAAGTAACACATCCATAGTCAAACATATCACAAAACCTTCAATAAAATATGAAAGTTTTGTATCATAATAAATCAACTTCAAACACACTTAAATTCCATCAAAGAATGTTGACATTGATGAAATAAAAACATTTTGGGAGAAATATCTCTTTATATTTTTGAAATCATTTAGAAGTCATGTAATTATAAAAGAAAACATTTATTTTAAAGATATTCTTATAATCTTGTAAGGGATGCTTCGACGATGTTATAACGGTGAAAAATAGTTGCACCCACCATATAAGTTAAAAAAACATTCTTACCTTAATTTTGTTGAAAAGTTCATAATGTACCTTGTTTGAAAAATGATAGAAATATTTCTTTCAAAACATATAAGTTCAAATAAGGGTATAAATTACTTTAACACATAGTCTAGTAAATGATAAAAATATATTGAAACACACTTTTAAGAAAACACGGATGTGGATGATAAAGAGGTCCCAGTTGGTACTAACATAAAACAAACCTTGGATAATAAAGTGATTGTGAAATTAACCCTTACCTTGTACTTTTACATGGTTTAGGGTAGTTTAGCCTCTGTGGAAGCTTGCAGTGTTACATTATTCCCTCCTTCAAATAATTTTGTCCTCAAAATTAATATAATAGTACCGTTGAAAAAGATTTGGGTGGTTCTTTATCATATGATCCTATGGATCCTGCATTGCCTATTCTATCTTATGGTTTTCTCTATAGAACTTTTACCAGAAAAGTCATCCAGATTCTCAGGACATGGTCTCTTGTATCAAGAGTTTTGACAGGATCTTCACAATAAGACAAATCAGGTTCCAGTTCAACTTCTTCACAGGTGAGTACATGCGTTGGGTTAGGCATAAATTGTCTCAATAGTGATACGTGGAACACATCATGAACTTTGGAGAGACATGGAGGCATTTCCAAATGATAAGATATAACTCCAAGTTGTTCTAGAATTTCAAATGGTCCGATGTACCTGGGACACAATTTACCCTTCTTACCAAAACATATAACACCCTTACATGGATATACCTTCTGGAAAACATGGTCTTCTACATGAAATCACAAAACCATCCATCGGTTATCAGCATAGCTATTTTGCCTACTTTGGGATGCTTTGATGTGGGTTTGGATAAACTTTTTTTCCATTGTTTCCTCATCATGTTCTAGGGCTACGACTTTTCTTTCACCAACATCATCCCTACAAGTTGGTGTGCGACATCTTTTTCCATATACTACTTAATATAGTGCCATGAAAATACTTGAATGGAAGCTATTATTATAGGAAAATTCTACCAGAGATAAATATTGATCTCACATACCTTGAAAGTATATTGAGGAAGATCTCAACATGTCTTCTATGGTTTGAATAGTATGTTCTGATTATCCATCAATTTGAGGGTGGTAGGTAGTGCTCAAATGACATTCATTATCCAGGGATTTCTGAATACATTTTTAGAATTTTAATTTAAAACATGGATCATGATCAGAAAAAATCGATAAAGGTACTCCATGAAGTCTTACAAATTTATTAATATACAGTCTTGCTAGACATTGATGTGGTAAATCTTCTCTTATAGTAAGAAAATATGCTGACATGGTAAGATGATCAACAATGACCCATATTGCATCATTACTTCTAGGAGTCTTTAGTAGCCCCATGAAAATGTCCATCGTAATATTATCCCATTTTCACTCAGGTATGGGAATAGGTTGCAAGACTTCTCCAGAATATATCCTTCCAGCTTTCACTTGTTGACAAACCATACATCTTGACACAAAATCAAAAATCTCTCTCTTCGTGTTTTCCCACAAAAAATGTTCCTTCAAATCTCTATACATCTTGGTTCTACCAGGGTGTATAGAAAAATTAGAGCTATTAGAATCATCTAACAATTCCCTTTTTAGATCCGGTATATCGAGAACACAATGTCACATCCCAAATTTCAAAATCCCATCTTCATATATGAATTCACTCAATCTCACATTATTCACAACATTAATATTCTTTTTAAACTCCTCATAATCATCCTGAGAACTTTTAATCCTTTCTAGTAAAGATGGTTTTGCAACCGTTTGAAATTTTCTTGATGTTTCACCTTCAATGATTATTCCCATATCCATTTTCACTAGATCTGTGAAAATTGGATCCCTTTCAACTATCATCTTGTTCAAAAATCCAATATCCATTCTACTCAAGGAATCATCCACATTATTTGTCTTCCCTGGGTTATAGTGTATTGTGCAATCAAAATCATTGAGTCATTCAAGCCATCACATTTTCCACGTGTTGAGTTATTTTTGTAAAAAAATATACATCAAACTCTTTTGATCATTATAAATCTCACATTTTTCACCATAGAGATTGTGTCTCCATATTTTTAGAAAAAATATTACACCTTATAACTCAAGATCATGAGTAGGATAGTTTTTCTCAAGAATGTTTTGCTATCATGTTGCATAAGCAATAACTCTATCATTCTGCATATGGAAACAACCAAGTCCTTTATTTGAAGCATCACTATAAATAACAAAACCACCATTTCCTGATGGTAGATTCAAGATAGGAGCATTGACTAATATTCTTTTCAGTTCATCAAAACATTCATCAAAATCTTTTTTCCAAACACATTTAACCGCTTTACATGTGGTATTGGTTAATGGGTTATCCAATCAGGCCAAATTATGGACAAAACGTCGTTAATAACTTGTAAAACCAGTAAAAATATATACCTCAGTCATAATAATTGGTGATGGACATTCATGGATTTCCTTGGTCATTGAAGGATCAAAAAATATTCCATCCATAGAGACAATATGACCTAGAAAAGAAATCTCTTGAAGCCAGAAATCATAGTTGTTAAACTTCCCATATAATTCATTTCTTCTGAGGGTTTTCATAATGGTGCGCATGTGATTTTCATGATCTTTATAGCTTTTGGAGTATACCAGGATATCATCAATAAATACCACTAGAAATTCATCATGATATTCCTTGAAAACTCTGTTCATTAGGTCCATGACAACAGAGGGTGCATTAGTCAGCTCAAAAGGGATTACTGTAAACTTTTAATGCCCGTACTAGGTTCAAAATGCTATTTTTGGAATGTCTTCATTCTCCACACACAACTTATGATATCGAAATCGATGTTAAATCTTTGAAAAATATTATTCTCCTTGAAGTTGGTCGAGTAAATCGTTAATCTGAGATAGGGGATACATGTTCTTTATTGTTGTAGCATTGATCTCCCTGTAGTAAATGCATAACCTCATAGATCCGTCTATCTTCTTATCAAAAAGTGCAGAGGCTCCCCATGGAGAAACACTAGGGAGAATAAATCCATTATTAATCAAATCCTATATTTTTTTAGTTCCATTAATTCCATTGTGTCCTTTCTATAAGGGGTCTTCGATATGGGCCTTGATCTAGAAATTAATTCAATGGAAAACTCAATTTCTCATTCTGGAGAATGTCCAGGTAAATCCTCTAGAAACACATCAGCATATTCTTGGACAATAGGTACATCCTCTATTCAAACATTATTTTAGTCACCCATAATTATTACATTCTCATCATCCCCAATAATTGAATTTAGTAGAGCTAATGGGGGTGGATATGGACAAGAATCAGGTGGTGATGTTTCTGCTCTAAAGATTAGGTACTACTTATCATCATCGAAAATTGTAACCTCCTTCTTCTTATAATAAATATATGACTCATAGTCTAAAATCCAATCCATGTTGATGATTATATCAACTTCAATCATGGGTTTGACGATGCGATCAGCAGATAAAGAACATTTATATGCCCTAATATGAACTAATTCACAAAACTTTGTGGTGGTGATAAATCCCTTAAGTGTTTTGACTTACAACTCCCTTGTTAGGTCTAATTGAAAATATCTAATTTTATTAGAAAACTGGGAAGATATGGAACAAGGAGATGATCCAAAATCAAATAAATCATTTTCTAAACTTGAGAAAACCATTAAATTACCTGCTAGTAGAACTTTCAGAGCTTAAACCTCAACAGTAGTGATCTAATAAGCTTGTCCTTACTCCCTTGTCCTTTTTTAGGTATGTCCCCTTGGCTCTTAGGTCATTCATTTTCATAATGCCCCTTTTCTCTCTAATTTTAGCACTCAAAATTGACATCCCCTTTCTTCCCCTTATAATCACTAGCTTGGTGGCCTCCTTCACCACAATTGTGATAGACTCCCATTCCTTTCAGGTATGTACCAGGGTGTTTCTTCCCACATTTACTATAGGATAGATATTCAACCTTTCCCTTCTTCCCCTTATTTCCATTTCCAGAGTGTTTGACAGATCTCTTCTTCTCACACTTTTCATTACAGTCATAAGACATAGAGATTTTTTTTTCTATCTTGATAGATCATGAGATAATCTCTTCGTTTCATGAGAAGTATTGTGCGACTAATGCTCAACAAAGAAATGGTTTTAACCCATCAAATAATAGATCAATATTACTTCTTGGGTTGCATATATAATCTGTTGTATGCTTGCTATACTTGTAATGTTAGCCTCATATTTTGCGACATTTTCATCCTCTTTTTCCTAAAACTCAGAAATTATCTTTCCATATCCGCTTGATGGTCACAAGGAAAGTATTTTTCTAAGAAATACTCTTTAATCTCCCTCCATTACATATTTGATAATTTATCATCTTCCTTTGTGTTTTGAATCAATGACCACTATTGATCTGCATCTCCCATGAGGTGATAAACTACCATGAATACTTTTTCCCTTTCGCTAATCCCCAAATCATGAAATATTTTCTATAAGAAAATTATCCATTTCTCAGTTACTAATGGATTTGTACTCCCATTGAATGTTGGTGGTTTTTTCCTCATGAAGTGGTCTAACATTGATCCTCTGTATTGTGGATCAGGGTGCTCCATACGGGTAATGTTATTATTCATAACCTGAGTGAGTTATCCCAGTATGGTGATAAGTTGATCCCTACCAATTGATTCACCATATCCACTATCATTATCTTTAGTAGGAGGAAAATCCATACATATATTACATGCATTGATACTATTTCCATTCCTTCCACTAGGGGCCATTTCCAAAAATAGAATACATTAGATTAGTTTATGAATCACAATACAGAACTCCAAACTTGTAAAACACTTAACATAAATTGAACCGTTTATGGATATAATCCCTAATCATAAAAAAAGTTATATTAGGAAGTATATACTCATAAACCCTTCATAATGGTTTGTAAAGAAAAAGTGAATTATTCGAAGAATATCCCCTGAGAGTGTCGTAACCAAGAGTGTCGCAAGGCCCGATGTCGTTCACATATTCCCATTCAAGTATAGCTCAAAGAGGTGTTTTCATGTTTTACCCCTACGTACATCTTTTCCAGAACCTCCTCTACCTTCTTGTATCTAGACATGTATGTATTTCCTCGAAAACTCACAAAATCTCCACAACACCAAAATTCTTGGAAGTTCTTCTATAATAATCCTCAATGTCTATCTTAGAGTAATGTTCTCTAATCAGAGTTTTTATAAACCTAGCTTACACGGTTTGTTCTAAAATTCCTCTAATACCAACTATAATACCCTGACCCCAGTTACCCAGAGACGGTGCATTATTACATAATATCGGAATGATCACAGAAGGAAAAGTCTTGAAAGACTGATTAGTTTAGTGGCCTTGGAAATACTATATACATTCCCATATTTTACATTACATTATAAAATTAAAAACAACAACAACATAGTCTCCATAGGCCACACTCATATCCATTATACTATCCCTTCAGTTAAGTCATAATATATTTATTTGCATCCTAGGAATAATAAAACGAAGAAATGGGTGAGTTCAGATGCTTTGTAAGGATAACAATATTGCAGAAACTTTCATAAATAAGCATAAACATTTATGGAAATGTAATACTAAAACAAAAACCTTTTAAACATGAACTTTAGTATAATATGGGAACGATAAAATCAAAAAATTCCATTTACTTATTCACATTGATATTCTACCATTCAAATAATAACATGCAATAACAATAGCCACTTTCATAATAATGAAATGCATAATGCCAAACTTCATAACCCCATAGTCCAGGCCTTGTGCCAAGACTAAAATAATATTTTTTCAATGCCTTGTACCAAGACACTAGTTGGTCTCATGAGATCTAATGATGCTTCTGTGAGCTATAGAATGCTCCACCCGTCACTTACTAAGTCTAATGCATTCCTCATATGAAAAGGTTTAAATATAACATAAACCTTTGTATTGAAACTAGCATATGAAATGTCAATACTTTATCTATAAACCATGAATGGTGTAAAAATAACACACCCACAATAAAATATATCACAAAACCTTTAATAAAATATCGAAGTTTTGTATCATAATAAATCAACTTCGGACAAGCTTAAAATCCATCAAAGGATGTTGACATAGATGAAATCAAAACTTTTTTAGAGAAATATATATTTCTATTTTAAAATCATTTAGAAGTCATGTAATTATAAAATAAAACATTTATTTTAAAAATATACTTATAATCTTGTAAGGGAAGCTTCGACGATGTTATAATGGTGGAAAATATCCGCACTTGTCGTATAGGTTAAAAAAACAATCTTACATTAATTGTTTTGAAAATTTCATAAAGTACCTTGTTTGG
Organism: Viscum album; assembly: GCA_963277665.1. Classification (NCBI taxonomy): domain Eukaryota; kingdom Viridiplantae; phylum Streptophyta; class Magnoliopsida; order Santalales; family Viscaceae; genus Viscum; species Viscum album. The sequence continues at coordinate 1,768,534,692 of OY728141.1, read as the reverse complement.
AAAACGACGAAAAGATTCGTTTAAAAACATATAAGGTCAAATAAGGGTATAATTGACTTTAACCCATAGTCTAGTAGATGATAAATATATTTTAAAATAAATTTTTATGAAAACATGGATGTAGATGATAATGAGGTCCCAGTAGTTACTAAGTCTAATGCATTCCTCATAGTCTTGTACATTTCTTTGGTCAAGGGTAGTTCAAACTCCATGGAATATTGGGGTGTTACATCCATAACTACTATGAACAATATGTAACAACATAATCTCCCTACATGATAACATATCCCCACTCATATCCCAATGAATCACAGTAGACTACATAGCCCTATCTAGACTCTAGAAAGTGAGGATAGGTGCTGATGTAAGTGTAACCATATGTTTTTAATGGATTTATATAATTCATTATTCCATTTGAATGTAATTCCATTCTACATAAATGATTCCATAGATGATGCCTAAAGGGAAAATTCACATACAAAACATTTGTAGAATCATTAAAATCCAAAAAAGTTGCATATCTCAAAGATATTATTTAGTTGTTTCCAAGAGATAATAGCATCAATATTTTCAGGATCCATAAGAATGTCATTTTAAAAAAATTATATGTTTATGGAATCACACCTCTTGTATCTAGAAATCAATGATTGATAACTTTTCATAAAATAAAATTCTCCCACAAGATACCCAACTCTATAACATGGGGTTTTTACAGATCCCCTTTTATCCTAGATTACACCATAATATCATAAAAAAATTACACCAAATAGAAATTCATATACCTCTAAATGATTTGATTCATCAACTCCATGAAGACTAATAATTCATTCATAATACCAAAAATCCTAAAAAATATTCTTAATGCCTATATCTACATTTAAATGTTGTATTTAATGTTTCATCCCTCTAAACATGCAGTAAAGGATAATGTGAACATAATTAACTTTTAAAGAACCACTAGGATCCCCTCAATTGAATAAAACATTCATCAATTAAGGGAATAAGATACTTAATCTTTATCATAACAAAGTTAACATTATAATAATCCATAAAAATTATAAGAGTTTCAATCAACTTTTAACATAAATAGTAATTGTTTCCCACAGAGACATACTTAGTCTAAAGAACTATTTAATTTTATAGTCATAAAACTGACAATGAATTCATTTATATCTTCTAGTTCAATCCTATAATATAGAAGTGAAATATGGTTGGTCCTTGATAGGAGATCAATCAAAAATATATTTCTATTTTGGGTGGAAATCCAATGAAATTATGTATAAAAGCACCACAAAATTGGTCAGCTATTGTTGAAAAACCACACTTTCTGATCTCATCCATAGATTCCATAGTTCGTGCTACCAAATGATATGAGATAGTACTAAAAATTGGTTCCAAAACTCATGTTTTTCTTTCCTTTCCATCCCAATATACTTTAAAGATATTTTCAATGCCATAAAAAAATATGAAACTAACCCTTCGGCAATACTAGGTTATGTGGGAGTTGAATGATGTCCACTAATCCACATCCAAAATATAGTCATAGAGATCTATCTCAATAATATAAAAATTCAAAAACAACTCAGCCCCATCTATAGTTATTAGAAAATATTTACACAAAATTTATAGAACTCTCTTTATCTAAGAATAGTCTTATATTTCAAAACATAAGGACCATTTCAATAAAAAAATCCATAAGGTCAACCGGAGGAGAGGCAATAAACAAGTACGATATATCCATATCAGTAAAAGATTGCATATGTTTAGAATTCACAAGAATCATACTTCTTACCATCGATAGACCCAATTGATCATCTATGATCACTTCCTTAACTCCATACAATATCTTACTAATTGAAATTTTCGCTTTATAACCCTGTTGATATTTTATAGTTCTAGGAGTCATTGCATTCCTCGAATCACCTTGGATCACTTGGTTTCGAATATGATAATTATTTATCAACACCAAACCCATTGAGTCATATGATGTTTAAGAAAAATGAGATGTTTAAATAGCACAGAACTTGGAGCACTACAACCCTAATGCTAAATATATCCCATTTGATTAAAATTATGACAATCTCTTAGTGGTGACAACAATATTGAATCATATGATTTAAAGAACAACATTGGAAATAACCATTATCTCAATAATTTCATTGGAAATAATCTTTCTCTTCTTCTATTTTTTATATTTCCCCCCTATTCTTGTAGGAATGATAGTTCTCTATATAATATCATTCCTAGAGATTTACCTTTCATCCATAGTCACTCTATTAACCATTTTTGTATAGTCAACTTGTTTTTTAAAAATATATGATCGTAATAACAACTAAATAATGAGTTCCATAAAGGAAACACCTGTAAAAACACTATGGAAAATCATAAAAATTTCATAAAATATCCACATACTTTGTAACAGAGATTTTTACTTAAATCAGGCTTATTCAATATGCCATTCATGAAATTTTCAATGTATGAGGATTGAATTATTTATTGATAAATTCATAAAAACCATCCCATGTAATTCCATGGACTTCTTTAGAAAGTAGTGATAAATGCCACCATTGGCCTGCTAGATCCTCTAACATATATATTTCCAAAAAGACATTTAGATCAACTGGTTTTCCCATCAATTCAAAAACCTAGTTCATCTTATTCAACCAAACTTCTTATTTCTTCTACTCAGAATCCCTCTGAAATATGGGTGGATTCAATTTTTTTAACAGAATAAAATGGTCAATTTTCTATGGATAATCATTATAATTACCCCTATTTTGTGTCTGAAAATTCAATATAGTTTTCTAGATTAGTTTTTAGATCACCTATGTCTTAGGTTAAACTACATTTTCAGCTTCCACTTCTAGTTGATTTGTATGACGTCCCATACCAAAATCTATTTTGTTATCACCCATTAGAAAATAAAGTCTTTATTATCAATTCCAATTTACCATATCAACACATGATGTAATCATAGATATCCGACATCCAACCATTTTTATCATTTTAATTTGTTTTGATAATAAATCAATCCTTCTTTTAAAAATCAACTGATTTTATTATTTTAAAAAATCATCAATTTTCCACAATTTAATAGACCATTAAACTACAATGAAAAATTAAATCCTATTGAGAAGTCATACTATCAGTGCATCCCGTGAAATTATCATTGGATAAAACCAAGACAGTGAAATGAGAACCCATCTCTATGTTTCTTAAAACACTCATATACCCAAACACCTTAGTAACTTGAATTACAATATAAAAAGTTTAGCTATATATTTTCAATTTATACATTTCTAGTTTTGATGAATTTTTTTTTCTAATACCCCAAATATAGACTAATACCATTTCTACCTCATGTACCAATCAATATGATAAAATTTGAAACATTGTGAACCTCCTTACTATATTGAGAAGTAGCAGATGTGTTATTGGACTTATGTGACATCCCTAAGACACCAAATGATAGAAATAAAGGCTAAATTACCCATGAACATTTGGTGTACGATTTATATTTTTAAATATAAAATACTTAGAAAATGTAAATATAGTGAACCTTTATTATCATACATAGATATAAAATCAATTTTTAAGAATATTTTTTTCCTAAAACAAACACACAACTGAGGACCATAATAGTTTTGTGTCTTTGGGAGTATAGAAATATAAATAGTTGATCCATTGGTTATCTACATTATCTACCACAAAAATCCTAAAAAATGTTAGTCTTCACAGTTATATCATATGAAATACATTTCTTCATAACCTTGGGAATGAAAACACACAAAAGGGTGAGCTCAGATGCTCAGAATGGGTACACAATAGACATAGATAATCATAACATGAACATAAGGGTATGATAGCATGGGCATAACATTTTAAATCATACATTACATATCTAAAATCATAATATCGAGACATGGATTAAATATAAGTAGATTATAAGAAATGAATCATAATGGAATCAAAGAGAATGATAAATCCAATAATTACATTGAAATAAGACATAGATTTTTAACAAACACATAATCCTAGAAAAGCATGTCCATATTAATCAAGCCTAATTACCAAAGCTATCATAGTGGAATGAGTTCACTCCCCAAACAATCATAGTACCCAGTGTTCACTCCCAACACCATCATAATATATAAATTCCCTTACTAAACTTTGGTCACTCCCTATTCCAGTCATGTATATCTCATGAGATATAAATCTTTACCCAATCCATTATAGGTAGACATTTTTCAATCTCGTATCATAATGAAAATCATATTTATGTTTTCCAAAAGTTCATAAGCATTTAACAATTCAAAATCCATGAAATGAAATGGTTTTACAAATAATTTGAACATAGAATAACCTGTAGAAAAGATATAAGATTCATAATCAATTTACCATTTCATTATAGAGGAAAACATGGAAAATAATCAGATTTAATATTATTTTGTCATTGTATAGAACATTGAGGAGAAATGGGATTCATAAATTTCATTACATCATAAAAATAAACCATTTAGAGAAATAATAATAATGGTATTCATGTATAACATCCCGAGTAAAAAATAAACAGCATCAACAGATGTCGTCTTAGATGGAAAATGATATTGATTGACAGTTTAGAACATTTATTATATAAAATATTATTTAATCAATGAAAAAAATAAAACATAAATCATTTCGAAAATATTATTATTTAAAAATAAACTTGAAAACTTATAAATTAATCATCAAGGACAATGATGTTCAATACATTAGGAAGTTTTTTATGCAGTATATGGTAAAACAAATATTCTATTCACATTTTTAGTAAAATCCAAAAAGGACATGTTTGGAAAATATCCTGAATATTCCATTAAATTTTTAAAAAAGTTAATTATGGGTTGAAATGTATTTTAAAATTATAGAATAATAATAATACATTTTTTCAAAACATTTAATAAACATGGTTTCAGAAGAAAATGGATTTCTAATTGAAGAGGGAAATAAAGTTGAATATTCATTAAAATAATTTATAAATTATATTAAGTATCAATTAGTGGAAAATGGTACAGTTAATTAAAAATATCATGGATAAATTGAGATAATAGAAAAACCTGATATTCTTGAGAGATGGATCATAATGTTTTATCATCAGAAATATAATCATATACAATCTCAATGAATGATGAGATTTTGACGTAAAATTCATTACCACATTGGTAACATTGAATTGTAAGACCTGTAAAAGAATATCATGAAATAGAACTCAAAATACCATGAGTATAAATATTATAATTATATTACATATCAAATGATTTTTATATACCCCTCATGAAAGAATATAGGTGTATAACATAACACACATCTTAAAATAAGAAAAATGACACATAAATACCTTAACTTTTGTATTGACATTCACTATAAAAATTCAAAACCCCTTAATAAAATACATAATTATAATAAAAATCATTTAAATTAATATATATATATATATATATATATCATACCATATATTATTTTTATTACACTTTTATTAACAATTCCATGTCAAAGTTACGTTTTGGGTAATAACAACACTATTTTTTGTATATGGTTTGATTTATTATTTTTATTCATCATAATTTGATCAACATTTAATCATTTTCATAATTATAACCATGATATAAATATCATATAAATTTATTATTAATTTATTGAAATTAATTTATAAATTTTAGTGATAGAAAATGAAATACAACATCTACGGAGAAGGTAGGCCGTACGTACATATAAACGTTGTTTCCATATTCTTGATGGATTGAATGAAATAAAGGTAAATGATATATTATCATTATAAATTCATTATTATTTAAAATATATAACTATTTTCGTTAAAACCATCTTCAATACCTTCCATGTAAAGAGTTAATGAATCATGTCACTTCATGAGGTGGTAGTCCGCAATATACATGAGCAAGATTGTCATATTCCTACAAAATGGAAATTAAAACATAATATGTGATATAATAGTTAAATAAGTATAATAATATAATAAATATAATATATAAACATTTAATACATGATTATAACTAACCATGATATGTCGTAATGGAAAAAAATGACATGAGTTTGTTAGGTGGTTACCGGTCATACACATGAACGTTGTTTTCATAAAACATTCAATTGAAGATGGAATATTTGTATGTAATTCTATTAACATAAAAAATATTAGTATATTTAATATAATATTTTAATTAAATTCTAATTTTATAAAAATAATTTACATATGTGGAGAAAGAAATAAATAAAAAACTCATGTTGATGAACATTACATCTCTTTCGGGTATCCTCCTTAGGTTTGCGCCAAAATCATTCTTTAGTTTGATTTTTGTATAAAATAATGATTAATTGATGATATGATGGTATTTAAAAAGTTTTTTGGTAATTAGTTTACTAAACAAAAGGTATTTAAGGTATAAAGAAGATAGGATAATGTGTGGCCTTTTATAAGTGAGGCGACTAGCACACATGTATTTTTTTGATGAAAGAATTCCACCAACATTTTTTTCATGTCAAAAGGAACAAATATTGGAAAATAAATGATAATAAATGATATATTATCTATATTTTTACATAAAATTTCTGTTGGAAATGTTTTGGGTTTTTTAACCCTTATCTTTTTAGTTTAACACCCAGTAAATCCATTTTGACCTTAAATTTGATAAATAATTTTTACTGTTTTTAAAATTAATTTTCGATAAAAATTAACTTGAACTTATTAAATAATATAAATTATTTTGATTAAAAAATTATAATCCATTTTTATAAATTCTAGTCACATAAGTGGAATAGATTAGTTTAAAATTAAACATATGGATGTGATGGGAAAATTAGTTTTTAAAGTGAAAATGATCACAAGTTTACAACATCATGATATCAAAATTATATATGAAATTGATTCTAATGAATGAAATTGGATTAATTAATGAATATATGAACTAATTTAACATTAAATCTTATTTAAAATATAATTTAAATTTATTAATCAATTATATTAAATTGTAATTTCCAATTAAAATTCAGTATTTTTCACTATTCATAAAAATGATATTTTTCGGAAAAATACCAAATATTAACCATAATACAATTATTAAATGATGATATAAAAATTTAAATTATTTTATAAAATAAATTTTTCTATTGTTGTGAGAAATTATTTTTATTATTTGACATAAAAATAATTAAAAGGAATAGTTTTTAGAAAATATAATATTCATTACATATAAGGACATCATTGAAAAAAATAATTATTTTCTATATATATATTTTCATTATATAAAACAATTATATATATTATTTAGAAAATATATAATAATTTTTACATCCCTATGTTTGGAAAGTAATTTTGGATTTGTTAAATCATAGTTTCACGTGTAATTCAAGCTAACCCAGTGTTGAATGTAGCAGAAGATTAAGCCGATGATGTATATAAAACAACCCAAAATTAGTGTTTCATGTAATGAAAAATAAAAAATGATTAAATAAAATTTAAATAAAATTAAAAAATTCTTGGGGAGGAACATTCTTCCCGCTAAAATTAATTTCACTATCAAACATTATCACATTGATACTGATAAATGAGAATTCTTATGCCTCACCACTTCTTCAGATTCACACATAGATTCTTCAAACTAGTGGTTTAACTACGAAACATTTACTAGGTGAGTGGTATTGTTTCATAGAACATTCTCTATACGATTCAAAATCTCCATCCATTGTTCCTCATAAGAAATATGTTTCTTTAGTAGTATGAACTCTTAGTTAAATACTTATGAGAGGTCGGATATGTACTTCTTTTGGAGAGATACATTGAAGACATCATGAGCTTGAGAGAAGTTTGGTTGAAGAACTACTAGATATGCTATTAACATGATATGATCAATAAATTCAATTATATTGATATACTAAAGTCATAGTTTCCCATTCATCTAGATTATTATAACCTCCTTCTAGGAATATATTCTTTAAAACAAGTTGTCACTAAATTCACATTTGAGATCACAACCGAAATTATTCGTATAATTTTTCTTCCAACTATGAGATTCCTTCATGTTTTGTTGAATGGATTTAACCTTATATTCTATTTCATTAGTTATCTTAGGTCAGAATATCTTCCTTTTTTCTAGATTTATTTCAATACATTGGTGATCACCATTTATTTACATACAGGGATTCATAATGATACATTTTAATGCTTGAGGGAAAGATGTTAATTTATGAAAAATCCACTAGATGAAGCTTTAGATCCAATGATTCTTTTAAATCCAAATAATTAGATATCAACATTTCCTCTAGGGTTGGAATTATTATATTAATGTGAACATCTATTTGAAGATGATACACAATGCTGAAACTCAAATTCATATCATGATCTTGCTGAAGAATTCTCCCATTCGTTGAGGGAAACCTCAGATCCTGATCATATATAATGGAATGTGGTATCTCATACAACCTTACCACTTCCTTAATATATATACTAGAAATATGATCTAGATAGAGATCTTATCAGATAGTGATGATGCGTTCAAAAATAGTAATTTTATCATCTATATCCCATATAACATTATTCCCTTTATATGTTTTGTGGATTCCAAAGAAAAAAATACATGGTGATGTTTTCCTATTTCCATTATGATATTGGTAATGGATATGAAATCCCATTAAACCTTTTTCAATTAGACATAACTTGCTGACATACCCATCACTGAGATACAGACATTGTGATATCTCTCTTCAAGACATCCCACCAAAAAATACTCATTAAACTCTCTATACATCATTTTTAATTCTTTAATTAATAGATAATGAAAAACGATGAGCTTCCTCTAACAACTATTTTATAAAATCTGATATAGACAATGTGACCACCTCTTGTCATTCTATCATGATCAATTTTAACTTAGGAATATTTATAACCTTCTTTTGTAGGTGTACATATGCCTTCAATGCCCTTATGATCTTCAATTGGAATGATAGTTGAGCATTCTATTAAGAACCGTAATATTTTCCCCCAATACTCAAGATTTCCAAATCCATTATTTGAAAATCCAAAAGTATTCTATCTTTTTTAATCCTCATAATAGATAATCTAACATGATTCTTTCCAATAAAATTATTATCCACCTTGTTCATTTTCCCATGGTGGTAATTTATTGAGCACTTATAATCATTAATTAGCTCTAACCATCTTCTTTGTTCCATATTAATCTTTATTTTGTGAATATATACTATAGAATATTATTATTAGTATATATATCACAATATAATCCATGAATATAATTCAACCATGTCATTAATGTAAAAGAATCCAAATATAAATCCAAATCAGGATTTGGATAATTATTATCATGATTCTTAAATTGGTGTGAGTAATAAGCTATTGCGATATCAATTTATATTATAACACATCCCAATTCCTTCATGGATGAAACCATGTAGATTAAAACCCCATCTCCACTACAAGGTAATGTAAGAACAAGTGTGCTAACTAAAATTTTCTTCAGTTACTTGAAATTTTACTCACTTTCATCCGTCCTGAGGAACATGGAACCATTCCATGTTAACATCGATATATGATTAGATAGTCTTGATAAATTCTGCAAAAATCATCTATAATATCCAACTAATCAAAGAAAACTACAGATATCAATCACCATGGTTTCATTATTCCAACAATCAATATCCTCCTTCTTTGATGAATCTATTAATATTCCCTCTCTTGAGATTATAATACCAAAAAAAGAAACCTTTTTACAAAAAATTTACACATTTTAAATTTTCATATAGTTTGACATTCGTTAAGGACTTTAGTTCAATGATCGATTGATCTTCACGATCTTCCTTTCTAATTTATTATATAATAATATCATCTATAATGACTACTAAAAATTGATCATATTAATCCTTAAAGTCTCTATTCATTAAATCTACATTGATAGTGGTGGAATTGGTAAGAATTAGTAGAATCACAATGTATTCATACCATACATACCTTATTTGGAATTTTATCATCGTTATTTACACTTTCTTGACCCTTAATTAATAATATATAGAATAAATGTCAATCATGAAAAATTATTAATCTCTACACCATTGATCAAAGAAGTCATCAATATAGGGGAATATAATAATTTTTCTTAATTGTGATAGTGTTCCACACCCGATAATGAATGTAGAATAACATTCATCCGTTTTTCATTTTAAAAAAAATTGTTGCATCCTAAGATGAAACACCTGGCCAAATGAATCTATTGTCATTGTTTTATTGGAGTTTCTTATTCAATTCCAACAACTCTATCAGGTCAATTTAATAGGGAGTCTTTGAAATTAGTGTGTCACCAGGTATGAACTATATTCAGAGATCAACTTCAAGTTTTTTTTTGAGGGATATGAAACTCTTTTATGATGATAATAAAAAATTCCCATATAATACGAATATCATCAATGTCGTGTTTCCCCATAACCATCAATAATATTCATAGCTCTTAAATGGAAATTAAGACCCATTCAATGGATTTTATCTCTATCAGGGGTTTGTACATAACATTGCATTGGAAGAAGATCATAAGATCATTGGTAATATCAAAAATGACTTCGCTTACTTGACAATTTATTTTTCGTTTAGGTAGTGAAAGACAAACCACTACCTAGATAGCATCAAATCCAACTATAGGAAGACTGAAAGGATTTATAGTAAGCACATTCCCACCAAAACCAACTAGAGAGAATTATATATTTGACATTATATAATTATAAAATTATGGGGTGTCATTATTAATTATATATATAATCATTTGAGTAGAATATTAATATAGTTATAAAATTTTATAGTTAATAAATAATGATTATATCTTGAGTCAAATAATACATTAGTTGTTCTAGGTTGGATGGTATGTGTACTTTTCACCACACTGTTATTTCATCCCTCTTTAAAAACAATGATCACATGAGATTTTCCTTTTTCTCTTGGATTAGGAGGTTACTCACATCGATCATTTTAATTAACCTTCAGATTTGGGCATTGGATTGTATAACGCACATAATCATTAAATATGAAAAATTGGAGTCTAGGTGGTTGATTTTGTATAACATTATCATTATTTTCAACATTAGATAACTTCTTCCCATCAATTTAGAAATGAATTGTCTCTTGAAATCACATTACACTCATAAAAACTTTACTATTCCCCTAATGAAAACTTTCTCTGCGATTCTTTCCACACATTGTTCATAAATGAATTCTCATCTTTTTATCTTCATGGTTTTTATATTTTCCATTGAATTATTTTTTTCTTTTCTTATCAAATCAACGTGAATGTTACATAACACCAACATCCATTTCTATATTTATATAACATTGAAAAATATATTTATAACTTCTAAAATTTCTTATTTATAAAACCTTTTATATATTTCTTTTTAGACACCAAGGAATCCATCAACTTTACTTTAAGGCGGGATGACAATACAAGATTTGTACCTCATAAGTCTTTTATTTTTTACCTCATAGTTAATAATTAATTCATCATCCTTTATCATTATAATAAGGAAATCCTCCTCCCTATTTTTATGAAGAATATGAGTAATGGACTTAATGAAAAATAAGTTCTTGAACTGATTTCAATCCATGGAATCTATTTCATCAAATTATCTCATATTGATGACATGATTAACTAATAATCTACTTTACATTTTAAAAGGTAGATAAACAAATTAAATTTTAATGTTACAAACACTTTAGAATGTAAAATAACTTTTTTGGGGTGTTGATCCATTTTTTAGAATCTAGTGGATCAGAAGTCCCACTAAAATATGGCAGACGTTGCCTCATGAAGGACTCAACAAAATTTTGGTCCCTCATTTGATATTTTGGATATCCTATATGATTCATAACCTGAAAAGTTATATGAGAATATAATCCATATTTTCCATTCAAGATCCCCCTAACATTTGGGTTCCCATGAAAAAAATAATTTCATTTTTTATCATACTCATTATTAAGATGGTTACTTCAGGTTCCACAAATTGGCTAAACCCAAAAAGTATAGTTTAATGAAACAATAATCATAATAGGGAGCCACATAATCCTAAAAAATAACTTATAAGATGTCTAAATCACGACACATTATTTGTAATCAATGAATCCATATGATTATCATAGTCTATTAATAGTCATATTATATTTAAATACTTCATTATGGTTGGAAATGAGTTTTTGATTTTTCAAATTGTATCCCTCGAGAGTGTCAAACTAGTTATGTAGAAAGACTCGATGTCATACAACAGGTGGTGGTTGAGTCTAGATTAATGTGACCACTATAGAGTTATTATACATAGATAAAATTGTTCTAGGTCCAGATTTACTTATAGTATCTATACATGGATTTAATTTCTTTCTAATCACCCACTCTATCCTTTAACAAAATTCTAGGAAATTTTCCATTACATTCACTCATCATAAGTCATATCATTAGACACATGCTTATGGTTCCTGAAAAGGTATTATAATCCAACATTCTAAAGTTTAAATAAAAAAATACTCTAATACTGACTAAAATTACCCAGTATTATCATACATATATATTACATCATTTTTGATGAATATTAATTTCATTACACAATCAAATTCCTGAAGACCATAATAATTTAGTGTCTTCGAAAACATGGACAAAAAAACCACAAGTGCATATGTAATGTACATCATCTCCCACTATGATATTCCAAACTATAAACCTTCTTATAAATATCACACATAATGAATTTCTTTACAACTTGGGGAAAGGAAACAAACTAAAGGGTGAGCTCATATGAATATTAATGGTAAAAAAGGGAGATACGCAAGAATAACATGAACCTAATGGTGTGAGAAGATGACTACAAAATTTAAAGACCATACCCTTCATTTAAATACCATAATCATGAGTTATGGAATAAATATTGTCATTTAATAATATATGAATCATAAGGAAATCAAGGAAGATGATCTATGAGGGCATAACATTGACATAATACATCAATTTTTGGAATACACATTAGCATAGAAAATCATTTCCATATTAGATAAGAATCATTCCCAAGGATATCATAGTTGAATAGGTTCACTCCCCAAACCATCATTTTAGTTAGGGATCACTCCCAACACTACCATATCATAGAATATCCTTTACTGAATTTGGTTCACTCAACACTCTTTTCTCGCCTATCTCATAATATATAAATCATTACCCAATTCATTAGAGGGAGATATAAGTACAAACCATCTCATAATGAAAATCATATTTATGTATTCAATAAGATCCTAAAACATTAATCATATCATAAAAAATGAAATGAAATGCGATTCATAAATAGTTAGTCATATCATAATATATAGAAAAGAGATATGTTTAATAATCATTTAATAATTTTATTATAGCATAACCTCTTGAAAAAAGAAGCGAGTTCCATAACAATTCAATAATGGCATAAACCGTGGAAGGGAAATAGGTTTCATACATATAATTCCATCATAAAAATAAAACATTATGAGAAGTAATAATAATGGTATCCTTAGATCATATCCTAATAATGTAATAGGTAACATAAAAATATGTCATCTTAAATGTAAAATTATATTTATCTATTATTTGAATCATATATTAAAAAACATTCCATTAAACTTTGAAAAAATATAAAAAACTAATCCTTTGGAAGATAGTTTTCATCTTAAATAACCTTGAAAGCTTATAAATTGTGCTTCAATTCAACGAATGTTCATGATGAGAGGAAGTTTCATTCAATCCAAACACGTTAAAATGAAGATTCTTTTTACATTTTCTATAAAATCTAAAGATGATTTGTTTGGAAAACAACATGATGATTCCTATAAATTTATTTAAAAAATTTAAATATTGTTGACTATGTCTTTTAAAAATCATAATACATTTATAAAACTTTTTTAACAATTTTTTTATAAAACACAATTTTGGAAGAAAACAAATTTCTAACTGAAGAGAGAAATAATGTTGGATTTATGAAAAAACAATTATCAATTATTTTTAGAAAAAAGAGTTGAAAATGGTACTATTACATAAAAATACCATGAATAACAAGCTAAATCTTAAATTAATGTTTTTCTTGAGTGATGAATTATAATATTTTAGCATTGGAAACATGGTCATAAACAATCCGGATGAATAATGATATTGTAACATAAATTTCATTACCACTTTGGTAACATTTATTTATAATCCCTGAAAAGGAATAAATTAAAATGGAAGTTGAAATATAATTATTACAAATAAATCAATGGTATTACATTTAAAAGGATTTGTATATACACATCTTGAAATTTTATGGGTTCAAAACACAATGTACCTCTCAAAGAAAGGAATATTATGTCAAAAATATCATACCTTATTCCATGAAATCCATCATACACGTTAAAAAATATTTTATAATAAATAAAAAAATTTAAAAACCAATTATAGAACAATATATATATATATATCATACCATATATGACATTTTATTACCATATTATAAAAAATTTCATGTTAATGTTACGTTTCTATTAATAAGTACTTTATTACTTGTATATTTCTGGATTTTTTTGTCCTATATCATTAAAGATTATTTTATAATATAAATAATTTTAAACATCATATAAATATCATATTTATTCAGTATATGAGTAATCCATAAAATTTATTGTTGGAAAATAAAATACACCATTCATGGAGATAATTGGTCGTACATACTCATAAATGTTTTTTTATTTTATTATTGGATTGGAAAAAATAAATTTAATTGATATATTATAATTATATAATATTTTTTGTGATATATTTCAAATATTTCCATCAAAATTATCCTTAATAACTTCCATTGAAAGTTATAAAGAATCAGATCACTTTACAATATGGTAGTCTGCCAGACACACAAGCGACATTATAATATCCACACAAAATGATAAGTATGAAGTTATGTTTGATATAATAATAAAATAAGTATAATAATATCATAAATATAATATAAAAAAATTTAATACATCATTATAACCAACTGTGAGAGGTGGTAATGGAAAAATCAATGACATCATTTCGTGAGGGGGGTAGTCTGTCGTACACACAAATGATGATTTACTAAACCATTTGATGAAAGAACAGATATTTTTAGTTCATTAAAAAAACATAATGACATATTAGTATATTTAAGATACTTTGGAAAATATATTATCATGGTATAATAATAATTTTTGTAGGTAGAGGAAAAAATAAAATTAAAACGCTCATTGATGAACATTACCTCTTCATTGGTATCCTTCTTAAGTTGGCACTAAAAACCTTCCTTGGATGGATTTATATGAAAAATATGGTCACGAGGGTGATAGAATCAATTTTGAGAAATGATTTTTTAAGGTTTTTTTCTGAACCAAAAGAGATTTAAGGTGTTGATAATAGAGGATAGGGGGTGGCCTTTTATAAGTGAACAGATTGACCTCGTTTTATTTCTTGGAATGGATAAAAGGTACCAACGCTTTTTCATGTCATAAAGCTCCAATAATGTAAATTTATCAATACATGGGTTTAAATTGATATATTTATAGTAAATGTTTTTTGGATAAGTTTTGCGTAATATTAACCCATGTCTTTTTAGATTAAACCTTGCTAAAATCATTTTTAACTGAACTGTGATAAATAATTTTTAATATTTTTACTATCTATTTTGGTAAAAAAATTGTATGACATATTATGTCAAATAATTTATTGTTATTCCCAATATTTAATCCATTTTTTGTAATTTAATTCCTATCATTGGAAATTATGTATTTAAAATTAATTCTATAAATATGATAAAAAAACCATTTTTTAAAGAGAAAATATTCAGAAGTTTACAATGTTTTTATGTCAAAATACAATATGAAATTTATTCAAATTTCCTAAATTGGATTAATTTATTTATTATTTAAACAATTCTACTTTTGATCCAATTGAAAATAATATTTAATTTTATTAATAAGTTAAATGAACTTTCATTTTTCAATTAAAAATTATTTTCTTTACTATTCATTAAAAAATTTATCATTTATGAAAAAAATATACCCTATTATTATTTTGACATGTTGATTTTGAAAAATACTTTTATTTTGTCAAATTAATTTTCAAAAATTTTGAGAACTAATTTTATTATTTTTCATACAATGATATAAATAGATTTTTTTGACAAAATAGTGTTTTCCAAACATATAAATACTTTATTGAAAAAATAATTATTTTCTATAATAATGTTTATTTTTATTAGATAATTATACATAATTTTTAAGAAGTAGTTATTACAATTCATATCTCTAATTTTAATGTCTAATTTATAATTTTCGCATTTAAATAACTATAATGTGTCATGGTTTTCTCCAAATTCCGTGTCGCGTGTAAAAAAAGTTAACCCACATGTAGTAAAAGAATAAATTGTTTTTGTATGTAATGATTACAAAACTCAATGTTTATTATAATGAAAATATATATAATATTAAATTTATTTAAAAAAATCACAAAATCTCAGGGTGTTAAAGTAATCTATAAACATCCAATCCTCTATAAGATGCATGAGTACATAATACAACTCAAGAGATAACCAAAACATTAAAAATTATAGTGAATGTTGAAAACAATAATAAATATTCAAAAATATCCAAAAGACCAAAAATCCTGAAAAAACCCAAGTAAAAAAATGAATCACCCAACCCAATGCATGCTCCAACTCCACATTCTAGGACCAAGGTATGATGAAGTATCACTAAATAATTGTCATACATTACCATTACATATGACTTGATAGATGACATCTAAAAATGAACAATGATTTCTCATTAGGGTGTGAGTCTAAACATATTAGAAATTACACAAATAATTCCCAACTCATCCGACTCGGACAACAACTAGTCTGACCAATTAATATTAAATAGTTTTAAAAGAAGATAAAACAGTTTATATCAAAATAATAAATGGGTTCCAAGGAAATTTTTTTACAGAACATTAAAATGTTATCAATTATATGTAATACCCATAACCAGGTCTCCATTCAAATACAAACATATTCCTTCTTATGTGATAGTTTCATACTCATTATAGGTCTCTCATTGATCCACCAAGTCATCATAATGTCACAAATAATAGGTTCCTCAATAGAATACAACCCTTCCACAGGGGCACATCCATGAATGCGCTCACACCAACCATGTATGTCAAATTAAATGAAATACCAATATTTGTAAAACCTTTATTTTTTATTTAATTTTTATAAACAAAAATTATTTTCGTTAAAAAAATCATAATTTAATGTAATTATTTTAAATTTATCACTAAAGTGAATTTTCTAAGTAACCATTAATTTCCCAAAATTTTAAAGCCATATCCTGAAAGAGATTTCCATAAATAATAAAACATGTGTTTAACAAAAATTTCAAGAAATAATTCTAATGAAAACTAATTCTTCATTTTCTATGCCATGTGGTGATAAAATAAATGATAACTACCTCTAGATGGTTGGAAAAAACATTGACCAACACTAAAATTCTATAGATCTGGGCTTATATTATATTCCCTTCAATAGAATCAATCATAAATTGCCCAAATTTTCATAAATAAAAATAAATATATCAAGAAATGACTACACTTATAGTTCTCTTTGAGAATATATAATAATAACTAAGAATATTGATGATTTATCGATGAATCTAGATCTCTAATGTCCTTTGACTTGCTAAAGAATCACTTTTGAATTGAATGGAACATCCTATAAATAATTTTTATAAAAGGTAATTGGAGACACTAATAGAATATATTGTTAATGATTTTTATAGGAATTAATTTGGATTTGACCCTCAATTTTCAGGGTCCCTACTATGGGACACTTGGATTGGCCACATAGTTTGGAAAACTGTATTTCAAACCATGTGGTTGTATAACATTATGGACATTCCTATAATGGTTGGATCACTTGTACTGAAAAACCATGTTCTAGCAATGAT
This sequence comes from Viscum album, assembly GCA_963277665.1. Lineage (NCBI taxonomy): Eukaryota > Viridiplantae > Streptophyta > Magnoliopsida > Santalales > Viscaceae > Viscum > Viscum album. The sequence continues at coordinate 1,768,516,664 of OY728141.1, read as the reverse complement.
TTTTCCCTCATTTATTGGACGTAAGGGTTTTCTTAGGAATTATAATAGTTTGGAAAAACCATGTTCCAAATGTATGCCTTCTAAGTGAACCCCTAAAAAGTGTGAATGATTTCCTAGAGTTGTCGAAAAGGTTCTACTGATTGTGCACAAGATATGAACATCCAAAAATTCCTCATAAATATTCCAAAACCTTCCAAAACCACCTAAGACTCAACATAATAATTATGGGAGCTCAATTTAAAAAAATAAACGGTCATGTACGTGAAACCAGGGGTTCTACAGTTGTTGTGTTTATGGTCATGATATTAGACTGACCATTTTTGTATGATTTGATTATCTAAATTTATTTTAATTAAATTAAAGTAATGCAATACATTTAATACCTTGATCCATTTTATATGAAGTCCTATATGCCCTTGGTTTCATTTATATATCCCATGTTTATCCAATCAATTAGATATCATGACGTATATATGACTAAAAGCTAAAGTATGTATGGGGATCTCAGGTGAGAGGAGGAGGTCTGAATCATAGAGCACATGGAAGAAAATATAGCTGATATATTTGAGCCATGGTAGAATTATAAAAAATGAACAAAGTAATAGTTAAAGGTTTTTTCTGTAGGTTTTATGGCTATTTTATCATCTCCTAGATAAACTAACCATTATATAATCTAATGATCGAGAAACATGTATTTTATTCTTTACAGTTTCATGGTTAATCATTCATTTATGTTGATATTTCACGATAACATAATAAATGAATTAACAAGAATTCAAGAATGAATCAATTATAATAATATTATGTTTGAATGTATACTCCAACATGGTTAATCAATTATATAAAATACAATTAATATTAACAATTAATGGAATAGGTAATATAGTGTTTTTGAATATGGATAAAAAATCACTCAACTAAATTATTAAGTTGGTACATCCATCAACTACATAAGATAGAAATGACCATATTGTTCAAAGTTATTAACCAACCTTGGGTAGAGTGATTTAAATTATTATGGAACTTTTCGCTTGATGTTTTGGGTAAATAAAACATAGTTCACATCAAGTGTTGATTAGCCAAGTAGGAATTCGTTTAACTAAGTGGAAAATGTTAGTGAAATATTGAATTAGTATATTTTGATTTGGTATTGTATTCAATGTATTAAGGTACTTTGAGTTAGTGCATTTAGAAACATAATCCTACCTAAAACCTTTTAAATAACTTGTTAGTCATAGGCCTAGTTTATGATAAGGGGATACAGATCCTTGCCACTAGAATATCTCATTAAAAAAAGACAGTCCAAAACATAAGGTGAGGGTTATTAGATTTCAAAAAATAATGACTAATAAATTTAATTTCAATATATGTCCATTTATTATTCTATTTTCATAATATTGCAATGCAATAATTATTTTCTCTTAATTTATATTAATGGAAATCAAAATGACTTTGAAAATATAACTATGATCCATAATAGAGAAGGACAACCTTCTCCCTTGTGAAAATTTATAAGAATGGTACAAGAGCTTTTGTGGTATACTATTCCATTAACGGAAATTATATATGTTAGAAACCCCACTTCCCAAGTCACATTCCAAAGAGGCTAGTGTGGAAGAAGTATCTATCTATTTTGAGACATGTGTTTGACACAATGGATGTCAAATTTTTCATGATATCCTCTAGGTCCAATGAGATTCTAAATCCATAGGAATATATTGATATCTGAAACATTATTTCATACCATCATAAAATATATCAAGAGAGGGTGAGACTATATTTGTAAGAGATCTCCGACACACTATTCACATGACATCCTAGAGTTTCAAAGCCCACTAGGGAACATGTAGTCAAGATTATTGGAAATATCGATAGTAAAAAACTATTAAGGTTTAATATATCTCATGATCTAGACACAAATCTTAATTTTTCGTCACTACCAAAAAATATATCCAGTTTCATTATGAATTATAAATTGAGCAATGGTGAGATGACACTTTTGGAACCTCTTAATCTTAAACGCAAGTGTTATAAAGACACAGGGAAAGAGAAACCACTATACATATGGAAAATAAGAAGTGTAAAAACAAGGAAAAGGGTATTAAGACTAATTCTAATTATAAGGCTCCATATCATTTTCTTTTTAAGAAGAATATTATCCAAAGGGAACGAAGTGTAAAATATGGCATCTGTTTTTTTATATAGAAGGTATGTCCACTGAAATAATAATTCCAACCAACCAATGAAGCAAGGGGGATCTCTGGGTGCATTCGTTATTAAGTGTAATATTCCATATATACACATTTAGTATTAGATATAGCTTTTGATGATCAAATTTTTATCTAAATTCAATAACCTAGTGGATTTCAGACATTAGTGAATTGGATTTATGGGTTTCTAATAAAGTGAGGTTGGATTCTCTATCCATTGGAGACTATCATCTCACATTTCCAATATGATTTTTTTTTGTTTTAAATAATTTTTTTATGTGCCTAGTGTTATAAAGAACATCATTTAAATTTATTTTTAATAATTGGATAAATTTATTGTCAATTTTTTAAATAGGATTTTATACTTTAATAATGATACATATGTTAAGGAATGGAATAGCTGAATAAAATTATTTATGCATTAAATTATGGAAACTAAATATTGTAAATTGATAAAGAATCAAATATATATGAATATTATAACACCAAACTATGAAATAATTTAATGTATTGTGGGATAAAATAGAAGATGTTAGGTTAGGGTTTATAAATTATCATAACATGAGTGACATAACTTCATCATATATGAAGATTGAAGCACCATTATATGTCCAAGGATCCTTCATGGATATTTCAAAGAAAAAAATGAATCTCATTCACATTAAATAATGGTCAACTTAAGGTTGTCACTGGTGACCATTTCATGACCGATCTAATCCCAAACACCTCTAGATTGTTCGAAAATACTTCAAGAGTCTGGACATGTAACATCCCAGGTAAATAAAAAATATTACTTTTTCATATTTGTTAATATTTTTTAATTAAATATCAATATTAATTTAAAGGGGATTCTATGTTCGATGGTGTACCCAATACGCAACAATAATTTTCTTTGAAATCCATCGTTGCACACTAATAATATATTAAGATTATTTTAAAATGGTAGTTAACACCTAGATTTTGTAATAGAGGGAATGAAGAGAACTAACTACAAAATTATTATATATTTTTGTTAAATATTTTTACATTTATCCAATAAATGTTAGAGGATTAAAATTCTTATGAATCCAATTTTAAGCGTAAATACTCTAATATTCACTAAAAGATCAATTTATCGCATTTTGATGGACAACCCTCTTTAAATATAGATTTCGTCACTCTTATAATTACTATTGGACAAAATAAAATTCTTTTTTAGAATCAAGACATCAATATTTACTTTGTGTATGTCTTTGGTATTTTTCTCATGAAGTTCTTTTTTTAATGAATAGTAAAAAATGTTGTATTTTAATTCGAAACCTCCTTTTAAGATAATTTATTTATATAGATAGATTAACTTTTTAATTGTGTTTAAAGTGTTATTAAAATTTAATTTTACTATTTAATCCAATGTTGGTCATTGGAATTAATTTCACTTTGAAATTGGACATAAACAAGTGTCAATCTTTAGATAGATATTATTTCTTAAAAACACACTATTTGTTTTGACATCGGGAATTAGTTATAAAATTAATAAATGAAACTTCTGTGTTATGAATTTGGTAAAATGGACATCATTTTTTAATTTGGAATATCAAATATATATTAGGGTGATTTTTTGGTATTTTCCTGAAAAACATCATTTTTTAACCAATAGTGAAACCACAAAGTGGTAGTTAAAAAACTGAATTTTTCGTTAAACAAATCTTTACCACTTCTGTGAATTGAATTTCAAAAATTCGATATACATTATAGTCATTATTAAGTAAAATTTGGTTTATTGGTATGAAAATATTTTTTTTGGTGAATAGTAACTTTTGAGTTTTGTTAACCGCGATTAAAGGTAATTAGGGTAATTTAAGGTAAAAATGATATCATAAAAATATAAAAATATCTTGAAACGTGTCCTACCCTTATTGGATGAGTCATGGCCGACCAAGAAAATCCATGGGTAAATTTTTGGGTCCCCATGGAGCCACTTGGGTAAGATAATGACATTAATACCTTTTATTTAAAGTAAAAATAAAATGTCACAAAACATGTATTGTTTTACTAAAACAATTTTAACAAGTGGTTATAGAAGTTATATTTTCGACTATAAATATTCTTTAGAAATCTAAAAATATTTTCTACAACATGATAATTTTTTTATAATGTTTAGACAATATATAAATAAAATTATTTATGACACAATGATGATGCAGTGTTTGCGTCATTAATGAATAAATTAAATAAATAAGAACATAAAGTTTAAAAAAATATCAAAAACTTGTCCAATATCTATTGTATGATTTTATTTAGATCATGGGCCACCTTTTCATATAATTTAATGATTTTTTGAGCTTAATAAACCTAAGGTCATTTTATAATAAAATAAAAGTTTCATGATTTCCAAAAGATCCCCTCCTCTCCCCTATAAAAAGAACCCACTTCCTACCCATCTCTAAAACTTATAAATCCCATTGGCACTACCAAAATATACTAAAATGACCTAAAAATATCCCTTTATTCATTCTAAAATCCTTACCTTAGGCAGAATTCACTTCAAGAAACCCTTTTGGTTCAAACCAATGGGAGTTACCCGATTTAAAGGTAATGTCTTTTCTTATGTTCTTTTGTTTTATTTTGATTCTCCAACCCCTTAAACTATTTTTATTCTTTAGTTTTGTAACAAAAACAGTATATTAAATATACTAGTATTTTTTAAGAGAATTATTCCTGCTACACCTACACGCACCTCCATCTAATGGTTAAAGAACATACTGTTTCTGTGGGTGGCGAATTAGTGCCTCCCAAAACAATGATTGTTCAATCTTCTTTTAACACCTCTCAGGGTGGCCATTAATATTTCACTGTATTTTTATATGATATATATTATTTTTCTGTTTTACTTATGCTTCATTATTTTTCATTTATTCCATACCTTTATGGTTTCCATAATGGGTAAACATGATAATCTCATTTTAGGAAGTGCGGACTACCGCCCCCTCAAAGTGATTTGAATCGTTAATGCCATATGTGGGGCATGTAAAAGATGGAGTTAATGATATTATATATGATATTATATTTTAATTTTTATATACCTATGTATCATTATGTTTTAATTCCATTAAATGGTGGAATAGAAATGATAGCAGCGTTCATGCATACGTACGGCTTAGCGTCTCCATGAACGGTGCATTTTATTTCTTATCCCCAAATGTTATGTACTATTATAAGTACATATATATAATGGATATATGTGATATATATTAAATATAAATGATAAATATAATTCTGGAATTATAATATACATATCTCTCATTTTGTTTTAATTTCATTAGTATGACAAAGAAATGAAAGTAGTGTTCATGCGTACGTACGACCTACCGTATCCATGAACGGTGCATTTCATTTTTTTATCTCCAAATGTTGTGGAATAGTATAAAATGAATATATAGTGGATATATATAATATTTAAATCATTTATACTATTTTGGATATGATTTACTTATAACTACATGGACAATTCTTTTCAAACTTGTTCATTTTTGACTCATGTACTGACCATCAACAAAATTGTCTGATATGAACTCACATAATTAACTAATTTTTATAACATTATAATATGTAACATGAATTGAATAATAAAATTTATAGTAGGTACTTAAAAAATTATAAATTGACTAATGTTCATTATTCAGGAATATAAAGAAATGAACAAGACAAGTCAGACTTGAGGTAAGGGATCATACCTCTCACTTTCTTTTCTAGTACTCTGTTTTATGTCATTTCTTTTATTCTCCATTTTCTGATGTTGAAGGATGTTATTTTACTTTAAACATACGGTAATTTTAATTTTTGTATGATGAGAGGCCCTCTCTTACTCTCATCAATTCATTTTAAGAATTTTTAAGTGGCGCCATTAGGTTGTGGACTTTTTTGTAAGGGATCCTTTCACCCTTCTCATTTTTATAGTTCTATTTTCATGACAAGTATTTCAAGTTACTTTTTCTTATGTTGGGGTATTATATATATATCCACAATACTGTCCTTTTATGTTCATATGATGAGATACCCTATTTGATCTCATCAATCCATTTTTGGATGTTTTAAGTGGTGTCGTTAGGCTACCGAATTTTCATAAGGGATTTCTTAACTCACTTTTATTTCCATGAGATTTATATTGTTCACCACTTATTTATTGCATGGTGTTTATTTTGTACTGAATTTTGATATATATATTATAATTATATTCATGGTATTATGTGATTCATTTGGTTCTTATTAACTTGTGGTCATACGACTCGATTGATTACCACGAGGTAAGGAGTTTTAATCTCACTTTTTGTTCCCGTGATATTGATTATACATTTGCCAATATTTCCTTTTGTGTGGTGCGTATACTTCCAATGATTGTATAATCTGCAATATAATATAATTTATGGGTATTTAAATCTTCATTTTATGACCCTTCTTTCATAGGGTGTACATTTCGGATGTTACCCAATTCGGTAAGGGAACCTTTCACCCTCCTCTTTTTAAAAGACATATTTTGTTATGTATTTTAATTTACATCTTATTATGTTGGGATATATTCTACTATATCCTTATTGATGTAAATTTTATGTCCAAGTGATTAGATACCATTTTCTCTCTCATCAAGTCATTTTATGATTTTTAATGTGATGCCGTTAGGAAATCGAATTTTAGAAAAGGAACTTCTTAACTGAATTTAAATTCTTTGGGTTAAACTTGCACTCCTTGAATATGTCATTCTTTGAATATGTGTGAATGACACTATTTTTTTAAAAATTAATATACACTTATATTGGGTGTATTTTTATTTGTCACACAGAAGTATGTAATTGATTTATCCTTAATCTAAGGATACCGACTTTGTATGGGAGTTTGTCTCAATCTCTATTAAATGAGTTATATTTTGTTTTATACACAACTTTCTTTTATATAGTGTATAAACCCATTTTACTTTAACTTTTAATCAAAAGAAATCTTTTCTCTACAAATAATTTTACTAAACAACAAAAAGTATGTTTCTTTTTAACGTACGTGGTGACAACTACCTTTCCACCGCTGTGAGTATTATTTGATCTTTGGTTTCCTTAATAAGACGTAATGTTTTTAGTAGGAAAATAAATACCATATACTCTGTTGGTTATTTTGTTATTGAAAATGGTTTTTATAATGTTCTGATTATATCAATGTGTTGTATTGATATCTTGTGATTAAAATTTGGAAATGTTATGTTTATTTTATGCATGTTTTATGTGATACGATTAGGTGGTGGTTCTTGGGAAATTTTTATGAAATTGGGGGGTTCCGTGATAAACTAAGGGTGGGTGAGCCCGAGATAGCTCTCCAATTCATTGGGTAACGTGAAGGAGTTAAACGCTAAGGTTTCTCCAAAGAGATTTAGGGAATATATGGTGATGGGTATTCCAAACGTAATCATGAGGGTTTCTCCCTACGTACGAATGTTATGAATGTTTCATGTTACCTTTATGTCTTATGATTTCTATTGAGTTATGCATAAATATTATGATTTCATGAGGTATTTTAATGTGCTTATGTTTTATGAGTAATGTATGATTTCATTGATTCTTATGTATACATGGACTAATGTTTTCTTTCCATATTTATATATCCCTTACTGAGATTTTTATGCTCATCCCATGTTTTTGAAATGTTTTTCACATGTCATCGGAAAAGTACATGACGTGATGATATTGTCGACGAAGTGTCAAGAAAGAATCCATGTTTTATTTTAAATATGGTTCATTGATGGGAGAAAATGAATACGGTCTTTTATGTAACCACCTTGTCTAAATGTGGAATGTAATTCATGATTTATGATCTAATTCTCTAAAACTCTAAACCTGAAAATATCCTCAATATGAAATATTGATTTAATTAAATATTATGTAATGTTTTATGGGAAGGTCTTTGTAGATGGTATCAATGGTTGGTTTAGATAACTTTAGAAGTTATAGTGTTGTTTAAGCATAAGTGACAAGTTGTGTATAACCACAATGGTTAGTATATTAGATGGAGTCATTGTTATTTTTGAAAGTTTGAATGAGTTTTAGATAACGTGGATAAGTATATATTAGTGTTTAACTTCCTCGTTGGTACATGATGATTTTGTTGATATACTCACACTAACATTTTTGGTTTTAGTAAATGGATAGATCTAGCAGGCACCAAAGTGACAATGGGTTTGAAGGAAACTATGGTGGTTCTCTGATTAAGAGATTGGATGAAATGGGGGATTTAATGGGGAATCTCGTGGTTATTCTAAACCATCTATCAAGGAGTCATGATTAACCACTTTAACCATGGTGAGTTCTTTAATACATCATGTATGAGATAATCAAATCGATATGGAAGTTCAGGTAATAATTATAAAGGTAACCATTAGGGTTTATATGATCCTTACTTTTGAGGTAATTATGGGTTACTATTTGTTATGATGGATAATGAAAGGCATGAGATAACATCAAGGTTAAAATATTTTATTTTTATTTTTGATGGATTTACCTCTTTTTAAGGAATTTAATAAAATTATGTAGTTTTTGAAACGGGACAACACGCAAACCGTGTGACAACCCTCCGCGTCAGACGAAGCCATGAGAATCAAACCCACAACCAAAGTGCAACTGGTATTTATCGCCTACCACTGGACTACGTGAAGTACCTGGTAAGTTTGACTAATTGTTTTAGTCAAGTGATTTTATGAATCAAGAATAAGTTGATTTTGGGTCATCTATGGAGATGATTAACATATAATGGAGGATATGTGATTAGGTTAATTACTTTTCAATGCGATACTTTAAAAATAACTGATGTTATTTGGAGATAAATGTTAAGTTACCTTGGAAGACTATGTGATTAAATCTTTCAGAGATTTGGGTTTCAATCTTAGTTTGGATTACTTTGAAGAATTTTATGGATAACTGTTTGTTGAATGGTCTTTGTTGAACATTGGGTATTGTTGGAAAAATTTTGGAGATTAAGAAAATATTTTCATTTTATAAATGATTATCCTTTTGGGGATTATCTGATCTTGTTCTATCCTTTTTGGTTTTGTTTAAGGTATAAATACGTGGGAAATAAATAGTTTTTTTGGATTTGGTGATTCTCTAGAAGTTGATTACAGTGCTCTTAATGTGAACAAGTCTTCATGAAATACTCATTGTTTGGAGAAAATATGAGTTTGTGTTAGAAATCTAGTAAAAGATGAAAGTCTACATGACATGTATGTATATTTCCTTATGTTTTTAGTTAAGATCATAAATAAACTCCTAAATAAAAAATTAACTTAAAACAAAAATGTTGTCTGTTAACTTTTCCTACTAGGGAATCAAATTCTGTTTAACCCATCACAAGTTTGTGATTTTCTGGTGGTTAACTTTCTCCTAGACATGTTTTCTATCACTCACCATCAGAACACGATGGTTTGTTTATTTCTTCCATATCTATGTTTTCATTGAATCCTAGTATCTGTTGTCTCAGGTGACCATTATACTTCTATTTCTTCTTTTTAAAGTGATAGTTTTATTGACTCTTTTTCCGATGTGGGACATTTAATGATGTTTCCAAGACCAAATTTAAAATTGCGTGGATGCAATTCCCAAAAGGGGGGGAAGGATGTAACATCCCAGGTAAATAAAGAATATTAATTTTTCATATTTATTAATATTTTTGAATTAAAAATCAATATTACTTTAAAGTGGATTCTATTTTCGATTGCATACCCAATACACAACAATGAGTTTCTTTGAAATCTTATGTTGAACACTAATAATATAATAATATTATTTTTAAATAGAAGTTAACACCTAACTGTTATAATAGCGGGAATGAACAGAACTAACTAAAAAATTAATATATATGTTTTTTAAATATTTTTATATTTATCCAACAAATTTTAGAGGCTTAAAATGCGAATGAATCCAATTTTAAGCGTAAATACTCTAATATCCACTAAAAGGTCGATTTATCGCCTTTTGATGAAGAAACCTCATTAAATATAGTTTTGGTCACTCTTATATATCCTAATGGACCAAATAAAATTCATTTTTAGAATCAGGACATCAATATTTACTTTGTGTATGTTTTTGGTATTTTTCAGATAATGTTCATTTTTTTAATGAATAGTGAAAAATGTTGTATTTTAATACAAAACCACATTTTAATATATTTTATTTATATGGTTATATCACCTTTTTAATAGGTTATACAGTGTAATAACAATATATTTTTACCATTTATTCCAATGGTGGTCATTGGAATTAATTTCACATTGATATTGGACATAAACAAGTGTCAATATTTTGATAGATATTGTTTCTTAAAAACACGCTATTTGTTTTGATAGTGGGAATTAATTATAAAATTAATTAATGAAACTTCTATGAATATGAATTTGATAAAATCGACATCATTTTTGAAATCGGAATATCAAAAATATCTTATGGTGAATTTTTGGTAATTTTTTGAAAAAACATCATTTTTTGATGAATAGTGAAAGTACTAAGTGGTATTTAGAAAAATGAATTTTTAAATAAAGGAATATTTACAGCTTCTATGAATTGAATTTCAAAAATCCAATTATGTGGTTTTCATTAGTATGTAAAATGTGGTTTAATGGGATGAAAATAAGTTTTTTGGTGAATAGTAACTTTTGAGTTTTGTTAACCGCAATTAAAGGTAATTAGGGTAATTTAAGGTAAAAATGATATCATAAATATATAAAAATATCTTGAAACATGTCATAACCTTATTGTATGAGTCATTTCCGGCCAAGACAATCAATGGGTCATTTTGTGGGACCCCATGGAGTCACATGGGTAAGATAATGACATTAATACCTTTTATTTAAAGTAAAAATAAAAATGTCACAAACATGTATTGTTTGACTAAAAAAAATTTAAAAGGGTTTATAGAAGTTATAAATTCGACAATAAATATTCTTTAGAACGATAAAACGATTTACTACCACATAGTAATTTTTTTATAAAATTTAGACATCAAATAAATGAAATTATTTATGACACAATGATGATGCATTGTTTATGTCATTAATGAATAAATTCAATAAATAAGAAGATAAAGATTAAAAAAAATATCCAACACTTATCAAATACATATTGGATGATTTTATTTCTAACATGGGCCACCTTATACTCAGCTTTAATTATTTTTTGAGCTTTAGAAACTGAATTTCATTTTATAATAAAATAATGTTTTCTTGATTTCCAAAAGAGCCCCACCTCTCCCATATAAAAAGTCCCCGCTTCCTACACATCTAACACACCTCTCAATCCATTTGGAACGTCCAATATATACTCACATAACCTCCCAAGATCCCTCTCTTCATTCTAGAAGTTGTACCTTAGGCATAATGCACTTCAAGAAACCCTTTTGGTTCAAACAAAGGGGAGTTACCCGATTTAAAGGTAATGTCTTCTCTTGCGTTCTTTTGTTTTATTTTGCTTCTACAACCCCTTAAACTCTTTTTATTACATTATTTTGTAACAAAACCATTATATTAAATATACTAGTATGTTTTTATGATAATTATTCAAGCTATACATACAGACACCTCCATATAATGGTTAAAGAACATACTATTTCTGTGGGTGGCGAATTACTGCTTCATGAAACGATGATTGTTCAATCTTTGTTTAACACATCTCATGGTGGCCATTAAGATGTAACTGTATTTATATATGATATATATTATTTTTATATTTTCATTATGCATCTCTATTTTTCATTATTTCCATACCTTTATGGTTTCCATATTGGGTAAACGCGATAATTTCATTTTAGGAAGTGCGGACTACCGCCCCCTTAATGTGATTTGAATCGTTAATGCCATATGTGGGATATATAAAGGACGTATTTAATGATATTATATATTATATTATACTTTAATTTTGATATACCTATGTATCATTATGTTTTAATTCCATTAATGTATGAAATATAAATGAAAGTAGCATTCATGTGTACGTATGGCTTACCGTCTCCATTAATGGTGCATTTCATTTCTTATCTTCAAATGATATTTACTATTATAAGTACTTATATATAATGTATATATATGATATATATTTAATATAAATGACTAATATCATTCAGGAATTATAATATACATATCTATCATTTATTTTTAATTCAATTAATATGACAAATAAATGAAAGTAGCATACATGCATACGTACGGCCTACCGTCTCCATGAACAATGCATTTCATTTTTTTATCTCGAAATGTTATGGAATAGTATAAAATAAATATATACTAAATATATATGATATATAAATCATTAATACTATTTTGGAGATGATTTACTTATAACTACATGGACAATTCTTTTCAAACATGTTCATTTTTGACTCACGTACCAAACATCGACAAAAACGTCTAATATGAACCCGCATAATTAACTAATTATTATAAAATTATAATATGTGATATGAATTGAATAATAAAAATTTAATTAGGTACATAAGAAATTATAAATTTACCAATGTTTGTTATTCAGGAATACAAAGAAACAAACAAGATAAGTCGGACTTGAGGTAAGGGATCCTGCCTCCCTCTTTCTTTTCAAGTACTATCTTTTATGTCATTTCTTTTATGCTCCATGTTCTGATGATGGAAGATGTTATTTTATTTTCACATTACTATAATTTTTATTTTCATATGATGATATACACCCTCTTACTCTCATCAATTCATTTTATGAATTTTTAAGTGGCGCCGTTAGACTGCCAAAATTTTGTAAGGGATCCATTCACCCTTCTCATTTTTAAAGTTCTATTTTCATTTCAAGTCTTTCAAGTTACTTTTTCTTATGTTGGGTTATGATAACTATATCCATAATACTGTAATATTGTTTTCATATTATGAGATACTGATTTTATCTCATCAGTCCATTTTGGGATGTTTTAAGTGGTGTCATTAGGCTGCCAAATTTTCGTAAGGGATTTCTTATCTCACTTTTTATTCTGTGATATTTCTATTGTTCGACACTTATTTATTGAATTTATTGTATTTATTAGTGCCTTTTGATATATATATTATCATGATATTCAAGTTATTCTTTGATTCATTTGGTTTTTATTAACTTCTGATCATACGACTCGATTGATAACCACGAGGTATTAGTTTTTATCTAACTTTTTGTTCCTATGAGATTCATGCTAAATTTGCCACTATTTAATTTTGTGTGGTGTATGTACTGAACATTATTGTATTATTTATCTAATATACTTAAATTCATGTGTATTTAAAACTTCATTGTATGACCCTTCTTTCATGGTGTGTACGTTTCAGAAGTTACCCAATTCATTAAGTGAACCTTTCACCCTCCTCTTTTTAAAAGACTTCTAATGTTATGTATTTTAATATACATCTTATTATGTTGGGATATTTTCTTATATATCCTTATTGATATAAATTTTATTTCCAAGTGATGAGATACCATGTTCTCTCTCTTTAACTAATTTTATGAATTTTAATTTGATGTCGTTAGGCAGTCAAATTTTTTCAAGGGAACTTCTTAACTCAATTTCAATTCATTTGGTTAAACTTGTACTCCTTGAATATTACATTATATGAATATGTTTTAATTACTCTGATTGGTTTAAAATTAATATCCACTTATATTTGGTGTATTTTTATTTTTCATACATAAGTATGTAATTGATTTATCCTTAATCTAAGGATAACGACTTTGTACGGTTATTTGTCTCAATCTCCTTTAATTGAGGTATATTTTGTTTTATAAAAAACATTCGTTTATACAGTGTATAAACCCCTTTGACTTTTAATTTTATTCAAATTTAATCTTTTCTCTACAAATATTTTTACTAAACAACAAAAAGTATGTTTCTTTTTAAAGTACGCGGTGACAATGACCTTTCCACCGCCGTGAGTATTATTTGATCATTGGCTTTATTAAGAAGCCGTAATGTTTTTAAAAGGAAAATAAATACCTTATACTCTTTTATGTATTCTTGTATTGAAAATGGTTGTTATAAGGTTTTTATTATGTCAGTTTGTTGTATTGATATCTTGTGATTAAATTTTGAAAATGTTATTTTTCCTTTATGCATGTTTTATGTGATACGATTATGTTATGGTTCATGGGAAATGTTTATGAAATCAGGTGGTTCTGTGATAAACTAAGGGAGGGTGATCCCGGGATAGCTCCCAATGCATTAGGTAACAAAAGGAGTAAAACTCTAAGGTTTCTCCGAATAGATTTAGGGAATATAGTGGGATGGTTATTCCAAACGTAACCATGAGGGTTGCTACCTACGTAAGAATTTTATGAATACCTCATGTTACCTTTATGTATTATGATTTCTAATGAGTTATGCATAAATATTATTATTTTATGAGGTATGTTAAAGTGCTTATGTTTTATGAGTAAATTATGATTTCATTGATTCATCTGTATACATGTACTAATGTTTTATTTCCGTATTTTTATATCCCTTACTGAGCTTGTTATGCTCATCCCATGTTTTTAAAATGTTTTTCACAGGTCAAGGGAAAATTAAAAGATGTGATGATATTGTCGAGGAAGTGTCAAGAAAGAATCCATGTTTTAAAATAAATATGTTTCCTTTATTGTAGAAAAGGAATACAATGTTTTATGTATCCACCTTGTTTAAATGTGGAATGTAATTCCAGATTTATGATCTAATTCTCTAATATTCTAAACCTGAAAAGATTCTCAATGTGAATTATTAATTTAATAAAATATTATGTAATGTTTTAAGGCTGTGTCATTATAGAACATGCATCGATTTTAAAATTTTCAGTATTATAATGGATATTCAATTATTCCTTCAACATCATAACAATCACCTTGATCTCAACCATTCGATCAGAGATGGTGTTCTTAGATCACTCACTCGGATATTGGCTTTCTCCTTCTCTAGGATATAGAAGGATAAAGGATCTCCAAATCCAATATAATTAATAGATCAATCATAATAAGCTCCTATATAATTATATAATGTATGTTAGATATACCTGGATAGGGTTCTCGACCACTGTATATCGAACATTAAATAAATAAGAAATAAATAAAAATTAACAATAACTAACTACATTATAAATATTATTTATATTTTATCAGCAACATTTATTATATATTAAATATATTACATGATAATCCTGAGTCTTTAACTTGACTCATAATTCCTGCGAATCTTTTGATTATTAAAATAACATTCGTTCATATAATATTATTCCATTTATTTATATAAATGCTTGTAAATAATATTAATACATAAATTCATCTCAATTATTTTATACTTGAATAATAATTTATTTATTTATATTCCATTGATTCTTAAAACGTGGAGGACTCTCAGACCCTATGGTGGGTTCCTCTATATCATTTATAACAATTTACTAGAATATAGAATATTCTTAAAAATGCAATTATGTGTGACACTCTAAGACATTATCTCAATAACAGTAAATATTATTCTAAAATGGGAAACAAAATCTAGAAACCCATCATGGACCCTGAAGAGATAACCAATAGTAATATGAATGAAAACCATACTTTTAACATTCATTGTGTAATATATTCTATTTGTCTTATGATATCTCATAAAGTAGGATACACAACTTCTCTCATCAGGAATTATTTATATATTGTTTGTGAATTTAACTAGTTTGATTTAACTTTAACTACCATGTCCATGTATTTATGAAGGTACTACCATCCTAAGATAACTATCCCTATATATCACTTCCTCAACATAGAATCAAGAAATTATATATTGAACATTCAACCAATGTCGTATTGGTAATGATGTAGCCAAGACAAGACACCTCGCAAAGACTCCATTTTCATGGTTTTTTTGTATTAATTTTCATGATTAAATAAAACACATTGATGAAAATATAATGTTAGGAGACCAATTCACATGTATGTTGATATGATATAAAAATGGAAGAAGATATATGTGGGTTTCTTATTATAGGATCTTTCATCACGATCTTTGTTACTAAATATCTCCTAGTGAAAAATTCATGAGAAGAAGTCTCAACGATTTTGGTCCACAACATCAGGTAGTCACAGAACATATATATCCATTCATTATGGTGTATTTGGACCATTATACATAACATTAATATTACTATCATATTATCTCTAGGTTCTCATTATACCCCATAAACTTCTATGACACTTTTAGATTCCAAATAATCTATTGAAATTATCATTTAAATAATTAGCAATAAAATATCTTCGGTATAATGGTATGGGTGCGTAATGCAGAACTCAATGTACACATGGAAAGGTAACCAAAAGTACTGATAAATTTGGGTCTAGAACAACAACTTTTATAACACTCCCACATGAAATATATCCAAATTTCTAAAAATCATTGTTATCTCTGACATGATAAGTTCATGTTTCAATAATGTTATGGATTTAGACATGGGGCCTGTCATGTTTCCACTTCATGGTAATTCAGCTATGTGAATCATTATATTTTCATGTAATAAATTACAAGAGATGATATCATAGTCTTTATTCACTTTTTCCCACCTTAAAAATATTACATATTGGCTAGTACAAGTAGAATACTACTCATAATTTACATTCCGATAATACTTTACTTACATTGTGAAATTTCAAGAACTAGAAAAAATATTTGCATATTATATACATCTTATTTATCCTTCTCAGAAACCACAACACACTTGGTATTTGTACACATGGATACCACTATTTTGAATGATCGTTTGTTTCCCATTACCTTATACTAACATTATTATTATATTATAAAGATTCTATAGGAAGACTAGTTTTTCTCTGTTGTATCTAGTATCCCTTTCTCTCCACATACCTGTTATATATCTTTTGTAATTTCTCTAGTATAATATAACTGTTATCACTCATTCTCGTGATATTCCCATTAATATAAATGATTTTTCTTTCCATGTTTTATATGTTCACAATAACATTTCTTTTATATTGCATGACATATGTGATTGATCAATCATAGAATCATATGGAGTTTAACTCATCACATTAATCACCTATGTCCCATACATATCATCTTGGAGAGATTTATTCCATGATAAAGTGGAAAAAAACATCTTTCTAATTTTTCTAAATTGTTATTTTAATATAATTTATGTATGATTACAATTGACTAAGTTCATGTAACCATTGGATCTACCTTAGTAGATCTCTTTGCATTGAACTTAGGTTACTACTCTATGTCAACCTCTGGAGATTTAATTTTATCATGTTCTTAATTATATCTAAGGCCAATAGTTCTTTACATATGTTATCAGACATATTTTACATGGAAAACAATGATTATCTGACTAACCTTTTTAGAACCATGGAAAAGAGTCATTCCAAATGAATATTTTAGGATCATGTTTCTTAATTTTATCCAGAGTGTATTTTAGTAACTTGCAACATTATTGGAATTCTATTATGTAACCATGCCATTCTAGTTATATGATATACACATATTCCATGATTGGTGGTCTTGATATCCAATTTATAGTTTAGTGATAATAGAAAGTAGCAATGAAAAGTAAAATTCAAATGGATTAATGCATAATGACTTTGTGAAACAATTGAATACTTATTTGTACAATAATTGTATCAACCATGTATTGTATCACTTTAAAACAAAAAATAGTATTAAAATTAATAATACCCCTTAATTTGGATAAAATAAATATATTGTTGAATTTTAATTGATCTTGTCGATTTTAGTAAATTTCTATATACTATATACTTGTTGGAATAATTATTTTCAGTGAATAATGCATCACTAGCCACAGTGAATGGTAAACCATCACTATGATTTTCTCCTTCCTACACAGTATGTGTCTCTAGAACATTACTTTTCCATATGTTCCTATGGAACATGTTCACATGTCAACTACTAGTTCATCTATAGAATTGACAAAACCCAAGTCAATCTTTCTCCCACTATCTGAAATAGAGATTTTCACACTTTTATAGAAATATATTCTATAACATGGATATATCTTTTCTATCATAGTGATGTATAAAATAGCCTTTTAACATTTAAGGATGATTATTGTAGATGCACATTATGTTTTCTGATTTTGTATGTTTATTCATATCCTAAACAAACTCTTCCCATCTATAAACATGTTATTATGAAAATGGATTTATGTCATACTAAAACTCATAATATATTAATTCTTCATTATAATTTGAATATGGTTATGGTATAATGTCCTAATTATCATATAATGTCTCATAAAATGGATGTATATATAAGACATGAGTTTTAATATTGATGCTACTTTTACTTAGACCATGACTCTTATGTGTATAAGGAAATTCATGTTTAGTAATTACACCATGATACAATTTATTAAACAATGTTAACATGTATGACTCTTCATAAATCATCATTATTAGAATTTTATTTTGTATGTCGACAAGGTAATGTGTAATTTGGAATTAATCCACACTATATAATATTGATTGATGAATGCAGGGTAAAGATATTTTTTATCACACTATCCCATAGAATCTCATCTCTTTAGACCATGCACATACTATACATTACTTTCACTTACCATAAAAATTTAAGTTAATATTATGAAGTATACATAAAAATATCATATCATTGGAATAGTTCACACTATATAGGTAAACTAACTCAAAAATATTTTCTTTTTAAGTTTATTTTTAAGTGTTTATTTTTCAAAAAAATTCCATTATTGTGTTGATAGTACCTAAGGTATTTAACTCCAAATATTCAGAAAAAAATATGTATATCTTTGGAAACTATTTCATTTTTCTTTCAAAGTATTATCTTTCCCCAATTATGTATATTAGTCTTGCATTTTTTATTCATCAATTAATGCCAATGATTCTGGCATTACATAACTATTTATTGAGTATTAAACACACACAAAAACATTCATTTTAGAA
Source organism: Viscum album (assembly GCA_963277665.1). Lineage (NCBI taxonomy): Eukaryota > Viridiplantae > Streptophyta > Magnoliopsida > Santalales > Viscaceae > Viscum > Viscum album. Next base: position 1,768,497,496 of record OY728141.1, on the reverse strand, counting down.
TTGGAATAATTTTTCCTTATTTCCCAAGTACACATGAAATAAAAGTTTTGGTAATACATAAAAAGTGTTCAACTAGAAAGGTTTATTTTAATTTAGATGTTGGGTGATTCTAACCGCTGACTTAGGAACCATCATTTCCCAACTGTTTAGAGAACACACCTTACTTATAGTTATATTTCATTAAAAAACAGGTTATGATAATCAAATACACATATGTAAGAGGAATATTATATTTGATAAAAAAACATGTATAATAGAGACATTATGTAAACATTAATGAACATTTGTAAAGAAGAAATAAATACTTGATTCTCCAAATCAGTTCATTACATTTAAAACTACATAGTTTTTCATCATGATTTGTGATGAAAAGAACAACTTTTTTAATACCACTACATTTGATGGATGTTGTGACAGTTCTTTTGATATCATAATTTACATTAACATTTCTTTTATTTCTAACTTATTCAACATAAGAACTTATACTTTCTATATGTTCTTATTGAATTGGTAAACCTTACGCAAAATGTAACTATGAAGACCCATACATTACATACATTGTTATTACTTCAAAATCGAAGCATACTTATTAAAATATATAACAAAACCATGAAAGGACCGTATATGTATAGTGTCTTTAGAAACTGGGAAACATAAACAACTAGTTCATAAATCATCTACGTTGTCTCTCATTTATTTCATCATATCTAGAGTCCATTTTTAGAATATCCTACTTAATATCCTTCTTCCTGACCTGGGGAAAATAAAACATACAAAAGGGTGAGCTCAAATTCTCAGTAAGAGTAAACAAAAGAAATATCAAACATATCATTTTCATAAGAACATATCATTTTGAAAATCTTATCCTGCAAAAGAGATCATAACATGGGATAAATCATAGAAGTGAAATGTAATCCCAATAATCATAACATAAAACATGAGTCTTTGTGGGATACACACATAATCATAGAAAATAATTTCATAGTAGTCAGGACTCATTGCCTAGAATATATTAGCGGACAAAGTCCATTTCTGAACCGAGTTCACTCCCCATTTAAGTCCTGTTTCACTGAACCGGTTTAACCTGCCGTTCTAGCCATGTCTGTCTCATGAGATATAAATATTTACCCAATGCATTGGAGGGAGGCATAGGTCCCACCTATCTCATAATGAAACCATTCTTATATCTGCCACAAAATCATAAATCAAACATCATAGAATAACCCATGTAATAAAAATGGGAATCTTAAATATCATGCCATCATAACATAATCCATATAAGATAAAAGGAAATCATAAAAATAATTCCATCATAACATAATAAATTAAATGTAAAAATAGGGATATAAACCTAACCCTATGTTATCTTAGATGGAAAATAATTTTGATAAAACAGTTGAACTCAATTATTTAGGAAAATATCCTTTCTACTTCAAAAAACAATTTCCTTTCATAACATGTCATATAATTTTGAACTAAAAAAAGTTTATTAAAAATAAACTTTAAAACATGTAAAGGAAGCTTCATGGAAATAATGTTCTAAAAATCCATTCATTCTGTATAAGTTAAAAACACAGTTTTCTCGTACTTCGGCCGAAACAGTCAAAAAGTACCTTGTATAAAAAGCCACAAAAGATTCCTTTCATATATTTTCCTAAAAACTCACTGAAGGGTAAAATTGGATTTAAAAAATTGTATCTAGATGGAAATAATATTAAATATTTTGGAAACATGGATGTGGATGATAAATATTCCCCAGTAAATTCTGAAGTATAAACAATCTTGGATAAAAATGAGATTGTGAGATTTTCCCTTACCATAGGTCTGATATGCTACGTATGAATCCGAACCTCCTATAATATGGTTTAAATAATTTCAATTGAATTATTAATGAATTATATTCATTTTTATGATATCATATATGGTCATATTTGTATCTTCTTAGTAGTAATATTTCATTGTTACTTGTTATTCGGGTGTTTATTGCTTTATGTTCTTATGCGTGTTTTGTCGAATAAATTCTTATTACTCCTTATAGGATATAGATATATCATTTAAAGAATGTTATTATTGTAATATATATCATATTAATTCATTAACTTCATTTATATAATCATTATTCAATGAAGATCATAGAGAACGAGTCGCATCACATCGTGGAGACGGCAGGCCGTACATACACACGAGCGATGATATCGTTCCCGTGATCGTGGAATTGTATTGAAGTGTATGTATAATATTTCATAATCAATACCAATTTACAATAATCATATATAGTTATTTATTTTCACCATTATAACCATCCAAGTAAGGTGGTGCTGGAAAACATATTACACCACGGCGTGGAGACGGTATTCCGTACGTAGGCACGCGTGGTGATTTTGTTTACCGTAGGATGGATAAGAGGTGAAATAGGGTGGTTTAATATTTATAATGAAATATCAGTATCTTAGGGATACTGATTTAATTTCATCATAATGAAACAACTAATGAAGAGAGAGTATAATAATAATGAAACTTGATGAAAACGGTAGAAGGTATTACCTTTTTCTCGAAGTGCCTCTTTTAAAATTTCTATTAGGGAACTAGAGTTGGTCTTTTGAGAAGACCAATACCTCTAGTAGGTTTCTAAGGATGTGGAGAATTGAAATGGGCAGGGTTGGACAAGCTTTAAGGCTCAAATAGGTGTGAGTAGGAGAGGGAGGAGGTGCCTTTTTATAAGGGAGCAGAGGGGCACCTTTTGAAATATAAGAAATATTAGTTTATATTAAATCCCAACCCCACTTAAAAACATCTAAAATGACTCATATCCAAATATTAGATGATATTGGGTTGTAAGATCATCAACCAATAAAATTTAGACATGTTAGGAATTTATTTTAAACATTATCAACTTGATTTATCTTTATTTATCAATTTAATTTTATTTGTGGTAATAATATTCTAAATTTTAAATTATTATAAATAATTACATATGTGTTGTGAATATTCCATAATTTGACACTTCATATAATTTTCGACCATATACATTTTAATTAATAATTTTTAAATATTTTTGTGATTTTTACACAATTTTATAATATGTTCTTTTTATAAAATAACAATAGTGTCAATTTTGACACTATTCATTTATTTGAATTTAAATAAAATATATACAGAAGTTATGTTCGAATAAAAGCTTTAATAGATTCATAAAATGTCATATGTATCTAGAAAATTAGTGGAGCATGTTAAATAGTTCATATAATATTTATTTTAATATTTGTAAGATCATTTACTTGATATTTCAATCAATAAAATAATTTCAACATCACTATTGTGTCATAATTAATGATAAATATTTAATCCTTATAAATTATAAATAAATTTTTATGATGTAGATAATTGTATTATATTTCATGAGACTATTCATTTTTGAAGTTTCATTAAGTTTATCACTAAATTAAAATTATTATACTTATAAGATGTAAGAAAGTGACATGTTGTCACTTTCTTTGGTTTTAATAATAATTAAATTATATTCATTGAAAAAAGTTCATTAAATGAATCTAATCCGACCCTTAGGTGATATGGGTCGACCTTTAGTAATCCACTAGGATTTTGACTGGTGTTAGGGTAATTTTATAATCTTATATTTTTCCTTAATTACCTGATTTACCATTAACTATGGTAAATAAAATTTACCATAGTTACTATTCATAATGCCCAAAAATAAAAAAGTATCCTATTAACATAATTAGGACCCAATGATTCCAAATATGGAATCAATTTTTTAAAATTCAAAACACATAAGTTCCAGTAATTAATTTACAATTAATCCCCTTGTTAAGAAAACGGGTTTTAGAAGTTAAATCATTGCCAAAGATTGAAATGTTTTTACCTATGAATTCAATGTGAAATTAATTCCAATGACATAAATTATATTAAATGGTAAAAATATATTCTATTTTTACTTTAAAATCATTCAATATTATAATTTACCCATACAAATTATCTCAATGAAAAAAGTTGTTTTAATTAAAAATTAGCATATTTTTACTATTCATTAAAATATGAAAGTTATCAGAAAAATATAAAAAATTTATCCAAAGTAAATTTTTATATCTTGATTCAAAAGGAGAATTTTATTTTGTCAAATTTAACTTATAATCATTTCAAATACTAGGTTTTATGTCGGTACGCCATCAAAAGGCGGCAAAACTGCATTTTTTGAAAAATACTTATTTTTCCCGAAAAATTTATTTTGTTCTCATACCGTGTTCTAGAAATTGTGTATGATTAATAATAATGTTATAAAATTAAAAACGTAGTTAATACTATTCATAACGGCTAGTCCATAATAATATATCGTTGTTTAGTGAAACCCGGTATTGCGTACTGCACACGCTATCGAGGAAGGTCGCGATTGCATGTAATGCAAGCCAAGTCAGTATTGTGTGTTGTGAAAGATCCATTTGGTGTTGCGTATAACATAAGACCTAAAAAATATTTTTCATAAAATCTCAGGATGATACAGTAACAAAGCATTTTCTCCATACATTTCACTTTGAAATGTTAAAAAAACTATTATAAATTGATGAGAATGATATGAGAACGGGATACATTGAAATATCAAGATCCATCTTCTAATTTATGGAAATCTAGTCTAATCATCATCCATTAATATCTTGCCTCACAGTCTCCTTGCAAGATGCTTAGAGATGAGACAACATGTGAAATCATCCATGTCTTGATGTTGTGACCGAAACTCACATTTAACGTTGATGATAACATGATTACATGAAAATCATATTGGTAATACTTGAGTCTCATATAATACTTTTTACCACCGTCTTATCCTAAGGTGTCTTAACATGTATTAGGGACACCAAGAGCATGAATTACTAAAATCCTAGTACATTGCACAAGCTCCTTCACTAATCATTGGAAACTCGTGCTAGTTTGTCCAATATCATTTTCCATTATTATTGTAGTGCACATGTGGTATTAGTTGTAATTTTTTTACAAAAAAATCTTACATATTTTTTTTATTTCCAATTTGATATTATCAACTATTTAAATCATTAAATATCTCCCAATATTTTATCAAACTCTAGAAACCCCTTATACTTTTATCAAAATACTCTATATCTAGAGTATTATATTTGAAAATTTCTATGAATCCCCTCCTCATAGTCTATAATATTTGGCTACGCTACTACTCAAAGTGTTCAAGAGATGAACTATACTGACCAACTGCATTAACTCGTGACTCCATGATCTATTTAGTGAAGTCCAAGCCTCAAAAATAATAAACATTATTTATTAAATACTTGCATTTATAGTTTCATTACGTTAGATTTGACTATTTCTTGGCTACCAAAATAAGTTAAGTTAACCCATCACCCTCATTAAAACATTTTAGTATTAAAAGGAACCCTCATAATTGGTTGATTATCACCTCATACGACCGGATTTGTTGAAATTTGAGTGATGGAAGGTATTTATGAATCAATATTTCAATTATGTTTGTTTAATGTAATCCTTTTTTTTAAATATGTTCACACTATGTTGTTTAAATCACAATTGAACATGAATTAGTAGAATAAATTTATCACAACTTTATGAATTTTACCTATTTATTATTTTATGTGATCTAAAAAACTAGAAAATGCAAAAAATAATAAAAAATGCATAAAAGAAACAAATTAAACATCTGGTCTTGAGCATCAAATAAGGGTTGATTCATTTAAAACATGATGGATCGAATATGATATAGGGGTATGAGGCCTGTGTCAAATGTTGAGTCAAATGAAAACTCACCCTAGAAGAAGTATTTATACATCTCATCTGGGGTACCACTATATCTTTTTGTGGTCCACATATTACATTGTCATATTCAACAGTAAAAATATACTCATATTTAGGTTAGGGTTTCTATGGAATCATAATTCACACACACACACACACACACACACACACATATATATATATATATATCTCTGTGTGTGTGTCTGTGTGAATGTATATGTGGTCCCTTATACATATTGAATAAGAAAAATGATGATCCAAAAATCATCTTAAATTAACTACTTATTACAGAGATCACATAGAGATAATAAAAAAATAAATAATTAAACCTGGGCAAGAAATTGGTCGATAATTCTGAAGACCAATTGGCATATCAAATATATGCCTGATAAAATTAAAATTCAATAAATTTATGATCGAGGACATAAATATAAATTAAATTAAATATAAAATTCAAATAATTTATTTTCGTGATTCCAGAAATTAATTTAAATTTTATTCCAATAATTAAAATTATTAATTAATTTAATTTTTTACCCAAGTTAAAAAAATTGTTCTAAATAATAAAATTATAATTATTTAAAACCAAAATTGATAAAATAAATTTGATTCTATTAAATATTTATCGAGGCCCAAAAACCATGTGTAGACCCATTGTGGGTTAGACCGAAACCCTACAAGCCAATTTTGTCCCTTTTAGACATCACACATGGCTCTTGTAGGCTATGTGGGCTAGATCTAATCCATTCTGTGTTAGGTAGACCTATTCAAATCCATTTTAGGGTCGATCAGGTCCACCATGACAAAGGGATTCTATAACGGGATCCGTGAGGTAAATTGCATTATCATGGATTTGGTGGAGTAGGGATTGACAAGTCAGATGAGGATTGGCATGTGTCTCCATCTGAAGAGTCCAATAGGGTGGCTTTTTTCCATGCTAATATCTTAGACAAGAGTCAATGTTGATGGGGTGCGACTTCACTAGATGTGGGCATCACCAAGGTGGTCGGGTGTAATGGACCAGCATGGTCGAGCATCTTGGTGTGGAAGAGGCTGGTGGACTGATGTGAGTGGGACCTAGTGCTGGTGACGAAGTTATATGGTCCATGTGGTGGACAGACCACATGTGGTTTTTGGTGTAATGATACACCTGTTAGAAAGATAAAACCTATTTTATTAGTGACCCGTGAGATCAATGTACATGTAAGGACGAGAGGCAGTTGTGTCGTTTAGGGGAACTGATAAATAAAGCATGTGTGGAAAATGGTTTATTAATCCAAAAACAAGTAGGGTGGAATAAAATAGGTGTTAGGATGTTTTCATAAGGTCATTGGAGACATTTAGGGTGATGGTTGTGGATGCATATTGGGAGGGAGTGGCCCGACGAGCTGGATAGGGTGATGGTTAGGATGTGCAGTTTAAGGGAGAAAGGCTGGAGGTGGGCTAAGAAAGAGGCTTCTCATGAAATATCCTTCCCTTTTTTGATATTATTATAATATTTTTATATTTAATCTTTAGTAAATCACCCCTACCCACTAATTACTTTGGTTTTTGTGTATCAATCAAATGGAAGACAACGAATGACACAACTAACACACCTAACTTTATTTCAAAAAAGAATAATATTATTTGGATATGTAGTCTTTCTTAATGAAATGAAACTAGACCCTTTTTATTGTTAAATAATAACTCTTTCATGGGAAACCAAAATAACACAAGGAAGAATTGGCCTATACGGTGTGTCTTTAGCCATAAAAGTTTGTCAGGAACATGGGAGAAATTTATGGGTTCGTCATTAATCAAATCAAAATTATAACATGGACAAAATATATAAATAATGTCCTTCAATTTTTATACATTTCATTCAGATTTTTATCTATACTAAGAATATAAAATATCCAAAACTTGTCCATCAAGAATCTGATCGATGTGAATTTTGTTCCATTAGGACCACATTAAATCCCTATTCTTAATTTAAAGAAAAATAATTAATTATTGGATAAATTTTTTTTAACAATTCATATGAAACCAATTTGTGGTACTGAGGCATGCAACAGAATCCATTGGGATGGGGTTTAAAATATTGCATCATATTAGTGGCACAACTTCACCATCTCCAATGATAAAAGTCCCCGTATAGGTCTAAGGATATCACCTGAATATGTCAACACACAAAGATTAATTAAACAATTACCTCATTCTCATTGAATCATGATCAACTGTAGATCATCACTTATGGGTTTTTATCAATGTATATGAAACTAAATCCCATAGATCACACAAATAAGTTTCATGAGTCCATGGATACCCTGATCATCAAATTCAAAGTGCCATCACAGATCTTTGATTATTCCTTCAACTCCACGATGATCACCTCGATCTCATTTCTCCGATCCAAAAAGAAATACATAGATCTGTTTCTCAGATATATGATTTCTTTCTCATTTATATAGGTGTATAGAGAATCTATAAAATCATTTCAATGAACTATATAATAGAAATGAGATCGTGAAAACCTATATAGTGGATGTTATAAATACATGAATAGGGTTTCTGACCCTCATATGTTTAACATCTACTAAATAAGAAATAAATAAATTGTTATGATGAACTAACTGTGTTAAAAATATTATTTATATTTTATCACCAAATTTTATTATATATTCAATATATTACATGATACACTCTAGTCATTAATTCAACTTTTAATTCCCTCTAATATAAAATGAACGATCAATATTAGAATAATATTCATTTGTATAATATTATTTATTATATTAAAATAAATTATTGAAAATACATTTAATAAATAAATTCAACTCAATTATTCAATACTTTTATAATAATTAATAAATTTTTAGAGTGATCTCTAAAACATGAACAACTCTTGAATTGTATGATAGGGCCCACCATTTCATATATACCTATTCTCATTAATAAGGATGATTCATGAATTCACTATTGTGTGTGACCCTCTTAATGAATATATTAATAGCAGTGATTATTATTTACACACTAGGACTAGAGTCCAATAACCTTTCAAGGATCATAATGAGATCAATAATATCTCTAGAAACAAAATTCATCCTGTGAACACACGTTGTGTAATATAATATCTTTATCTTGTGATATATAACAAATTAGGATGCATATAATTTTTCATTATCCACTATTTCCTTATTGGCTTTTGATATATCTAGATGAATTTACCTCCAACTATAATGGAAATGGATTTATGATGGTTCTACCATCCTGATCATCTAGGCATGAGATATCACTTCCTCAACTCGAAAGGGAAAAATTATATATTGACCATTCATCCAATGTCATACCACCAATGATGCTCCCACCAAAAGCTACCTCAGCATGAATTTAATGTTATGTTTCATTTTCTTTTAATCAATATAAATTATCATATAGAAGACATTGATAATGATATCAAGTCAGGAGACCAATATAGAGGAACTACGAATGAAAACCAAAACATGTGGTGTTCATATTGGAGGGTATTTCCTATTGATATCATCTACTAGAGATCACAAAGTGAGACCGTCATGATATGACATCTCAATAGTTATAATCCCCTAGCACCTAAAAGGAACACATCATATTTATCCTATTAGGATGATGTATCTAAACAATTGTAAATAACATTAAGATTACTTTACTTGTATCTCTAGGTTTTAATTATAGACTGGAAACGTCTATTTCAATTTGATATGAAAAATAATATATCAAAAATTACTATTTCAATAGTGGATGCTGAAATATAAACACTATAATGGTAAGTGTATATCTTTCACAACTCACCATACACATGGTATGGTAATCAAAAGTACTGATAAAGGTCGGTATTTTGAACCCAAATCTACAATAAATCATTGTTTTGGTCATATAAATGAGAAACATATGACAATTATATATCTAGTTTGTAACATAGAGTCTTTTTATTTTGAGCCAATTGAATGATTTCATGCGTATTTTCATGGAAATATAACCATACCCCCATTCATTTGTCCATATGAATGTCCCATAAAGCATCTAAAATTGGTATACAATGATGTTTGTGGAACTTTTCAATCTGAAGCTGGAGGTGTATTCTCTTACTTTATCACATTAACAAATTAATTGAGTAAGTATGGTTATATCTAATTGATGAGGTAAATGTTTTAATCCTATGAGAAATTAAAAAAGTTCAAGAATGAAGCTGAGAACTAGCTTGGTAAGAGTATAAATAATCATTGATTGGATTTAGGTGTTGAATATCTTAACAAAGGATTTATCCACTTTATATAGGTATATGGGATTCTATCTCAACTCACTCCACTTTTTACAATAAAGTTGAGTGATATTAGTGAAAGGAGGTGTCATAAACTAATATATGAATAAAGTTATTTAATGAGTCACAAAACGATTTCATTATCCTTTTGGGGACATATCTTACAAATTACATCATTCTTACTAAACTATGTACCAACTAAAGCTACAAATAATACTCCCTTTGAGTTAAGGTGTGGATAGAGACCCATTTTATCCCATGTCCATGCATGGGGTTATGAGTTATTTATTAAGGCTCTATCAAGAATAAAATGAAATCATAAAGAAAAAATTTATATATTTATACTGTATCCTATAGAAATAATGGTATACTATTTAAACAAATCTTCAGGAAAAAGTTACATTATCATGAAACAAATCACCATTCTTGGGAGGGAGAAGTCCTTAAGGGGGAAAGTGGGAAAAAGATTGATTTCGATGAAGTTGATGATCAAGATATACAATAGTTGGTACATGAATAGATTCCATAGTTCCCCATAGAAGAAGATTATCCTAAATCAAAAGTACTACACTAGAGTACTAGATATGTAAGAGAACTAGAGAGATATGGTTTTCTAGTCACCGACGATAGTGACTCATTATTTGTTGAAAATAATCATCCCCTATTTTAAAGGATTTTGTTGAATGATTATATGGTAATAGATGGAAATAAGACATGAATTACAAGGTAGATTACTTACTTCAAAACCAGGTTTGGTTTCTAATTCATCCACCAGTTAAGGTAAATCATGTTGGGTGTAAATGTGTATTTAATATAATGATATAAATGGAAGGTATATAAATTCCAAAAAAATCGTGGATAATGGATAAGGGGTTTATATAATGTCAATACATTAACTAAAATGAAGCTATTTTCTTGTTTCATTGTTCAAATCCATCAAAATTGTCTTCCCAAATAATCTTACCATGACTATGATATTAGGAAAATGGATGAAAAAACATCATTCCTTAATGGGAAACATCAAGAATATGTATATATAAATCAAATATAAGTGGTTTTGTGGCTGCATGGTTGAGTCCATAATAGTTTATGTGGATTACATATTAATAATTAGAAATTATTTTCTAGTCATTAAAGTGGTTAAGGCATGGTTACGAAATTAATTCTCTACAAAGGACATAGGTCATGAATCCTACATTATAGGGATTCAGATCATGCACAAAAGATCCAAGAGGAATCTTGGACCATGTCAACATATATACATTGAACCAAAATTAAATTAGGTCAATATGGAAAAATTCAATAGAATATTATCTCTAGTGTCATATGGTATAAATATTTCCAAGAAAAGTTGACCATAGATATGGGGGGAAAGATAGATAATTAGTGAGATAACTTATTATTATGAAATAGGTTCTATCATGTATTCCATGTTATGCATGAGGGGTGATTTTACCTATACATTGAGAATGATAGTAATATATCAAGTTGGTAAAGGTGAATAACATTAAACTATTGTTAGGGCTATCATTAACTATTATAGGTGAACAATGGACATGTTCCTAGTGTGTAGAGAAGACGAATAGATAGTCATTAGGGTTTATATAGATTATAGATTTTAGATAGATCAAAATGATTGAATGTCACAATTTGGAAATATCTTTTCTCTTAATAGATAAGCTATGAGCTGGAAGATCTCTTTGAAACAAGTTATTTCCTAGTCTACAGTGGAGACAATGTTTATTCAATATTTTCTTGTAGTCATGGTAGAAATGTGGATTCACAAAAGTTTCCAAGATATTGGCTTAGTTCATATCAGTAAATACCCTATTATTGTTTATTATTATAATATTGCTACAATGTCTCTCCCCAATGAGATGTGGTCACACTAAAGGAAGAAAAACATACCTATGAAGTTTCATATCTTAAAAGATTTTTTCATAATGAGGCGAATATATGTTGAGAAGGGTATCCATGGGTGAAAATTTAGAGGACCCCATGACCATGGATTTATCTCAAAAGAAGCATTAACATCTTGTGGGAGCTACTGAAAATATAGTTGTTTTCAGTTGGTGATAGTGAAAGTGGGAGTCTATTGGACTTGGTTCCATAGAATTGAATTTATTAATAATTGATTATATGATTTAATTATCAGTTAATATTTCTTATGGAAACATAATTCTTATTTCTCATGACATTATTATGTGATAGTATCACTATAATATATTCCATGTTGAATGGCCATAGATGTACCCTCCTATGATGACATCATAGAGGTTCTATGATAGTATTCTAAATCATTGTTTTATGGACAGATAATTTTGTCAAATAGGACATAGAAGTTATATAATATCAGTATTATGAGGCTAATAATACATTGAGGAACCTTATTATGGTGTTATCCCATGATAATCTCTAAAATACGGGGTTATGAAAACATACCCATCAATAGGAAATCCACATTTCATGTGTTTTTGGTTGTTTCTATATCTAGATGTGGGTATTGATCCTTATAATTCAAGTATATCATTAATTTATATCTTGAATCACATGAGTTTTTTCATTGATGAAAATAATTATAGCATATATTCATGGAAAACTAAGATACCGTGGGTGAATCATGGGGGATATTAAAATAATGGATAATTTGGGAAAGGATTTATCACTTCTTCCCTTGATGGATGTTGATATATCATGACCTTTTATGGGAGTGGAACTACCAATCTAAATCCATGGCCATGATGTTTTATGGGAAAGAACATTCCTAGAAATTTAAAGAAATAGACATTGATTAAATGGGTTGATGGCACAGAGATTAATCCTTCTTGAATTGAGATATTGTAATAAAGAGATTATGTTTCATAGAGAATTTTTATAAGAAGTTGGATGTCATGGTGACATTAACATAATTTTCTATGGGTTCTGTGGTATGTTTCTACTTACTGACCTTTGAATTTTGGAAGTTATGTCTAATTCCCCTAATAAAAAGGCCTAAAGGGTCACACACTAATTATATCTAAAATATCAGTTAATTTTAAATAAATGATTTAACAAGTGTGAATAAATAATATTTATTCAGTTATGATTGATCATCAATATTTAATAACAATTTATTACATATAATAAGCGAGTAAAACAATAATAACAAATACTTTTTATGTCATGATGAATATATTATTTATTATATTTTCCAATGAATAATTTAATGATATTTATTTATTCAATGATAAATAAATGATGATGAGGGAAATATGAATGAGTTAATGATCTAATTGGAAATATTATTGATGTTTATTATATTATTAAAGTGTTTCACATGTCAATTGATTAATAATAATAAAAATATTATTATTATTATTATTGGAATTGGGGTTAAAATGAATTATTAGGCCAAGAAATTTCTTTTTCACAATTGGACAACCTAAAACCTAACATAATAAATATATAATTATAAAAAAAAATTCTTGGAGCACTTATGGTGTGCACAGTAGATATATAGAGACCCTCTCAACACCTAGTGATATATATATATAAATCTAGAGAACATTCTTTCTTCCTACTCCCACAATCCATCAAACAAAACATAATTGTTCTACATCCCTCAAGAATAATATTGTTATGATCAACCATGAATAATGTAAGTGATCAGGAGTGGTCATGCTATCAATCCAGGATTCTATAATGACGATCGTATACTGTGGTTATTATGTGGAACACCACACTATGGATTCTATAATTGGATCATAGAATTAATTGATGGTATAATGATATGTAGTTAATAATATCATTAATGAAGAAATAATTAAAAGTTATCTTAATTCTATATCTGATTATAAATTAATTATAAATTACATGTGAAGACCAACCTCTTATGGTCTTATGTTTTCATTTATTCATGTAATCTAAAATATTTTTTGGACATGAAATTTTAATCATGTATAGAAGGGATTAAATGTAAATTAATTATAAAATATTAGTTGGTCATTCCATCAATGAAAATTATGCTACACCTAGAACCTATATTTTCAATATAACATAAAAACTGGCTATATTATGAGAGTGAATAGTTTATATTTCTAAATTCCATCACTATCTCCAAAATTTTTTATTATATTGGATCTATATTGTTCTTTGAAATCTTAATTGATTATGTAAGGATCATATTGGTAGCATAAAATCTTCAACTGTTCTTCTCAAAGAACACCAGAGCAAGATATTCTTTCAGCTTCAGGATGACTTTGTATCAAATATACTATCATTTTTCAAAATAAAAGTCTTAAAATTATTATAGATAATTTTTCACAATCATAATTCATATAATTAGTGTAATCTAAATTCCAAAAAAATCATTCTTATTTTCTTCCTCCAATTTCCAGGATTCTAAAACCCATCAACTGATTCTTTGAAACTTATAGTTTCAATTCCTCAAATATTTTAACCAATATGATCTTCAAAATTTATTATCTAGTTTTTTACTCACTTATAGTGTATCTAGTTTTTATATTTCATTATAACATTGTTATCATTATCTATAAAAAATATATATCCTTCATAATGTAATAATACCTTTATTATATTCATCACTTACTCAATTTCATAGTCTTCCTTCCAATATATTTAGCTTTCCCATTAATTGTTTATGTTTAGGTTGTTGGTCAAACTTCATCACCACATCCAAAAATAAAAACACGAATCATGACTTGTGACTGAGGATATTTATATCTTTTAATTTATTGCATAATATTAGCACGTTTATTTGGACATCACAAAAATTCTATGTTAAATATATTTTGAAATCATTTGGTTGACTATTTTTCATATACTTCCCTCTACTAATACTTCCATTTATATATTTTCGTCTATATTACTCAATAAAACACAATCCGTAAAAATTTTGACTTAGTATAACATAGCCAATAAATCACTGTTATTGTTTTTATATTTCTAAAACACTTCATTAAAAGTCTTTTAAGAAACACTTCATTGTCTGGTTCATCTTTCAGTCACCAAAGCTTCAGATTAATTGAAATTTCAGCCTTCATCTTATAATAGAACTGATCATTATAAATTCATATTTCCTTGATCTTTTTATGTTCCAATCTTCCGAAAATCTATACTTCATTATATTCATATTTTCTTATTCCATTTTTATATTCCATTTTTCTTACATCACATGGAAACACATGTTTTATATCAACCAATGTTATCAGTATCACGTACTAGTAAATATTCCATTCTTATCTAATAGAAAAATATTTGAATAATTTCTAAAATCTATTTACGTTTTTAAATATTAGACACCACAAACGTATCCTTATTTTGAACCTATTTAACCTTACAAAACAATGGAAATCCCTGGGTAAATTTTCATGAGAGTTTATTATATCCCAATGTTCCTATCTAAATAAAGACAATTTCATTAAATAATTCTATTGGATAAACTCAAATTCTAAAATAATACTTCATGAATTTAATTTCCCTTTAATCTATCAAATTTTACTCAATTTGATCACAATATCGTTCTGAACCATTGTGATGTTTATTACATGAAAGAACAACATTGCATTTTCTGCCTTTATTTACCAATGTATATTCTTTATTTCCCTGTCTCCACAATTTCACTAGCTAATGAATCTTAAATTTCACTTTGAACACTTTTTATAAGAGTATGTTATGATTATAACTAATTGTTAATCTCTGGTATATTATTACATTTTATTTATAAATAATGATTTAAGAAAAATAACTTATGTATACACATAAGATGTAACAGCCCGAGATTTTATGAAAAATATTCTTTTTAATTTTATTAATGTCTTGTGTTTTACGCTACACCAAAAGGAGCTTGCACAACACGCATCTTTGAGTTGCCTTGCATTACACGCAATCACAACCTTCCTCCATAGCGTGTGTAGTACGCAATACTGAGTTTCACGAAACAACGATATGCTATTAAAATATTATTAAAACTATCCGTTATGAATAGTAATAACCACTTTTTAAAATTCTTATCTCTCAAAATGGACTTCATTTTTGGATTCGGAGTATCGAATTTATCCTAAGGTGAAATTTTGGTACTTTTCGGATAACTTTCATATTCTGATGAATAGTGAAAATTACTAAATTATAATTAAAAACAACTTTTTTAATCAAAATAATTAATAGTGATAAATTATTAATTTGAGTGATTTTAAAGTATATTTAGAATATATTTTTACAATTTAATACAATGTTGGTCATTGGATGTAATTTCACATTTAAACCAGACATAACCAAGTTTTAATCTTTTGATAGAAATTGTTTCTTAAAAAACACGCTATTTGTTTTAACAGCGGGATTTAATTATAAAAATAATTAATGAAACTTCTATGTTATGAATTTGGTAAAATAGACTTCATTTTTGAATTCGGAATATGAAATATAGCTTAGGATGAAATTTTGGCATTGTTCTGAAAAACATCAATTTTTGATGAATAGTGAAACTACTAAGTGGTAGTTAAAAAAACTGAATTTTTCATAAAACATAATTTTACCGCTTCTGTGAATGGTATTTAAAAAATCCGAGAGACACGGTTGATGTCAGTAAGTAAAATGTGGTTCAATGAGATGAAAATTATTTTTTGGTGAATAGTAACTTTTTACTTTTATTTACCACGGTTAAAAGTAGATAGGGTAATTAAGGGTAAGAATGATATTAATATTACCCTAACACATGTACTAATTCTATTGGACAAGTGTATCTAGACCAAAAACAACCTTAAGTGTAAAATATTATCATTTAGGCCCACTTGGATTAGATTAGGACATTTATTATTATTTAATTCAAAGAAGAGTTAAAAGAGTTAAAATCAACGTTTATTTACTAAAACATTTGTAATATAGGGTTATACATAAGATAAATTCGATTGTAAATATTAATTAGAAAGCTAAAAAGATTTCCTACATGATGGTATTTTATTTATAATTATTAGACATCAAATAATGTAATTTATTTATGACACAAAGATGATGCAGTGATTATCTTATTAATGAAATATTGAAATAATTAATATTATAAATACCAAAATAAATGTAATTTAAGACTTTTTATGAATTGAACTAATTTTCTAGGTTACTATTATATATTAGTGTTGATTTAATCAACTTGGTTCGAACATATAATTCTGTTATGACTTTCACAAAAATCATATATCAAATAATGTCAAAATTGACACAAAATAGTTTTTAAATCAAATATTATATTATTAATTGTTATTTTATTCCTAAAAATATAATGTTCGGCCAAATGAATTAATTAAGGATATATGTATTAATAATAAACAATTTGGGGTTCTTTTGGCATGTTATAGTAAGTTTATTAACCATATAGTGTAAGAAAACAAAAAGACACGGTAAAAGTTAAATTATTTAACTTAGAGTTAAATCTAATTGATAAGGTTAAAATAAAAACCTAAACTTGTCTAAATCCTATTGGTTGATAGGATTGCGACCCATCTCCACTTTAGCTTCGAAATAAGACCCTTTGGAACCATTATAAACCGATTTTGACTTTAATATAAAATAATATTTTGAGATATTCCTAAGGTGCCCCTCTCCTCCCTTATAAAAGGGCACCTCCTCCCCCTTCTCCCCACACCAATTTGAGCACTCAAGCTCGGCCAAACCCTGCCAAAATTCCTTCTCCACTTCCCTAGAATAATCCTAGATGTCCTGGTCTTCTTCAAAGACCAATATTAGTTCCCTAAGTGGAGGATTCAAAGAGGCGTTTCAAAGAAGAGGTAATAACCATTACCGATCTTTTCAATTTATTTCTTCTTCAACTTCTTCTTCATTAGTTGTTTCATGATAAATTAATAACATCAGTATTACTTACATACTGATATGTTATTATAAATACGAAACAACCCTAATTCACCTTCTATCCATCCTACGGAAAAATGAAATCACCGCGCGTGCGTACGTACGGAATACCGTCTCCACGCCGTGGTGTAATCTATTTTCCACCATCACCTTACAAGGATGCGTATAATGGTGTAATGAGTAACTATTGATGATTATTATAAAGTAATATTGATACTTAAATAATATATATATACTCCAATACAATTCCACGATCATAGGAACGATATCATCACTCGTGCGTACGTACGGAATACCGTCTCCACGATGTGGTGCGACTCGTTCTACATGATCATCATTGCATAGTAATTATATAAATGAATTGAATGAATAAATATGATATATGTTACACTAATACCATTTAAAATAAGAATAAGAATTTATTCGGCAAAACACGCATAAGAACAAAAGGCAATAAAGACCCGAGTAACAAGTAACAATGAAATATTACTAACAAGAAGCTATGAATATAACAATATATGATATCATATCAATATGTATGATTCTGGAATAAGTCAATAACATTATTTAAACCATTATACAGGAGCTTCAGACATGTACAAAGCAAATCGGACCTAAGGTAAGGAAAATATCACAATCTCATTTTTATCCGAGATTGTTTATTCGTAAGTATTTACTGGGGTGTATTTTATCATCCACATCCATGTTTAATCAATATGTAATATTATTTCCATCCACCTACAATTTTTTAAATCCATTTTTACCCTTCGGTGAGTTTTTAGTAATATGTATGAAAGGAATCTTTTGTCATTTTTCGTACGAGGTACTTTTTGAGTTTTCCGACAAAAGTACGAAGAATGTTTTTTTTAACTTATACGGCATGAATGGATTTTTAAAAAATTATTTCCAAGAAGCTTCCTTTACAAGTTTTCAAGTTTATTTTTAATCAACTTCTTTTATTTTAAAGACATATGACATGTTATGAATGGAAAAATGTTTTTGAAGAAGAAAGGATATTTTCCTCAATAATGGAGTTCAAGTGTTTTATCAAAATTATTTTCCATATAAGATAATAAAGGGTTCGGTTTTTATCCCTATTATTACATTGATTTGATTATGTTGTGAGGGAATTATTTTTATTAAGTCATTTACCTTATATGGTTTGTTTTATGATGTCATGATGTTTCAAGAATCCCATTTTTGTTATATGTGTTATGCGATGATGTATGATTTATGATTATGTGGCCCACATAAGAAAGGATTCATTATAAGATGGGTGGGACCTATATCTCCCTACAATGCATTGGGTAAATATTTTATATCTCATGAGATAGACATGGCTGGAATGGTAGGTTATACCGGTCCAGTGAAACAGGACTGAAATGAGGGTTACTCGATTCAGAAAGGGACTTTGTCCACTAAGATAGTCTTGGAAATTAGTCTTGACTAACAAGAAATGATTCTCCATGATTATGTGTGTATGCCACATAGATTCATGTTTTAAATTATGATTATCAGGATTACATTTCACTTCTATGATTTATCCCATGTTATGAAATTATGCTCTCTTTTGCAGGTTAAGATTTCCAAAATGTTATGTTCTTATGAATATAATGTGATTGATATTTATTTTGTTTACCCTTACTGAGCATTTGAGCTCACCGTTTTATGTTTTCTTTTCCCCAGGATATAAAGAAAGGTTTTAGGTAAAAAAATGGAAGATCTTTATGGAAGATATTGAAGATCTTTCACCACGATTAGAAGATTACGTTCTGAGTTTCCAAAGACACTAAACTATTACGGTCCTTGTGTGTGTGTTTTTGTTATGTACTAAGTATTCCGCAAAAGTAATGTAATGTCAATGTACGTCAGGCTTCGGGTCTCTACAGTTGGTATCAGAGGAATGGTTTAGTCAACCTTTGGAAACTAGGATGCGAAAACTTTAGTGAGATCCCTAGAGATATTTCTAAGGAATGTCTAGGGATGTCCCTAAGATTAAGTATACGTATAGGTTATAGTACTAGAATTACGCTAACGATCATATAATTAAACCTAAGAAGTTAGATATTGAAGTTACTCCCCCTTTATTATGATTTTTGCCTCTCACACTATTCTTTTTGGGTTTTAGACTATGGCTGGAACCCGAAGGAACCGTGTTGATAAATGCAATGGACAATGCAATGATTGCCCTCCTGAACAAACAAATGTTATGGGAGATGGAGTGCAAAATATTATTGCTATACTTACACAAGCTATGAATCATTCTGGACATCCAAATGAGCAGAGAAGGGAACAATATTCTATAGAGTCCTTCATGAGGCAACGTCCACCTTCTTTTAGTAGGACTTCCGATCCACTTGTTGCTGAACAATGGATCAGTACCACTGAAAAGATATTTTCAGTTCTTCAATGTTCTGAGCATGATAAAGTCATCTTAGCAGTATATCGTTTGGAAGGTGAAGCTGATCAATGGTGGAATCTTATCAAGAATACGAGGCCAAGAGATGAAATTGAGTCCATGGAATGGGATGAGTTCCAGATCTTATTTTTCAATAAGTACTTCCCTCGTATTCTTAGAACAAAGATGGAGAAGGAGTTTCTTGAACTAAAGCAAAAGGATGATGAATCTGTTGGTATATACGAAGCAAATTTTACAAGACTTTCAAGGTATGCATCTGGCATTATCATCCAACCTGAAAGTAAAGTTGATCAATTTTTCAGTGGCTTAAAACCAAGTCTTCGAAGGGCATTAGCTATAAGAGACTTCATCAGCTATGAAGAAATTGTGCGTTGTGCTATCAAGGTAGAAATGGAAGTTGGTGTTACATATCCATCTCATGGTTTTGACAAGAAACGAAAGATGGAGTTCAAGGAGAAATCTCAGAATAATGGTGAAAAGAAGATGAATGTTTCATTATGCACAAAGTGTGGAAAGAAGCATGGTGGAGATTGTCTTAAAGGGACAAGAAAATGTTTTAAGTGTGGAAAAGAATGTCATCGAGCAGCTGAGTGTCGAAGTAATGGAAAAAGGGATTCTAATGATGTGAATAAAGCAAACACTGCAGGGAACGCACCACCAACACTTCAATGGTTCAAGTGAAAGGAAATGGGGAATTATGCTAATAAATTCCCTAATCCAAGGGTTAGTGATGATCAACATGAGAAACCACTGAAGGCAAAGGACAAAGGGAAGTCACATGCGATCACTATTGGCGATGTTGAATATGACAACGATGTGGTGGAATGATTAAGTGTTTATGTAATGGGATTCCAAAATAATGTTGTATCATGTAATATTGGAATATTTATGTTTTGGTCTAATGTGGTATTCAATGTGATTGAGATATTTTTGGAAATAAGATGATATGAGCATAATGAAGGGAAAATGGGAAAACGAAATGTTTAACAGTATTCATGAGCTCATGATTGATATAAGGACTAAGTGATATCATGGTTTGAGTATATAGAATTTTGAGGATTTTGGTATGTGGAAGGTGTTAACTTTTAACTGCATTCATGTTTTCACTAAGGTATTCATGAGAATACATGATTAAGGACTTTTAATGTTTGGAATGGGACCAGAAAAAAAACATATCTTATGATATATGGGGATCGACGATGGTATTAAATCTCTGGTAATCGTTTTCACTATGTTATGAGAGTGGATTGCAGTATTTTGGATAAGCCTAAAGATTGGAATGGATTATGTTGGACATAAGTTAGTATTGTTTAAGGATAGAATTTTTTTTTGATATTATTGATGGGCTGTTATAGTAATATAGTTTTAGAAAAAGGACAACCTGCAGGACGGGCGACAACCCATCGCGTCGGACAAGGCTGTGGGGATCGAACCCACAACCGAAGTGCGACTGGCCTTTATTGCCTACCACTGGCCTACAGGAAGTCCCTGTTTAGTAGAAACTAGTTTTATTATATTAAGCTATTTGAAATATGATGTATAAGTCCATTTTAGGAACCATATATGATTGATCTCACTATAGATCGACTTATGTATATAAATTTTTTCTAACCTTTTGTTTGAGATAGATGGAATGACTCGTCATTCTATCACATGATCTGCTAACACTTCACGAATAACAAATTCAACTTCATTTATTTAAGAGATGAAGTGGAAATTGTTAAAGGCACAAACAACAGTGAGATTGTACCAAAATAAAGTAAGTATTTATTCTAATTCAAATTCTTAAACTTTAGGGAAACAATCATGAAAACCAAAAATGTTGTCCTAGTGATATTATACCTGATGAATCAGATGGTACCTTATATCATCACAAATCTATGGATGTGTGATTACTGGATTTTCCATAGCCATGTTCTCTACCACTCTCCATCAGAACATGATGGTTAGATTTCTCTTCCCTATCCATATTTTCACCTATGTGGAAACCCAGTGATTAGTTTATTTGGGTAATCGTTACATTTAATACGTTAGTTTTTAAAGCAAAGTTTTGGTATTCCTTTTTACGATGTGGGTTTCTATTAAAGCAACTTTCGAATAGTAAACCATTTATAACCCCGACGAATTTCGAGGGCGAAATTCATTTTAAGGGGGGTAGAATGTAACAGCCCGAGATTTTATGAAAAATATTCTTTTTAATTTTATTAATGTCTTGTGTTGTACGCTACACCAAAAGGAGCTTGTACAACACGCATCTTTGACATGCCTTGCATTACACGCAATCGCAACCTTCCTCGATAGCGTGTGTAGTACGCAATACTGAGTTTCACGAAACAACGATATGCTATTAAAATATTATTAAAACTAGCCGTTATGAATAGTAATAACCACTTTTTAAAATTTTTAGCTCTCAAAATGGACTTCATTTTTGGATTCGGAGTATCGAATTTAGCCTAAGGTGAAATTTTGGTACTTTTCGGATAACTTTCATATTCTGATGAATAGTGAAAATTACTAAATTATAATTAAAAACAACTTTTTAAATCAAAATAATTAATAGTGATAAATTATTAATTTGAGTGATTTTAAAGTATATTTAGAATATATTTTTACAATTTAATACAATTTTGGTCATTGGATGTAATTTCACATTTAAACCAGACATAATCAAGTGTCAATCTTTTGATAGAAATTGTTTCTTAAAAAACACGCTATTTGTTTTAACAGCGGGATTTAATTATAAAATTAATTAATGCAACTTCTATGTTATGAATTTGGTAAAATAGACTTCATTTTTGAATTCGGAATATGAAATATAGCTTAGGATGAAATTTTGGCATTGTTCTGAAAAACATCAATTTTTGATGAATAGTGAAACTACTAAGTGGTAGTTAAAAAACTGAATTTTTCATAAAACTTAATTTTACAGCTTCTGTGAATGGAATTTCAAAAATCCGAGAGACACGGTTGATGTCAGTATGTAAAATGCGGTTCAATGAGATGAAAATAATTTTTTGGTGAATAGTAACTTTTTACTTTTATTTACCACGGTTAAAAATAGATGGGGTAATTAAGGGTAAGAATGATATAAATATTACCCTAACACATGTCCTAATTCTATTGGACAAGTGTAGCATGACCAAAAACAACCTTAAGTGTAAAATATTATCATTTAGGCCCACTTGGATTAGATTAGGACATTTATTATTATTTAATTCAAAGAAGAGTTAAAATAGTTAAAATCAACGATTATTTACTAAAACATTTTTAATATGGGGTTATACATAGGATAAATTAGATTTTAAATATTCATTAGAAAGCTAAATAGATTTCCTACGTGATGGTATTTTATTTCTAATTTTTAGACATCAAATACTGTAATTTATTTATGACACAAAGATGATGGAGTGATTATCTTATTAATGAAATATTGACATAATTAATATTATAAATACCAAAATAAATGTAATTTAAGACTTTTTATGAATTAAACTAATTTTCTAGGTTACTATGATATATTAGTGTTGATTTAATCAACTTGTTCGAACATATAATTCTGTTATGACTTTCACAAAAATCATATATCAAATAGTGTCAAAATTGACACAAAATAGTTTTTAAATCAAATATTATATTATTAATTGTAATTTTATTCCAAAAAATCTAAGGTTCGGCAAAATGAATTAGCTAAGGATATATGTATTAATAATAAACAATTTGGGGTTCGTTTGGCATGTTATAGTAAGTTTATTAACCATATAGTGTAAGAAAACAAAAAGACACGGTAAAAGTTAAATTATTTAACTTAGAGTTAAATCTAATTGATAAAGTTAAAATAAAAACCTAAACTTGTCTAAATCCTATTGGTTGATAGGTTTCGACCCATCCCCACTTTACCTTCTAAATAAGACCCTTTGGAACCATTATAATCCGATTTTGACTTTAATATAAAATAATATTTTGAGATATTCCTAAGGTGCCCCTCTCCTCCCTTATAAAAGGGCACCTCCTCCCCCTTCTCCCCACACCAATTTGAGCACTCAAGCTCGGCCAACCCCTGCCCAAATCCCTTCTCCACTTCCCTAGAATAATCCTAGAGGTCCTGGTCTTCTTCAAAGACCAATCTTAATTCCCTAAGTGGAGGATTCAAAGAGGCGTTTCAAAGAAGAGGTAATAACCATTACCGATCTTTTCAATTTCTTTCTTCTTCAACTTCTTCTTCTTTAGTTGTTTCATGATAAAGTAATAACATCAGTATTACTTACATACTGATATGTTATTATAAATATTAAACAACCCTAATTCACCTTCTATCCATCCTACGGAAAAATGAAATCACCGCGCATGCGTACGTACGGAATACCGTCTCCACGCCGTGGTGTAATCTATTTTCCACCATCACCTTACAAGGATGGGTATAATGGTTTAATGAGTAACTATTTATGATTATTATAAAGTAATATTGATACTGAAATAATATATATATACTCCAATACAATTCCACGATCATAGGAATGATATCATCACTCGTGCGTACGTACGGAATACCGTCTCCACGATGTGGTGCGACTCGTTCTACATGATCATCATTACATAGTAATTATATAAATGAATTGAATGAATAAATATGATATATGTTACACTAATACCATTCTGGATATAAGGTATCTATAACCTTAAAAGAAGAATAAGAATTTATTCGGCAAAACACGCATAAGAACAAAAGGCAATAAAGACCCGAGTAACAAGTAACAATGAAATATTACTAACAAGAAGCTAAGAATATAAACATATATGATATCATATCATTATGTATGATTCTGGAATAAGTCAATAACATTATTTAAACCATTATACAGGAGCTTCGGACACGTACAAAGCAAATCAGACCTAAGGTAAGGAAAATATCACAATCTCATTTTTATCCGAGATTGTTTATTCGTAAGTATTTACTGGGGTGTATTTTATCATCCACATCCATGTTTCATCAATATGTAATATTATTTCCATCCAACTACAATTTTTTAAATCCATTTTTACCCTTCGGTGAGTTTTTAGTAATATGTATGAAAGGAATCTTTTGTCATTTTTCGTACGAGGTACTTTTTGTCTTTTCCGAAAAAAGTACGAAGAATGTTTTTTTTAACTTATACGGCATGAATGGATTTTTAAAAAATTATTTCCAAGAATTTTCCTTTACAAGTTTTCAAGTTTATTTTTAATCAACTTCTTTTATTTTAAAGTCATATGCCATGTTATGAAAGGAAAAATGTTTTTGATGAAGAAAGAATATTTTCCTCAAGAATGGAGTTCAAGTGTTTTATCAAAATTATTTTCCATATAAGATAATAAAGGGTTATGTTTTTATCCCTATTATTACATTGATTTGATTATGTTGTGAGGGAATTATTTTTATGAAGTCATTTACCTTATATGGTTTGTTTTATGATGTCATGATGTTTCAAGAATCCCATTTTTGTTACATGTGTTATGCGATGATGTATGATTTATGATTATGTGGCACACATAAGAAAGGATTCATTATAAGATGGGTGGGACCTATATCTCCGTCCAATGCATTGGGTAAAGATTTTATATCTCATGAGATAGACATGGCTGGAATGGTAGGTTATACTGGTCCAGTGAAACAGGACTGAAACTAGGGTTACTCGATTCAGAAAGGGACTTTGTCCACTAAGATAGTCTTGGCAATTAGTCTTGACTAACATGAAATGATTCTCCATGATTATGTGTGTATGCCACAAAGTTTCATGTTTTAAGTTATGATTATCGGGATTACATTTCACTTCTATGATTTATCCCATCTTATGAAATTATGCTCTCTTTTGCAGGTTAAGATTTCCAAAATGTTATGTTCTTATGAATATGATGTGATTGATATTTATTTTTTTTACCCTTACTGAGAATTTGAGCTCACCCTTTTCTGTTTTCTTTTCCCCAGGATATAAAGAAAGGTTTTAGGTAAAAAAAAGGTAAGATCTTTATGGAAGATATTGAAGATCTTTCACCACGATTAGAAGATTACGTTCCGAGTTTCCAAAGACACTAAACTATTACGGTCCTTGTGTGTGTGTTTTTGTTATGTACTAAGTATTCCACAAAAGTAATGTTATGTCAATGTACATCAGGCTTCGGGTCTCTACATAAGATCATTCCTCTTACAACTTCTCATTATAACTTCCCAAGAACTTCATTCAAATGCACGTAGACTTCATCCTCATATTCTTATTTTCGTAACACCTATGACTTTCATGTGTAAGTTTACTATATGAATTTCATCTTACTATTGTTGTATCAGAGAAGTAGAAAGATGAGGGTGGATTTCCTTTTAAAAAATAAAAGTGAATAAATAAATTGGTGTTATAAATTATACTTCGATAACATAAATTCATGTGATAATATCAATGTAAATCGATGTTGAAATTAAAACTAGTAAATTATGATAATTAATTTCTTGAAATATATTTGTGTAATGTAAAATTACATGAGAAAATTGGTAATAAATTTCATAAATAGTACTCGAATGTGCCCCTATGTATCCTCTTTGTGAAAATTATTATTATGTTCAATATAATAAAACACTTAGTTTGAATGGGGACTAACAAAAAAAATACACAGAGTTTTAACTAGAACCATGAACCTCAAAACCATTGATTTTAAAAGAATAGTAACAACCTCAATCACTTGGTTGGAACAACTAAGAAAGAACAAATGAAATAGAGGTCACATATAAATATATTAATTTATTAATTATAATCCCTTTACAATGCATAAACTTCACTCTCGCATGAATAAATTAGGAAAAAATAGAAATGGATAGAAAGAAGAATAATATTGAGAGATAAGAGGTTGTACAGAAGGTCCAAAATTTGAATGATATAAAGGCACATGATAATAGAAGAATAATGTTAGTGGTTCATTGGATGAACAAGTTTAAGAAAAACCATTCTTGATTCACTGCCTTGATCTCCTTAGATTGTGAACAATTTTATTCTCCTTTGGTAATGGATGAGTAAAATGAAACTTTAAAGATCCTGGGAGATTATGATGATCTTGATGATCAAATTGAATTTTTATTGATGCATAAAAAATTTGACGAAGTTATATTCCCCCAAAGACGATATTTATAACCTTCATAAGGTGTCTGGGTCCAAGGAGAAGAGTCACTACATTTAAGACTCGAAATAAACACTTTTTTTCCACCATAAATTACACCATAGGCTAATAGTCTCAACACAACTAGATACCTAGAAGCCTCTACCAGAATGGAAGTGGTGTTTCAATAACTACTTCTATTCTACCTTCTTCTATCGACCGGTAAGTGAGCTCCATCACAAAGATGGATGACCTTATGGGGAACTAATGGTTCTTCCATATACTTTTGGCTAGCTGGCACTACACTACTACTCATTCCTTGAAATTGTCGCTTTATACCATTTTGAATCTATGACATGGTAAGAGTCTTTCATTCAATAATAACATAAAAAATATGAAATATATTTAAAATAATAAGAAACAACTAAAAACAACATTTGAGTGTATTTGATCATTACAACAATTATGATTCAATGTAAAATGATATATTATTTTTGATAACCACAAATACTTGATATGAAAATCAAGATAAAAAATATGGAAATGATAAAAATAATGAAGTTAAAAATTAACCAATTTATGATACATTGAAAAAAAGGTCTTCCCTTAACAGAACACAGTAGTAAACAAACGTTGTTTTAATTTTTACCTGCATAAAAACTTCTTCCACTTTGAGATTATCAAAATAGAACTTACTACAGACAAGGGATATAAGGATAGGAAATGTTAATATATTTTCCAAAAAACCTATAAAAAAATTACAAATATTTGAATCCCTCTAAAAGAATACATATTAAATCATAGGGATTAAAAAACTATAATAATTCATAATGAATAATGATAAAAATAACAAACTCAAGAACCTATTGGATAAGAAAATTTAAGCTCCTGATTAAGACAATAATTAGTAAATTATATTATCAAAAACCCATTTAAAAAATATAACACTAAAAAAATATTTTTTAACAATGTATATAGATTTTCAAAAAATTATTATTATTATTTTAAATAATTGAAAGAGAAACATGCAATGAGATAGAAAAGATAGAACATAATTATATAAAAGAGAGGATAAAAGAAAAAATCATTAAAAAAACCCCCCTAAATGAAACAAATATATAATTTTTTAATCTAGATACTTCATATAGTTTATTTTGCATCCTACCTCCATGGATATTTCTTTTGACAACATACTTCTTAGAGTTTGATCATCCTTTTTTATATGTCCACCATATGATAGATCAATTAATATCTAATTAAAATCCATATAATGTATAAAAAATCCTTATGAGATACTTAAGGGTACAACATTGTTTGAATAATATTTTAGTAAGGTAAAAAAATTACATTCGTAAACATGGAAAATTAATGATTAAGTGGCCCAAAATTGCTTATATTCTTGAAGAATATTAGAATAAATATAGATAATTTTATTTCATCCATATATATAATTTGAATAATCACATTCCTATATATTATGAATATATTTATAGAAATAATAGAAAATTATATTTTGAGAAACACCATTCACAAAGGAAGTGGGTTTTTAATAACTCTAATTATCATTTGAAAAACTACAACCATGATTATTTCTTTTAACAACATAAAAAGGAATGAAAATACAATAATTTTATTCATATTATGTAAACACTTCAAGGGGGATTTTGAGTTTCTTTATTTCATATTTGAAAACTACAACATCATGTGGGTTTTTAATTTCAAAATCAATTTATCGTTTTCGTTTAAAAGAATATCTTTTTCATGAACCAATTAGTTATGCTTAACATTGAGATATAAATATAAATAATAGAGTTTATGATATAAATTTTCATGTTTATATTATGTATATTTTGGTTCTTCATTATTCAGGTGAATGAAAGATAAGTAATAATATGAAGAGGGAGTATAAAGACTAGTGTTAATATCTACATCTTTTTAACATGATCCATAAGGCACCTCATAACTTCATCTCGTGAAAAGGACAGGTAACACCAACATAAAACCTTCTTAAATTTATTATATTTATTTTTATATTTTAACCTATTTTCTTAGATTGAGAAATCTAGTCTTATATAACCTTATTTGTTTGTGTTCATAACATGTCACATCCACAAAATCAATTAGATGTTGATTTTTGGAACACAAGGTTTATTTATTCTTCATTAGAAGTGTGTACTTCACTATGAAAAAAATATGTTCCACTTCTTCATTGGTGTCACTTTTTGAAAAATATTTATCTTTTTTTTATTTAAAATAATTTTTTTATTTGATTCCTTGACCTCTATTTGTTATTTTACAATTTGAAATTTATTAATTGTTTTTTATTCCATTATGGTTCTAATGAGTTATTCAACCACTATATTTTTAATGTATTTTAAATCTTTAATTTCAATCACTTCGGGATCCCACAAACTAAGTAAATATTATAACATTTTCTTCACAATAGTTTCAATAGACGTGTCATCATGGATAGAAATTTTTTACCATTAAAAATGATATTGAAATGAGTAAACAAGAAAGTAATAGATACATTGCAATGCATCGGGAAACATTCTAAATCAGGATGATACATATCCAATTTAGATTCCTTGACATTATTTTTCACTTCATATGTTACTTCTAGTAATTTCCATATTTAATAATTGTTTTTAAAATAAAAAGAAGATTGATTACATTATGTTCAAGAAAATAATATAAATAAAACAAAGTATTTTGATATAATGATAAATATTTAATATCTAGTGGAGTACATATATCTTTTCGTTCAGTAATAGGGGAAAACGAATTTCTTTCCACATTCCAAATAGTATACCCAATGGTTCAAAGAAAAATAGACATGTGACTCTTCCAATATGAATAAATGGTAACAATAAAAGTATGAGTATGTTATTAATATTTAGATTCCATAATAGAATCAAACAATGAAATTGGTAATGTTTTTGAAATAACTTTTTGAACAATAAATTTTTTGGATAAAAAATCAAAGCACATATTTGATACCAATTATTGGGTTAAAGAAATGGAAAAAAAGTGGGGGTGAATTGCACTTATAAAAATTATAATGAATAAATAAATCGATGATATAAAATATAATTTGATATAATATAATAATGTGATAATGTTAAGATAATGTATAATAGAAATTAAAACATGGTTATTATGTGAATCTACTTTTCAAATTGTAAATGGTGAAATTCAAATTACATAAGAAATTCGGTAAATATGACTAGAAATAATAGACATTGGTACCCATACATCTCCTACCTATGATTACAATCATGTAGTTTATTATAATAGATGACATGGATTGAATGGGAACTAAGAAACAAAAAATACTTAGTTTTCACACAATCTAAAAAAACAATTTTTATTAACAGAATCACACAAACCTCAATCCCCTTGTTTGAATGGATAACCCATAACCAATGTAATAATGGTAGATGAGAAATATATGAATTTCTCAATTGAAATATATTTATAATTCATGAACTTCACTATCTATTAAAATAATTATAAAATGATAACAATAGAGAGAGGTAAAGATAAAAGAGAGATACAAGGTGTTATACAAAAGGATTAAAATTTGGATAAAGAAGGAGGAACTTAATGATAGAATAAAAATGTCATTTGTAATTTGGATAAATTCATCAAATAACAGTCCCTTTTTTATTTTTTGCCTTGATATCCTCTAAGGATGAACACTTTGACACTCATTTGGGTACACACAAGGAATATAGAACTATAAGGATCCTAGTATATTTCGAATATATTATAAATCAAAGATATTTTTGATTGATGTACACCACATTTGGATGAAGTTACATGCCTCCAAAATCTTCAATTTATAGAATTCAATGCATGTTTATGTTCATGTAGTCATGAAAATTCATTTATGACCCTAGGCATACAATTCATGACGACCATAACTGCCTCAAGAAACTAATATTATTGACATTAATCGATACCCAATATCCTCTAATGGGTAGCTAGTGGAGTTTCCAGAACTACATATATACTGCCTACTCTAACCGGCTGGTTTGTGAGTTTAATCAGCTATCTGATGGGCCTTTTAAATAACTGGAGGTTCTTCTATGTGCTATTGGATTGAAGTTTCTATAATGCTACTCAATCATTTAAAGTATCCCTTTAAGACAATTTTGATTTTGAATTATGGGAAGATATATTCCTGCTATTATAACATAATAGAAACACATGAAAGAAATAGGAAAATCCAGAAAAAGTTAGAAAAATAGTAGAGTGTTTATGATTATTAAGAAAAATATGATTTAAGTTACAACGAGCATTTATTTTGAGATAAAGCTATATCTTCAATAACTTCTAGGTATCATGACATTTAGATTATTCATTCTCCATAGATGGATTATCACAAACAATATCTAATTGTCATAGATAGTGTTCTCAAAGCCTTTAACAGTTTTCATGGATTCAAAATTAGGCTCAGCTCAAAAATCATTCAATAAATATTCCTCACATCATTACATAAAAACACTGTCACTTATATAATCCAGGAAAATCATTAACAACCCATCAAAACTATATCTATCTTCTCATATGTTTACTTATGAAATTAGTTCTAAAACCAGTCCATCTTAACTAACCTATATATGAAAACAAACATTATTGTTAAATATACATTTTAGTAAAATTTAATTCACAAAATTATTGATACTTATCATAATTTACTAGTTTATTAAACTATTAACAAACGAAAATAAAAAAATTAAAAAGTCATTGTCATTCATTTTGTTTTTTAATATCCTTTTTAGATTAGATTTCAGTTCCCGAAGCATTCAAATATAACTAAATTGAATATTTCAAAATGATTTTAAAATTTATCTCTCAACCGTATTTATAATAAACTCAATGGATCAATAGTTAGGGACAAATAATATCCATCACATATACCATATATTTTCATCTTCTCCACTTATCTTCCTTTTTGGAAAAAACACGATTTATTAAGAGTATGGTGAAATCAATTTTGTTTAATTTTTTTAATAAATTAATAAAGTCAAAGTGTATGTGATCCATGATCGGTGTAGAAAACAAGAGTGCATGTATTATACATCCAATCTTTCATAATTAATTCATCATGTGATTTCACCATTTAGATTCTCTCTGAAGGCTTGGTTGAAGCAGATGTGAATGATGATACTGTTGTAGGAGTTAATAATGATGGGGCCTCTATGGAAGGGAACAATGCTGGATGATTTGGTCATGTGGAAGCTCCAATGGCCGGGGAAGAGACTCTTATTGCGGTCAAATGCCTTCCTTTGATTGAGACAAACACACCATATCAGGATAGGGGGAATACTAAGGGATGTAAGGGTAATGTCTCGATGAACCTCCTCGGAAAAGGGAGGGACCTCTCTAGGGATGAGAAAGAAAATGTGAGTGGTCGGGTCAGTTTCTCCTTCAGTGATATTGTGCAGAATGGGAATAAATGGAATAATGCATGTGAATGAACCTTGTCTCCTACACCAAGATGAAGAACCAAACTGGACTACTCCCACCTTCCGTGACCTGTGAGTACCAAATCTTCCTTTAAGTGGGATATTGGTGTAATTGTTTCTTTCAAAAAGGACAGCCTAGATATGAATCCTTGTCTAGTGCATCCTTCACATGTCCAACTGAGAAACCAGGATCAAAGTGATGGATTTTAGAGGCGGAAAAAACTAGCTTCCGAATGGGAATTGGCTACTGTAGAGGAGGATTCTTGTTTGGGATGCACAGATGAGTATAGGTATGCTGGTCTATTTGGCTGTGGATTATTTTGCAGGTGACTGTTTTGTGATGTTGTAAGTTGGGATCCTATTTTTTTTAAGGGTTTTGTGGATTTACCCATTTCCATAACTTTTTTGGAAATAAAAATATAATTTTCAGTCAGTAGAACCATTATCTCTAGTGCATTATAGAACATCACATTTTTATAAAACATAGGAATCTAATTGTTATTTCACTTGAATTTCCTACAAAAAAACCTCTATCTCTCATTATCAGCATAGATTGTACTAAAAATTCTTGTGAATGATATTAGTTTTAGTGCATCAATGATGTAATAATATTACCATTGAAACAGAGCCTGATATGATGTAAATATTTTAAATGTTTTACAGTGTTTACATTTCATGTAGTTATCCTCATATTATCGCACTAAATCAAATAATCTTTAATTCCATTCATAATGAAATTAAATAATACATATTGGTGTATAAGGTGGTGTCATTTTTTATCCTTATTTAGAGATAAAATGTTGAGAGATATTTCACAACCAAGAATATCAATTTAATTAAACATTATATCTTGATAACTCTTCATATGAGTATCCTTTATTTATTTTCAATGAATTAAATTCCATGGTAATCGTAGAATTATTTCTATTATCATTAATAGTCACTATGTATGAAACATTAATTTTCACTTATTCTAGTATAGAACATGATTTCATATATGTTTATTCAATACTACTTTATTTTTTCAAATTTTGCAGAGAAATATCAATTAAAACATTGATAACATGTCCAATTTGAGTCTTGGTTAATGATTTATTCACCAAAAAAACCTTTATAGAACATTATTTTCATCATGTTTTCTTCCTGCTGTTCATCTACATAACTTTTACTGATAGTGTAGTTAAGAAAATTTTTGTATAATGAAAATTCTATTTGCATCTTCCACATCATTTCTCAACTTCCTTTATGTTTTCCTTATTCTACATCCTAATACTTCCTCAGAAGTCCTCCCATAATCCAATAAACTTGTCTGTTTCTCGAAATGATTCACATTATTGTTCAATAATTATTTTATTAACATGAAATTCATGGATTTAATTCACCTATCTGGGATGTGTCATTTATATTAATAAAATAAGAAACTTTTCTGGGGTGTGACATCATTCCCTACTTTATTCTGTGGTGGTTTATGTTCGTATCATCATTTTTTATATCCTAATAATGACATACATTCTATCTTACTTTATTTATTTACCCTTATTATCATTTTTCAATAGTAGAAACTAAATGATTATTTGAAGGGATAACCCAACACTAATAATCCCAATGACGACATTTATAACATATTTCGTAGAAGTTATTATTATATTAAAATATTTTAGAAGTAAATAGAATTAACATTTTCTTCATAGGTTGTTTTATCATAGATTTTTTTATCATAACTTTAATTTTTCTCCCCCTTAATTAAATCTATCTATTTCTTCCAATAATTGACAGGCTATATGAATAGTCAATGTCCTTATGTATAAAATATTCACAACACCAACGACATCCAAAAAAAACATTTTTTCTTATTGTATGTTGTAGTATATCCAATGTTATATCCGTATTGATTCCATATAAGGACACCTTCCTTTGGATATAATTTTAGGATGTTTTATTTATTATTATATCTTATATCCACTTTGTTGAGGTGTTCAGTTTCTCATCAATTTTATTTACCCAGATATGTTTTGGTTTTCACTTATAAATTACACTATTTAAAGAATCTGAATATGTTCAAACATAGTTTAATAAACCTGACCCCAGTAACCTAGAGACACTATTTCATTGATAACATTGGCATAAGATTCAAGGAATCACATCCTAATGGATTGTATTGTTTATTAGTCATAGTGAGAAATATAATACATGATTCTGATATTGCATCTGAATAAAAAATATAAAGTATATTTTTTTGAGAATATCATCATCCCCCTAGAATACACATACATATAAATCCTAGTTTACTTCATGGATTCATACATAAGATAAAAAATTTGGGTGTGCTCAAATCCTCCATAAGAGTTACGTAAAGCGGAATATATCATGAGTAAATGAATCATAATCAACTGGGTAAGGTAAATATCTGAACACTAATTCCATATTATCAATAACATGGATATAATGGTTAAATAATTAATAATATATACAGAAAATGTAAATAACAAAACATGCATTCCATTTATAAAAATATAGAGACGAAAATAAATGAAAAAACATTCAATTTAATTAATAACTAAGAATGAAATGCATCTAGAGATAATAACATTGTCAAAATATTATGGATAATATAAATTGAATTCATAATGAATGAAATTCTTAATTATTGGATGACATGATCTTAGGTATCATGAAAACACAACAATCAATACATTTCATAAGATTGTTTAAAACTATGTGTAAATAACATTTAATACTAACTTACTAATTCATTAATGAGACCACTAATGCATCGATGGGCTATAAAATTATAGGGATGTTGTCTTTGGTGAATATAAATAAAATAAAAAGGTTTGTTAAAACCATTCCTTAAGAAAATATAATTTTAAATTTGAAAATATTTTTTTAATTAAATGTTCAATGAATATTTTAAAAATATTTTTATTTCGAAATAACATTTGAAATTTATAATGGATTTTTAAAATTTTTAGTTTTTATTATGGTAGGAATTTCCATACATGTGATAAATGTTAAAAAAGATTCTTATATTTTTTTGGGAAGTCTAAACAACCTTGTTTTGAAAACTACATGAGGGCTATTTTCAAAACATTTTGTAAAATTTATAACATGGGTAAAATATTTACGTAATATATCATTTGTATATAATTAAAATCAATTTTTAAATCAATTTTAGAAAACATTGATTTTGGTGAAATTGATTTTTTATTTAAGAGAAAAACTAAATCAGAATTTATTAAAAACATTTTATTGTGAATTTTTATTAATAGAGTTGAAAATGGTACTAATAATTGAAATTTTCATTAATAACTAGAGAAAAATAAAATTAAAGTGGTCTATTATCAAATTATAAATAATTTTCATCAATGTAAATTTATGAAAAAATAATCCTCATTAAAATGAGGTTATGAAATAAACCCTTATTATGATCATAAAATTGAAGTGAGAATTAATCAAAGAATAAATTATGTATATCAAATTTAAATTCACAAAAAATGTAGAAAATAAAAGATAATTTTTTCAAAAAAATTACGCAGCTAATCTTATAATTTCATAGACAATAAAGAATTAATATAACCCAAAGAAAGGAAATTGAGTTATCAGATTTGTTACCACTTCGTAACTTTTAATTAAAATACACATAGATTAAATAATTTAAAATAAAACATAAAATACAATTAATTACTGATAAAACATGATATAACATCTCAAAGGGTGATTTTTTGCACCATATAAAATAAAGTAGGTGCATAACACTTCAATATGCCTCAATGAAGGGAAATTGTGATGAAGTCTCTTACCCCATACCTTATTTGGGATGGATGTAATTGAATCTCATGTGTAACGGTTTTAATAATTTTATTAATATATAACATAACCATATTAATATTTATAATCTCATATAGTATCCTATTATAACATTTTACCACCCATTTATTAATAATATTTCATTATATTCATTGTTACGGGAGTTAATTTCCTAGTTTCCTCATGCGTATTTTGTCAAAAAAAGATACAGATAATAGTTATAGGATATAGATAAAAATATATATAATTATATGAATATTATAAATATCAAATTGGATCATTTTATAAATTATTATTCTCAATCTTGGATATTGAAAATGAATAGCATCACTTCATGGAGAAGGTAGGCCATATGTAAACATGGGAGATGATATAAGTCCATTAAAAAGTAAAGGGATAAAGAATTAGGATATATATTAACATTCTATAATTAATACCATAACATATTTTCATTAAATGTTCCCTTATTACTTTTCATGTAAGGAGTAAATGAAAAAGGGATCACATCGCATCACGAGGCAGTAGTCTGTCGTACAAATGAGCGACATCATCAAATTATAAAAGGAATGGAATTTAAGAAATAATATATGAGATTATGATTCCATAACTATAATAAAATCATAAATATCACATAATTGTGTTAGATAAATCTTTATATCTATCTCTAAAAGGTGGTGACGTAAAATGAATTAGAACTGTTTGCGAGGCGGTAGTCCGCCTTACGCAAGATTAAAGGTATCATTTCCAAATTGATGGAAGAAGATATGGATACTGGAAATGACCATAACATATATGTATATTTAAGATACATTATTTAATATATAATAATTTTTAATAATATATTAAGGAGGTTAAATTAGAAAAAATATTAAAATATTCATTTATGAACGTTACCTACTCTTTTAAAAACTCTTATTGGTTTGCACAAAAATACTTACTAGGTTGGATTTATGGAATAAAATATATTCTATGATATTTTTATAGGAGTAAGAATGTTATATATTTAGGTATATTCCATACAAATGGCTCTGTATGTTTATAAAGGGGAGTATAAGAGGTGGTCTATCATAAGTGGGACAGAGAACACATAAAGATTTTGAAAACCTCAATTACCCATTTATTAATCATTCCAATAAAACGGTTAATTATAAATACTAATATATTATAAGTTCTAAATAAGAAAATACAAATGGTTTTAGAGACGTTTTAAATCATTTTTAACAAAAGTATTTATAGTTTAACCCCTTGGTAAATACATTTTTACATTAACTGTGTGAATTAATTTTCACTATTTTTCCTATTCATTAGTGTAAAAAAATTAAATTGAACCTATTGTATAATATAAATAAGTATATTTAAAAAATATTGAATCCATTTTAAAAAATTCAATTCTCATTTTTGGTAGAATCCAATTTAAAATTATGCTCATAGACGCAGCGAAAAATCAGGTTTTCAAAGAAAAAAATCTCATAATGATATACATTTTTTATATCGCAATTTCATTAAAATTTGATTAAAATGACCTTAACTAGTAAAATAGTAATATTATTGAAATAAGATTTCATTAAAACAAATTTAAAATATAATTTATCATATTAAATTATTCAAATGAATGGGAATATTTCTATTAAAAGTAGTATTTTTCACTACTCAATAAAAATTTAAGCTTTTAGGAAAATCCCAAAAATTCAAAACAATATTAATTTTTAAAATTATATTTATGAAATTATGTAAATTTCTTAATGTAATTTTATAATGTGAATGAAATTAAATATAAATTATATGCACAAAGCAAGAATAAACCGTATTTTAGAAAAATATAGTTTTTTAGAAAATATTTCTTCTTTTTTCAAATTATTAATATGTTGTTTCTAATGAAAGGATATAAATTAAATTTATTTTATTAATGCCTAAACCATATAATTTTCATAATTTATTTATAAATTTTCAAACCAAATGATTATCCCCTAAAAGAGACTAATATTAATTGTTTATAATATAAAATTCATGTGCTTTATTAATCATAAACACCATTTTTATTGCATTTTACTTTTTGATCATTATTTCAGATTATGATTGTAATTCCTTCTTAAAATGCACTATTACATGGTACGTTCTTGAACATATCATATAACAAAAAATTGACTTGATTTTAGTTTCATATTTTATTTTCAGGTATCCCATGCTATAAAGAATAATTCATTCTTCAGGAGAACTTGAGGATTCACATAGGAAGACCACAAATGTGGGACTTGAACCAACAACATTCTCGGTGAATTGAACTGGACATCGGTCCAGTAAAAGTACTACAGAGAAAAATTTTCAAGCCCAATGATTCTAAAAAATTATCTAATGATAGAGGATTTCATGGGGAACATTTAATTAAACATTTTCCACAGATAATTCTTATTTCTAATGGAGTTCTAGGTGGCCAAAGTTGAAGACAAAATTCTGGGCTAGATTATACCGCCCAGAAACAATTCCCATTATTTAAATATTCTCTCACAAACCGCATAATATTTTCTTCTTAAAGTTTACTAGATATTTTAAGACATTCAGGGATACATTTTATCCTTCTATATCCCACTCTAATTATTTCTTCAAGAAGGTAATTTTGTCACTTTTTTCGTTCGATGCAAGCTAGCTGCCACTTTGGGGAAAGAGTGGACAAGTCTACTATACATTAATTTTCCACCCACCTAGGCCCGCCACAACTAATTAAAGATACTTGGAAAGTTCATGACAAGACCCAAGGCTTCCTAATTTTCTATTTATGGAAGTAGTGGTGGAGTGTTTTTGGATCTTGTAGCTTTGTTTTCATTTTAATGTTATTAGGCCGATTTTTTGTTTTATCATTCTTCTCTCTCATGTAATTTGTTCAAATAACCATTGTTTTTACTAGAATTTCTTCTTATTATCTTATTATATTCTTATTAAAATCATGTTGATACTATTTCATGATGATTTTAACTTATTCACACTAAACCTTGTGATATTTTTCACACAACGGTAGAGTGATCGTTATTTGGTTGTTTTCACTTCTTCAATTATTCCCTTATGTGTCTACATCCCGCTTATGTTGAAAAAAAGTCATCAATGGAGTGATAAAGCTTTTATGTGTTGATCCAATGGAGTAGAAAGGGGCAGGATGGGATGTTACTTATCACTCTATAAATGTTATTAATTTCTTTTATTTGAGTTTCCTTTGTTCAATGATTTTCACTCTTCCTCTTCCTTATTGAATTTATTCGCCCCACTTTTTTTGGATAATAAGATCATTTATCTTGGAGTGCTAATGAAAATTATCCTACAAGGTTATAGGTAATTAGCATGTGTTTTTAAGGTGCTTAACCAGTATGTTATGAGATTAAATTGAATTCATTGCATAAATCATTCATGAGTTAATGAAATTTAAATCTTTAAAAAAGGAATTCATCTAATCCACCTCGAGCAATAACATATGATCAAATCATTTTTTAATAATTTGATTTCACCTAGATATCATAGTGTTCTTTAAAAATTTTATTATAATAAACCCAATTACTCTACTTCATAGCCAAAAATCCATATATTTTTATTGTGTGTCTATAGGTTGTTCTTAGGTCTCTAAGGATTCGACAACCAAAGCTACACTACAAGTGACCGCTTAACCTATAGAACTTGGGTAAATTTGGGAAAGACCAAATTTTGGCATCGTTAATGGGGACCAAATATGTTCATTTGACCAAAAAACTCTTTTCATCACCCCCATTCTTCTATTCTCACCCAAATTCTCTTATCTTTCCCTTTCTTGTTTCTTTTTATATTGGTGCATGTCTCCATACACCTGTGACAACTCAAATGGATTAATTAGGGTGAAAAGTCCTAGGATACATGAGTCAAGTGCACCTAAGGTATTGTGTACATTTGATCCTAATATTCTTGAAACTCTAAATTCACCAATTAAAACAAGTCCAATAGAGAGTCTTTTATGAAATAAAATGGTAAACCCTATGGGTGATCAAATGGGACACCCAAACCAAGAATCTCCAATCAGAGGGAATGTAGTCGATCAAACCATGAATAACTACCTCACTCTATCTTGAACGAATGCCTCTAATTCAATAGACACAATTCACTAGGATATTCCAACTACATATTTAAACTCCATGTGCTAAACCATCTTCCAACATTCCATGGAATGGAGTCTGAGATACCATACCTTCATGTTAAATAGTTCAATGACATTGTAGAAACCATGTGTCCCCAACATCATCTAGAATCATCTAAGATGAGTCTCTTTCCTTTTTCATTTAAAGATCAATCTAAAATTGGCTAAACGATTTTAGACTCTCATGCATCAACTCTTGGGACCAATTAGAAATAGAATAAGACAAAAAAATACTCTCCCCACCACAAAACAATATCACATAAAAAGAGAATTTATTTTTTAAAAAAGAGGGTGAGTCATTTTATAAAACATGGTAGAGGTTCATAGAATCCATAAACATGGTTCAACACCATGGTTTTTCTATTCCTGAACAAGTGACAATTTTCAATGAAGGGTTGGGCATGAGGAATAGATAATTACTTGACAAGATTTTTAATGGTAAATTTGAAAAAAAATCCACAAATGATGTTTATGAGTATCTAGAAATCATTGCTGACTAAAACCAATCATTGGGAACATCACATTATTCAAAAAATCCACAAAGAACTACTTGAATTAGTACATGTAGAGAAGATTAAATCCTCATGGCTAAAATCATAGCACTAACTATGAAGGTTTAATCCATAGACCTTAGATAAATCCATGAAATTTCAAATTGTTGGCACTTTTTTTACAATTTGTGACAAAAATGACCACAAAATTGACAAATTCCCAACCATTCCATCCCTCAAGGATGTTCTCATAAATGGTCCACCTATTGAATTCAATGCCCTACAATTTCAAAATCCCAAATAACAAACGACATTTAACCCACGTTATAATGATCTCCCAGGCCTCCCCTGGAATTATAACCAAAAACCTAGCCAACCACAAGGACCAATCCCCTAAACTATACAAAACTTTCAAAATGATAAGAAATTCAAACCACAACCATTCCAATACCAAAATCCTCTTATCCAATACCAACAACACATCTATAAACCCATCCAACAACCAAATTATCCTACTGGGATAAACCAAAAAATAGAATCCCCCCAACCAATATGTCCCACTTCTAATACCTGAATTGTTGTGTAAAAAAGGACAAAAAGAAATCAGAATTCTATTACCTTAACCAAGAACTTCAAACCATCAAAACTAGAAAGTAACACATGCCCACACATGCAATTTCTCAACAAAAATCAAGGGGAAATTCAATTTTCAACCAAACAACTCATTAACAACTAAAGGTTGTGATACATTTAAGAAGTGTGAAATCAATTGAGAAAACTGAAAAAATAATTCAAAAACTATATAATGTTTCACAATCTAATGAAAATTCAAATGAACCACATGAACATTGTGAAAAAAATTATAACAATGAATGAAAAAACTCTTCAGAAAATATTCCCACAACCTGCACCATTTAGTAAACGCGTGAGGGGGAAAACCATGCCTGAATTGAGTGAAATGTTGAGGGAAATATTCTCACTAGTCAAGTTTAACATTCCACTCCTCCATTTTATTCAAATTATTCATTCATAATCAAAATATTTGAAGGCCCTATACACATTTAAGTGGAAATTATCACATAAGAACTATGTCCTTCTGGCAGAAAATGTTATCCCAATAATCCAAGGAATCCTTCCACCAAATATGAATGATCCAATATGTTCGTACATCAATGTTGTACTAGAAGAGAATAATGTTTTAAAATCCTTGTGTGACCCAGGTGCTAGTTTCAATCACATTCCCCAGGCTGTGTATTTTTAATTAGTCCTAGAAGATATCCATCCCACATCATTCACACTTCAACATGCTTGTCCTTCCATTTAGATTCCAAAGGGGATTTTAAAGGATTTCTTGGTTAAAGTAGAAAACTTCATCTACCCTGCTAACATCATTGTCCTAGAAAAGAATCCAAACTTATGAAATAAATAAAATACCTCATTCATCCTTGGCCTACACTTCTTTGCAACAATCAACTCTATTATCTTTGTCTGAAATGGGAACATGACC
Organism: Viscum album; assembly: GCA_963277665.1. Lineage (NCBI taxonomy): Eukaryota > Viridiplantae > Streptophyta > Magnoliopsida > Santalales > Viscaceae > Viscum > Viscum album. Next base: position 1,768,454,603 of record OY728141.1, on the reverse strand, counting down.
ATCCCCTTGGAAACATGAGTCTACACCAGAACAACTATAATGAATGTTCACAAATAGGGGATGATGAGGATATTCATGATGTAAACATTATAGTATGCACTAATAATGAATCCATATAACATCAAGGAATATTTGAGGAATTTTTATGTCATGACGAGATTAATTTCCTTTTTTCACATGAAGGAAGTTTATCTATTTTTCTAGAGTCACTTTAAGATTTCTCCTATGATAAAATATTATGACCAAAAATTAGTGAAATCTTTCAGGAAACCACATTCAGGGAGACCACTCCAACTCCCTTCCCAAACACTGATCAAACCAATCTAGTAGATGAAACTTCATACACATTGGAAAAAAATCATATCTGAAACTATAAAAAAATAAAATGATCTTGAGCCAATGTCCCATTACTCTAATAAATTTTTTAAACAACATAATCATGAATTGAAAGAACATCCTAATATACTTATATATTCCTTCTTAGGAGAAAATGGAATACATCCTGTTGTTATTTATTTATCTCTTCAATCTGATCAAGAGACGATTCTTCTATATTTCCATAGGAGACATAATAAATCCATTGTATGGACCCTATCTAATATTCCTTGGATAAACCCACTTATTGGGACATATAGAATTGTTCTAGAATATGATTCAAAGTTATTTCATCAACCTCAATAGTGAATCAATCTTAATCTCATGGAAGAAGTGAGAAAAGATCTTCCGAAATTGTTAAAAGATGGTATCATTTATCCCATAGTTTAGAGTGAGTGGGTTATCACAATCCATGTGGTTCCAAAGTTGTCTTTAATCATAGTAATAACCATGATGGATGGATAAATTCTTCTATGTAGGATGAGTAATGGCTAGAGAGTCTGTATCAACTTTAGGAAGCTCAACTAATTTTCCATGAAGGAAAATTACCCCATAACATTCACTGACCAAGTCCTTGATATAGTGGAATGTCATTCATTCTACTATTTTTTAGAGGGGTACACTAGGTATAATTAGATTTAGGTCTCCCTAGAGGATCATGGGAAACTATATTTACCTATCCATTTGACACTGGTGTCTTCAAACACATTCCCTTCAGGTTATAAAATTCCCTTAGATCCTTCCAGTGGGGCATGATGGGAATCCTCTAAAACATGGTAGGGTATTTCCTAGAGGTATTCATGGATTAATTCCCTGTGTTTTGGGATACATTAGAGGGATTTATGAGGAATGTGGAGAGAGTTTTTTAAATATGTGAAGAAAATAATCTGGTCCTAAACTGGGGAAAATACCATTTCATATTTAAAGAGGGACTAGTATTTGGCCATCTAATCTCAGGTAAGGGGATTTAAGTCAAGAAAGACAATGTTGATATCATTCATCACCATACATCACCCAAAACATTTAAGGAAGTGAGGTATTTCTTAGGACATGCATGTTTCTATTAACGATTCATTAGGAACATTAGTTCAAAATTCTCATCCCCTTTGTGGTCTTCTATTAAAGGATGCCCAATTTGTTTGGACATAAAGATATGAGGGTTCATTCACAAACCTTAAATCAACTCTCACCTCTCCACCCATCATAAAATAATTAAATTGGATCCTTCCTTTCACACTCAAGTGTGATTCTAGCAACTTTGATTTTCAGAGCTCTGTTTGGACAAAGTTTTGGTAAAACTCCTAATGTAATTTCTTATGCAATAAAATAAAAAAATGATTCCAAAATCAATTACTCCACTCCTAAGAAAGGGATACTTTCTATTTATTTTTCTTATAAAGTTTTAGGCCCTTCCTCTTAGGATCCCCCATCACTGTGTTCACTGACCATTCCACACTGAATTACCTCTTCCAGAAAAAAGATGTTAAGGCATGAATAATTAGGAGGGTCCTTATCTTACAAGAAATAAACCTCAAAATCACGGTAAAAAATGATGTAGAAAATGTTATAGTTGGTCATCTCTCTAAGATAGATTTTAATGAAAATTTATCTCACCCTCATGTGTTTGATTCATTCCCAAATGAAGATTTATACTCTGTGAGTGACTTCCCTTGGTAAGCCAATTAATCCAACTTCATTGTAACATGAGTCATTCAAAAATTCTACGGTATGAAATCTAGAAGGAAATTCCATTATTATGTATGACACTATGTGTTTTATGATCCATACCTCTATAAGTTCTTCCCTGATCAAGTCATTAGGAGGTGTGTCCCAGAATCCGAACAATATTCTATCCTTAAACTCTGTCATGGTGAGGCATGTTGAGGTCACTTTTCCTCTAAGAAAACCTCTACTAAGGTTCTTCCAAGTGGTATTTTCTATCCCACCCTCTCAAGGGACTCTTACACATTTTCACAATGGTGTCCTAGGTATTAAGAAGTAGTTTCGATTGTAAAAATGACTCAAATTCCACTCACTGTCTTCTTAGTGATTGGAATCTCTCACTACTGTGTAATAGATTTAATCGGTCCCATCCGAAACACTAGGGGATATTAGTACATTATTATAGTTTTTGATTATGTCTCAAAATTTGTTGATGCAATTCCATAAAAATCCAATGATCATCAGACTGTGATTAGCTTTCCCAAGGAAAAAATCTTATCTAGATTTGGAGTTCCTAGGGCTATCTTTAGTGGTCATGGAACTCATTTTTCAATCATCCATTCTCAGAACTCATGGAAAAATATGGAATTTCATTCAATGATTCCACTTCTTACAACCAATATACCAATGTTTAAGAAAAGTAAGAAAATTGGGAAATCGAAAAAAATATTTAGAAAACACTTAATCCATCTAGGAAAGATTGGTCATGTAGGCGCTTAGATGCTCTTTGAGCCTATCAAATCACAAATAAAACCATTTTAGGAATATCCCCATATAGGTTTGTTTATGGTAACACATGCCATTTTACAATAGATATTGAACATAAGACCTTTTGGGAAATTAAGTAAATGAATTTGGACCACTAATTGGATGAAGCAAAAAAGGAAGTTTGATTTCAATGAACATGAGGAACTTCGGATGGAGGCTTATGAAAATTCAAGGATTAATAAAGCTAAAGTAAAAGCCTACCAGTATCAAAATCATAAAACCATACACATTGTACTGGGTAAACCTATTCTTTTGTGTAGCTTTAAACATCATTTATACTAAGGAAAGTTGAGGTCTAGATGGTCGGGTATATATATAGTGCATAATGTGTACCCCCATAGGGCTGTAAAAATTCAAGATCCCACTAATGGTCCAACCATTAATGTTATTGGTCATAGAGTCAAACCATTCATCAAACAATTCCAAAAATATTAATTTGATGAAGAAATGGTTGAACCATCCTTAGATGTGGAAAATACATAATCAAATATGGTTCTATGTTAATGTAGGAACGTTTAACAAAAGCACTACATGGGATTAAACCCATGGATTTCATGTTTCTAGTCATTTTGAATCATATTTATATTTTCATTTTTATATATTTTTTAAAAATAATATATTGTTTATCTATTATAATTTAAGGAGTAGTGATGGGTATGAAAGGTGAGCTCCATATTCATCCTCTTCATGTGTTGTGATCCCTGAGTAATACCTTAACCAGAAATTTGAAAGAAAACAACATATCATCAGTTTATTTTATTTGTATGTGTTTATAGGTTAAAAGAAAAACACAAAAAGAAAACAATTACCTTAAACTGTTGACTTGATATTCTTTTATGAGTAGGGACGTGTATAAAAGGGGAGCTCCATATTAATCTATATCACGTGGAGTGATCCCTGAGTAATACCTTACCCAGAAATATAAAATAAGACAATGCATCATAAGTTTATTTTTTATGTGGTTTTAGATTAAAATAAAAATAAAAAATGAAAAAAATACCTTATACTTTTGATATGTTCTTCTTTTACGAGTAAGTATGGGTATGAATGCGGAGAGCCATGTTCATATAGGTCACATGGTGTGATCCCTAAGTAATACCTTATAATGAAATTTAAAAAGAAGACAATGTACCATTATTGTATTTTATTTTTATGTGTCTGTAGGTTAAAATGAGATGAATATGATATTACCTTAGACTATTGACATGTACTTCTACTATTTTCATGGATGAATATGAAAGTGGAGTTCCATATTCATCTATGTCACGTGGTGTGATCCCTGATTAAAACCTTACCTAGAAATTTAAAAATAAGACAACATATCATTAGTTTTTTAATTCTATTTTCTTGTTTTTTAGGATAAAAAAATTAATAAAAATAATATAAACAATTTAGATGGACAAGTCGTATGTCATGGAGAAAATCTTCTTCTAACTGGCCTAGCTGCTGGGACTCAAACCCATGTTCGAAGGGAGACAGGGGAACACATTTCAATCATCAAATACCATGTGACTTCATTTCAAGATTCTCATTTCCAATGTCTTCTTTGAACTCCTATCTTATACCCCTTCCAATATTTCATTTCTTAAAACACTGAGGATAGTGTTATTCTATGTTTGGGGGAGATGAAATAAAAAAAATGATCTTTTGTGCATAAAAAATGCATGGAAGGAAAAATTCCATTAACCTTAAACATGATAACACAAATTTAAAACTCTTAAATTGGATATCAAATAATTTTTCATGCCTTGATTCTAATTTTAATTCATGTTTAAGTTCATGTTCATATATTTTGGAAAGTGTGATTGTCTAATTTGATTTTTCAATGTTTATATTTTCATCCATTTAATAATAAAAAAACACAATCTACGTTCTCTAGATTGTGGGGTATTAGATTGATTTATTGGGGTCCCATAATAAATGGCATTGGTTTGGTGATCATTTTAATTTTAACATGACAATTAAAAAAATAAAAAAAATCAATTGCATGTAGAGTAATGAGTTGACCTAATGTGTGGCTTTTAGCACTTGGAGATCTTCACCCCATAGTTTCCAACCCCAGAGCTAGGTATTTTATCTTTATTTGTGGTAATTTTTTTTTGATTGAGTAAACTCAAGATTATTCCCGAATATATGATATTCACTTGGTTCCATAAGTTATTTGAGCATGGGAGTCATTGGAAAAGTCTTTCTATAAGGGTTGACTCGATTGATTTGAATTTCAATAAACATGGAAAATTGAAAAAAACATAAAAAACAAAAAAAATCTAAACTAAAAACAAAAATAAAAAAATAGAAAAATTTAATTCACATCTTAATATTAAAATTTTATTCCTCCAAGAAATTCCATATTTTATTCCTGGAATAAAAATGAACCCCCATGTCTATTGTGATGCACAAAAGTTCATCATGCTTAATTGAAATTGGATGGAATATGGCGATGAATTTGAACAAAGGTATTTTCTTAGGCTTTGTATATGACTCTAGACATAATTTTTATTAATTACTTTTATGGGTATCAGAATTTTTTTGGTATGAGGTCTTTTGGTGAGCAATGTGTATTGAAATTATTTTTAGAAAAGGGATTTCAAATTTCATATTTTTGAGGTATATTTTTCTCGGGGCTAGAAAACTCAAGTTGGGGGGATGTGTGATTACCCCCTAAAATAGATTAATATTAATTATTTATAATATAATTTTCATGTGCTTTGTTATTAATAATACCCATTTTTAGTGTATTTTACTCAATGAATATTATTTCACATTATGATTGTAATTTCTTCTTAAAATGAACTATTACATGGTACATTCATGACCATATTATAAAACAAATAATTATCTTGATTTTAATTATATTTTGTTATTCAGGTCTCCCATTTTGTAAGAATCAATTCATACCTTTGTAGTACATGAATATTCACATCGGAAGACCACCAAAGTGGCCCTTGAACCAACAATATTCTTGGAGAAGTGAACTGGACATTCACCCAATAAAAGTATTATAGAGGACAAGTTTCAAGCCCCATGATTCTAAAAATTTATCTGAAAATATAGGATATCATGGGGAACATTTCATTAAATAGTGTCCCATGATTATTATGAATTTTTAATGGAGTTCTATGCAGCCCATGTTGAGGACAAAATTCTAGGCCAGATTTTGCAGCACCGAAAAACAACCCACCATTTAATTAATATCTCGCAAATCCCAAAATACTTTCACCTTTTATTTTAGAAGATATTAGGGAACACAAGGAGATAAAATTTATACTTATATGACCACTATAATTCATCCGTCGAGATGGTCATTTTAGTGCATCTTTTCGGTGGATTCATGATAGATGCCACTTTGGGGAAAGAGTGGAAAAGTCTCCACTACATTAATTTTCCACCCACCTAGGCCCAAAAAAATAAATTAAAGATAATTGGATAGTTTATGTATCTAGAAAAGGATTTTTAAATTCCTACTTAAGGCTGTAGTGGTGGAGAATTTAGGGATCTTGTAGCTTTGTTTTCATTTTAATGTTATTATGCCGATTAATCTTTGTGATGTTCTTCATTCTCATTTAAGTTGTTCAAATCAACATAGTTTTTAATAAATGTTCTTCTCCATATTTTATTTTTTTCTTATTGATATCACTTTGATACCATTTCATCAAGGTTTAAACATATTCATACCAAACCTTGTGATATTCTTCACACAACGGTGGAGTGATTCTTATTTTGTTTTTTTACTTCTTAAATTCTGCCCTTATTAGTCTACTTCCCACTTCCGTTGTGAACATGTCATCAATGAAGGGATAACTCTTCTATGGGTTGATCCATAGGAGTTCAAGGGGAAATATTTCTTGTTATTTCTCCCTGCCTAAATGTTATTAATTTATTTTATTTGAGTTTCTTTTGTTCAATGATTTTCTCTCATTCTATTCCTTATTGAATTTATTCACCCAACTTATTTGTGCTAATAATATCTTTTACCTTGGTGTGATCATGAAAATGATCCTAAAAGTGTGTAGGTGATTACCATGTGTTTATGAAGGTGTTTAATCCGTATGTGATGAGGTTAGTTTGAATTTATTGCAATAATCCTACTCATGTTAATGAAATTTAAATCGTTACGAAAGGACTTCATCCAATCCACCCCTTGAAATAACCTCAGATCTACTAATTTTCTCATAATTTGACTTGACATAGATCTCTTAGTGCTATATTAAAATTAGATAAAATCAAACCAAGTTGTCCACTTCATAGCCAAAAATTCATCTCGGTATATGGGGTGTCTATTGGTTTTTCTTAGGACTCTGCGGATTCGACAACCCAAGCTACACTGCAATCGACCTCTTAACCCTTAATACATGGGAATATTTGGGCAAGACCACCCAACAACATAATGAATAGGTTATAAAAATTATTTTTTATATTATAGTATTTTAATTGAGTATATTGTTTTGATTAATCTCGACATTGCATGCATTAGAAGATGTCAAAGATATTGAATTTCTGTTTCATACTGAACCATGTTCCACACACCGGTTCCCTAATCCAATCAGTCACAAGGCTTCAACCATGCCTCCCGATACTCTAAAGGGTTCCGACTAAGAGAAATGGTCTAAAATCAATCATGGGGAGAGTATACCCTCTCTATCAAAGTAGCACAATAGTAGAAGTAAACAATAATTAAATAAATATTTAATCAATAACAATACAAAACCAATATCACATGATAACAAAAACACAGAATAAAATATTCAAAATAAAATAATATATATTCCATGCCAAGTAAATCTCATGTGTCAATATGAAAAACCCAATATAAATAACGACACTGACTAATCCTCCAACTGGGTCATGAAACCAATTCTGCTTCCCTTATCCATACTACATCCTAACCAACCCTCCAATATTGGACCCTTTCCCTTAACTTATCCTCTATCCACAACATATATTTGGGTACCGATCAAGAAACCTGAGTTGGGTGTGAGTACAACTCAGTGGACCACCACCAGCAATGTCTAAAACCATATCCAGTTAATAACAGTGTCTCTAGTTGTACAAAGAAGAAAATATGTGTAATAAAGTATATTGTTTACTTTTATTCAATTACTCTTATTTAATTTCAAAACACTCATGGGATCTCGAGGACCCCCAAATTCACAATATCTTCTTTGACCCGTGCCGGAGTCTATACTATCCCCATGGGATATCATATGTTTGAATTCCATTTTTACCATTCATCAACTCAATTCACACATGATTGTAATTTTACCATTTAACAATTGAAATCATATATGAATTCCATTTTTACCATTCATCATTTAAATTCATATATTAATTCTATTATTACCATTCTCAATTTAAATTCTCAAATGAATTCAATTGTTACTATTCATCATCTCAATTCACATTTGAATACCATTTTTACCATTAATCACTTCATTGAACACATGAAATACATTACTACCACTGATCATTTCAATTCACATTTGAATTCCATTATTACCATTCATCATTTAAATTCACAAATAAATTCCATTGTTACCATATATCATTTTAATTGACAATTGAATTATATTTTTACCATTCAACATTTCCATTCACATATGAACACCATTTTTACCATTCATCATTCCAATTCACATATATCACAATATAACATATATCACAATATCATTTTAATTAATTCACCAATTAATGATTCCAATGTAACAATTAAATATTTACATAATTCCATTAATTAATTCAGTAATTAATTAAACAAATCAATTCTGTTAATTAATTCTACAATTAAATAATCCAATTAAATATCTCAATGTCCACATAATTAATTAAACAATAAAGTATTCAAATTCAAAAATCCCAATATCTCCTTAATTAATTCAATAATTAATTATTCTAATTAAATACCTCAATGCCAACATAATTAAGGAAAAAATTAATTATTCCAATTCAATATCTCAATATCCATATAATTAATTCAATAATTAATTATTCTAATTCAAAATTCCCAGTATCCCAAATTTCACAATCCAATAAATAATTAATTATCCAAGTTAATTAATTTGATGTATGAAACCTAATTTCTAATCATATAATATAAATTATAAAATTACATATACATTATTTAAATAATGTCTTTTGAATTTTAATAATAGACAACCTACATCATAATTGAAGATAAACGCTTGCAAGCAAAAATAACCAATTTGAGCGGAATAACACTAATCCTGAAAAATATTGTGATCTTGACTAAAATACTAGAAACAATATTAATTGAATCAATATCTTTGAAACATAGACCTAGATTGAGGGCCAAAATTTTATTAATATCCCATTTTCATCCAGGAAACAAATCAGGAGAGGCAGAGGGGGAGATATATCTAAACGAGAATAAATTACATTCCTGTGGAGGTGTAGATATTTTATATAGCCCTCAATTCACTACGAACAAAGGACAGGACGACATGAAATATATTCAGAAGCATCAAAATGTGATTGGAATAGATTATGTCTATGTTGGGTTTGATTTTTAGTTAATACGGGGGTTCATTTTTTTTAAACCAATTTTCATATTAATTAAAAACTCATGCATAGTTTTTTAAGTAGAGACACAGAGTCTTACAAACCATGATCATTAACTGTGTGCATTATATGGGGGTTCTGGGTTTATCATAAAATATATCATGGTTTGAAAAACTAGGCGACATCCATGTGAATGCCCTCAGTTCATATTGTCATAGTTTGATGGGCTGGGGTGCACAGTTTGGGAAAATATGCACCAACCATGGAAGACCCAAAGTCATTCCCATATTATCAGTTATCCACCCAAATTCACCAAATATACAACCCAAAAAAAAGTACCCAACATAATGAAAAAGATTACATGTAAACATTCCAATGACATCTCTAGAAAATGTCAGGTTCTTACAGTCTCCCCACCTTATAACAGCTCATTCATGATCTTTATTCCCAAGAATATCTATGATTATAAATCAAAAAGAGTTGTCTCCTAAGCCCTTATATTTTAATATATTTCCCACATTTCCTCCTAAAATTGTGCATGTTTCTACAATACATGAACTAATGGAACAATTTTTTCTTGCAATATTTTTTCACAACGATCCAACAAACACATCAAATTCTCGTCGAAGGATGCATTTGTGTGAAGCTCAACATCATCTAAAAAGATCACATTAGAAGGTTTGGGGTGATACCACTAATGTTATGTTACATGAAAAACATCATGCCGAATACTGTACCTCTTTGGGAGAGATAATCCGTATATCACTAGATGGATTCCCTCCAGAACCTCAAACAATCCAATGAATCTAGAATCTTACTTGACCTATCTTCATATCCTGTGGTAACCCAATCAGGGAAACACCCGGAGGTATAAATGACCACCATTTTTAAAATCTAAGTGTAATCGACATCTATTGGAATTGGGATTCTATATACTATGAGAAACAACCATACCCGTTGGAATCACCTGAAATATCACTGATATCTTCTATATGAGAATCAGTCCCAATACATCTGACTCACCAACCTCCATCCAACATAGATGATATCTTCATGACCAACAATAAATATCCTTATATAGTTCTATATAAATAATTTATTGATAAATGTTTTTATAGGAAAACCCCAAAATTTCAATGTTCTTCTCTAAAGATCCTTTGGAATCTAGAACTCAAACTCGTAACATATCCTCCTGTAACCTTATAGTATGTTTCAACATCCACTATGTCTATGGGTGGAATGTTGTAATTAGAAATACCTATGAACCAAGTGCCTTTTGTAATCCCTTTTAAAATCACCATGTAATGGATGAATAATAGTTTTAAACAACAGTATATGCAACCCCAAAAAGAAATAAAATATCCAAAATGAACAAATCCCCTATCTTCACTGTTGAGAATGTTTCTCATAATTGTAAGAAGTGTGATACCTTTGATAAATAATCCACAATCACCCAAATAGAGTCATTATTCTAAGGGATCCTCGGGATACCCACCCAACAAAAAATATGGTCATGTCATCCCATATCGATTCTCGAATAGGAATTTGCTATTGTAACCCTCCAGGTCGTTGGTGCTCGAAAATCACCTACTGATTGGTGTAGCATCATGTCATGAACCCTTATATATCCCTTTCTATTTTTGGCCACCAAAATAGTTTTAATAGGCCATGGTACATTTTGGTCACACCTAGGATGACCAACCACATTGATACATGTAATTAAAATATCAAATCCTCTTACATACTCGTAGAACAAAAATATAATTCATGACATAGATGATCTCATCCTCCTATACCATATATTCTTATGGACTTTCCCCATATTCAAGTCTTTACCTCAAGTAAAAAGATTTTAGATCCTCATACAGACTATATTTGATACGACTCAAGTGTGTAGGCTCTACTAAAACTATTAATACAGTCTGTTGTTCCAGACTCTCTTAAACTACAATATTAATCTCTTCCAGAAAATTCATCATATTCCAATTAGCACTAGAGTCCTCAACCACATATGTATGAGTTTTCATACATAAAGCATCATCAACAATATTTCCCTTTCTGAGAAAATACGCTTTCTCATAATCAAATAATTGAATATTTCTAGCCTACCACCCTTGCTGGATAATAAAATATCGCTACAAAAATATATACAATATGATATTATGATCCATATAAAGAGAAAGATTTTCACCCAATAGATAACCCACAAACACTTCAAATTATAAACCATTTCAGCTAAGTCAAGGTTATGTGTAAGGTAGTTTCGTTCATGTGTCCTCAAACAGTAGACACCCATATGCCACAAATCGATCTCCCTAAATCAACCAACTCCATTTCCAACTCTATAATAACGACAATACACCATATAATTCTCTCATGGATCAGGTAAGATCATGATTGGTGTTAATGTCAAATGCATCTAAAACATCTGGAATGAAATATCAAATGCTTCCGACCATTCAATATTTATCCTCATATTTGTTAGGCATGATAGAGGCAATGAAAAATGGGTAATTTCTTATATGAACTTAAGATAATATATTTTTAACCCAAGAAAGATATAGACATCGAAAAAATTTATGGGATTCTCCCAATATAAAACTACATAAACAATATATAGGTCAACTAAATCACTTTCCTCTAAGATGATGTGAACCATGATGTGTACCTAATCAATATATAGTTGACACATAGGTAACTGTCCATAATGATGATGATATCTCATAGTACTTGGGATGATGTCAAGGTGTTGTTCATGATCGTCATGAGTCTTGGAGTACACCAAGATTTCATCCATCAAAACAAACACAAACTAATCTAGGTACAGATGGATAATTCTATTAATCAGGGCCATAAACAGTACTGGTACATCCATAAACCCAAAAAACATTACAACTACCTCATGAAGGCCATAATTTCATTCTATAGTAGTCCTTTATATACCAGTAGATTTAACTCTTAACTGATGATACCCAAATCTCAAATCAGTCTTTGAGAAAACACGGCCTCATATAAAATGGACATAGAGATAATCGATACATGGAATGGGATACCAGTTCTTCACAGTCATATGGTTCAACTTATAATAATAGACACACAAGTGAAGAGTCCCATAATACTTCCTAAAAAAAACTGGATCACCCTAATGTGATGTACTCAGTTGGATAAATACCTTATCCTCCAAATCATCTAGCTAATTCTATAATTCATGAAGCTTTGTTGGTGCCATTCGATATAGTGTAACAGAAACTATCTATACCACATGCATTATCTCAATGGTTAATTCCATTTCTCTTTCATTTGGAATCGTTGAGAAGCCTTTAGGGAACACATCATGAAATCTATCCACTAAGGGAGGAAAGGAATCCTACTTTACGCATTCATTATCCAAAAACAAACTTGCAACATGGGCATTAATCTCCCCAATTATTGGTAAACTGGCCCAACAAAACCCTCCTTTATATCCAATTACCCATGATGAATGTATTCATCACCATCTAGAGAAGTAAAATATACTATGCTCTTGTAACAGTATATGTGGGATCAGTATGATACTAACCATTCTATACACATAAATTGATAGAATAAAAACACATCTAGAATTTAATGATCCCATAGAAAATTATACTCCAAAACCATTAGAGAATTCCATGTACAATAATAGATTTTTCTCTTACATACTACCAAATATGTGTCTATCCTCAACACCCCACTCATGAATATAACTTCCAATATCAACCCATTCACATGTTTTGTAGAAATAATGTAATAAAAGGTACCATTATAAAATAAAGAACCAAATAATATAAAATATACAATAATAGTACCTCTCACTATCGATGGTTTGTCCATTATATCCATGAGGGTTGGATTAATGGAATGTAACTATATTGACCCTATTTTATAAGGTACATTATGAGTCCAATATGTTGGACTACACTGCTAATATGGAAGATCTTTTCTAGAATCACCTCATCCACTGCCTCTACTACCATGTCCAATAGAATTCCATCTTCTATACAGATATGGTTTTGAAGATCCCCAACCAACACTATGGTTTTTTCTATCTCCTCTATCACCACTCCTATGTTGTGGGTTACTATAGAATATCTATAGATATACCATACTACCATAATATATGATCTCTAATAGTTCTTTGGGACAATTTCTACAATACTAGCCCAATATATCACACTGGTGGAAGTTCAAATGAGCAAGGGATTGTTTAACTTTCCCTTCCACCTAACAACTCTTCATGATATTCCTCATGTATACATACTCATATATAATCTTCCTTCCCTTAGAATATATACCTTATAATCATCTAGTAGAAACTATCTATCATTTACTAGAATCCTATATTAGGTTTCCCTCACATATGATATCCTAATCCACAACCACATCAAATTAATTCAACTATGAAAGGATAACTTGGGACTTAATATCACATTTATTACTATATTGTAAATTTATTTCTATAATTATCTCATCAAATGATATTGCAAGAGAAAAGCACATAAATTATTTACGGAATCCAATAGAGTCCATCAAAGACATAATTCCTTGAGTCAACCTCATGAACTTATCTTTACTCTCTTACCTCAGCGTTTCAGTATAAAAGTGTCCCCAAAACTTCTACAAAAGTCATTCCAAGTCATCCCTTATACATTACCTGTTTGAGCCTTAATATACCACTAGTGATTCACTAATGCTCACAATATATAAGAATCCAACTTGACCTACTTCTGAGAAAGAGTCTCTAAATGGTCTTGTATGGTCTCGATAGACTCAATATAAAACTCTACCACCTTAGGTCCACACTCTCAGGAGAAAATTGAAGGGTGTTACAAGTATAATTACCTCATCAGATCATGCATTATTTTAATAAGAATCCCTTGGTCTCTTTCTATAAATTAAATGAAGCAAGAAAATTTCTCACAGAACATCTCTCTGAAATCCTCACCTGACACTATTGGGGCCTCTCATTCCCCTACTAGAGGAACATCGCCTAGCATGCCCTACAATCTACCTCTCAATAAGAATAATAATGTAATAATATCTCTACAATGAAAAAAATCTTATAACTCATAACAAAACATCAACTAAGATGAAAGAGGGACTGAAAATAATCCATAATAAGTTTTCCCCTCAATCCCTGCCACATGGTCAAAACTGAGGTGCTATCACTACCCTTAACTATACTACTTCTATGTTTTTGGTTAAAAAGGTTTAAAATATTATCTTTATTTAGGTTTCACGTTATAAAACCATTTATTAAAATTATGCATCATTTATTAGTTTCAATTACAAATTAGGAACATTCTTCTAGTTAAATTTCCAAAGCAAGGGGAAAATGTTTAAAATCAATAAATTACAAGAAATCCATTTTCCCATGTGTGCCAAAAATGATTCATGACACAAAATAATCATGGATTCTTAGCATTATTCATGGATATATAAATCTCATGTAATTCAATACCATGATTAAAATCTTAAAAAAACCCAAAAACAATAATCGTATCACACAACAAGTGTATCACTTGAGGTGAAAAAACATCAACTATAAAAACACAAATTAATTAATGCAATCCCAACTATGGTATATGGATTTTACCCAATTACATGGGGTATCTACCCCTATACACAAGCTATTAACCATGGATTGACTCATCATATTACACTATACACCATTACTAAATTGAATGGAAAAAGGAGGAAAATAAGATGTCCTTGAAACCATATTTTAACATCCCGACCCAGGTACCAGACACCAGTGATCAGAGATGATTATTCACATGACTTCAAGAATGCCTCCACATTTTCTAGATGTTTATAACTAGTATAGAGGTAGTAATATCAGTCATGGGTATACTATACTACCTTTATTAAAGTATCGTAATAGTAGAAATAAATAAGAATAACAAAAGGATATAACCAATAACCACACCAAACCAGTATGAAGTGATTACCAAAATAGAAAATAAAATATTAAAAATTAAAAAAATAAATATTCCATTCCAATTTCATGTAATGTTCAAATATGAACATACCAAAATAAATAAAGACACTAACTACTCATCCAAGCAGGTTCGGAAACCAGGTTTGGGTCCCTCATCTTGAGTTCATCCAAATCATCCCTATAACATAGGACCCTTTCCTTTATCCTGTCATAAAACCATGAAATCTATTCGAGTATTGATTAGGAATCCTGATTAGGGTGTTAGTACAACTTAGTAGGCCACCCCCAATGCCGTCTAAAACCATATCTAGTCAAATAAAAGTTGTTGAAATTGTGAAAATAATAAAATACACATAATAAAGTAAATATATTGAATCTATTAAATTACTCTACATTTAACCACACAATACCCCTGGGATCCAAAGACACCTAAAATCATTATATATACATCAACTTCTGTCGGAGTCAGAACTATCCCCAAGGGATACCATATGTCTGAATTCCATTATTACCATTCATCATATCAATTCACACATGAATTCCATTTTTACCATTCATCATTTCGATTCATATATGAGTCACATTATTACAATTAATAATTTAAAATCACTTATGAATATTGTTATTACCATTCATCAATTTAATTCAAAAATAAATTTCATTGTCACCATTTATTATTTCAATTCACATATAAATGTCATTGTTACCATTAATAATTTTAATTCACATATGAATTTCATTTTTACCATTCATCATTTCAATTCAAAATTGAATTCCATTATTTCCTGTAATAATTTAATTTCACATATGAATTCCATTCATAACATTCATAATTTAAATTCATATATGAATGACATTGTTACCATTCATCATTTTTATTAACATATGAATTCCATTGTTACCATTAATCATTTAAATTCACTTATATCACAATATGACATATATCACAATATCACATTAATTGATTCACCAATTAATTAATCCAATTTAACAATTACATATTCAATTCATTCCAATAATTATCATGTTAATTAATTAATCATATCAACTACATTAATTAATTCAATATTTAATTGCTCAAATTCAATATATAAATATCCCCATAATTTATTAAAAAATTAATTATTCCAATTCATCAATCCCAATATCCCCATAATTTATTAAACAATTAATTTTTACATTTCAATATCTTAATATACCAATA
This sequence comes from Viscum album, assembly GCA_963277665.1. Classification (NCBI taxonomy): domain Eukaryota; kingdom Viridiplantae; phylum Streptophyta; class Magnoliopsida; order Santalales; family Viscaceae; genus Viscum; species Viscum album. The sequence continues at coordinate 1,768,438,059 of OY728141.1, read as the reverse complement.
ATTAATTCAATAATTAATTATTCCAGTTCAATATTTCAATATCTCTACAATTAATTCAACAATTAATTATTCCAATTCAATAATCCCAACATCACCAATTTCATAACCACATAATTAATTAATTCATAAAATTAATTAATTTAACCAATGAAATAAAATTTCTAAAAAAACTGTATGAATTATACAATTATATACAAGTATTTGAAATGAAGACGTTGGTATTTGAATAATACACCACATTACTAAAAATTTATGATAAACGCTCGCCAACGGAAATCCACAATTTGACTAAGTTACCCTAATCGTGATGAAGAATGAAATCATGAAAAAAATTCAAGAAAAAAGATAAAATGAATCATTATCTAACAAAACTAGATATATATATAGAACCAACAATGGATAACATCTCTATTTTATAAGGAAAAATGAATGGAAGAGAGAGAGATCTTAACGGGAAGAAAGAACATACTCTTAGAGGTGTATATATTTAATCTACCCTTATATTTGATAATAATGGAGGTTGATTGGGATTGTAAACTACTAATTAGTGTAAAATAACTCATGTTATAGGGTAATTATTATTTGGTGTTTATTTTTTGTTAATATGAGGGTTTGAGTATTTTTAAAAATAATTTCCAGATTAATTAAAATCATGTGTACGGGTTGCTAAGCAGAGGTGCACAATTTTCTAAACTGTGCACCTTAACCATGTGCCTCTTCTAGGGGGTGCATGATTTCATAAAAAGGGGTGAATTCATTGAAAAATTATGTTCTATCCATTCTAATAACCTCTATTTGGGTTCACACGATTTTCTAGGCTGGGGTGCATGGGTTGCGAAAACCATGCACCAATTGTGCACTGCGAAATATTCTTCCAAACATCTCAATTTTCTACCTGAACTCACCCAAGATACAAACCAATAAAAAAGTACCCAAAAAACATAAATATAGTATTTATAACCAAGAACTAAATATCCCTAAAAAAGTTCATGTTCAGATAATTTATTATAAATCAAATATATCATATATTCTTAGGGGATATTTTTTTTTATAATTTTTGTGTCACGTGTAATATAAACCACCTAACCCAATTTTATTCATATAAAATTCAAGGTTGTTACATATTATTTCCAGAAGCTAGGTTTAGTTTCTTCTAAGTGTTTGTATTAAATTTAAAATTCAATTATTTCATGTTATAATTACTAATTGAATGAGTCTTATCAGAAGTAATACTTTTTCCAAAGAATATGGTAGAACTCATTTCACCTTAGGATGTGTTTTTGGTAGGTATTCTTCAATATTTCTCTGTTTAACCTCATTCTCTAAAAATTTACCATAGAGGTTATTTTTCTCTTTTATAACAGAACTTATTTTCACTTCTCATTCCTTCTTCATTATTTCAATTTATAATTCACCAAATATACCCTTCTCTTGTAATGGTTTTTCAAGATCATTATCTTTGGTAGACTAAATTTCTAACTTATAATTCTTGATATAATTAGTATCAGTATGTGTATCTTCAATTTGTGTATATTATCCTTAAAAAATCCCTTAATCATAACTTTATCAAAAATTATCCTTTTTAATTTATCTTTAATCAAGGAATATTTTTTTTTCAACTTAATAATAGTTCATCCATAGATCCAATGAGTTATTGGGAGAGTGTTATACTTTTGTAGATTTTATCCAGTGAAGTCTCTATTTTATCATATTCATGTTCCATATATATTTTATAAAACATAATTCCTATAGAAAATCAAATATATAGATAATACATTATAAATGAACTTTTTTAAAATAATCAATGACTTATGATTAAATATGTTTAACATATTTAATAGTCTCAATTTCTACATACTCATCAAATATCAAACTATATTATTCAAGAGGAAAAAACCAATATATTTAATAGATAAACCATAATCACTTTTATTAAGATAAATTTGTGGCATGTACTCCTCCTACTGACTCTAAGAAGATAACATACATATTTTTTATCGTCTTATAATTCTTTGTTTTCCATTTTCTAGATGAAACCTCCATGGTGGTAATAAGATGGGTAAATTTTATATTCTTTAACTGGGGAATGTAAATGATATATGAAAATTTGCAATTCATGTAATGAATTTAAAAAGGGGTAGAAAAATGTTTGATTCAATTAGGGTAATCATTGTTCTCTCATACTAATTTTAGTTCTCAGAGAATCATATAGTCATAATTATAATAGGGGGAGAATCATTGTAGATCAGTTTTACTAAATTATTACTACTTAAAAATTTTACCACCTTTTTATATTTTTACTCTGGTATCAGTGAAGATGTATGGACCTATTTAATATTTCCAAAAACACATTCACAAAACATGTAATGAAACAATGTAAATAGATTGAAAAAACTATGTTTTTTATAAGGCTTAATCCCAATGTGGGGACCTACAACTTATTGTGTCCATTTTTATCCCAACACATTGATTTTTTCATAATTGTAATAAGTGACCCTATTGGGGTTGTTATTATCCATAACCCTTTATTATATTTTAGACCAACCCAAATGTTCACTATTGTACTCATGTGAAGTGGTTGTCTCCATGTAAGACTTTATTACATTTTTCTGGGTTACTAATATTACATCTCACTACTTCTTCAACCTCATAAAAAGCTGGGCTTGTATTATATTGTTAACCTACAAAAAATAATGTTTCATCTAAAATAACTCCTTAACATGAACTTGTTTCACCTAGGTGATATATTTTCATAAACTATATGATCTTCTTCATCAACACAGGTCTCTGACTACTATTTTATAATATACCCTAATAAACATGATCTTTATATATATACACTATATTGTTGAAACATAACATCCCGATATTCCTCTTCTGGTTTCATATCATTCAGAAACCTATTGATGATGCCTCATACTATATTGTTTATAATCCTCAAAATTTTTACGAGAGTGATCTATATAATTTAATGGCTAGCTGATCCCTCTACTCAAAAGTTTTTTCTCAATTTATTTCATCAATTAATAATTTGAATCATATATCCTAAATTATTAGAATTCATGGAGTAGTGATACCTCTATTAAATTTCATTATTACTAAATATGATTGTCCTCCTTCTAATAGATTATACTTAACCTATAATATTTTTTTATATGTCATTGATCAATTTACTTAAATACTTCCAATAATATATATTTGAATCATGTATTTTTGACTCATGATATTTTAATCATTGAAATTTTATCCTAGAATTGGCATCTTGTCTTTTACATCAAATAAAGTTGATATGAAATATGGTCTGACAAATTATGGTTTTCTATCTTCTATTGTAAAAACACTACCTATTTTTCTAATTTTATCCTTTTCATCTACATTACTCAATAATCCAAAACCTTTAAAATTTTGAAATATCTATGATGTAACTATTGAAACTCAATAATTGTCATTCCACTTCTCCACCTCTTCATTAAAATTCTAACAGATGATATCTCATCTTCGAATTCAACTCCCATTCGTTATATCTTTTAGTCTTTAAATTCAACTCCAAAAATCATTATAAACATTTATTTACTTTATCTCCCAATTGTATAAACTTCATAACATCTTGAATTCCTTAATATTTTCTTCTATTAATCCTTCAGACCAGTCAATAATACTTTCATTACTCTAATCCTTTTGATTTATATCCATCAAAGTTATCAACCACATTGAATGGTTCATCTTTTAGTTTTCATATGCTAGACAAATAAAGGTTCATTTGACCAATTCTCTTTAATTTTTTAGTTCTCAAAATTTTCAAACTAATATCAATGCTTAACTTATTTTACATTATAAAATAACGATTATTGAAGTCTATTTTTTCATGAAATTTGTTTAACTCTCAATCATCCTTGACATTGATAATATATATTTTTACCTAATTATACAAGACATCCTTATATGTTTTGGTTTCCCATTCATAAATTCTATTTCATTTTTCTTTTTAAAATTTATGTCATATTAAATCATAATATAATTTGGAATCATTTTGACTCTTATTAAATATAATAAAAATTTATTATTATCTAAAATTATATTTAGAGATATCTATTGGATTTTTACATCCCTTGGATTTCCCTATTGAATATATATTATAATGAATGTGTTACCCATTTTTTAAGAGTGTGTTACTCTTACCAACCATTTTGAGTATCTAGACATATCTAATATTCCAATATATAACACTTTCACATGCAAAATTTCTTATGTTTACATGTATGATCATTACTTTTATCACTTACATCATACACTTATCTACTTATTCAAACTACTGGTCATATCTTTTAGAGTTATTCTTTTAGATACACACAAACAATGGTAGTTCATCCTATAACTCCTATGATTGTGTATATTAGATGCATTTCATATTATCACTTCTTCTCAATTACACCTACATCATCAGTAAATTATGAGTAGTATAACTTTTGATTTTTTTATCCTTTATTGATGGATTCTCACAAACATCATCCAGTTATGGTAGAATATCCCCTCAATAACCTCCTATAATTTTCATGGATTCACACTTATAATTATCTCAACAAGCATTAGATACATATGCTATACTTAATTAGACATTATCCCTTCTATTATCTTAGTAAGTCATCGAGATACATTCAGTAATCTACATATATTTTGATGTGTTGACTTCTAAAAGTAGGTCTAGAAACATCCTATCTTCGACAACTCCTATAGTACCACCGTCTACGGCTTCATTATATTTTTTCATGGCATTAGATTTACTAACTATTGATAGACATCATTACCTATTGGGTTCTTCAAATATTAACAAGTCGTTGACAACAAATAAAACACTCACTAGCTATTGGGTTTTTCAAAAATATACATATAAATACATACACATACCTATACATACATGCCCACACAAACATAAAAAATACCCATGCATACACATACATACACATAACATACATACACATTCACATACACATAAACATACACACATACACATACATACAAATAAACATACATATACATATATACACTTTCACATAAATACACATACACATACACATAGATAAATACACATACATACATACATACATAAACATACAAATAAACATACATAAAAAACATACACATACATACACATATGTTTCAGAGTTGACATCCTAGAACCAACTATATGTACTATAGATTACAAGAATATTTAATGAAGAAAATATGGCTAAAAATATCTTATTATATATCATTCATTGTGCTATGAGAGATTGATGTAATATTTTCAGAGAGTATCTATCATATTTAAATGTTCATAGTATTTCCTCACTGTGATTATAAATTAGAAATACTAAAATGCTATTATTAAATATTTTTTTATAGTTGGATAACATTCTGTGATGGAACACATTTTATGATGTATTTCAGGTTCTACTACTCGTAAGAAGATGAAACTTCATCTTTTGGTGTTCACATATAGGTATCACTATGATGAGAGGTTATGATAAGAATCCTTCAAGTATGAATTCCATGTTTTTGTGTTTCATATTATATTCCTATATGAAATCATGCGTAATGATACTTAGACTTCAATATTTTTATTAATAAATGTCCTAAGTCACACAATTTGATGCCTTGTTGTAAGTTCTGATTATATATGATCGTGGTGATGTTGGGTACTGTACCATCCCTAGAATTTGTGAATTAATATTGTCAAATTAAATGAATATTATAAAAAATTTTATTTCTAGAAAAACTAATAATTGTATTTTATTATTTAATAAAAAATTAAAACATTCCATTTACACAAAATTGACTATGCTTTCACTACAAGCAACCCAAACTTGGCATATGTTACATGCACCTCCATGTTTCTATGAAGAATCATTTTATTCTCATAATTTTTTAAATAAGATAATTGAAACCTACCCTTTAAACAATGTAACAAGAATAGTAAAAAATACTTTCCAAATATTTTTTAATTTGTTTTATATAAATAAAATATATTGATAATGAAAAACATTATTTTTGGCAAAGTCCATGTGTGTCTAAATATACTATTTTAATGTCTTTATGTGAAAAATAATAAAATTAATTTTAGAAAAATTTTTTATTTTTATTTTATAATATAAACATCTTTTTTTAATTTAGAATATCAAAATTATCTTAGAATGAATATTTGGGATTTTTCTGAGAAACATCATTTATGTGTGAATAATTAAAAATATCAAATTTTAATTCAAAACTATATTTTTATCTAATTTATTTATAAGGTTATATTATATTTTTAATAATTTTAAATGTTTAATAAGAAAATCATGTTATCCATTAATACAATTTAGGTCCTTGAGAACAAATCCTTTTAAACATGGGTATAAAAACATTCCAATATTTTGAAGGATTTTACATTAAAACCATGAATTTTTTACCCAACTACAGGATTCATATTAAATTAATTTATGTCACTTATATGATTATAATTTCAAAAAATCAATTCTATATTTTTACTCAGAATATTTTATAATATCTAATAATTTCAACTTCATTTTTGACTTAAATGAATTGTGAAAGTGATTATAATTAATTTCGATGAAGAGAAACATTAGGATAACCTTAAAGCTAAGACATAAAACATTATGGAAAATTTATAGAAACCAATTTTATTGAAATTAATAGGAAATTAAATTTCCATTATACAGTTTTGTTGGTTTGGTATTACTTTTTTAAGGTAAAAACATGTGTACACCTAACTTGTTTTCCAAAATACCAAGTTTTTCCTTTCCCTTCCATATAAAAGGACACCAAATCTCCCTCTTCATCACACCTCTAAAACCACTTAGGATCTACCAAGATATTCCTTGGACACATCCCAAAATCACTAACATACTCTTAGAAGCCTCCCCTTGGGCAGAAATCAATCTATGGAATCTTTTTGGTACAAACCAAAATGGGTTACCCAATTAAAAGGTAACGTCTTTTCTCAAGCTCAATTCTCTTATTTTCCTTCTCCGCCACCTCCATTGTACTAATTAAATGATTTTATGAAAAACAATTCCCTTAAATATAATTGCATTTTTTATTATATGGTTTCTTCCTATAGCTACACACACATCCATTTATGGGTATTGATCGTACAATTTATGTGTACGATGAACTGCTACCTCACTAAACAATGATTGTTCATTTTTCCTTTACCACCTCTCAAGGTGAAATTATTATGTGAACTATATTTATAAGTTTCATATAATATATTTACTATGTATTTAATCTTCTTTTTACCTTTTATAACACATATATTTATACTTTCTATATGTTGTATATATGATAATTTCATTCGAGGATGTGTGGACAACCACCCCTAAAAGCAATATGATTCATTCACACAATATGTGGAATTTATTAATGAAGTGTTTAATGATATTATATGATATATATAATATTATTATTATAATTTAATGATATTATATACATATATACAGATATTTAATTTTCTTTCATTCTTTCAATATGATAATAAAAATGGAAACATTCATGCATACATACAAATTTCCATCTCCATGAATAATGTATTCCATTTAGTAATTATATATTACATAGAATATTATTATACTTATATAATGAATATTAATGATATTTATCTCATGGTTTATAAACTATAAATCATTATATAAGTATAAGGACCAAATATATTACAAAATAAGACATGTGGAAAGAAAAAGTGAATATTACCGAAAGTGAAACCTTATCATAAAATTGATAACAAACGCGTAATATAAGGTGAAAATAAAAACATATATTTAATTAGATATAATAGTTTGGTTAAATATAATATTTATAATAAATTTATATCAATTTTATAGGTGGTTTGAATGAGTACGATTAGAGACAATACATAAGGTAAGGTAATTTCATCTCACTTTTTATTTCTATTCAATACAAAATTTATTCACCACCCATTATTATTGAGTTTCATGTCTACTACCCATGGATGTATTATTTAATTATTACAATTAAATTTATATATCATTAAATATACATTTTATGATATTAATTTCATGGTATTGATGTTTCAAAAGTTTCTATGTCATTAAAATACATTTTCCTCTATTTTCCTTATTTGAGAAACATGCCATGTCACACCCTGATATTTTTCCATTAGGTGTATATACTAACATTGAAGTTTTATATCATGTATCTAATTATTTTCATGATATTTTATTATTTATGTAATTTTATTTTATTACATTGCGAGTATGGTTCAAATATAATAAGTGGTAAGAGTTTATTTATACAATATCATCACTTTTCAAGATTATTTATGTTTATGATTCCTTTGATGAATTATTTTCATAAATATATTAAAAACTCTAATGGAATTTACTATCATATGGTTAATCATTATATATTCATGTATTGTTAAATTTTTCCATTCATAGGTACATAATATAGTTAATAAATAGTTTTTAAGAAAGTCTTTCTTTACCCTATCATTAGTCTGAAATTTATGTTTTTTTAAAATCACGTTTTCTAAAAATATTTTCAAGTATTATTCATAAATATTCAATTTAATTTAAATAAAAAAGATTTTTAATATTTTAAATTTCATTAAAATGATTCAACATATTTTAAAATAATGTTTTCTCAAAATATTTTAAGGATTCTTTAACAGGTTTTCAAGTAAAATGATTTTCAATATGTTTTTTAAATTCTGTTACTAGTTTTCAAGGCAAATGGTTTTCAAAATGTTCATACAATTTATTTATATGTATTAAATGTGTATTTAACAAAATTATTTCCAAAATATTTTCAATATTATTCTATATGATTTCAAGGAAAAATGTTTTCAAAATGATTTTTGGATGATTTTGTAAGTTATCAAGGGAAAATGTATTCAAAATTATTTTAAGCCTCCACTATAATTTTTAAAGTAATTTTCAAAAAAAATAGTTTTCTTAAGGTTTTATGTTTAACAATAGTTTTCAAAGATTAATGGTTATTTTTACCATGAAATGTTTCAAAAAAAATATCATTCCATTTTATTTTCCATCTAAGATGTTATCTGTTGATGTTACTCTTTCACTTCTAGGAATTGATTCAAATATTTGATTCATATCCTCACTTGAATGGTTTATTTTTTGATGGAATTATTCTTATGAGATCCATTTCTATTCCATGGGTTATATTATTTTAAAAACTATTATTTTACATGGTTATTATTTGACGAAATGATTATAAAACATATCTCTTTTACATAGTTCATGATGTGATGAAAAGTTAATGATACCAATTTCACTTCATTGGTTCTGATAGGATGTTTATAAAAATCTTATTTTTTGGGATATAATATGATGAATTTTTTTTATCTTGTAGAATATTTATGAATGGTTTATTATGAGATGGGTGGGACCAAAATATCCCTCTAATGAATTAGGTAGTGATAATTTTTATATGATCTCAAACGGTACACTGGTTGTAGCCCTAGAGTCAAAAAAATAAGTATCATGGGTTATCAATGAAGCCGAAAAATTATAAGGTGCATCGATTGTAGCTCATGTATAAAAGTAAGAGGTTAGAAGTGTTGTAGAATAAGCCCAAAAACCTAAAGGTACATGGGATATATCCCAAGACTGAAAACAAGATCTTGCATGGGTTATAGCCCATGACTAAAAGTAAGAGGGTACATGGGTTGTTAACCCAAGCCTGATGTAGGTACATTGGTCATAGCCCAAGCCTGTCATGTTATAATGGTCTTCATAGGTATCCTTGAAATAATATTTTCTATTCTTATTTACCTACCACAAAATCTATGTATTATTCATATGATATGATTTCCTAGATTGAGATGTTTATTTCATTAGGATTCAGGTCTTATGAACTACCACGATTTATCCCATAACTCATGTTTATGATCTTTGATATGAAGGGTATGATATTACAATGTTATTATCAAATTATCATACCCATATCTTCAAATTTATGCTTATATTTATCACTTCATTACCCTTACTGATCATCTAGTCTCACACTTTTTTTTGTCTACTTCCCCAGGTTGTGAAGATATATTTCATGTATGATATGTCTAAGATGGGTTATAATTTTATAGAACCTAGTGGGAGAAAATTATGATTTCTTATGTACCGGTGTTTACGTTTCCTTATTTTCAAATGCACTAAACAAATACTTTTTTGGGCATCAATTTGTAAATTTTATTAGGTATTCCACAAACATTATGAAATGATATTGTATGTCATGAAAGGTTCATTATAGGTATGATGGATTAATCAGATTTGATGTGCATTTAATGAATAATTCATTGAATTATTAACCCCTTATTTATTTATTGAAGTTAATATATTATCATTTTTATTGAAAAATAATTGTCACATTAACTTCCAAAATCATGGTTTCAAAATGAGTTCATTTCAAATAGTTAAAGAAAAAAGTATCAGGCATAATGAATTATGACACGGGGGGTGAAACCTTATTGATTTGATATCATGAAAATTGATAATATTACATATTTAGAATTATCATATGGTTGTTTTCATTATAAAATATATTCTTCCTCTATGGGTATCTTCACTCATTGCTAAAAAGTAATCTTCGACTTTAGGAAAGATTTTTTAATTTCACTTAAGAAGATTACTTGAGGGTCACACATAATATAAATTCACCAATCACAGTCATATATTATTTATTTAACTATTAGAAAAAATATTATTCTATATATTGAAAAGTAAAAGTTATTCAATATTTATTATTCATTTATAAATATTAAATAAATATTTATTTTCAATGTAATTGTTTAATTACATGATTATATAATATTTATTTTCCTATTATTATTTTCAATGTAATACATAATTATTTATTTAATTAAGAGATTATTTAAAAAAAATTTCACCATACAATGAATGAAATATTTATTTTATATTTTGAATGATTAAAATATATTTTAATATATATTTGAGAATTTAATGAATGATGAGAATTATGAACACACTGAGTTTGAGATCCGAAAATAACATATTTATTTACCAGACTATAATATAATAGTTTTTAATATATATGTTTTCAAATTCCATATGTAAAATAATAATATTATTATTTACAGTTGTCCCGTTTGATTTGATAAAGACATAAGAGGGATAGAATTGTGTTCTTAAAAATATTAATCACTTATTAAAGAACCATCTATTGCTAAGAATAACTATATGTTATTTCATTACCATATAGTGTAGTATAAAATAAAATCATTAGGTAAAGAAACACACTCAGATATTTATAGTGGTTCAGGGAATAAAAGATCCATAATCCACTCCACCAACCCTCATCTCTAAGAGTTTGTTGATTTTCACTAGACTAGTACTTTTTTCAGGGACTTCCAGTCCCTTTACTAGGGACTATATAATTGTTTGCAATTATTTGAGACATGTTAAAAAAGAATATGATATTTCAATGTCGACATATCAAGGATTTAAAAATGACATCCTTTAGGTAATTTTATCAGGAACCCTTACAAAAAAAATAAGAAGATAGAGAGTATAAAGTTGTAGCTCATAGTTATAAGATACAAATAAAAAAGGAAGTAAAACTCCAGGATAGATGATTAGAAAATAATGTAGATCATGGAAAATATAATAAAATAGTATTAAAGAGTGATCAATGTTTCACTACTAAAGATCACAAAGATTTGTATTCTTATATTTTAAAACATAACAGTGCTAATAGAGATTTCATACTACATTCTTAAAAATATATGAAGAATATAATTTTCTTTTATATACAACTCTTTTATTTGTACTAATATTTCTAAATGTATTAAAAAAATGTTCACTTAAAAAAAATACATGATCTATAAAATATGGGATCATAGACCCATCCTTTTCTCTTAAAATACATTAGAAACGAAAAATAGAAATAAAAGATCCTTGAACTTGTATCCTATCCAGGTACATGAGTCTTATTATAGTTGATTTTACCATATTTATTTTTTCTGGCATTTAAGCATAGTATGAAAACATTAAAAACCCACTAAAGTTATCTAATGGTAATAAATATTGATTTCAGTAAAACATAGTGATTTATAGATCATCACAAAGAGGAATATATAATTTGAATCCATGTATCCTGTTTTTCTTAATGTAGCCAAATTGAATCTTGTAAGATTTTTACTCACATAGTAAAAACTAATGTGTCAATTTGGAATGATGTAGTCAATTTTTTCATGTATCCAATTCACAATTATAATTACTCCAAGAAACCCTTTTTTATAGCTGAATCATCTAGAGACTATATTTTCTCACATAGATGATCTCATTTATGTAAGAGATTTTCAAGTAGTTGACTGCATGATGTAGGCGATTGATCTATGAGAATCCCTCATATTCCAAATATCAAATAACCAAATATGTCCAAAATATATTTTTCTATACATAGGAAAAATTTAGAATGGTTATCCAGATATATAAGCATATGATGTAGAACAACTAAAATATGATAAAACATGATGGACACACATAAAAACAAAATCATAAGTGATTTATGAAGTGTATTTGATATCATATATACCTAAATTACATGATATTTGTTTGAAAAAAATTATTATTCAATCATTTAAATTTCATGGGGATTATTCTGTATTAATTCATATTGAAGGGACTTTGGGCAATAAATTAGATTTATAATATAAACCTATGTCATTTTATATAAATCTACATAAAACATAGAAAGGTAAAACTCTATACAAAATAATTTAATATCAAGTTCCTAATACATTTTTTTCATCTCAATATCATGAAGAAAAAGAGAGAAACCTTCATGCCTAATGCAAAATGATGTAATCATGGAAAACAATGCAAGATAATCAATCATTCATTTTAAAAAACATTATTTTATCCGCACTACTCAATGATATAAGGTGAACATGTGGATCATCACTAGAGGGGATCTTATTTTTTTTCGTAACTATGAAATAAAAATACACCATTCAAGTGAGAACATTCAACACCATCAATTAATAAAGTTATCAAGTTCTCGTAAATAATTATTCTTCTGTTTATAAATGAAATATAAATTAATTAGAAAATATTATCTCTCTTATTTTTGGTGAAATCATATGTTAATATTCCTTAAAAAAATTATGGTAATGGAATTCCCCTTCTGTACATTGTGTTTGATAAATTTAATCTCAAAAAGGAAAACAAGTCTATAGGCCTAATAAGAACTTCAATTGCATCGGGGACCATCAATTAGTATCAAAGGAGTCGCATTTAATTTATAATTATTTAATTAATTTTTATCATTATAAAAAATTAATGTTACATTTAATTTCATTAAATCATTATTTGAATCCAATTATCGAGGTCACTTCTTTCTCCCATAATTTATCTTACATATATCTATATATGATTAAATATTAACAAATAAAATATGATGAACTCATCTGTAGGTGATAAAAAAGTTTTCTAGACAATTCCATATTACATTGTGTGTTTCTGGAGTATACTCATGTATCAAAATTCATTACTCTCAGACATTGTGTGAATTAATTCCCTACATCATGTATTTAATGGAATACAACACACCGATAACTCTTCTTGTAGACAAAGATAGTTTGGAACTTGATATATGGGATAAACTTTCATAAAAATGGGGTACACACCATGTAATCATTGTAATTTCATGTTAAAAAATGCATAGTAAAATACACATAGAGTATTAATTGAAAAATGTTTATGTAATGTATGTAATGATATAAATTGGTTACATAGAATATACCAATTTTACACATAGTGTACTCCACACATGTCTATGTAAAAATACGTGATCAATCCATAGGCATGTATCATAGACATATGATGAGAAGAATACATTACATTTAGTTGGATGTACATGTTTTCCACAAAAACAAATAATATAGAAGATTAAACTCAATTCCTTACACAATAAACCTCATCATTATGTGTTCCATATTTCATTTTCTAATACATACACACTATGTGATGAGTTTTGTATGATATTAAATGATTAATTAATTTAGACCTGGTAATTTTGAGCTACATACCATGTAAAATTGTAATAAGTTTACTACTCAATTTTCATTAAAAAAATTACACAATAAGATAATTTTTATGGTTTCTTTGTTAAATTTATTAAATCATACACACCATGTAATTATGTGATAAAACATTTATTCAATATTTCACATATGTTGACTTTATATGATCTCAATAGACGTGAAGTAGTTCAAATATGTACTCATCGAGGTACATCCAACTATAAGTTTTATACGTATTTTATTAAATTGTAAATGAATTTAATTTATATAAAATCACATTGGATGAGCATCTCTAAGAAATATTGTATAGAGATTACCATGAAGCGAATAAATTTATTAATTAGATAAATAATAAGACTAATTCATGTTGGTTTTATCATAATAAAAGTGGGTATAATAATGAATGTTAACCAATTATTTTATGTGTCTATTAATTAATCTATTGGAATATCATGAGCATATACTGACCGATGTATGTTTATGGTTTTTTTAATTGAATCATTTCGTGGTTTTTTGTAGTTATTTTATTAAACTGAATTGATGGTATGTAAGTCATCCCACCTCTAAAATAGTGAATAGTTTGTTTCTAAAAGGGAAGGCATGTTCCATAATTTACCTCAATGTTCATATATAAGTCCATGTTTTGTTAATGGATTTATGAAATTAATAATTATTTAGAGCCGTAAATTGATCTTTCGAAAGCTTTCTACCACACTCTAACCATCGGTCATGCATTGTGGGGGTTCTTTCGAGAACACATTTTCACTATATCATATACCATTATACTATGGTGTTTCCACTTCTAATTAACCCCCACACTATATCAGGATTATATTTCAATGTATGTCTATTTTCAAATATATTTAATATCTTTAATGGCTTGCACTACATGCAACAGAGTTTTTAAATGAACCACAATATACATTTCAAATATTATTACTTGTCTCCTATAAAATATCCAATAAAATTGGTGGGTATGAATAGTAATAAATAAATCAATAAAAAATATATTTTTAAATATGAAATAATTATTTATCATTTAATTATAAATAAGATAAATATAATTGAATGTAAAATAATGTTTTTATAGAAAAATATTTTTCATAGCGTCATGCTTTTTTATGTTAATAAATTAAATTAATTGATTTTGGTGATTTATTTTAATGATATATATATAATATTTAATAAAATATTTTAACATTCATCTCAAATTTTATACTGGCATAAAAGAATAAAATTTTTATAAAAGATATTTTCATCACGTTTTGTGAAC
Organism: Viscum album; assembly: GCA_963277665.1. Lineage (NCBI taxonomy): Eukaryota > Viridiplantae > Streptophyta > Magnoliopsida > Santalales > Viscaceae > Viscum > Viscum album. The sequence goes on along the minus strand of OY728141.1, from coordinate 1,768,422,727 downwards.
TTTTTTTAAATTAATTTCTAAAAGTTAATGAAATTAAACCATAAAAAATGGATTCTATATTTGGAGTAATTATGTTATTATTTTTTAAATACTACCCTTTTATTTTTTGAGACTATTAATAGTAGTTGTGGTAATATTAATCACTTTAGTATAGGGTAAATCAGGTTATCTAGGTTAAAACTAAGTGACATGACTACAATATTTCATCTTATTTTTTATAGGATAAAGGGTATTCAGAAAATATCATATTAGTCTCTAAATTGATATGTTTACTGGAAAAATTTCCACATTAAATAAAAATTTAATATTTATATAAAATAATTTTAAAATTTTTTTACATTCATAGATTTAAATATCAATTGCGTCAACATAGGGGAAAAGAATGTTATGAACGAATATAAATTTCAATTTTATGGATAATAAAATTTTATTCACGATTATAATCTATTTATAATTTTATTGATTATATATTACCTTAAATTCATGTGTAACACTAATACAATATTAATTCTATTAATAGAAAAAAAAACTAATGACAATAAAATTATTAATAGTGATATATTTTGAGTGATTTATAGTGATACAATATTTTTTAGATTAATATGACATATTAGTGGTGTGTAAATTACTTTTATTCTAAATAAAACACTATAATGATTTATTTTAAGTCAAATTATATTTATAGTATCTAAATTGGAATTAATGATAAATTATCAATATATAATTAATGAAATTATTTAAAATGGAATAAAAATTTTAAATAGGAAAAGGGGTTAATGTTTGTTATAAAATTTCCCTAATTTAACATTTTTAGTCAATAATATATATATATGTAAAATAATAACCCTTTACGAGTGAAAAATAATTTACTATATCTATTGTTAAAATAGGTTCAACTACGGTATTAGATTAAAATATTTTGATTAAAACCCCATGAAACCTATATAAATTTTATTAGTTTATTATATTTAAAGTATATCCTATCCTGGATTCTAATAACTATAAATTTTGATTATTTTTTTATTGATAGTGATGTTATTGTACTTTTATATTTTAAAAAATTATAATGGTTCCCCTCGCCTCAATTATATAAGGGAACCTCCTCACTCACTTCATTACACCACATTGATCCATTTATCTTGAACCAATCCTACAAAAATCCCTTATAAAATTCATTGTTTACATTCTTTAGGTCATATAATCCCGAAATACAAACCCTATGACACTTAATAATATATTTATATGAGTTCTTTGTAAAGGAGAAGTAATTTCCCTAACTGATCACTTTCTCTATTTACTTCTAATTTACCTTATTTGAATCTATATTATTTATTATAAAATAATAACTATAAAATAATAATTATACATGAATGTTATTATTACAATGAAATCACAATTATCAACCAAAATTCCTATCAAATGGGAAGTGAAGGTATCACTTTGGATTATGTGTGACTTACCATATACGAGAAGCGATACAATTAATTTTACACCACCATATTTCAAGGATTATTAATTTCATATGATTATTTTTTATATATGATATTTATGAAATAACTATACCACATTAATTATAATATTAAATATACCTCATTTGAATCTATGTTATTTTATTTTCAGTTCCATTTAATTCGATGGTAATGTGGATGGAGTTTCTAAATGTATATAATATATTTAATGTAATAATAATTCTATATGTGAAAATTTTTATTTATTTTTCTATATTTACATCCATAAAAAAATTAAAACAATGTTTATGTGTACATTCAACTGACCATCTCTGTACATGATGTTATTTAATTTTTCAATCTATAACATTTAAAATATGAAATTAAATATGTATATAATGAATATAAATGATAATTATATCATTATTAAATTTCTATATATGATATAATTACATTAAAATATCAAGGACCAAAATTAACAAACAAAAACATTCATGAAAAATGAAACAGTTATCACCGAAAATAGTTATTTTAATAAAGAATTATTAATAAATGGGTGAAAAAATGATAAAATAAATTCATATATGGTATGATATATATGAATTTAATTATATAATATATGTATTAAAAATATATATTTATTATACATGATGTTCAAATTCATATGGAGGAAGTCGAACTAGAGTTAAGGGTTTCTTGTCTCACATTTACTTCCGTGAGACATATGTCATATTCGCCCCTTATTTCATTTGTGTGGTTTATATATTACCCCTTATATATGTGATATCATTAATATATTTATATATATGTTATTTAATGATTCGTTTTTTGTTATTTCTTTCATGGGGGATTATGATTCAAATGTTTCTAAAGTAGTAAGGGTTTATTTCATAATCTCCTAAGTATTCCAGATTGTCTCAACTAGGGGAGTCATTCCTTCAATATCAATATTATAAAAAAATTAAATAATATTTTAAATATACATTAATTATTTATTAATCACATTTCTTTACATGTTTTACATTTTGAAAAAAGTATTCTTTAAATCAATCTTATTTTCTTTTTCCGAATGAGGTAATTTTTGACTTTTACCAAAAGTGAAAAAGAAATGTTTTTAAAACTTATTATGAAATGAATGATATTTCCCACCATCATCTCTGATAAATTATTTTAATATTAAATTAAAATTTTATAGGTTTATTTTTAAATAAAATTTATTCTTTAATATTTGTGATGTTTTTAGATTTTAATGTAATTATTTTCCATGTGGAAAGAGTATTTTCCTCAAGAACTATTCTAGTAATATATTTAATGTATTTTGATCTATTTCAAAATCATTTTTTAATATTATGTTGTGGATTTAAAATAATTATACCATACAAATTACTTCTATGGATGGATTATTATCCTCTTGACTAGGGAAAGTATTGAAATTATATGTGTTAGTTTTTACTATATAGATAGTCATTGATTTCTAAGGGATGCTGATTAAGTTGGAATGTTTTTTTATATGAGGAATGCATTGGAATTAGTAATTGACCTAAAAAACTATTATATCCACTACTTTCATTCTTATGTCTCATGATAAAAAACTATATTGGGTTTTCTATGAAGCCTTACCCATTTTTTATCAGATTTCTTGGTCAAGGCCCTAGTCGTATGTTTTAGAACTCTGACATTATGAATTCCCTTATTAAAAAGTAGTGATTTATTTTTGTGCAATAATTAGATATGTTATGATATCCATGGTTGATTTTCTAGTTCATATGATTATTTATATGGCATAAAAATTACTATAATTTATTCTTTTCATATTATTCCTGTATCATTAGCTTCCATTGTACCCAAACCCTTATACATCATCAGAGCTCACCCTTTTTTTCTTTTCCCTAATATTTGAACAAGGGTATTATGATATACAATGAGGTTAAAAGAATTATTTTATTATATGTTTTTTATATTTCAAATTTAAAATAGAAATCATGGTTGTATCTAGTTTTTCAAGACTAATAAACTATTCAGTCCATTGGGATATGATCTCTTGTATATAGTGTCGATGAAATAAAGGAACTACATGATCTGGGATGATGAGGTCTTGTTATTTATATTGGGACTAATTAAACATTTATTATTGACCTTGGGAACAATATTTAAGAAAAAATATATTAGGTAACATAACACTATGAGTAACATTTAAAATATTCCCAATGAAACCAAGCATATGAATTTGATATTAGTTATACATAAATTTTCAATTTATGTTACATGTTTTGGTAGTATTAAAATTAGACATTATGATTCATAATGTTATGAGTTAATATAGTGTATTAAATTACATATAATTTACACATAGTGAATGTAATGGAAACCATGTCAATTCATTAAATACATTAAGGTATTTCCCTCACATACACGATAATGAAGAAAGATATGGAGATGTAGTTGGAAAATGAAATTAAGATTGATTTAAGGAATAATTTTTTCAAAACATAAAACATGTAGAGAAATGTGTTTAATAAATAATTAATGTATATTTATAGTATTGTTTAATTTTTTTAAAATATTGATATTGAAGGAATGACTCCTCTAGCAGAGACAATCTAGAATACTCATGAGATTATGAAATAAACCCTTACTACTTTGGAAACATGTGAATCATAACCCCCCATGAAAGAAATAACATAAAAAAGATATCATTAAATAACATATATATAAATATATTAATGATATAACATATATAAGGGGTAATATATAAACCACACAAATGAAATAAGTGGTGAATACGACATATGTCTCAAGGAAGTAAATTTGAGACAAGAATCCCTTAACTCTAGTTCGACTTCCTCCACATGAATTTGAACATCATGTATAATAAATATATATTTTTAAAACATATATTATATAAATAAATTCATATATATGATACCATATATGATTTTATTTTATCATTTTTTCACCCATTTATTAATAATTCATTATTAAAATAACTGTATTCGGGGGCAACTGCTTCATTTTTCATGAATGTTTTGGTTTGTTAATTTTGGTTCTTGTTATATTAATGTTATTATATCATGTATAGAGTTTTAATAATGATATAATTATCATTTATATTCATTATGTACATATTTAATTCCATATTTTAAAAGTTATAGATAGAAAAAATAAATAACATCATTTATGGAGATGGTCAGTTGAATGTACACATGAACATTGTTTTAATTTTTTGATGGATAGAAATATAAAAACATAAATAAAAATCATCACATATAGAATTATTATTACAATACATAAATTATATACATTTAAAAACTCCATCCACATTACCATCGAATTTAAATAGAAATGAAAAGAAAATAACATAGATTCAAATGAGGTAACATAACACTATGAGAAACTTTTAAAATATTCCCATGGAAACCAAGAATATGAATTTGATATTAGTTATACATAAATTTTAAATTTATGTTACATGTTTTGGAAGTATTAAAATTAAACATTATTATTCATAATGTTATGAGTTAATCTAGTGTATTAAATTACTTATAATTTACACATATTGAATGTAATGAAAACCATGTTAATTTATTAAATAAATTAATGTATTTCCCTCCTATACATGATAATGAAGAAATATATGGAGATGTAGTTGGAGCTGAAGAAATTATAACTATATTGGTATATCCAACTCAGTTTTTGACTACTAACCTGGCTTGTATAAGTCATCATACAGTTCCATAGTGTGGTGTAAAAATGTTAGACTAATTTATGCGTCAACATCCTCTATCATTCAGTAGAACTATAAATCCATTTTTCAATGAGATATGGATAAGATCCATTGAGAAGATATTTCTATCTTCGGGGTCTCATGAAATGGATAAGTATTTCATTGAAGTTTATTGTCACTTAGTGGATGCATGTAAATGGGGTTCATTGATTTAAAATACTGAGGATGAAGAGGAAATATCGAGCATGTTTTGGACTGATTTTAAGGTAATTTTCATGGAAAACTTTTTCACTCGTGAATAATGAGTTCATAAGGAATTTAAATTATTGAGTTTGAGAAAAAAGGAAGATTAAAATGTTATTATGTGTGAAGATAACTAATAATGGTAATAAAGGTTTGTTTTATACTACATATGTAATCCAAATAGTATGGTTGAGTTTTTATTTGATTGGATGAATCCATTCCTTCAAAAGCACCCAATCTCTTAATACTTCACTTCATATGGTGAAATTTTCTCATATACTATCAAAATATAGAAATATTTCTCTATGAATTTTAACTTCAATGATATTTAAGACAAGAAGAGAATGATAGAGTAATAAATGGAATAGGGGACGAATATAATGAGAATTTTTCTAACATTTAATACTTGTGGAAGGAAAAACTATGGAACTTATTTATAAGGAAATATATTTTTCTTCTAGTGTTGATAAAAATATCATCTTGATCATGATTTCAAAGGAATGAAAGAAACTATCAATGTTTAATACATAAAATTTAAGTATATGGGGCACTCTGAAAATTATTTTCCTAATCATCAAAAAAATTCCCAAGAAAATAAAAAGGGATAAAGGATATTCTTTTGTGTTCAAAAAATCATTGGTTGATGTTCATAAAGTCATGGTAAAATTTACATTAGTCATATATTCAAATTTAGTCAATGGTCCAATTTATTCTGGATCTTCCTAGTCTTTTATAACATCTATGTTTTCCATAAAAAATAATATTTCCATAGAACATTATGAAGAGATTTAACAATAATGACTCTTAGTGGATGTCTCACTATAACAATGATATTACATTTTGTTACCATCATAACCCATAAACATGCAATATTTTTCTAACTTTATTACCAGAACTATTTTTTATTTTTATATAATTTTTGTTATGGTATAACTTTTATCATATTATTGAAAAATATATTTCAAAGGGAAGGAAATTATGATTCTCGGTAAATATGTATAATTAATTATCTTTTGGGGGAATTCATCATATGATTCATGTTTAGATAAACCCATAACAACTCTTCTAAATGAAATTATAGAAGATGAGAAGTCCCAATATACAGATGGAAAATATAGTCTTAAAAGTAAGTAAGTACCTATTTTAGAGAAATACATTAATGTAATTCATGAAAAATTACCCAGACATCCACAATGCCCGGAATTTTCCTTTTTTATGAATTTAAACTCTGGTGTTAGACCAATATCAATGACTCCCTATATAATAGACATTGTAAAATTAGTCTAGTTTAAGAAATAACTAGAGGAGATATTTGATAATGAATTTATACACCCTAGTGTTTCATCATGGGGAGATCCTATTATTTTCATTGAGGATAATGATGGATCTAAGTGGTTTAATAGTTATTATATGTAAATCTGTGCTATTATATTAAAAAATAATTATCCCACACCCCACATTGATGTTTTATTTGATCAATTTCACAGACCACATTATTTTTCATAAATTAACCTCTGTTCTTGGTATAATCAGTTATGATTAATTAAGGAATATATCCTCAATAAAACATTTCAAATGAGTGATATACATTACATGTTCACATTCATTCCTTTTGGGTTAACTAATACACCCACTTTCTTCATAGATATAATAAATAGCGTATTCTAGGAATATCATGATTATTTTATTTTGGTATTTATTAATGATATCTTGGTGTAATACAAAATATATAAATACCATGATAATGACTTTTATATCATTTTTAAGACACTTAGAAGAAAATATATATATAATAAATTTAGCAAGATTGAATTATGGCTTTAAAAATTTTCTTTTCTTGAAAAAATTGCCTCCATTGATGTAATTCCATTTGATCCTCCAAATACAAAAGGTAGTCCTTGAATTTCCTACACCAACAATCATAAACAAGGAATGTTGTTTCATTGTTTTCGAAATTTACTATTATTGATTTTTTAAAGTAAATTCATATTGCATAATCCATTAACTAGGAATACTTCTAATGGGGTTAAGTTCATATAGATAATTGAATTTGAATAATGTTCTAGAAATTTGAATAAAATCTAAATTAATTCACTGATTTCGACTCTACCATCAAGAAATTATGTATTTGTGAAATATAGTGATGCATCGATGAAGATTCTTGTTTTTTACTTATAAGAAATGATATATATATTGCATATGCTTTAGGTTAGTCAAAGAATCCTGAAAAAAACAATCCAACCTCTGATCTTGAATAAGAAGTTGTAATATTTTCTATGAATATATGAAGACACTATCTCTATATTGAATGATAAGAAATATATAAATGTTGTAAGGTTTTGAAATAAATATTCTAAAATAATTAACTAAAAATGAGGTAATAATTATGGATCAATATACTAATGGATTATTATTTCTCAATACACTACCAACATGGAAAGGAAAATATAGTAGGAGATGCACATAGAAATAATGATCATGGAGTTATGAGAAAAATTATGATTGACACAGATCCTATGTTTATGGATTATGTAAATATCGATCTATAAATTATTATGGGAAAAATAACTCCATTTTATAAATATTTCCCAAAAAATTATTAGAATAAATGAATGGTTCTCTACTTGACGATGTGGATATTTAAGGGAAAATTAATGATATGAATAATGGAAAATTTTCAAACATTGTATATGAAGACAGAATTTGGAAATTTAGAATCTAGATATATGTATCATCTATAACATAGTTAAAAATGGAATTATTAGACAATTCTCATATCTAAGATTTCGCTACACCCTAAAAGAACAAAATTGTATCGAAATTTGAAGGAAGATTATTAGTGGGATAATATGAAGATTGAAATTATTGATTATGTGTCACTTTTTTATTTATCAATAATAGAAGGTTAAGATATAACATCTTAGAGGAGTGATGAAACCTCTACCAATTTCTACAAGGAAATAGACAACTTTATTAACAAATTATTGAATTGATTTCCAAATACTCTTAGAAGGAATGTTGTGATATTTGTAATTAATTATTGAAATAAAAACTCAATAAATTTAATTTATATAAGGGATGTTTTTCCTCTATATCACCTTGAAATATTCTATATTAATAATTTTTTTAATACTTCATGGTGAAACTCTTTCAATTTTCTTTGTTCATGATTCATTATTTAAATAAAAATTATTGAAAAGTATTCATAATGCTCTTGATATTGTGATTTATTAGATAACCAAAATTCATTCTCCAACTAATGGTATGTTAGAAAGGAATATAAAAATATTATTACACATGTATAGGTGACAATCATTTGAAATTAATGGTATGTGGGATCAATATTTTACTTTGGTAGAGTTTTCCTATAATAATAGTTTCAAATTGAATACTGAAACGGTGTCATATGAGTCATTATATGTCAAGAGATGTTGTATTCAATGTTTTCAGGATAAATTTGTTTAAAGGATGCATTTAGGCCTAGAACTTGTGGATGAGATAATATAAATTGTTAATGAATATATAAACCCATATCAATGAAACTGAAGTCAGGGAAAAGAGTTATGCTGATAACCAGAGGACTGATTTGTAATTTCAAGTTGGAGATCACGTTTTCTTGTAATAAATTCCATATAATGGTGAAATAAGATTTGTAAAGAAAGGAAAAATATTCCCTTAGTACATCAAATATTTTGAAATATTGTAAATAATAGGTTATTTGGATTTCCACAGGTAAATTCCACTTAGCGTTTCAAAATTTCATGATGTGTTCCATATCTATTTTTTGAAGAAGTACATGCGAGACCTGATGCCTGTTATCACTATTGAAAAAATAGAATTGGAACATAATTTATCTTATTATAATGACCCTATTATTATTTTTGAAACAAGAGAATAAGTGTTGAGGTATCGATAACTCAGCTGGTAAAGGTACTTTAGAGAAATTCTAATATAGAAGAGGTGATGTGGGAACATAAGGAAACTATGATAAACTACACAAATATATTCATGATGTGACATTATAGAAATTTTGAGGATGAACTTATTTAAAGATAGGAATAATCTAACAACACATGATTTTACTATATGTATCTTTTCAAATAAATTTAATATCTTTGATTGTTTGAGTTAAATGAAACACCAAATTTAAACAAACCACAATCCACTATTAAAATACAATTATATGACCATTAAAAACTAGCTGATAAAATTGTTGGGTATGAAAAAGAATAAATAAATTATAAATAATATATGTTTTAATATTATACCATTAGTTATCATTTAATTATAATTAATAAATCAATTGAATGTAAAAAAGTGTTTTTCTAAAAAAAATATTCATGAGAGCATTGTGCTTTTATCCTAATAAAGTAATTAAATTTTATTTAAAAATTATTTCAATAAAATAAATATATTATATAAATTTAAATGTTGTAAATTTCATATTATATTTTTTCTAGCCATAAGACAATAATAAATTGATGTTTAGAATAAAAAATTGTATTTTTATAAAAATAAATTTTCATTGTATTTTGCGCACTATATTAAAATTAATTTTTTCAACATATAGAATTTAAATATTTGAAAAAATATATTCTATATTTTTAATCATGAGGTTCAAATTTTTTAAATATTTACCTTTTATTTCAGTTCCATATTAATTCTATATTTGGTTAAATTAATCAGCTCTGTAAAGGGTAAATCAGGTAAATCTAGGTTAAAAATAAGTGGTAAGGTCATAATATTTCATCGTAATTTTTATTTGATGAAGGAAACTATACCATTCAAACATTATGATATATATATATATATATGTTTAATAAAAAATGTTACATAAAAATTACCAATATAATATTTAAATCAAACAATGTTAGAAAATGTCACTCGCATGGTTTTAAATATCTCTTATGTTCCCACATAAAGAAAAAATCATGTTCTCAACAAATATAAATTTAAATTTTGTAAATAAAAGAATTATATTCATTATGATTTATCTACTATTTTTTTGTGATTATATAATTACTTTAAATGTTTGTGGAATACCAATATAATATTTATTCAATTTGTAGAAAAATAAGATAAATTATATTAAAAAAATTAAATGTTATATAATTTGTGTGATTTATAGTGTTAGAAAACATTTTTAGATTAATATGAAATATTAGTGATATTTAAAATAGTTATATTCTAAATTAAACTTTTTCATGGTGTATTATAAGTAAAAATAAGTGAAAAGTATCAAAATATAAGATAATGATAATTTATCAAAATAACATTTTATTAAATTATTTAAAAATCATTAAAATATTGAAATCTTATAGGGGGTAATGTAATGTTATAAAATTTCATCCCTTGTCCAATTATGAGTCAATATTTACCTAATAGTTTAGCCAAAAACTCTTTAGGAGTGAAAAATATGTTACCGCGGTTAATGTTAAAGTTGGTTAACTAAGGGGTTAAACCAAAATATAATGATTAAAACACCCCAAAAACCTATCCAAATTTTATTTTTTATTGAAATATAATCCATATACTAATCTAGGTTAGAATCCATACAGATTTTTATTCATTTCTCTTGATAATAACTTTATTATAATTTAATCTTTTATGAAATTCAAAACATACCCCTCACCACAATTATACATGGGAACCTCATCCAGAAATTATTTAAACTAAATTGGGAATGATATATTAAAGAACCCTATAAAAATTCCTTAAAAAAATAATTTTCAACATTATTTATTTTACGTTCATCCCATAATACCAATCCTAGGACCTTATGTAGAGAATTAAAAGAGTTATTTATAAGGGGGGTAATCGCCTTAACTGATCACATTATTTTAGTTCTTTTTTACCACATATAAATCAATGGTATTTATCATAAAATAAAAAATTTATGATATTAAATATAATTAAACATTATTATTAAAATTAAATCACCATTATCAACCCTCTTTACCATCAAATGGGAATTGAATGTATCATTCAAGTGTACACTCAACCTATCGTCTCCACATATAGATACAAACCATTTTCCACCACGATATTCCATGGATGGTTTTTATAATGTTTAAATATTTATATATGATAATTATGAAATCACTAGTATTGTTTTATTATAATATCACATCTACCTTCTCACCTTCAAATCAATTAGAATATAATAACGTTGCTCATGTGTATGTGTGGACTACCACCTCTATGACGTGTTGTGATTTGTTTTTGTTTTATATTTTGAATGGATAGTTATATTTATGGATTTGAGAAATATATTTTTATTATGTGATGTAATAATCTTTTTATAAATTATTATTAATATTTATGTTTCTTTCATTCAATCCATCGAAAAATGAAAACATCATTCATGCAACTGCACGACCTACTGTCTCCATGAGCAATGTAATTAATTTTTCTACCTATAAATTTTTAGTATCTATATTAATATTTGTATAATGAATATAAATTATAAATATATCATGATTAAGATTTCAGAGATGAATCAACCATGATTAAAGTACAAGTTCCAAAACTATAAAACCAAAACATTTATAAAAAATGATGCAGTTATCATTCGAAACAGAAATTGTGACATTAATAAATAATAATAATAAAAATGTGATAAAGAGTTATAATTAAATAATGAATGTTATGACATATATGAATATTGTTATATAATATTTTTATAATAAATATATATTTATTATATTAGATTTTTGAATGGATACAAAGGAAGTCAAACCTGAGGTATGAGTTTCCTATAAAACTATTACTTTTATGAGACATATTCCACATTCACCACTTATTTATTTTTTTAGTTCATATTTTTAATGTTTTATATGTGATATAATGAATAATTTTATCTACATGGTATTTTTTTGGGAATTTATTTCTTTCATGGGGGATATTATTCAAAATTCTCCAAAGTAAGGGTTAATTTCAAAATATCATCACTGTTTGGGATTTTCCATGATGGAGGAGTCTATTTTTACATATAAATTTATTTTAAATTATTGTTTATATATAATGTTTAATATCATTCAATGATTAATAAAATTAATTTTTATCTATGTTTTACCATTTCATAAACTTTTTAAAGGAACCTTCTTTTCATTTTTTGGAAGAGGTACTTTTGAACCTTTATACAAAGTGTAGAAGGAAAGTTTTTATGTTATAAAACATAAATGTAATTTCACACAATCATGAAAAATAAAATATTTAATCCTTAATTTATATGCATATAAGGTTATTTTAAAATTATAATTTTTCTTTATTATGTGTGAATTAATAGATTTCCACAACAAAATATTCAATATGAAAAGGTTATTTCCCCAAGAAATATTCTTCTAACCTCTTTAATGTATTTCCATCTATGTAAATTTTTTTTTTCTTATGATAAGTATTTATTATAATTTTTATATAAAACGTATTTATTTATATGGTTTATGGTTTTCTTTATTGGGGAAATTATCGATTTTCCATATGCAGGTTCTTCCAATACGAAATGTTATTGATTTTAAAGGAATGATTATTAAGTAATATTATTTATTTATTTATGGAATGTGATAGAATTAGTAAGTGATGGATGTATCCCATTATATTATATTTATTTATTAGTACTCCTAATTATATAAACTATATTTGGGTTTTTTCTAAGGCCTTAACCTTTTTTCAGGATCCTTAACCAAGGCCTCGACTATAAATTTCAAATGGCTAATGTATTCCCTTATTATGAAATTAGTAATTGATTTCCATGAAATTATTATAATTTTTATTATTTATATGGAAGAATTTATAGATCATGTGATCGTTTATATTGGATTATATTGACCAGCATTTATTCATGACTTATTTCCAAGCATTTGAGATCACCCTTTTATTAGTTTTATTTTCCCCAAGATATGAAGAATGGTACAATGAATAAAAATAATGTTGAATGAATTATTTTATGATATGTATTTAATATTTAAAATTTAATATATAAATCATGTTTTTATAAATGTTTTAAAATAATAATAAATTAATATATCCTTTGGGAGGATATCTTTTGTATCTATTTCCAATGTAATAATTTAACCATCAACTTTGGGATACACGGATTGGGGTATATACATTCACCATAGTGGTTATCCATGAATAATAGGTTGGCTTCCAAAACACCTCCATTCCTCATCCACATTCTTACACCATATAGGCTCTCAATTTATTAGGGTATTGGGGTTTTTTCAGTGGAAGACTTCATGTATGAATTAGTTCTACCCTGAGTCTTGGTTGTTTATTCCTTGCTCAAAAACACATAATATATTAGATTGTAATCATTTCAAGGATCCCTAGAATATGATCATTTTCTTGTTTTTGTGAGAATATGGTTTGGGTATTAAAACCCTATTTGAGCCTTGATAACATAATTGAAACCTTTGGTTTGATGTTACTTTACTTTTGGGGGCTTGTTTACACTTTTTACCATGTTATAAGACTCGTTCTTTCTATTCATTATTATGATTGTATATGGGTGTGAGTATTATATGAGTACATTATCAGTTACTTGATTACATTTTTATGATTTTATCATATTATTATTGTTATTTGATGATTAAATATATTATATTCTACTTCCTTTACTAATAATGATATGATAAATCTCTTGTTTTCTCTATCATGTAATGTCTAAGGAACCATGACATTATCAATTGAATTTTCCCTTCCAATAATTATTTTATATAGTATAAAGCACATAAATAACTTATAGAAACCAATAAAACCTTCAATATAGTATATTAATAATGAATGAAGGGGTACTTATAAAAATTAAGGATCCTATACCAATGGAATAGTAAATTGAATGTTGGAATAGTATTTTGACCACTAGGAATAGAAAATCAGGTCAGTAGTATAGTAGACTCACCTATATAAGTATAAATATTATTTAATTGTCTTATGAATGAAAAAATAATATATTTATATCAACAAATAAGTAAATAATTGTTTTAAAATGATAAAGTACGTATTGATTTTGTTTACGAAATGTAAATGTTTATTTAATAATTTATAATTTATAAAATGATTTAAAATATAATTTATTTTCAAAAAATTTATTTTTAAATTAATATTTTTAGGTATTATGAATATAATATATTTTATTAGACCTTAAATAATTTTTAAAAGTTTCATAAAATAAGTTATAATATGAAAATCGGTATTTTTTCAATAATTTATGATTTTAAATAGAAATTAAATATATCATATATAAAAAATTATTTTTATAGAATTGAGACAATTTTTTAATTATAAAAATTAAAAAATGGTTAGGGTGATTTTTTTTTAATATTTTTGATGTTTTTGTGAATAGTAAGATTTGGTAAATTAAGGTGTTTAACAAATACTAGAATTAATGAGTCCTGGTTGGTGTGTAGATGAGGTAACAATCACTTTTTTGTCTTAAATTTGAACTATTTACTATATTTAGTCATTGTAATCATCACATTTATTAGTCTTGGTCCAAAATAATAAAAAAATGATGGAAATAATAAAAAACACCCCTCTCCAACAACTATAAACACCACCCATCACCGCTTCTTCTCCTCACACATTGTAAGCTTTGTATTTTCATTTGATTATGACTAATTAAACTCAGAACCCCATTACCATGTCTAGAGACATATTTTATCAAAAAAATACCAAATCCTTATTCCTTTAAGATGTTCTGAAGTAAATTTTATACAAGAGGTAAAATCCTCCACCTTTCCCTTTTTAATTATTACTTTCTTCTGACTAATAATTGTGTCCCCTATAAAAAGTAACATGAAAAATCCTATATGATAAAAATACAAGAACATTATTATTTTAGCGGGATATACATCATGAAATATATTATCTTCTCTTTTGATCATAAAACCTAATACATTATTGATGATGTGTTGATTCACAAGATTCATGGACAAAGATTATTTATTTTCTATTTCCATCTTCATGTCTTATTGTTGGACCATTATAATGGATCAAAAATATTTCAAAATTTATATTCCATCATTTTTTTGTTCGGTATCTATTATATATACATAATACTAAATCTTAAAAAAAATTAGTTCATGATACTTTAATAATTACAAAAATAAACTAAAAATCATCATTATCATTTTCTAAAATGAATCATTATAATATCTAACAATGATATTTGGGAACTTTTAAAATTTTATATGTTAATCAATATCATTTAATTACAATTCATGATATTTGCATCCATTTTACTAGAACTACCATAATTAAACTACAGGGGACCAATCATAAAATCATGAAATGAACCCTCCCAAAATGACAAAATTAAACAGTATAAGTCAACAAAATGTCCATAAATGAACATAATAAAATTATAATAAATTAAATAAATGTATAATAGGTTTGGAATTAATTAATGGATTTATTTTTATTATCCAATACATCATTTACAATTATATGTCACTTGTAGTCACAAAGTTAGGGATTCTCTCTGAATATATATTTCTCGTTTGAGTTACGATTTCTCCCTTTTTAATTGTTAAATATTTTTATTAAATAATCATAAATTCTATTTTTATGTTACAAAAAATATTTATTTATATCAGTTATTCTTTATTTTATGGTGAAGTACATTTTTTATAAGGTCTCCATCTGAATTCCTCCCGACAATCAAGGCCAATTAAGGGGAACCTTCCAATTGACTACACATTTTCATGTACCATCCATAATCTATTTTAAGCCACTGTTATATTTATAAAATCAATCATTTAATCATGAAATATTATCCTACTTCATTTCTCATTTTATACAAAAAATAATGTATTTTTTCTATGTAAAGAATCTTTAATATTTTCACTTAAACAACACTAAAGTGGCTCATTCATAATGTTTCATAAACACTATTTTCACCTATTTTCACTTCAATTTGAAATAAATTATAATGATATATTCTTATTTATCCTTATAAATTTCCACATATTATTTAATTTCTTTTTTTCTGGTTCACCATTATGATATGCCATTTTATTATTCCATATGAAATGATTATGATGCCCATTTATTCCATAGGTTTTCATTATGTTTATTCTTTCTGTTTGATTATTCATGTGCTACACATATTAATGAATATGTTATGATTGGTGAACCCTATAGTTCCCTAATGAATTGGGTAATTTTTAGTCTCTTGAGATTTCATTTTGTGATAGTTAGTAATCCTAATTCCTTTATGAGACTTTGTCCACTATGTGATATAGTCATGGAAGTTACCATAAGTCATGTTTATGTCATGTTATATGTTTCTAAAAAATAAAAACTTTCATGATCACATTTTATCATTTCTATGTGTTATTCTTCCATATTTTTATTCATGTTCCATTCATTTTTATGTAATCATGTTATGACTTTGAACACAAACACTATGATTTATTTCTAAGTTTGTTCCCTTACTATGATTTTAGATCATCCATTTTTTTATTCCCCATATTATCCTATGTAGATGTAAGAACTCAAAATAAGTTAGTATCTCATTATGGAAAATTAATATAAATTTATTTTATTCAATCTCCAAAAATTTCATTTTTATATACCTAATAATCCAAAGACACTAGACTTTATTTTCATTGATTGGTATTTGATTGTTAATTTTGCTCAACATAATTTAACAATGTTTGTTAAAGGATAGGGATGTTATAGTTGATATTAAAACATTTTTTTTAAAATTTTAGATATTAGGACTACAAAACATTAGTAAGAACACGATGGAAAATTATATTTCCCAGGTTAACTTAGATGGAAACATAAGGAATCCGAATATATGATATGATTTCCATTTAAAAATTTATCCTTATAAGATAAATGTTTCCTATTTTTATTATTATTATCTAGGTATTCATGCCCCATGGTGTAATTTCTTTTTTTAGTTAATGTTTGGAAATAGGAGAAGCCATGTAAATAGTCATTTGATAGACAATATTAAGATTTACCAAATGAAATTACAAATATTATGGGAATAAGAACATAAAACATAATGATAGTAATTTCTAAACTATCTCTATGTATAAATAACTACTTGAATCATGTGGAATTACCTCCACCTATAAAATCGAATCTTTTTTTGAATCCTTTATTTGAAAAATACAACCCATATTAAGTGGATATTATGATCCCATCATCACCGAATAGTGGATTAACTCAATTGAGAAGATATTCTCTCTTCTTTAATGGTTATAAAAAGATAAAGTCATATTAGTGGTCTATGATATTTATGGGGAATCTTATCAGTGGTGGACACTGATCAAAAACGCAAAGTATAAGTAGGAAAATGTTTCCATGGAATGGAACGGATTCAATAAAATATTTTACCAAAAAAATATCTTTTCTAAACTCTCCATCATAAGATTGAAAGGGAGTTCGTCATATTGAAGAGAAATGAAGTAGTGTCTATCAGGGAATATGAGGAAAAATTAAAAGGTATTTGTGATACACCAATGGAATTTCCATGCACATATAGTTCAAGTGGAAACACTTCTTCACCAAATTGAAGACAATAATACAAAAATAATTATAAATTTGATACTCTGATAGATATGAGGAGATTTTATGTTGTGCCCTTAAGGTCAAATTAAAGATAAGATATTCTCAGTGGTCTTTTGGGCCTCAAGATAAAATGTAGAAAATGGAGTTGAATATGGGAGGACCAATAAATAAATCTAATGATGGAAGGAAATCCCAACATCCCACATGTAAAGAGTGTGGGAAGAAGCATCCTAGAAACTACGTAAGAAGAACTGGGAGATAAATAAAATATAGAAGAGAGGGGCATTTGGATAGTATCTGTTGTAGGGAAATGAATAATCCCATAATTTATTAGGAATAAAATAAAGTTTATATTAACATTAAATCTATATCAAAATGTTTCAAATTCAATGAATATAATAATTATGTGATAACTTTACCTAATCCAATGGTTATTGGAGGTAATAAAAAACAACAACTTGAAAGGAAATAAGGATCGAAATATACTATCACTACTACTGAGGTGGAACCTGAAAACGTTGTGGTGATAAGTACACTAATTATTCATTAAGGATTAGTAAACATACTATTTAATTAAAGTTCTATGATTTCATTCATGTCATTAAAGTTTAATAGAACGTTTCATGCAACACCATACAATATGGAGGTTGAGTTATCTATGTGGAAAAAATGGGGAAATTATTGAATCCAATGTATATAACTCCTCCTCGGTTTATTTTTTGGACTGATCCTCTAAAAAATCTTATTTTACTTACTTTCGTAGAGTTCTATGATATGTTGGGAATGTATTGGATATCTTTATATAAAGGCCATATCAAATATCAAAAAAGTGATATCACTCATCACATCCTGATGATTCCTCGAATTCTATACAATTGTAAGGTGGAGGATGAATCTTCTTCAAAATCATCATCTCAAGTTTGGATATTATTTCCTTATGAGTAAGCATATCCATATCAAATAATTAATACAAAGGATAGAATCATGATTGAAGACATGTCCATTGTGGGGGACTACACTAATGTTTCCCTTGATGAATTTATTAATCATCCTCAAAATAGATAGTTTGAGTTCTCAATTGAACAGATTCCTAAATATTTTCTTATATTAATGATTCCTTATAGGATGCCCACCACTGAGTTGGAGGTACTGATGAAGTAGTTACAAAATAATATAAACAAGTGTTTTATATGCCTGAGTGATTAACTCTGGGGTGTACCAGTCCTATTCATTGAGAAGAATGATGGATCAATTTGCCTCTACATTGATTATTGTGACCTGAAAAATTAATGATAAAGAATAAGAATCCCCTTTCACATATTGATGATTTGTTTGATAAGCTATGTGTGGAAAAATATTTCTCTAAGGTGGACCTTCAGTCAGGATATCACCAATTAAAGGTGGTGAAAAAATACATTCCCAAAAATTCCTTTTCAATGAGGTATAAACACTATGAGTTCATAGTAATTCCTTTAGAACTCAATAATTCTTCATAAAGATTCATGGAAATAATGAATAGAGTCTTTAGATATTACCAAAAAGAATATATGGAAGACATTAATGATGATATTATAATATACTCACTGTGCAATTTGAAACTCTAGGAGCATTTTAATATTGTGTTAATGACCCACTGAATGGAGAAATTCTATGAAAACTACATTAAATGTGTGTTCTGGAAAGAGGAAGTATCATTATTGGGGCATGTTATCACCAGAAAAAGAATATATGTAGAGCCTTTCAAGACAAATTCAATCAAAGAGTGGCCAAGGACAAATTTTTTAATGGATATACATAGATTCCATGGTCTAGTATGGTATTGACAATGATTTTTGAAGAACTTGTCATGACTGTAAATCCCACAATACAAGCTGAATCAGAAGGGAGTAAAGTTTATTTGGACAAGTGAATGTGAATACTACTCTAAAGAGTTAGAAAAGAGGCTTATCATTGCACTAATACTCACACTACCGACAAGTGGGTAAATATTTTTAGTATAAAACAATTCTTCAAAGAAGGGTTTAGGATGTGTACTTGTGAAAAATTATAAATTGATATCCTATGTGTCCCACCATGACCATTAATATTAATTATTTTAATTATTTTAATTATTTTAATGATTTTATACTTGATTTTTAGTCCTACTATTTTGAAACTAGAATTTTAAATATTTCAAGACTTTTTATATATTGAATGGTTATCCATTATGATTAGTAGTAACTGTGGGGTGACTAGGTGGGTGCGTAGATATGTTTGAGGTGTGGTGAAAATCTTGAACATGGTCCATTAAACCATGTTTCAAGAATGTTATAAGGAGTTGTAAGGTGATAATGTTGTTTACTGTAGTTGTAGAATGGTTTCTCCAACCATGTGGATTTCATATGGGTAATCATGTGGTTCCTCATGAATGTATAGTGGGGGAAACATGGTTGGATCATGGTTTGGTTCACTATGCACAAACTATTCATGTAGCCCTATATTTTATGTTTTTCGGATTCCATTTTATTTTCGGTTTTGTTCTTTTTTTTCATGCCTATTTTCTATCTTCCACCTCAACCTATATGTTGCATGACACCCACTTTACCGTACCTAGGGAATGAAGCCTACCCACCTCACATCCTCATCTAATATGACAAATCCAACACAATTTCATCCAATTTGGTGGAAGACTCATCATGGTAATATCCCTCTCCCATCCTTCTCATTCATTTTGGGGTTTCTTATCCTCCACTTTTCCCTGTTTTCTTGGAAAAATCCAAGGGTTTCAAGTGGGCCAGTTTTTTATGTTTCTCTTCTAAATAGGGTTTTTGATTGGTCACTTAGGTTAGCATCAGGTGTAACTAAGAATCTAGTGATGGAGATGAATTATTTCAGATAGTTTCAGTCCGGATTCCATCAATTTTGTGGATATTTTCTCCCATTCTTCAATATTAATCAATTTCTAATCAGGGATTTCAAATTTTCAGAGTTTTTGGTAATTTTTTCTTTTTCATTTTGGTCTGTCAATCATGAGGATTACCATCATGAATTTTTATGGGTAATATATATATATATATATATTCTCTATTTTTATATATTTCCTCATAGTGGGGAAAATATGTATAATTTAATGAGGTATATTTATATTTATATGTCTAAATTCATGTTTGTATTGGAATAAAAACGGTTTTTTGGGTCATACTTGTCAATGCACTTGTGGTTTATGGTATGATAACTTTTCATTTGACCATTAAATTTAATGAATCATTGTTTTATTGGTATCCACACATAGTTTCTAAATTAAGTAGTGATATATATTTTTTAGTAACTTTTTTTGAAATGAAATGAATTTGATTCCCTATAGTTTACAAGATTGCGAGATATATTTTGATTGTATATTACAAACCAAGTGTGCGTTTAAATACACAGTTGAATTTTGTAAAAATGTTTTGGGATTTAAATAGTTGCTTGATTGTCTTAAATGTGGTTTAATTAGATCAATGGTTTTTTGAAAGTGGTGTGAGTTAGGTTCATCAAGAAAATATTTTTATGAATGGTAGTGTGAGTCCCAGTTGGTACATCTAAAATGGTTTCATTGGAAAACCCTCCTTGGAATGGTTCACTCACCTTCTTTGTTAGAGAAGATATCGGAGTGTCCTCAATTTTGTACATCCCTAGTGTGATCAGGGTTTAAAGGCAAGGGACTCTTCCTTGGGGTGACTTGGGTGGGGTCAGTTTGTTTGACTTTTGTGATATATTTTATGTATTGTTTACTTCTTATCTTTGTTTGGAAAACACCCTTGTGAAAATCTCATGGGAACATGGAATAACTTTGTGGAATTCAATGAATTCATTCTTCATTAGTTTATATTAAGTATTGGTTGGTGTCCCTTAGTATGTAATTTTCTTTAATTTGGGATTTTCCCCTCAGTTAGGCTAGGTAGGGTAAATCCAAGAAAGTGGGTGGATTGATTTCATTGGGGTGGGAATGCCTATCGAATGAGTCAGGTGTTAGTATGTTCCATATTTTCCATAGAGCTCCTAAAAATTCTCATGTTTTCATTAGCACAAGATTGTCTACAACGGATGATTTTGGTGCCTTTCTAGGTATAGTTTCTTGAGAACCTTTATCCCATTTTTCCTATTGTGTGTTATTAGTCTCTACTGATGGTTTATATTGTTCCCTTGGTAAAAAGTGAATGTTTGGATTTCTCTATAAGGTTTAAAAAATACTTTTTTACAATAATGAATGTCCCCCCTTTCCCTTGATTTTTATTGAAAATCCTTTTCTATAGTTTATCCTATTTTCCTCTTAAATGTGAAGGATTTCTATAGTGAAATGTGTGTTTCTAAATTATGAGGGCAGCAGACTGTGATGTGTTTTTTTAATTGAAATGATTGAAAAATATATGTCAATATCCTTTAATTTTAATCATGATTTTAGTGAATATTTTATTTAATGTAAATGACTTGCGAATTGAATATTTGTGGACACCTTTTGATTTTTATTACTCATCTCAATAACATTATCATGTTTTTATATTAGATTATATTGTAGTAGGGAAACATTGGTTTAATCGTAGGGGGTGGACCAAAAAGTCACATGTAGGTATATTTAGTTTTATATATTTACATTGAAATAATTCATATTTCTTTCATTTAGTTTATATTTGTTAATTTTTCATTTTTATGGAAAAATAGTTCCCAATTTTTTATCTTGATTCCTAGAACTAGTATCTAGCTAATGAGAATCAGGAATTCCCCTCTAGCCTTTTCGCATGCCTACTCAGGTGAGAATTTGGATATTTATGCTGGTTGGTTCATGAGAAAATTGTAGGAGAGTATGTCTATATTATTTGGGATTTCAGTTAGATCATTGGTAGTATTATCAAGGCATATAAGGTTGGTAATGGATTAGTGCCTGATCACCACCACTCATGACAATACATGAGTCTAACTGGGTAGTCGAGTTCCAAATCCTTATGATTGGTTTTGGGTTAGCCAAATGTAATTTTTTTAGTTTGATGAACATGAGTATATTGAAGGATAACAATGGAAGTCATATGGAGAAGCATGGTGATCTTTCATTGCATAGGGAACCATGTGGAGCTCAAATGCATGGTATAATATGCTTCCAGTGTTTTGTGTATTCTCAGTTCATGGTCTTCTAAACCATGTGGTTGGGGCATGCATAACCAAAAGTTTCATTTTCTTGTAATTTTGGTGTTGGTGATACTTCAATCTAATTTTGGGTTGGTGTGAGTAGATTTTGAAAAGAAAATGATTTCTGAAAATTGTTTCTAGATTTAGAAAATGTGTTATAAATGATTAGTTCATTCATAATTTGAAATTTTGAGAAATTATAGAAGGAATGTGAATAGTGAATTTGGCAATTCCTTGGTTTTGATGATAAAATGGTTTGTGTGATGCCTATTATTCCTTATGTACATTCCCATATGTGTGTGTTTTTGTATTCAATGTTCATGGTGTTAAGTATGTGTGGTTCATATTAGAAGAAGTGGTATGCACACATATGCGATAGTTCATATGATTTCTTGGATGTGTATTTAAAATCAAGGGTTTGGCATGGTTTTTCTAAAGTGTATTTTTAAATGGATATTGGTTTCTATTAAAATGGTGATTCTTTTTAAATGGGGTTTTTCGGATTAAAGGGAAATGTTGGGTAGTGTTTTGATTTTTAAAATGGATGTGATGAAATTATTTTTGAAATGGATGAAATTGGAAATGGTTATTTTAAAAACGTGGTATTGACCTGTTCTATAAGGTTGTGGTTTTATTTTAGTTGAAATTTTATTTAAATTTGATTTATTTTTGTGATGTGTTGGTTTATGATCATGTTATTTTGGTTAAAATGTTAATTGGTCGAGTCCTGACTCGATGTTGATCTAGTTTTTTCCCTTGTGTTGCTGGGAGTATGCCACCCAAAGAGACCATGAAGGTTTATAAGGATTCTCTTCCAGTCGTCCTCCAAGCCTATACTCGTGATGGAGTGGTCAAGCCATGATCTCCTAAATTGTTCAATGTGTTCTATAGATATCTAAGTCTATTGGAAGATGCGGAGTGTCTTGAAGAATTTTAGCTTGTAATTAGGTTTTTGGTAACTCCATATGTTGTGAGAGTGGGAGTTATGTTGGGAATGTTTACTGGAATGGGACTGGACAAGTGCAAGGTTATCTTGCCATCCCTATTGCGAGTTGTGTTATCTTGGGAGATCTTCCAGCCCACTTTCAATCAATATTCTATTCTTTAGTTTGGGAAGGTGAAGAATGTTCCAGATATCACTCACACTTTAGAAGTTCCAATTTTATATGGGGTCTCTGTCTAGGGATCAAGGACCAATCTCCACCTTTCATTCAATGGTACACATTCTCATTTGTTTCTAGTGTGGTTTTTTTTGCTACTCTACTCCATCATAATGTAAAAATCTAAAGTCGTGTAATCAGTGTGGTTGTGGAGAAGATTTGTAATATATGTTTTCAAAAAAAATGACTCATCTAGAGGTTTTTAGCTTCTGACTATGATTAAGTGGATACTTATGATATAGGGGTCCATCTGCAGGCCCTGCAATTAAAGTTTTATATAGTCAAGAATCATTTGTCATATTGGAGGGTCCTTGGTCTAGCTTTTTTCTATAATGATGGAGTGATAATGGTTTATGTTTCTCTTTTGTATTCAATGTCATGGTGGCCATGTGTCCTTAAAACCCATTGTAATAGTGAATGTGCCTTATGGATGTGGAATTTCAAATGAAAATCCTTCTAATGAGTTGGGTTTGGATTCAAGTTGTACTAGTTTTGGATATTCAATTCTCTTGTGTAAATTATGAACATTGGTCTGGTTCTCTATATGGTTTAGATTTTCTCCCATCGGGAAATCTTTGTGGTGGGGGTTGGTCTTTGTGGGGAGTTCCTATGTGGATCCATGTTGGGTTACCCATTTTTGTTCAGGATGGTAGGTCTATGCTGATCAGTTCTTAAATGGTGGGGATACCCACCATGGATCATATTGTGTATTCTTTTATAGTTGTCCAGGTTTGACATGTGGAGTTGAATTTTCACACTAGGTTTCATGATTTCATTTGGCATTTATTACTTCTTCTTTTATTCCTTGTTTGGCTGGGTGACTTTTTGGGGGGAGGAATGTGTTAATTATGGGGATAATTGCCAAACCACATACCTGAATATATATTCTTTTAATTATTTTTATCCTCACCTTTGAGTTGTGGTAGTTATTGAGCTGAATTTTAAATTTTTAAAGGATTTTTATCTATTTCTTAGTTATCCAGCATGATTAGTGGTTACTATGCAATGCCCATGTGGTTTCCCGGGTGAGTCTAAGGGTGTAAAAAAGTTTTAACCTGGTCTATTAAACCATTTTTAAAGCATGAAGTTGGGCTCTATATGTTGATAGTACCATTTGGAAAATATTGAGAATAGTTTTTCCAATCGCACATCTCATATAGGGGTAACAGTGTGGTGCCTCATTCGTTTCCATTAAGGAAAACATGGATGGAGCACGGTTTGGTAAAATGTGTAAAAACCATGTGGGTTGCCCAATATTTTTATTTTTTTTATTTTTATTTTTTATCTATTTATTGTTCTTTTCCTCCATCATTTTTATCCTACTCCTCCCCATGCATGTCATGTGATCCCCTATTTCTCATACCCCATAATTCATATCCTCTCCTCCTCAAGGCCCCCTCCATTGTAGAAAATCAATCCATATTTCTTATGGTTTGGTTGTCGAAACATTAATTCGACCTACCTTTCCCATTATTCTCCTTAATTAGAGTTTTACTTTATCCTCTACATCCCCATGTTAACTTTATAGAAAACTATAGTTTCAAGTGGTCTAATTTTTGATGTTTCTCTTCTCAATTGGGAATGTGATGGTTCTCTTGGTCCAGCTTCAAGAATATTTTGGCATAATCCACCAAAGGTGAAGTGTTTCAGGCCATTTCAGTCCTCCAATGATAAATTATAGGTAACATTTCTTCCAAAAATCAATATAAATCAATTACAAATTGTGTATTTGGTTGTTTCTAAGATTTTGGTATTTTTCATTTAGTTCATTTTGGTCTGATGTTCCTGATGGTGTACACACATATGCATTATTAAGGCATATATATATATATATGAATTCTTTTTACATATTCCCTCATAAAGAGGAGAATATTTAAAATTTTATCAGGGGTATATATGTGTGTGTGTGTTTGTATGTCTGTGTGTATGTATAAATGTATTTGAGTGTAAGAATGGAGAGTTCTCTTGTTTCATCCTCTTCAAAGTGCTTATGGTTTGAGGAAGGATACATTTTTATTTAATCTTTAAATTTAATGATTCATTGATTTCATACAATCTACACCAATTTATTATAATAATTATTTATATATAAGTGGTAGTAAAATTTTGGGGCAGTAAATAAATTCGGATTCCACTTGGTCTTCATGAAATTGAGAAATGGTTAGATTGTGTTTTCAATGCAACGTGTGTGATGAAATGATCAGGTAACATTTCTAAAAATCTATTGTGTTTAAAATGGTTAGTTGGATGTAAAAAATGGTTTTAAGTGTATTTTTTTGTTTTAATAGTGTTTTGTTTTTTGGTTCTTTGATAATTGGTTTTATTTGAATGGTTGTGTGAGGTCCATTAGGAACATTAAAAATGGTGTCATTGGAAAACCCTCTTTGGAATAGTCCCTCACCTTATTGGTTGATGAAGGGATGTTATTGTCCATGGTTTGGGACCTCCCTTCTATGATGATGGTTTAACGGCTTGAGGCCATGCCTTGGGAGTGGCTAGGCTGGCACCCGTTTTTGTGACTTCTATGATGGATTGTATGTATATATCATTGCTTGTCTTTGTCTAGAATACCCTATTGTAAAAATTATTTGGAAACCTAGCATAGATACGATGGTTTCATAGAATTCATTCTGCACTAGATTGGATTACACATTGGATAGTGGCTCTTAGTATGGGCTTTACCCAACTTTGGGATTATACCCCTCAGTTAGAGAAGGTAGGGTAAAACTAAGTATGCGGGAATATTGATGTCATCTAGTAATCCATGACTACAGGATAAGTCAATTGTTAGTATGTTCTATATGTTCCCCATAGATCCTAGGAATTCCTATGTTTTCTCAAACACTAGATTATCTATATCAAATTATTTAGATTCTCTTCATGGTATGGGTTCTTGAGAACTATTATCCCATTTCCCTCATTGTTTAATCTTAGTCTCTGCTCATAGTTTTGGGTGTTTCCTAGGAAATAATTAATGAGTGGTTTTCATTAAATAGTTTCAGAAAGAATGTTTGGAATGAATAAAATCCACCCCTTTCCCTTGTTTTATTTTGAACAACCATTTCATTGGTTTTTCCTTTTCTCCTCTAAATTTTAACAATTATATTAATGGAAAAGCACTTATTGAATTACATGGGTAGTGGATCATGATTTTTCTTAAAATAAATTCGTGAAAAAACTATTTTCATATCCTTTTATTTTGGAATATCTATTAATTAATCATTTATTTAAAGGAAATGAATTGAGAATAGATTTTTTGGGAATTCCTACAATGTTTTAATACACATGCTTATAGTTTTATCATTGCTTTTAGATTCTATTGATGGTTTTATCATTGATTTGTTCATCATGGGTGGCATTGGTTTAGTGGTCAATGGTAACCTGAAAATTTATAAGGAGGTTTGTGTGGTTTTATTTAATTTTTATGTGGGTTTTTTCATTTTTTTCATTCAGTTTATATTTTTTTATTCATCATTTTTAAGGGATAAATTATTCCAAACTACATTATCTCCATGGTTTGAAGCAGTTTCTTGCCTCAGATATTTGAAAATACCTCTCAGTCCTTACTGTGGGATGATTTGAGTGACTGGTTCAGGGTCAAACTAGGATGGTTTGTGAAACTACACCTCAAGGAAGATGAAAATTCCTGATGAAAACTATCCCACAAATGAGCTAGAGTTAGTTTTTGTGATCTTCGCATTGAAAATATGGCAACATTATATCAATGGGGAGAACTTTGATATATATACTTATCATAAGAGACTCAAATATACATTCACACCTAAAGATATTAGTATTCTATAGTAAATATGGCTAAATCTCATCAGGAATTACAACTACTCAATCCACTACCATCCCGATAATGAACATAAAGTGGAAGATTCTCTAAGTTGAAAGGATCCTGCAACTTTATCAATAATGAAAATTAGGATGGATCCAATATTCTTAGGCATGAAAAGTATGGACATGGGAATAATTCAATATGAAACTTCATCAATCCTTTATCAAATTATTTCTCAACCATTAATTTTATTGAATATTAAGAATTCTGAAAGAAATGATGAGGAAATTAAGAAAAAGGTGGAAGCTGTCAAAAATGGGAAATCCTCATGGTTCAGAATTAATGTTGAAGGAGTTGTATGTTTTGGGTCACAACTATGTATTCCATCCAATCCTGAGGTATAGAAAGTGATTTTGAAAATAAAACACAGTAAAACATTATAAATTCATTTAGGAATCACAAAAATGTATTGAGATCTTCAAGAGCACTATTGGTGGGACAATATGGAGAAAATGATCACATAATACACATTAGAGTGCCTCGTATGTGAGATACTGAAGGCTAAATGAAAAAAATACTAAGGGGATAATGAAACTGTTAACCATAGAAGCGAGGAAATGGGCATAAATTACCATGGACTATGTCACTAGACCTATAAATACACCCACATGAAAAACATTTATATGGGTTATTGTGGACCATCTTACAATGACATATCACTTTGTCACAATTGTAGAGAACATCTCTCTTGGTAAATATGCATGTACACACATTATACATGTGGAAAAGATTCATGGAGTACCTCTATAGATTCTTTCCGATAAAGATCTGATATTCATGTCCAAGTTCTAGAAAAGTATGCAACATGCTTTAAACACTAAGCTAGACTTCATTACGGCTTATCATCCTTAAATTGAAGGAAAATTTGAGTGGACTATTTAGACACTAGAAGGCATGTTGAGAGAATATTATATGGACTTTAAGGGATAATGTTACCAAAATATACTTATGTTTGACTTCTCAAACAATAGATGTTTCCACTCGAGTTTCCATATGGTCCCAAATCAATACAATTATAGGAAAAATGTAGAACGCCAGAAAGCTGGGATATAGTCCGTGAACATAAGATACCCGGACTAGAAATGGTATAAGAGATTATAGAAAAGGTTAAAACCATTCATCAAAACATAAATTAATCCCAACATTGAGATAAGATCTTTGAAAATAGTCATTGATGAGACTTGGAGTTTAATGTTAAAGACATGGTATTCTGATATATATCCCCATAAAAGGCGATCATAATATTTGGAAAGAATGGAAAGATTACTCCTATGTACATCATTCGCTTTCATATTCTTGATCTTTTTGGATATATGGACTATCAACCAGAACATCCTCCTACCATTTCTCAAGTACATCATGTTTTATCAATATCTCTCTTGTGAAATAACATACTAGATTCCTCACATATACTGAATCTGGTGGTGATACAACTGGTGCATGAACTCTTGTATGAAGTGAAGGCGATGAAGATATTGCACCGTAAAGATAATTTTCTATGAAAAAAGACTACTCACATGGTCAATGTATTATGGTAGAACCATAATTACAAAGAGAAAACTTGGGAACCATATGAAGTAATGAAATATAAGTACCCCCATTAGTTATCAACTAATAATGTAAAATTAAATTTTGAAGGAAAAATTTCATGAGGTGGGAGGAATGTAATAATACATGATTTTATAAATAAAATAATTCATTCAAAAAATTATGTTTTATAGTATAAAACACATAGACTATATTAAAAACCTAGTAATAAATTATTTTAAAAAATTAATAATAAAATAAATGGTATTTATAAAAATTAAGGAATATATACTACAAGAATAGTGACTTAACGATCTAAATAGTAATGCGACCATTAAGAATATGAAAACTGATCAATATAATAGTATCATCACCCATGAAAAAATAAATATAATTTTGGAATCTTGTGGATGAAAATATAATATATTTATATCATGGAATTAGTAAATAAATGTTAAAAAATTAAAAATTAAGTATTTGTATTTTTTGTCAAATATAAATTATTATATTAAATTTTATAATTAATATAATGATTTAAAAAAAAATAGTTTTTATAAAATAGATTCATAAATTAATATTTTGTAGTCTTTTGATTATAATATAATTTTATGAGACCCTAATTAATTTTTTAATGTGTCCCAAAATGAGTTATAATATTGAAAATTATATTGTTTGAATAAAAGATGATTTTAATTAAAACTAAATATATCATATTTTAAAAATTATTTTCATAAATTTGAGTACATTTTTTAAATCTAAACATTTAAAAAAAATTATGATGAATTTTTAGGATTTTTCTAAATTTTGATGAATTTTTGTGAATAGTGAAATATAGTAGATTACAATATTTAAAAAATATATGAATTACAGAGTCATGGATTATATATGGTTGAGGTAAGAACCAATTTTTTTTGAACTCTAAAAAAAATAAGGTATTTATTAATGGGAGTCAACACTATTTATATTTTTGAGAAACACTAATTAAAAAAATTATAAAATAATCAAAAACACCCCTCTCCTCCCAGTATAAATATAACCCCTCACCACATATTCTTCTCACAACTTATAAGATTTATATTTTACTTATATTATTCCTAAATCCTATCCCAATTCCTATGCCCATGTTTATGATATTTTTTTCTCAACAAAATACCAAATCTTGGTTCTTTATGGAGGTTCTCAAGGAGACGTTATACATGATGTAAAATCCCTCTCTTTTCTCAATTTAATAATTTCTTTCATCTACCTCAAACCCTCCAAAATTATCCAATGTATCATGATAAATATAGTATCATAAATATATTGTAATTTTATTATGTTAGTGGTATATGAATCATCAAATATGTTATATTATATTTTTACTTTAAAAATGAAAGCATCATATGTGATGTGTTGATTAACCACATTCATAGATGATGATTTTTCATTTTCTATTACCACCATTATGGATGGTAAAACAATTATTTTAATTGTCAAAATAGATTTTAAAATTTATGCTACACTTTTTTTTTGTTCTAAAACTAATATATATATATATATATATGTAAAAAATATTAAATATAAAAAAAACTAGTTTATGAGCCAACGAGCCAGTACCCGAGTGGTAAGGGCTCCTGCATGGCATCCAAGAGACCTGGGTTGAAAACCGAGTGGAAGAAAATTTTCGGGGTACTGTAGTAGTACTATAGCAGTTACTGTTCAGTACTGTAGTAGCCCAAACTATTCACACAATTTCGGTCTTTGGGCCACCAGTTTGGACCTACGGGTCTCGAGGGCCTTCAGATCATCAAAGGCATTTTGGCCACAGGGCCTTCTGGTCAGGTAGACCATGGAGTAGCCCAATTCACATTGAACATGTCCCAGAAGAGGATCATAGCAACAGGAGTAGTAGACACTAGATGCAGAGCTAACCATATTAGAAGAATGAGAGGGTATGGGAGCCGCCATCGGGACCAGGCACCCTGCAGCTTTGTATGGGGCAATGCTAGCCGATCCGCAATGCAAGGTGGGGAGCTAAAGAGATCAATGATTCAAGATGCTGGGGAGGGTCATTTCTAGTGGGATCGGCCTACGAGTCGTGTAATGGGCATGGTATGCCTCTGGGCCTTCAGGTCATGTATTGCAAGTCATGTCGGGCCTTGTTCCTTGGGCCTACGTGTCATGTACGGGTTCCCCTCCA
Source organism: Viscum album (assembly GCA_963277665.1). NCBI lineage: Eukaryota > Viridiplantae > Streptophyta > Magnoliopsida > Santalales > Viscaceae > Viscum > Viscum album. The sequence continues at coordinate 1,768,390,935 of OY728141.1, read as the reverse complement.
ACCCTTAAAATGGGGATTATTTATAAAAAAAATAAAAATAAGGCCTTCGGGACATTCGGGAAAAACTAGTTCATGATAATAAAAAATTCACTAAAATAAACTAATGTTAATCATTATCATTTTACCTGTCGAATAATTATAATATAGTAAAAAATGATATGTGGTACCATTTAAAATTATGGAGGTTCATAAATATTATATATTTCTACTTCTGTATGTTTTTTTCAATTTTATAAGAACTCTCATAATTAAACTCAAGGGGACCAATCATAAAATCATGAAAGCACATCCAAAATGAAAAATTTAAACACTACAGGACAATTAAGTGGCTCTGAGTAAACCTAATAAAATTATAATGATTAAATAAATTCAAAATAGGGTATTAATTTGTTAATTAATTAATTAATTTTTATTATCCAGGACATACAATTTAAGTAAAGAACACATTATAATATAAGTTAAGGGTTTCTACCATAACCTCTATTTTTTCCTTCAGGGTACTCTATCTCTATATTTACCCCATTATAATTCATAATTATTTTTATTTATATCTCTTAAATTCAATTATTATGTTCCAAAACAAATTCAACTAAATCTACAAAAATTATTTTATAGGTAAATACATGTCTTATATGGTTTCCTTATCCATTCCTCCTGATAAGCAAGCCCGATTAAAGGTATCTTCTCAATTTTATACCAATTTTCAAGTACCATCCACAATATATTTTAATCATTTGTATTTATTTAAAATCACTCATTTTAGAATGAATAAATATCTTGGTTCATTTCTAGTTTTATACATACTATTATTTCTCTGTTCTATTTGAAGTCCCTTTAATATTTCCCATTAAACCCTCTAAAGTGGCTTATTTCTAATGTTTTTGGAAAACTTATTTTTGCCTATTTTTTCATCTTTTTGAAATAACATATCATGATCTATATATATTTTCCCTTATTTAATTCCATGTATGAATCAAATCCACTCATTCTTCAACACCATTATGATACTCCCATTGGTTATTCCATATGTCATGATTACCGTACCATTTCATTCCATGGGTAACCCTAATGTTTATCCATTATGTTTCATTCTTCATATGGAACACTTTTTCTTGAACATGTTATGATGGGTGAAACAATATTGTACTCTAATTCATTAGGTAATGTTTACAGTCATGATACGTCATTTTGGGATAATGAGTAAGCATGAATCCTTTATGGGACTTTTTCCACTATTTGATATAGTCTTGGAAGAGGTAAATGAATCATGTTTATGTCATGATATATGTTTCATTGAAATTAAAATGTCGCTATGATTACATGATCCCATGTTCAATATGATATTCCTTCATAAATTTATTCATGTTCCATGCATTTTTATGTCATCATGTTTTTTTTCTAACCCATGTGTTACGGTTTATTTCTATTTTTATTCATTTACTCGGTTTTTCCTATCATCCATTTTGTCTATATATTACCCATGTTAGACTATAGAGATATAAGATCTCAATGTATGTTTGTAGCTCATTATGGTTGATTAACATAAAGTTGTTTTATTTTATTTCCATGATTTAGTTTTATGTACATAATATTTTATAGACACTAGAATTTTTGGTCCTTGGTTTGTATATGTTGTTTAATTATGATTAAAATCATGTAATAATATGTGTAAAAAGGATAATCATATTATATTATTTTGTAATTTGTACATATTTTTATTAGTTCCCAAATAAGGTGGACTATCATGGAATGTTTATCCCATAGTGGTTGAGTGCGCACAATTTGTGATGTTAGTGGTATTAGATCGATGCACAAGGTAGGGATATGGAGATGCCTCATGGATGTCATGTGTTACACTCAAGGTACAAAAAATTTCATTTACTATATCACCCATGGCCTAGTGGATTTCTAATAGTGTTTTACTTGATTCCTTGTGGATGTCGAGTGGTATGTTCACATAATTATGAGCAGCATGACTACCAGTGGATACCAAGAGACATGTCACATGAGGCAGATTAGATGTATATTAGCATGATCACTTAATACCTAGTTGAAACTGATTATATGACTCCCATGATTCTCAGTGGATGTCAGTTTCATGATTAGTATCCTTCTTCATAGATGCAGGAACATATGATATCTTGAAATTCCTTCCAATATGAAGCTGAAGTAGGTACATCAGAGGATCATGGTGGATTAGTAAGAAATAAAGCACAAGATTTTAGATTTTTATTGCATGGTAATTTAATATTATTTATTAAATAATTTTTATGCTTGTGCACACTTGGTTAGCGATTCACTAGTGGTTTCATAATGAGTCTTGTACTCACACCCTACTCAATATTTTTGATGATCTTGTTGATTTGATGATTGGATAACCGAATTAAGGAAATGTTACTATGATGAATGGTTGGGAAAGTGATATTGGACTTGGTAGTGTTTCAGGATGGTCTTGTCTATTTGACTAATTATTTTTCTATATTTATACTCTTGATTGGCTTGCCACTTTGTGTAGTTGTTTTATTATATGACATGTGCACCATCAATTTTAGTGCCCATATGTACTATGATTATTATTATATTTTTTATGACTTATTTATTACCCTTTGATATAATCTAGAGTGTATAGTATAGTGACCAATAATTTTCATAAATATATATTATGTATTAGTTGATGAATATTCATTACATAACATAATGATCCACACCATAATCATATAGGTCTAGTGCCGTTAGTATCCTTGATGCATAAAATACTTCTTCGTAAGTGAACAATGTCATATCCCACTATATTCTTCATAACTATCACCCTTTTTAGAAATAAAAATAATAATACCTTTCTTCATAACATGGGGAATTAAAACATAAAAAGTGTGATTTTAGATGTTCATAAAGGGTAACCAATGGATATATCAACATAACATGAGCATAAGGGAATGAGAATATGATAATATCATTTAAAAGTAAACAAAACATGGATTTCATAGATCATAATCTTCAACCATCGAAAAAACAATTAGTTCATAAGTCGTGAATTATAAAGGAATAAAAGAACCTAGTCCATGAGATCATAACATTGGGGTATGACATAGATTTTTGGTAGACACACATGAATATAAAATAATTTATCTAGTATCCAATTCTCATTTATAAGGATATCACAGTGGATTGTATTTATAAGGCCCCATCCTTAAACCTTACTTAATCTTGAATTATTAAAAGATTACACATTGATGATCTTTTCAGGTTTAGAGTTTTAGAGAATTAGATCATGAAACTTGCCTTACATTCCACATTTAAACAAAGTGGTTACATAAAAGACAATATTCATTCTTCCCATCAACGGAAACATATTTAAAATATATCACAGATTCTTTCTTGACACATCCTTGACACTATCATCACATCATGTACCTTTTCCTTGACCTGTGAAAAATATTTCAAAAACTTGGGATGAGCATAAAAAGCTCAGTAAGAGTTATAAAAATATGGAAAGGAAACATGAGTTCATATATACATTAGAATGAAATCACACTTTACCCATAAAACATAGGCATATCAAATCATGAATAAATCATAGAAAACATAAGACATAAAGGTAACTTGAGGAATTCATAACATTCTTACGTAGGGAGTAACCCTCTTGGTTACGTTTGGAATACCCATCACAGTATATTCCCTAAATCTCTTCGGAGAAACCTTAACGTTTCACTCCTTCGCGTTACCCAATGCATTGGAGAGCTATTACGGGCTCACCCGCCCTTAGTTTATCACGGAACCACCCGTTTTCATAACAATGCCCAAAAACCATAACATAAATGTGTCACATAAAACATGCATAAAGGAAACATAACCTTTCCATATTTCAATCATAATATAACATTTTAGTATATTGAAATATTGAATCCATTCAAAAAGAAACCATTTCCAAAACCATTTAAAATAATTAATAAAGAGATTTTTGAATCAAAGTGTCCCATACCACCTTGAAGATTTTAAAATTTTAAACCATTAATATCCATATAAATAAATCCTTAAAACCATTTTGAAAACATGGATATTAATAAGAACAAATAATTAAAACATTTAAAACGATATTTCGGTTAAAGGGGTTTTACCAAAATCAGAGACACTTGAATACAATAATTGAGGAATAAAATTTAGTCAGAACTTTATAATATCATGAGAATAAATGGATTCATGATATAATACTCCAAAGGATAGTATATACACCATATAAGAGTGAATTGGTGCATAACAACAATGAACCCTCAATAGAAATGTCAAATGTGATGAAATCCCTTATAAAGAAGGTATCCTTAAATTAAGGACAAATCAATCTCAAAAATATGTGTGAAAAATATAAATACACCCAATATAAGTGGATATCAAGTGGAAAACAATAAAAGGTCATTCATACATATTCAATGGATTACATATTCAATGACCACATGTTGAACCCAAAGAAATCGAAATTGGGTTAAAAAGTTCCCTTGACAGCCTAACGGCATCACATAAAAATGAGTTGATGAGAGATAAGAAGTGTATCTCATCACTTGGACATAAAATTTACATCAATAAGGATTTATGAGAACATATCCCAACATAAAAATATGTAAATTAAAAGACTCAACAAAAGAAGTCTTTTAAAAAAGAGGAGGGTGAAAGGTTCCCTTACCGACTTGGGTATCTTTCAAAACATACACCCCATGAAAGAAGGACAATAGATCATTGATGTAAATACTCATAAATGAAATTATATTACACAAAGAGTATAATAATGGGAAGTACATACACCACTCAATGGAATTTGTGGCAAATGTAGCATAAATCTCACGGGAATAAAAGTGAGATGAAAAATCCCTTACGAACTCTCGGCAGCCTAACGGCGCCACATAAAACTTACGAATATGGATTGATGAGATAAAATAGGGTATCTCATCACATTACAATAAAATGTACAGAAAGAGGAATATAAAAGAACATCCCCCAACATTACAAAGAGGATCTTAAAAGAAGTTACATAAAGGAGAGTACTTAAAAAGAAAGAGAGGTTCGATCTCTTACGAATGTTCGGCAGCCTAACGGCGCCACTCAAAACTTCCAAAATGGATTGATGAGAGGGAATAGGGTCTATCATCACATGAACATAAAAATTAAAGTAGGGGTAATATAAAATAAAATCCCAATCATAAGAAATATGAGCTTAAAAGAAATGACATAAAAGAGTGTACTTAAAAAGAAAGAGAGTTGTAGGATCCCTTACCTTGGGTCCGACTTGACTCGATCGTTCTTTAATCTCCTGAATAATAAACTTGAGTTAATTTATACTTGATTAAGAACCTTTTTCAAGATTATTATTCCTTTTATATCACTTATTTCTTTGTTATAAACACTATGTAATCATTAAGTTCATAATTATTGTTTTGTCCATATTTGGTTCTTAAGTCGAAAGTGGACTTCTTAGAATTACATGTTGTTCGGGTGGCCAAATGTTTATTATATCCAGAATTGTATTCATGATGTAGATATAATATATGTCATATATATCCAGTACATTCATGCATTTATAACATTACATAATCATTTGGAGGTAAGAAGTGAAATGCACCGTTCATGGAGACGGTAAGCCGTACGTACGCATGAACGCTACTTTCATTTCTATTTCGTATTTTATAGAATGGAATAATAATGATATAAAGGTATATTATAATTCCAGTATAATATAATATTTAATATCATAGTTCCATACTTTATACGTCCCACATATGGTCATTAACGGATCAAATCACTTTGAGGGGGCGGTAGTCCGCACTTCCTAAAATGAAGATATCGCGTATACCCATAATGGAATCCATAAAGGTAAGACAAAAATGAAAAATACAGAAGCATAAGTAAAATATAAACATATTATATATCATATATAATAATAGTGACATCATAATGGCCACCTTTGAAGGTGTTAAATGAGTATTGAACAATCATCGTTTCGGGAGGCAGAATTTCTCCATCCACGGAAACTGTATGTTCTTTAACCATTTGATGTAGTTGTGTGAGAGTGTAGCTCGAATAAATCTTATAACAACATCCTAGTATATTGAATATACGGGTGTTGTTACAAAATAAGAAAATAAAAAGATTTTAGGGGGTTGGAGAAGCAAAATAAAACAAATGAACATGAGAGAATGAATTACCATAAAAAGTGTAACTCCTTTTGATTTGAGCCAAAAGGCTTCCTTTGAAAGGATTCTGCCCAAAGGTAATCCTCTAGGATTAGAAGAGGGATGTGGAGAGAGTAAATGGGCATGGGTTGGCCGAGCCAAAGGCTTGAGAAGTGTGTCAAATGAGGTAGAGGTGGGGGCCTTTTATAAGAGGAGAGGGGGGGCACTTTTGGAAAGTAAGGAAATATTACTTTATTTGAAAATGTGTTTCGGTTTTAAAAGGTCCCACATTGATATAATTAGTGGATAAGGTTATAAAGGTTCTAAATCCACCCATCAAATAAGTTTTGGACATGTGTAGTTCATAGAGTTTACATTATCTTTCCATTTTATTTAAATCGTCAAATAATGATGTCATCGCTGCATCATTATTATGTCATAAATAATTTATTTTATTTAATGTATAAAAATTATAAAAAAATTACTATGATGTAGGAAATCTTGTTATATTTCCAATTAATATTTATAATCAAAAATATAACTTGTATAACCCTACTTAAAAATTGTTTTAGTAAAACATATCATGTTTGTGTCAATTTTACTTTTCCATTAAATAAAAATATATTATTGTCATTTTCCAACTAATGTGGCTCCATGGGGTCCCCAAGTTGGCCCATGGCTTGTCTTGGTCGGCCATGACTCACCCAATAGGTGTAGGACAAGTGTCATGGTGTTTTCACATTCTTATAATATCATTTTTACCTTAAACTACACTAATTACCACTAATCGCGATTAAAAACTTAATAAGTTACTATTCACCAAAAAATTATTTTTATCCCATTGAACCACATTTTACTTCTTAATGACAACCATGTATGTCGGATTTTTGAAATTAAAAACACAGAAGTGGTAAAATTTCATTTAAACGAAAAATCAGCTTTTATAATTACCACTTAGTGGTTTCACTATTCATCAAAAATTGAAGTTTTTCAGAAAATTACAAAAAATTCACCCTAAGCTATATTTGATATTACGAACTCACAAATGAAGTCCGTTTTACAAAATTCCAAACATATTAGTCACATTAATTAATTTAATAATTAATTCCCGCTGTCAGAGCAAATAGCGTGTTTTTATAAAACAATAAGTATCAAAAGATTGACACTAGTTTAAGTCTGATTTCAAAGTGAAATTAATTCAAACGACCACTATCAGATTTAATGGTAAAAATATTTTATAATTTCAATTTAAAACCAATTCAATATATTATCTAATCATATAAATAAATTATATTAAAAAGAGGTTTTGAATTAAAACACAACATTTATACTATTCATTAAAAAAATGAACTTTATCGGAAAGATACCAAAAATTTACACAATGTAAATTTTGATGTCCCGATTCTCAGTAAGAGTTTTATTTGGTCCAAAAGAATGTTTAAGGGTGAACAAAACTATATTTAATGACAGTTCTCCATTAAAAGTCGATAAGTGAACCTTTGGTGAAAACTAGGGCATATACGCCTAAAATTGAATTCTTTACGTATTTTAAGCCTTTAGCATTTATTGGATAAATGTAAAAACATTTAAAAAACATATATAATCATAATTTAGTTATTTCTATCCATTCCAGCCAATACAACGGCTACATGTTAACTACCATTTGAAATAATATAATTTTATTATTAGAGTGCAACGTAAGATTCCAAAGAAACTCGTTGTTGCTTGTTGGGTACGCCATCGAGCATAGCGTCCCCTTTAAAGTCATATTAATATTTTATTCACAAAAATTGATAAATATGAAAATTTCATATTCATTATTTACCTGGGGTGTTACATCCTTCCCCCCTTTTGGGAATTGTGTCCTCGCAATTTTAAAATTGCGCTTGGAAACATCCTTGAAAGTCCCACATCGGAACAAGAGTCGGTAAAACAATCACTTTAAAATAAAGAGAGATAAGTACAAAGGTCACCCGAGTTAACCCATACTAGGATTCCAAGTATGAAAATATAGACATGGAGGAAAAAACAAAGGGTCATGTTCTGATGGAGAGTGATAGAAAACATGTTTAAGAGAAATTTAACCACGAGAAAATCACAAACTTGTGATGGGTTAAACGGTATTCGATTCCGCAGTAGGAAAAGTTAATAGACAACATTTTTGTTTTAAGTTACTTTTTATTCATGAATTTATTCATAAGGGAACATAATCACTTATCATATTGACTTTCAACTTTTATTATATTCCTTACACAAACTCATATTTTCTCCAAAAGACTAGTATTTAGGAAGACTTGTTCACATTAAGAGTACTATAATCAACTTCTAGATAATCACCTAATCCACAAAAGTGGACTATATACTTTCCATGTCTTTAGTCTTTAACCAAAACCAAAACCAAAAAGGCTAGTACAAGATCAGATAATCCAGAAAAGGATAACCCTTTATAAAAAGAAAATCTATTCTTAATCTCCAAAATTTGTCCAACAAAACCCAAAGTTCGACGAGGACCATTCTATAATCAATTTGTCCATAAAATTCTTCAAAGTAAACCAAACTAAGATTGAAACCCAAATATTTGAAGGATTTAGTCACATAGTCTTCCAAGTTAAATCTTAACATTTATCTCCAAACAACATCAGTTGCTCCCAAAGTCCCGTATTGAAAAGTAATTAACCTAATCACATATCTCTTATGATAGGTTAATCATTTTCATAAATAACCCAAAATCATCTTACTCTTAATTAATAAAATTATATAACCAGAAAGAATCAGTCAAACTAACCAGGGACTTCACGTAGTCCAGTGGTAGGCGGTAAATACCAGTCGCACTTTGGTTGTGGGTTCGATTCCCACAACTTTGTCCAACGTGACGGGTTGTCACACGGTCTGCGTGTTGTCCTTTTTCCAAAACTATATAATTCTTAAAACATTCCCCCAAAATGAGATAAAATCTTCAAAAATAAACATAACATATTTTAACCTCAAGTTTATCTCATGCCTTTCATTTTCCATCATATCATATAATAACCCATAATTACCTCAAAAGTAAGGATTATAGAAACTCTAATGGTTACCTTTATAATTATTACCTGAACATCCACATGGATTGGTCATCTCGTACATGATGCATTAAAGATCCTACCAAGGTTTAAGTGGTTGATCATGACTCCTTGATATTTGGTTTAGAACAACCATGAGTTTCCTCATTGAATCCTCCATTTTATCTAGTATCTTAATCAGAGAACCACCACAGTTTCCTTCAAACCTGTTGTCTCTTTGGTGCCTGCTAGATCCATCCATTCACTAAAAATAGAAATGTCAGTGTGAGTAAATCAACAAAACCATCATGTACTATTGAGGAAGGTAAACACTAAGATACACTTACTCATTCACTTTATCTAAAACTAGGACTCTTTCTGAAATTCTTACCATTATGGTAATGTCACTTATGCTTAAAGAATACCCTAACCTCTAAAGTTATCTAAACCGACCTTTGATACCAACTATAAGGCCCCAGCCTTAAACCTTACTTAGTCTTGAATTATTACAAGATTACACATTGAGGATCTTTTCAGGTTTAGAGTTTTAGAGAATTAGATCATGAAAATTTCATTACATTCCACATTTAAACAAAGTGGTTACATAAAAGACAATATTCATTCTTCCCATCAACGGAAACATATTTAAAATATATCACAGATTCATTCTTGACACATCCTTGACACTATCATCACATCATGTATCTTTCCCTTGACCTGTGAAAAATATTTCAAAAACATGGGATGAGCATAAAAAGCTCAGTAAGAGTTATAAAAATATGGAAAGGAAACATGAGTTCATATATACATTAGAATGAAATCACACTTTACCCATAAAACATAGGCATATCAAATCATGAATAAATCATAGAAAACATAAGACATAAAGGTAACTTGAGGCATTCATAACATTCTTACGTAGGGATTAACCCTCTTGGTTACGTTTGGAATACCCATCACAGTATATTCCCTAAATCTCTTCGGAGAAACATTAACGTTTCACTCCTTCGCGTTACCCAATGCATTGGAGAGCTGTTACAGGATCACCCGCCCTTAGTTTATCACGGAACCACCCGTTTTCATAACAATGCCCAAGAACCATAACATAAATGTGTCACATAAAACATGCATAAAGGAAACATAACCTTTCCATATTTCAATCACAATATAACATTTTAGTATATTGAAATATTTAATCCATTCAAAAAGAAACCATTTCCAAAACCATTTAAAATAATTAATAAAGAAATTTTTGAATCAAAGTGTCCCATACCACCTTGAAGCTTTTAAAATTTTACACCATTAATATCCATATAAATAAATCCTTAAAACCATTTTGAAAACATGGATATTAATAAGAACAAATAATTAAAACATTTAAAATGATATTTCGGTTAAAGGGGTTTTACCAAAATCAGAGACACTTGAATACAATAATTGTGGAATAACATTTAGTCAGAACTTTATAATATCATGAGAATAAATGGATTCATGATATAATACTCCAAAGGACAGTATATACACCATATAAGAATGAATTGGTGCATAACAACAATGAACCCTCAATAGAAATGTCAAATGTGATGAAATCCCTTATAAAGAAGGTATCCTTAAACTAAGGACAAATCAATCTCAAAAATATGTGTGAAAAATATAAATACACCCAATATAAGTGGATATAAAGTGTAAAACAATAAAAGGTCATTCACACATATTCAATGGATGACATATTCAATGACCACATGTTGAACCCAAAGAAATCGAAATTGGGTTAAAAAGTTCCCTTGACAGCCTAACGACATCACATCAAAATGAGTTGATGAGAGATAAGAAGTGTATCTCATCACTTGGACATAAAATTTACATCAATAAGGATATATGAGAACATATCCCAACATAAAAATATGTAAATTAAAAGACTCAACAAAAGAAGTCTTTCAAAAAAGAGGAGGGTGAAAGGTTCCCTTACCAACTTGGGTATCTTTCAAAACATACACCCCATGAAAGAAGGACAATAGATCATTGATGTAAATACTCATAAACGAAATTATATTACACAAAGAGTATAATAATGGGCAGTACATACACCACTCAATGGAATTTGTGGCAAATGTATCATAAATCTCACGGGAATAAAAGTGAGATGAAAAATCCCTTACGAACTCTCGGCAGCCTAATGGCGCCACATAAAACATCCAAATATGGATTGGTGAGATCAAATAGGGTATCTCATCACATTTCAATAAAATATACAGAAATAGTAATATAAAAGAGCATCCCCCAACATTACAAAGAGGATCTTAAAAGAAGTGACATAAAGGAGAGTACTTAAAAAGAAAGAGAGGTTCGATCTCTTACGAAAGTTCGGCAGCCTAACGGCGCCACTCAAAACTTCCAAAATGGATTGATGAGAGGGAATAGGGTCTCTCATCACATGAAAATAAAACTTACAGTAGGAGTAATATAAAAGAACATCCCAATCATAAGAAATATGAGCTTAAAAGAAATGACATAAAAGAGTGTACTTAAAAAGAAAGAGAGTTGTAGGATCCCTTACCTCGGGTCTGACTTGACTCGATCGTTCTTTAATCTCCTGAATAATAAACTTGAGTTAATTTCTACTTGATTAAGAACCTTTTTCAAAATTATTATTCCTTTTATATCACTTATTTCCTTGTTATAAACACTATGTAATCATTAAGTTAATAATTATTGTTTTGTCGATATTTGGTTCTTAAGTCGAAAGTGGACTTCTTAGAATTACATGTTGTTCGGGTGGCCAAATGTTTATTATATCCAGAATTGTATTCATTATGTAGATATAATATATGTCATATATATCCAGTACATTCATGCATTTATAACATTACATAATCATTTGGAGGTAAGAAGTGAAATGCACCGTTCATGGAGACAGTAAGCCGTACGTACGCATGAACGCTACTTTCATTTCTATTTCGTATTTTATAGAATGGAATAATAATGATATAAAGGTATATTATAATTCCAGTATAATATCATATATAATATCATAGTTCCATCTTTTATACATCCCACATATGGTATTTAACGAATCAAATCACTTTGAGGGGGCGGTAGTCCGCACTTCCTAAAATGAAGATATCGCGTATACCCATAATGGAAGCCATAAAGGTAAGACAAAAATGAAAAATACAGAAGTATAAGTAAAATATAAACATATTATATATCATATATAATAATAGTGACATCATAATTTCCACCTTTGAAGGTGTTAAATGAGTATTGAACAATCATCGTTTCGGGAGGCAGAATTTCGCCATCCACGGAAACCGTATGTTCTTTAACCATTTGATGTAGTTGTGTGAGAGTGTAGCTCGAATAAATCTTTTAAAAAAATCCTAGTATATTTAAGATACTATTTTTGTTACAAAATAAGAAAATAAAAAGAGTTTAGGGGGTTGGAGAAGCAAAATAAAACAAATGAACATGAGAGAATGAATTACCATTAAAAGTGTAACTCCTTTTAATTTGAGCCAAAAGGCTTCCTTTGAAAGGATTATTCCCAAAGGGAATCCTCTATGATGATGAGAGGGATGTGGAGAGAGTAAATGGGCAGGGTTTGGATGAGCCAAAGGCTTGAGAAGTGTGTGAAATGAGGTAGAGGTGGGGGCCTTTTATAAGAGGAGAGGAGGGGAACTTTTGGAAAGTAAGGAAATATTACTTTATTTGAAAATGTGTTTCGGTTTTAAAAGGTCCCACTTTGATATAATTCGTGGATAAGGTTATAAAGGTTCTAAATACACCCATACAATAAGTTTTGGACATGTTTAGTTCATAGAGTTTACATTATCTTTCCATTTTATTTAAATCGTCAAATAATGATGTCATCGCTGCATCATTATTATGTCATAAATAATTTATTTTATTTAATGTCTAAAAATTATAAAAAAATTACTATGATGTCGGAAATCTTTTTATATTTCCAATGAATATTTATAATAAAAAAATTACTTGTATAACCCTACTTAAAAATTGGTTTAGTAAAACATATCACGTTTGTGTCAATTTTACATTTCCATTCAATAAAAATATATTATTGTCATTTTCCAACTAAAGTGGCTCCATGGGGTCCCCAAGTTGGCCCATGGCTTTTCCTGGTCGGCCATGACTCACCCAATAGGTGTAGGACAAGTTTTATGGTGTTTTCACATTCTTATAATATCATTTTTACCTTAAACTACACTAATTACCACTAACCGTGATTAAAAACTTAATAAGTTACTATTCACCAAAAAATTATTTTTATCCCATTGAACCACATTTTACTTCTTAATGAAAACCATGTATGTCAGATTTTTGAAATTCAAAACACAGAAGTGGTAAAATTTCATTTAAACGAAAAATCAGCTTTTATAAGTACCACTTAGTGGTTTCACTATTCATCAAAAATTGAAGTTTTTCAGAAAATTACAAAAAATTCACCCTAAGCTATATTTGATATTACGAACTCAAAAATGAGGTCTGTTTTACAAAATTCAAATCTTATTAGTCAAGTTAATTAATTTAATAATTAATTCCCGCTGTCAGAGCAAATAGCGTGTTTTTATAAAACAATAAGTATCAAAAGATTGACACTAGTTTAAGTCTGACTTCAAAGTGAAATTAATTCCAATGACCACTATCAGATTTAATGGTAAAAATATTTTCTAATTTCACTTTAAAACCAATTCAATATATTATCTAATCATATAAATAAATTATATTAAAAAGAGGTTTTGAATTAAAACACAACATTTATACTATTCATTAAAAAAATGAACTTTATCGGAAAGATACCAAAAATTTACACAAAGTAAATTTTGATGTCCCGATTCTTAGTAAGAGTTTTATTTGGTCCAAAACAATGTTTAAGAGTGAACGAAACTATATTTAATGACAGTTCTCCATTAAAAGGCGATAAGTGAACCTTTGGTGAAAACTAGGGCATATACGCCTAAAATTGAATTCTTTACGTATTTTAAGCCTTTAGCTTTTATTGGATAAATGTAAAAACATTTAAAAAACATATATAATCATATTTTAGTTATTTCTATCCATTCCCGCCAATAAAACGGCTACATGTTAACTACCATTTGAAAAAATATAATTTTATTATTAGAGTGCAACGTAAGATTCCCAAGAAACTCGTTGTTGCTTATTGGGTACGCCATCAAGCATAGCGTCCCCTTTAAAGTCATATTAATATTTTATTCACAAATATGGATAAATATGAAAATTTCATATTCATTATTTACCTGGGGTGTTACAGTATTCCCTCCCAAAAACATAATTATAGTCCAGGTTCACCCCCAAGAATATCATAGTTAATATATTTCTATAGAGAATTGGGTTTAGTCCCCATTACAGTCTTGTTTATATCATGAGATATCAATCTTTACCCAATGCATTAGTGGGTCATATAAATTATGTACCACCAATCACATAATAAAATAAATCATATCTGTCCCACAATATAATGAAATATTTAACATAGCATAATCCATAAAATGGAAATGAGTTTTATAAAAATTTCACCATAGCCTAAACCGTAGAAAATGAACGTTTTTCATAAACACTTCATCATTTCATCATATAATATCCCATGGAAAAGATATGGGTTTCATACAGAACTTTTCATCATAATACTATATTATATAAATAAAAAACATGGATACTATCCTTGGATCATATACCTAGAAGATCATATTTATAATCATGTGTTGTTGTTATTGATTAATATTAATTCCATAAAAATATTTTTACAACATTTTAAAGGAAAATTTCAATTCTGTTTTGAAATTAATACTTAAAAAAATTCATAAATTTGAAATACAATTTTGTATTTTAAAATACCCTTATAAACATTGAATGAAATATTTAAATTATATCATGGTCATGATGATGGTAAATATTTTTCATGCCATAAAAATTTAAAAAAATATTCCTTTCACATTTTTGTTAAAAATTAAAAAGTAGATAGTTAGAAAAATGATTATAAAATTCATTTTAAACAATTTTTTAAAAAGTAAAACAATGTTAATTTTTTTTTCAAGAAACATTTGAGAAAAGTAAAAACATAATTTTAAACACTTTTAGAAAACATGTACTTAGATGAAAAATTATTTTTTACTGAAAGGATAAATAAAGTAAATTTTTCTAGAAAAAGTTCTTTTGGAAAATTGAGTATATAATGAATGGAAATGAAAGTAAATATTTTTTTATATAAATAAACATAATATAATAAGTTTTTTGAGTTTCTCGAGAGGTATACAATAATATTTCATCATCATAATTTGAATTATATTCAATCCTGGTAAATAATATGATTTTAACATAACACTTTTACCAGTTTGGTAACCTTTCCGTCCTACAGCACATGAATGAAATAATATTAAATGGATTTTTATATAGAGCAATTATCAAGATAATATTCATAAAATAAATTCATGGTAAGTATATATACCACACAAAATAAATATGTGGTGAATATATTATGTGTCTTACAAAAATATAAGTGAGATGAAAATCACTTACCACTTTGATAACTTTTAATCTGTAATCCCTGTTAATTAAAAAAATAAAACCAACAACTAAATATCAATAAAATAAAAAATAAATGATATAAAAAGTCATTTTGGATGTATATACACCTCAAATAACAAGATATGTGCATAACATAAGTTATGTCCCAAAGAAAAAAATTTTAGCAAAAAATCCCTTACCTCAATTCTCAAAATTCTTTTAACATGTTCAGATCTCACATATAATAAATATAGTTTTATTTTACATTTATTAAGGAAACATTATAATAAATATAATATACCATTTATGATTTATTGAAAACCCTTTATCATCAATTTTTAACAATTCTATGTTAAAATCACTACTTCGAGTAATGACTCTTTCATTTTATATATAAATTTTGTTTCGGTGGTTTTGATCTTTTTAAATTGAATATGGTTTCATAACAAACCATAATATTAATCATGATATAAATATCATATAAATTCATTATAAATATTTATATCCATCCATATAAGTTAAAGATAGAAAATGAATTACACTATTCATGGAGATGATAGGTTGTATATACACATGATCATAGTTATCAATTTTTATTTGACAGATGGAATAAAAGAAAGGTAAATATTAATTTACCATTAATGAAGTAATTTTTATGATTTAGATAATATATATTAATTAAATATATCCCTCTTAAAATCCATATAATAATATGATTTAAAACTTATCACATCACTTTATAGAGGTGGTATTTCACACGTACACAGAAGCGATGTTGTCATTTTCCAATGTATTTGAAGGTAAGAAGTTATATGTTATTTTATAATTACATAAGTATAATTATTTCATATGTATCATATAAATATTTTTAATCCATATTTATACCCAGTCATGATAGGTGGTTATGGAATTAAAATTACAACTGTTCACGTGGTAGTAGTCCACTGCATACACAGTCGATGATGTCATTACCCATTTGATGGAAGATCAGATGGATGCAGGTAATTACATTTACATAATAACATATAATTATATGATAGAAACTATTTTTATGATACCATCATAGTATAATAATAATTTAGGTAAGTGAAAGAATAGATAAAATGATGAAACATGGTTTGGAGCTGTACTTCTTCTTTAGAGATCCTCCTTAGGATGATACATAAATCCTTCATAGGATGGCTTCTTAAATAAAAAAACTCTTCTAGGATGTGCTAACAGGGTTAAAAAATAGCTTTGTGTTGGTATTTAATGAAACAAAATTATTTTTTATATTGTTTATAGTATAAGATATGAAATTTTATTTTTTATGTAGGTAAAGGAATTCACTTGGAAACTACTCAATGGCATCCCAAAATAATCCATAATGATAAAGAAAATCTCAAGAAAAATACGTCAAAATTACCATTGATTCAAATTTTTTATTTTATAATGTTCAAATATATAAATAAAATAATATTTTTAATAGTTTGATTTGAAAAATTCAAATTATATTTGCTTTAACTTCCAGTAAATCTGTTTTAACCTTTACCATGGTAAATAGTTTTTATTATTTTTATAATACATTATGAAAAAAAATTGGTTTTTTGTTTTTTAAAATTCTTATTATGAATATTTATAATATATAATCTATTTTTCCTAATTTAATATATAGAGGTTGAATAATTTAATTTAATATTAATCAAAAATATGTGATGAAAAAATGTTTTTCAATAAAAATGTTTTCCAACGTGTAAGATGTTTTTATATAATAATTTAACATTATAATTGATTAAAAGGTCCTAAATTGGATTAAAAATAATATAATTGTAAAAATTTGTCCTTTTTAACAATCATAAAATATAATTTTATCTTTTCAAATACATTTAACAAAAAAGAAATTTTTAATAAAAAATTCAATTTTTCATTATTCATAAAAAATAACTTTTTTTCTTAAAATTATAAAAAATTCAATATAATATAAATCTAAAATTAGGATTTATAAAATGAAGTTAATTTTATAAAATAAATTTTATAAATTAGTTATAAATTAATCATATTATTTTCACATAAAAACTATAAATAACTTTTTTTATAAAAAATATATTTTTTTAATTATATAAAAACAATACTAGAAAATATGTTTCTCTTATCTAGAAACTGAATAAAGATTTATAGATTGTGATTATTAATATACAACATATTGAATTTAATATATATGTTATAATGGTATTGTTTGAATAATAATATTAATATAATAATGTTGTTCATATAATCTTTGTGTTGTGTGTAACACAAGCTATTAATGAAAACAAATTATCTAAAAAAATCATAAAATATTAGGGTGTAACATTTTGAGCTCTATAAAATTAATTTACCCTCAGAATTACAAATCATTCATATAATAAAATTAGGGTTCCTCTTCCTCATCATATCCTCAATTTACCACAAAACAACTTCAAATTTGTGGTTTTGACACAAAACAGGGGCCTGGTGAGTGGTTTTGTTTCATAGAACTTTATCTCTATAATATTGAATCTACACTAGTTATTCGAAATAATAGAGATCTTAATATAGTGTTAGGAATGCTTATTTGAGTACATGTGTTGGATCAGTTATGTTCTACCTCATACGAGGTACGTGGGACACCTCGTGGACTTGGAAGGGGTTCAGTGGAAGTGTCTAGTATTAAATAAACATCCCTACTTGATCACGAATATTTAAAGGGGAAATATAACTAGGGATATTCTTTTCTTATTCCATAATATCATAACCTACTTCCATAGAGAACTTCATCACAACGTGTTCTCAGAAAATTAAAATTTTAGACAACATCGATGATTATCATCATAAATTTTCTATCAAATTTTTTCAGCTCGTACCTATTACTGAATAGCTCTATGCTCACAAAAATTTTCATCAACCAAATTTGGACTGAATATATTCTATTATCCATCTAATTCCGAACATGTTTTATTTATATACTTCTTTCGATAGATGGACTCATAAAGAAGTATCTAAATGCTTTACTAAAAACTAATGTTGTATAAAAATTAAAATTTAGCAAGGTGTTGATCCTAACAACTTTTGACTTCCATATGACATGATATTGTAATATCCTTTAGTGTTTGAATGATCATCACACAAAAAACCAGTTTTTTAAGATGATACACATTTTTTAAACTCAACTTAGAAAGAAAATACTACTGAATACTACACTAGAACATTGTAGAATTCCTTATATCCCAATCAAATACAATATAATGTAGTTATCCATGATACAATACCACTTCTATATTTTATATTATATAAATATGATCCAAATATAAATATTCTCTGATAATAATGAAGTATTATAACTTTTTATGGTAATGGAATGCATCCTATTTAGAGTTGTTACCTTTATAAATTTTGGGGATTCATATGAAAAATTCCATGGTGATGATTTCCCATTTCTGATCTGGTAATGGTAATGGTTGTAATATCCCCTTAGAAATTTCTATCTCGACCATAATTTTCTGATTTTCAAAGAATAGATCTACAAACTCTTCAATATATCCCTTCATGACATCCCACTATATTTACTACTTCAAATCTCTAAGAATATTTATACTTACACGATGAATACAGAATGAAGAACTATGATCTTCAACTAATAGCTCTTTTAGGAAATTTGGTACGGATAAAACATATACACAAAACCTAAACATTATCATACCATTTAATTCCATTATAATAAATGTTAAACTCATGGACATTTATAACGTTATTCCATTGTGCTATATCATACTTTCACACCTCTTTAATCATCACTTCAATTGCCAGCTTTAAAATTATTTGAGATAGATAAAAGTTTCTTCCTTATATCATGATTTCAAGATTCATCCCCTCAAAAACCATAAATATTTCACATTGTTCACTTTCCAAGGGTGGTAATTTGTACAGAAATCATAATATTTAATCAACTCAAACCATCTTCTCTAGGACATGTTCAAATCATTATGTGTGAATATATACTTTAAGCTCTTATCATCGATATAAATATCATGCCTCTATATAACAATATATTTTCTCCATATCATTATTGAATATATTAGTGTTTCTAACTCCAAATAACATGTTTGGTAATTTTTATCATGAACCATAAATTATCATGAAACATAAGTTATCACCATGTAAATTTTCTTGGGATTTCATCCCAAACCCTTTTTTGTGCATCACTATAGATTATAATTCCTTCTTTACTTTATGGTAATGAAAGAAATGGTTCCCTGAAAATCCTTCTCCTTAGTTCCTTGATACTTTCCTCAGATTCATCCATCCAAAATAATATGGATCACTTATAACGTAACATGGTGTATAGATTAGATGGTAATGATAAATTATCCACAAATAACATATAATATCCATCGAAAATACAAGAACATAAAATCAATGGCATCATTTGTAGTCTGGGAGAATGTTCAATAACTTCCATCATTGATGGATTTATATAT
This sequence comes from Viscum album, assembly GCA_963277665.1. Lineage (NCBI taxonomy): Eukaryota > Viridiplantae > Streptophyta > Magnoliopsida > Santalales > Viscaceae > Viscum > Viscum album. The sequence continues at coordinate 1,768,370,715 of OY728141.1, read as the reverse complement.
ATACCTTCTATTGAGATTACATGAATAAAAAATGAACCCTTTTATCTGAATTTCATAGGTTGTAATTTTTTTCATAAAAATTTTCTTTCCTTAGGGTCTTCATCACAATTCTCATGTGATCTTCATGTTCTTCCATTATATTTGAATTGATTTGAATAAATTCTATAATTACTACCAAAAACAGATCAAGGTAAACTATAAAGACTCTATTCATTAAATCTATTGAGATAGTGGGTTCATTATTAAGACCATATGGAATCACTATATATTAAAAGTGCCATACCTTGTACAGAATTTGTTCTTTGATATATCCTCATTATTGACCCCCAGATGATGATATCCAAAACAGAGATCAATCATGGAAATGTATTGATCTCCAAATAGTTGATCAAACAACATATAAATATGAGGATGAGAGTACTTTTCCTTTTTTGAATATTGTTTAGTTCCTTATAATCAATGAAAAGTATCACGAATCTATATTTTTATTAACAAAAAGAAAAGGCATACCCCCAGGTGACACACATGGAAGAATGCATCCCTTTGAATGGTTATCCTTGAGTGTCTTCTTTAATCTATTAAAAACAATCAATGATATTACATAGTTAGTATTTGAAATAGGTTTATCAATAGTTGTGATTAATATTTAGAACAAAACTTCCAATTTTTTTGGAATAGTAAGAAACTATTAGAACAAATAATAAGAAAAGACTAGAAAAAATGAATATTATCGTTATTTATTTTCTACCCAACCATCTAGGATAGAAATCATTTTTAATAGGAATCTATACCAATACGATGGATTTGATTTCAATTAAAATCTTATATTTTTCATAACGCTGATCGAATATCATAGGTTGGTTTGGAATATCAAATGTGACTTCCCTTCCATGAAAATTGATGCTTCTTTTATATTATATAAATCCAATACATTACTAGGATAACATAAAATAAAAAAAAATAGATAATTAGAATGATATATATGAATAATAATCACACAAACATTAACTAGAGAAGAATCATAAACATGAGATGTGATTATCATGCCATTAGGGGTTTTCTCCACTAATTAAACATATAATTATGGGGAATATTAATTAATATTATTAAATACCTTTCATCATATAAGAAAAATTATATTACTAATATCAAAAAAGATACATCAGTATTTGAGCGTACCTATCTCCACTCAAACATCAATGTTAAATCTTCAATACCATAGTAAAACCAAAATGGTTTGCTAAAAATTAGGTATCCTTTATTAGAGTGAACAATCATTCATATGATGTATAAATTTTGAATCTTTTTTTTCAATCTATGACACAATATGTTTATCCTACATAATTCAAGGTCATCATATATTCAAATCATTCGTAATTTATCATATAGTTTTTTTAATTTGTAACACATATCCCCGGGAATAGGAAACGAGGTGTGTAGCAAGGCCCATTATCAGGCACCTGGTGATGATTGAGTCAAAATCTAATGTTACATTTTTTGTGTTATCACTCCTAGGTATAGTAACCAATTCCATTCAATCATAGGCATTAAATCACAGTATATGAATACTAATTATAAATCATAATGATCCATACTAGAAAATTATAGGTCTAGTGCCTTTTGAAAGATAGATATGTAAAACATTGATTCATAAGTGAACTACATATTCACCCACTATTTTTTTAACTAGAACCTTTTTTAGAAATATCATACATAATACAATTTATCATAACATAGGGAATGGAAACATGGGAAATGGTGAAATCAGATGTTTAGTAATGGAAAACAAGGGAGATATCAATATAAAATGAACATATGGGTACGATAATATGATAATAGAATTTGAAAAACCATACCCAATATATAATAGATCATAAATGTGAGTCATGAAAAAAATCAATTCAGTTCATAAGACAACAATTTTAATGGAATCAATGAAAATAAAACAATAATGTATTACATTGTCATAAGATGTAGATTTTCAGTAGACACACAAGAATATAAAATCATTTACCTAGTAGTCAGGGATCATTAATAAGGATGACAGAGTGGGTTGGGTTCACTAAATAGACTAAAATATTAGACAATGTGTTCTCTAACGACTATCACAATTGATAGACTCCCTTACTGAATTGTGTTCACACACCATTTCAGTCTTATTTACCAAATAAAAAATGAATCTTTACCTAATGTAATGGAGGGCTGTGTGATTATAGGGAAATACATCACATAATTAAATCAATCATATGTGTATCATATGATCATATGACATTCACCATACTATAACCAATTATTATGAAATTTTTTCATAAAAATTTGATCATTGCATGTCCTGTGGAAAAGAAACATGTTCTATAAACATTTCATTATTTCATCATAACATTACATATGGAATAGAAATGTCTAACACAACAATCATGAAATTATAATAAAAAACAATCAAAATAAATAATAATGATGGTATCCCTTGATTTTATCCCTAGTATAACATATGTATAACCAAGGGCTTCTATTATTTTTGAATAAAAAATTCATAAAAATATTATTAAAACATTATTAAAGAAAATATACCTTCCATTTTGAAATCAGTTCTTTAAAATATAAAAAATAACGAAATATTAACGAATTTTTTTTATTTTAAAACATAATTTTATTATTCTAATGTATGATTTAAATCATTGATTGAACATGATGGTCGAAAATACTCTTCATAACATAAATATTAAAACAAATATTCCTTTCATATTTTCGATAAAAATTTAAAAGTACCACATTTGGAAAATAAAAATAATATTCTATTTGAACCATTTGTAGAAACTCAAAAATGATAAAAATGTCTTCTAAAATCAGTGGATATTTGTAAAAAACTTCTTTAAATTTTTTTAGAAAACATGGAAAAGGAAGGGAAAAGATTTACGACAGAATGTAGAAAAAAGAGATTTCTCTTAATTAAATTATTTTGGTCCCTTCAATATAAAATTATAGTCAAATTAAAGTATAAATTGTATCCTATATAAATAGAATGTGTATTATAAAATTCATGAGTTTCTTGAGAGATATATCGTAATATTTCATCATCTGAAATTTAATCAAAAATCCTAGAAAACAATAAGACTATTTCATAAAACTGTTACCATTTTGATAACCATTGAATACTACTACACATAAAATAAATAACCTTATAGTTATTTTTATATCACAAAATTATAATGATAATATTAATAAAATAAATTCATGGGAATTATCTACACCACAAAAAACAAGTGGTAAATATGGATGTGTCCCATGGAAAAAAAAGCGAGGCAAAAATCCCTTACCACTAAAGTAACTTTTGAATTGTAACCCCCATGAAAAAAATACACTAAATGAAACATTAAAAATAATGATAATAAATATATTCAAGACATTTCATGTGAATGGGTCTATATATAAACCTAATAAAATAAGATATGTCCATACCATATCTTATGTCTCAAAGAAGTAAATTTCCGAAAAATATCCCCTACCTCATGTCTAGGATTTCATCATGTATTTTCAATCCTCCAGTATAATAAATATAGATTTATTATAAATAAATTACATAACCACAATAATATTTTTAATAACATATATTATTTAAATACAACATATATAATATATTTTTAACACTTTTTTGAAACCATTGTTTTGGGTAATAGCTACTTCATTTTCAATGTACATTTTGATTTAGTAGTTTGGGTCTATGTACATTGAATATGGTTCCCTAATATCTATAATTTTAATAATGATATTAATATCATATAAATGTATTATATATATATAGTCATCAATAAAAGTTAGAGATATAAAAATTAATTAAACCATTAACAGAGATGGTATCTTGTACGTACGCGTGAATGCAGTTTTCATTTCATCAATGGACATAATGAAACAATGTTAAATAATAATTCACCTTTAAAGAATAATATTTATATCATATATATTAATTAAATATATTCTTATTACCATAAATATACAAATAAAATGAAAAACATGTGACATTACATCATGGATCCAGTAGTCCACACTTACACATGAATGAAGTTATATTTTTTGCAAAGTATTTAAAGGTAACATGTTATATGTGAAATTATAATTAAATAAGTATCTTTATACAATAAATATAATATAAATATGTTAAATCCATCATTATATCCATATATGAGAGATGGTGATGGAAAATGAATTACATCAGTATGTAATCCAGTAATCCTTTATGCACATTGTCGATAATTTCAATTCTCATTTGATGGAAGATGAGATGTATCTATGTTATGACACTAACATTATAAAATCATAGTATCTATGACATACTGATGTTTTTATATAACTATGTTTTATTAATATTTTAATAAGGTGGAAGAATATATAAAATTATGACTCGTGTTTAAGAATTATAACTCTTCTTGAGATAACCTCTTTATGTTTAAGCCTAAATACTTATTAAGATACTTTACTAATAAAAAATGCAACAAAGATGTGTTAAATGAATTAAGGAATGGTTTTGGCTAAGTTATTTATAAAAACAAGGATCTCGGAATGTGGATAGGATAGGATAGATGATTCCCTTTTATAAGTGGGGAAGGAACCCACTTGGGAACTACATTGAAAGTTTCTAAAAGAATCCAAAATGATAAAATAATTCCAAAGAAAAATTATTTCAAATGACCTTATATTATAATTTTTATTGTATAAAGTAAAAATATGGTAAAATAATATAATTTTTTAAATGTTTAATTGGAAAACATACACGTATAATTTGGTTTAACACCCATATAAATTTATTCTATCCTTAACTATGGTAATTAATTATTAATATTTTTCCTATTAATTATGAAAACATAATTGTGTTGATATTCTTATAAAAAATTAACTGTGATGATTCTAAATATTTATCCATTTTCATAAATACAATTTACATAAGTAGAATAATTAAATTTAAAATTAATCCCACCAAAGTGATAAAAACACGAGATTCTAATGAAAATTTTTTAATGAGTGTATAATGTTTATATTTAATATTTAACATTAAATTTATTACAATAACCTAAATTGGATAAATAATAATATAATTGAACTAATGTTACATTAAAAACCATATTTAAATAAAATTCAACATTATAAATATCTTTTATGAAAATAATATTTTCGATAAAATCAGTATTTATTACTATTCATCGAAAAATTTATCTTTTCATAAAATTCTCAAATATTCCCTCTAATATAATTTTTACATGAGGTTTTTAAAAATAAATTTTATTTTCTAAAAATACATTTTAAAATATTTTTTCAAATTATTCATATAATTTTTTCCATAAAATTAGTAAAAGCATATTTGGAGAAAAAATATATTTTTGAAACAACTGAAGACTTTACATGAAAACATATTTTAATTATATAAAACCATTATAAATATTTACCATATTTTTTTAATAATATTCATCCCACTAAATATGATGGCTATGTAATTGTAACACCCCATGATTTTGAAATAAGAAAAGTTGGTTCAACATCATATATGAAACTTGACATCAAGATTATACGAGAAATTAACACAATAATAATTTTTTACATATTTATTTAATAATAAATTAAATATATTTTATTTATTATGATGGACACAAAATCAGTTTTAAATGAAACATAATACTTTATTAAAATATTATTATTTAAAGAATGACTGTTATAATCTAGTCATTGTGTTGGCATGTATGAATAGTAATAAATAAATTATAAAAACTATGTGGCTTAAATACATATAAAATAAAATCAATTGATATATATTTATTAGAAATAAAATAATAACAATAATAATTAAAAAGGGATTTTTTAAATAACTGTGCATTTCTAGAAGGTAGTTTATTTATTATTTATAAAAATAATTTAAAATTAAATTTTACCACATTGATAAAATTAATTTGAATTTTGTTTTCAATATGTAATGGTCAAAATTATCTTTTGGTGATTTTTTTTAATTTTAACGAAAAGATTATTATTTTTTGAATAGTGAAAAATAAAACATTTTTTGAAAACTACTTTTTCATTTTAATAATTTAAGAAGGTTTAATTATGTTTTAAATTTGTTGTAATGTAAAAAATAGCTCAATTATTTTAAAATTAATGTAATTTACATCATTGGAAACAATTATATTGAATTATGATGTTGAAACATTATATACTTACAAAAAATTTCTCTTTAGAACCCCTATTTTTCATCATGTCTGTGGGTATAATTTAAATTTTTATTATGCCAATTAGGTGGATATAATTTGTAAAATAAATTTATTCCTTTGAATTAGAATAATTAATATTATCAAAAAATTTAACCTATTTTTTACCATAATAAATGGTAAAATATGTAAAAATTAATTACCATGGTTAAGGTTAAAACTGATTTAATGGGAGTTAAACTATATTTATTAGGCTTAAAATGAACTAAAAATTATCCAAAACAATTTTTATTGGCATATTTATACGTTATAATCATTAAGGATTTAAATTTAACTATTTTTTAGGTTTTTTCATTATGAGAACCGGGGTGTAATTGATTCTTTTTTAACATCCAATGTGTGTCCTCTCTCACACTTATAAAAGGCTACCTCATCTCCAACCATCTTCACAAATAAAAATCCATTTGGTTGATCCAATACTACCCAAAATTAATTCCTTACTCTATTAAAAATATACTAAATCAATTGGTTTGATTATAAATCCATCCTTGGAATGCTTTTATTATAATCCTAAAGAAGTTATCTGAAGAAGAGGTAACATTCTAAAATTGGTGTTTTTCTTTTTTTTTCTTTTTACACATACATAAAAAATTATAAAACAAGGGATATATAAGAACCTAATTATATTTGATATAGATATATTTTATTATGTAGTGTTCCTTACCATTACCCACATCCTCTTCTATCAAATGGGTAATGAAACCGTCTATCAAGTATATGATGTACTACTGCCTCACGAACCAATGTAAATCGTTTTACATCACTACCCTTAAGGGAAGGTTATATTTATATATTTATATCATTAATAAAATATTTATTATATTTTTATACTAAAACAATAATAATACCACATATACCTTATTACTTTTTTTATTGTTTAAATTATGATAATGTCCTTCATGTTATTGAAGGACTACCGCCTCATGAGGATATTTGATTCATTTTTCAGTAATGATTTACATGGAATATAAATAGGATAAACTTACTTAATATATATTATATATACATAATGATATTGATTCTTGGAAATTAATATATCACCTAATTTCATACCCTTTCAATGTTTAAGGAAATGATAATGTCACTCGTGTGTACATACAACCTACCATCTCCACAGAGCGATGTGATCCATTCTCATTGTTAAAATTTCAATAATGATTATAAAAATTTATCTAATATAAATAGTATCTAATATCATTCTAAATATGATGTATCTATATCCTATACAAAATAATTGGGACTTTTATGACAAAAACACATGAGAAAATAAGAAAATTACACCTGAAACATTGAAAATAATGAATAATAATAAAAAACTGGTGATAATATGTTATAAATGGATCATATATGATATAATAAATATTAAAATTATTCTATTATAAATTAATGAAACTATTAAAACCATTATAAAATAGGTTAATTCATGTTCATCCAAAAGGAAGCATGAGGCAAGGGACTTCTTCCCGACTTCTCCTCATTGATGAATATTCTAATGATATACACCTAATTTATTTTCTATGGTGTATATACTGAATATTTGACATGAAATATCACAATTAATTAATAATGAATATAATTTTAGTTAAATTTTTTATTATTTCATTTGAATGTATTTTGACTAAATATATACCATATGGAAAATAATTTCATAACTCAAATTATTTTCATTGTGTTATATTACTTCTTCATTGTCTTTAACAATATAAGATAATGTGGGTAAATAATTTTTTCTTTCCATATGTTAAAATTTCCCTTTTTTATGTGTATTTTCATTTTATACACAAATTGGTTTATTTATTAATTTTCGGATGAATGTTATGATCGGTGTATGTCACACCCCGACCTGACGTTTATTATATTTTAATTTATTTTAGGTCTTTATTTAAGTTGCAGTTTGAATCGATTATAATTTAAAAGGGTTTTGTGATCTTATACAGGTGGGCACCCATACGCGCAACCGTGTGTAGCGCCCAATCGTAATTGGATGATGTTTTATTATTAAATGTTTTATTATTTTTGTCTGCAACCTTGCACACGACCCCATGCATGTTTCCCGACCTGACTTGAGTCTTTGCGTCTTGATGATAAAGGATTGTTTTGACTTGGTAGTGTCTGGCACATGCACACGGAATGGGCGGAGCCACAAGGCTTTGGTAGAAGTTCGTGCGACCTACCTGATGCACGGGTAATCAATTAATTAACTATTTGAATAATAATTTAAATGAAAAAACAAAATATAAAAAAATGATTAATTAATTTAAGAGTTGTTTAATAATATTATTATTTTTATTTTGGATTATTCTTCTTATTATTATTTCAGCTAATATTTTTATTAGTTGGATAATATTTAATTATTAAAATGGTTATAAAATTTTTAGGTCATAAGTTTAATGTTATTGCTGTCATTAACTTTGTTAAGATTTTAATTAGGTTTTAAGTATTTTTAAGTTAACGTTGTAAGTTTATTTTAGTTTTAATTTATCTTTATATTTATTTTCTTTTTATTTCCGTTTTATTTCCTTTTTCTTTTTATTTATTTATTTATTTATTTCCTCTAATCCTCCCCCTTCTTTCTCTCCGTCGCGCGGACCCTCTCCCCCCCTTTTGTTTTGCGCAGCGCGCCTCCCCCCGCCCCTTCACCGGCCTCCCTCCGCCCAGCCAGCCTCCCGAACACCTCCGACCCCTACCGCAACCGCGCTGACTGCCCCCACATGCCTCACCCGAAGCCGGGCAGCACGCCTCACCTCAAGCTCCCCGGCGTCACCCCCGGCTTCCTCGCACGACCGGACCCACGCCGCCCCTCCCTTCCGGCCGGTTTTCTGGCGCGACGCACCTCCGACCCCCCTTCCCCTTGCCCGGTTTTCCATCTGCACCTCCGCCGCAGGTGCATTTTCTCCTCATTGGATGTTTTATTGATTTGGGGTTTTTCGGGTTAGGTTTTGGTGTTGCATTTTATTTGTTTATGATGAAATTGATTTGATTCCTGGATTTTAGGGTATAGTTGTGTTATTTGAGGTGCCACTAACATGCGGCATGGGTTTTGCAACATAATTTTGAGTTTTGCCTACACCGGGGTTAGTTTTTTCGGGTATAATTCTTGTTTGATATATTAATTTTCTCATTTAGTTAATATATCATGTTTATTAATTAGTTTTCTTGGTGAGAAATTAATTTTTACGTGTGTTTATTATGCGTTTGGGTTTTGAGGTGGCATGTTCATGTGAAACGTGATGTTTCTTGGATGAAATCTTATATTGCATTGTTAACTGGTGTTTTGTGAATTGTGCAACTACTTTATAAAATATTACAGGGGTTGCGGATCCTATTTTTATATGCTTTTGGGGTGTGTTTGTTCATAAAGAAAGTTTTTAAATGAGTTTTTGTGTATGGTGTTTTGGTTTGGTGTTGCGTCATGGTGAGTTGGGTATTAGAAAGGATGTTTGAGTGCGTTGTTGGTATAAACCATTGATGTGATATTTCAAATCCTTTATAAATTGTTTAATTGTTTAATTCCTTTATTAAATTATATGTATAGTGAGTGGTCCCTTCCTCGGGGGTTCGAGTCGTCGGCAGTAAGGACCTGTGTATATGCATATGCATGAAAATGTATATGCATGGCGGTGAAGCGGTCTCGGGTTACCCTTATCAAAAGCTGCGTGTCTTGAGGTAGGTTTCCTATGCCTATGCCTTTAGTTTGAATTTCATAATTGCTTTCTGTCTTTGAAAATATGTTATATGTATAGATATGTTATATTTACATGTTATGAAATCTGGGTGCATTTGCTAATAATGGTTATGCATTTGTTTTGGAAAAATGTAATGTATTACAAATGCCATTTGGACTTTCATAAATTAATTGCATCATTTTAAGAAAGAGTTCAAGCTAGTTTTTTTTATACGTAACATGTAGATTGTTAAATTGAGATTTTTAAATGGTTTTGAAATGATTTTAGATGATTATATGTTCAAAAATGAAAACTATTATTTGTGAAACCATAAAGCCTGTTTGTCCCTTTTGAAATGGTTTGTAAAATTGGAAAAACCCCTCCTAAGGAAAACCCCTTTGTTTTAGAAAATTACTTGTATGTTGAGTGTATGAATATGTGCCTAATGTTGGGGCTTATTCTTTATTTAATGTGAAAGAGGGGAATGCGCTTAAGGAGGGAGAACAGTGGTGAGAGGTTTAGCAAGTTTTTAGGATAAAGAAAGTGTGACGTTCATTTCTTTTCTTTTGATAAAAGCTCACCACATTTTTGGAATACAGAACAATGGTAAACTTGGGTATCTAGGTGGGTGACCAGGACTAGTACTCTAGATGACACAGCAGGGGTTCGTCCTAGTTTGTCTAGCAGGATTGACGCAACAACACTAACTAAACATATGAATTTTCTGAGGGTCGTGGTCTTCTAAGACATGTTTTTTTAAGGGTCATGGTCTTCTAAGCCACATTTCACCGAGGTATGAGGTCTCTAGGTTCCCACTTCTCCAAGCTACCTATAGGGATTACTCATGGTGCTCACTTGTGACATGCTACTAGTGATGTAACTTTCTTTTCAGTAGTTTCATACTTACTGTCTCATTCTGAAAAACCCATTTTCAAACTGAGCTGCTTTTCTTGAAATTTCGAAAGGTGAATGCACTCTTGGAATCGATTTTGAAAATATGGTGGAATAAAAATTATTTTCATAAAAAAATGTCAACTTGTGATTTGGATTTGAAAAGAATGAAAAAAACATTATTTTATTATGTCTTATTTTCAAACTAGCATAATTGGATTTCTTTTTAATGTTAAGGGCATAGGGCGTGGTTATTCCTTGGCTTTCCTACTGATAATCTCGGTGCTCACGGCTACGTTACTTTTCAGTTTCAGGTTATAGACTTGGATTGCTCTTTGAGCGAGTGTGGTTATAAGTTTGGTGGTGACCCATGTGGTCACTTGGAGGTATGTCTAATTGCCTATCTTTATTTTATTTCCCGCTATTAGTTTTTAATTGTTTTTTTCTATTTATTTTTGCCTATAGGTCTTTTATTTTCTGGGCTAAATCGTTCCCAACTGCATGTTTTGATGCCCGACACTAGTTGCCAGCCCGTGGGGATCAGGGAAGCCCTTCGGGCCATGTCGTGGGCCGGCTCGGGCACTAGGTCGGATGGCGACCCGGGCTGGTTCGTGACAAAAGGGTATCAGAGGGGAGGTTTTGTTATTGTTATTTGGGGTGTCAGGTAGATCGGATATAGGACTATCGGTACTCGAGTGGTAGGTACGAGAAGAGCGTCGCGAACTCTTACACGTTCCGATCCTCGAGTAACCAGGGGTAGTCCGGGATTTATGTTTTGGTTTCGCTCTGTGTGGATGGGGATGACAATAGGAGTAAACCGGTACTGCGCATGGTCTCACATGGAGTAGCGACCCATGTGATGCCCGAGATTACGGTTCGACACTCCTAGTGGGTGGTGCTTGCCTAGGGCATGGTCTGCTAAACCATGTAGCCGGGTTAGACATGACCACTAGTCCTCCACCCAGGTGTTTAATGATTGTGGTATCTTGCTTCAATTTTGGGATTGGCGCGAGATTGTTTTCCTTTAAAAAGTGAAGAAAAATTTGGTTTTGCTCTTATTTTATTTTGTCGTGTATTTGGAATTATTTTTGGGGTGCTTTCCTCTTGGACATTGTTTTTGGAAGTTGGCGTTGATTTGTTGAAGTTGATTTTCTAAAAGAACATTTTGAGTTATTTGAAATTGAAGTGAGTTATTTTTAAAATGGGAAGATTTTTTAAAATATGTCTTGAATTTGTTTTGAAATGGTTTGGGAAAAAAAGAAGGTATTTTCGGATATTGAGAATGTTTTGTTTTAAAAGTGTAGTAATCTTGTTTCTTTCCAGTGGTATTCCTATGGGTGCGCGCATGTGTGTGTGGACTTGATTAATGGGTAGTTGATGAATCGTGTGGACGGGTGCCTGAGTGGCACAAAAATGCATATTTTCAAGGCACCATGGAATATCAGTGGTGGTTTCATGATTTCTAAGGTTGCTTCTTGTTTCCTAGAAAGTGGGGCTTTTTCATAAATGGGTTTTTGTGCACAAATGGTTTTGAAAACGGAAAAGAAAATGACATTGCGTTTAGAGTAAAGATGGATTTTCAAAATACCTTTTGGGATTGTTGTGCAGTGCTTGGTTTTTCAAGTGGGTGTTTTTCTTTGAAAATGAATTGATCTTTGAAATTGGGATTATTGGATTTTTTTTGGAATGTTGATGTTTGTTTTGTGATGTGTTTGGATTTTTAGAAGGATGTTTTGTGTTTCTAGTTTGGGATATGCCCCCTAGAAACGTTCCATGGGTTCCAGCAAGTTTCTCTCAGTACTTGGCCCGACCTAGACTCTTAGTGGAGTAGCAGCGTTGGGTCCTGCTTGGTGGCGACGACTGTTTATAGACGTTGATGTCAGTTGGATGTTGTTGAGTTCTTTGGGAATGTTGGAAGTGTCTCTGGTTTTGGAGGAACTCTAGATGTTGTGTATGCGTAAGTTGTCTCGAGTATGTTTGGAGGAGCGAGACTAAACCGGCAAACTGTGATAGTTCCATTTTTGTTGCGAATAGCGACGCCGTGAGAAACCCTCAAGACTAGTCTCATTCCACGGTTGTACCTAAAGAAGCGAAGACAAGGAAGGGGGTTAATCTCGTAGGTGCTTGACCAATCATCATGCGGTGAAGGAGGTGTGTTGACCTTTTTGATGAGCTTGTTCCATGTGCCCCAGAAGTAGTGTGGAATCGTCGGTCTAAAAATTGTAGAAGTTGTTGGTCACGTTGATATTGTGGTAAGAGTAGGTCCCTCATCTGATGAAGAGTGTGAACTAAAGGGACTTGTTCATGGAGTGCTCATTCCATCAGTTCATGTTGCATATCGGACAGACTGCTCAACCTCCTGTCTCTAGTGTGGTCAGTCAGACACTCTAAGTCGTTCATTGCAATTATCAGTTGGTATGATAATAGAGTGGTCACGCGAGACACAAGGAGAAGTATGCATGCTACTTTTCTAGCGGAGGAAGTCCAGTTAGAAGTGGTCTGCTTGAGACTGTGAGGATGAAGATGCTTCAGACATCAGTGCCCCAGCCATAGGTCTCGGGGTGAAGCTTGCGCGCAGTCAAAACTCGTCAGACGTGGTACAGGCTTGGTCCGACATTAGTCCACAATGTCGGGACGAGGACAACTTAAATTTCCCTATTTTTATACCCTCTTTGAAGGCATCATTATTGTTGTAAGGGGAATGAAGACCTTTTCTACTTGTCATGGTCTTATTTTATGGGTGTTCCTCTTGGGCCTTAAAGAGGTTCAGAAAATCCGTATTCCTTTAAAGCTAGTAGGCGTGCTCCGTGAACCTCCTTTTGGCCGAAGATGCTCATGTCTTGTGAAATTGTTGTGCTCCTATCTGGTTCGCCTCCTGGTTAGGGGTTTCTACTATCAATGCTATCTCATGCGGCAGAGTGTTGTCTGCTGTAGGAATGATCAGTGCGGGTCAGCCTGTGTGGTGGGTTCACGATGAAGGGTTCAGTCAGTGTTTCTTAAAGTAAACTGGGAATGACCGCGTGAGTTTCATGGTGTTAGGATATTTTAAAATGGTGGGGAGACCCTGTGCGAGTCTCGTCAATGTCCTCTCTTGTTTTTTTTAAACATAGGGGACTTTTAGGGTCAAGTCAGGGTTAGAGTTGTCTGGGTTTAGGAGTCGTTTTGGTTTAGAGAACCAATGTTTGACGAGAACCCTAATATGGTGGGGAGACCACTATAGGAAAAGCTTGTGGAAGACTCTATTTCAAAGTGCGATTGGCATAGCAACCCTTTGATTCTGCTCCACCTGACCTCGACCATGCTAATTGGTTAGCTCGGATAATGATTCGTGGGCTGAGTGTTCTTGGAGATCTTGAGCGGCCCCGATGATTCCTATGTTAGGGGTCCAGGTCTTCCATATTGTAGTTGTGTTTGAAGGTGAATTACTTGTTGTTGGATTTTCAGCTTAGTGATTCTGTTTTGGAGATTTTTGATGTTTTAGGTCATGGTGTTTTGAATGCTCGGTCTTCGAGTGATTGAGTTTTTATTTTAGGTGTCTTTACGGTCTTGCTTGGAATCTTTGTGTTGGGAAAGTCTTTTGGGACTTTCTGGGGGCATAAAGTGTCATGGTGGGGAGAATTGTCACACCCCGACCTGATGTTTATTATATTTTAATTTATTTTAGGTCTTTCTTTGAGTTTTAGTTTGAATCGATTCTAATTTAAAAGGGTTTTGTGATCTCATACGGGTGGGCGCCCGTACGCGCGACTGTGTGTAGCGCCCAATCATAATTGGATGATGTTTTATTATTAAATGTGTTATTATTTTTGTCTGAAACCTTGCACACGACCCCATGCATGTTTCCAGACCTGACATGAGTCTTTGCGTCTTGATGATAAAGGAGTGTTTTGACTCGGTAGTGTCTGGCACATGCACATGGAATGGGCGGAGCCACATGGCTTCGTTAGATGTTCATGTGACCTACCCGATGCACGGGTAATCAATTAATTATTGAGTTGAATAATTCATTAAATGAAAAAACAAAATATAAAAAAATTATTAATTAATATAAGAGTTGATTAATAATATTATTATTTTTATTGGGGATTATTCTTCTTATTATTATTTCAGCTAATATTTTTATTAGTTGGATAATATTAAATTATTAAAATGGTTATAAAATTTTTAGCTCATAAGTTTAATTTTATTGCTATCATTAACTTTATTAAGATTTTAATTTGGTTTTAAGTATTTTTAAGTTAACGTTGTAAGTTTATTTTAGTTTTAATTTATCTTTATCTTTATTTTCTATTTATTTCCTTTTTATTTCCTTTTTATTTTTATTTATTTATTTATTTTTTTCCTCTAATCCTCCCCCTTCTTTCTCTCCGTCGCGCGGACCCTCTCCCCCCCCCCTTCTGTTTTGCGCAGCGCACCTCCCCCCGCCCCTTAGCCATCCTCCCTCCGCCCAGCCGGCCTCCCGACCACCTCTGACCCCTAGCGCAACCGCACCGACCACCCCGCTTGCCTCGCCTGAAGCTGCGCCGCACGCCTCACCTCAAGCTTCCCGACGTCACACCTGGCTTCCTCGCACGGACGGACCCACACCGCCACTCCCTTCCAGCCGGTTTTCTGGCGCGACCTACCGCCGACCCCCTTCCCCTTGCCCGGTTTGCCATCCGCACCTCCGCCACAGGTGCGTTTGCTCCTCGTTGGTTGTTTTGTTGATTTGGGGTTTTTCGGGTTAGGGTTTGGTGTTGCGTTTGATTTTTTTATGATGAAATTGATTTGATTACTTGATTTTATGGTTTAGTTGTGTTATTTGAGGTGCCACTAACATGAGTCATGGGTTTTGCACCATAATTTTGAGGTTTGCCTACACCGGGGTTAGTGTTTTCGGGTATAATTCTTGTTTGATGGATTAATTTTCTCATTTAGTTAATATATCATGTTTATTAATTAGTTTTCTTGGTGAGAAATAAGTTTTTATGTGTGTTTATTATGCGTTTGGGTTTTAAGGTGGCATGTTCATGTGAAACGTGATGTTTCTTGGATGAAAACTTATATTGCATTGTTAATTAGTGTTTTGTGAATTGTGCAACTAGTTTATAAAATATTACAGGGGTTGGAGATCCCATTTTGATATGTTTTTGGGGTGTGTTTGTTCATAAAGAAAGTTTTTAAATGAGTTTCTATGTATGGTGTTTTGGTTTGGTGTTGCGTCATGGTGCGTTGGGTATTAGAAAGGATGTTTGAGTGCGTTGTTGGTATAAACCTTTGATGTGATATTTCAAATCCTTTATAAATTGTTTAAATGTTTAATTACTTTATTAAATTATATGTATAGTGAGTGGTCCCTTCCTCAGGGGTTCTAGTCGTCGGCAGTAAGGACCTGTGTATATGCATATGCATGAAAATGTATATGCATGGCGGTGAAGCGGTCTCGGGTTACCCTTGTCAAAAGCTGCGTGTCTTGAGGTAGGTTTCCTTTGCCTATGCCTTTAGTTTGAATTTCATAATTGCATGATTTCTTTGAAAATATGTTACATGTATATATATGTTATATTTACATGTTATGAAATATGGATGCATTCGCTAATAATGGTTATGCATTTGTTTTGGAAAAATGTAATGTATTACAAATTCCATTTGGACTTTCATAAATTAATTGCATCATTTTAAGAAAGAGTTCAAGCTTTTTTTTATACGTAACATGTAGATTGTTAAATTGAGATTTTTAAATGGTTTTGAAAAGATTTTATATGATTATATGTTCAAAAATGAAAACTATTATTTGTGAAACCATAAAGCCTATTTGACCCTTTTGAAATGGTTTGTAAAATTGGAAAAACCCCTCCTAAGGCAAACCCCTTGGATTTAGAAAATTACATGTATGTTGAGTGTACGAATATGTGCCTAATGTTAGGGCTTATGATTTATTTAATTTGAAAGAGGGGAATGCGCTTAAGGAGGGAGAACTGTGGTGAGAGGTTTGCGAGTTTTTAGGATAAAGAAAGTGTGACGTTCATTTATTTTCTTTTGATAAAAGCTCACCACCTTTTTGGAATAGAGCACAATGGTAAACCCTGGTATCTAGGTGGGTGACCAGGACTAGTATGCTAGACGACACGCAGGGGTTCGTCCCAGTTTGTCTAGCAGGATTGACGCAACAACACTAAATAAATATTTGAATTTTCTGAGGGTCGTGGTCTTCTAAGCCACGTTTTTTTCTGAGGGTCATGGTCTTCTAAGCCATGTTTCACCGAGGTACGAGGTCTCTAGGTTCCTACTTGTTCTAGCTACCTATAGGGATTACTCATGGTGCTCATTTGTGACATGCTTATAGTGATGTAACTTTCTTTTCAGTTGTTTCATACTTACTGTCTGATTGTGAAAAACCCCCGTTTCAAACTGAGCAGCTTTTCTTGAAATTTCGAAAGGTAAATGCACTCTTGGAATCGATTTTTAAAATATGGTGGAATAAAAATGATTTTCATAAAAAAATGTCAACTTGTGATTTGGATTTGAAAATAATGAAAAAAAACATTATTTTATTATGTCTTATTTTCAAACTAGCATAATTGGATTTCTTTTTAAAGGTAAGGGCATAGGGCGTCGTTATTCCTTGGCTTTCCTACTGAGCATCTCGGTGCTCATGCCTACTTTACTTTTCAGTTTCAGGTTATAGACTTGGATCGCTCTTCGAGCGAGCGTGGTTAAAAGTATGGTGGTGACCCATGGGGTCACTTGGAGGTATGTCTAGTTTCCTATCTTTATTTTATTTCCCACTGTTAGTGTTTAATTGTTTTGTTCTATTTATTTTTTTCTATAGGTCTTTTATTTTCTGGGAAAAATCGTTCCCAACTGCATGTTTTGATGCCCGGCACTAGTTTCCAGCCCATGGGGATCGGGGACGCCCTTCGGGCCATGTCGCGGGCCGACTCGGGCACCTGGTCGGATGGCGACTCGGGCTGGTTCGTGACAGTGTACTTTTTTATTTCAAAACCTCATTTTAATCAGGATTATTTATTCTTGAATTTCTATTGAAGGGAATTTTTTTATAATTGGTTAATATAATCCATTTATTTTATTATCCTATGGTAATTTATAAATTCTTCAAGTAATAGTACTATTTCCCCCCTTTATAGTACTTAAAATGAGTGATATTTTTTTAATAAAATCAATCTTTATTTTTCTCTTTTTTCGAATACCATTTTTTCATCTGAATCCATGTTTATTTAAAAGGAGTTCAAATATGAATTTTAAAATTTAAAAATTACTTATTAAATATTTTTTTAAAAAATTTTTCTTATCAAAAAATATTTTGAACGGAATTTTTTGGTCATTTTGAAAACATAACCCTTTTTTTTACAAAAAAAGTGAAATGAATAGTTATTTAAACGTGTATGACATGAAAATAATTTCCAATAATCAAAACTAATATAATTTTTAATTTAAATTTTATATGTTTTAATGGTTATTATTAATTAAATGTTTCTCCAAAAATATATTATGAACTTCTAGTTTTAAAAAAATATATTTTCAATGTGAAAAATATATATTCCCCAAGACTGTTATTAAATATCTTTTTATGGTATTTATATTCATCAATTGAAATAAACCTTAATTTTACATATAATAAATGAGGTATATGTTATAGTGATACCACCATTATTATTTTTATGGATGTTTTATGATCATATTGACTGAGGAATGTATTTACATTCACATTTTTGATTCGTTTCTATAGTCATTAACATTCAGTTGATATATTGACTTTCATGTGATCATTGGACATTAAATTTTTGATAAATATCCATATTTTATATCATGTATTATTTTATTTCATAAATATTATGTAATTTATAAATATAGTTTTCTACATTGAATGTTATTTTTTTATCTGGAACAATATTGATAAATCCATAGTCATTACTGAATATGGATATTTAATTATAAGTCACATTGTTCATGAATTAATTGATTATTTGATATATAAATAATGACTTGTAGATGTGGTGTTGGGTAGGTCCCATAATTATATATCTCCTCGATGCATCTATAGTCTTATTAGGTGAATTAATAATCTCACATTTAATGGGTCTTTACCCAAAATTTGTAAACTGTATTTTGAAAGGTATTAACAGTAGATGTATCATGGTGCATGAGATCAATAAATATAATAATTAATATTTTCCTTCCTTAAGAATTAAATTATTATTATTAATGATTTTTAACTATGATATTATCTATGGATTCATTTCATTATAAGTTAATGATTAAATTGCATGTATTTTCAGTTATTTATTATTCCATATTGATTATGCGTTATCTTTTCATGATAGAGAAGTTATTTAAATGAAACATGATTAAAATTATTGAACATTATATATTTATTATTCTTTGAAGATATTAATGTTATTTAGGAAATGGAATGTGTTTTCAGATATTAAGATTCCCATATTGATTATACCATATTGATTATTTTTCATTTTCTGGTGATGGCTTTTACTTTATGTAACTCTTTCAGAGAATTTTATATCACACATATTTTATTTCTATTCACAGGAATCCATGAATTCTATTATGAATAATCTGTAATGTTATTCTAGGGGGAATAATGATATTCTAAAAAAATTATGGTTTAGTATGTCTATTCAAATAAAATATTGGAATCGGGTATGTATATTGTTTACCAATAAAACTAACCTATATGATCATTCACGAGGGGGGTACTTGTATCTTATTATAATGTAATAATGTAAACATGGAATTTAGGTTACTATAGATGGGGTCATTACATTTGGTATCAGAGGAAGTATAATATAATCCTTGGGAACTAGATTTAGGAATATATAGATTAGGGAACATAACTATATAATAGTGTATAATGATAGTTATACAATAATGTCATAATGTTTTGGTAACGTATATCTTCTATGGTTTTTCCAAGAAATTGGTTTCTATCTGGATATTGAATATAGAGATGGTTCTGGCATAGTTCTACCTTGGGATAATAACTCTTAAAACTCCATGTCAATCACGACTCAAATGTTACTTGGTATATGAAAATGTATTTTACTGCACACCTGGTTTGACACTCCTAGGGGTTATTCATTGGATAATTCAAATTTTCATTACATAAAATTATAATGGATTTATGTATATGAATATAATTAAGAATTTTGGTTAAACCTATAATGTCAAGACATAAAAAAGTGTCATTATTTAGATCTAATTTTAATGATTATATGGTTTTTCTACTATGATTATTTTCTCTCACACTTTTTTTTAGATTTAGTCAATGTTTGGAACCTGAATAAATCATGTTAACATTTAATATAAAAGAAAATGTGGTGACTATATGAAACCAAATGGTATGATGATATAAATGAAAGGTATAATGATTATTTATAATAGTTTATCTTGAAATATGATTGAAAACATATACCATAACCAACTCTCTAACTCACCAACAAATAGAATGATATATTTATCTAAGAGACCATGTTGTGGAGACCATAGAAGAAATAAGGATTTATTTCATTCATGTGAGAAATATGAAAATAGATACCTACTAATGTTCTTAAAAGGAACAGGAAAATGTTTTATTTATATTAAATAATGTCTTAAAGCCATAAATTATTCATAAAAAATAAATAGTACGATGGACTGAATTTATTATAATCCCAAGGATACATTTATAGCTATTTTTCATAAATGTGGTATCCTAGTGATTATCTTATTCAATTCCATATTTGAAAGGTTAACGCATAGAGGAATTTATGAAAAAATTACAATTAAATGGTGGAATTATTTACCAGAATTCCAGAATTATATTGTATAATTATTACTACCAATGGTATCTCGGTTATAGTGATCATTAAATATCTATTTATTTTTTTAATTTTTGATTTACATATGACTTGATTAACTTAATAGTTATGGATACCAACATGGGTTTATTAGTTTAATATTTATTATATGTTCAAAGTCTCAAACAACCATTTTTAGGTTTTATGTGACTATAGTCTACTATGAATAATGATATTTTGAAAGACTTTAATGCACATACAATGAATTTGATTAGTTTAAGTTTTAGTGAAAATTTTATTTAAGGAATAATTTGTTTACTATTTGGGGAATAATTTTAAAGCTATTGGTATCTTTTATATTTTATTATATCTCTTATTCTCAGGTAACTACATTTTATTACACATTGAGATATATATAGATATTATAATAATTTGGTTGAAAATGACAAAAAAATCATGTCGTGTCACAACCCGTCACATCTCGCAAGTCCACCAGGCATGAACCCACAACTGAAGAAACAATAAGGTTTTAACCCCAACAATTAGCATACAAGATGTTCTGATTGAAATGGAAAAGTTTTAAATTAAACTATTTAATGAATAAATATTAATAAAGAACCAGTATTATTATTATTAAGTTTTAGAGGAAAATTTTTTATATTGGATAAAATGTCATAACCATATAATGTTTCCAAATATTTAGAGATATAATAAAGGACATTTCAATCTTTTAGGAATTATATGATATGTGGAATATAATTTTAGTGATTTTGGTGACATAAATTCGTTTTTGGATATTCATTTCATAGAGTAAGACATGTATTTGAAATTCATTTAGGCACTACCAAGGGATGAAATTATTGATGTGAAATACAAATATATCATGTAATTGTATTTACTTATATTTTGAGATAATTAAATAATCCCACAACCTTAGGAAAAAATATTGAAACCAAAATGTTATCTTATTCTCTTCATGTACAATAAATTAAATGGTTTTTTAAGTCATTAAATATTTATGCTTTTTGGTCCTTAACATTCCATTGATCATTCACTTTCTTATAATCAATTACCTCAATCAATCTCTACAATTAATTACACTTTTCTCTTATATCCATATCATTACCTGCCATCAATTTTCTGTTATTTGGAATCCACATATGTGTTATTATATATGACCCTTGTACTTACCTTTATATATTATTAATAGGATTATTTATTAACCCTTTTATAGTGGGGGTTTTTTAAACAATGCTATTTACAAATGTCAAATCCTATGTTACCGAGAGTATGATTAAATTGGTAGAATGCAATTATGTCCAAGGTGTAGTATATAACACCATGATATTTTAAAAGAGATAAATTTCATTCAATGTAATATATGACAAGTCTAACCAAGAATTTTCGAGGATATAACATCCCAAGACTTTATAAAATATTTATTTCTTAATAAATTAAATCTCTTATATAGCTTTCAATTCATGAAAACCCATGTTTAAACGAAATAAAAAATTCTATTAAAATATTATTATTTAAAATGCTACAATAATAATATGGTGGATAAGTTGGAGGGTATAAATACTAATAAATATATTATAAAAATTATATTTCATACACATATATAAAATAAAATAAATTTATACTTATTTATTATAATTAAAAAACAATCATTATAATGAAAACAAAATGGTTTCTGATAAATTTTATTTTTATAAATAACATTTTCATAAGGCTTTGTACATATATTTTAAAAATAATGTTTACCAATTTTTTAAATTTTATGTCAGAAAATAAACATTATTATTGAAATATACTTATAAAAACTATATTTTGGTGAATTTTTAGGATTTTTTCTGAAAATATTAATTTTTTAATGAATAGAGAAAAATAATTCTTGTTATTGATAACTAAATTTTAGGTTGAATAATTTACAATGTTAAATTATAATATAATTTTTTTAATGTAAATTTCACTAAATTATATTAAAATATTTCTAATTTAGGTCATTTAAGTAAGTTTCATATTGAATAATGGTAATAAAACTTTATATACTTATGATACTTTTCTCTTTGGATACCCTCTTTTTCATCATATATATGGGTATAATTTTAAATTATATTATTCCACTTATATGAATTGAATTTGTAAAAATTTATTCCATATTTAGAATCATAATAATTTAAATTATCTAATAATTTCAATGTTTTATCCATTTTGAAATCTATAAGAAGTAAAAATTAATTACATTGGTTATGGTAAAAAATGATTTACTGATGTGTTAAACTAAATAGATACTGGTTAAAAATTGAATAAAACAAATAAAATAAAAATTTAATTCCCTTATTTTTACTTTATAATCTATATGATTCTATAATTTCCCATTTTGGAGGCTTTTCGTGATAAAAACATTGGTGTAATGGATTAATTTTAAAAACTTTATATTTGTTTTCTCCCCACTTTTAAAAGGTCACCCCCTTTCCTCCCCTCTTCACACATCCTAATCCATTTATATCAAAATATAAATACACAAATAAAATAATTTTTCTTCAAAACAAATTTTATATCACTTGTTTTAATTATAAATCCATAATAGGATGGATTTTTTTTTAAAACCTATATAAGTTTTTTTAAGAAGAGGCAATGTACTAAGACAAGAGGTTTTAATTTTTTATTCTTACAACTACTTAGAATCACATTAAAATTTTATAATACATTAAAATAATTATATTTAATAAAAAAATATGTTATTATGTTAATTTCATTTCCTATATTCTTATCCTCTTCCATTAAATAGTAAATGAAACATTCTATTATTGTAATGTCAGACTATCACCTTGTGAACCAATAAAACTCCTTTTCCATCACAACCACTCAATGGTGTATATAATTATGGACATAAATAATGTATATGATATTTATGATATTATTTTTCTTCTTTAATTATAATATCACATATACCTTCTTACTTTCCATGTTTTTTAAATGATGATAATGTTGCTCATGTGTATAGAAGAATACCGCCTCACGAAGCGATGTGATTCGTTTTGCAAAGACACGTTATATGAAATTTAATAAGGGTAAACTTATTGAATTATATATATATATATAAATTAAATTGTTGATAGTAAATCAATGTATCACCTACTTACTAACCCCTTCACCCCTTAAGGAAATGATATCATTTCTCGTCTGTATGTACTACATACCGTCTCCATGAAGTGATGTGATGAATTCTCAATATTAAAATTTCGATTATGACAAAAAAAATTATCTAATGAAAAATATATATTTTTAATACCATTCATGATATGATGTATATATATCATATAGATAGTGACATGAAATTTTATGTCAAAACACACTTTATAAAACAAGGAAATTAACTTCCAAAACAATGAAAATAATAAATTATTTTTAACAAATAGGAGATAAGATAAAATAAGGTGATAATATATGATATTATAAATATAAATTTTATTTTGGTATAAATTTATAATCTACTTAAAACCATTATACTATATGTTAATGAACATTCAACTAAATGAAGCATAATGTAAGGGACTTCATCCCAATTTTCCACTATGAGAGGCATATTAAAATGTTAGGAACCCAATTTATTTTGAATAGTTAATGTAATAAACATTTTATATTTAATATAATGACTAAAAAATAATTCATGTTATTTTATCTTTTTATTTGAATTATTTAAACTAATGGGATTTTGACTTATTATTTATCAAGTTGAAAATAGTTTCATAACTCAATTTCCTATCAATCAGTTATATTACTTTATTCATTGTTGTTGACATTCTAAGATAGTGCGTCTATTTGTTTCACTATTTATCTATAATTTACGATTTTTATGTCGATTTTTATTTGATACACATAATCAATCCATTGATTAACTCTCACATCAATGTTATGATCATCGTAATTTTTTGATTCCTAATATCATTTTAGTTGGGATTATTTATGAAAAAAATTAATTGAAGGAAATTATTTGATCATTATATTAAAACCTCAATAATTTTCTTATCTTATTATTAATAATTATTTATTCTAGTAATAATACCATTTTCCCAATCTAGGTTACATTAAATGAATATTAATTTTTCTATTAAAATCCAACTTCATTTCTTCTTCGGTTGAAAATCCTTTTTTCATCAAATCCATGATTTATAAAAATGTATTCAAAAATGTTTTTAAACATGTAAAAATGATTTATTAAATTATATATCTCCCATTTGGACTTTTTAGGAAAAATAATTGAAATTAAGCTTCATGTCATTTTGAAAATAAGGATCATTTGGATTTTACCGAAAAAATGAAATAAATATTTTTTTTAACATGCATGAAATTAATGGAATTAAAAGTCATTATGACCATTAAATATTTTAAATAATATTTTATATTTATCAAAGTTTATATTCAAATAAAATTATTTTCAAAATATTATTTTTTTTAGTTTAAAAAAAATATATTTACAAAGTGAAAATGATATTTTCCTTAATAATTTTTTCATAGATATATTTCTGGAATTTTATTCATCAAAGAAAAAACATTTATTTTACGTATACTGTACTAAGGATATGATGTATTAATACTATACTTACTATTTATTTAGATGTATTATGATCATTTTGACTATGTAATGTATTTACACAAACTTTCTTGATTAAATTTTTTTAGTCATTAACTTTTATTTGTAATAATCACATTCTGGTTATCATTGAAAATTAATATTCCCCTAAATATCCATATAATTTATCAGGGAATTGATTGTTTCATGAACCATATATCAGTTCTACATATATTCTTCTATATCGAAAGATGTTTTTTAATCTAGTGAAATATTGATAAATTAGTATTATTTACTGAATAAATATATTTTATCATAAGGCACAATGGTCCCGAATGAAATTGATTATTTTCTATAGGAGGAATGCTTTGGATATTTAGTGACAAGTGGGGATGTGAATTATATTGACCATAGATTCATTGAAAGTCTCATTATGTTATTCATTAATAAATAATTAAATATACTTGTACCAATATTTTTAAATTGTCCTGTGAAATGTTTTGAAAGTAGAGTTATCATGATACATGAGATCATGATCTCAAATAATTTAGAACTTATTTCATTATGAATTCAGTCGTTATAATCCTGGAGATTCTTAGTATGATATTATATATAGATTCACATTATTCTTATTTATTTTTAATATGACATGTTTTTATTTATTTACCTCCTCGTATGGGTTTTGCTATATATATTCATGATAGTAAAGTTATTTAAATGGAATTTTTGTTTAGTAATTTTCCTTGACATATCGAATATTCTTCATGATAGTAAACTTATTGATTAAATATCATGTGTTTTTTAATATTTATATTTCTACATTTATTATTATTCATTTAATTATGATATCCTCTTATTTACATAAATAGTATTGACCATTTGAGATTGCCATTATTTTTTTTCCTTTATCAAGAATCCAAGAAGTGTACTATGAATGATTTTCCGGGATATGCTAGGAGAAATAATGATATTCTCAAAGAATATTTTGTTGTAATTATTGTAATCATATCTAATATTAGAATCATGTATATATCTATTTTACTAATATTACTAAACTATTTGATTCATTGGGATGTGATTCCTTGTATCTTATTCTTATGTAATAAAGTATACACCAACTCTAGGTTATTGGGCTAGTGGTCATTACAATTGGAATCAGGAAAAGTTTAGTAGAACCCTTTGGAACTCTATTTTGGAAAACATGTATTCGGGAATATAACCCTATGATATAAATTGAGGAAAATTATATAATAATAAACTGTTTTTTTAAAGTAGATATCATGTGGGTTTTGTTGGGAATAATTCCCTGTCTAGATATTACATGTTGACGTGGTTATAGAGAATTTGCAACTAGGGGTGTTAACTCAAATAAGTTATGTTGGGATTGATTGGATAATATTCCAGTATATGAGAATGGTCCTCGTAATGCACTGGGATTAACACTCTTGAGGGATATTCCTTAGATAATTCAAATAGTATTTGCATAACCTTATGAAATATTTAAATAGAAGGTGAAAATGGATGAAGTAGGTTAACCCTAATGTATCTTGACTGAAAATATTTTTCCATGATTTAGATATCCTATAAATGATTTTAGTGTTTTCCCCTATGATTATGGTTGATCACACTATATGTTTTTGGTTTCATTCAATGAATAGAACCTGAAGGAATTATTTTTAAATTGAATATAAAGGATAATTTGGTTACTATGATAAAAAATTGGTATGATGATTGATTTGAAAACATATTTATTATGCACAATCATTTATCCAAAAATATGAATAACTACTTATTCCTTATCCAAATCTCAGACTCAATAAAGAAGAGAAGGATGAAATTTTCAAAGATCTCAAGTGGTGGATAGAATAGAAGAAATTTTCCATTATTTCCTTCATGTCATATATTTAGAATGATACACTATGGAATGTGTCTCAATGGAATGGGAAAATGATTTATGTGTGGAAAATACGTTCATATATTAGTTAATTTTATAGGAAAATTGAGTATAATAGATGGAAATTAATTCCATTATAGGGATACATTTATCATTAGTTGTCATAAATTTGTTGAAGCTAGGAACTATGTAATTAAATTCTATCTTTTAAATGTTAACACATAGACCATGGAAATATATATGTTAAAATAAAATGGTAGAAGGGTTTATTGGTGTTCAATTTTTTATTATAGAAAGTATTTTTATCAATGGTATTTTAATTATAAGAATCATGAAACATCTATGGTTTCTATTAATTTTGGAATAATATATGTCTATATTAACTTAAGAGTTATGGATACGATCATGGTTTTTTTGGTTAAGATTGATCATACGTTAAATGTCTTAAAACCCCTTTTTAGGATTTATATGATGGATGTACACTAAGATTAAATATATTTGGGTAGATATTTATGGAAACACAACCCATTGGTTTAGTATATATTTTATTGAAAAGGTTATTTAAATAATAATGATCTTATTATTTTCGGTATATGTTTAAATTTATTGTTAACCATTTGTGTTTATCGTATATTTGTTGCTAATCTAATTGCATGTTATTGAAATTTGGGAATGATATTGGAATAATATTAATATGTTTTAAGAAAAATCACAACCCACATATCGAGTGATAACCCATCACATCTAAATAGTTTGTAGGAATATGAATGAATAACGAAAGGATGGTAAAAATTTAATAATTACCACCAAATTATGTGACGTTTTCTTTAACAAGTAATTATTTTTACTTAAACAATTTGATGAATTTATATTAATGATGAACCTATGGTGTTAATATTTTAATTTATAGATTAATATATTATATTTGATAACTTGTTCAAACCATATAGATTTTCAAAAACATTTAGATATATAAGAAAGGGATTTCTACTTTTTTATAGATTTAATGATATATTAAAAGTTAATTTTAGTGATTCAAGAATAAAAAATTAAATTTTGGATATTCATTTCGTCGAGTTAGCGATGAATTGAAATTTATCAAGGGACAATTAAAGGATAAATTTTTTTCTATGAAATAGATATATATCAATTATGTATACTTCTATATATTCTTAGATAATAAAAGAATTCATCAACTTTATGAAAAGCATTATAAAACAAAAAAAAATCATTTTACCTTTTTATAAAAGATATAAAACAGTCTTTTTAAATTGTAAAAAAGTTATGGTTTTCTAGTCGATAACATTCCATTGATCATTAATTTTCCTATGATCAATGATCTTGAAAAATCCCTATAATTATTTATTCTTTTATTTAATGTCTATACCATAACTTTCCACCAATGTTCTCCTATTAAGAAAACATGTTTGTGTTTTTTTAAATGACCCTTATAATTATTTTTCTCTCTTATAAAGAGGATGGTTTATTAACCCTTTTATGATATGGGGTTTTCTAAAATGGTATTTCGAAATTTTGAACCCCCAATTACTCAGATCGAGGATAAATGGTAAAGACACAATATATTTGAGGGTGTACAATGTAACTACCTAATATATTAAAACAATAAAATGGGGTTCGATATAACATATGACATTCAACACAGGGGTTATATAAGAATATAATACCTAGATACATTATGATATATTTATTTTATAAAAAATTAAATATCTTTGATAGCTTGTGATGAACACAACACTGAGTTTAAATGAAACACAATACAATGATAATATATTATTTTTTAAAAGTGACTGTTATAACCATTATGTTAAGTTTACGGGTTTGAAAATTATTAAATAAATTATGAAACATATAAGGAATGTACTTTTATAAAATCAATATAATAGATATATATTGATTATAAGTAAAATAAAAATCTTTTAAATGAAAAATAAATGTTTTTAGAAAAATATATTTTTCTAAAAGTTTGTATAGTCACGCTTTGTGCACATAATTAAAAAATAATTTTTTTCCAATATTAAAAAATTATTTTTAAAAATAAACTTAAATTATTAAATCTATAATTAAAAATTATATTTCGGTGAATTTTATCGATTTTTCTGTAAATATTATGTTTTCTATGAATAATGAAAAAAACATAATATTATTTCAAACTACATTTTCATTTAAATAATTTTTGAGGTTAAATTATATTTGAATTTAGATTTATATTATATTTATTTAAATTATTTTACATTTAACAAATTTAGTTCTTTTGATTGATTTTTAATATTGATTATCGATATAATACATTCTATACTTATGATAACTTTCTCTTTGGAAACCTATTTTTTTATCTCGCCGGTGAGTATAATTTTAAAAGAATTCTGCCAATTCATTGAATGGAATTTGAATAAATATATTCCAAATTTTAAATCACAATAATTGGAATTATAAAATAATTTCAACATATTTTTTGACCATAATTAATAGTAAAATCATTAAAAATAAAATACCACGGTTAAGGTAAAAACTGATTTACAGAGGGATTAAACTAAAAATATATGTGTACAAGATGACGTTAAAATTATACATTGCAAATTTTTTTACCATAATTTGAACATAAAATAAATATTTTTTATTAATTATCTATTTGAAATTATGTTTTCAGGATAAAATTATGGATGTAATAGAGTCTTTTCAAAAATAAATTCATGCGTGTCCTCTCCCCCACTTATAAAATGTCTCCCACACTCCTCCCCTATTCATACATACCAATCCATTTTGTTTAGAAAATAAATATAAAAATAAATTTCTTACTACCCTACCAACATTATAGATACCTAATTTTTGTTATAAATCCATCCTAATAAGGCTTTCAGTTAAAATATAAATATGTTGTCAGATGAAGTGGAAATGTTTAAAATGTGAATTTTTATTTTGTTTCTTCATAAAAATCTATAAAACCTTTTTAAACCATGATTATATATTAAAATAAGTATATAAAATATATTTAAATGTTATTATGACATATCACTAACCTATATTTATGACCTCTTACATAAAATGGGGATTGAAATAATTGATCTTGGGTACAGTGTACTAACACATCACGAACAAATGTAACCTGTTTTCCATAACAACCCTTCATGGATGGATATAATGATGTATTTATATCTGTTATATTTTATTTATGATATTATTATACTTATTTAATTATAATATCTGATATAACTTCTTACTTCTTTTTCTATTTAAATTGTGATAATGTGGCTCGTCTGTACGGTATACTACCACCTCATGAAGAGATGTGATTATTTTCTCACTTACGCTTTAAATATATTTTAATAAGGTCAGATTAAATGATTATATATAATATATATGGCATGAAATGATTATAGTAAATTAATATATCACATACTTCCTTACCCACTCATCTAATAAGAAAATGATAATGTCCCTCGTGTGTACGTACGACCTACCATCCCCATGAAATAATGTAATCCATTATCCATGTTCAAATATCAATAAGGATTCTAAAAAATGTATCTAATGACAAAAATTATATTTAACATAATTCTATAATATTTTTTATATATATAATATTCAAAAGAACCTGAACATTAATGAAAAAACACACATGAGAAATCATGTCAATTATCCCACAAAATAATGAAAATATCAAAAGATTATTAACAAACAGGTGATAAGATGTTTTAAGAGGATAATATAAGATATCATGTATATAAAAATATTATTTTAAAAATTAAAAACATTCTTAAAACCATTTTAATGGAGGTTATATCATGTTCAACAAAAATGAATCATGATGTAAAGGACAACATCTCAATTTTCCTTACTTGAGGCATATTGTATTGTTATACACTTAATTAATTTTAGACGGTGTAGATAATTCAAATTTGAAATGTAATATCATTATTAATTAATAATAAATTTTATTTTTGTTTCTATTTAAATCATTTCATCCAAATTTATTTTGATATAAAATTTACCCGGTGGAAAATAATTTTATAGCTCAATTTCTATTCATTGGGTTGTATTACTTTTTCATTGTCTTTGACATTATAAGTTTATGTATGTAGTGGTTTTTTAATATATTATTTTTTATATTCACATTATTTATGTGGAATTATATTTTATACACATAATGGAATCATTGATTAATTATCACTTCAATTTTATGATCATTGTAAGGGTTTATTCAACAATCCCATTATAATCGGTATTGTTTTTGTATAAATTACCCTTGAAAAAAATTGTTTGATACTTCGATAATAAACCAATTTAATTTTATTAATATATTTTAATTCATTATTTTTTCATTTAATAGTTACAATTTCTTAAAAAATTACTTGAAATGAATAAGAAAATGTTGTTATTGAAATTCAACTTCATTTCTATCTTTTGATGGAAATCCTTTTCCATCAAAATTCATGTTTTCAAAAAAAAGGTTTTTAAATTTTTTTTATCCTTTTAAAAATAATTTATTAAATTATTTTTTACTGATTTTAAAATCTTAAATAATATCATGAAAAAAATATTCATGTCGTTATCAAAACAAGGACCATTTGGAATTTACATAAATAGTGAATGGAATCTTTTCTTTTAACATATTAGACATTAACAGAATTTCAAGTCATCATGACTGCTCAATGTGTTAATGATTCCAAGGTTATTTAAAAGAAAATTATTTATAAATATTTTTTGAACTTTTAGTTAAAAAAAATTTATATTTCCATGGTTAAGATGATATTTTCTTTGAGAATTTTTTCAATTATCATTTTATGGTATTTCAATTCATCCATGACAAAAACCCTTTATTTTACATATTATATAGTGGGAATATTTTGTATTGATACCAAAATTATTATTTATATAGTTGTTTTATTAACATTTAGACAAAGTAAATTATTTAATTTCACTTTATTTATTCATTTTTGTAGCCTTTAACATTACCGAGAAATATTCACTTTCATGTGACAGTTGGATAATAAATGTATCCTAAATTCCCATATTTTCTATCATTTTTATGTTCATTTACTAAAAATATATCATTTCTACAAAAGGATTTCTACATATAATGATATTTATATTTATTTGGGGTAATATTGATAAATCCATAATCTTTACTCAATATGGATATTTGATGATGATGAAAATTTTTTACGAATTAAATTTATTATTTCATATATTACGAGTTCTTTGTACACATAGTGAATGGGGGGTAAAAAAATTATATATCCACTTCATGAATCAGTTGTTTCATAATGTTAATTTAGTAAGGTAGAGTAAAATATGTTTTTACCCATTCTTTAAACAATCTTGTGAAATGTGATGATAGTTGAGGTATCATGATATCTGAGATCATGAAATCTAATAATTATGAATTTCCTTTATTAATAATTCAGGTATTATTATCCATGATATTTTCAAAATGATATTATTTCTATATTCACTTCATTCTCATTTACAGATTAAATAGCGTGCATTTTCAGTTAATTGCATTTCTATATTGATAATTACTTATCTATTCATGATATTGATGTTATTTAAAGGGAATGTGTGTTAAGTTATTTACCATTACATATTGACTAAACCTTACGGAAATTAATTTTACTGATTAAATGACATATGTTTTAATATATTTACATTTCCATATTAATTATTTAATACATGTTATTCTTCATTCACACATGATAACTTCATTTATAAATAACTCATCCTAAATATTTGAGCTCTACCTAATTCATTTTCATTCCCAAGAGTCCAAGAAGTGCACTATGAATGATAAAAATGAATTTTATAGGGGAAATAAATATATTCCCATAAAATAATTATGTTGTAATATGTATATTCAAATATAATATGGGAATCATTTATATATCTAGTTTACCATGACTACTAAACTATATGATCCTTTGGGATGTGATTCTTTATATCTAATACCAATGTAATAATTAAAAAATCTTCTCTAGGAAATTTCGTTATAGGTTTTTATAGTTATAAAATTCATGTTTAAATAATAATATTAATATTATGTTGTGGTTCATAAAAACCTGGTTCTGCGAGTGACATCAGATATAAATATAATAACATTTATTTGAAACGAAATCATAAAATAACTTTTTGGTATTTATATAGTCTCTTAATTAATAGACCCAGACCCTCAGTATAAGTTGGAATATAGTTGCATATGGCAAGGACCGAATGACATCATGTGGCATTCCATCCCAGACCTGATGGTTCATGTCGAGAAGTTAAAAAATTGTAGTAGAGCACTAAAACACACTAACTTTTTTTTCTATTTTTCTTTATTTGGGGATAGGGTTGACATGAGATATGATTTTTGGTTATTTTTCTAGTGAATTATGATATTGTTTGTCCAGAACTATATATTGGACCTTTGAGCTTCCATAATGTGGGGAAAATACAATTTTCTATCAGCATTGATTAATTTCACCTTGGGTGATGCACATGATGTTGATATGTGATTTATGATATTTTGGGTGCTTCTATGTTTCATGATTATGAATATAGGATCAAATTTTATATATATATATATATATATTATTGTGTTTTATAGTGGTTCTATTGTTAAATGCCTTGTTTTGTGATATTTACTTGGGATAGTTTCTATTATGTTATAAAGATCTGTTTCAATGAATTTATGATATATCTTTTTTTTATTAATTATTTGAACTGATCATGTAATTATATTAGTATACATATGATGAATGTGAGTAACATACAAGGATGTAGACCAAGTTTAGTGTTAGGAGGGGTATACCATAGGTAGAGGTTAGAAACCTAAAAAAACATTATGTGATCTCATAGAGTGGTTAGGACTTATTATTTTCTTGATTTTCTTCATTGTTCAAGGATGCGTCCTCAAATATGATTAATGGGGCTACCATATATTGTAGGCCAGTGTGATCCCATACCACCAGCCGTGGTTTATGAATATGTTCCACAATATGCTTATATACTAGCAATGGTGATCTAGGATATATATATATATCATTCATCCAAGGCTCTTTTAGATAGGGAAAATCCAATGCGGGGTAACTATGAGGACTATGAATAGCCTTGTTTATTATTTTCATCATCAGTATCCTCCAATATTACAAGGTACTAGTGGCCCACAAGATTTATAGGATTAGATAGACTTCACCAAGAGTATTTCAGAGGTTTTATAAACTTTTAATGGGGAGTGAGTTATTTCAGTGAACATAATATTTTAGTAACCCTTTGGTATATGGTGAACTATAATGAGTCCAGATAAGATATTATAATGTCTTAAATGGGTGACCTTCAAGGAGATTTTTTTTTCGAGTATTACTTCACTAACATGATGAAGATGGACTGTGCGTAGATGTTTATGGAAATATGAAATGGTTTTATAATTTTCTATAAATTATCTTCTTAGTTCAGGGATTTACTTCTATTTTCTCTTTTTTTGGTTATAAAATAATAATATAAGTCTCAAAATTTCAAGATAGTTCATTAACCAAATCTCATACATCATGTTTGGGGATTTGACATGATGAAATAATCATAGGTTCTTTTCCATACTCTACCCTTTGAGAACTGTATAAAGGAATATAGGGGAACAGGTTTAATTCCAAACCAAATTTGGGCTGTAAGTGAGGTTTCTATCAATACTATGCGAGTTTCCTCTCGTAGTGGTAATAGAAAGGATACAGGGAGTAGTAGAGTGACAAACAATCAGGTTAGAGTTTCACTTCTTAAAAATCCTCTACGGTATATGGTACCAATAGGTTCTATAATTAGGGAAAAAGGGATAATTATATAATCACTTATTGGAAAATTTCATTGTATTGTATCCATTATGGAATGTTTTTTTTATATTTTATACTTTTACTCGATGGCCTATTAGCGTGGTACCCACCGATAAGAACGGTCTAGGTGTGGATGGCCTCAATAGAGGATGAAAACTTCCCATATGATGATTACTCAAGAATATGGTCATGAAGATAAGACAAGGTGATCCTAAATAGTGTATTATGTTTCAGTAGATGATTGATAGGACAATATACTATTCAAAGTGAGTATTTTATCACATCTACCTTATCTACTAATTTATTCAATACTGGTGATTCCCATTCCTTCATTTATAGAAAATTAGTTGTTGGAATTAACCCATTAGTCAAGTAATCCATTATGATAGTCTCCCTTGACATTCCATTTCGAATTAAAGTGGATAAACTCCGCTAATTCCTAGAGTTTCCCATATATTTTTTATGGATATAGATTTTTGTGGGTGTTTATGATTCAAGATTTGATGACCTTCATTGTGATTCTCAACATGGGATTGATTACCAGCTTCAAAGTGCACAAAAATATCTATCAGAGCCATGTGGTGTTACATTATATGATGTGAAAGATGGTTGATAATAGGAGAAAGGGATCTAGAAGAAATCTGAGTCAAAACTATCTTGAGTTAACTTTCTATGATCTAAAAAATATTGGAAGGCTTGGATATTTTCCTATGACAAGTTGTAGTGTGGCCATATTTTCTTATAGTCATAGATATCTATCAATAAAAAATTTCAAATGAACTCAAGGAACTACACTAGATGTAGTAGTTGACTTTATGTTAGAACTTATAATAGGTGAAAATCTATTTCGATTACCCTATATCTTATGGTGATAATTGAGATAAAGGAGCTCATGGTAAGTCATGAAGACATTGAGATAACGGTTTTTATCAGGTTGAGTACTCCACTAAGGGGTTCACATATATTTTTCACAAGAAGAAAAGTAGTAGACATTGAATTTGTGTTGATTACAATAAGTTGATCATGTTGAAAATGATGAAATGATAACCATTTATTTTGATCTATGATATTTTTAACATGTTCTGGGGAGCCCAATGGTTCTCCAAGACTAATATTTGATCATGATACAACCAGTTTCAGGTTAGAGGGGACGACACTATGAATATGGAATTTCATAGTATGTTTGGACTATATGAGTACTTAGTGAAAATGTTCATGATAAAAAATATTCCGGAAGTATTCATGGACATCATGAAAATGATATTCCACCCATACATGGACATTTTCATCAAAGTGATCATTGAGGAAATTCTTATCTAATCATCAACACTAGAGAATCATTCTTGGTAAATAATGATAGTCACGAGTATGCTTCGAGCATATAGGATATACACCATGATTTCAATGTGTGACTTTTGGATTCAATGGTTCATGTTCCTATAAAAAGGGTTGTTGTTATTGTTATATCTGTGTACCTATAAAAATTTGATGTAGTCATGTATTATAAATGTACCTAAAACACCTTTGAGATCATGAGACTTCTAGGTTAATTAGGATATTAATGACAATTTATCTAGTACTTCGCCCTACTATCAATACTAATGATAGAACTGACAAACAACAGTGTTATATTGCAGTGGTCAGGAAAGTGTGAAGTGGATTTACATGATATAAAGAGAAGGTTGATGATGAATCTAGTGCTAAAACTATCTAATCTTTGGATTCGTTATGCAGTTCATTTTGATGTATCATGCATTGGGATGTGTGTAGTTCTAATATAGAGATACTAGGTGGTATCTTATAGTTATCATAAGCAATGAACCATTGAGTGAAATATTCATACACATGGGATAGAGCTAAAGTCGATAGCACATTCTCAAAATTGATGGTGACAATATCTCTTCGGCAAGAGGTTTTTTGTTTAAAATTACTATAAAATACTTCTATATGTCTTCATAAAGAAGGTCCAAACCCTGAAGAAACATCATTAGGTTGAGTATATAAATTTTTTCAATATTGAGATAGATTATGCACCTAAGAAAGGTAAAATAATTCTAGATCATCTTAACCGTAATACTCATTCTATGAAATTGATTAATGCTAATTACATTACCACTACCTTTCATAGAAGGGGTGGATGTATTGATTAGAGAGAGAGAGAAAGAGGTTTCAAATATTGAAAATGTGTGAGAGTGGGGTTTGCTAATATTTTTCAATTCAAGTTGTATGTGTAATTCTGGAATGGAGCTAGACAAGTAGAAATTGTAATTTTGTGCATGGCTAATGTCACAAGTCCTCACAGTGGAATGAGGTTCATGGGAAGAGAGAAAAGAATGTTCCATAGGATGCGTGTTAATGGATCAAAATGTTGGATCAAGTGATTTATATCACTTTCCTGAGGTTTTGAGATTGAATGATTTTAAAATTGTTCTTTTATTTATTTAAATGCATCTAGTTCTTTATAATATACTAAAATAAGTTAGGATATAATCAAATGGTTTGATTCTGTCACATTCAAAAAATGGAATGAAATCATTTTATGCACTATTCGACTAGATGAAGTGCATAAAGTGGTTTGATATTATTTATAATTAATTTAGACAAAGGGAATCAAGATATTTGATTCTCATCATTGAGAGGAAGAGAGGGAAGCATCAAATGTTTTGACCCTATCCTTGGAGATTCATGGAAAAAGGTAACCCATCCCCCGTATTATTTTCCAATTCAAAATAATTCCCCTCCATTTCTTATTCTCTCTCTCTCTCTCGCATATATAATTTTTTAGGATCTCATTTGTTAATTCAATTTTTATAGTCTTCAAAAATTGAAGGTATTTCCTTAATATTATCTATTAGTTATATAGTCATATAATGTTTTCTTTCATATTATTACATGTTAGATTAATAATTTTATAATTAGTATAATGTATTAAAATTAAATTATATTAATTAGTAATATTAAATTTCATGTTTAATATTAAATTGAATGTATATTGTATTGTTTTAATTATTATTAATATTTCTATTATGATTTAATTCTTTCAAATATTATTAAAATTCTTCTTCAATAATAAATTGGAATATTAAATTGTATGCTATTATTAAATATCATTCTAAATTATTAGTATAATAACTGAATTACTAGTA
The DNA here is from genome assembly GCA_963277665.1 of Viscum album. Classification (NCBI taxonomy): domain Eukaryota; kingdom Viridiplantae; phylum Streptophyta; class Magnoliopsida; order Santalales; family Viscaceae; genus Viscum; species Viscum album. Next base: position 1,768,332,681 of record OY728141.1, on the reverse strand, counting down.
ATATTACTAAATTACATATTCAATTATTATGAATTATTAATACTAATTAAAAATATTACATTACATGTTTATTTATTTGTTAAATTTTTTAATTATTAGTGTTATGTCTAAATTAGTAAGAATATTATTAAATTCAATTTTAGTTGTTATGAATATTTATAAGATCCATGTTTATTATTAATTAAGAATATTAAATTACTTTATTAATAAAATACATTTCTTAATTATTAATTTATGTTTTTAATTATTAGTATAATGATTAAATTACTTGTAATGTTATCAAATTTCATGTTTAAATATTAAATTAAAATTTTATTTTATTATTAGTGATTATGGATTAATTTTTTTACAATAATGTATTATTACTTATAATAAAATTAAAATTTGTATCAATTTTTTTAAAATAGACGTTAAAATAATCTTATAAAACAGTGTTTTAATTAATAGACTATTTATATTTATTTAATGTGAGAAATATAAGAATTGGGAATTACATTGGACGATTTATGTGGTGATATAAGGGTCTTTCCCTGACTAATACTAATGAGATGTCTAGTTATTACTCCACTATACTCACACTAAGTAATATCTTTATATATTTTTAATTAATGTACTCATAGTTAGTATAAAATGTTAATATAATTTTCATAAATCATTTTAAATTTCCTTGACCAAATATAAGGAGTAACTATAATATTAAGTCTTACTATAGATAAAATCATGTGTTCATATATTTATTTCTATTACAAAATAATTGACACTTATCAAAGAGTTAGTTGATAAAAAAACATGACTAAGTTGTGGTTCATGGAGATTGTATAATTTTTGATACCATTCAAAGAAAAATTCATTAGCAGTTAAAACTCATGATTAACATTGTGATAAATTCCAACATATAAAAACATAAACAATGTAAAGATAGTTTGTGGAATATAACTTATCTAATTTTAAATTATTAGCATTGGAAAAAGATATTTTAAATATATAAGAACCAATCATAACATCAAATGATGCAGCTTTTTGTATCCATGTTTACAATCGATGATGTTCCATCTTTAGTGGAAGTTTTTACATCCTAATCATTGGATACAATGTCGTATCATTAAGATATCAAATCACATAGAGGTAGTGGACCCATTAGAGATATTCATCCACATGATGTAAGTATGATGGTGTATAAGTTCAAATATAAAGATGATTCAATACATGAACAGGATGATTGCGATGAAGAATTATAATAAAATACCAATGAAAATTTTGTTATGACCTCAGGATCTCACACATAACATTGATTCATCCTCCACCATTAGTTTCATAGTTAATGGATGATATAATGCACTTAATAATATTTTATTTTACAATCATTACTCATACAATATAATTTTTTTGAATTATTAGTAGAATAAATTGAGTGTCAGATGAAATTTTTATGTATACATAGAGAGAATCAGATTGAAAATAACTGATGGAGATTATGATGAAATTGTATCCTAATGAACAAAATTAAATTTATGTCTTAGCATTAATTCAAGAGATATAACTATAGGATGTATGGTGACATGGTTTATTCATATTGTTAGATGCATCCATAAGCAATACTTGAAATTAATTTCTACTTATATAGAATTTATAGATTTACATTGCATAAATTCGTAAATCGAGACTATTATAAGGTCACACAGCCCTATACGATGAACTCATTTCAACTATTATCTTTAGAATTAGTATTAAATTTTAATAAAATTAATTTTTTTTATGGATATAATCAAACAAGTTTTTACCTATGATATTTCTAATAAGAAGGTATGAGCCGAATGAGAGAAGGTATTTGTGAAAGTTTATGTATAGTGGATTGAATCTTATTGAGTTTTAAATTAACTCATATAGATTTTGTTCCATCAAAATATGGTTTTCTACCAATTACACATTTCTAAATATGTTAATCAATATAACATGGTTGGTCCGTTGAAGGAAATATTTATTACATTTTTAGGTATTTTTTAACTTGATTGGATTATTTTAGAAATTATAAAAAATTTAACATGATTGAGGGAATATTTATATAAGATATTAAATTGGTAATTTACTGATTTACACCACATGTTATTGAAATAATAACCATATTTCATTGGTTTTTTTATTGTTGAGAAGGTAAACTCTTCATATTATAGTTGGCTCTTGGAATTCCTCCAAGAGTTTGTGATGAATGTTGAATGAAGTTGTCAAATATATTATTTTCATCAAGTGACCATGGAGGAAATACATTCTCAAGGTAGTTGATAAAGTCCACCACATGACTGTAATAAATATTTTTAATATTAATAGTATAAAAACATGAAAATGATGTTCAAGTATGTATTCATGAAGAAATAAATAATTAATCATGGTATGAATTTTTTTTCGGGAATTGTTTTTAGGGAAATGATATTATATGTGTTATTATTAGTTATTTTTTTACTTAGCTTATGTTCCTCAATAGTAGATGATGAAGGAGGGTTTCTATGGTATTCAAAAAGATAATTATTAATAATTCTGATGCATGATGTAAATTCCAAGTGAAAATTTTCCTTAGAATAAAAGGATGGGTGGACATATGGACACACGATGAGAGAAACCATGGAATGCAATAATAGACTCTTTAATAGAGTTGATATTATTTAATTCATAGGTAATTAAAAATATTAACTTATAGGACACTTATAAACATAATTTTTTTTAATTAATGGTTTTATTATTTTAATTTAGTTTGAGAACTATGAGAAGTGGGGAATAACATTCTACCTATTCAATGGTGATCTCGAGGATTTTCCATGTATAATATCTACAAGATGTCTGGTGCTCACTCAACCACACCCACACTAAGTAAAAAATTTAGATATTTTTAAGTAAAATTCTCAAATATAAATAACCACATTATTTTAATAAATTGTTTCTTCTGATTTATTTAGTGTTAGAATTATTGGTTGTGGTTAATCACTTCGAACCTCTTCTGTGGTGGAATGAGGGATTTCCATAATTAAGTCTGATGGAATTTATCATTATTTCACCACTATAATCACATTGATTAGTATCATTAGATATTTCTAATTTGAAGTATTATTGTAAATATGAAATATAAATATCATGTTTTAATAATTAAATCATTGGTCTTGTGTGAGAAACCATCTATTGAATGGTGTTTTGTTTTTTTGGAATGGGTGGAGAGGGACAAAGATGTTATCCCAAGAGTGATGGGATATGTGCACTATTTGTAATGTGATATTGATAAAATTACACTGTAGGATGAAATATTTCGTTTTTATACATTTTACCATGCTAGAAGTATATTTAATGTCATTGAGTGCCATGATCCTCTCTTAATTCATTTTGATTGTGTGTGTTGTGGCCCAATCAAACCATACATAAACATTACAACATTTGAGATGAATATTAATAACATAAGACAATTATACAGGGCCTTGACCTATAATGTTTTTGTCTCTTTGGAGACTAGCCTAAAACACATTATTATAAAAAGGATCTTTAATATCATCCAAAATATTCTTTATATTATTACCCTTTTAGAAATATCATACATTGAACCTCCAATAAAAACAAAGGGAGGGAGAGTGCTCAAACGTGTGAGATTATATACTCAACAATGGTAAACATGAGAGATAAAAAACAACGATCACATGTAATAATATAATGACCATAATGATATGATAACATTTAATTATCAAGAGATTGTCGTACCCATTTTTAAAATATATTTAATTTGGGTTCCATGCATTAGAAGTTTATTAAAAAAGTTGGAAAATTATTAATAATGTAGAATAATAAATAATCAATCATGATCCATAAGATCATATCATAAACCTTATAATGTGGAGAAATATGCTCATAATCTTTTATACATTTATAATGTCTAACTTGTTCACTCGCTATGTTAAGGACATGAAATGAAATCGTCTCATAAAATTATGGAAACTAAAAGAGGTCCACACATAAACATTTAGACATGAATCCAATTCCATTAATTAATTTTTTTATATTAAAATATGTATTTGAGTAATTTTGTGAACATGAAATCTAGTTCATTCATATTATAATTATCTCATGACCTAACGATCATTACCAAATGCATTGGAGGAAGATAACAGAAACACCAATAAAATTAACATAAACATTAAATTTTCTAATATATCATAATAGAATTTATTAGTTCATCATATCATAAATCAGGGAAGAGAAATGTGTTTCACAATTATTTCATCATAAGGTAGTTAACCGGTGAAAAATAAATAGGTTTTAAAGAATCATGAAAGAATCATCATCATCATTAACTTTATAGAGAAAATTAGGGGATAATATCATAATATCATATCCCAAGAGAAGCATAAGAATCATTAGTGGATGATAAAAAATATGAAAAATACATTTAAATGATCATTCAAACATTTATTTGATAACATGTGAAAATATTATTTTCAGTTAAAAAAATTATTACTAAAAATTCCGAGAATTTTTAAAGAATTATTTTATTTTAAACTAACCAATGAAACCTATAATTGATTCTACCAAAAAGATAATAATGGTGGAAAAATTAATTTCTTTCTTATATGTTATAAGAAAAAATTCATTTCAAACATTTATAAAAATTAAAATATGACTTCATTATGAACAATTTTCATTAAACAATTTCCTTTTAAAACAATTTTTAATAAATTATACGGTAGTAAAAATGAAAATTTTAAAAACATTTCAATTATATCTATGAAAATTCATATATATTTTAGCATGGACATTGGGGAAAAATTTCATCAAATAAAAGGGAAATAATGTTGACTTTTCTATAAAAATATTTTCTAAATCATTTTAAGTAAAAAATCAAGTAAAATGGTATTAATTCAAAAAAATATCATGAATAACTAATGTATAATAAAATATGTGGGGTTGTAAAATATAGGAGCAATATAATATTTCTCATTGTAAATCTAACATAGATAATCATGGAAAAAAGAGATTATAATATAAACCCTTATATATAGTCTCATCCTACACTGTATAAATTAAAAAGTCTTATATAATAAATTTATATTTTATATAAATATATTATATAACAATATTCCAATATATAATTTCTGACATTATTTACTTATGAAATATTATAACCATCTTATTTACAATTCTTTATTCAAATGACTGTTTGTGATGATAACTATTTTATTTTTAATGCATGTTTTGATTAAGCGGTTTCGACCCTTGTATATTGATCTTGGTTATGTCTTATATATATTTTAATAATATCATTAGTATCATATTTAAAAATTATATACAATTTTATAACTATTCTAATGAATGTGGGGATGAAAAATTATTTACATCACTTCATGGAGATGGTAAGACATAATTCCACACGAGTGATATTTTTACTTGTTAATGGGTTGAAAAAATAAAGGAAGATAATATTTAAAATTTCAAGAATCATTATTATATCATAAATATCACATATATATATATATATTAAATATATCCTTATTAAAAACTATGTAATTCAAAAATAAAAATTAATCGCATCACTTCTAGGATGTGGTCGTCCACACGAACGCACGAGAGATGTTATTATATCATAATAGAAGGGGTGGTAAGAAAGTTGATAATATAGTATAATTATATAATATTAATAATTTAATAAATATCATTTTGAAATATTAAATAAATATTAATAACCAATCATTATTAATCGTTATGAAAAACAAATAACATCACTTCACAAGGCGATCGTCTGCACGAAAACACAAATGATGGTTTCATTTCCAAGTTGATGGAGAAGAAGATGAATAATGGCTGATCCATCGACATAATAAATTATTATTATTATTTTTATGTTGTATTAATCGTTATTTATTTTATAAAAAACTATTGGAGAAAGTAGAATATGAAAAAAAAAATCGGATGTACTCAGTGAATAGTTATACATTTATATTGAGAAACCTCTATTGTGTTACACATTAAGCCTTCAAAGGATGGTATTTTGATCCAAAACAATAAATATAAGATGTGGAGTGGGATGTTAATAAATTATTTGGGAAGTTTTTGGTCGATCTCATAATCTCTTGAAGTGTTAGGAATAGTGGAGAGGAGGTGTCCTTTTATATGGTAGGGAGTGGGCACACTTCTACTTTTAGAAAATATTAAAATATATTATTATATTCGTCAAGAAAAAATAGATTTAAATTTCATCAAGTTCAAAAATAGAATTATATAGGACCAAAATATATTTAAACATTATGAAATAGAAAAAAAGAACATTTTGACCATTATCTATTTAAATTAACCCCTTTTATCCTTTTCTGTATTAATCAATTTTTACCTTGGTTACTATTCATAATGACCCTAAATTAATTTGATCATATTTTATAATATTAATTAAAGTGAATCTATATATAGAATCCATTTTATCAAATTAAATATCTATAAATTATATAAATTATATTTAAAATAAACCCAAAAAATGCAATGAAAAACGATTATCCCAAAATTTATATTTTTAAGTAAAAACATATTTTTATTCAAAATAATAATAATGAAGATTCCAAGGGAAAAACTTTTATTCTTAATTAAAATAAAATAATTAAATTTTCAAATAAATTTTAAAAATAATGGTACTTTGTAAATACTAGATAATAAAAGACAATTTTCAATAAGGTTAGTATTTTTTCATAATTCTCTGGAAAAATAATCTTTTCCAAAAAATACAAAAAAGTACCATTTATATAATTTTCATATAATAAATAAAAAAATATATCATTTTAAAGAAATATATTTTATAAAAGTTTAATATATTATTATAATAGTTTTTTATAAAAATAAAAAACCATATTTGAAGAAAATAATTTTGAGGCATAAAACGACTTCAAGAATATTTGACTTCTTAAGTCATAATAAAATTTCATTAATTTTTTATTTTGTATGACCATTATAAAAATATTAGTTTTTTTAATCCAATTGATACCCTTAAATATGGTGAGTAGGTTATATAGGTATATTATATAACCTTTCTTTTAAACATGTTGGTGCATGTAAAGAAAGTAAACAAATACATCACGATTATTTAATTAGAAAATTCATTTAAATTCATTGGGTTTAAAATTATACATACATTGAAATGAATTTTTCCCTCAAAATTACATAAAACAAATTAAAAAATATGACCATATCTCTATTTCATCACATTCTCAGGTTCTCAGGATGCTTCTTCAAATTTTTGATTACTCTAGATAACTTCATCCGAGAAAGTAGTCTTTGTACATTGTGATTTGTCTCAACAATCCGAGATTTGTAACTATTATTATTAAAAATAATGATCATGATATCGTGGTATAATATCCATGTTCAGTATATGTGAAGTATTAGGTATGTAATTCCTTAGGAAATATAAAATCAAACACATCATTAACTTTAGAGATGTTCGGTGGAAACACCATCTGACAAGAAACCATCCCAACTTGATCAATAATTTCAGAAGGGTTGAACTATTGAGGGTTAAACATTCCCTTTTTTATATCTAATAACCTTATTCCATCGAGTAATTCATAGGAATACATTCTTATTAATATTTAATTCCATACCTCACAAATTTTTAGTAGAATAACTCTTCTACCGACACTGATCTGCCTTGAGGTGATGCTGAATGAAAATATCCTCCTCTTCTATTTCCTTAGCTTGATTAGGTAATAATGGATTTATTTCACCAACTTCATCCCAATAAATTGTATTCCTACACTTTTTTCTATATATTGAATCAATGGGATCCATATAAATTCTCAAGCAAATGCCATTATTGTAGGGAAATTCCACTAAAGAGACGTGTTGACCCCAATCACCATTAAAATCCATAGTGAAGGATCCCAAAATATATTATAGAATTTTAATGGTCCTCTCATACTAAACATATAAATGAAGTTTTTATACTGTATTGAAGAACAAATCTGTATCTATATCCAAATGAAGTCTTGTATCGATAATTGAGGTAAACATCATATCCTGATCACATATAATTGATAGTGGTACTCCGTGAAATTTCATCAATTCCTTAATGTATATCCGAGTAAGAGGATCAAAAGATAAATCATATATAATAGTAATGAAAACTAAGGACTTCATAATTTGATCAACTACAACCCAAATAGAAGTATACCCTTTAAATGTATAAATTAATCATGTAAAAAATCTATGGTGATATCTTCCCAATTTTATTTAAGTATGGGTAATGGTTGTAACAACCCCTTAGAATTTCATCTATGATCCTTAACCTACAAACATATGTGGAAATAAGATAAATAATCTACAATATCCCTTTTCATGTTATCCCACCATAAATAAACTTTCATATCTCTACACATATTCATACTTTTGTGATGAATAGATAATAATGAACATTTATCTTCATCAAATAGCTCCATCAAATATGGTATTGATTGAACACATACTAGGTTTGTAAATTTAATTTTTCCATAACAATCATGGTTGAAATTAGGTAAATTGATCACCGTCTTGTATAGTTCCAATTCCTATTTCGTCACCTCATAAATCCTCACATGGATATATAGATGAAAATTCATCAGTTAAAGTTATGATATGTCACCTTATCTCACAAATTCACGGTATGTATTCTCAAAATAAATAAATAAATTATGAATATCAATCCTTGTCATGAAAAAAAACTCTGGTAAATTTTACTCAAATCATTAGATACCTTGTTCTCCATCCCAAGGTGGTAGTGTATTAAATAATCATAATATTTAATATATTTTAACCATCTTCCCTGACATACATTTAGATTTTTTTGGATAAATAATTAATACTTTTATGATCGGTGTACATATAACACATTTTACAATATACATAATTCCCCTATATTTTAAATTCAAAAATTACTAATTCCAACTCTAAATCATGTTTTGGGTGATTTATTGTATGAATATTCAATTGGAGTGATTCCTAAGGTATCCCCATATCATTCTATATGAGAAAAAACCTTGGTCACTTATTTGATTCATCATTATAGATAAAAAAAATATTCTCAACTAAAGGGTAGTGTGATCACATGTGTGTTGACCAACCTTCTCTTTAATTCCTTTAAATTGTCCTCAAATTCATCAATCCACATGTATTTGGCTCCCTTTCACAAAATAATAGTTAGTGGATTATAAATATGTGATAAATTTGTCAAAAATAATCATTAGTATACTTACAACCTCATAAAACAATGGATTTTTGTCAACAAGGTCGGTTTATACCATTGTTCACTAACTTTAATATCTAAAGGATCAACCAATAGTCCCTTGGATGACATTATATTACCAATAAATGATACATTATATAGTTGAGATGTATCCTCGGTAAATTAGGAATATAGTTTACCCTTCCATAGGGTCTTCAACATAATCCACAAATGTTCTTCATGATCTTCTATTCTCTTTGAATAAATAATAATTTTTTCCATAAACTCTACCAAAAATTATCAAGGTAATCTATAAATTTCATAATAATGAAATAACTAAATATCACTGGTGAATTGGTAAGTAAAAGATGGAATTAAAATGAATTCACAATGTTCATACATCGTAAAAAATTCTATTTTAGGAATATCATCCGACTTGACCCCTGACATATGATTTCCAAATCAAAGATTAGTCTTGTAAAACTAATTAGTTACTTGTAATTTATAAAATAGATCTACGATATACGGTAGATGATACTTGTTCATAATAATGGTCTTTTTATGTTCCCAATAATCAAGGAAAACACACATTTATCCATATATCTTCTTAAAAAAAGAATAGGTGAACCCCTTGTGAAGTACTAGGCCAAATAAATTCTTCTACTAGATTATATTAGTGTTTACACTTCAATTACTATGTCTTAATAAATCTCATTATATATGGATATTTTGAAATATGTGTAGCACCATGTTTGAGTTTTATTGAAAACTTAGTTTCATGATTTAGGGGAATACTGGGACAGTCTTTAGAAAATACATCTTCATAATCTTGAACAATAGGAATATTATTTATATTTTGTTACCCCACCAATTTGGAATAAATATGTATCATAAAAATATAGTAGTAATCATGTAATGTAATTAACTTCCATTTTAAATTTATATTTCCCCTCACATTGAATGATGATAATGGGTTTATTCAGAACACCAACAATAACATCCCTTCCTCGGTAATTTATATCAGATCAATATAGAGAGAGCCAATCCATGACAAAAATCTCAACAAATTCAACTAGAGGGATAATTAAATTATTTTTAGGAAGAACATTCCTACCAATATTTATAATAGAGGACTTATAGACTTGATATGAAATAGTTATTCCTTTAAGAATTTTCACTGAAAAATTAAAAACTAATTTTTGAGGTGGTAATATGACACCTTTTTCAAATTCAATCGATATAAGAGAGTGGTTATAGTAAGAATAAAATAAAACATTAGTTGTTATATATTAAATGAAATCTCTATGATTCAATATTATATTCTCATAACCAAATTCAGTAGTCATGATCATATGATAGTTCCCATTGTCCTCTGACTTCCCAGATTTTAATGGCTTATTATACTCAATGTACCATAGAATAGATAATTGATTAATAAAATCCCCAAACTATTTTCCTATAAAGCATTGATCTGTGTGTGGTGTGTTTGAATGAGTTCTATCACTATTAATTATAATGACTGACCTTTTCACATCACTTAGAAATTATTTTTCATGAGGGCCAAACCTCCCACACTTGAAACATTATCCAGTTCATTTAAATAAATTCCACAAGTGTTCCTTACCATATTTTTGCTATGGAGTAGGTTGAAACTTATTCTTGACTCCATGTGAAATGTCACTAGATCTTCCATGAAACTCCATGTTTACATTTCTATCATCAAGAACCAAGAGGGTTTCTAGCTTCCTTTCTCACCTTGAGTTCCCATCAAATGATTTATTCATAGATTCCAAAGTCCCATACATATAGTTAATTTTAACGACTAGGATAAAACCCATTAAATAATCATTCAATAATTATTTTTTTCGATAAAAAAACTAAAATAATTCATTTCATGTCATCTAAAAATTAAATCATATGAACTTATTGAATCATTATCCTTTTACTTATCCTCGAGAATGTCCCTCTATACATTAATATAATGATCACCAATAAGGTAATTATATTGGAATACCCACTTAAACTCAACCCTTTCAATGGATTTAATGTATTTTACATTAATTTTATTTTTGAAAATAGTCCACCATTTTTCTACTTTCCCTTCTCAGAGATAGTCTCTTAAGAAAACATTCTTGTAATTTGAGTACGGGAGAATAAAAAATATCCCTTCTATCATATTGATCCATTTTTCAGAAACAACTGAATAAAAATAACCATAGAAATTGGGTGTATGTTTTCATATAAATGATTTAATGTCAAGTGAATCCCTCTTTGGTTCATTCAGATGCTCAACATAGTATGGGATACCTACCATATAATCATAAATTTGAGTCATCACAGTCATAAAGCATTGTATCCCATCTCCCAATCCATTTTATTTCTCATTATTTTAGTAGTTTCATCATTTTTCAAAATCTTTTTTCACTTGATTCCTTCATGTTTCAGATACTAACTAAAACCAAATAATTGTGTAATCATTATTCTATAACGATTATAGTGAATAATCATATATTAATGGAAATCATTCCAGAAATTCCCTAAATTATAACTCCTTATCAACAAATGACAATTTATGTTTAACCTAGTTTAACCACGTTCATAATTTATTAATTTATGTTATGATAATATATAAAAATAATTTTGAATTAACTGAATCATAGTGTCTAGTTCAAATTTAAGTATTAGTCCCACCCATCATGCATTGGTAATGACCGAGCTAATAACCAATCCACCCCTTTTTTTACGTTCTTACTACTATGTTAATTTATTTTGGAACCACATCAACCTTCCATTATCAGGATTGGGAAGTTTTTTCTAGGAAAAATAATACAATATTTACTTTATCAAAGAATTATTAGGTAACCTTGTAGTTATAATTATCACCTAGGTTTTCATCAATTTTTTATAATCATAATCAAAAAAATAACTAAACCCTACTCTAAACATATAGTTATTAATAATAATTATAACCAATAAAATAAATGTCTTTTATTCTATGTCATGGAATAATTCTATCTCATAAGAAAATCCAAAAATCATAATAGTGAAAAATCATAAGCAATCAATCATGAGTCATGAGGGAATATTATAAAAATTGGAATGGGTAAAAACATAAAATTATATCATTTTGAACATATATAAATTGTAAGAGGTTCACTCGTTATGTTAAGAACATGAAAAATATTCTTCATATAAACATATGGACCTAAAAATAGGTCCAATTACACACTTATGGGAATGAGTGTTGGTCAAAAAATTATATTATGTACATGAATCTAGTTCAATGCATAATTTTGTGAGTATAAAATCATGTTCACACATAACCTAGTTATCACATGAGTTATCCATGTTTACTCATCATATTAAAGTCCTATAATGGATCCACCTATCCCATAAATATAAGAATGAAATGTTCCACACCATCATAAAAACATTAGTCAATTAGTTATATCATAACCCATAAAAGGTAATTGAGTTTCATAAATATTTCATTATAACATAATTAAACTATAAAAAATAAATGGGTTTCATAGAATAAACCTTGAATCCTAATCATCATAATACATCTAGAGAAAAAAAGTGGATGGTATCATAAGACCATATACATGGGGAATCACAAAAATAATTAAATGATATTGAGATAGTTTAAAAATAAAATTACAATTTAATTCAATCATTTCTTTCAAAACATGGGAAAATGTCCACTTATTTTGATAATATTTTTGACAAAAAAACAATAAATATTGATTTCACAACCGAGGAAACATGGTATTTTATAGATAAGGGTAAGATGAGTGTGACACCCCAATTCCACCTCAAATAGGGTGGGTTGTGGTGAGTAGATCCATTTTGGCATATCACTCACAAGGGAGGCCTTATTTGGAAGAGCTTAGACACACACACACACACACACATCTCCACACAGTAGTAAAATGTGAAAAAGAAAAAAACTGATATAATAAATTATTTCATAATAACTAATCCCACACTAATGAATAAAAATAGTATATAAAATAAATAGGGTCAAATATAAGAACACTTTTAATGTAAAATGAGTCCAACACGCTAACCAAATTTGACTAGTTTTGTGATGCAACTATTAGAACCAACCATGTTCTTCCAATTATAACTAATATCTACCTACTATTGGTCCTCTTAGAACTCTATCTATAGGCATATCATCTATATAATATAGGAATCATTTTTAAATATACCATCCAGATGTGGGTATAATAATACCTAATAATAAAACCAAAAATAAATTCATGGGAATTATCTACACCACAAAAAACAAGTGGTAAATATGGATGTGTCCCGTGGAAATAAAAGCAAGAAAAAATCCCTTACCACTAAAGTAACTTTTGAATTGTAACCCCCATGAAAAAAAACATTAAATGAAACATTAAAAATAATGATAATAAATATATTCAAGACATATCATGTGAATGGATCTTTATATAAACCTAATAAAATAAGATATGTCCATACCATATCTTATGTCTCAAAGAAGTCAATTTCCGAAAAAAAATCCCCTACCTCATTTCAATGATTTCATCATGTATTTTCAATCCTCCAGTATAATAAATATAGATTTAGTATAAATCAATTACAGAACCACAATAATATTATTAATAACATAAATTATTTAAATAAAACATTTATAATCTATTTTTTCACACTTTGTTGAAACCATTGTTTTGGGTAATAACTACTTCATTTTCAATGTACATTTTGATTTAGTAGTTTGGGTCTATGTACAATGAATATGGTTCCATAATATCTATAATTTTAATAATTATATTAATATTATATAAATGTGTTATATATATAGTCATCAATAAAAGTTAGAGATAGAAAAATTAATTAAACCATTAACAGAGATGGTATCTTGTACGTACGCGTGAATGTAGTTTTCATTTCATCAATGGACATAATTAAACAATGTTAAATAGTAATTCACCTTTAAAGAATAATATTTATATCATTTATATCATATATATTAATTAAAAATATTCTTCTTACCATAAATATACAATTAAAATGAAAAACATGTGACATCACATCATGGATCCAGTAGTCCACACTTACACAATAATGAAGTTATCTTTTTTGCATCATATTTAAAGGTAACATGTTATATGTGAAATTATAATTAAATAAGTATCTTTATACAATAAATATAATATAAATATGTTAAATCCATCATTATATCCATATATGGGAGATGGTGATGGAGAATGAATTACATCAGTATGTAAGCCAGTAATCCTTTATGCACACTATCGATAGTTTAAATTCTCATTTGATGGAAGATGAGATGTATCTATGTTATGACACTAACATTATAAAATCACAGTATCTGTGACATACTTATTTTTTTATATAATTATGTGTTATAAATATTTTAATAAGGTGGAAGAATATATAAAATGACATCTTGTGTTTAAGAATTATAAATCTTCTTGAGATAACCTCTTTATGTTTATGCCTAAATACTTATTAAGATACTTTAACAATAAAAAATGCAACAAAGATGTGTTAAATGAATTAAGGAATGGTTTTGGTTGGGTTATTTATAAAAACAAGGATCTTGGAATGTGGAGAGGATAGGATATATGATTCCCTTTTATAAGTGGGGGAAGGAACCCACTTGGGAACTACTTTGAAAGTTTCTAAAAAAATCCAAAATGATAAATTAATTCCAAAGAAAAATGATTTCAAATGACCTTATATTATAATTTTGATTGTATAAAGTAAAAATATGGTAATATAATATAATTATTTAAATGTTTAATTGGAAAACATACACGTATAATTTGGTTTAACACCCATATAAATTTATTCTATCTTTAACTATGGTAATTAATTATTAATATTTTTCCTATTAATTATGAAAACATAATTGTGTTGATATTATTATACAAAATTAACTGTGTTGATTCTAAATATTTTTCCATTTTTATAAATACAATTTACATAAGTAGGATAATTAAATTTAAAATTAATCCCACCAAAGTGATAAAAACACGACATTCTAAAGAAAATGTTTTCATGAGTGTATAATGTTTATATTTAAAATTTAACATTAAATTGATTACAATAAACTAAATTGTATAAATAATAATATAATTGAACTAATGTTAAATTAAAAACCACATTTAAATATAATTTAACATTATAAATAACTTTTAAAAAAGGAATATTTTCAATAAAATCAGTATTTATTACTATTCATCGAAAAATTTATCTTTTTATAAAATTCTCAAATATTCCCTCTAATATAATTTTTACATGAGGTTTTTAAAAAATAATTTTATTTTCTAAATATACATTTTAAAATATTTTTTAAAAATATTCATATTATTTTCTTCATAAAATTAGTAAAAGCAGATTTGAAGAAAAAATATATTTTTGAAACAACTGAAGACTTTACATGAAAACATATTTTAAATATATAAAACAATTATAGATATTTAACATATTTTTTTAATAATATTCATGCCACTAAATATGATGGCTATGAAACTGTAACACCCCAAGATTCTGAAATAAGAAAAGTGGATTCAATATCGTATATGAAACTTGACATCAAGATTATAAGAGAAATTAACACAATAATAATTTTTGACATAATTATTTAATAATAAATCTAATATATTTTATTTATTATGATGGACACAAAATCAGGTTTAAATGAAACACAATACTTTATTAAAATATTATTATTTAAAGAATGACTATTATAATCTAGTCATTGTGTTGGCATGTATGAATAGTAATAAATAAATTATAAAAATTGTGTGGCTTACATACATATAAAATAAAATCAATTGTTATATATTTATTAGAAATAAAATAATAACAATAATAATGAAAAAGGGATTTTTTTTAATTAACCGTCAATTTCTAGAAGGTAGTTTATTTATGATTTATAAAAATAATTTAAAATTAAATTTTACCACATTGATAAAATTAATTTGAATGTTGGTTTTAATATGTAATGATCAAAAATTTCTTTTGGTAATTTTGTTTATTTTTACGAAAAAATTATTTTTTTTGAATAGTGAAAAATAATACATTTTTTGAAAACATCCTCTTCATTTAAATAATTTAACATGGTTAAATTATGTTTTAAAATTGTTGTAATGTAAAAAATAGTTCAATTATTTTTAAATTACTTTAATTTACATCATTGGAATCAATTATATTGAATTATGATGTTGAAACGTTCTATACTTATAAAAACTTTCTCTTTAGAACCCCTATTTTTCATCATGTCTATGGGTATAATTTAAATTTGTATTATGCCAATTATGTGGATTTAATTTGTAAAATAAATTTAGTCCTTTGAATTAGAATAATTGATATTATCAAAAAATTTAACCTATTTTTTACCATAATAAATGGAAAAATATGTAAAAATTAATTACCATGGTAAAGGTAAAAACTGATTTAATGGGGGTTAAACTATAATTATAAGGCCTAAAATGACCTAAAAATTATCCAAAACAATTTTTATTGACATATTTATACCTTATAATCTTTAAGGATATAAATGTAACTATTTTTTAGGTTTTTCCATTATGAGAACCGGGGTGTAATGGATTCTTTTTTAACATCCAATGTTTGTCCTCTCCCACACTTATAAAAGGCTACCTCATCTCCAACCATCTTGACAAATAAAAATCCATTTGGTTGATCCAATACTACCCCAAATTAATTCCTTACTATGTTAAAAATATACTAAATCAATTGGTTTGATTATAAATCCATCCTTGGAATGCTTTTATTGCAATGCTAAAGAATATGTCTGAAGAAGATGTATCATTCTAAAATTGGTGTTTTTATTTTTTTTTCTTTTTACACATTCATAAAAAATTATAAAAAAAGGGTTATATAAGAACCTAATTATATATGATATACATATATTTTATTATGTAATGTTCCTTACCATTATCCACATCCTCTTCCATCAAATGGGTAATGAAACCGTCCATCAAGTGTATGATGGACTACTGCCTCACGAACCAATGTAAATCGTTTTACATCACTACCCTTAAGGGAAGGTTATATTTATAAATTTATATCATTAATAAAATATTTATTATATTTTTATACTAAAACAATAATAATACCACATATACCTTATTACTTTTTTATTGTTTAAATTATGATAACGTCCTTCATGTTATTGAAGGACTACCGCCTCATGAAGAGATGTGCTTCATTTTTCAGTAATTATTTACAAGGAATATAATAAGGATAAACTTAATTAATATATATTATATATACATAATGATATTGATTCTTGGAAATTAATATATCACCTAATTTCATACCCTTTCAATGTTTAAGGAAATGATAATGTCACTCGTGTGTACGTATAACCTACCATCTCCACATAGCGATGTGATCCATTCTCATTGTTAAAATTTCAATAATGATCATAAAAATTTATCTAATATAAATAGTATCTAATATCATTCTAAATATGATGTATCTATATCCTATACAAAATAATTGGGACTTTTATGACAAAAAACACATGAGAAAATAAGAAAATAACACCTGAAACCTTGAAAATAATGAATGATCATAAAAAACTGGTGAGAATATGTTATAAATAGATCATATATGATATAATAAATATTAATATTATTCTATTATAATTTAATAAAACTATTAAAACCATTATAAAATAGGTTAATTCATGTTCATCCAAAAGGAAGCATGAGGTAAGGGACTTCTTCCCAACTTCTCCTCATTGATGAATATTCTAATGATATACACCTAATTTATTTTTTATGGGGTATATACTGAATATTTGACATGAAATATCATAATTAATTAATAATGAATATAATTTTAGTTAATTTTTTTTATTATCTCATCTGAATGTATTTTGAATAAATATTTAACATATGGTAAATAATTTCATAACTCAAATTTTTTTCATTGTGTTATATTACTTCTTCATTGTCTTTAACAATATAAGATAATGTGTGTAAATAATTTTTTCCTGCCATATTTTATAATTGAACATTTTTATGTGTATTTTCATTTTATACAAAAATTGGTTTATTTATTAATTATCGAATCAATGTTATGATCGGTGTACTTTTTTATTTCAAAACCTCATTTTAATCAGGATTATTTATGCATGAATTTCAATTGAAAGGAATTTTTTAATAATTGGTTAATATAATCCATTTATTTTATTATCCTATGGTAATTTATAAATTTTTCAAGTAATAGTACTATTCCCCCCCCTTTATAGTAATTAAAATGAGTGATAATGTTTTTAATAAAATCAATCTTTATTTTTCTCTTTTTTCGAAAACCATTTTTTCATTCAAATCTATGTTTTTTTAAAGGATTTCAAATATGAATTTAAAAATTTAAAAATTACTTATTAAATATTTTTTAAAACATTTTTACTTATCAAAAAATATTTTGAAAGGATGTTTTTGGTCATTTTGAAAACATGACTTATTTGTTTTTTACAAAAAAAAAAGTGAAATGAATAGTTACTTAAACGTGTATGACATGAAAATAATTTCCAATAATCATAACCAATAAAATTTTTAATGTAAATTTTATATGTTTAAAAGTTTATTTTTAATTAAATGTTTCTCTAAAATATATTGTGAACTTCTAGTTTTTAAAAAATATATTTTCAAGGTGAAAAATATATATTCCCCAATAATGTTATTAAATATCTTTTTATGGTATTTATATTCATCAATTGAAATCAACCTTAATTTTACCTATAATAAATGAGGTATATGTTATAGTGATACCACCATTATTCTTTTTTTGGATGGTTTATGATCATATTGACTGAGGAATGTATTTACATTCACATTTTTGATTCGTTTCTGTAGTCATTAACATTCCCTTAAAATATTCACTTTCATGTGATCATTGGACATTAAATTTTCCATAAATATCCATATTTTATATCATGTATTCTTTTATTTCCTAAATATTATGTAATTTATAAATATAGTTTTCTACACTGAATGTTATTCTTTTATCTAGAAAAATATTGATAAATCCATAGTCATTACTGAATATGGATATTTTATTATAAGGCACATTGTTCATGAATTAATTGATTATTTGATATATAAAGAATGATTTTTAGATGTGGTGTTGGGTAGGTCCCAGA
This sequence comes from Viscum album, assembly GCA_963277665.1. Classification (NCBI taxonomy): domain Eukaryota; kingdom Viridiplantae; phylum Streptophyta; class Magnoliopsida; order Santalales; family Viscaceae; genus Viscum; species Viscum album. Next base: position 1,768,313,302 of record OY728141.1, on the reverse strand, counting down.
ATTATATATCACCTTGATGCATCTATAGTCTTATTTGGTGAATTAATAATCACACATTAAATGGGTCTTTACCCAAAAATTTTAAACTGTATTTTGAAAGGTATTAACAGTAGATGTATCATGGTGCATAAGATCAAGAAATATAATATTTAATATTTTCCGTCCTTAATAATTAAATTATATTTTTTAAATATTTTTAACTATGATATTATCTATGGATTCATTTCATTATAACTTAATGATTAAATTGCATGTATTTTCAGTTATTTACTATTCCATATTGATTATGCCTTATCTATTCATGATAGAGAAGTTATTTAAATGAAATATGATTAAAATTATTTAACTTTATATATTTACTATTCTTTGAAGATAGTCATGTTATTTAGTAAATGGAAGGTGTTTTCAGATATTAAAATTCACATATTGATTATACCATATTGATTATTTTTCATTTTCTGGTGATGGATTTTAGTTTATGTAACTCTTTCAGAGAATTTGATATCACACATATTTTATTTCTGTTCACGGGAATCCATGAATTCTATTATGAATAATATGCAAAGTTATGCTAGGGGGAATAATGATATTCTAAAAAAATTATGGTTTAGTATGTCTATTCAAATAAAATATTGGAATCGAGTATTTATATTGTTTACCAATAAAACTAACCTATATGATCATTCACGAGAGGATTACTTGTATCTTATTCTAATGTAATAATTTAGACATTGAATTTAGGTTAATATAGCTAGGGTCATTACATTTGGTATCAGAGGAAATATAATATAATCCTTGGGAACTAGATTTAGGAATATATAGATTAGGGAACATAAATATATAACAGTGTATAATTATAGTTATACAATAATGTCATAATGTTTTTGTAAAGTATATCTTCTGTGGTTTTTCCTAGAAATTGGTTTCTATCTAGATATTGAATGCAGAGATGGTTCTGGCATAGTTCTACCTTGGGATAATAACTCCTAAAACTCCATGTCAATCACGACTCAAATTTTACTTGGTATATAAAATTGTATTTTACTGTACACCTGGTTTGACACTCCTAGGGGTTATTCATTGGATAATTCAAATTTTCATTACATAAAATTATAATGGATTTAAGTATACAAATATAATAAAGAATTTAGGTTAAACATATAATGTCAAGACTTAAAAAAAGTGTAATTATTTAGATCTAATTTTAATGATTATATGGTTTTTCTACTATGATTATTTTCTCTCACACTTTGGTTTTTAGTTTTAGTCAATGTTTGGAACCTGAATAAATCACGTTAACATTTAATATAAAGGAAAATGTGGTGACTATATGAAACCAAATGGTATGATGATATAAATGAAAGGTATAATGATTATTTATAATAGTTTATCTTGAAATATGATTGAAAACATATACCATAACCAACTCTCTAACTCACCAACAAATAGAATGATTTATTTATATAAGAGACCATGTTGTGGAGACCATATAAGAAATAATGATTTATTTCATTCATGTGAGAAATATGAAAATAGATACCTACTAATGTTCTTAAAAGGAAAAGGAAAATGTTTTATTTATATAAAATAATGTCTTAAAGCAATAAATTATCGATAACAAATAAATAGTATGCTGGATGGAATTTATTATAATCCCAAGGATACATTTATAGCTATTTTTCTTAAATGTGGTATGCTAGTGACTATCTTATCCAATTCCATATTTGAAAGGTTAACGCATAGAGGAATTTATGAAAAAATTACAATTAAATGGTTGAATTATTTACCAGAATTCCAGAATTATATTGTATAATTATTACTACCAATTGTATCTCGGTTATAGGGATCGTTAAATATCTGTTTATTTTGTTAATTTTTTATTTACACATGACTTGATTAACTTAATAGTTATGAATACCATCATGGGTTTATTAGTTTAATATTTATTATATGTTCAAAGTCTTAAACAACCATTTTTAGGATTTATGTGACTAGATTCTACTATGAATAATGATATTTTGAGAGACTTTAATGCATATAAAATGAATTTTATTGGTTTATGTTTTAATGAAAATTTTATTTAAGGAATAATTTGTTTACTATATGGGGAATAATTTTAAAGCTATTGGTATATTTTATATTTTATTATATCTCTTATTCTCAGGTAACTACATTTTATTACACATTGAGATATACATAGATATTATATTAATTTGGTTAAAAATGAAAACAATTCGTGTTGTGTCACAACTCGTCACATCTTGCATGTCCACCAGGCATGAACCCACAACTGAAGAAACAATAAGGTTTTAACCCCAACAATTAGCATACACGATGTTCTGATTGATATGGAAAAGTTTTTAATTAAACTATTTAATGAATAAATCTTAATAATGAACCAATATTATTATTATTAAGTTTTAGAGAAATTTTTTTTATATTGGATAACATGTCATAAGCATATAATTTTTCCAAATATTTAGAGATATAATAAAGGACTTGTCAATATTTTATGAATTATATGATATGTGGAATATAATTTTAGTGATTTTGGTGACATAAATTCGTTTTTGGATATTCATTTCATAGAGTAAGACATGTATTTGAAATTCATTTAGGCACTACCAAGGGATGAAATTATTGATGTGAAATACAAATATATCATGTAATTATAATTACTTATATTTTGATATAATTAAACAATCCCACAACCTTTGGAAAAAATATTGAAACCAAAATGTTATCTTATTTACATGATGTCCAAAAAATAAAATGGTATTTTAAGACATTAAATATTTATGGTTTTTTTTCCTTAACATTCCATTGATCATTCACATTCTTATAATCAATTACCTCAATCACTCTCTAAAATAAATTACACTTTTCTCCTATATCCATATCATTACCTTCCATCAATTTTCTGTTATTTGGAAACCACGTATGTGTTATTATATATGACCCTTGTACTTACCTTTATATATTATTAATAGGATTATTTATTAACCCTTTTATAGTGGGGGTTATTTAGACAATGCTATTTACGAATGTCAAAACTTATGTTACTCAGAGTAGGATTAAATTGGTAGAATGCAATTATGTTCAAGGTGTAGTATGTAACACCTTGATATTTTAAAAGAGATAAATTTCATTCAATGTAATATATGACAAGTATAACCAAGAATTGGCGAGGATATAACATCCCAAGACTTTATAAAATTTTTATTTCTTAATAAATTAAACCTCTTATATAGCTTTCAATTCAAGAAACACCATGTTTAAATGAAATACAAAATTCTATTAAAATATTATTATTTAAAATGAAACAATAATAATATGGTGGATAAGTTGGAGGGTATAAATACTAATAAATATATTATTAAAATTATATTTCATACACATATATAAAATAAAATAAATGTATACTTATTTATTATAATTAAAAAACAATCACTATAAAGAAAACAAAATGGTTTCTGATAAATTTTATTTTTATAAATAACATTTTCATAAGGCTTTGTACATATGTTTTAAAAATAATGTTTACCAATTTTTTAAATTTTATGTGAAAAAATAAACTTGATTATTGAAATATACCTATCAAAATTATATTTGGGTGAATTTTTAGGATTTTTCTGAAAATATTAATTTTTTAATGAATAGAGAAAAATAATTCTTGTTATTGAAAACTAACTTTTAGGTTGAATAATTTACAATTTTAAATTATATTATAATTTTTTAATTTAAATTTCCCTTAATTATATTAAAATATTTCTAATTTAGGTCATTTAAGTGAGTTTCATTTTGAATAATGGTATTAAAACTTTATATACTTATGATACTTTTCTCTTTGGATACCCTCTTTTTCATCGTATATATGGGTATAACTTTAAATAAGATTATTCCACTTATATGAATTGAATTTGTAAAAATTTATTCCATATTTAGAATCATAAAAAGTTAAATTATCTAATAATGTCAATGTTTTATCCATTTTGAAATATATAAGAAGTAAAAATTAATTACAGTGGTTATGGTAAAAACTGATTTACTGAGGTGTTAAACTAAATAGATAGTTGTTAAAAATTAAATAAAACAAAAAAAATACAATTTTTATTCCCTTATTTTTACTTTATAATCTATATTATTCTATAATTACCCATTTTGGAGGCTTTTCGTGATAAAAACATTGGTGTAATAGATTAATTTTTAAAATTCCATATGTGTTTTCTCCCCACTTTTAAAAGGTCACCCCCTTTCCTCCCCTCTTCACACATCCAAATCCATTTAGATTAAAATATAACTACACAAATAAAATAATTTCTCTTCAAAAAAAATTCTATATCCCTTGTTTTAATTAAAAATCCATAATAGGATGGATTTTTGTGAAATCCTAAATATGTTTTTTGAAGAAGAGGCAATGTACTAAGACAAGCAGTTTTTATTTTTTATTCTTAAAACTACTTAGAATCACATTAATATTTTATAATACATTAAAATAATTATATTTAATATACAAATATGTTATTATGTTAATTCTATTTCCTATATTCTTATCCTCTTCCATTTAATAGTAAATAAAACATTCTATTATTGTAATGTCAGACTATCACCTTGTGAACCAATAAAACTCCTTTTCCATCACAACCACTCAATGGTGGATATAATTATGGACATAACTAATGTATATGATATTTATGATATTATTTTTCTTCTTTAATTATAAAATCACATATACCTTCTTAATTTACATGTTTTTTTAAATGTTGATAATGTTGCTCATGTGTACATAAGAATACCGCCTCACGAAGCGATGTGATTCGTTTCTCAAAGACACGTTATATGAAATGTAATAAGGGTAAAATTATTGAAATATATATATATATATAAATTAAATTGTTTGTAGTAAATAAATGTATCACCTACTTACTAACCCCTTCACCCCTTAAGGAAATGATATCATTTCTCGTGTGTATGCACTACCTACCGTCTCCATGAAAAGATGTGATGCATTCTCAATATTAAAATTTCAGTTATGACAAAAAAATATATCTAATGAAAAATATATATTTTTAATATCATTCATGATATGATGTATATATATCATATAGATAGTGACATGAAATTTTATGTCAAAACACACTTTAGAAAACAAGGAAATTAACTTCCAAAACAATGAAAATAATAAATTATTTTTACAAATGGGAGATAAGATAAAATAAGGTGATAATATATGATATTATAAATATACATTTTATTTTGGTATAAATGTATAATCTACTTAAAACCATTATACTATAGGTTAATGAAAATTCAACTAATAGAAGCATAATGTAAGGGACTTCATCCCAATTTTCCACTACGAGAGGCATATTAAAATGATAGGAACCCAATTTATTTTGAATAGTTAATATAATAACCATTTTATATTAAATATAATGAATAAATAATAATTCATGTTATTTTATCTTTTTATTTGAATTATTTAAACTAATGGGATTTTAACTTAAAATTTATCAAGTTGAAAATAGTTTCATAACTCAATTTCATTTCATTCATTTATATTACTTTATTCATTGTTGTTGACATTATAAGATAGTGCATCTATTTTTTTCACTATTTATCTTAAATTTATGATTTTTATGTCGATTTATATTTGATACACATAATCAATCCATTGATTAACTCTCACATCAATGTTATGATCTTCGTAATTGTTTGATTCCCAATATCAATTTAATTGGGATTATTTATGAAAAAAATTAATTGAAGGAAATTATTTGATCATTATATTAAAACCCCAATAATTTTCTTATCTTATAATTAATAATTATTCATTCTAGTAATAGTACCATTTTCCCAATCTAGGTTACATTAATTGAATATTAATTTTTCTATTAAAATCCAACTTCATTTCTTCTTCGGTTGGAAATCCTTTTTTCATCAAATCCATTATTTATAAAAATGTATTCAAAAATGTCTTTAAACATGTAAAACTGATTTATTAAATTAGATTTCTCCCATTTTTTCTTTTTAGGAAATATAATTGAAATTAAGCTTCATGTCATTTTGAAAATAAGGATCATTTGGATTTTACCAAAAAAATGAAATAAATATTTTTTTAACATGCATGTAATTAATGGGCTTAAAAGTCATTATGACCATTAAATATTTTAAATATTATTTTATATTTATCAAAGGTTATATTCAAATAAAATTATTTTCAAAATATTTATTGAACTTTTAGTTTTAAAAAAATATATTTACAAAGTGAAAAGGATATTTTCCTTAATAATTTTTTCATAGATATATTTCTAGAATTTTATTCATCAATGAAAAAACATTTATTTTACGTATACCGTACTAGAGATATGTTGTATTGATACTGTACTTACTATTTATTTAGACATATTATGATCATTTTGACTATGTAATGTTTTTACACAAACTTTTTTGATTAAATTTTATAGTCATTAACATCTATTTGAAATAATCACTTTCTCGTGATCATTGGAAATTAATATTCCCCTAAATATCCATATAATTTGTCAGGGAATTTATTTTTTCATGAACCATATATCAGTTCTAAATATATTCTTCTATATTGAATGATTTTTTTAATCTAGTGAAATATTGATATATTAGTATTATTTACTCAATAAATATATTTTATCATAAGGCACATTGTTCCCGAATGAAATTGATTATTTTCTATATGAGGAATGATTTGGATATTTAGTGACAAGTGGGGACTAGAATTATATAGCCCACAGATTCATCGAAAGTCTCATTATGTTATTCATTAATAAATAATTAAATATACTTGTACCAATATTTTTAAATTTTCCTGTGAAATGTTTTGAAAGTAGAGTTATCATGATACAAGATATCATGATCTCAAATAAATTAGAACTTATTTCATTAAGAATCCAGTAGTTATAATCCCTGAGATTCTTAGTATGATATTATATATAGATTCACATTATTCTTATTTATTTTTAATATGACATGTTTTTATTTATTTTCCTCCTCATATGGGTTATGCCATATCTATTCATGATAGTAAAGTTATTTAAATGGAATTTTTGTTTAGTAATTTTCCTTGACATATTGAATATTCCTTCATGATAGTAAACTTATTGATTAAATAGCATGTGTTTTTTAATATTTATATTTTTCAATTGATTATTATTCATTTAATCATGATATCCTCTTATTTACATAAATAGTATTGAGCATTTGAGCTTTCCATTATTTTTTTCCTTTATCCAGAATCCAAGAAGTGTACTATGAATGGTTTTCCGGGATATGCTAGGAGGAATAATGATATTCTCAAAGAATATTTTGTTTTAATTTTTGTAATCATATATAATATTATAATCATGTATATATCTATTTTACTAATATTACTAAACTATTTGATTCATTGGGATGTGATTCCTTGTATCTTATGCCAATGTAATAAAGTATACACCAACTCTAGGTTATTGGGCTTGTGGTCATTACAATTGGAATTAGGAAAAGTATAGTAAAACCCTTTGGAACTCTATTTTGGAAAACATGTATTCAGGAATATGACCCTATGATATAAATTGAGGAAAATTATATAATAATAAACTATTATTTTAAAGTAGATATCATGTGGGTTTTATTGAAAATAATTCCCTGTGTAGATACTACATGTTGACGTGGTTATAGAGCATTTGCAACTAGGGGTGATAACTCAAAAAAGGTGTGTTGGGATTGATGTGATAATTTTATAGTATATGATAATGGTCCTCATAATGCACTAGGATTAACACTCTTGAGGGATATTCCTTAGATAATTCAAATAGTATTTACATAACCTTATGAAATATTTAAATAGAAGGTGAGAATGGATGAAGTAGGTTAACCCTAATGTATCTTGACTGAAAATATTTTTTCATGATTTAGAGATCCTATAAATGATTTTTGTGTTTTCCTCTATGATTATGGTTGATCAAACTATATGTTTTCGGTTTCATTCAATGGATAGAACCTGAAGGAATTATTTTTAAATTGAATATAAAGGATAATTTGGTTACTATGAGAAAAAATGGTATGATGATTGATGTGAAAATATCTTGATTATGCACAATCATTTATCAAAAAATATGAATAACTACTTATTCCATATCCATCTCTCAGACTCAATAAAGAAGAGAAGGATGAAATTTTCAAATATCTCAAGTGGTGGAGACCATAGAATGAATTTTCCTTGATTTCCTTCATGTCATATATTTAGAATGATACACTATGGAATGTGTCTCAATGGAATGGGAAAATGATTTATTTGTGGAAAATAAGTTCATAAATTAGTTAATTTTATAAGAAAAATTGAGTATAATAGATGGAAATTAATTCCATTATAGGGATACATTAATCATTTGTTGTCATAAATTTTTTAAAGTTAGGAACTATGTAAATAAATTCTATCTTTTAAATGTTAACACATAGACCATGGAAATATATATGTTAAAATAAAATGGTAGAAGGGTTTATTGGTGTTCAAATTTTTTATTATAGAAGTATTTTTATCAATGGTATTTTAATTATAAGAATCATGAAACATCTATAGTTTCTATTAATTTTGGAATCATATATGTCTATATTAAGTTAAGAGTTATGGATACGATCATGGGTTTTTTAGTTTAAGATTGATCATATTTTAAATGTCTTAAAACCCCTTTTTATGATTTATGTGATGGATGTACACTAAGATTAAATATATTTGGGTAGATATTTATGGAAACACAACCCATTAGTTTAGTATATATTTTACTGGAAAGGTTATTTAAATAATAATTATCTTATTATTTTAGGTATATGTTTAAATTTATTGTTAACCATTGGTGTTTATCGTATATTTGTTGCTAATCTAATTTTATGTTATTGAAATTTGGTAATGATATTGGAATAATATTAATATGGTTTTAGAAAAATTACAACCCATATATCGAGTGATAACCCATCACATATGAATAGGTTGTAGGAATATGAATGAATAAAGAAAGGATGAAAAAAATTTAATAATTACCACCAAATTATGTGACGTTTTGTTTAACAAGTAATTATTTTTACTTAAAGGATTTGACGAATTTATATTAATGATGAACCTATGGTGTTAATATTTTGGTTCATAGATTAATATATTATATTGGATAACTTGTGCAAACCATATATATTTTTGAAAACATTTAGATATATAAGTAAGGCAGTTCTACTTTTTTATAGATTTAATGATATATTAAAAGTTAATTTTAGTGATTCATGAATAAACAATTAAATTTTGGATATTCATTTCGTCGAGTTAGCGATGAATTGAAATTTATCAAGGGGCAATAAAAGGATGAATTTTTTTCTATGAAATAGAAATATATCAATTATGTATACTTCTATATATTCTTAGATAATAAAAGAATTCATCAACTTTATGAAAAGCATTATAAAACAAAAAAATCATTTTACCTTTTTATAAAAGATATAAAATAGACTTTTTAAATTGTAAAAAATTTATGGTTTTCTAGTCGATAAAATTCCATTGATTATTAATTTTCCTATGATCAATGATCTTGAAAAATCTCTATAATTATTTATTTTTTTATTTAATGTCTATATCATTACTTTCCACCAATGTTCTATTATTTAGAAAACATGTATGTGTTTTTTTAAATAACCCTTATAATTATTTTTCTCTCTTATAAAGAGGATGGTTTATTCACCCTTTTATGATGTGGGGTTTTCCAAAATGCTATTTCGAAATTTTGAACCCCCGATTACTTAGTTCGAGGTTAAATGGTAAAGACACAATATATTTAACGGGGTAGAATGTAAATACCTAATATATTAAAACAATAAAATTGGGTTCGATATAACATATGAAATTCAACACAGGGGTTATATAAGAATATAATACCTAGATACATTATGATATATTTATTTTATATAAAATTAAATATCTTTGATAGCTTGTGATGAACACAACACTGAGTTTAAATGAAACACAATACAATGATAATATATTATTTTTTAAAATGTGACATTTATAACATTTATGTTAAGTTTACGGGTTTGAAAATTATTAAATAAATTATGAAACATATATGTAATGTACTTTTATAAAATAAATATAATGAATATATATTGATTATAAGTAAAATAAAAATCTTTTAAATGAAAAAGAAATGTTTTTAGAAAACTATATTTTTCTAAAAGTTAGTATAGTCACGCTTTGTGCACATAATTAAAAAATTATTTTTAAAAATAAACTTAAATTATTAAATCTATATTTCAAAATTATATTTCAGTGAATTTTATTGATTTTTCTGTAAATAATATGTTTTTTTTGAATAATGAAAAAAACATAATTTTTTTTCAAACAACATTTTCATTTAAATAATTTTTTAAATTAAATTATATTTGAATTTAGATTTATTTTATATTTATTTAAATTATATTACATTTAACAAATTTAGTTCTTTTGAGTGATTTTTAATATTGATTATAGATATAAAACATTCTATAATTTTGATAATTTTCTCTTTGGAAACATATTTTTTTATCTCGTCGGTGAGTATAATTTTAAACAGAAATCTTCCAATTCATTGAATGGAATTTGAAAAAATATATTAAAAATTTGAAATCACAATAATTGGTATTATAAAATAATTTCAACATATTTTTTGGCCATAATTAATAGTAAAATCATTAAAAATCAAATACCACGGTTAAGGTAAAAAACGATTTACAGAGGGATTAAACTAAAAATATATGTGTACAAAATGATGTTAAAATTATACATTGCAAATTTTATTACCATAATTTGACCTCAAAATAAATATGGTTTATTAATTATCTATTTGAAATTGTGTTTTCAGGATAAAATGAAGGATGTAATAGAGTCCTTTCAAAAAAAATCATGCGTGTCCTCTCCCCCACTTATAAAATGTCTCCCACACTCCTCACCTATTCATACATACCAATCCATTTTGTTTAGAAAATAAATATAAAAATAAATTTCTTACTACCCTACCAACATTATAGATACCTAATTTTTGTTATAAATCCATCCTAATAAGGCTTTCAGTTAAAATATAAATAAGTTGTCCGAAGAAGAGGAAATGTTCTAAAACGTGCATTTTTATTTTGTATCTTCATAAAAATCTATAAAACCATTTTAAACCATGATTATATATTAAAATAAGTATAAAAAATATAATTAAATGTTATTATGACATATCAATAACTTATATATATGACCTCTTACATAAAATGGGGATTGAAATCATTGATCTTGGGTATAGTGTACTAACACATCACGAACAAATGTAACTCGTTTTCCATCACCACAATTCATTGATGGATATAATGATGTATTTATATCTTTTATATTTTATTTATGATAATATTATACTTATTTAATTATAATATCTCATATAACTTCTTTCTTATTTTTCTATTTAAATTGTGATAATGTGGCTCGTCTGTATGGTAGACTACCACCTCATTATAAGATGTGATTCTTTTCTCACTTCCGCTTTAAATATATTTTAATAAGGTCAGATTTAATGATTATATATAATATATATGACATGAAAATTATTATAGTAAATTAATATATCACATACTTCCTTACCCACTCATCCAATAAGAATATGATAATGCCGCTCGTGTGTATGTACGACCTACCTTCCCCATGAAATAATGTAATCCATTATCCATGTTCAAATTTCAATAAGGATTCTAAAAATGTAGCTAATGAACGAAATTATATTTAACATAATTCTATAATATTTTTTATATACATAATATTCAAAAGAACCTGAACATTAATGAAAAAACACACATGAGAAATCATGTCAATTATCACCCAAAATAATGAAAATATCAAAAGATTATTAACAAACAGGTGATAAGATGTTTTAAGAGGATAATATAAGATATCATGTATATAAAAATATTATTTTAAAAATTAAAAACATTATTAAAACCATTTTAATGGAGGTTATATCATGTTCAACAAAAAAAATTCATGATATAAAGGACAACATCTCAATTTCCCTTACATGAGGCATATTGTATTGTTATACACCTAATTTATTTTAGATGGTGTAAATAATTAAAATTTGGAATGTAATATCATTATTAATTAATAATAAATTTTATTTTCTATTTCTATTTAAATCATTTCATCCAAATTTATTTTGATATAAAATTTACCAGGTGGAAACTAATTTCATAGCTCAATTTCTATTCATTAGGTTATATTACTTTTTCATTGTCTTTGACATTATAATTTTATGTATGTAGTGGTTTTTTAATATATAATTTTTTATATTCACATTATATATATGGATTTATATTTTATACAAATAATGGAATTATTTATTAATTATCACTTCAATTTTATGATCATTGTAAGGGTTTGTTCAACAATCTCATTATAATCGGTATTGTTTAAATATAAATTACCCTTGAAATTTTTTTTGATACTTCGATAATAAACCAATTTAATTTTATTAATATATTTTAATTCATTATTTTTTCATTTAATAGTAACAATTTCTAAAAAAATTACTTGAAATGAATAAGAAAATGTTGTTATTGAAATTCAACTTCATTTCTATCTTTTCCTAGAAATCCTTTTCCATTAAAATTCATGTTTTCAAAATTAGTTTTTAAATTTTTTTATCCTTTTAAAAATGATTTATTAAATTATTTTTTACTAATTTTAAAATTTTAGATAATATCTTTAAAGGAATATTCATGCCGTTTTCAAAACAAGGACCATTTGGCATTTACTAAAATATTGAATGTAATCTTTTCTTTTAACATGTTAGACATTAAGAGAATTTCAAGTCATCATGACTGCTCAATGTATTAATGATTCCAAGGTTATTTAAAAGAAAATTATTTAGAAATATTTTTTGAACTTTTAGTTTAAAAAATATTTCTATTTCCAAGTTAAAATGATATTTTCTTTGAGAATTTTTTCAATTATCATTTTATGGTATTTCAATTCATCAATGACAAAAACCCTTTATTTTACATATTATATAATGGGAATATTTTCTATTGATACCAAAATTATTATTGATATAGTAGTCTAATTAACATTTAGCCATAGAAAATTATTGAAATTCACTTTATTTATTCATTTTTTTAGTCTTTAACTTTACTGAGAAATATCCACTTTCATGTGACAATTGGATGATAAATTTATCCTAAATGCCCATATTTTCTATCATTTATATGTTCATTTATTAAAACATATATTATTTCTACATATAATGATATTCATATTTATTTGGGGTAATATTGATAAATCCATAATCTTTACTCAATATGGATATTTGATGATGATGAATGTTTTTTTTGAATTAAATTGATTATTTCATATAGTATGAATGCTTTGGACACATAGTGAATGAGGGGTAAAAAAATTATATATCCACTTCATGCATCAGTAGATTGATAAGGTAAATTTAGTAAGGTAGAGTAAAATAGGTTTTTACCCATTCTTTAAACAATCTTGTGAAATGTGATGATAGTTGAGGTATCATGATATCTGAGATCATGAAATCTAATAATTATGAATTTCCTTTATTAATAATTCAGGTATTATTATCCATGATATTTTCACAATGATATTATTTCTATATTCATTTTATTCTCATTTATAGATTAAATAGCGTGCATTTTCAGTTAATTGAATTTCTATATTGATTATTACTTATCTATTCATGATATTGATGTTATTTAAAGGGAATGTGTGTTATGTTATTTACCATTCCATATTGACTAAACCTTACAGAAATTAACTTTATTGATTAAATGACATATGTTTTAATATATTTACCTTTCCATATTTATTATTTAATACTTGTTATTCTTCATTCACACATGATAACTTCCTTTATAAATAACTCTTCCTAAAAATTTGAGCTCTCCCTAATTCATTTTCTTTCCCAGGAATCCAAGAAGTGCACTATAAATGATAAAAATGAATTTTATAGGAGAAATAAATATATTCTCATAAAATAATTATGTTTTAATCTGGATATTCAAATATAATATGGGAATCATTTATATATCTAGTTTACCATGACTACTAAACTATATGATCCTTCGGGATGTGATTCCTTATATCTAATACCAATGTAATAATTCAAAAATTTTCTCTAGGAAATTTCGTTCTAGGTTATTATAATTATAAAATTCATGTTTAAATAATAATAATAATATTATGTTGTGGTTCATAAAAACCTGGTGTTGCGAGTGACACAAGATATAAATATAATAACATTTATTTGAAACGAAATCATAAAATAACTTTTTGGAATATATATAGTCTCTTAATTAATAGACACAGACCCTCAGTATAAGTTGGAATCCAGTTTCATATGGCAAGGATCGAATGACGTCATGTGGAATTCCATCCCAAACCTGATGGTTCATGTCGAGAAGTTAAAAAATTGTAGTAGAGCACTAAAACACACTAACTTTTTTGTTCTCTTTTTCTTTATTTGGGGATAGGGTTGACATGAGATATGATTTTTGGGTATTTTTCTAGTGAACTATGATATTGTTTGTCTAGAACTGTATATTGGACCTTTGAGTTTCCATAATGTGGGGAAAATACGTTTTTAATCAGCATTGATTAATTTCACCTTGGGTGATGCACATGATGTTGATATGTGATTTATGATATTTTGGGTGCTTCTATGTTTCATGATTAAGAATATAGGATCAAATTTAATATATATATATATATTATTGTGTTTTATAGTGGTTCTTTATTTCAATGCATTGTTTTGTGATATTTACTTGGGATAATATCTATTATGTTATAAAGATCTGTTTCAATGAAGTTATGATGTATCTTTTTTTATTAATAATTTGAACTGATCATGTAATTATATTAGTATATATATGATGAATGTGAGTAACATACAAGGATGTAGACCAAGTTTATTGTTAGGAGGGGTATACCATAGGTAGAGTTTAGACACCTAGGAGAACATTATGTGATCTAATAGAGTGGTTAGGACTTATTATTTTCTTGATTTTCTTCATTGTTCAGGGATGCTTCCTCAAATATGATGAATGGGACTACCATATATTGTAGGCCAGTGTGATTCCATGCCACCAGCCGTGGTTTTTGAATATGTTCAACAATATGCTTATATACTAGCAATGGTGATCTAGGATATATATATATCATTCATCCAAGGTTCTTTTTGATAGGGAAAATCTAATGCGGGTTAACTATGAGGACTATGAATAGCCTTGTTTAGTATTTTAATCATCAGTATCCTCCAATATTACAAGGTATTAGTGTCCCACATGATTTATAGTATTAGACAGACATCACCAAGAGTATTTCAGAGGTTTTCTAAACTCCTAATGGGGAGTGAGTTATTTCAGTGAACATAATGTTTTAATAACCCTTTGGTATATGGTGAACTACAATAAGTCCAGATAAGATATTATAATGTCTTAAATGAGTGACCTTCAAGGAGATTTTTTTTCGAGAATTACTTCACTAACACGATGAAGATGGACTGTGCGTAGAAGTTTATGGAAATATGATATGGTTTTATAAATTTCTATAAATTATCTGCTTAGTTTATGAATTTACTTCTATTTTCTCTATTTTTGGTTATAAAATAATAATATAAGTCTCAAAATTTCAAGATAGTCCATTAACCAATTCTCATACATCATGTTTGGGGATTTGACATGATGAAATAATCATAGGTTCTTTGCCATACTCTAACCTTTGAGAAGGGTATAAAGGAAGATAGGGGAACATGTTTAATTCCAAACCAAATTTGGGTTGTAATTGAGGTTTCTATCAATACTATGCGAGTTTCCTCTCGTAGTGGTAATAGAAAGGATACAAGGAGTAGTAGATTGACAAACAATCAGGTTAGAGTTGAACTTCTTCAAAATCCTTTACGTTATATGTTACCAATTGGTTCTATAATTAGGGAAAAAGGGATAATTATAGAATCACTTATAGGAAAATTTCATTGTAGTGTATCCATTATGGAATGGTTTTTTATATTTTATACTTTTACTCGATGGCCTATTAGAGTGTTACCCACCGATAAGAACAATTTGGGTGTGGATAGCCTCAATAGGGGATGAAAACTTCCCATATAATGATTACTCAAGGATATGGTCATGAAGATAAGACAAGGTGATCCTAAATAGTGGATTATGTTTCAGTTGATGATTGATTGGAGAATATACTATTCAAAGTGAGTATTGTATCACATCCACATTATCTACTAATTTATTCAATACTGGTGATTCTTATTCCTTCATTTATACAAAATTATTTGTTGGAATTAACCCATCGGTCAAGTAATCCGTTATGATAGTCTCCATTGACATTCCATTTCGAATTAAAATGGATAAACTCCACTAATTCCTAGAGTTTCCCATATTTTTTTATGGATATAGATTTTTGTGGGTGTTTATGATTCAAGATTTGATGACCTTCATTGTGATTCTCAATCTGGGATTGATGACCAGCATCAAAGTGCACATTAACATCTACTAGATCCATGTGGTGTTACATTCTATGATGTGAAATATGGTTGATAATATGAGAAAGGGGTCTAGGAAAAATCTGAGTCAAAACTATCTTGAGTTAACTTTGGATGATCTAAAAAATATTGGAAGGCTTGGATATTATCCTAGGACAAGTGGTAGTGCGGCCATATTTTCTTATAGTCATAGATCTCTATCAATAATTATTTTCAAATGAACTCAAGGAACTACACTAGATGTAGTAGTTGAATTTATGTTAGAACTTATAATAGGTGAAAATCCATTTCGATAACCCTATATCTTTTGGTGATAATTGAGATGAAGGAGCTCATGGTAAGTCATGAAGACACTGAGAGAATGGTTTTTATCAAGTTTAGTACTTCACCAAGGAGTTCACATATATTTTTCACCATGAAAAAAAGTAGTAGACATTGAATTTTTGTTGATTACTATAAGTTGATCATGTTGAAAATGATGAAATGATAACCACTTATTTGGATCTATGCTATTTTTAACATGTTGTGGGGAGCCCAATGGTTCTCCAAGTCTAATATTTGATCATTATACAACCAGTTTCAAGTTAGAGAGGATGAAACTATGAATATAGAATTTCATAGTATGTTTAGACTATATGAGTACATAGTGAAAATGTTCATGATAAAAAATATTGCGGAAGTATTCATGGACCTCATGAAAATGATATTCCACCCATACATGGACATTTTCATCAAAGTCATCATTGATGAAATTCTTATCTAATCATCAACACTATAGAATCATTCATGGGAAATAATGATAGTCATGAGTATGTTTCGAGCATATAGGATTTACACCATGATTTCAATGTGTGACTTTTGGATTCAATGGTTTATGTTCCAATAAAAAGGGTTGTTGTTATTGTTATATCTGTGTACCTATAGAAATTGGATGTAGCCATGTATTAGAATTGTACCTGAAACATCTTTGAGATCATGAGACTTCTAGGTTTATTAGGATATTAATGACAATTTATCTAGTACTTCTCCCTACTATCAATACTAATGGTAGAACTGACAAAAAACAGTGTAATATTATAGTGGTCGTGAAAGGATGAAGTGGATTTACATGGGATAAAGAGAAGGTTGATGATGAATCTAGTGCTAAAACTATCTAATCTTTGGATTATTTATACAGTGCATTTTGATGTATCATGCATTGGGATGTGTGTAGTTTAGATATAGAGATACTAGGTGGTAGCTTATAGGTATCATCAGCAATGAACCATTGAGTGAAATATTCATACACATGGGTTAGAGCTAAAGGCTATAGCTCAATATCAAAATTGATGGTGAGAATATCTCTTCGGCAAGAGGTTTTTTGTTTAAAATTACTATAAAATCCTTCTATATGTCTTCATAAAGAGGTTCCAAACCCTGAAGAAACATCATTAGGTTGAGTATATAAATTTTTCCAATATTGAGATAGTTTATGAGCCTAAGAAAGGTAAAATAATTCTAGATCATCTTAACCATAATACTCATTCTATGAAATTGATTACTGTAAATTACACTACCACTACCTTTCATAGAAGGGGTGGATGTATTGATTAGAGAGAGAGAGAGAGAAAGAGGTTTCAAATATTGAAAACGTGTGAGAGTGGGGTTTGATAATATTTTTCAATTCAAGTGGTATGTGTAATTCTGGAATGGAGGTAGCCAAGTAGAAATTCTAATTTTGTACATGGGTAATGTCACATGTCCTCACCGTGGAATGAGGTTCATGGGAAGAGAGAAAATAATATTCCATAGGATGTGTTTTCATGGACAAAAATGTTGTATCAAGTGATCTATATCACATTCCTGAGGTTTTGATATTGAATGATTTTAAATTTGTCCTTTTATTTATTTAAATTCATTTAGTTTTTTATAATATACTAAAATAAGTTAGGATATAATCAAATGGTTTGATTCAGTCTCATTCAAGAAAAGGATTGAAATCATTATATGCACTATTCCACTAGATGAAGTGCATAAAGTGGTCTGATATTATTTATAATTCATTTAGACAAAGGGAATCAAGATAATTGATGCTCATCGTTGAGAGGAAGAGAGGGAAGCATCAAATTTTTTGACCCTATACTTGGAGATTCATGGAAAAAGGTAACCCATCCCCCCTATTATTTTCCTATACAAAATCATTCCCCTCCATTTCTTATTCTCTCTCTCTATCATATATAATTTTTTAGGCTCTCATTTGGTTATTCAATTTTTATAGTCTTCAAAAATTGAAGGTATTTCTCTTATATTATTTATTAGTTATTTACTCATATAATGTTTTCTTTAGTATTATTACATGTTAGATTAATAATTTTATAATTAGTATAATGTACTAAAATAAAATTATATTAATTAGTAATATTAAATTTCATGTTTAATATTAAATTTAATGTCTATTGTATTGTTTTAATTATTATGAATATTTCTATTATGATTTAATTCTTTCAAATATTATTAAAATTCTTCTTCAATAATAAAATGGAATATTAAATTATATTCTATTATTAAATATCATTCTAAATTATTAGTATAATTACTGAATTACTAGTAATATTACTAAATAACACATTCAATTATTATGAATTATTAATACTAATTAAAAATATTACATTACATGTTTATTTATTTGTTAAATTTTTTAATTATTAGTATTATGTCTAAATTAGTAAGAATATTATTAAATTCAATTTTAGTTGTTATGAATATTTATAAGATCCATGTTTAATATTAATTTAGAATATTAAATTACTTTATTAATAAAATACATTTCTTAATTATTAATTTATGTTTTTAATTATTAGTATAATGATTAAATTACTTGTAATGTTATCAAATTTCATGTTTAAATATTAAATTAAAATTTTATTTTATTATTAGTGATTATGGATTAGTTTTTTTACAATAATGAATTATTACATATAATAAAATTAAAATTTATATCAATTTTTTTAAAATAGATGTTAAAATAATCTTATAAAACAGTGTTTTAATTAATAGACTGTTTATATATATTTAATGTGAGAAATATAAGAATTGGGAATCACTTTGGACGATTTATGTGGTGATATAAGGGTCTTTCCCTGACTAAGTCTAATGAGATGTCTAGTTATTACTACACTATACTCACACTAAGAAATATCTTTATATATTTTTAATTAATGTACTCATAGTTAATATAAAATGATAATATAAATTTCATAAATCATTTTAAATTTCCTTGACCAAATATAAGGAGTAACTATAATATTAAGTCTTACTATAGATAAAATCATGTGTTCATATATTTATTACTATAACAAAATAATTGACACTCAATAATGAGTTAGATGATAAAAAACATGACTAAGTTTTGGTTCATGGATATTGTATAATTTTTGATACCATTCAAAGAAAAATTTATTAGCAGTTAAAACTCATGATTAAAATTGTGATAAATTCCAACATATAAAAACATAAACAATGTAAAGATAGTTTTTGGAATATAACTTATCCAATTATAAATTATTAGGATTGGAAAAAAATATTTTAAATATATTAGAAACAATCCTAACATCAAATGATGTAGCTTTTTGTCTCCATGTTTTCTGTCGATGATGTTCCATCTTTAGTGGAAGTTTTTACATCCTAATCATTGGATACAATGTCGTATCATCAAGCTATGAAATCACATACAAGTAGTGGACCCATTAGAGAGATTCATCCACATGATGTAAGCATGATGGTTTATAATTTCAAATATAATGAATATTCAATACATGAACAAGATGATAGCGATGGAGAATTACAATATAATACCAATGAAAATTTCGATATGACCTCGTGATGTCACACATAACATTGATTCATCCTCCAACATTATTTTCATAGTTAATGGATGATATAATGCACTTAATAATATTTTATTTCACAATCATTACTCTTACAATATAATTTTTTTGAATTATTAGTAGAATAAATTGAGTGTCAGATGAAATTGTTATGTATATATGGAGAGAATCAGATTGAAAATAACTGATGGATATTGTGATCAAATTGTATCACAACGAAAAAAATTAAATTTATGTCTTAGCATTAATTCAAGAGATATCACTATATGATGCAGGGTGACATGGTTGATTCATATTGGTAGATTTGTCCATAAGCTATACATGAAATTAATTTCTACTTATATAGAATTTATAGATTTACATTGACTAAATTTGTAAATCGAGACTATTATAAGGTCACACAGCCATATACTATGAATTCATTTCAACTGTTATCTTTAAAATTAGTAGATCATTTTAATAAAATTAATTTGTTTTTTGATGGATATAATCAAACAAATTTTAACCTATGATATTTCTAATAAGAAGGTATGAGCCGAATGAGAGAAGGTATTTGTGAAAGTTTAGCTATAGTGGGTTGAATCTTATTGAGTTTTAAATTAACTCATATAGATTTTGTTCCATAAATATATGGTTTTCTTCCAATTACACATTTCTAAATATGTTAATCAATATAACTAGGTTGGTCAGTTGAAGGAAATATTTATTACATTTTTTGGGTATTTTTTAACTTGATTGGATTATTTTAGAAATTATAAAAAAGTTAATATGATCGAGGGAATATATATATATAAGATATTAAATTGGTAATTAACTGATTTACACCACATGGTATTGAAATAATAACCTTATTTTATTTGTATTTTTTATTGTTGAGAAGGTAAACTCTTCATATTATAGTTGGCTCTAGGAATTCCTCTAAGAGTTTGTGAAGGATGTTGAATGAAGTTGTCAAATTTATTATTTTCATTAATTGACAATGGAGGAAATACATTCTCAAGGTAGTTGATAAAGTCCACAACATGATTGTAATAAATATTTTTAATATTAATAGTATAAAAAATGAAAATGAAGTTCAATTATGTTTTCATGAAGAAATAAATAATTAATCATGGTATGAAATTCTTTCCGGGAATTGTTTTTAAGGAAATGATATTATATGTGTTAGTATTAGTTATTTTTTTGACTTAGCTTATGTTCCTCAATAGTAGATGATGAATGAGGGTTTCTATGGTATTCAAAAAGTTAATTAGTAATAATTCTGATGCATGATGTAAATTTTAAGTGAAAATTTTCCTTAGAATAAAAGGATGGGTGGACATACGGACACACGATGAGAGAAACCATGGAATGAAATAATAGAATCTTTAATAAAGTCTATGTTATTTACATCATGGGTAATTAAATATATTAACTTATAGAAAACTTAGAAACATAAAACATTATTTTAATTAATAGTTTTATTATTTTAATTTAGTTTGAGAATTATGAGAAGTAGGGAATAACATTCTACCTTTTAAATGGTGATCTCGGGGATTTTCCATGGATAATATCAACAAGATGTATGGTGATCACTCAACCATTCCCACACTAAGTTAAATATTTAGATATTTTTAAGTAAAATTCTCAAATATAAATAACCACATTATTTTAATAAATAGTTTCTTCTGATTTATTTTGTGTGAGAATTATTGGTTGTGGATAATCACTTTGGACCTCTTCCGTGGTGGAATGGGGGATTTCCATAATTAAGTCTGATAGAATGTATCATTATTTCACCACTATAATCACACAGATTAGTATCATTAGATATTTCTAATTTGAAGTATTATTGTAAATATTAAATATAAATATCATGTTTCAATAATTAAATTATAGGTCTTGTGTGAGAAACCATCTATTGAATAATGTTGTGTTTTTTGAAATCGGTGGAGAGGGACAAAGATGTTATCCCAAGAGTTATGGGATATGTGCACTATTTTTAATGTGATATTGATAAAATTACACTATAGGATGAAATATTTCGTTTTTATTCATTTTACCATGATAGAATTATAATTAATGTCATTGAGTGCCATGATCCTCTCTTAATTCATTTTTATTATGTGTGTTGTGGCCCAATCAAACCATACATAAACATTACAACATTTTAGATGAATATTAATAACATAAAACAATTATACATGGCCTTGACTGATAAAGGTTTTGTCTCTTTGGAGACTAGCCTAAAACAAATTATTATAAAAAGGATCTTTAACATCAACCAAAATGATCTTTATATTATTACCATTTTAGAAATATCATACATTGAACCTCCCATAAAAACAATGGGAGGGAGAGTGCTCAAAAGGGTGAGATTTTATACTCAACAAGGGTAAATATCAGAGATAAAAATCAACGATCACATGTAATTATATAATGACCATAATGGTATGAGAACATTTAATTATCAAGAGATTGTCATACCCAGTTATTAAAATATATTTAATTTGGGTTCCCTGCATTAGAAGTTTATTAAAAAAGTTGTAAAATTGTTAATAATGTAGAATAATAAATAATCAATCATGATTTATGAGATCATATCATAAACCTTATAATGTGGAGAAATATGCTCATAATATTTTAAACATTTATAATATCTAACTAGTTCACTCGTTATGTTAAGCACATGAAATGAAATCGTCACATAAACTTATGGAAACTAAAAGAGGTCCACACATAAACATTTAGACATGAATCCAATTCCATTAATTAAATTTTTTATATTAAAATATGTATTTGAGTAATTTTGTGAACAAGAAATCTAGTTCATTCATATTATAATTATCTCATGAGCTATCGATCTTTACCCAATGCATTGGAGGAAGATAACAGAATACCAAATAAAATAAACATAACCATTAAATTTTCTAATATATCGTAATAGAATTCATTAGTTCATCATATCATAACTCATGGAAAAGAAATGTGTTTCATAATTATTTCATCATAATGTAGTTAACCGATGAAAAATAAATAGGTTTTAAATAATCATGCAAGAATCATCATCATCATCATTAACGTTACAGAGAAAATTAGTGGATAATATCATAATATCATATCCCAAGTGAAGCATAAGAATATTTAGTGGATGATAAAAAATATGAAAAATACATTTAAATGATCATTCAAACATTTATTTGATAACATGTGAAAATATTATTTTCAATCAAAAAAATTATTACTAAAAACTCCAAGAATATTTAAAGAATTATTTTATTTTAAAATAAGCAATGAAACCTATAACTGATTATACCAAAAAAATTATAATGGTGGGGAAATTAATTTCTTTCTTATATGTTATAAGAAAAAAAGCATTTCACACCTTTATAAAAAGTAAAATATGACTTCTTTATAAACAATTTTATTTAAAAAATTTCCTTTTAAAACCATTTTTAATAAATTATAAGGTAGAAAAAATAAAAACTTTAAAACATTTTAATTATATCTAAAAAAATTCATAAATATTTTAGCATGGACATCGGGGGAAAAATTCATCAATTAAAATGGAAATAATGTTGAATTTTCTATAAAAATATTTCCTAAATCATTTTAAGTAAAAAATCGAGAAAAATGGTATTAATTCACCAAAATATCAGGAATAACTAATGTATAAGAAAATATTTGGGGTTGTAAAAGATAGGAGCAATATAATATTTCTCATTGTAAATCTAACATAGATAATCATGGAAAAAAGAGATTATAATATAAAACCTTATATATAGTCTCATCCTACACTTTATTAATTAATAACTCTTATATAATATTATTCCAACAAATAATTTCTGAAATTATTTACTTATGAAATATTATAACCATCTTATTAACAATTCTTTATTCAAATAACTATTTGGGATGATAACTATTTTATTTTTAATGCATGTTTTGATTAAGCAGTTCCGACCCTTGTACATTGATCATGGTTCTGTCTTATATATATATATTAATAATATCATTAGTATCATATTTAAAAATTATATACAATTTTATAACTATTCTAATGAATGTGGGGATGAAAAATTATTTACATCACTTCATGGAGATGGTAAAACATAATTCGACATGAGTGATATTTTCACTTGTTAATGGGTAGAAAAAATAAAGGAAAATAATATTTAAAACTTCAAGAATCATTATTATACCATAAATACCACGTATATATATTTATTAAATATATCCTTATTAAAAACCATGTAATTCAAAAATGAAAATTAATCACATCACTTCCAGGATGTGGTCGTCCACACGAACGCATGAGAGAAGTTATTATTTCATAATAGAAGGGGTGGTAAGAAAGTTGATAATATATTATAATTATAGAATATTAATAATTTAATAAATATCATATTGAAATATTAAATAAATATTAATAACCAATCATTATTAATCGTTATGAAAAACAAAAAACATCACTTCAGAAGGCGATGGTTTGCACGAAAACAAAAATGATGGTTTCATTTCCTAGTTGATGGAGAAGAAGATGAATAATGGTTGATCCATTGAAATAATAAATTATTATTTTTATTTTTATGTTATATTCATCATTATTTATTTTATAAAAAACTATTTGAGATGGTAGAATAAGAAAAAAAGTCGGATATACTCAGTGAATAGTTATACATGCATATTGAGAAACCTCTATTGTGTTACACATTAAGCCTTCAAAGGAAGGTATTTTGATCCAAAACAATAAATATAAGATGTGGAGTGGGATGTTAATAAATTATTTGGGATGTTTTTGGTCGATCTAATAATCTCTTGAAGTGTTAGGAATAATGGAGAGGAGGTGTCCGTTTATATGGTAGGGAGTGCACACACTTCTACTATTAGAAAATATTTAAATATATTATTATATTCGTCTAGAAAAAATAGATTTAAATTTGATCAAGTTCAAAAATAGAATTATATAGGACCAAAATATATTTAAACATTATGAAATAGAAAAAAAGATCATTTTGACCATTATCTATTTAAATTAAACTCTTTTATCCTGTTCTGTATTAATGAATTTTTACCTTGGTTACTATTCATAATAACCCTAAATTAATTAGATCATATTTTAAAATATTAATTAAATTGAATCTATATATAGAATCCATTTTATCCAATTAAATATCTATAAATTATATAAATTATATTTAAAATAAACCCACAAAATGTAATGAAAAATGATTCTCCAAAAATTTATATTTTTAAGTAAAAACATATTTTTATTCAAAATAATAATAATGAAGATCCCAAGGGAAAACATTTTATTCTTAATAAAAATAAAATAATTAAATTTTCAAATAAATTTTAAAAATAATGGTACTTTGTAAATACTAGATAATAAAAGACAATTTTCTATAAGGTTGGTAGTTTTTTCATAATTCTCTGCGAAATTAATCTTTTCGAAAAAATACAAAAAAGTACCATTTATATAATTTTCATATGATAAATAAAAAATATATCATTTTAAAGAAATATAATTTATAAAATTTTAATATATTATTATAATAGTTTTTTGAAAAAGAAAAAACCATATTTGAAGAAAATAATTTTGAGGCATAAAATGACTTCAAGAATATTTGACTTCTTAAGTCATAATAATATTTCATTAATTTTTTATTTTTTAGGACCATTATAAAAATATTAGTTTTTTTAATCCAATTGATACCCTTAAATATGATGACTAGGTTATATAGGTATATTATATAACCTTTCTTTTAAACTTTTTGGTGCATGTAAAGAATGTTAACAAATACATCAAGATTATTTAATTAGAAAATGCATTTAAATTCATTGGGTTTAAAATTATACATACATTGAAATGAATTTTTCCCTCAAACTTACATAAAACAAATTAAAAAATATGACCATATCTCTATTTCATCACATCCTCAGGTTCTTAGGATGCTTCTTCAAATTTTTGAGTACTCTAGATAACTTCATCCGAGAAAGTAGTCTTACTACATTGTGATTTATCTCAACAATCCATGATTTGTACCAGTTATTATTAAAAATAATGATCATGATCTAGTGGTATAATATCCATGTTCAGTATATGTGAAGTATCAGGTATGTACTTCCTTAGGAAATATAAAATCAAGCACATCATGAACTTTAGAGATGTTCGGTGGAAACACCATGTGACAAGAAACCATCCCAACTTGATCAATAATTTCATAAGGGTTGAACTATTGAGGGTTAAACATTCCCTTTTTCATATCTAATAACCTTATTCCATAGAGTAATTCATAGGAGTACATTCTTATTAAAATTTAATTCCATACCTCACAAATTTTTAGTAGAATAACTCTTCTACCGACACTAATCTTCCTTGAGGTGATGCTGAATGAAAATATCCTCCTCTTCTATTTCCTTAGATAGATTAGGTAATAATGTATTTATTTCACCAACTTCATCCCAATACATTGTATTCCTACACTTTTTTCTATATATTTATTCAATGGGATCCATATAAATTCTCAATCAAATGCTATTATTGTAGGAAAAGTTCACTAAAGAGATGTGTTGACCCCAATCACCATTAAAATACACAGTGAAGGATCCCAACATATATTATAGAATTTTAATGGTCCTCTCATACAAAACATCTATATGATGTTTTTATAATTTATTGATGAAAAAATCTATATCTATATCCAAATGAAGTCTTGTATCGAGCATTGAGGTAAACATCATATCCCGATCACATATAATTGATAGTGGTACTCCATGAAATTTCATCAATTCCTTTATGTATATCCGAGTAAGATGATCAAGAGATAAATCATATATAATAGTAATGAAAACTAAGGACTTCATAATTTGATCAACTACAACCCAAATGGCAGTATACCCTTTAAATGTATAGATTAATCACGTAAAAAAATCTATGGTGATATCTTCCCAATTTTATTCAAGTATGGGTAATGGTTGTAACAACCCCTTAGAATTTCATCTATGACCCTTAACCTACAAACATACGTGGAAATAAGATAAATAATCTACAATATCACTTTTCATGTTATCCCACCATAAATAAACTTTCATTTCTCTACACATATTCATACTTTTTTGATGAATAGATAATAATGAACATTGATCTTCATAAAATAGCTCCATCATATATGGTATTGATTGAACATATACTAGGTTTCTATATGTAATTTTTCCATAAAAATCATCGTTGAAATTAGGTAAATTGATCACCATATTGTATAGTTCCAATTCCTATTTCGTCACCTCATTAATCCTCACATGTATATATAGATGAAAATTCATCTGTTAAAGTAATGATATGTCACCTTATGTCACAAATTCATGGTATGTATTCTCAAAATAAATAAATAAATTATGAATATCAATCCATGTCATGGAAAAACAGCTATGGTCATTTTTACTCAAATCATTAGATACCATGTTCTCCATCCCAAGGTGGTAGTGTATTGAATAATCATAATATTTAATCCATTCTAACCATCTTCCCTGACATACATTTAGATTTTTTTGGATAAATAATTAATACTTTTATGATCGGTGTACATATAACACATTTTACAATTTACATAATTCCCCTATATTTTAAATTAAAAAATTACTAATTCCAACTCTAAATCATGTTTTGGGTGATTTTTCATATGAATATTCAATTGGAGTGATTCCTAAGGTATCCTTATATCTTTCTATATGAGAAAAAAACTCGGTCACTTATTTGATTCAACATTATAGATAAAAAATCATCGCAACTAAAGGGTAGTGTGATCACATGTGTGTTGACCAACCTTCTCTTTAGTTCCTTGAAATTGTCCTCACATTCATCAATACACATGAATTTGGCTCCCTTCCACAAAATACTAGTTAGTGGATTTTAAATATGTGATAAATTTGTCAAAAATAATCATTAGTATACTTACAACCTCATAAAACAATGGATTTTTGTCACCATGGTCGGTTTATACCATTGTTCACTAACTTTAATATCTAAAGGATCAACCAGCAGTCCCTTGGTTGAAATTATATAACCCATAAATGATACAATATATAGCTGAGATTTATCCTTGGTAAATTAGGAATATAGTTTACCCTTCCATACGGTCTTCAACATAATCCCCAAATGTTCTTCATGATCTTCCATTCTCTTTGAATAAATAATAATTATTTCCATAAACTCTACCAAAAAATTATCAAGGTAATCTATAAATTTCATATTAATGAAATAACTAAATATCACTGGTAAATTGGTAAGTAAAAAATAAAATTAAAATGAATTCACAATGTTCATACATCATAAAAAATTCTATTTTAGTAATATCATCCAACTTGACCCCTAACATATGATTTCCAAATCAAAGATTACTCTTGTAAAACTATTTAGTTACTCGTAATTTATAAAATAGATCAAAGATATATGGTAGACAAAACTTTTTATTAATAATGGTCTTTTCATGTTCCCGATAATCGAGGAAAACAGACATTTATCCATATATCTTCTTAAAAAAGAATAGGTGAACCACCTTGTGAAGTACTGGGCCAAATAAATTCTTCACATAGATTATATTAGTGTTAACACTTCAATTACTATGTCTTAATAAATCTCATTATATACGGATATTTTGAAGTATGTGTATAACCATGTATGAGTTTTATTGAAAATGTAGTTTCATGATTTAGGGGAATACTGGGATAGTCTTTAGAAAATACATCTTCATAATCGTGAACAATAGGAATATTATCTATATTTTGTTACCCAAACAATTTAGAATAAATATGTATCCTGAAAATCTAGTAGGAATCATGTAATGTAATTAACATCCATTTTAAATTTATATTTTCCCTTACATTGAATGATGATAATGGGTTTATTCAGAACGCCGCCAATAACATCCCTTCCTCGGTAATTTATACGAGATAAATATAGAGAGAGCCAATCCATGCCAAAAATCTCAACAAATTCAACTAGAGGGATAATTAAATTATTTGTAGGAAGAACATTCCTACACATATTTATAATAGAAGACTTATAGACTTGATATGAAATAGTTATTCTTTTAGGATTTTTCACTGATAAATTAAAAACTAATTTTTGAGGTGGTAATATGACACCTTTTTCAAATTCCATCGATATTAGAGAGTGGTTATAGTAAGAATAAAATAAAACATTAGTTATTATATATTAAATGAAAGGTGTATCATTCAATATTTTATTCTCAGAACCAACTTTAGCAGTCATGATCATATGAGAGTTCCCATTGTCCTCTGAATTCCCAGATTTTAATGGCTTATTATACTCAATGTACCAATGAATAGATAATTGAATAATAAAATCCCCAAACTCTTTTCCTATACAGCATTGATCTGTGTGTGGTGTGTTCGAATGAGTTCTATCACTATTAATTATAATGAATGGCCCTTTCACATCACTTAGAAATTATTTTTCTGGATAGCCAAACCTCCCACACTTGAAACATTAACCAGTTCATTTAAATAAATTCCCTAAGGGTTCCTTACCATATTTTTGCTATGGAGTAGGTTGAAACTTCTTCTTGACTCCATGTGACATGACACTTGTGCTTCCAAGAAACTCCATATTTACTTTTCTATCACCAAGAACAACGAGGGTTTCTAGCTTCCATTCCCACCATGAGTTCCCATCAAATGATTTCTTCATAGATTCCAAAGTCCCGTACAGATAGTGAATTTTAACAACTTGGATAAAACACATTAAATAATAATTCAATAATTATTATTTTTTCGATGAAAAAACTAAAATCATTCCTTTTATGTCTTCTAAAAATTAAATCTTATGAACTTATTGATTCATTATCCTTTTACTTATCCTCTAGAATGTCCCTATATACATTAATATAAGGATCACTGATAAGGTAATTATATTGGAATACCCACTTAAACTCCACCCTTTAAATGGATTTAATGTATTTTACATTATTTTTATTTTTGAAAATAGTCCACCATTTATCTACATTCCCTTCTCAGAGATAGTCTCTTAAGAAAGCATTCTTGTAATTTGAGTACGATAGAATAAAAAATATCCCTTCTATCACATTGATCCATTTTTCAGAAACTACTGAATAAAAATAACCATGGAAATTGGGTGTATGTTTTCATATAAATGATTTAATATCAAGTTAATCCCTCTTTGGTTCATTCAGAATCTCAACATGGTGTGGGATACCTACCACATAATGTGAAATTTGAGTCAGCACAGTCATAAAGCATTGTATCCCATCTCCCAATCCATTTTGTTTCTCATTATTGTAGTAGTTTCATCATTTTTCAAAATCAATTTTCACTTGATTCCTTCATGTTTCAGATATTAACTAAAACCAAATAATTGTGTAATCGTTATTATATAATGATTATAGTGAATAATCATATATTAATGGAAATCATTCCAGAAATGCCCTAAATTATAACTCATTATCAACTAATGAAAATTTATGTTTAACCTAGTTTAACCACGTTCATCATTTATTAAATTATGTTATGATAATTTATAAAAAGTATTTTGAATTAACTGAATCATATCCTACGAGAGTGTCTAGTTCAAATTTAAGTATTAGTCCCACCCATCATGAATTGGTAATGACCGAGATAATAACCAATCTACCCCTTTTTTTATGTTCTTACTACTATGTTCATTTATGTTACAACCACATCAACCTTCTAGTATCTAGATTGGGATGTTTTTTCGAGGAAAAAAATTCAATCTTTACTTTATCAAAGTATTATTAGGTAACCTTGTAGTTATAATTATCCCATAGGTTTTCATCAATGTTTTATAATCATAATCAAAAAAATAACTAAACCCTACTCTAAACATACAATTATTAATAATAATTATAACCAATAAAATAAATATCTTTTATTCTATGTCATGGAATAATTCTATCTCATAAGAAAATTCGAAAATCATAATAGTGAAAAATCATAAGCAATCAATCATGAGTGGTGAGGGAATATTATAAACATTTGAATGGGTAAAAACATAAAATTATATAATTTTGATCATATATAAATTGTAACAGGTTCACTCGTTATGTTAAGAACATGAAAAATATTTTTCATATAAACATATGGACCTATGAATAGGTCCAATTACACACTTATGGGAATGAGTGTAGTTCAAAACATTATATTATGTACACGAAACTAGTTCCATGCATAATTTTGTGAGTATAAAATCATGTTCACGCAAAACCTAGTTATCACATGAGTTATCCATGTTTACTCATCATATTAAAGTCTTATAATGGATCTACCTATCCCATAAACATAGGAATGAAATGTTCCACAACATCATAAAAACAGTAATGAATTAGTTATATCATAACCCATAAAAGATAATTGAGTTTCATAAATATTTCATTATAACAAAGTTAACCTATACAAAATAAATGGGTTTCATAGAATAAACCATGAATCCTAATCATCATAATACATCTAGAGAAAAAAAGTGGATGGTATCATAAGACCATATCCTTGGGGAATCCCAAAAATAATTAAATGATATTGAGATAGTTTAAAAATAACATTACAATTTAATTCAATCATTTCTTTCAAAACATTGGAAAATATCCTCTTATTTTGATAGTATTATTGACAAAATAAAACAAAAAATATTGATTTCACAACTGAGGACACTTGGTATTATATAAGAGAAGGGTAATATTAGTGTGGCACCTCAATGCCACCTCAAATATGGTGGGTTTTGGTGACTAGATCCAAGTTGGTATATCACTTACAAGGGAGGCCTTATTTGGAAGAGCTTAGACACACACACATCTCCACACAGTCGTAAAATGTGAAAAAGATAAAAACTGATATAATAAATTATTTCATAATAACTAATCCCACACCAATGAATAAAAATAGTATATAAAATAAATAGTGTCAAATATAAGAACACTGTTATTGTAAAACGAGTCCAACACGCTAACAAAATTTGACTAGTTTTGTGATACAACTCTTAGAACCAACCATGTTCATCCAATTATAACAAATATATACCTACTATTGGTCCTCTTAGAACTCTATCTAAAGGAATATCATCTATATAATAAATGAATAATTTGTCAATATACCATGCATGGGTGGGTATAATAATACATAATAAGAAAACCTAAAATCAATGTCCTAAATCAATAAGGAAGGAGTCAAACCAAAACCAAAAGAAAATAAAATATATAATGGAACCCATTTATGGTAATATATAAACACTAATTCTAAAAATAATACTACTTCCTTAGTTTCATCTAAGAATTATACTAAGGGATCACATATAACATTCATCTAAGAGAACAAACTTATCAGTTCTCATTATGTTGATTCTGATGATTTGATAACTTCCCCTAAATAGGTATTTCAATAAGTAACTACATACATGAACTCATAATATGTCAATAAATATGCAAGGGATCACACCCATGGCCTATAGGGGAAACCTAACCCTATATTAGATAACCCATCATGATGGAAATCACATGCCTGAGATCTTGGAAAAATATAATACCTGAACCAACTTAGGGAAGAGTGATAAATGATCCCACATTTGGAGAAATATAATGATACCTATATATATCCAAATATATGCCATAAAAGTGATATATCATCTTATATTATGTATGATAATCCATAATGTACCCTCTTACGTATTAACCATGGGAATTCACCCACAATGATACTGAAATTCATATAAGGGAAACATGAGTTATAAGATTCCCAAGGTACCATGCATGGTTAATAAAGGAGACACAGGGTGTGTCCTGATAATCCTAATCCCACTAGTTCCCAATCCCTTTCCATTGTACAATGGTTGTGTGTGTCTATACTAGTTGTGTTAGAATACCGTGAGGGACATTTGGAGTCATCCGAAAAGGGACCACATGGTCTATGACGAATTCAATTAGTCATGTGATATTTAAGTTCATGTACAAACTCTAGCCACCACATAGGGTTTGTTTATCCAAAATATTCATCATGTATATTGAGATTTCATAGAATGTATAAAACTCTCATGAGTCATTTCCCACAACACGACCACTTTCAATTCTTCTATGGATTCCACCATAGATATCATATTTGAGTTTACTGAACAATTTTTTTTTCTACATGATTTTATCCATAGTAAATCATAAAATTATCCTCATCATGCCACTTCACCCATGTGTGCAATACCATAGAATCAAACTTCTTTGACCCATTATTAAACATTCATTATCATGGTAGATCCTCTATTTCACAACAATCTATATTAACTATGATCGCAATACTTAAACACATATAAAAATAGAATAAATCACACTAGCAAATTGGTTCTTGTTTATTGTTTAATCACTATCCAATCGTACACCGTTAATGAACAAAGAATAAAGGGAGAAAAACATGAAAAATAAGTGAAAATCAAAAAAAAGGTTATGTTTGCATGGCTATTATTGATGAAATATGAAGAATGATATGTAAAATCAACCAATCAAATTCATATTCTAAATTCATGGAATTCAGAATTTAACAGCAATTCCCGAACATGATCAATAAATTAACCTCTATAAAAATTAATCTGATTTCCTAATAGTAAACCACTAATGAGTATTTAAATCATTGATAAAAAATAGCCTATGTTGATATTTGATTGATTGCTGATGAATGAAAATTTTATTTCATTTTCAATGGGGAGATCCAAGAACTCTGTTAATTATCAGAAACTCTTAGGTATATTTATTATTCATCCACTATTTCTTTTTTCATCCACAAATTATCTCATACATGATACTCTCCACAAATCACTAATGTTATGCAGAAAACCCTTGGATCATTCTATACCCATTATTAAATGGGGGATATTTAGGTTACATTCAATTCATAGATAATAAATTATTTTATTAATATGTTTTTATATTATTATGCATCTGACAACACTTAAAGGAAAATATTGACATGTATAATGATTATGTCAGATTTAGTGTAAAATCTATGTTCTCGATTAAATGGAGGTCTCAATTTCAACAAACAAAACACAATTACGAATATATTCCATTATTTCATAAAAATAGTGTTCATGTGATATAATATATTTAATATTATTAATATACCAACATATGTGTTCCATGAACCTTAGAATGGTACATTGATTCTATACCGAACTTAAGAAATAATCATTAAAATACTCCAAACTGTTGCATATCAAAATAATAGTTTTTACATTATATCCGCCTTAGTAATTATCTTCATAAAAATAAAAAACCTACTCAAACGTGTGAGGGTACTGGGCATGCATCGAGTTCTCCCACTCCCATGAGCTCTTTAAGACGTTTGTATATTTCTACTGAATGTCTACGAGGGAATCATTTGTCTATGAAGGATATTCTCTTACTGATCCTCGATCGCTATTGAGTACTTTGTAAACATAGCTCCATCCAAAAATCATGGTCAAATTTTTCAATAAAGTATGATTTTTCATGAACATGCCTCCTCAACTATGACGTGAGGAAGACATCATGCAGCGTGCAGGTAAACTAACTTCAGTGGTAGGTCTAAGTGGTATTCCACCTCTCAACCCCTATACCATATCATTAATGGAATAATGAAACTCATAGATAACTTTTCACCCCAACAAAATCGTTATAATCCCCAATGAGTTGACCCCTTAGTGAATATGTTGTCATCCTTGTTAAACTCCAAATGCCTTCATAATTAATCTATATTGGATATATAATATCTATGTGAAGTCATCATATGCTTCTATATGATCTACACCTTCTCTATCATCAGTCACTACAATTTGTCTCCCAAAAGTTTAGTCTCTCCTAGATCTGTCCAACATACTATAAGGTTTATTATACAAGCCCTTGAATGGTTTCATAATTCTGGTGGATTGATATGTATTGTTATTCTCAAACTCCCCCAAGGGTAGATGATCCTCCCAACTATGGAAAAAATCTAACAAGAAAGTCTGAAGCATATCATCCTGAACCCCAATGGTCAACTCTATTGGCCAAATATCATGGGGTGGAAATTAATTCACATCAAAAACTGAGTTATAAAATATTCCTATAATTATCTCCATATTTGTGTTATGAATCCATTATCATGGTCTAAAATGATCATTTAACGAACTCCATGAACAATATTGTCTTTTATAAGTATATGCATCTTAAGATCTTCCACGAACCCTGCTCTTGAATGTCTATGAAGTGGGATAACATTGTGAGTCAGTTTATGATCACCCAAATAGAATCATGATCTCTATATGTTCATTAAATATATGGATATAGAGACCCCATTTTTTCCTTCTAATAATTTTAAATATATCAAGTAATATTTTCTGATCCAAATCTTGAGACAACTTGTGATTCTGAGGCCCTGTGTGCCCAAAATTAATTATATAATTATATTAAATATATTTTTTATAATAAACACACATTTTTTCATAAATAATATGATATATCCAAAATAATGTATTGATATAGAAATCCGAGACCACAGTTGAATCCAAAATGTGGGGTTAACACAAGGTGCGACTTAAAAGTTGTTCAGCGTGAGAATTTCAGAGAAAGATTTCATTGAAGAGTGCATCTAATTAAATAAATAATTAATTTATTTATTTTGAATTTAATGAACATTCTATTTTTCCTCTATAAATACAATGTTATGGTGAATCTTCAAAGATATTTCCATAAACATAGGACCATTAAGAGGATAATCATATTAGTCTGGAGGTCGTCAAAACCGTCAACATTACAATCCATAAGCCTACACAAGTATAGCAGGGAAGGGATGAACCCAAATTAAACAAGGTTAATACATTAGGGATTTATTTAATATCCAAAATATTGATGTAGTAAAAATAATCATTAAATGAAAGCGGGAGGAAAATATTTTTTTTAAGGATGATTTTGATGTCTTAAAAAAATGGAAACAAAAGCACGAATAACCAAGAAACTATATCATTGTAGAAATACAATAAAAATAGATTATTGGGGAATTGAACTCTTCTTATTTTAATATTGATCTTGTTCATAGTAAATGTATTTTTTTAAAAAAATAAAAAAAATAT
Organism: Viscum album; assembly: GCA_963277665.1. NCBI lineage: Eukaryota > Viridiplantae > Streptophyta > Magnoliopsida > Santalales > Viscaceae > Viscum > Viscum album. Next base: position 1,768,276,766 of record OY728141.1, on the reverse strand, counting down.
TTTGTTTAATCTCCCTTGATAGGAAATAAAACAAAAAGAAAGTTGAAATCTTGGAGTTCTCCACTCTAAGAATCATCTAGTATAATTGATTTTCATGAAATTATATTGGAATAAATACTACCTAAAAAATAGGTCATTTATTTCAAATTAATGTTGGGGAAATTAATCCAAGATTATTCTCACTTAATGATCATGGAGTAATAAATTGATGAACAATGGGTTCACAAAAACTATAAATGAATTCATAATCTCTCTGGCCAATTGATTTTAATTTCATAGAATAAAAGGTTTGAAGAAGTTAAAAGTATGATCCAGAAGAAATTAGTATCCCTGGGAAAAAGAAATTTTGAAAAAAATCACTAAAAATTTAGGATTAAACATTTTTCTATTAAAAAATAGTGAAAAGAATAACAATGGAATAATGAATCTCCTATAAAAATAGTTATTTCCACTGTGTGTGTTTCATTGTTCCTCCTGGTGCCTCTACTCCAACTACATCTCATCTCTGAGTCTCCTGCTCTCAGGCTCCTGATGATAGATGTGCGTCATATGAGGAATGAATTTTGTGAGAATGATTAACTCCTCACTCTGATGAAAGAAACATTTTACTGTTGTTGCCTCTGTTAGTTTAAAATCCTCATCTATACTCTATTTTGTAACCCACGTCATCAACGGCATAATTTGTTCTTCCTCAAAAACACTAAACTCGTGATTTAAATTATAAAAAGCATTCCATAATAATAAAAACCCTCTAACTAATTGGATGGATAGTAAGGTTAAACTTGGATTCAATTCCATCGTGAAACTGTATATACAAAATTGAAGTACTAATTATTTATTTTTATCTTCATTATTAATATTACTAAAAATAATAAATGTTAGTCTTATTTATAAATTACTAGTTCTTATTTATTTAAATGGGATAATATTATTATAACACTGCTAATGATAATTGATTTTATAAATATTTTATTACATTAATTTAATTATAATAACATAATTGTATTGAATATATTTTATTTCTATTAAATTATTATGTTAATAAACAATTATGATTTTTATTTTATAATAGGTTAATTTATTATTATTTTAGATAATTAATTCAATTAATTATTAATTATTGTATTAATTTGGTTTCAATATTTTATTTATAATTATTATTACATTCATTATTATTAATATATATATATATTTAATTTTTACCCCCTCCTTATACTACTCATGGCCTATGGGGTTTTGACTTGAAGACACCTTTATGGTACTCTTCCTCCAGTGTGGTGTTGCTCTTCCACAGCAGTTACGATGGTGGATAGTGTTTTGAGCTTGGTTCCTTAGAAGGGGTATCATTCATCTATTACATCAATGGCGTGAACATTGACCACTAGTGGTCACAGATTCTACAACACCTAGAGTTTCAGAACAACATGAAGAAGAGATGGATGGTGTCAACTCATGAAATAGGGTTACAGATCTACAACAGACTGGCATCAGATCCACCATAGTGGTGGCTCCATGTTGCGACGAAGAGGGGTTTGACCATCAACAGTGGATCTTGGATCAGCTTAGCAGCAAAGGGAGGGCGACACCATGGATTTCAATATTGTTTCATAAGAATGATCAATGGAAGAAGGTGGAACCTGAAATATACAATAGACCAGTTCATATAGTGGTTGTGTCAATGATCAACAATAGTGTCTCATTTTCTGAAAATGGGAGGTGTCTTGGTGAAACATGTCAGTGGCATTTCGACGCACGATGGAATCCAGTGGTGTCTCAATTGAGACACCGTTGGAACTTATTTGATGGTGTATCAGAGACACCGCTGGGTTGGTGGTGTGAGACACCGCTGGGTTGGCGGTGTCTCAATGCAATAGTACTGGGAAGCACCCCTAGATGCTAGTAGTGTGTAAATGAGATACCACAAGAAGGTCGAAGGTGTGAGATATCAGTAATGGTGGAATAGGTAAAAATGTTAGGATGACTCTAGCGGTATGTCACTAGCCTTACGGTTTGTCACCCATAGCTGCCAAGAAACAATGGTGTCTCAATTTCATGCGATGGAAATTAAACAGAAAGTAAATCGAAATTAAAAAAAAAATTATATAGTAAATAAAAGTAAACAAAACAAAAAATTGTATTTATAAAAAAATCATTAAATGATTAAATGATTATTTTATTAAAAGAAAAATTAAAATAAATTTAAAACAAAAGAACTTTTATTTCAGAAAAACAATTTAAATTAATTTAAAAACAATACTTTAAAATAATTAGAAAATTCAAAAAAGCAAAATATTTTGACATGAAGTTTACTAAGTAAACTAAAATATAAAATTAAAAAAAATCATTAAAGAATTTGAAATGAAATAACATACTTGAGAATTAAAATTATTTTATATTAAAAATAAAAATAAATTAAATATTATGTAAATTAAGTGAAAATAAGCCGATTAATTGATTAACTAATAAAAATAGAATTAAAATATTATGGATAATAAAATTTCAAAATTAAGAAGAGAATTAATGAACCAGAAAATCAAGACGAAATTAAAAAATTTAATGGATAAAATACATAATTAATTATATAAAATGATTAAATAATAAATTAATATATTAAACTACTAAAGAGAAATTAATAAGAAAAAATAAAATGATTAATGAAATAAAAGATTGAAATTAAAAAAATAAGATGTTGAAAATAATGCTTTTTTAGACCACATAAAATTCCCCCACCCTTAAAGCATTAATTGTCCTCAATAAATTCTATGAATTATTTTCTTGTGAAAATAGAAAAATGTTTTTTAAATATTATGCTCATGCAGAAGCATGTTAAACCATCCTAGAATAGAAAACAAAACTGATAATTCAGCTTTTGAAATTAAATGATAAAAGTGGTCCTGCTCAATATCAAATACATTTAGGTAATCAATGAAAAAACATTCATTCATTATTGAGAATCTCAGACCTCATATATGAAGCTTCCTACTGAGTTACATCAATTAAAGACCATGTTCTAAATATAAAAGTGATAAAAGTTTAAAAATAACTGGAATTAAGAACATAACAAAAGTAAACGTATACTTTGACTTAATCCTAGGTTCCAAAATGAAAACATTAAATTAAATATTTTTGAATCACTTTATTGATATGACATAAATGGTTTCAGAAAAATAAAATGTCCTCTTATTCATCTGACATTGATTTTTCCAACCACCTTAATGAACTCGTTTTTGGAAACTATGAACAAATTATAATTTTTTAATTTTTAATTTTTCTCAGCCATTTAATATGTGTTAGCACTGGGCATACGAAATTATTTAAAATTATACAAAATACTTACTCACACACTTTGTGTCTAGTATCTCAGAGGATCACCATGGGTTCCAAAATACACATTGTACTCAGGTTTCAAATAGTTGTTACAAATAACATTTAAATTAGCTCACTAAGGTGAATATTTTTTTAATAATTTAAATGTCAGTTAACTAGGATGAAGTTCAAACATTCAATTACCAATGATTATGATATCAGTTCAACAAAAATGTATCATAGATCACTCTAAAAAAATTCACAAACATAATATTCATGAAGTCACTATGAAAATTCACTGAGCAATCCAACATCCTCAAAATTTTTAGATTCAAAGGAACTGTTAACTGTGAGTAAGATATAATTCTTATGTGAGATATATTTGAAGTACATTTTAATGCCTAATGAAACTAAAATGGTGGAAGAATTTTTGAAAAAAATTCACCATTTTTTTAAAAAAAAAACTAGATGTAGAGGGATTTCATGGGATTAAATTACAAATAGCCTTACCTAAGTTAACCCCTCCCCCAAACATAAAACTAAAAATTTTCCCCGGTGTTGAATTCAAAGGTTGAAGAAACAAAAATTAACATTTAATGACTAAAACATATATTCATTTTAGTAGATTAATGACATGTTCAAGGTTCATAGTGAAACTCGAAAAGTAATGGTTTTCCACAATAATCATGTTAACATATTCACGTTAATTTTTAATTAATGATAGAAAATATAATTTTTCATTTATGTTCAAACAATTTCATTTAAATTAATGAAGTACAATGTAAATAGGGTGTAATCGAATTCATAAATTTGAATTCAATCAAATGTTCAATATAGTAGAATAAATTATGTTGAACACCCTATTTTAAGAAAAATCATCCAATGGTAATTCGCCCCACACATAATTAGTAAAAGTGAACAATTTTAAAAACATTGTCATTTAAATATTCAATATTCCTGCACATGTATTAAACTTTTATAGAAAATAAGAACATGAGAAATAATTTTTCTAAAAACAACATATTAAGTAGTAATGTTTCTAATACTAGTAAAATAAAAAAATAAATATGTGAAGAAAATTGATATAGAAATGAATTTAGGGAACTTCCAAGAGTATATTTTAATCTAGTGAATATCCTCCAACAATTTTTTTGATTTCATGATAATAGTGAACTTTCTCCTTCAGTGACACTAGCATCATATTTCTTGCTCTTAGTTGAAGAACAAGAAAGAACATGAAACATGTATCCAGCATATAAATATCTATATACTGATCAGGGAAAAAAATTATTAATAAAATAACAAGAACAAATAAAAAAACAAAGAACGTGCAAGTCTTGACTCCCATGATGTGATGAGTTTTAAGCCTTCAATTATACATTATTAAAATTATAAAAACTATTTTATTGAAAGCAATAATATCATTTGTTTACTCTCATGGAGAACTTGTTTTAATTTCCAAAACTAGAATCCCATTAAAATATACTAAATTCACATGGTGGATGTGGTTTCCTAAGTATGAACCACCAAATTAGTTTTTCTTAATTGTTTCTAATAGAATAATGAAATTTTGTGGAAACATAGAGTATTATAGATACTCAAAATGTCTTACCAGTTGAAAATTTCTAAAAAAACAGACTACATCAATAAAGAATTACTCAAAGGAGACATCAAGTAGAGTAATAAATTTATATCCCAAGATAACATTTTTAGTGGTTACAAGACATTCATACTCAGGTGTAAAAGAATGAACTCCATCATGCTCTAGTAAGAAGCTTTTAGCCTCAGACACATCAAAGTCACTCTTTCCAGTAGTGATGTCCCCTTCATTTTTTTTCATATTTTTAAATCTATAAATTTGTATGGAGGGACATAGGTGTAATAGGTGCTTTTGGGGGTGTTGAATTATCCTCAAATTCATCCAACTCATTAATATTCACAAAACTATTAAGATTAGGAGTGCTAGTGGCTGAGTTCTATCAATCTAGTTTAATAAGGGGAATAACATGAGAATCATGTGTATTTTCTAAATTAATAATCTAAATGGTTCCTCTTCCAAAACACTCTCAGTACCAAAAATATATTCATCACCAAAATAAATTGATTAAGTTTTAGAAAAATTGGTAAGATTTAATATTTTTCATCTAATACCTCAAGTGTCATAATGTTATAAATTTATTTTAATAGTTACTGATCTAAAAATACAAAATTTTCAATAACTTATTATGGAAAACCAATTATACTTGAATGATCATGTGTGTTTTCAACCTCTATATGAAGTTTACTATCTAAAATTTAACTCCCTAAATAATTGAGTATTGACTATTTCAGTTTAATTTCAATAGAAAAACTATTCAGTTCAGCTTTAATAAATTTAGATTCCAAAATTTTCAATTTAAAACAATTATCTCAAGGTTGGTCAATATTACTTTCTATCTCAGTTAGAAAATATTAAGAAAACTGATTAATATGAAAATAGGGAAGTGAAACCTCATTAGTTAATAAATCTTCAACGATTATTCCATAATATCTATCCTCAAGAAACATTTCAACTATTTATGGGTTTTAAATTTCGAAACAAGGAAAAAAAATTTACAACACTGGTTCAAGAACATTATATTCCCTGATTTCAAGTTTACAATTCTCTTCCAATGTATTCCTCACTTCATGTTCAAGTTCATTATTAATGAATTTATAAAATATGGGTGAATTGTTTTAAACATTCAAGTTCTCATTTTAAATTTTATCTTAAACATGAGTAATCAGGTTTTCAATGCTCCAAAAATAGAGAAAATTTTCACATCTAGGGATCATATTGAGTACATTTAATTATTCTTCAATCTCTCTTAGTACTATCTTAAAATTTTCCAATTTAACTCCATATAAATTCCTGATGGTATCTTCAGTGTTTTTTCCTCATTTATTGAGTTGATTATTTCCATATTTCAATCTTCATTAGTTAAAAACACTTCAAATAAAGTGTATTTTATTTTCCATATATTTGTCTGTAGAATCCACATCACTTTGTCTCTAAATTTATCCTATAATAAATTCTTCCTTATTTAATTTAGTTTCTTCTTGTAGCTAAAATATTTCTTGTAACTCTAAGATCATGTATTCTATCTTTTTGAGTTTTTTCATCTTGTTCTTGATAATTTTCAATTTTAATTCAATTATATTGTTTGAGCCTAGAATCCATACAATCATTTATTTTAGCATCAATCTTAGTTACAATAATTTCAAATTTTTCAAGGAAGTCAAGATTAGGCTCAATATTTTGTTCATTTTCTTCAAAAAAAATCTGTTTTGGATAATTATAGACACATTGTTAGGTAGTGTTTCCATGATATCCACAAAATACATAGTAAGGTTCACTAGTTTGAATTAATCCTTCATCTACGTCCATTTTTTTTAAATAATCATATTTTTCAAACACACTGAAATTCAAATAATATTATTTTGATATTCAACACAAACAACAAGTTCATTGATTTATTTTTTTAAAATTAATTTGTTTTTCAAAAATTAGAAATTTTCTGAAAAAGAAAATGGTCACTTGAGTCCTCCCATGGAATTGGTGCCATATTTTAATTGGGATAATGGATTTCATGACCCAAAAAATTAAAATTTACAAACCAACACTTCTATATCATTGAAGGGTCAAACCCAAGGGAATAATGTTAAATTTGTTAGGGATTTATTTTAATCATTGAACTATTGAAAGGAAAAAAAATAAAAATCATTAAATGAAAGAATGAGAAACAATTTTTTTAAGGAAGTGTTTGATGTATTAAAAATTTAGAAAAAAAAGCAAGGATAACTACGAAACTAGAACATGGTAGAAATACAATCAATATAGATTTTTGGAGAATTAAACTCTACTGGTTTTAAAAGTGATACTATTCATAGTAACTGTTAATTTATTTTTTAACATTATAAATTTGTTGGTTTAATCTCCCTTTCTTGGAAATAAAACACACAAAAAGATGAAATCATTGAGTTCCCTCTAAAAGAATCATTAAGCTTTAATTTACCTTGTTGAAATAAATTCAGAATAAATCATTCTAAAACATTACATCATTTATTTTGAATTAATATATGAGAAATGAATTGATGATAATTCTCACTAAATAATCATGGAGTAAACAATTCCTGAAAAATGGTGAAAAAACCTTTAAATGAATTTATAATCAATCTCTCTGATAGATTTTGATTTCATAGAATAAAAGGTGTGAAGAAATAAAATGCATAAACAAGAGGAAATTAAAATAGTCAATAACAAGATATTTATCAATGAATCATTAAAAAAATAAGTATTTAACCATTTTTAATTACATAATGATGAAAATAAAAAAAATGGAAGAAATAATATCCCTAAATAATGGTGATCACCACTATGTGTGCTAAATATAACTTCATAGTGCCTTTGATCCCGTAGCTTCTCATCTCCCGGTCTCATTCTCTTAGGCTCCCAATGATAGATATAATTCATATGAGGATAGAATTTTGTGTGAATGATCAACCCCTCTCTCTGATAAAAATAATACTTTTACTTTAGCTTCCTTTCTCACTTCAAAATCCTATTTCATACCCTGTTTTCTCACACACATCATTATCGAATGAAGTTGGTCTTCCTAAAAAACACCAAACACCTGTCTTCAATTTTGAAAATAATGTCATAACAATAGAACCCCTCAAACTAACTGGCCTAAAGGTTATGTTGAATCAATATGTTATTCATGCATGAAGTAGTATTTTCAAAATAGAAGAATTAAATAACTATTTTTGTCATTATTTTTTATATTACTAAAAGAATAAAATTTAATCTTAGTTATAACATTTTAGTTATTAATTTTAGTTATTTTAATGTGTTATTATTATTATAAATTTATTAAATATAATTATTTTTATTAATATTTTATTACGTTAAGTTATTTATTATAATGTAATTTCATTAAATATATGTTATTTTTAATAAATTATTATGTTAATTAAATAATTAATATTATTATTTTATAAATGGTTACATTATTATTTTATTCTCATAATTTATTTTATTAATTATTAACTATGATATTTTTTAAGAGTTAATATCTTTTATTATTATTATTACATTAATTGTTATAATTTCATTGTTATATATATATATATATATTAATTTTTCTTTCTCATGTCCTCATTCACACAATGACCCGGGGGTATACTTTTTGAAGAATCCCCTACTACTCTCTTCCCACATTATAAAATATCTCCACCATGGCGATGATGGAAGTAGATAGAGGTTCGAGCTTGGCTCCTCGGAAGTGGTGTCATCTTCCTACACCATCGGCGATGTCAGAATCAACTGTAGATGAATGTGGCTTTGAGAACTCCCATGGAGAAAACTCAGCTTGCAGAAGAGATGAATCATGGAAAATACTGCAATTGGGTTATAGATCCACAGTGGATCAACTTCATATCAACAATAGAGGCTACTCTATGTCATGGTGAAGTGGGATTCCATAGTCAAGAGTATATCATTTCTTGACTCAGTGGTGGTCGGTGAAAAACAACCTGGTGTTCTATGGTGTTTCAGAGGAATTCTCAAGTAAAGACAACGACACCTTAAATCTGTAGTAGAACAGTTCTTATGATGGTAGTGTCATAGATCATCAATAGTGTCCCATTATCATAATATTGGAGATTTCTTGGTGAAGCAGGCCGGCAGTGTGTTGTGGAAGGGGTAATATGGAGGTGTCTCAATTGAGACATTATTCGAACTTGTGTAATGGTTTGTCGAGAAACTACGGGGTGGTGGTGTCTCACTGCAATAATTCTGGGAAGCACCCCTAGATATTGGCGGTGGGTAAATGAAATACCACTAGGATTCTGGCGGTGTGAGATATCTGTAATGGCAGAAATAGTCAAAAGGATAGGAGGACTCCAACGTTATATTGATGGCCTGGCGGTATGTGATCCTTAGTATCCAAGATACTGTAGTGTCCTAATTTCATCCACCGAAAAATCAATAGATGGTAAATAAAAATTAAAAAATTATAATTTATACATTAATGAAAACAAAACAAAACAAAATATTATAATTATAAAATTCAAAAATAGTAAATGATTAAAATGATAATACTATTAAAACGTGAATTAATATAAATTTAAAAAAAAGAAAGGTTATTTGAGTAACAAAAATAATATAAATTATTTTAAAAACAAATATTTAAAATAATTTGAAAATGATGAAAAAAATTATATTAACATTAAGATTACAAATTTAATTAAAACATCAGATTAAAAAGAATTCAATAAAAAAATTAAAATGAAATAATTAGAGAATTAATATAATTTTTTATTTAAAAAAATTAATAAATTTAAATTTAAATTAATTATTAAGTAAATTAAGTGAAAATAATTTGATTAATTGATTAATTAAGGATAAAATAATTAAAAAAATACGTTGAATAAAAATTTAAAAATCAATAAAAGAATTAATGAACCATAAAATTAACATTAAGTTAACAGAATTAAAGGCTAAAATACAAAATTAATTATAATAAAACATAATAATAAATAAATATATAAAATTAAAAGTGTGTAATCAAATAGAAAACATTGAATAAGGAATTGATTAAAAGATTGAAAAATTAATAAAAATATGTCACAAAATCATTCTTTTTAAGGCCACTTCAAATTCCCTGACACATAATCATTGATTTAACTTAATCAATACCATTCTTAGTGTAATTTTAAAAAATGGAAATATATTTTTATAAATTATCTCAAAATAAAGCATTCCAAATAGTTTAAAAATAGTGGAAAAGAAATTGTGAAATATGATTTTTAAATGTAATGTTTTCAAAAAATTATTACCAAAATTTACTACTCGTTGGGTGATCATTGAAGAAATGAATCATCTACTTATAAGGAAGTGGTATTTATGTGCTCAAATCAAAGATAAATCAATATAATTTGACCCCTCCCCCACAATTAATACCCTAAATTTTCCCCAATGTTGAATTTAATGGTGTAAGAAGAAAAAATATTACATTTAATGATAAAAATGTTTTTTAAATTTTGTAGACTAATGACCTCTATAAGGGTCATAATGAAACTCATACACTAAGTGTTTCTACAAAATAAAAATATCAACACATTCACATGCATTTTTTATTAAAGATATAGAATATAATTTTTCAATTTAGTACAAATATTTTCATGTAAAACATTGAAGTACACTGTGAATTGGGTGTATGTAAGTTCAAAAAATTCTATTTAAAAGATGTTCAATATAAAAGGATAAGTATGCTAAACCCCTTTTTAAAGAACAACTAACTAATGGTAATTCCACCCACACTTAATTTCTAATCAATAACAATTTTAAAAACCATTAAGTTTTAATATTCAATAATCCAAAACATGTAGTAAAACATTACAGAAAATAATAACATGCAAAAGAATTTTTCTAGTAACTAAAAATTGTGTTGTACAATTTCTAACAGTATTAAATCAGAAAAAACAATAAATATGAACATATAATTGATGCATAATTGAAAATAAGGAATTTAAATGGATATATTTTAATACAGTTAGACTCCTCAACCAGTTTTTTTGTGATTTTGAGAGTATATGGAAATTTTCTCCTTCAGTGACACCAATTGCATATTTTGTACTATGAGAACAAGAACCAGCCAAAATAAGAAAAACATATACATCATATGAAGATCAATAGACAGAGCAAGGCATAAATGTTTTTTAATAAAAAGAATAAAAGAAAAAACAATAACAAAGAATGGGTTGACTCCCGTGAAGAATTGAGTTTTAATAATTCAGTAAGACTTTATTTGAATTATAATAATTATTTTATTGAAAGCAATAAAATCAGGGGTTTCGTCCCATGCATCGCTAGTTTTAATGTCCCCATCTAGACTCTCCTATAAACTAACCATGGTCACTAGGTTTATGTGTTTTTCTAAGTGAGAACCACCATATGTGTTTTACCAATGGGTTTTAATAGAAGAATGAAATTTGTGGGAACTTAGTATTTTAGAGAAACTCTCCACTCTCTTATCATTTGAAAATTTCCTTAGAAAACACAAGTCAACAACAAGGGACTGCTCAAAGGATTATTAAATTGGATTAGTAATTTCATCACCCATGTTAACATTACTAATGGTTAAAAGACATTCTAACGCAGATGAAAAATAAGGAAATCCCTCAAGATCTTCCAAGAATATTTTATCCTCAGACCCATCAATGTCAATTAGGGCAGTAGTGATTCACACTACATGTTTATGTTTAATTTTAACAATATTTAAATTTTTATGATGGTAAAGAGGTGAAATAGAGGTTCTAGAGGTGTGAACTTATCATTAAAACTATCTAATTTATTAGTATTAATAATAAGATCACGATTCAGGGTGCTAGTGTATGAGTTATGACAACTAAGTTCGAGAAGTGTCTTAAAAAGAGAATCATGTGGAGTTTCTAATTTAATAAAAAAACGGTTACTTTTAAAAAACACTCTCAGTACCAAAAATAGATTCAACAACCAACTGTATTGAGGAAGATGTAGAAAAAATTGAAGAGTTGATTTTTTTCATCTAAAACCTCTGGTTTCACCAAGTTATAAATCACTTCTTATAGTTCCTCATCTGAAAACATGAAATGAAGAAATAGATTATAATACCCCAAACTTGAACAATTATTCATAATTAATCAAGAAATTAAAGATCAAATAATTTGAAATATTTAAAATAAAAAGAACATATAAAGGAGAAGAATTATACCTCTCAACCTTCTGATATGTTGCTCTATTATGCTCTGGCCGATGTCTTCGGGGTGTTCTTCTTTATAAGTACCCCTCTATCTCATCCTCATCTCCCGATGTTGGATGAGATGTTGGGAATGATATCTCCTACCTCTATGCCCCTATCACTATCTTCATTAAAATTTTGATGTCTTACTCATTTTTCTCACCCACGACATCACTGACTTTAGTTTGTCTTCCTCAAAAACACTAACCACCTGTCTTCAAATCTGACTTTCTTTTCATTATAACAGAACCCCTCTAACTGACTAGCCTACCATTTTGGTTGAACATGGATTCTATTCTAGCCTAAACTTGTATCTGTAAAATTGAATAATTAAATAACTATTTTTATCAACATTATTTATATTACTAAGAATAATAAATAAAATTATTAGTTATAAATAATTAGATATTTTTTATTTATTTAATTGTATTAATATTATTATATCTTAATTAAATATAATTATTTTTATTAATATTTTATTTCGTCAATTTATTTATATTAAATTAATTTTATTAAATATATTTTATTGTAATTAACTTATTATTTTAATTATACAATTATGATTGTTATTTTAAAATTGGTAAAATTATTATTTTATTTTGAAAATTAATCTTATTAATTTTTAATTGTTATATTTATTTGGTTTCATTATTTTATTTAGTATTATTGTTAGTTTCATGGTTATTATAATTTTTATATATATATATATATATATATAACAAAACTAAAACATACCATTCCCAAAAATCATTATACCTGGGAACAAGAGAAGAGTTCAGGCCACTGAGCCCGCATATCTAATTCCCGCTCCCAAGTTTCTTCCTGAACTTTCCCATGATTCCATAGTATTCAGAATAATGGTACAACCTCGCCTTTCAAGACCATTTAACTACGATCCACCACAAAAAACGGAACCTTCTCAAAGGACGCATCATCCTCAAGCTCCACATCCTCAACATCAACCACGTGAGATGGATCAGGGTGATACCATCGAAGTTGCGACACAAGAAACACATCATGAATTCCACCAGGCCGCTATGGATGAGACAATCGGTAAGCCACTGGTCTAATACTCTCCACAATCTAAAAAGGACCCACATAACCAGGCGCCAACTTACCCTACATTCGAATCCATCGGTGACCCAACCTTGGAGACACCCAAATGAATACTTTATCACCCACCCCAAACTCAAGAGGTCTACTCCTTCGATATGCCTATGACTTCAGCCTACTATGAGCCGTAGCCATACACTTCCTGATCAACTTAACTCTCTCTGAAGTCTCATTCATGAGACTCAGCCCCAATAACTCAGATTCACCGGCCTCTAGCCAACACAATGGAGATATACATGGCCTCCTGTAGAGTGCCTCAAACGGTGACATCAGATTCCTAGCCTGAAAACTATTGTTGTAGGAAAACTCAATTAATGATAGGTGCCTCTCCTATGAACCACCAAAGTCCAAGACACATTCTCTTAAGATGTATTCCAACACATGGATTGTATGTTCCGAATGTCTGTCAGTCAACAGGGTGAAAGCTGTACTCAAAAACACCTGCGTACCAGGCGCTTTCTGCAACCCTTTCCAGAAATGCAATGTGAATCACAGATCTTGGTCCAGAACTATGGTCTGCAGCACCCCATGAAACCACACTATCTCCTAAAAATATAGATCACCCAAATGGTCGACTATAAATGTCTCCTGGATCGTTAAGAAATGAGCCACTTTCATTAACTGATCCACAAGCACCCATATTGCATCATTCTTTCGTGGCTTCCTCGGAAGACCCATCACAAAATCCATTGTTAGATAATCACACTTCCATTTCGGAATGGGAAATGGATGCAACAAACCGCCTGGGCATTGATGCACGTCCTTCACCTACTGACAGGTAAGACACCGTGCCACAAAGGCCGAAACTTCCTTATTCATTCCAGGCCACCAAAACTACCTTTGGAGATTACGGTACATCTTGGTCAAACCAGGAAGCACTGCCCATGTTGATGCATGGAACTCTCGCATCAACTCTTCCCACACACACTTTTTCAAAACCACACGATCATGAACATGAACAACACCACCCACAATGACGGCCCATCCCAAAGGTAGCTCCCCACCGTTATGCTTTTCCTTCATGTTCAATCACTCAGGATCATCAAGCCGACTTTCCTTAACTCGACTCAAAAGCGTCGAATCCATCGTTAAGGAAGCAAGAGTGACCTGACCATTCTCTTCCTGGACCTCCAGGTGCATCTCTGAAAACAAATCCATCACCTTCCACTCGGTGCTGGACTCTTGAACCATCTGATTATGTACCTTCCTGCTCAGAGCATCTGCAACACTATTTAACTTTTCCGGCGTATACATAAACTCAATGTCAATATACTAGAGATATTCAACCCATCTTCACTGCCAAAGATTCAGATCCTGCTGAGAGAAGATGTACATTAAACTCTTATGGTCGGTAAACTCGGTAAATCGTTCTCCCAACAGATAGTGCCTCCATCACTTGAAGGTGTACGCTACTGCAGCCAAATCTAGATCATTATTTGGATAGTTCGGCTCATGGGGTCTCAACTGCCTTGACCCATAAGCCACAACCCACTAATCATGCATCAACACAGCCCCAAGTCTGATTTGGGATGCAACAAAAAACACGATGTACTTCTTACCCGGCTCAGGTAAGATCAAGATAGGTGTGGTCATCAACCACTTCTTCAACTCTTTGGAGGAATTATAACAAGCCTCTGACCACTCGAACCTGATTCCTTTCTTGGTCAATCCCGATAGTGGTTCTTCCAAGAGAGAGAAATCCTGAATGAACCTTCGGTAATACCTGGCCAAACCCAGAAAACTCCGAGCATCAAAAACACTCTTGGGCTTCTCCCAATAAACAACTGCTTGTACTTTTTCTGGATCCACTGACACACCTGCTTCCGAGATGATGTGACCCAGAAAATGCACCTCCCTTTTCCAGAATTGACACTTTGATAGCTTGACATATAGATGGTGATCTCTTAGCATACCCAAGACGATGTCAAGATGTTGGGCATGATCGTTGTGAGTTTTTGAGTACACTAAGATATCATCAAAAAAGACAACCATGAACTGATAAATATAGGGATGAATGATGCTGTTCATCAAGGCAGTAAACACTGCCAATTAATTGGTCAAGCAGAAAGGAATTACCACAAACTCAAACACCCCGTACCGACTATGGAAAGCTGTCAGTGGTATGTCGGAAGACCTCACCCTCAACTGGTTATAAATCGACCTTAGATCAATCTTAGAAAACACCAATTCACACCTCAACTAATCAAACATGTAATCAATTCTAGGAAGAGGGTTCCTATTTTTCACTTTCATGTGATTTAACTTTCGATAGTCAACACACAGTCTTAATGACCCAACAACCTTCTTTAAAAAAAGTACTGGAGATCCCCAAGGTGATGTACTAGGATGGATAGACCCCTTACACTCCAACTCCTCAAGCTGAACCTTCAGTTCCTGGAGTTCTGCCAGTGCCATTCAGTATGGCAGATAAGAAACTGGCTCCGCTCTTAGTAGCACCTCGATCGTGAACTCGACATCCCTCTCTGGTGGTAACCCTGAGAAATCCTCAGGAAAAACATCCTAAAACAGATCCATCACTGGAGGAAATACATATTGTTCTAATCTTTCATTGTCATCAATCATGAGACATGCCACTCGAGCTGTGAGTCCACTCAACCACTGATCAAATAGTCCCTCATACCATGATCGAACATCCCATTCATCACGGAGGACATAAGCATCACCCTCAAGTGACCTGAATGATACTCTGGGACAGTAACAGTCTATTTTCACTCGATACAACACCATCCAATCCATTACAAGTAGTAGGTCAAACCCTGACATCTTGAGAATGAACAAGTCCCACAAAAAATGATACACGCCAACTTCCAAGGCACATCTCATGCACTGCATGACATCCTCAGCCCGCACCCCCAAAGGAGTTTCAATGGAAATCACCCCACACACCCCCTCCACAGGTAAACCCAACACAACCACAAGTTGAGCAGAGACAAAATAGTATGTGGTTCCTATTTCAAACAATGCACTAGAAAAGTAGATGCTACAAGGATCGTACCTCGAATAGTCGATGGTCTAGCCTCGCCATCAGCAGGTGAAAACTGAACTGCCTAAAGCTTACCTACCCCTCTACCCTAGGCCCCAGCCTGAGAACTCTGTGCTACACTGCCTTGATGGCGTGAGCGATCTTTCCTTGGAGTTCCACATCGACCGACCCGACCAGTATAACCCGTGGAACTCCAAATGCCTGCCTGATATGGGGAAACCGATCCCCTTCCTGTATCTGGTACCTGCCTTCCACCATCATACTCTCGCACTTGTTGTGGTTTCCTGCAGAACTTCTGCACATGTCCCATCATGCCACAAGAATGACACTCAACTAAAGGTCGAGGACACTCTAACCAAGCATATGCCCTGACCTACCGTACTAATAGAAGAAAACCTGATTTCCACTCTAGGAGGATGACCGTCTCTTCCAGCCACTTTGCAGACTTCCACCATGTTGTGAGATCTCATGGCGTCGCTTTCAACCATCGGTAGCCGCACCGCTCGTCTATCCCACTGGCACCACAAGCTCACTTCCTGAAGCTCCCATTACGTTTCCTTCCAAGATCAGTGCATGATATACTACCTATATAAACCTCTTCAAGGGGAATATGTTTACATGCGACCTGATATCATGTCTTAGCACATCCTAGAAACACCATGCTACTACTGCCTCATCCACTGCTAACACTAGGACAAAGCGTCTCAAATTAGTGAAGCGACTAGCATAGTCTATCCCCGATAGCGATCCCTGAGTCAGGCTCATAAACTTTGCAGTCCGCTCCTATGTCAAGGTCTCTTGCTAGAAATGCTCCAGAATCTTTTCTTGAAATCACTTCCACAAAATTCCCTCAGCGTGATCGATTTTAGCCTGAATATCCCACCAACGCCTAGCATGGACCCGCAACATATAAGAATCCAGCTTCATTCGCTTTTCAACAGGGGTCTCCAAGTGGTCATGTATCGTCTGGACAAACTCTAACCAGAACTCTGCTTCTTATGGACCACCCTCTCTGGTGAAGGTCGGAGGGTGCTGTAGCTGGAACTCCCAGGCCAATTCAAACATACTCTGTGCAACCCGCCATGGGTCCTGATCCATCATCGGGATAAGGCGAGCCATGTTCCCCCAGAACTGTTCTTCTCTACCTTCATTGATCACCACATTTTCTTTCTCCTCTACTGTAGGAGTGTTATCAGCAACATCCTCTCGTTTCCCAATTGGTAACCGACATCGTGGTGGCATTTATCTACAATTCCAAGCATGCGATTTCTCACGCATACCACAAACTATCAGGACTTTATCAAAATCTCCTTACTAGCTACAATAACCCACTTTTCATATGCTAACCCAACAACATTTTCCAACTTGTTTCAAACCCTATTAATCCATTAAACATCATTTACAACTTGTTTTATTTCATTCTTCTCATTATTTCTTGGTTTCATGAAATACATGATGCGCCCTAGTTTCATGCCTCAAACGCTCACCTTGTACATGTGTCTAATACAATGCATGCCACCTATCTACCTAGGTTCCGATAATGATGCATGAATGCCAATCCTCTATCCATTAAGTCCATGAGAAAAATATCATAAAATAGTCAAATCAAACAACATGTGCATCACCCAATGATGAAATATCATCAACTGTAACAACACACCACCACGAACAACATTTCCCACCCAGGGTGACTTGGGTTTTTCCTCATACACGGGTTAACTACTCTCAAGCATGATCTCATTACCAAGGGAAGAAACGTCTTAACCCTGGGCTACCAATCCCAAATAACAAGACCTCATAGAATAAGAATAAAGACCTCCTCTGATACCACTTTGTAACATCCCCGACCAGGAATCCACTAAAACGGTTCCCCGAGTCGGTTGGTTACATGACCTTAAGCATACCTCCCCGTACGCGAAAGGCTACCGACCAGCAGCGGGGGACTATTGAGTCAAGTGGGGAGACTATAACCCCTTTTTATAAGAGTAAGCCACAATAGAAATCAACCAAATAGTGGAAAAAACAACCAATAAACAAGGAACATGTATAATAAACATTTCCAATAGTAAATATACCATGTCATTCTACAAGTGCAAGAGTGAACAAAACCCAAAATAAAGACAACGACCAAACCCCCAAAATAGTTTCGACTCCAAGTCTGGATCCTCCACCATGTTCTACCCATGTCCACTCACTATCGAGCACATACCTTTTCCCTTTTCCTGACCTACAAACATGAAGTCTGCTCGGGTACCCAACGACGGCCCGAGCAGGGTGTGAGTACAACTCAGTAGGCCACCACCAACGGTGTATAAAAAATATCTTGTATGAATAGGTAGTGCATGGAAAAGGAATATGAATGATAATTTCGAAATAATTAATTATTTAATCCTCCATTAACAAGTTTTGAACCAAGCCATTCCCATTCCATTACCATTCATTTATTACCAATTATCATCACCTACCATTCGTCACATTTCCATGGGTTAAACATATACATTATGTTACATGGTTCTAAGGAAAACAATAACATGAAAGAGGGTAAACACATTGTTATCCTATATAACTAGGAATAACCCCTCATAGTAACCATAACCTCACCTCAAAGCCTCAGTCTGGGTTAATGCAACCGTTAGGAGAATAGAGCACCATTCCCCTTTCCTAGCCCATGTATTTAGGGTTGAGTTAGAACCTCAGTCTTCACTCGACCCATGGGCATAGATCCACAAGTAATACCCCACTCTACAATGCCATTTGTACATGCTTATATATATGTAACCATCAACCATCCAAACCATTTCCCTTCGGCAAACACAATTCTCCACAACCCACATGGGACACCAAATCATGCCTTAACCCATTAACACATTACCATTTCACATCAATTAACCATTTACCCAATTCCCATGGGTTATGCCTTTCTCACTACGCATTGAACATTATACCCATAACTGATCATGTTATGGTCTTAAATCAGTTTACACATTAACCCATTTAGCCCATTCATCATTTTCATAATCAACCATTCATTCCATTTCAAATAACCCCTAGTTTATTTCCAATTCTAGGTAAATGACCTAACTTCTATTCCAAGATCAACCAATCATGCCAACATGTTCATCCAGGGCTCAACAATTTACAACAAAAGGGCCACTAGTTTAATGAAAATCCCGAAACCTGGAAAAAGCCAGCACATCTTATGGATGGACCTAATTAGGTCAAGTATATCACAACACGTCCCACGAGGATCATGAGCATTCCCATTTGTCATTCTAAACACCATTATTACCAAATATTCCAAGGTTATCCAAAACATAACCAAATGAAAGAAAGAACACAATTAAACATACGCAAATACCCAAATAACAATGGGATTTCACTTGTAGACCACCCACCTCGAAACCGCGATTGAATGAACTCTAAAATGTGTCCTTATAACTCAATCTAACCAACCATTAGAGCTTCAACATAAAAACTCACCCAAAATATAGGTTTTTAGAGCGTCAGAATGAGAGGGAGAGAATATAAAAACCCTAAACCGAAAAGAGAACCAAGGATGATATTAGCCTATCCTGGAGCTTTGATCCACAACCAACGGCACCAAAAACTCCTTAGGAACGAGGGAGATCAATCTATTTGATATATTGGGCGATTTGGTTCGTTTCTAGGCTGAATTGGGTGGAATTGGAGGAAAATACCGAGTGGGGTTTAAAAGTCCGGAGTGGAAAACATGCAATGTTTTCCAACATTAAGTGGCCATAGGGTTTTTCTGCACGGTTTGGCAAACTGTGCGCAAACCGTGCACATGCCACTATTAGGAGGAGGAGGGGCCACACGATTTATCCGCATGGTTAGGAAAACTTTGCACAAATCGTGTGCATGCTTCTGTCTGGAGGAGGAAGGGTCGCACAATTTAGTCTGGGCAGGCCGCACGGTTTTCCTGGCTGTGCCCAAGTCGTGCACCCGGGCCTATCATTCCCAAATTTCCTATCTTCCATGCCCCGAGCCCCTGGAACACCCCAAGGCCCCAAAATCTAGGATCTTACATTCACGGTCACTAGTTCTCCATTATGGGTGTTTTTGTGTGAGTTTTATGTGGGTTTTGTCTCAGTTGGTGTGGATAGATTGTTATGTTAAAATGGTTTTGGGAAATGGTGGGTTTCAAAAGTAAAATTGATTTATTGTTTCAATTTACTTTAAAAGAGGGGAATGGTATGTGATTTGGTAGTGAAAAGTGGAATATGTTATATGGTATGTTGCATTTCAGAAGGTGGTTTTTTAAGAATAATAGAATTATTATTTTTTGTGAAAGGAATTTTGTTTTGTTTGTGATGTTTGGATTATAAGACAATTGTTTTTATCTTGTGGTTTTTTTTTGGTTGAGTTATTGTTGATGATGATTTTTCCTCTATGTCTGTCTTTACATAGAGTACGATGCCTAGAATTATCCCCATGTTTTCTAGTGAGTCTCATTCAGTTTTTGGCTCTGTCTGAACACTGACTGGGGTGAAATAATAGTGTTATTCTCAATTTTTTCCCATATTCTACGGTGATCAGGGTTCTTTTTAGGTTGGGGAATGGGTTTATAATGTTTAGATGGTCTTCATGTCATTGAAAACTCATGTGTCTATGATAGTGTTTGCTATTTTGGGTTCATTTGATGGTCCAGGCCTGGATTGGGTGAAGGCATTTGTCCCAGTATCGCCACAAGATGGGTTTTTATGGGAATTTTTCAAGACTAATATTATCTAATAGTACATAATGAGGTAGTGATGGAGATGAAAGTGTTCAATATTATGGGACTTCATTAGTGTTAGAAGATAGTGAAGGCCAATGTTGATTTCATTATGGATTTGGTTTCCTCTTCTCCTAAGATTGCATTATTCGATGAGTAAAGGATCCTATCATTGTCTAGGGTCCAAATCTAGAGAATAGGGAACTATTTATCTCATTTAAGGATGATTAGTTTATGAATATGGTTGTTGAGTTTTTTCTCACCGATTTGGTTCTTAGAGTAGAATTTCCCATAGCTGGATATTTAGTTTCTCTTGGCGCCAAGAAGGTTCCCCATCTGGTGACAAGAGTGTTGTAAAGAAACATATTTATGAGGAGTATCCATTTTTGTTTTAGATTTTTATTCTTCGGTCTAGCAATTTGTGTCCATATTGTGTGGTCAGTTCTGATAATTAAAGCTATATTCTTATAATATTTAAGAGGTTTATCAATGATGTGGATGTTTGGGTCTTCTAGTGAAGTTCAATGAGAAGAAGATTTTCACGAATAAGACCTGATTACAGGAATTTAGCTACCAAAAAATGAAAAAACATTTTATTTAGGACATCTGAGATCTACAAATTTTCCCCCACAGTGAAGCTCTTCACGTAGTCAGAAATTATAGGGTGTGGAGGATTTATAGGCCCAACTTTGGTCTCCAAAGTCAGAGTGGAATTAGTTATGTTTCATCGGTTGTATTTTTCTCTATTATTATAAGTTCATATTCATTATTAATGGATTATTGGTTATATTTTCATGTATCCTTATGGATTTTATTTATGGATATAGATATTTTTATTGTTATTTTTTTGGATTTTTTCTGGATTTTAGTTATGATCATTCTAGATATGATCATGAATTTTGTAAATGTTGAATCAACGTTTTGTTCGCTCTTTGTTTTAAATTACATTCATGGGTGTCATGGGATTTTTTTTCAGATTGGTAGTTCCTTGTTTTTTTGGTTTGGTCCATTTTGGGTGTTGTAAATTTGGTTTATGCTTTCCGATTATTAAATAGTGGGAAGATCCACCATGGATCTCATGTTAGTAAATTTTGATGTTGGTGATATTATGTTGTATGTATATTTTGGTTTCTAGAACCCTTTATTTTTTCCCAAGTGATTCTCTTTGTCGTATCTATCTGAAGAGAAGGACAGGTGTGACTTTCATAGTGAAAAGGTCACCCCAGGGTTTGTTGTTCTATTTTTCTCTGTTTAGTTTGAGGATCAAATTGTGGTTCTCATTTAGATGGGTGACATTATTATGTCAAAAAGAGTGTTTAGTGGGAAGAATTTTTACACCCCAAACATAACGTTTCATTTATTTTTTTCTTTCCATGGTGTTGGATCTTTGGGTTGAGGTTAAAATTGAGTTCCTAGTGAAATTTTTGGAGTTTTGGTGGTATTCAAGTTGTTTTTGGCCCTATGCATAGTTTGAACATAGTTTTTCACAAACCATGTGTGTCTAGGAGGAACTATTAATCCTTATTTTGGTGGATCATGTATTGAACATGGTTAGAGGAAATCATGTGGAAACATTTAAAATGGAACTATTAGTTCATAGAGATGAACTACACAATTTTCTCAGAATTTCCCAAACCCGAGGGAAAAACCATTTGGGTGGCCTTATTCTCTGATAGAGTTCATATGGTTAGAATATTGTTTGGAAAACCATTCGGTCATCCCACTTTATTAAAAATATTATTTTCCATGTTTTACATCCCCTCTTTTTTAACTATTTATGGTTTCATCTCCCCTTTTTCAACCAAGGTATACTAGGTGCTCCCTAAACCCCTTCTATGAGTCTCCACATCCGTCAAGGATTCTCCAATAAGATTTTAAGTTATGTTTCTATTGGTTTTTGGTCAATTTTCCCTTGTTACTATTTTTTCCTCTTTGTTTCAGGGTTCTTCCTTGGTTGGATCTCTCTTGGATGAACATTAGGGGAAAGGGCTGATGTGTTTTATGTTCCTATGATATTAGGGTGTTAGGATCATCTCTCATACCTTTTACTTCCTGCTCATGGAGTTTCATTGTGTACACACACTAGTGAGGAAGGTGGTTTCATATTTTTCTATTTTCGAACATAGCGTTTATACTTGATCATTTTTGTATTATTTATAATATGTTTTAATTTTGATTTTTGTGTGGTAGTTTTATTTTTTATATTGTATTAATTGTGGTATTGTGATGAAACAGGTTTTCAAATTGTTTCATTAATTATTCTTATATACATATTCATTCAATGTGTTTTTTGAGATTCCAAAGTCCTTTTTAATATGTAATTTTGAGTATTGAGATAATAATTTTACTTGGATGGGTTTTAATAAATGGTGGCATGTAGGAATGAGCTTGGTTTGTGGGTTTGTCTGTTTAGAATGGTTTGATGAATATATGAAAATCATTTTAATTGGTTTTGAATTTCTTTTTCTTCTTTAATAAATTATTTGGTTCTCGGTGATATTTTTTGGGTGTGTCAATGTATGTGGGAACATCAACATATCCACAGGGTTCACAAATAGATGAGAGCACATGTTATAATGGATTACTTTTTAAAATTTCCCTATATAATCTAGTTATCAAAATACTCCTTGTCCTTTTCATCACCTAATTATCTATTTTCATTTCAAATGGCTCATGAAACCCCAGTTTTTTTAATAATGGATCCTTGTCTTCAATAAGACTCAATGTTTGGTTTCATATATGTTTTCTTATAGCATAGAATATTTAGAATAATATGGTGTGGCATCGTCAATAAATAATATAAAGTCTACTTCGATAACTTATAAGTTAAATAGTTTTTTTTAACTTGGATTATGAAATGGTTTTATAAATGAATTGGGATTTGAAAATGTGAAGGCCTGATTGGTAATTTTTGAAGGCTTTGAAAAGTGGGTTTGAAACTTATGTGATGTATAAGCATGGTTGGTAATTTTTAATAATTTGATAGGTGATTGTAACTCATACGGTAGTCCCTATAAGGATAGGGGCATCACATAGGTGCGTTCGGTATTTTTTCTAGGCAAGCATGGTATAATTTTCGGGTTATTGGATTATGAAAAAAATGTGAGCAAGTCCCCATTCACCCATTACTATTACCATTGGATTTGTGGGAATCATCAAGAGTGTCAAAAAATTGTCTCTAATATAACATAATTTAATAGGTTGGGGCCCCTAGATTTTCTAAGAGACTATATTGGTTGTGACATTGGAGATACTAGTTTAGGGAAGTCATTTGGTTATTAACTATGGTGTTGTACTATACATCAAAAGGTGATTCCAAACTGAGAACATGTAAGGATTGATTCTAGATATGTTTAGGAAATTTATTTAGGTTCTGGGAACTGCGAAAGCGTGTTGGTGGGTGTACCCAATGTTAATTTTTTTGTTAACAATGATCAATCCGAGATCTGTCAATATAATAAAGTGTCAAAACATGGGAATAGAATGACGAATGAAAGAAAATAAAGGGAGTCCAGAATCCACAGAGAGGATCATCATATGTTGTTTATAGTTAATTTAATTAAAAAACAATAATTACCTTGATGGAATTCTCTCTCTGTTGATGTTTCTGGTCACGATTTGATGTGATCCATCATTGTGTAATAGAATCCATGTGTAGGATTCCCCTAGCTGTGATCTACATGTGCTCCACATATCGTTGTATTTCACCAAAGGGATTTATGGGTGATAGCACGGAAGATCCTTCATTTACGATGTCCGCCTTCGATCACCTTAATCCTGCAGAGGTGGATTTTTCTCCCATAGCTTGAGAGCGTTCTTGGCGGAAAAATAATTCTCTCTTTCTTTGAGAGCTTTTCCCAATCCATTTTGCACCTCCCCAAAAATTTAATGGCTAATTAGAATTATATAATTGGGATTTATATTACATAGAATAATAAAATGAAATAATTTCCCAAAAACAATTTTTCATTTCATTTAATTCTTAGTAATACCCCATGTCTAAAAATAACAGTTGACTATTATTATTACATGACATGCACCCAATTAATTACATCTAATCGTATTTAATTAAATAAAAAATATTATTTCACATAAATTCCCAAAAAATACATGGCATGTATGTTAATATACAAGGTGAGAACTTTTTTTTTCTATTCTCCTTATTTCCTCCACCTCATTTATTTGACCTTGAATAATGGATATTTATTTCTCAAATAAATATCAGTGAATTAATCACTAATAAATTTATTATTTATCCCACAATATATTCTCATGAAAAACTAGTGTCAAAATAAATGCGATCAGGAATATTGGAATAATTATTAAACCACTATCGAGAATAATCATTATTCAAATTCTTAAATTAATATTTTACTGAGATACTTGGACACACTTAGTGTGTGACCCTTAAGGAAACTTTCATAGTGGAATTAGGTGGAGCCTACCTAATGTCCATGGATAACATCTATCAACACACCAAGGTACCCATAGAGAAGTAAGTTAACGCCACAATAACGTGTCACCCTATAAATGTTTACTATGTAATTTAATCCCTTTGTCTCAAAATCTCGAATCAAGTAGATTTCATGCAAGTTCAATCAACCCATGTGCTCGATTATTCATTATTTGACTTTCTAGAACTAATCTTGGCCATTCCTCAGCATGGCCAAGGATTTATTTAATCTATATAAATTCCATCAAATGGCTTGAGATATCTACTTTCATTACGGAATAGAAGGTACAAATCCTTTCTCACATTATTATATATTAATGCAGTATTACTCATGATGCTCCCAACATATCCTACCTCGCTACGAATAGTGTGTCGACACAGTTTTTGTCAATACATCTAAATACACGAGTTTTAATACACATTAATAAAAATATTAAAGTCTAAGGACCAATACACATATCCACATATAGGAAGCTCCAATGACACTATGAAATGTGGATTTCCTACTACTGGGTCTCATTCGCAGAATATCCTCCTAGATATTACCAAGGGCGCACACCATTAGAATGTGCCTCAATGTTTTATGAGTCCTCACCACTAATGGAATGTATTATTTGTTTCCATAAAATAAAATCATCCTGTCATAGAACATATTTTCAAGAACTGTGTTATGGAACTTCTGGGTTCTCATCATATTTGGGATCTGCTATGACCCATTAATGAAACAGCTATCCTTAAGACATTATCACATGCATTTTCATGTAAAATAACAATCAAGATGTGATAACGTATTTATTAATGAATAAAGTACAATGTAGTTGGTTCTATGCCACCAATGCCAACAGACTCCCACTTGGACTAGAGCCAACTACTAAAAACTATTAACCCACAAGTTGTCACATGATATTCATGCTTCTGCTAAGATAGGCCTTTAGTCATGGGGTATGCCACGTTCTCTTCTGTAGACACTCTGCTCACTGAAACACGACCCCATTAATAGAAATCCCTAAATATTTAATACATCTAGAGTATGTACTTTGTCCGTTGATGTGACCTAGGTTATTTCGAAAGAGCCACCGCTGTAGTATTTTCCCTATATAATGTGATAGGATATTTACTACTTGGAACTATATGAAGCTCCTATATAATGTTCTGAATCAAGATGGATTCCTTCGATGCATCAAAATCCACTATATATTTGGACTCTACTATTGAATCGAGGAAAAATGTTTGCCTTGAACTCTTCTACCTCAATGATCCTCCATTGAGTTAGAAAACATTTCCAGATTGCGACTTCAGATCATTTTGATCTTTATGAAAACCAGCATCAGCATACCCTCTGATGAAAATCTCTTCATCGCTTCCCTACACCAGTAACATATACTTAGTTCTTCTCAGATACTTATGGATAGTCTTTATAGTTGTCCAGTGTTGTTCTCTGTGATCTTCTTGACATCTTCCTACCATGATCAGTGCATAGGTAACATCAAGCCCGGTACATAACATGGCCTACATGATGGATCCTATTGATGAAGCACATGGTATCTTACATATTCTTTCATTCTCTTGTTGTGTGTGGGGATACATTTCCATAGAAAGATGCAGGCCATGTGACAATGGAACCAATACCCTATTGGATTGTTCCAAACTAAATCTCTTTAGAATCTAGTCAATACATGTAACTTGATATAGTCTATGTAGCCTCTTGGATCGATCACAAATGATCTTGATCACTAGAATGTATGCTGCTTCACCCAAGTCCATCATGGAAAAACAATTTTTCAACCGGTCCATAACTGACTGTACGACTCGTACATCATTTCCAATAGGCAATATGACATTAACATATACTACTAGAATAATGATTGCATTCCCATTACACCGCTTATAAACTCATGGATCACATTCATTCTTAATGAAACCAAATATCATTTATGACTTCATCAAATTGAATGTTTCATGACCTGGATTCCTTCTTCAATTCATAAATGGATTTTTGCAACTTGCCAACCCGTTTGGCTTCACCTGGTGTCACAAACCCTTCTGGTTGTGTCATATAGAAATCTTCATGAAGGATCCAATTATGGAATGTAGTTTTGACATCCATTTTCCAAATCTCCTAGTCATGGTAAGACACTTTAACAATAATTATTCTTATAGATTTAAACAGGGAAACATGCGAGAGGGTTTCATCATAGTCAATTCCTTAACACTGTCTAAATCATTTAGCCACGAGACTTGCTTTATAGGTGATAAATTTAACTTCCATGTACAGTTTTCACTTGAATAACCATTTGTATCTAAGAGGATTTACATCAAATGTCTCATCAACTAGAACCCAGACTTGGTTCTGATACATGGAATCCATCTCAGAATTCATAGCCTCAATCCATCTTGCAGATTCTAAGCATTCTACAGCTTCCTTGTATAAGAGAGTTTCATCATTTTCCAACAATAATGATTCACCATACTTGGTGACTAAGAAACTAAATATCTCTCTTTCTCTTACATGTTGAGTCAATAAGGTTTTCCTTATGACTTTTCCATTCCTTCTTGTTTTGAAAATCACAAACACCTTATCTTTAAGGAAAATTGCTTTCTTAAGGAAAATATCTATTATAAGGAAAATTACTTTCTTAAGGAAAATCGATTTTATAAGGAAAATTGCTTTCTTAAAGAAAAACGCTTTTATAAGGAAAATTGCTTTCTTAAGGAAAATCGCTTTTATAAGAAAAATTTTCCTTGTCTTATTTTCATCCATATTTTTCTTAAGTATGAGATTCGGATTCATTTTCTCGGAATCATTAAAACTTTGATATAAAGCATTCTGTTTTAGGATTCAGATTCTGGATAAGAACTATAAGGAAGTCTCATTCCGAATACCAGATATGATTTCTGACTAAGTTTTATTCCTGGTTCAGGATATGAATTCTGAAGAAGAATTCCCATTATGAATTCTAATGAAGAATTCTCATTATGAATTCTAATGAAGAAATCTCATTCCAAATTCCTATTACGAATTCTAATGAAGAATTCTCATTACAAATTCTAATGAAGAATTCTCATTTCGAATTCTAATGAAGAAATCTCATTCCGAATTCTAATTACAAATTCTGGTGATGAATTCTCATTACGAATCCTGATGATGAATTCTCATTACGATTTCTGATGACGAATTCCTATTCCGAGTTCTCATTCCGAATTCACCTATTAAACAGAATTTGAGTATCTTTGTTTTATACAATCTGAAGTATTTCAGACTCCGGAACATATCTTTGTTAGACTCCGAACATTTTATATTACTTACATTCTATTATTTTGTCTACTCTTTACTATTGTTCCTTACACTCCGAACCATCAGTCCGAAGTTTTCATTCCGATCTTTTTAGTTAGAATTAAAACGATGTCGTACATTCTGTTACACTTGTTTTGTTATAAAACAATGTCGTCCATTCTGTTTCTTATTAACCGTTGTCTGAGTGACACGTGTACAGGTCCTTCCAATCTTTAAGGAAAATATGACCGTTGGAGTAGAGCCGACCTTACCTATAAATAGGAGCTCATTTGAAAGAGCTCAGTGCTGATAGCTGATGAAAGTGCTGAAAGGCTGAAAAATTTGCTTGAAGTGATTTCTATAGAGAGAGGCTCTTATTAACTCTCCAAGCTTCGTGCGACTCAGAATGTTGGTGATTACATTCGAGGGCTTCCGTGGATAGGAAGGCAGGGGTGTCAACTACCTTAAAGTTCGAGGGCTTTCTTGCTGAGGAAGATAGAGGTTGCCAACTACCTTGAAGTTGAGGGCTTGTGGGGATAGCAAGACAGAGACTCCGATCTTCGTATCGAGGGCTTACCCTGGTGTGGGTAAGACAGACTTGCTTGAAAGTATAAATCAAGGGACTTTTATCCAAGGTTGTTGGATACCCTTCTCGTTGGGTTAAAAGACTATTATCTTGTTACTTGTAGTTTAACTACTTGTTTTATTTCCGCTACAATTTGTATCTTAAGGAAAGTATAACTTTCTTATACTTCCTTACATACTCTGATTCATTTAGATTCTATACGCTTTAAGGTAGAATCTCTTATTGCAATTGTTTGTTAAGTTTCAATCTCTGGAACCATATTTCCGGAACCGACTTTTGGAATCACTTTCCAAGTTTAGTTCGGTGTTAGAGGAGTTGTGAATTTGCTTAGTTTAACTTTGTTAAACTTAGCCTTTTCCTTTACTTAAGGAAAACATATTTATTCTTAACTAACTTTAAAGGTTCCAAAGGAATTTTTAAAATATACAATTCACCCCCCCCTCTTGTATATTGAGCATCTCATATTATATTTCGATCTTAAAATTGGTATCAGAGGTTGGAAACCTCTTACTATATACCATTCTAACATTTGGTATCAGAGCAGGTCTCTGAAATACTTAAACTCACGAATAAGTTTTTCCCGCTCACTTTTCCATTCCGAACATTGTCATTCCGATTTATCCATTCCGAACTTTTCTCATTCCGAACTTTGTGATTACGATTCTTTGCTACTAACAAGTTTGTGTCCAAAGTTATTTTTAGTATGGCAGGAATTAATGATGGATCTATTGACAATCTAAATCCTACAAGACCACCAATTTTTGATGGTAATGACTATGAATACTGGAGAGATCGTATGAAGACTTTTGTTATCAATACTGGTGTAGATAACTTTGTTATGCTTACTGGTGATTATAAAATTCCTGACAAGGAATTCAGATCTTTCACTAACCAGGAAAAGCAAGAATATCAACTCAACTATAAGGTACGCAACACTTTACTATGTTCAATGACCAGAAATATATATAGCCAAATTTCTTCTTGTGAAGTAGCTAACTGTATATGGAAGAAGTTAGAGGTTACACACTTTGGGACTTCTAAGGTGATTGAGACTAGAAGAGCTATGCTTAGAGCTGAATATCATGGCTTCAATTTTCCTTATGGAGAAACTATCTGTAAAGTTCAGCAAAGATTTATGACTATTGTCAACAGTCTGCAGTCTATGGGAGAGAAAGGTTTAGATGATGAAGCACTTGTGGAAATGATATTTGATATTATGCCCAATGAGTGGGAATCCAAGAGAACAACTATAGATGAGAACAGGAAGGTTACTCAAATTACTCTTGATGAATTATTTGGAACTCTTCTACAACATGAAACAAGAATGAAGAGAGATGCTGACAACATCAAGAAGAAGAATGGAAATGGTACTGTTGCTTTTACTACAACTTCAAATCAGATGAAAGCTAAGACTCCTGAGAGAGTAACCAGATCCAAGTCTAAGGAAGTCATTTTCCAATCCGAATCTAGTGAGAGTGAAGTTTCAGAAAATGAATTAGCCAATCTTTCTCGAAGGATGAACAAGATAGCTGGACAGAGAAATTTTCAATCCAAGTATAAGAAAAAGGATAGGAAAGATAAGAAAGATGGAGAAGTTACTTGTTATGAATGTAAGAGAGCTGGACATATTAGACCAGATTTCCCTATGCTCAAAAAGAAAGAAAGAAAAGAAAGACATTCAGACAGGAACAGGAAGAATTATTATAAAGCCAATGCTAAGAAATTTCTGAAAGCTAATGACACCTGGAGTGCCAGTGGTGGTGACTCTTCAGATGAATCTTCTGATTATGAATCTTCAGGACAGAAGAATCTTGGTCTTATAGCCAGATTACTTATTAATAATCATTGTCTTATGGCTAAGGTAGGAAATGCTGAATCATTGACCAATGTTTCTTTAAATTCTAATGATAGTAAGTATTATAACTCTTCTGATGAAGAATCATCTTCTGATGAGGAAAATACTTTACCTACTTTTGAAGAAGTCTCTAGATTTGCTGAACTTCTTGAGATTGAGAATTCCAAACTCAACAAGAAACTTGATAAGGCAAATTCTAGGAATTCTATTCTTACTAAAGGAATATCAGATCTTTCTAAAGATCTTGATAAGAAAAATGCTGATTTTGAAAATATTTCAAAAAATCTTGAGGAAGTAAGTTCTGAGAAGAATAAACTTTCTAAAGAATTAGAAAAAGTAATTTCTAAGAAAAATGTTTTTGAGCCTAACTCTAGTTCTAAAACTAATTATTTTGAGGATAAAAACTTGGTTGTAAAACTCATGTCCGAAAATTTTTCCTTAAAGAAGTGTTTATCAAACTTTACCCATGGTAAGGAAAATTTTGATAAGATGTATTCACAAATACGACCATTAAGGAATAAATCCGGATTTGGTTATACCCATGCAAAACCAGTTTTCAGTAACAATTATTTTGTTCCTCAAAGTGCCCCATTTTTCACTAAATGTCAATATGGTGGTCACTGGGCAAAAAATTGTTCCTTAAACAAAACCCAATCCTTAGGTTTTCATAAAGCTTATTTTTCTAAGAAAATGTGGGTTCCAAAAATTTTATTGTCTGGAAATCTCGGATCCAAGCAAGTTTGGATTCCGAAAATCTAACTTTGTTCTTAATTTCAGGAAAATAAAGAAAGTTCCAGCAACAATATATAGTACATGGATAGTGGATGTTCCCGGCACATGACTGGTAACAAAATCTTTTTTGAAAAGATTATCAAAACGAAAGGAGGAAAGGTAACTTTCGGAGACAATGCTGAGGGAGAGATTGTTGGTATTGGTAATATTGATCTTTTAAGTAAAACCTTAATTTCAAATGTTCTTTTTGTTAAAGGTCTTAAGCACAACCTCATTAGCATAATTCAGTTGTGTGATGAAGGTTACCTTGTGAATTTTAGGAATGATAAGTGTTTAGTACACAATTCTAGGGAAGAGTTTATTCTCTCATCCAATAGGCAAGAGAATGTTTACACCTTAAACATAGAAGTTCTTAGAAGCCAATATTTACCTTGCCTAAGTGCGATGGAAGATCATTCGTGGTTATGGCATAGAAGACTAGGACACTGTAATATTATAAACCTATGTAAAATCTCTAAGAAGAAACTAGTTAAGGATCTACCGGAGCTTAGATTTGATTCTTCTAAAGTTTGTGATCCTTGTCAATATGGAAAGCAACATAAATCTAGTTTTAAGTCAATCGGTGAAGTCTCAACAACCGATGCATTACAGTTAGTGCACATGGATCTTTTTGGTCCAACACAAACTGGATGTATTGGAGGAAAATACTATGTCTTTGTTCCTGTTGATGATTACACTAGATTTACTTGGGTCTATTTTCTAGCAAAGAAATCTGAAGCTTTTTCCTATTTCAAAAGTTTTAGAGCTCAAGTTAAAAATGAGAAAAACCTTCCATTGAAGACTATTCATAGTGATCATGGAGGAGAATTTCAAAATTCCGATTTTGAAACTTTTTGTAGTAAGAAAGGTATTACTCACAATTTTTCAGCACCTAGAACTCCTCAACAGAATGGTGTAGTTGAAAGAAGAAATAGAATACTTCAAGAAATAACTAGAACCATGTTGAGTGAATATTCTATTGCTAGACATTTCTGGGCTGAAGCTGTAAGTACTTCTTGCTATACTATAAATCGAGTTTTGATTAGACCTTTTCTTAATAAAACTCCTTATGAGTTATGGAATGGTAGAAAACCTAGACTTTCCTAATTCAAGATTTTTGGTTGCAATGTATTCATTTTGAATACTAAAGATAACTTACATAAATTCGCACCAAAGTATGATGAAGGAATTTTCTTAGGATATTCCACAACCTCTAAGGCTTATAGAGTTTTTAATAAAAATTCTTGTACTGTTGAGGAAACAGTACATGTGAAATTTGATGAGTCTGGTCCTTTTGTTTTTAAACCATCTCAACTTACATCTTCGGATGTGTTTTCAAAAACTGGTTATCAAACTTTGATATAGGAACCTTATGATAAGGAAATTGTTCTAGAAGATACTTCTGAAACATTTACCCCAGAAGACATTCTACCCTATGTTGATGAACAGGTTCTACAAAACCCAAATCAGGTATTTCTTAAGAATCATCCCAGTGATAGTATCATTGGTGATGTAAATCAACCTGTAAGGACTAGAAGTTCCTTAAAAAATGAAGTAGAACATCTAGCATTTCTTTCCCAATTAGAACCTAAAAGCACTGATGAAGCTTTAGGTGATGATGATTGGATCAAAGAAATGCAAGATGAACTAAATGAATTCGAAAGGAATAAAGTCTGGACCTTGGTTGAAAGACCTAATGAAACTTCTGTTATTGGTGTAAAATGGGTTTTCAGAAATAAATGTGATGAAAATGGAGTCATTGTTAGAAATAAACCTAGACTTGTTGCTAAAGGCTATAATCAGCAAGAAGGAATAGACTATGAAGAAACCTATGCTCCAGTAGCTAGACTTGAATCTATCTGTATTCTACTTGCCTTTGCAGCATTCTTTAATTTCAAACTTTTCCAAATGGATGTAAAATGTGCTTTTCTTAACGGTTATGTTCAAGAGGAAGTTTTTGTTGAACAACCTCCTGGATTTGAAGATACAAAACATCCGGATTATGTTTTTAGACTTACCAAAGCTTTGTATGGCCTTAAACAAGCCCCACGAGCATGGTATGATAGACTCACCGGATTTTTACTTCAAAATAACTATGTTAAGGGAAATGCAGATCCAACCCTCTTTATAAAGAAAGATAAGAAAAATGTTTTGATAGTTCAAATTTATGTTGATGACATTATATTTGGTTCAACTCAGCAATCTTTGACTGACTGTTTTGCTAGTCTAATGAAATCTGAGTTTGAAATGAGTATGATGGGTGAGTTAACATTTTTCCTTGGTTTTCAAATTTCTCAAAAACCAGAAGGAACGTACATATCTCAACATAAGTATATTAAAGATCTTCTGAAAAAGTATGGTTATGACAACACTAAAAGTATAAGTACTCCCATTGGTACCTCAAACTCTTTAGATCTTGACGAAGCTGGGAAACCAGTAGATCAAACATCTTTTAGAGGTATGATAGTAAGTCTACATTACTTAACAACTATTCGACCAGACTTAATGTTTTCAGTATGCTTATGTGCAAGATATCAATCCAATCCTAAGGAATCTCACTTAAAGGCAGTAAAAATAATTTTTCGCTACCTTAAGGGAACCATGGATCTAGGATTATTTTATACTTCTGGAAATGATTTTGTTCTAAAAATCTTTTCTGATGCTGACTTTGGTGGATGTATAATGGATAGAAAAAGTACATCCGGAACTTTTCATTTCTTAGGAGATTCATTAGTTTCTTTGTCCTGCAAGAAGAAACATTCAGTTGCACTCTCCACTGCTGAAGCTGAATATGTAGCAGCTGGAAGTTGTTGTGCACAAGTGTTGTGGATGCAACACACACTCACAGACTATGGCTTGAGTTTTACCAAAACTCAAATTGTGTGTGATAACACAAGTGCCATTTCCCTCAGTAAGAACCCTGCACATCACTCCCGTGAAAAACACATAGATATTAGGCATCACTTTCTTAGGGATCACACACTTAAAGGAGATATTATTCTTCAGTTTATCGGAACGCAAGATCAACTTGCTGATATATTCAAAAAGTCTTTGCCTTCTGATAGATTTGAATATATTAAACAGAAGTTATGAATGATAACCGTAAGGTAATCTTCCTTAATTAACATTCTATTGAAAAAGTCTCCTTACAGTAATAAATTCCATTTTATAGGGGGAGTACATTTGATTGTTTGGTTAACAAAGTTTTTCAAAATTTGTTTTCAAACTTTTTGGAACGAAGATTTCCGGAATGGAACTTCCGGAACTACAATTTTCCAGAATGGATATTTTCGCACAGAATACTTCTGGAATGGAAGTATTCGTATTGAAAATATCCGGAATGGAAAACTTTCGTACTGGTATTTTCATAACGGAACTTTCGTACTGAATATTTCATAATAAGTTTTTTGTTTTCAAATTTTTGTAATGATTTTTTTACTAAGTTTGTTATTCATACTGGATTTTCTAAAATTTGTTTTTCGTATTTAGTTTTTCGTATTGAGTTTTTCGTAGTCATCTTTATATTACCCATTACGAATAACTTTC
Source organism: Viscum album (assembly GCA_963277665.1). Taxonomy (NCBI): domain Eukaryota; kingdom Viridiplantae; phylum Streptophyta; class Magnoliopsida; order Santalales; family Viscaceae; genus Viscum; species Viscum album. The sequence continues at coordinate 1,768,241,322 of OY728141.1, read as the reverse complement.
CTAAGATAATCCGAAAGGTATGATTTCCTTACTGAAGTTTTCGTAATCATATTTTACTTGCTGGCAGTTTCTTATATTTTGTTTTCGGATTTTAGATTTCTTAATTCTTTACTTTAATAAAAACCTCAAAAAGATCGGATTCAAGTTATCAACCGTCATATTTGATCTCAGTTCATTCTAAACCGTAAGATCAACCGTGGAAGGTGAACCGTCATCCCGGTGCCTATATAAAGGGGACCTAAATTCTAGTCCCACATCGGTTTCAAGATTTCGTGTGCTAAAGCTCTGCCCATCTGTTTTAAGGCCATTCCGAACCAGAGTTTACTCCGTTCTGAATTTCTCAGAGGACTTCAGATCCGAATGTCTGCAGAGTTAGCTTCTCAAGAAATGTCTTCATGCAAGCCTATTTCTCAGTGGTTAGTATACAGAGAAAGGTTACTCCATCCGGATTTCTTCAATAATTATGATTCCCTTATCTCGAAGAACATCAAGCTGAATGGCTGGGAGGATATTGCGGTATCTAAAACCGGGAATCAAGATGAAGTATATTCTGATTTACTTGTCGAATTTTATGAATCAGTTTCTTTCTTTAAGGAAGATGATAGAGAAAATTTTTCTTTCAAATAATATGGCAAGACATATAAGCTTTCTTACACCAAGGCTGCAAGCTTGGTAGGGTTAACTTATGAAGGTGAAGCTGATTTTATTTCTCACGTATTTCCGGACTCTAAGGGTAGCTTCAACAAAGAGAAAGCCTTAGACACTCTAGGACTGGCTGATGATAAGGCTCCGAAAATTGCAAGTCTATCTACAAATTTTCGGATTCTGGAATTATGGGTGCAAGGACTTATCGTACCGAGAAAAGGTGATAAGGATAGCTTGATGAAAAGTGAGATCTATATCATAGATATCCTTATAAATCTAAGGAAGTTTAACTTCATGAAGCATATTCTCACAACCATTGAGAATCTTCAGAAGGGAAATCTCAGAGCACAGATCGTGATGTACCCAGAAATTTTGTCGAAGTTGATAGTTCGGTGCCTTGAATCCTTCAAGGAAGCTTGAATATCTAAATCAAGGGTGTGTAAAATCTTGTTGGTAAGTAATAATACTCTGAAAAGAATGAATGTATCCTTTGACAAGAATACTGGAATGTTTATTGATCTACCTGCTCAAGAAGAAGTGGCTCCGAAAACTGCTGATCCGGAATCCTCTAAGCCGGTAAGGAAGAGAAAGCTGAAACAAGTGGAAGTAGAAGAAGAAGATCCTAAGTCTAAGAAATTCCATTCCGCACCTCCAAATCCTAAGAAGAAGAAAGCCTATCCTGATGAGGTTGTTGCAAAGTGGAGAGCAGATAAAGAAAAAAGGAAAGAAGGGGATCCGATGTTCGGATTGAACCCTGCGGAGGCTAAGGCTTTGAAGGAGAAAACGGCTGATGAGCTTGAAAAGCAAGAAAAGGAGAAGAAGCTTAAGAAGAAGATGTCAGAAGCCGAGGCTGTTCAAGCATTGTTAAAGTTCAATGAAATGGTTTCAGCAACAATTCCAGTTCTGAGATCTTTCTCCCTGGAATCTCTACCTGAGATGCCAGGAAGAAATCTTGTTGCTCCAGAACAAGCTGTTGCTACTAATACTGAGGAAGTAGAGCAAGTGGAACAAGTTGAAGAGGCTGCTGAAGGAAGTGGTGAGATAGGAGATGTGGTAAAACAAGTAGATGAGTACAAGGGAACTCCTTCGGAACACTTATCGCTCCGAACATCTGAAGCTGAATCTTCGAAGCTTGTTACTCCGACAATTGAAGAAGAGAAAGGTGAAGAAGAAGTTTCTTATATGATAGAAGAAGAGTATCTTTTACTTGATGTTGCTCAGAAGGAAAATATAAAAGTTTCTGATGAGGAAGATAATGTTGTTCAAGTCTCTGATAGTGAGAAGAGATCTCCGGAACAGGTTTCAATTCCGGAAAAAGATAAGGGAAAGAAAATTCTTACCGAGACTCCGAGCTCTGATGTAAGAAAGAGGAAGGAAGCTGGTAGTTCTTCAAAAAGAAAGTTGGAGCTTATTGAGGAAGAAAATTCTCCTAGCAAAGTTTCGGATTCGGAGTCATCCTCTCTGGGGCATGACTTTGTTGTTCAGTCTTTGAAGAAGTTGGTAAGAACCATTCTGACCTTCTCAAGTATTGATTCACGATGCCAGATGCTCCAACATGCGTTGAATCTGAAAACAGACTCTGTATCCATGGTTATGGATAAGTGCGTTGAGATTGAGGCACAGTTCAAAAACTTCTTTACTGGTTACGAAGCTCATAAAAGATCTTGCAAGAGGATGACAAGCTGGTCTAAGAAGACTGTGGAAGAGATGAGGCTTTTCGATGAGTTTCAAGACAATGTTAATGATGCCTTTGAGACCGAGGACAAGAAGATTAATGAGCTGACTGCATCCTTTGAAGAAAATTTGACAGAGGAAAAGAACTTTCGGATTCAGGAAGTGAGAGATCTGAATGGGAAGCTCAATTCTGTTTCTCAAAATTGGAAATTTTAAAGGGATCATCAGATCGATTTTGAAGAGAGGATGAAGGCTCAGGAAGAGAAAATCAAAGCTCAGGAAGAAAAGCTGAAGGCTCAGGAAAAAAAGATTGAAGCTCAATCCGAAAGAATAGTTTCTTTAGAAAAGAAAGCTGAAGAAGATCATAAAGACCTCAAGAAGATCAAGACTATTCTAAAGGGCCTCATGTCTAAGGAAAAAGATCCGAAATAACCCAATCCGATCTTTTTGTTGTAATTTTTTTGTTGTTGCTGAGTTTACAAATTTTAATGAAAATTGTGTCTCTTGTTTCTTTTTGTTGTCATTACTAATATCTCAGGTACTTTGTTACGTTTTTCCATTCCCTTCAATTCTTTTTGAAAATCACAAAGGGGGAGAAGGAAAAGATCCTTAAGAAAAAGAAGAACTCAAATAAGAGTTTATCAAAGGGGGAGAAGAAAAAGATCTTTAAGAAAAAGAAAGACTCTAATAAGAGTTTGTTTAAGGGGGATCCTTTTCATTAAAGAAGACATTCTTATTTTTCACTCCGAAAATATGAATACGATCCTTAGAGTTTCAAAGCCTAAGGGGGAGTTAGTCGTATTCATCAATATCCTTAAAGAAAAGGGAGATAAGCCTTATTTTTTTCTTTTTTCTTAGAATAGCTTTTTCGTTAGGATGTTTGTGCTTTCCAAAAAGGGGGAGATTGTTGAGTCAATAAGGTTTTCCTTATGACTTTTCCATTCCTTCTTGTTTTGAAAATCACAAACACCTTATCTTTAAGGAAAATTGCTTTCTTAAGGAAAATAGCTTTTATAAGGAAAATTACTTTCTTAAGGAAAATCACTTTTATAAAGAAAATTGCTTTCTTAAGGAAAATCACTTTTATAAGGAAAATTTCTTTCATAAGGAAAATCGCTTTTATAAGAAAAATTATCCTTGTCTTATTTTCATCCATATTTTTCTTAAGTATGAGATTCGGATTCATTTTCTCAGAATCATTAAAACTTTGATATAAAGCATTCTGTTTTAGGATTCGGATTCTGGATAAGAACTATAAGGAAGTCTCATTCCGAATTCTGGATATGATTTCTAACTAAGTTCTATTCCAGGTTCAGGATACGAATTCTGAAGAAGAATTCCCATTATGAATTCTAATGAAGAATTCTCATTACGAATTCTAATGAAGAAATCTCATTCCGAATTCCCATTACGAATTCTAATGAAGAATTCTCATTATGAATTCTAATGAAGAATTCTCATTACGAATTCTAATGAAGAAATCACATTCCGAATTCTAATTACGAATTCTGGTGATGAATTCTCATTACGAATCCTGATGATGAATTCTCATTACGATTTCTGATGACGAATTCCTATTCCGAGTTCTCATTCCGAATTCACCTATTAAACAGAATTTGAGTATCTTTGTTCTATACAATCTGAAGTATTTCAGACTCCGGAACATATCTTTGTAAGACTCCGAACTTTTTATATTACTTACATTCTATTATTTTGTCTACTCTTTACTATTGTTCCTTACACTCCGAACCATCAGTCCGATGTTTTCATTCCGATATTTTTAGTTAGAATTAAAACGATGTCGTACATTCTGTTACACTTGTTTTGTTATAAAACGATGTCGTCCATTCTGTTTCTTATTAACCGTTGTCTGAGTGACACGTGTACAGGTCCCTCCGATCTTTAAGGAAAATATGACCGTTGGAGTAGGAGCCGACCTTACCTATAAATAGGAGCTCATTTAAAAGAGCTCAGTGCTGATAGCTGATGAAAGTGCTGAAAGGCTGAAAAATTTTCTTGAAGTGATTTCTAGAGAGAGAGGCTCTTATTAACTCTCAAAGCTTCGTGCGACTCCGAATGTTGGTGATTACATTCGAGGGATTCCGGGGATAGGAAGACAGAGGTGCCGACTACCTTAAAGTTCGAGGGCTTTCTTGCTGAGGAAGACAGAGGTTGCCAACTACGTTGAAGTTGAGGGCTTGCGGGGATAGCAAGACAGAGACTCTGATCTTCGTATCGAGGGCTTACCCTGGTGTGGGTAAGACAGACTTTCTTGAAAGTATAAATCAAGGGACCTTTATCCAAGGTTGTTGGATACCCTTCTCTTTGGGTTAAAAGACTATTATCTTGTTACTTGTAGTTTAACTACTTGTTTTATTTCCGCTGCAATTTGTATCTTAAGGAAAGTATAACTTTCTTATACTTCCTTACTTACTCTGATTCATTTAGATTTTATACGCTTTAAGGTAGAATCTCTTATTGCAATTTTTTGTTAAGTTTCAATCTCCGGAACCATATTTCCAGAACCTACTTTTGGAATCACTTTCCAAGTTTAGTTCGGTGTTAGAGGTGTTGTGAATTTGCTTAGTTTAACTTTGTTAAACTTAGCCTTTTCCTTTACTTAAGGAAAACATATTTATTATTAACTAACTTTAAAGGTTCCAAAGGAATTTTTAAAATATACAATTCACCCCCCCTCTTGTATATTGAGCATCTCATATTATATTTCGATCCTACATTACATCTCTAGAGCTCGTACATAGTACTTGTGTTTCTGGAACATCTTCCACAGAGACCTGGGGAACCTGATCTTATAAAAACACCTCATTATCTTCAGTATCAACTTCATCGATTTCATTCTTTCTCCCACTATCCTTTTTGAGGATTTCATCCCTCTTAAGAAAGGTAGCTTATCTAGCGACAATCACTTTCTTGTCAGAAGGGTTATATAGGTAATATTCTTTCGATTCCTTGGGATACCCTATAAAGATGCACTTCCTGCCCCAAGGTGTTAGTTTGTTTCTTGAGAAGTCCTTAACAAATGCCTCACATCCCCATACATGTGTGTGGGAAAAAATGGGTTTCTTCCCATTCCATAAATCGTAAGGAATTCCATTTTTCACCTTAGTCGGTACTCGATATAATGTGTATGCTTCAGTTTGTAATGCGTATCCCCACAAAGAAAATAGAAGATCTACAGAAGTCATCATCGACCTCACTATGCCCAACAAGGTGTGGTTCCTCCTATCACTAACACCATTCAATTGTGGTTTATAAGGAGTAGTGAGCTGAGATAGAATAACAGACTCCTGTATAAGATCAATGACTATTGGTTCAGATATTCTCAACCTTGATCTGATCAAAGATTCTTTATCTTCTTACCACGATGATTCTCAACTTCATTCTTCAATTCCATAAATTTCTATAAGGATTTTAACTTATAGCTCATTAAGTAGACTTATCCATATATACTCATATCATTAGTAAAATTAATGAAGTAAGAATATCCACCTCTAGATTCTATTGGAAATGGTCCACACACATCCATGTGAACCAATCATAAATGCTCGGTGGCCCTTAGACCCTATCCACTGAAAGGCACCTTGGTCATTTTACCATGTAAACAATAACGACATCTATCAAGTGGTTTCAGCTATGTAGAGTCTAAATAGCCATCTCGTTAGAGATTTTTCAAGGGATACTCATTTACATGACCGAGACGGTGATGCCACAACTGGGTGATGTATAATTCATGTTTGTTTGTATCATTATTGATTTCAAACACTTTTTTTTCATAATTTAATTCATACAAACCATTATTTTAATTCACCATATCATAAAATACATTGATCTTATAAAATAAAAAACCCTTATTTCAGAAAATGAAAATAAATCCATCCATATCCAAACATGATATAGAAATTATGTTCTTCATAACACTTGGAACATAATAACTGTTATGTAGAACAAAAATCATCCCAGTTGGCAACGAGAGGTGGTAATATTTAATGGCTAATGCATCCAACATCATGACATTGATAACTTAAAGATCCACCTCTCCTATGAAAATATTTCTAAATCTACTTAGTTCCTGTATTTGAATATAGATGTGAGCCGCACAAGCTATATCTTATACCCAATATGTAGTAATGGAAAGAGTACACTAGATAATGAATGAACCTTTAGCAACCACAAGCTTTTGGGTTTAGTTCATCTTCTACTGGGCTTACATTACACATGGAAAACATCACACCTCTCGTTCCTTGCCCTACCTATGGATCTTACCCTTCATGGAGGGTCGATGCTTGGGGGATTCAGACCGTTTACAAGACTTTGGCCCTTTTTCCTTGTCCTTAATTTTATTATTCACCATAAGGACTACGTGTTTGTCACACCCCATGTCCTTATCTACCAGGAAAATTAAGTTCATACATTCTGATAGAATCTTCCCAGTGTTTCTCATGTTATATTTGATAATAAAGCTAGAGAAGGTCCTCGGTAGTGATGATAGGATTTGATCTGTACGCAACTCATATGAGAAGTACCTAAGATGTCCATGTGTTCATTGTAGCCAATAAGATTGACTACATGAGTCCCAGCTAGCTAAGACTCTCCAAGAATAGTTGTAAAAAAATCATTGGAGATCTCATATCTCTCTTGTCTCACCTTTTCCTAATAGATATCCTTAAGGTAAGACATCATGCTACACTTGTCCGTGTTTTCATGTTGCTTCCAGAGCTCATTAGAAATAGCCAATAGCCTGAAACAGTAGACATATGTGTCATCATCCATATGTTTCATATAGATAGATAGTTCCTCATCATTGGCCACTTTTCCAGGTGCCACTGGAATAGGCTCTTCCTATACATATAATTTCCTCTCGTGGTGAAGGATGACATGTAATTGCCTCTCCCATTCATGGAAATTGGTGCTGGTGAGAAGGTTTTATCTCTCAAGTATGATTCGTAATGACATTTTTGAAGTTATTTTTCTTTTCATTTCTATAAATTAATATGAGAAAAGGTTTATTACTTTATCATGATTAACCGAAGGCCAATAAATAAATTCATACTTTTTAGTATCCCACTATTTTATAGAAATCTAATAGCCCCCACAATTGATTTCATATTATTCTGTTGCCTAAATATTCTAGTGGAAAGGATCCATATTCCACTTCACATTACTCCAACTAGGGTTGGTCCAAAAACATGATGGGTTTTAGGTAGGCATTCCAAATTCCAACTGAATTTACTCACACCTCCTTGATCCACTGAGTGGAGTCCCCAATCTTGAAATACTTTTATTTTGGATTTCCTCAACCTTTTCCTCTACGTCAAATCAAGTCCTACTGTGGTAGCCAACCCTTGATGTGAACCATGTCAATTCCACCGAAAACATTGAATTAGAATTCCCCGGTAGTTGAATGCACCCCAATTAGGGTTGGTATATCACATTGAACTATGTTTTGATTCTATCCAATAATATGGAAGGCTATAGAAACTTAATATTTCTTTGAGTGATTTTACCCTTATACATAAATTTCCATTTTATTATATTTTATTAAATTCTTGTTAATATTAAGTGGGATATACTTATGTGATTAACCATTTCTAAGATAATATTTTACTCATAAGCCGGTCTTAATTTAGTTTAATATTGGATGACTGTTTAATTCATTTATTGTGTTATCGTAAAAACACACCCAAAATAAATAAACCATGAAACTAAATGAAATAAAATAAATGGTACGATCATGAGCTTCTTCAATTGGTTAGTTTATATAGCTGTCTTATTCTCTCTTGGCTTGAGAGATTTTCTAAATCCATTATGCACCACCCCAAAAATGTCAAAGCTGATGAGAATTATATAATTGGAATTTTAATTACATATAACAATAAAATTAATTAATTACTTGAAAGAATTTATTCATTTCATTTAATTATTAGTAATATCCCATGTCTAATAATAATTGCTGACTATTATTATTACTTGACATGCTCCCAGCGAATTACACCTAATATTATTTAATTAAATAAATAATATTATTTCTCATTAATTCATAGAAAAAATACATGGTGTTTATATTAATATACACGATGTGTACTTTTGTTTTTTCCATTCTCTTTATTTCTTCCACCACATTTGTTATACCTTGAATAATGGATATTTCCATCTCAAATAAATATCACTGCATTAATCGCTAATAAATTTATTATTTCACCCACAATATATTCTCTCGAATAACTAGTGTCGAAATACATTCGATCAGGCATCCTTGAAAAATTATTAAACTAGTATTGTGAATAATCTTTATTCAACTTTTTAAATTAATATTTAACTGAGATACTTAGAGACAATTAGTGTGTGACCCTCAAGGCCTCTTTCTCAGTTGAATTAGTTGGATATTATCTAATGTCCAAGATTAGAATCTATAAACACGCAAAGGAACCCTTCGAGTAAGATGTTAAAAAAGAAATAATGTGTGACCTCTTACGAATATTTACCATGTATTGTAGTTCCGTTTTATCGATATCTCAAATCAAGAAGGTTGCATGCTATTTCCATAAACCGATGTGCTCTATTATTCTTCCTGTGACTTTCCGGATTTTAACAAGAACATTCCTCACCATGGAAATGGATTTATTTAGGCTATATCAATTCCATCAAAGGGCCTAAGATATCTACTTCCCTTATGGAAAAGAAGGAACAAATCATTTCTCGCATTATCTATTAATTCAGTATTGCTCGTAGTTCACCCAACATATCCTACCTCACTGTGAATTGTGTGTTGTCCCAGTTTTTATCAATACATCTAAATTCACGAGATGTAATACCAATTAATAAAAATATTAAGGTCTAATGACCAATACACATGTCTGTAGATAGTAACATCCAATGAAACTATGAAATGTGGATTTCCTACTGCAGGCTCTCATTCTCATAATATCATCAAAGATATTACCATGGGTTCACACCATGAGAAGGTGCCTCAATTTTTTATGACTCCCCACCCTTAATGGCCAGTATTATTTGTGTCCCTCAAATAACATCATCCGGACATATAAAAAATATTCATGAATAGTGTTATGGGACTTCTACGTTCTTATCGTAGAAGGGATCCACTATGACCCTTTAATGCAATTGCTATCCATATGAAATTATCACACGAATTTTCATGCAGAAGAATAATCAATATGTGATAAGGTATTTATTAATGAATACAGTAAAATCTAGTTTGTTTTATGCCACAAACTCCATCAATTCCCATGATTACTATCTATATGTTATTTTTTATTTTGTTTCACTCGTTTTTCATTTTCTCTATCTTCTTCCATCTTGTTCAGCCTCCTTTATTTTTATTACTATTTTTTCACCAAGATCGGCACTTTATTTTCGTTTTTTGTTTATAAAATATTTTTCTTCAAATGAAATTTTTTTATAGGGGAATGTTGCATAGGCTGTTTTAAAAAATTAATGTTGTGATTAGTCAGTAAAATAAAAAAGCCTATTTTTAATTGTATCTGTAACCAGTGATTATGGATTGTTTTAGGAATGGAAATGTATGGACTCTGTGGTGCTTACCCACAGTTTTTTTTATGTTCAAACCTTACTTGTAACACTCAGCATTAGTAGACCCGAGCTATTTTGCAGGTTTAGGTTTTCTGTTTGGGTATGTACTATGGGTAGGTTGTTCTTAATGATAGTGGTGAACAAGAGGTCACACGGATATCATGTTTGGTTTTTGGTTATTTATATTTTCAATTTTAGTTTGGTTTAGTTCATCTATAATTGTATCTAGAATTTTTTATCTAGTTATTAATGTTTAGTGATTGGTTTTGTTTTGTGCTCTATTTTTTATTATTGGATTCTAGTTTTTTATTAACATAAAAAATTCCCACTATGATATCATTGATTATAGATTCTATTCAACATCTATGGTGGATTCGGAATATATCGTGGGCCTTGTATCGGGCTCAGTAATGTGTTTGGTTAGATGGTAATCCATACCAGTTCATGAAAACTACCATCATCGCACCATTTGAGGCCATGTATGGGAAAACCTAAATGTCACACTAATGTTGGAATGAGATCACCGAGACCTCTATTTTTGGTTCAATGATACTGTAGGAAATTATGGAGATGGTCCAGGAGATCTATGAGTTGATGAGGAAAACATAGAGAACGTATAAATTTTACATAAAACAATGTAATATTCTCTTTGAGTTCACGAAGAGAGAAAACATTTTCCTAAGGGTCTCCCCATGACGAGAATTGTGAAGATTAGGCTATGGAGGAATATATCCTCGAGGTTTATCATGCCATTTGAGACCTGCTATAGGATTGGAAACTTTCCATACTGCCTCTAACAACATCCATAGTTGGAGTGGGTGCAAGAAGTCTTCCATGTGTCCAAGGTGAGGAGATACATTCATGATACCACACACATTACTGACTGGGTAGAGTAGAAAATTGAGGATCGATACACATTCATAGAGAAGCCAATGGCGATCAAGTATCGATAGGAGATGCTCCAATGTGAGTGGATCATTCACTTTGTTAGTGTGTTGTAGCAGTATGGGAGGATGCATGATAGCTTCTGGGAGTAGTAGACCCAGATGTGGGATCCATATCCCAAACTTCTTATTTGGTTTTTACATTTTGAGAATGGAAAGAATGAAAAAGGGAACAATATAGATGCCTTTTTTCATTGTAAAAATTCCAAATATATCAAGAAATACTTTTGGATCTAGGAATTCAAATGATTCATTATTTGAATGTTAGGTATTACTAGGATTAATTTTATAAATATAGTAAAAATATTTTATAACAAATGCACATATGTTTTCAAAAAAATGTGATATCAACTAAAAAGGGTCTAAAAATAGAAATATTAGACCATGGTAGAATCCAGAGTGTGGGGTTTACTCCATTTGTGACCTATGTATGGTTAGTATGGGATGTTTAAAAAAATATTCCGTTGGCGGGGGAATTAAATTTTACTAAATAATTAATTAATTAATTTTTAATCAAACAACATATTATATTTTTTTATATAAATATGATGTTATAGAGAATTTCTAGGTATATCCAAATAAACCTTGGACCATTGAGAGGAGGATCAATTGATCGTTATTTTTGGATTCAAATCGGACGATGAAGAACTTATAGATCTAGGTGATTCAAGGGGAAGTGAATGAAAAAAATCTCCCACGATCATCGGAAAGTGTGTTTCTCACAAAAATTTTTATCCAAATTGAGGTAAATATAATCATTTTTGGGTTTTTAACTTATGAATAATTATTGAGCATGATCAAAATTCTTTTGTTTGGTCTGCATTTTATTTGATTCATTACATGAGCTTGTGTGTTGTATTTAAATTGTTTGTTTGATTTATCTTCTAGTTTTCCATGATTTCTCACCCAATTATCCCTAAAATATATTTTTTGGAAAATAAATATTTTACAAATAATTTTTCAACATTTTTACGTGATTTCCATCATCATTATTTATGATCATTGTCGCTAAATTTTGGGTGCACTATATACATTCTTGGACATGATCGAGCGCGATCGGACCCTAAGATTAAAAATATATTCATGAGATATGAATGGATCAGTGTTTGGAGGAGTTATTTGGTTGATTATGGGATATATGTGATGTTCATTGTAGATATGGTATTAGGAAACAATATGGTCATAGTGTGATAGGCACTGCACGTGGATGGTGATGTATGTGCTTCGTGTGAGAGAATAGTAACATCGGTTTCTGGCCATCAGAGGGATGGAATTGATTGTTAGAGGTGATTTCTACTTATTCCAGGTAGTCAAACACTAGGATTTAAAGTACCAGGTGTTGATCTGATATGATCAAAGAAGATGTGTAATTCTATGGAAAACCCGACTACATTGTGTGTAGTATGATGAAAAAAATCTATGTAGAGATCTAGCTGAAGCAGTTTGGGTTTTCAAGTGAGTTAAAAATCACACACTGTGTGGGGTGCCCACATCTCATGTGACTTAGTGGAAGAAATTCATCGTGTACTCTTGGAGTACATTTGAATGGTTATGGTTAGGCACATGCCATGTACAGACCTGGACAGAGTACATAGACATGGCTCGAATGACACAGATAGGGCCATGAGAACATGGTTCAGCTCGGGGTGCCTAAGACAAACTATGTAGTATATTTATTAATGTGCTAGAGAGGAAAAAATTTGTTAGTATAGTGGGACCACATGCCATGTATGTCCCTTACATGTCATGAACCTACTTTTCAAAGAATCTTTTACATATTGTATCTGCTTCATTTGGACTTAGATATTAGTCCGTTTGTAGTATATACTCTATGATTTTCTTTATAGAAAATGATGGTCCCATTCATGGTGTATTTTGAGATATTATGGGAGGTTTTCCACATTTGATCCTTCTTTAGGCGTCGCTCGAAAATGGCAGTGGTCGGAAAATATCGTAATATTTGTACACCCAATGTAGTCTTGGGCATGATTTTTTATCTACAAAGTGGTACCCCCATAGGGACAAGGGCATGGGCCCCATATCTATTAGTGGTACACCCATGATAGACTAGGGTGTGTGTCCTCTATTTACAGAGTGTTACCCACTTGATGGACTAGGGTGATTTTCCTCAATTTTCTGAGATGTACCTCACTAATTGACTAGGGAATGTGTCCTATATCTACTAATTGGTTCCCCATGACAGCACAGGGCATGAGACCTCTATCTACTAAGTGATTCACCATGAAGGACTAGATAACTGATTCTTTATCTACTAAGTGGCACCCCTTAACCCACTAGCTCACAAGTCTTCATCAAAGAGATTGTTCAGACAAGACTATTCATCATGGAGGCAAGGTGTGGGTGAACTACACGATTACTTCTAGGGACATACATATGTGATTCTAATCATTGTTGATATACCTCTCTTAAACTGATGCAATACCCTTTTCCTAGGCTAGGCTGGGATATGGATATCCTATTTCTCCCTCTTATGGGTTCCTTTTCTGAGCATATAAATATATATATCCTTGTTGTTGGATTTCATTTTTCCCTTATTATGGGCTATGTTATCAACATTTATTATGTATCATATTTATTTATCCCCCATCATATCAACTTTCAGGGTTTCCTACTAGGTATGTATATACTCACCCATGCATGGTATTTTTCCCAATGTGTTGTATCTTATGCAGATGAAGAACATGTCGACAGTGATTACAAAGGAGAATAGGGGATAAACAGGTGAATTTTACCATGTATGGTAGAAAAGTCATGGATATCTAGAGTATATCTCTCTTAGTATTACATTTACAGTTATTTTTAGGATGAGATGTCTTTTTTGGTTGGGCATGTATTGTTACTTTTATTTTTTAGGTTATGTTGTCCTGCTATTGTATTCCCTAGAGGTTGTTTCATGAATGTTCATTAATCTAGATGTTTCTGTATTTAATATATATTTCTCTACACATATGCTTAATGATTGTTGGGTTCATGTGTATAGGTATATTTGGTAATTTCCACCCATGTTCTTTATTCATTTTGATACATGTCACCATCCCTTAGCCTATTGAGGTGGTCGTATGGTAGTTGTGTCTCAGCTCTCCAAAAGCTATTTGGGCTCTAATGGGTCGGGTCATCAAAATAAATATAACATTTAACTTTTACTCTGGAACCTCCAGCGGTCTGGTCAAACCCACTAGAACTTGATGCTTGGCCATCACCAGTTGGTAAGTAGGTCATCGAGAGATGAAAAAAGAAACACACATATTTATCCTAGTATACAAATAAGTTTCTAAATGTACTTGTACATATTTTCCACACCTAGATATACCGCTATGTGGGATATATGAATCTCTCTCAACACATCCCCTCATAGAGTAACTAGAACAATTTTCCATCCTCAGAAAAGGATTTCATGCTGCCCACCATCAAAAAATACATTCAAAGCATTTCCAATGGATATCTAGTATTCTAATACATCAACTAGATATCCCCATGTTGTGCCTCCCTAAAATGATGAAGATGTGTAGTGGTGACAACCATTAATTGGGGGTACACTAAACTACCATCATCTACTAGGTACAATCGTAACGATATCAACTACTCTAATATCTTGCTCAAATACATGGAATATGATCTCCTGTTAAGAGATTTTTCCATGGTGGTACCCTTTTAAAGAGTATTGAGTATATCAATTTCATAATCCTATAGGAGATATAACCATATAACTTTCCTTATGATAAGATACATTTATGAAAATATATTCTTGAGACACTTATTGTTATAATCTATGGTGAATCTCTCTCTCACAAGATAGTGTCTCAAAGACTTCTGAAAAAAAAACTAGTATAGCTAGTTTAAAGTCAGGGCTTTCATAATTATGCTCATGTGGTCACATATATTGGAATCTATAAGAAATAAACACCATCCCCACCATCAAAACACATCCAATCCATGTTCTAGAGGAATCACAAAACACAATGTACTCAACACATCCCCATGGTAGTCTCAGGATGGGGGGTACTCATCATCCTCTTACATAGATCTTAAAAATACCATTGAAACTTCCTTATCCATATCAAATACATCTAGTTCTAGGTTAAAGTAGGTATAGGATATATCATTATAGTAAAACCAGGCGTAAATCGTTGATAATAAGCCATCAAACCAAGGAATATTCATACCTCATTCTCACTCTTAGGGTCTCCAAAGATAGCACTTCCTAGATCTTGATGGGGTCCACTATTACTCCCACTTCTAAGATGATATTACAGAAGATTTAAACATGTCATATGTAGAATGAAAACTTACAGATCATCCAATAAATCAGTTGATCCTTGTGTATGCCATGAACCATCCTCCAATGCCTCACATTCTCCTCCTATAAAACTAGGTATTTAATGATGTTATCGATAATGAACAGTAGAAACCAGTCCAAGAAGGGATGAAAGATCTAGTTTATATGTCCCATGAACACATCTGGGGTGTTAGTTATGGTGAAAGGAATCACCAAATACTCATAGTAACAATAGAGGCACCAATATTCCATATTCAATATATCCTCCTCTTAAACCTTGAGCTAGTGATAACATGACTTGAGGTCAATCTTTGAGAACCACCTAGCCCATTTCACAAATTCAAATAGGTAGTCAATTCTTAGAAGTGGATAATTATTCTTAATAATCACTAGTTTCAGTAAATATTAATTCACACAAAATCTCAATCTCTAATCAACCATCTTAGCGTACAATATTGGGGTTTCCTAGAGGTACACACTGGTCCTAACAAAGCCCTTCCTATGAAAATCGTCCATTTTCACCCTTATTTAACAAAGCTCTATGGGGTACATATGATATTATATTATGGATATTGGGGTTGTAATAGGGTGTGGTTCTATATAGAATTTTATGTCTCAATGTAGAGGTAAGATTGAAACAAACATAGGGATGACATCCTTATACTATACTACCATTATTGGAAAATAAATGCTAATAGTGTCTGCTGCTCCAAGGATCATACAAGAAAAATGATGATTAATCGACTATATACTCCTATGTAAAATACCATAATTCCCTACATGGGATTCCATGTCCCCAATAAAGGAAAATACCAACATGTCAACCCCATGTAATCCCATACTTTTTATGAAATAAACAATCCACACATGGAATTATGAAACCATTTCATACCTATAATGAAATTATAAGGACTCATCATGGATATTGATAGATCCCATACAAATATATCTTCTACAATATTTCTGTCATGGTGTTTCTAGAACTGTGTGATTGTTAAATCACCCATGGTAGTAATCTCTAAACATAGTGGTTGAGCTAATGGATCCATTTAGATCTCTAGTTATTGGATAAGGGATGTCAAAATGGAAGAGTGGGTATCTATTTTATCAATAAAAACTATAACTAATTTATTATAGATTCATATCATACATACAATAATAACCAAATCCTCTGGGTTATAAGAATCCACAACTTGTAGCTTCTCACATCCTTAGACACTAGCACCCTGATCATGGCGTGGGCCACCTATGGGTGGTAGTGGTCGAAATAGATCAAAAGATCGGCCACCAACCACAGATTTTCCAGCACCTCTCCCAAGTTCACAACCCTTCTGAACTACCAAATTAATTTGTTTCCTCTACCAAAAAGGTCCATCGACAATATCAATATCTAATGTACAATAGGTTGGGAAATTTTGTGTGATATGAACTCTCCCATAAAAGGAGTAACACCACCTCTCACATAGCTAACTAGAACTATCCTGAGATCCATAGGTGGTTTATCATTTTTATTGATACTACCTTCAAACCTACTCATGCACCTAGACCCATGAGTTTGATGTTGACTACTAATTTTTCGCATCTTAGATCAAGGGTACCCTCTTCCATAACCAACTATGGGTAACTTCTCAGCTAGAATTATCTCTATGAACAAGGAATACAAATAGATTCCACTCCATCCGAGATATCTTACTGAAGTAAATACTCAATTATTTATGTTAAAAAGTATATATCAAAAACCATATTCAATGAATACCATGCAAGGTTTGTGAAACTTGATGTGTACCCTACGACATATATTATACCGGACTAAAGATCCACTATCTAATTAATACAGACTCTCTATAATGATATTAGATTAAAATCACATATGAATAGTTTCTCAAACTCTATATGAATGATTTACCTCATCATGTTTCTGTATCACTAGGCTCTACCATCTCTTGGCTAATACTTGTATAAGATCACCATAAGGACAAATTTAGATCTAGAGGGGTCATAACAAGGCATAAAACTATCCATCTTACCTTGAGATAGTCCTATTATACGTTGGGGCTTAGATAAACATAAATTCCAAGTGTTATCATTCGTTGAAAATCATGATTATTTATCATCATATGCACATAATTTTATAGTGCTCCTGGATTAATCGACTTCTCAATGGGCTGGGGTAGTATCAGCAATCTACCCAGAGGAACTGCCTCCTATACATGCCCTTATACTAAAGCCTCATGGAAAAGTGGATCATTATCAAATTTATTTATTATAATCCTAGCTAGATATCATCATAGTGGAATATTTCAATTTTCAGGATGCAACATAATTTGTGAGTGCATATATGGAGAGCCAACTCATGAATAACATGGAAACCACAACTCATTAAAATATGATTCACATATCAATGTATTCCATTCTACTAGTGACTACTTGTATCGAGACAACATGTAGTTTATAAGATTCCATGTGAATGAATATGTTGGCCAACACACAATCACTATGTTACCTAGAATAAAACCTGAACATGAGATACTTTAACAGTATTTCCATAGTTCCCATACCAATCCTCATATCTAGAAAATCTAAAATCTATGGTCCTATGAATGTTAGAAACTAATACCACTATATCATCACCCAACACACAAAGGCCCACCTGGATGATAGTGAGTTGTCTATAACACACCAATCCCACTTATAATAGGTTAGGGGCTAGTATATAGAACTAATTAAATATAATAAACACATTGGATAAATTAGCCTATAATACTTGTACATACACTCATCTCCATACACTTGTAAAATTAAGTGATGATAACCTATTGATACTATAAATGTATTTATAACAACTAATCCCACATAATAGTATGTTAACACTATAAAAAAGTTGAAGGGCCAAGTACAACGCCACCAGTATAGTAAAAATATTTCAACCAACAAAAAATGGAGACTGCTTTTATGTTATAACTGTACTAAATTTATATTATTTATATAGTATAACTATGATCCACTAGCTTCATATTATGCAATAACTTCATCAAAATTAATGTTTTTTATATAATACATGACATGTGTGGGTAAAACCTATATATGGTTGAATGTAAACATACTCATTAAGAAACCCAAAAATCTACAAACATAAAGCGTCAAGAAAAGATACATTTTATGACCATAGGAAATGTAAATAAATAAAGAAACCCATATATGCTCATAGATGGACTATAATTCATAATGTATGGTATGATACTTAATTTTATCCTAGTATTTGTCACGAGGATCACATATCTTATTCCTCTGAGAGAATTCACTAGTCTATTCTCGTTATGCTAATGGAACTAATCCAAGATGTTTCATTAATAAGGTATTGTAATGAATCGGTATCTATGGTAATTCACATAATTTTGATACAAGGGTTGGGGATCATTCCCACGACCTATGCGGGATTCCTAAACCAATTTGGGATAACCCACTAAGAAGGGTCAAAACACCTTGGATTAAAAAAATCGGATACGTGAACCAAACTAGGGAAGAGTGATAGAGTTTCACATCCTATGTCATATAAGTTGATACCAAACTCTGTCTAACAAGACCACACAATGGGTCATTCATTACACACATAGGATGGGATACCTCAATATTCCCTCTTAGGAATAGAATAAGGGAACACACACAAATAGTGTCTGAAACTAGACTGTAGGAAACAAGGGTTTCAATATACATAGGAAAAATTACATTGTGAATACGAATGACATAAAACATGTCTTGATAAGTTTGGTGCTTCACGTGCCCAAGCCCATGTACTATAGCTCAAGAACATGTATACCAGGCATGAACATGTTTGTATAACCTAGGGGAAACACTTGGTCAATGGAAAAGGGACCCTAAAACGTGTGACTTAGCCACAAGTTCATGGGATATTTAATATCTTGTTTAAACCCTAGTCATCATATAGGGGGACTTCATGAGTCTTGTTTTTCCAAACTACACACTGTGTTTGTCAATATTTCATAGAAAGTTACTAACACTCACATGTATTCTCCCATCCAAAATACCTCATATTTTACCATTAAATCATACATGGATTTCATATTTTAGTTTACTAAATTAGTTTCATTGTCGATAGCTTGATTCTGACCATTATTAATCATAAAATAATCCTTATCTCACCAATTTTCCAATTCACAAAAGACAACAGAACAGAACTATTTGATATGTTATAAAACATATTTTGTCATCAATAATACCCTTACAAACCAAAATACAATATTCTCTTGACCTCAATATCCCAATCCACATAAAAAATTAATCAATTTCATCACAAAATTGGTTCACAGTTATAGTTAAATCACCTGCCAGTCAAGTGCTGATGATGAACAATGATAGAAAGTAGAAAAGTATGAAACAAAAAGTGATAATATATTGAATGTTTTTTGTATGCTATCATGGAAAACTAGAATTAATTATATACATAACCAATGTTTGAAAACCAATCAATATCATAATCATAATTCTAGGAGTTTTGGATTTACTATCAATTCTATAAGATGGTCCAAAATTTAATGTCAATAAATAATAATTGAAATTCATTATAACAAAAAATGATTATGGATTTAAAAAAATACTACCTTAATATTAGATAAATTTCTAAAGATTAATGATTATGTATCATTGTCATTGGTGAGATACAAGAACTCCATTGATGATGACAACCTCCTTGGTATATCAATCACTAATCCAAGATCTTATTATTTTTTTCCAATGTTTCATCCACTTTATCCTCCTCATATAAATATGTTTATTAGAATATCCCTACTACTCTTATTTTCCTCAATATAAATACCATTCATAAGATATTCTATTATTTTTTTGAAAAAACTAATCCCATGTGATAAAATATATTTATTATTTTTAATGTATCAACATCGAGGATCCATGATTATTAGAATCCCTCTCCAATTCCATGCCTAACTCCAA
Source organism: Viscum album (assembly GCA_963277665.1). Taxonomy (NCBI): domain Eukaryota; kingdom Viridiplantae; phylum Streptophyta; class Magnoliopsida; order Santalales; family Viscaceae; genus Viscum; species Viscum album. The sequence goes on along the minus strand of OY728141.1, from coordinate 1,768,221,225 downwards.
ACATATTTTTTAATATATTAGAATTGTTACTTGGGAAAAATTTTGTCATTTTAATTGAGAAAATAATTTTATTTGAAAGAATCGAAGGAAAATTTTAGAGGAATATTCAATGAAAAGAGAAATAAAAAATATAAGAAAATCTATTCATTTTGGATATATTAAAAGAAAACATTATTTCCTAACATTTTTAAAAAGTATAAAATGACTCTTTTTGAAGAACATTTCATTAAAAATATTAATTAATTTTTTTTAAATAACGTAAAATGTAGTCAAATGACTATTGGAAAACTTCTCATGTATAGTTAATAACTTTCATAAACAATTCCTAATGGAAAGGACATGGAAGAAAACATTCATCGACCAAAAAGAAAATAAGGACGAGTTTTCATTACAAAAATTTTGTCAATAATTTTAATTATCAAAGAGTGGAAAATGTTAATAATAAATAATGAATATAGTAATAACCATAGTATAAAAAATTATACAGTTCTTAAAGGAGAATATTAATATAATTTCCATCAGCATAAATTTAGCATTGACAATCCCAAAAATAAATGAGATTGTAACATAAACCATTACCTTAATTCTTATTCTGTTTTATATAAATTAAAAACTCATATATAATAAATATAAATTTATTATACATATATTAATGAAAAATATTACTAAATGTAATTACATTCATGATTTACATAGAACATTTTACAACCATTTTATTAATAATTCATTAGTAAAATAAGTTTGATGGGTGATAACTATTTCTATTTTCTTGTGTATTTGATCTGGTAGTTATGTTCCTTGTAAATTGATCATGGTTACATTGTCTCCATAATTTTAATTATTTCAAAATTATCATATTTAAAAATTATATATATTCCTTTATAACTATTAATATCAAGTGGTTATGAAAGATGAATTACATCACTTCATATATATAGTAATCTTTATATATATATGAGTGATATTTCAAATTTTTTATAGATAGAATGAATTAAAGATAAGTAATTATTCACCATTAAATTATGACTGTTATATAATAAACATAATATATTTTATTTATATCTCTACATATTATGATCCATGTAAATAAAAAATGAAAAATGGGTCGCATCGCTTCATGGTGGTGGCACTCCACACGTAAACATGAGAAACATTATCATGTCACAATATATATGGATGTTGAAAGGTAGATGGTATTTTAAAATAACATAAGAATAATAATTTAATAAATATAATATTTAAATATTATATCTTATGTACTAATAATCCATGACATATGGTGATGATAAATGAAATACATCACTTTGCGATGTCGTAGGCTACACGTACACACGAATGACGTTTTGATTTCCCATTTGATAGAGAAGGGGATAAATAAAGGTTTTTCCATAGAAATAATAAAATAATATTTTATTTATTATAATATATTCATAACTGTTTAATGTATAATATAGGTTCAGGAATTCAAATGAAGAAAAAAACATTAAAGTACTCAGTTGTGAGTTCAACATATTCATTCGAGAAAACTCCTTTGAATTACACCTTCTGCCTTAAAAGGATGGTATTATTATCTATCTACGACCTCTAGGATATTTTGAGATATGATATTAATGTATTTGGTTAGGTATTTTATGGTATTATAGGCCATTTAATTGTGAATAAGATATGAGAGGTTTTTTCCTTTTATAATGGAGGGAGAGGATAGACATGGAATTTTTCTAATGATTAAAACATATTAATGTTAAACTCAAGAAAAATAGCTCCAAATTGACTCAATTCATAATATATTATTTAACATAATTGATATATTTTCAAATATTATGATTTAGACAATTTTTATATCATTTTAGCAATTATTTCTTAATTTTTACCCCTAGTAAACCCCATTTAACCATTACTATAGTAATTATTTTTTTTCCTCTATTACTTTTCATAATGTAAAAAATTAAGCTATCCATATTATAAAATATTAATAATTTTTATTTGTAGAATGGAATACATTTAATTCAATGTAATCACTATAACTAGAATAAATTCATTTTTTCAAAAAAAAACATATAAAACATGATGACAAGTTTTTAGAAAAATGAATTTTTAAGACTAAATTTTATTTTGAACCAAAATTAAGAATAAAGTAATTTAAAATTACATTAATTGGATTATTTTCAATAAAAAGTAAGTAATGGAATTTTAAAACCATTTCAAAAGAAAATGGTACTTTGTAAATACATGGAAAGAGAAGTCGGTTTTCTATAAATTCATTATTTTCACTATTCCCTGAAAAGGTATTATTTTTAAATCAATAAAAAATTTCAACTCATGATAATTATTATATGATGGTTTGAAAATGATTTAATATTTGTAATATATATATTAAAAAATTGGATCATATTAATTATAATAATTTCTTACCATGAAAGATTTTTTTTAAAGAATAAGTATTTTTAAGCATTAAACCAATTCACTATGAATTATATTAAATATTTTTAAGAATTCATAAATATATTTTTATATAGGGTCATTAAGAATATATTTCCTAATTTTATTTACCATACTCATACCCTAAAATCTAAATTCTAGTTTATGATGATATACTATATCATGGTTCTTTTAGACTAACAAGTGGGTGTAAATAATGTTATTGAATGATTTATTCTTATTTCAAAGGAAATTATATTTAGAATCATGATATGATAAATTATAAATCCCTTAGACTAAAATTTTACATCCAAATTCAATTACTCTAATTAAAAATAATAGATAACGTATCTTCATCACATCATCAAGTTCCCATGTAGCTTCCTCAAATTTCTAATTACTATAGAGTACATTAACCGGGTCAGGAGTCTAGTTCCATAACACTTTGTCTATATGATCCAAGATTTGTATCAATTTTTATTCATAATAAAGTTTATTATCCCATGGTATAACCTCTTAGTTTAGTACATAAAAATGATCAGGTATGTACTTCCTCAAGAGAGATTCAAGGAACACATCATGAACTTGAGAGACATTTAGTGGATGCTCTATGCGATAAGGTACCATCCCACTTAGATCATGAATCATGAAATTGATAATATATATAGGGTAAAAATATACCTTTTCTAAATCTCATAACTTTATTCTATGGATAATTTTATATTAATACCTTCTCATAAACATAAAATTCTATATCATACCAAATATTCTCAGTATAACAATTCTATCGAATCTAAGATTCCTTTATATGATGCTCAAGGGATATAACCTTATCTACCATTTACATAACTATATTAGATCCTAAGAGATTTATTTTACCAACTTCATCACATTATGTTTTATTCCCTTACTTTCTATTATAATTTTACTCATAAGGATCCATTTGAATAATGGATTGAAAGCTATTATTAATTGAAAATTCCCCCAAAAGATGGTGTTAATCACAACCAAATTTTAAATCTGTATTGAAATATATTAAAAATGATTCTAGTGTTTTAATTGTCATATATGACTAAACATATATCTAAGTATGATTTTTAGTATTGAATGTGAACTCTTTATCCAGATCATGCTAAAGACTTATCAAGAACATTGAGGAAAACCACAGATCCTTACCAGATACATTTAAGAGTGGGACTCTATAAAATCACACTACTTACTCAATAAATATCTATATAAATTCCTTAAGAGATAAATATTCTCTAATAGAAATTAAATGTGTTTAATTCATAATTTTATTTATTATAACACAAGTAAAATTATTCCCTTTTGATGTACTAGGGAGTTATACAGCAAAGTCCATAATGTTGTTTTTCTATTTCAATTAAGGCATGGTAAATGGTTGTAACATCCCCTTAGATTTCCATCTCTTAGCCTTAACCTACAGAGATTCCATGAAATGAGATACATCATCTAGAATATCTATTTTCACGTTTTCCAACTAGAAATACACATGCATATCTCTATATATCTTTTTTACTTCCAAGATTAGTAAATAATGATGTACATTAGGTTTCATCAAAATACTCATACTTTAATTCTGGTATTTATGGGACACATACTTGGAATATAAACATTATCATTCCAAAAATATCATTATTAAAAATAATAACATATCTTACCTTTTTATTAGTTCCACATCCTACTTCTATGCCTATTTAATAATCACAATGATAGATAGTTTAACATTAATCTAAGAAAAGATCTTATATGTTCCCTTTATTCATTAATTCAATGTCAATATTCTACCATTCAATAAATAGTTAATCTCTTTAAATCCACATCATGGGAAAACATATATTTTCCTTCAAAATCAATATATCAACCACCTTGTACACCTTCATATGGTGGTTGTGTATTAGACCGTAAAAAACATTAATAAATCCAAACTATATTATCTGGGGAATATTCAATTCTGTCTCTATGAATATAGACATCATTATTTTTTGTTCAGTTCATACAAAACACCTTTTGTTCTAAATATATTTCCTAAAAAAATTTAACAAGAAATTAATTTTTCAAAATCCAAATCAGGAGGTGAGTTATTTTTCTCAAGAATTTTCAATTGGTATGAGGCATAATCTATCATTGAATCATTCTACACGATATAAAATTGAATACCTACTTTAATTCATCACTATATAACAAAAAAAAAATTCTTCACAATATAGTAGTGTGATTATAGGTGCATTGAATAACATTCTCTTTAGTTCCTTGAAATTCTGATCACATTCATCAATATTAAATACCATTTTTCCCTTTCATGCTAACATTGTTAGTGGAATTGATTGTTGTGAGAGATTCCTAACAAATAATCAGTATTACCATAGAAACCCTATAAAATTATGGATTTTGATCACTCTAGTTGGTTTTGTCAATTTTTATAAAACATCTATCTTTGATGGATCCACTAATATACCCATGCTCAAAATTTTATGTCACAAAAATGAAACATTAGGTGGATAAAATTCAAATTTGTTAAATATATCATATAACTTTTCTTTCATCAGGGACTTTATGACAATACTAAAATGATAGGAATACTCTTCCATACTCTTAAAATATATCAGGGAAATCTATGAATAATCTCTTTATTAAATCCATTAATATGGTAGGATAATTGGATTGTAAAAATTGAATTACTGTAAATGATTACCATAAATTTTATAGAAGTTTATACTATTTATATCCTCCTTCTTGACCATTAGCTGATGATATCTATATCTAAGATCAATCATTAAAAAATATTGATCTCCATGTTATTGATCAAAAACATAATCGATATGAGGTAGATGATACATGTTCTTAATAGTGATCTTGTTATGATCCGGATATTAATTTCAAAGTTACATTGACCAATCATTCATTTAAGTAAGAAGAATATATGATCCCCATTGTAAAACAATATTTTGGATTAATCCCACATCTAGAATATCTATGAGTCGACTCTTTAATTACTATAACCCAATCAGGTCAATTATATATAAATAATTTGAAATAGGTGATTCACTATTTATGAGTTTAATTCAAAACAATACTTCACAATTCGGGGCATGAAAATGAGTAACTTTGGGAAATACATTAGCATACTCTAAAAAATAGATATATATTGGATGTTGAGAATATCCCGAATCATTCAAGATAAATATCCCTAATTTATAGATAATAACATGAATATAATAGAAGTATCTTTTATAGTATGTTAATATTCATCCTCACAATAAAATCTGATCACAAATTGATTTTGAAAAAAAATGTAACTTAATATCCTCAATAATTGATATAGGTTCTATATAGAGATATAAAATTCATGTCCAAAATCACATAAAATTTAACTAGTTGGAGAATAAAAATGTAATCCGGAAGAACATTCCCATAATATTCTATCATATAGGAGCTATACACACGAATTTTGATTTTTGTATCTTTATGAGTTTTTAGTAATAACTCATCTTTTAAGAATTGAGGTGGTAATTTCATACCATTAGAAAAAAAATTTAATACAAAATAATGGGAATATATAGAATCAAATAAAACATTGGTTTCTCTAGAGTGGATGATATGTGTACCTTTCAGCACATAATTCTCATAACCAACTTCGGTAATCATGATCTCATGTTATTCCTATTTTTTCGTTGGATTTCTGAGGCTGTTGAGGTTTATTATCATCATTAGCCATTGGATTAGGGAATTTAATTTCATAATTATAAAACTCAATAAATCTAAATCACCAAAGTATGGGTTGTGTATTTTGTTGAATATTATTTAAAATCATAATATTCTATGAAATATAGTATTTAATAAATCAAATTTCTTTGATATCTAGTGTTACACAGGACACCATATTTGTAACAAAGCATGATATATTATTAATATTGTTTTTTGAAAAAGATAATTATAACCTAGACATTAAACATGGAAGTAGTAATATGAATACCCACTTTTTAAATAATAATTATATTGTTTTTATACAACAAAAAAAATTTGATAAAAAGTTAAATAATTTTTGTTAAAATCATTATCTGATTTGAAAATACTATTTATACAATAAAAAAGTTTTTATTACAGTTTTTAAAAAATAAAAAAATTAGTTTTTTTCACTTATATAAAATTTATCGATGATAATAGAATTAATTTTTAAAATCTTCATGTCAATGTTATCTTAGAGTTATTTAATGTGAATTTTCAAAAAGGTTAAATTTTCAGGGAGTAGTTAAAAATACTAGTTTTTATTAATAATTGTCTTTTCATTTGATGTTTTTTTAAAAATATTTTTAATATATGGTATTGAAATTTAAATTATCAACATTATTTATTTATTAATAAAATTTAGTTCATTTGACGCTATTTCATATGTAATTTTGATATTAATACTTTTCTAAACTTTTGAATATATTCTTGTTAGAAAAACACTTTTTCATCATGTCGGTGAGATTAATTTTAAAATAAAATTTCCAAATTTTATCCATAGGGTTTAGAAAATTATATTAAATGTTTTCAATAATAATTGTTCATATCATATAATTATTTCAAGTTATATTTTTTTCATCAATGGGTAGAAAAAATATAAAACATTAATTACCGCGGTAAAGGATAAAACATGTTTATTAGGGGATAAACTAAAATGATAATGGTAAAATGAGAATTTTTTTTAAACCCCCATTTTCTAGCCATATTTTGACCTTATAAAATTTAAGGTTTTTTAGTGAAACTTTTTCAAGAATTATGTAATTTAAGAAAATGTGGGTACACATTATAATTTCAAAAATTCCATGCTTTTCCTCTCCTCCACTTATAAAAGGACACCCCTCTCCTCTCCTTTTCAAGATTCTAAAACCATTTTATTTAATCAATAAATATAGAAATACCTTAATAAATTCTAAAATATCTTCCTTAAGCCATTATTTTTATTATTATACCCTCTTAATAAGGCTTCCAGTATATACAAAATATGGTCATTGAAGAATAGGTAAAATCCATAAACCTACTTGTTTTTATTATTTCATCATCGTCCTCAAAATATTTATCATCTATGATAATATAATAAAAAATATATCACACATAAACTTATATTTTTTTATTTAAATGTAATTATCATAACTTTTACCCCTTCCATGAAATGGGTAACAAAATTATTGATTGTGTGTATGTTGAACTACTACCTCACTAACTGATGTTTTTCCCATAACCTCCAATCGTGGATGGATATAACGACGGATTTAACATATTAATATGATATTTAGTACATAATTATTACTATATAAATATAATATAACATATATCTTCATACATTCTATTTCATTAAAATACAATAACATTGCCTATGTGTACAGAAGATGACCGCCTAGCGAAATGATGTGATTCGCTATTCAAATACATTTTTAAAAAAAGTTATAAGGATATTTTTAATACCCATGTTTAATATATATGAAATAAAAATTATTTTTAAATTATAATATATCCTTTACATTTTTTGGGATTAATCAATCAATAAAATAGAAACAATGTTCGTGTGTACGTACGACACATTGTCTCTAATAATAGGGTAATTAATTTTCTATCTCTAACATTTATAGATAAATAAAAATAAAATTATAATTAATATATATTATATTTATAGAAATGTTAAAATTATTTATCTAATGGATCCATGATAAAAATATAAGTTCTGAAATTACCAAACCAAATCATACACAAAAAAAGATGTAGTCATTACCCGAAACACGATTTTATAAGAGAATTGTTGATAAATTAGTAATAAAAGGTCATAAGTAAATCATATATGGTATAAATAATATGATTATGGTTCTATAATTGATATATAATTATCTTATATTTATTATACAAGATTTTTGTATGTGTATGAAGGAAACCGATACATAAAGAAAAATATTTTTGTCTCAATTTGCGTTCTTTGAGATAGATGTTATCTTATAAACCTATCTTATTTTATAAGGTGTACATAATTACCCATTGAAATTTTATGTCATGAAAATTATTATTTTATTTCTATTTAATTTTTAATTTTATTTTATTATTTAATAGGGCTTACGACTCAAATGATACAGAAATGGAGGAGGTTTTAGGTTACATTCTCATTTTTTATTTGGATTGTTTATACTTAAGTTTCAGATGATGAAATAGCATGATATACCTATCATGAATCTCATATATTTTCTTATGTTCTATCCATTTACATAGAATACATTTTTATTTTTATTTTACTCTCTCAAATGATTAAATATTCCTAAATTATGTTTTTAGTAAAAATTATCTTCACTTCTCTCATTGGCTGAAAAACATTTTTCTTCCAAATAAATGTTTCCTAAAAATGTTTTCAATATTGTTCTAAAAAATATAAACAATGCTATATTAAATATATTTTGAACCATTTTTTAAATTTTCTCCTTTTTTTAAAGGAATCATCAAGAAATTTTCTGAACGAGGAACATTTGGCTTTTACTGAAAATGTGAAAGGAATTATTTTTTTACTGTGTATAGAAAAAATAAAATTTAACACCATCATGACCATTATTTTATTTGAAGAATAATTTATAAATATTCAGGGTTATTTTAAAATAAAATAATTTGAACATTATTTTATGAATTTCTAATTTTAAAAATCTTATTTTCAAAGAATGATATTTTCCTCAAGAACAGTTACAGGTGATTTTTCATCGAAATCATTTTACAACTATGATGAAATCAGTTTATGGTAGATACTATTTACTCGTAATACGATCATGTAATACTATATTTTTTATTTCTATAGATGGTTTATGTTTTTTATGATAAGATATTTTTTAAAATCATTTCAATTCCACGGGTTATGTTATGAAGAAATGTTTATGAATCCTGTTTATTTTCCAAGGTTATAATATGAGAAACATGTAATGAATCCCATTTCATTTACTGGATTCTAATATAATAAAAATGATATGATGAAAATTTATTTTCATTCATTTTTATAAGATGAATATTTTGTGCTCTTATAGAATACATATTGATGATTTTCATTATTTGATAGATGATAACTATGTCTCCCACCAATGCATTGGGTAAATAATGATATCTTATTAGATAAATAGGACTATAAAAGGGAGCGAGCCTAATTTGGTATGATACATTTTACATTATTATAGTCCTGGGAGTGATCATTGACTACTAAAATAGTTTGGGGAGTGAACCCATTCGACGATAATAGCGTTTCCAAGGGGACATGACTATGAAGGAAATTATTTTCTAATAACATGGGTATGCCAAAAGTCCATGTCTTATGCTAATGTTATAATATCATGGATCTCTTAATTTTATTACCTTATTATTCATGTATAATTAACATCCAATATTTATTCTGTGACTCAGGATTATGATCTTGGATATGAAGGGTATTATTTTAAATTGTTATTCTCATGTTCTCATACACTTGGGTTTATATTATGTTTAGGTATCTTCATTGTTTTCCCTTAATGAGCATCTTATCTCACCCTTTATAAGGTTTTTATTCCACATGTCATGGAAAAATGTATTATATATGATATTTAGAAGATGTTTTTTTAGTAATGAAGAACATATTGGGAGAGGAAGTTGTTCAAATATGAACCATTCATTTGTGAATCCATGTTTCCAAATCCACAAGAACAAAACGCTTCTAGAATTGATCATTATGTAATGTAATTAATATTCAATTGTTAAGATGTATTATTTATGTATCATATGTTTGGGATGTTATAGTTGGTATCAGAGAATTTTTTTTGTTAAACCTTTCAAAACATGGATGGGAAAACAGTAGTCTGAACCCTTAGTATACGTCAATCTATAGGATAATATACTAAAATTCTGTTAAGGGAGATACAATATGGTTTATGTGGAAATAAATCATATTCTGGATACTAAAAGTGGGTGTGGTTAAAGAACAGATGTACCTAAGAGTAATTACTCAAATAAGAAGCATCTGGCTTGACTCAATATTTACCTAGTACAAAACAAAAAGATTTACTAATCACCTATTTTAACACTCCCATAGGATATGATTTTTTTATTCACATTTTATTTATAAAAAATCATTATGGACTTGAATAGACAATGAACATGAATAGCCTAGGATAATCTTACGGACTCATTGTTTTTGAAGAATATGTCAAGATTTAGATATCCACTAAATAATTTTTTAGGATTTTGTGGTTCCCCGGTAGGATTATTATTACTTACACATTTCTTTTTTGTTTTAGTCAATAGATAGAACCCAAAGTAAAAAAATTGTAATGGTATGTTTGATGGAAAATGAAATGATATTAATCTTGAGAAACAAAATGTTAAGGGGGATAGAATTTGAAATCTCAGTTTTATGCTTAGACAAAATTCTCAAGAATAAAATCACATTGAACATCAAAATGAGAAAAGAAGAAAAAGGTACCATTATTTCCTTTACAGGGATACATAGAACATATTTATGTGGTTCTTAAAATACACTAGTTTCTATTAAATTGATCCTTACCAATGAAAATATATTTTATTTTCACAATTGTTTGAAGAATGAATGATTTCTGTTGGTTGTCTGTCCTTTGGAAGGATAAGAATATTAGTGGCGGAATCATGTCAAGAATATGAACCAAAAAGATGAAATTGAATCAATGGAATGTGATGAGTTTCAGAAATTATTTGTTAATATTTAATTCCCACATATTATTGACACAAAATTGGGGAAGTAATTCTACGAAATAAAATTAGAAGGATGATGAATCCATTGGTACATATGAGGTGAGTTTTATAACACTTGGGTGGTATGCTCCTCGTATTATCATCCAATATAAATGTATGATTGGACGATTCATAGGTGGATTGAAAAAAAATCAATGAAGGTATTAATAATTTAGGTACTTTAGTATCTATGAGTAAATTGTTCATTACACTATCAAGGTAGAAATATAGATTGGGTTTTCCAATCAATCACTTGGTTTTCATAAGAAAAGAAATATGGAATTAATATGAAACTATAAAAACCATGGAGAAAAAATGATTATATATTCTTCAGGATAAAAGTGTGGAAGGAAACTCAAAGTATATTTTATTAAGGGGATCAGTAAATGTTTTATGTTTGTAATGGAAGGTCATCGAGAAATTGACTTCTAAATTAATGGGAATAAGTTACAAATGATGAGAATAGATATAAATCTCTAAAAAATACACAACCCACAATCTTGTTCTAAAAATAAAAGTATTGTGGTCATTATTCTAACCAGTTATAAATTCTAAATAATAATAAATTTTGTAATCCCCCAACCCTCTTTACCCTCATATGGTTCATTATTACATAACATTGGCATGAGCACAAAAGATCAAGTCTCGAAGACCGATTATATTAGTAGCCTTGGAAATACTAGAAACATTCCTAAGTTTTACATTACATTATAAAATGTAAAACCAAAATAGTCTGCATAGTCTACACTCATATCTCTTATACTATCAATACATGTCAGACATAATATACCTCTTCACATCCTGGGAAAAATAAAACATAGAAAGGGGTAAGCTCAGATTCTATGTAAGGATATCAATATAGGGGGAACTTTCATAAATAATCATAAACATTTATGGAAATGTAAAACTAAAAAAAAAGCCTTTTAATCATGAACTTCATCATACTATGGTAAATATAAAATCAAATATATCAATTTACTTATTTACATGGATATTCGACTGGTCGAATAATCACATGCAATATCAATAGCCACATTCATAATGACAGAATGTATAATGCCGGACTTCAAAACCACATAGTCAAGGCATTATGCCAAGACTAAAAATACGATTTTGGAAAGGCCTTGTGCCAAGAAACTAGTTTGTCTCATGATACCTACCAATGCATTGAGGAGATATAGCGGGATCCACCCATCACTTACTTTTTCTAACACATTCCTCATGTGAAAACGTTTAAACATAACATACATATTCGTATTAAAAGTATCATACAGAATTCCAATACATTATCTATAAACAATTAATTGTGTAAAAATAACACATCCACATTCAAAAATATAACAAAACCTTCAATAAAATATTGATGTTTTGTGTCATAATAAATCAACTAAAAAAATATTCAAATCCTTCAAAGGATGTTTTCATAGATAAAATCAAAACATTTGGAGAGAAAAATATCATTCTATTTTGAATTCATTTCTAAGTAATGAAATTATAAAAGAAAAAATTTATTTTGATCATATTCTTATAATATTGTAAGGGAAGATTCGATGATGTTATAACAGCAGAAAATAGTTTCACTCGCTGTATAAGTAAAAAAAAACATTCTTACCTTAATTTTCATAATGAGGTAATAAAGTACCTTGTTTGGAAAATGACTGAATGATTCCATTAAAAACATATAAGGTCAAATAAGGGTATAAATAACTTTAAAAAATAGTGTAGTAAATGATAAAAATATTTTGAAATACATTTTAATGAAAACACGCATGTGGATGATAAATAGGTCTCAGTAGATACTTCCTCAAAAACAACCTCTGATAATTTATAGATTTTGAAATTAACCCTTAACATGTACATTTCCATGGATTAGGGTTGGTTAACCTCCTCTATAATGGTGAAATAATTGTTATTAAATTATACAAGAACAATATACATTGATATGACATCATATATGATCCTCTAATACTTCATTGTTATTGATATATCAGCAGTATCATTGTTTTGGGTGTTAACTGATTCGTTTTCCTTTATATGAATTGTTACATAAGCCATGTTTAATATTTATAGGATTTATTAAATTCATATACAAAATTATATTATGTTTTTAAACATTATTTTTTATCATAAAATGAAGGTTATTCTTTAATTATTACGATGGGAAATAAATCATATCGTGTTCGTGGAGATGGTAATCCGGACGTACGCATGAGCAACAATATCATTTTTTATATTAAAATCATATATAATTGGATATTATATCATATATAAATATTAATTATAATGTTATATTTATTATTTACATCATTTATACTCATTATTATACCCATCCAAATTATTATGTGTTTGAATAACAAAGTACACCACGACGTGGAGATGGTAATCCAAACGTACGAACATATGGTGAGTTTGTCATTTATAGGATAGATAGAATAATGAATATGGTTGTAAAATTCTTATAATTACATAGAAGTATATATAATATACTGGAGTTATTATTTTATAATGGAAACAACAAAGAAATAGGAAGTAGAAGAAGAAATGAACTTGAAATAAGTGATGAAATATTTACCTCTTCTTCGAGTTCTTCCTTTTGATTTGATCAAAAGGGCTCTACAGGTTGTCTTTATGACTAAAGTAAGGCCTCTGGGATAAACAGATGATAGTTGAGACAATATTTGGTCAGGTTTTTGCCGATCCCAATGGATTTGAAGGTGTGAATTTGAGTGAAGGAGAGGTTCCCTTTTATAAGAGAGGTCAGGGTCACTTTAGGAAAAGCTTGAAATATTATTTTATAATAAAATCATTTTAGTTTTCTAATGGCTTAAAAATGAATTATTTAAAGGTTAAGATGGTTATGGGACGAAAATATCTAATAAATTTTGTTTTAGATGTGTTTATGTCACCATATTAACCTTATAATTTAGATTTAACTCTCAGTTAAATGTCATGACATTTACCATGTCTCGTTGTATTTATATATTATATGGTTAATAATAATTCTATAAACATCCAAGAGAACATAAATTTGTTAATAAATGAAATATATAATATTATTTAATATCTTTGGAGAACCATAGATTTTTAGGAATAGAATACCAATTTATAATATAATATTTGTTTTAAAAACTCTTATATGTCAATTTTGACAATATTTGTTATTTTGTTTTTGTTAAATTTATAACAGCATTATTACTTCGAAATAAATTCATTTAATAATCCCTAACATGTTGAATTAATCTAAAAAATTAATTCAATTCATTAAAATTCACAAATTATATTTATTTGGATATTTATGATATTAATTATTTTAATCTCTCATTAATAAGGTAATTACAGAATCATCATTGGGTCTTAAATAAATTTAATTATTTAAGGTCTAAAATTTATAAATAAAATACCATTATGTAAGAAATAATTTTAGACTTCTAATTAATTTTTATAGTGAAATTTATCTTATGTATAACCCTATTTTTAAAATGGTTTAGTTATTAAACATTGATTTTATCTATTTTAACTCTTCTTTTAATAAAATATTAATAAATTTCCTAATCTAATCCAAGTGGAAAAAAGGGTATCATATTCTAATACTAAAGTGTATTTGGTCAAATTAAACTTATCCAATAGAATTAGGACATGTGTGATGGTAATTATGATATCATTTTTACCCTTAATTACCTTATTTACTTTTTATCGTGGTTAATAAAAGTAAAAAAGTTACTATTCACCAAATATTATTTTCATCTTATTGAACCAAATTTTACTTACTCATATTAACCGTGTCTCTTGGATTTTTGAAATTCAAATCATAGATGTGGTAAAATTATGTTTTATACAAATTTTCAAATGCTTCTAGGAGGTCGGTTAAAGATAGTCAAAAGTTAAATAATATTTTTTATACCTAAACTTATTATAAAATGAATCCAATGAATTATGTTGAAAATATAAAAGAATTTTGTATCTATTTTTACCTAAAATAAATTAAAATAAAATAACTAATTATTTAAATAAAAAGTCGGTTTTAACCAATAACGAAGTGTTTTTTCACTATTCATCAAAATTTAAAAGGTTTCAGAAAAATACCAAAAATTCACCATATGCTAATTTCGATATTTTGAATCCAAAAATCAAGTACTTTTTGAAAGATAAAATTTAAAAAATTGGGTATTACAATTCATAATGGAAAATTTGATTGGTCGCGGTGTGTTAGAATCTTGATGTTGCGTACAATGCAAGCTATTTCATTATTCAAAGGGAAACATACCGTGGAAGCTTGGGGGTTTACATTCTTCCCTCCTTCAAATAATTTAATCCTGAAAATTTTTATAATACTAACACACAAAAAGATTATAGTGGTTCTTCATCATAGGCTCCTCTGGTTTTAACATTGCCTCTTCCATCTTATGGTGTCTCCATAGAAATTTTACCAGACGATTCGTCTAGTTTCTCAGCACTTGTTCTCTTGTATCAAAACTTTTGACAGGATCTTCACAAGAAGATGGATCATGATCATGTTAAATTTCTTCATAGGTGAGTACATGCATTGTGTCAGCCATGTATTTTCCGAACAGTGATATGTGGAACACATTATGAACATTGGAGATACTTCGAGGCATTGCCAAACAATAAGCTACAACTCCAATTCGTTCTAGAATTTCGAATGTTCTAATATACATAGGACTCAATTTAACCATCTTACTGAAATGTATAACACCCTTCCTTAGAGATACCTTCAAGGAAACATGGTATCCTACTTGAAATTCCAAATCCTTCCTTCAGTTATTGGCATAGCTCTTTTTCCAACATTGGGCTGCTTTGATGTGGGTTTCGATAACCTTCACATTTTCCATTGTTTCCTCAACAAGTTCTGGGACTACGAGTTTTCTTTCACCGACATCATCCCAACATGTTAGTGGGCGACATCTCATTCCATATAATGCTTTATATGGTTCCATATGAATACTTGAATGGAAGATATTTTTATAAGAAATTCTATAAGAGGTAAATATTGATCCCACGTACCTTGAAAGTCAAGTGAGCAAGATCTCACCTTGTCTTCTAAGGTTTGAATAGTCCGTTTTGATTTTCCATCATTTTGAGGGTGGTAGGCAGTTACCAAATGTTGTTCAGTATCTAGGGATTTCTGAAGACTTTTCCAGAATCATGATGTAAAATGCGGATCCTGATCAGAAACAATAGATAAGGGTACTCCATGAAGTCTTACAACTTCATTAATATATAGTCTTTCTAGACGTTCAAGTTGTAAGTATTCTCTTCTATAACAAAAATGTTCTGACTTGGTAAGATGATTAGAAATGACCCATATTTCATTATTCCTTCTTGGAGTTTTTGGTAGCACCATGACAATGTCCACCGTAATATTATCCCATTTCCACTCAGGTATGGGAAGAGGTTTCATGACTCCTCCAGGATGTTGCCTTCTTGCATTCATTTATTAAAAAACCATACATCTTGACACAAAATCAACAATATCCCTCTTCATGTTATCCCACCAAAAAAGATCCGTCAAATATCTATACATCTTGGTGCTAACAGGGTTTATAGAGAAATTGGAGCAATGGGCATCATCTAAAAATTCCCTTTTTAGATCTGGTATATCGGGAACACAATGTCTCTTCCCAGATTTCAAAATACTATATTCATATACAAAGTCACTCAATCTCTCATAATTCACAGAATTAATCTTTTTTTAAAACTCCTCATTATCATCCTGAAAACTTTTTATCCTTTATAGTAAAGATGGATTGGCAACCATTAGAAAATGTATTTATGTTTCCCCATCCATGATTATTCCTATATCCATTTTCTCTAGATCCAAGAAAAAAGTATCCCTTTCAACTCTCATCTTGATAAAAACTCCATGATCCTTTCTGGTCAAAGAATATTCCACCTTATTTTCCTTCCTCGGGTGATAGTGTATTTTGCAATCATAATCCTTGAGAATTTCATGCCATCGTCTTTGCCTCATGTTGAGTTATTTTTGTAAGAAAATATACTTCAAACTCTTGTGATTAGTATAAATCTCAAAATTTTCACTTTAGAGATAGTGTATCCGTATTTTCCTAGAAAATATTATAGCTCCTATCTCAATATCATGAGTAGGATAGTTTTTCTCATGAATTCATAGCTATCGTGACGCATAGGAAATAACTCTATCATTCTGCTTAAGGACAAAACCAAGTCCTTTCATTGAAGCATCACCATAAATAAAAAACCAATCATTCTATGATGGGTGAGTCAAGATAAAAGAATTGACTAATTTTCTATTCAGTTTTTCAAAACATTCTTCACACTCTTTTTTCCACACAAATTTAACCCCTTTATGTGTGAGCTTGGTTAATGGGTTATCCAATCGGGAAAAATTCTAGAAAAAAAACACTAATAATAACATGCTAAACCAATAAAACTACATTCCTCAGTTATAATCATCGGTTCTATTCATTATTGGATTTCTATGGTCATTTAAGTATCCACATATATTACATCCTTAGAGATAATAAGTCCAATAAAAGAAATATCTTGAAGCCAGAATTCAGACCTTCAAAACATCCTGTGTAATTCATATCTTTTGAGGGTTTTCAGAATGATGGAGAATTGATTTTCATGATCTTCATAGATTTTGGAGTATACCAGGATATCATCAATAAATACCACTACAAAGTCATCATGATATTCCTTGAAAACTATATTCATTAGATCCATGAAAATCGAGGGTGCATTAGTCAACCCAAACGGAGTTACTATAAATTAGTAATGCCCATACCTGATTTGAAAGGCAGTTTTCCAAATGTATTCCTTCTTCACAAATAACTGATGATATTCAGATCGAAGGTCGATATTTGAAAAATATTTGAGTTCCCTGAAGTTGGTTGAGTACATCAACAATGTGAGGTAGGGGGTACTTGTTATTTATTGTTATAGCATTGATCCCCCGGTAGTCAATGCACAACCTCATAGATCTGCCTTTCTTCCTAACAAAAACGATAGAGGCTCTCCATGGAGAAACACTAGGGGTGAATAAATCCCTTATTAATCAATTCCTCTAGTTGTTTCTTTAGTTAAACTAATTCCAAAATGTCCATTCTATAAGGGGTCTTTGATATGGGTCTTGAACCAGGAATTAAATCAATGGAAAACTCAATTTCTCATTCTGGAAAATGTCCAGGTAAATAATCTGGAAACACCTCAACATATTCTTGAACAATAGGTAATTATTCTGTTGAAACATTCTTTTCATCACACATAATTATTTCATTCTCATCTTCACCAATAATTGAATTTATTAAAGCTACTTTGGGTGGATCTAGAAAAGAATCAGGTGGTGAAATTTCTACTCTAATGATAAGGTCCTCTTTATCATCGTTGAAAATTTTATCCTCCTTCCTCTTACAAAAGATTTTCACATCATGGTCCGAAATCCAATACATACTGAGGATTATATCAAATTCAATCATGGGTATGATGATGAGATCCGCAGATAAAGAACATTTATATACCCTAATGGGAACTAATTCATAGAACTTTGTTGTGATGATACTTCCTTTAGGTGTTTTGACTGAAAACTCCCATTTTAGTCAAATTGAAAATATCTAATTTTCTTAGAAAACTTAGAAGATATGAAATAATGTGATGATCCAGAATCAAGTAAATAATTGGCTAAACTTGAGGAAACCATTAAATTACATGCCACCACGTCTTTCATAGATTCAACCTCAGCAGTAGTGATTGAATAAACATGGACTTTCTCCCTCGACCTTTTCAGAGGTAAGTTCCCTTGGAACATAGGACATTCATTTTCATAATCCCCCTTTTATCTAAAATTGTAGCATTCAAAATTGACAACCTCTTTCTTGCCCTTGAAATCATGAGCATGGTGACCTTTTTCACAACACTTGTAATAGTCTCCCATTACCTTCAGGAAAGTACCAGGGTGTTTTTTCAAATATTTACTACAGGATGGATATTCAACTTTTCTGTTATTCCCCTTATTTCCATTCCCAGAGTGTTCAGCAGATCACTTCTTCTCCTGCTTAGCTTTAAAGTCATAAGACATAGATAATTTTTTTCTGTCTTGATTGAACATGAGACAATATATTCATATGATGAGAAGGATTGTGAGAATAATTATCGACGAAGAAATGGTTTTAACCCAACAAATAATTGTTCAATATTACTCCTTGGGTTTTGTATAAAATCTGCTACATCACTTGATAACATTGCAATGTTAGCCTTACTTTTTGTGACATTCTCATGATCTTTTTTCCTCAGACTCTAAAATTGTCTTTCCATATCTTCTCGATGGTCACGAGGAAAGTATTTTTCATTGAAAATATTTTTAAACTCCTCTCCATTACTTATCTGATACTTCATCATCTTCCTTTTTGTTTTGAATCAATGAACAAAATTGATCTGCATCTTCCGTGAGGTGATAATCTGTCATGACAACTTTTTCCATTTTTCTACTCCCCAAATCATGAATTATTTTCTCAAAAAAATTTATCCATTTCTCAGCTACAAATGGATTTGTACTCCGATTGATTGTGGGTGGTTTTTTCCTCATGAAGCGGTCTAACATTAGTCCTCCACATTGTGGATCATGGTGCTCAGTAAAGGTATGTTTATTATAAATAACCTGAATGAGTTGTCCCAATTTGGTGATAAGGTGATTAGAACGAGTTGCTTCACTAGATCCACTATAATTATCATAAGTAGGAGGGAAATCACTACATGGATTACGTGCACTGATACAGTTTCAATTCCTTCCACTAGGTTGCATTTATAAATAATGGAATACACTATATTAGTTTATGAATCACAATACATAACTAGAAATATGTAAAACAATTAATATAGATTGAATAGATTATGGATACAATCCATAATCATAAAAATGTTTTCATCGAGAAGGTATATACTCATAAACCCTTCTTAATTGTTTTTAATGAAAATGATAATTATACAAATCATATCTCTTGAGAGTTTCTTGACCAAGAGTGTAACAAAGACCGCTTTAATGCACTAGTTCCCATTTGAGTCTAGATCAAAGTGTTTTTTTTAGGTTTTACTGCTATGTACATCTTTGATGAGACACCTCTTCTAGATCGTATCCAGGCAGGGATGTATTTCATGGAAAACTCAAAAATATCTATAGTATGAAAATTTTAGGATTTTCTTCTATACTAATCCTCAAAGTCTATCTTAGGGTAATGTTCTCTAATCAAAGATTTTCTAAATATAACTTTCGAGTTTTGTACTAAACCTCCTCTTATACCAATTGTAATGCCCCGAACCAAGTTACCCAAAGTCCGTGCATTATTACATGCCATTGTAATGATCACAAAAGATCAAGTCTCGAATTACCGATTTGTTTAGTAGCCTTGGAAATACTAGTTACATTCATAAGTTTTACATTAAATTATAAAATGAAAAACTACAGCGTCATAGTCTCCATAAACCACACCCATATCCCTTATAATATCCCTTCGGTTCATCCATAATATACTTCACTGCATCCTAGGAAATATTAATCATATAAAGGGGTGAGATCAGATGCTCTATAAAGATAAAAATATAGCATAAACATTCATAAATAAGGATAAACATTCAAGGTAGTGGAAGACTAAAAAAAGATTTTAAAACATGAACTTAAGAATAATATGTCCAAGATAATATCAAATAATTCCATTTACATATTCACATGGATATTATACTAGTCGAATAATCACATGACATATCAATAGCCACATATATAATGAGGGAATGCATAATGCCAGACTTCATAACCACATAGTGAAGGCCTTGTGCCAAGACTACCAATATGATTTTTTGAAGGCCTTATGAAAAGACACTAGTTTTTCTCATGAGACCTACCGATACATCAAGGAGCTATAGTGGGCTCTTCCCATCACTTACTAAGTCCAATGCATTCCTCATATGAAAAGGATTAATCATATCATAAACATTCTTATTAAAAATAGCATATGATATATCAGTACTTTATCTATAAACCATGAATGGAGTAAAAATAACACATCCACAGTCAAAAATATCACAAAACCATCATAACTATATGGAATTTCATTATCCTAATAAATCAACTTAAAAAAAATTTAAAATCCATCGAAGGATGTTGACATAGATGAAATCTAAACATTTTGAGAGAAAAATATATTTCTTGTTTTGAAATCATTTAGAACTCATGTAATTATAAAAGAAAACATTTATTTTGAAAATATACTTATTATCTTGTAATGGTAGCTTCGACGATGTTAAAATGGTGGAAAATAGCTGCACCCACCGTATAAGTTAAAAAAATTCTTACTTTAATTTTGTTGAAAAGGTCATAAAGTACCTTGTTTGGAAAATGATGGAAAGAATTCTTTCAAAAAATATAATGTCAAATAAGGGTATAAATTACTTTAACACATATACTAGTAAATGATAAAAATATTTTGAAATTCATTATAATAAAACACTGATTTGGATGATAAAGAAGTCCCTGTAGATACTTACGTAAAAACAACATGGATAATAAAGAGATTGTGAAATTAACCATTACCTTGTACTTTTTCTAGGTCAAGGGTAGGTTAACCTCTAGTATAATGGTGAAATAAGTTTTATTAAATTATAAAATAATCATATACATTAATATGATATCATATATGATCATCTAATATTACTTTGTTAATGATATTTCAGTAGTATCACTATTTCTGGTGTTAACTGATTTGTTTTCCATTATATGATTTGTTACATAAGCCTTGTTAGTTATGGATAGGATGTATTTGATTCATATACAGAATGATATTAGGTTCATAAACATTTTATTTAATCATAAAATTAAAATTATTCTTGAACGATTACTATGGGGAATGAATCTCCTCGCATTCGTGGAGACAGAAATCCAGACGTATGTACGAGCGACAATATTATTCTTTTGATATAAAAATCGTATATAATTGGATGTTATATCATATATAAATAATACTTATCATGTTATATTTATTATTTACATCATTTGTACTCATTATTATACCCATCCAAATGATTAAGTGTTTGAATAACTAAATATACCATTACATGAAGAAGATAATCTGTAAGTCTGAACGTATTGTGACTTTTTCATTTATAGGATGTTTAGAATAATGAATATAGTTGTACCATTTTTATAATAACATCATAGTATATATAATATATTGGAGTTATTATTTTATAAAGGAAACAACAAAGAAATAGGAAGTGGAAGAAGAAAAAAAACTTGAAAGTGGTGATGAAATATTTACCTCTTCTTCGGGTTCTTCATTTTGATTTGATCAAAAGGGCTCTTTAGGATGGATTTATAACTAATGTAAGGCCTATAGGATGAAGGGAGGACAGTTTATAGGTTATTTGGGCTGGTTTTGGCCAATCCAAATTACTTATATGGTGTAAATTTGAGAGAAGATGAGGTTCCCTTTTTTAATGGAGGTGAGGGTCACTTTAGGAAAATAGTGAAATATTATTTTATAATAAAATCATTTTTGTTTCTAATGGCTCAAAAATAAATTATTTAAATACTATGGTAGATATGGGTCTAAATCATTTAAACCAAGAGGTTTTATACATGTATAAGGCATTATATTAACCTTATATTTTAGATATAACTCTTAGTTAAATAATTTAACATTTACCATGTCTCTTTGTATTTTTATATTATATGGTTAATAAACATACAATAAAATTACAAGAAACCCTCATGTGGTTAATTAATGACATATATAATATTAATTATTCCCCTTGAGAAATCCATAAATTTTTAGGAATATAATACCAATTTATAATATAATATTTGTTCTAAAAAATTGTTTATGTCAATTTTGATAGTATTTCGTATTTTGTTTTTATTAAATTCATATCCACAATATTACTTCCAAAAAAATTCATTTCATCAACACTAACATGTCATATTAAACTAGAAAATTAATTCAATTCATTAAAAGAATCAAATTATATTTATATATATATTTATAATATCAATTATTTTAGTCATTCATTAATATGTTAATTACTGCATCTTCATTGTGTCATAAATAAATTTACATATTTAATGTCTAAAAATTATAAATAAAATACCATTATGTGGTAAATATTATTTAACGTATAATGAATATTTATGGTCGAATTTATCTTTCATATATCCCTATATTAAAAATGGTTTAGTTATTAAACATTGATTTTAACTCTTTTAAATCTACTTTAAATAAAATAATAATAAATGTCACAATCTAATCCAAGTGAACCAAAGAGGATAATATTTTATTCCTAAGGTTTTTTTGTTCGAATTACACTTATCTAATATAATTAGGACATGTGTTAGGGTAATTATGATATCATTTTTACCCTTAATTACCCTATTTACATTTTACCGTGGTAAATAAAAGTAAAAAGTTAATATTAAAAAAAAGTTATTTTCATCTTATTGAACCACATTCTACTTACTGATATTAACTGTGTCTCTTGGATTTTGCAAATTCAACTCACTGAAGTAGTAAAATTATGTTTAATACAAATTTTCAAATGCTTCTTGGAGGTTGGTAAAAGATGGTAAAAAGTTCCATAAAATTTTATATATCTAAACATATTATAAAATGACTCAAATAAACTACATTCAAAATAAATAGGTATTATGTATATATTTTGACCAAAAATAAATTAAACTAAAATAACTAATTATTTAAATAAAAAGTCATTTTTAACCAATAATGAAATGTTTTTTCACCATTCATCCAAAATTGAATGTTTTCAGAAAAATTTAAAAAAAATTCCCTAAGCTAATTTCGATATTCTGAATCCTAAAAGGAAGTACATTTTGAATGATAAAATTTATAAAATTTCAAATAGTGTGTATTAATATTCATAACATCTAGTTTTATTGGTCGCGACTGTTAGATTCTTGAAGTTGCGTACAATGAAAGCTATTGCATTATTCAAAGGGAAACGTATCATAGAAGCATGGGGTGTTACAAATTTGATCTATTTTAGAAAATTATTAATCCAAGTGAAAAACAGAAGTATATTTTGATCCCTATATCCAGTAAGTTGTGAGATAACAACATGGTGAAAGGTAAACTTACCATCCACTCTTTAAATGGTAATGTCATATTTTAATCTAGATCTACACACTCTTTTATATCTGTATAATTTTTTATGGGTATCAAAATTACAACATAATAATTAGATGTTTAATTTTCAATGAAAACCAGTAATGGTACAATGATCACATCATAAGCCTATTATACTTTTATGGTTGATGTTCTTTTGAACATGAATCCTTAAAAACATGTAAATATTCCTTTAGTTGAATTTCTTGATATCTTTTTAATGTATTATATTTCATTACAAAAACCGTATATCAATATTTGAGGAACTGAAGTCATTTTTGATAATAAAAAAACATATCAATGTCTATCAGTGAGATGATATATGAAAACATCGGATAGAGATCAAATATATTTTATGGAACTTTTTTCTGATTAAAAAGTTATTTTGTCTCGGATTCTTGGGGAGAATCTCAACATCGATTACATTTATATTGTGTATGAGTTTTTTGATGTATTTTCAGAAGAGTTTTTCAGTCTTCCACCAAAATGTAAAGTTGAGTTCTTAATAAAACAATATCAGATGCTACACCTATTTCGAAGACTCACTATATAATGGCCTCAATTATGTTATAGTAATTGAATATGAAACTCCATGGGAAACATGAAAAGGGATCTATTCTTCCATGTGTGTCACCATAGAGTTAAACATTCATATTTTTTTAAAACAAATGATGAAACATTTGGACACTGCATTGTTCGTTGGGAGCTGAACAAGATCATGACCAAGAAAAAATCTCATCTCCCCTATATTGATAACCTCTCTGATCAACTACACTGAACTTAATACATTTCCATGACTGAACTTCAATGTTATTATCATTAATTGAGGGTCAATAATTAGGATATATTGATGAAAACATTCAATACAAGTTATGGACACTATGAGTATGTATTTTTTTAATTTAGTGTTTCAAATTCCCTCACTATCTTCATAAATTTATTGAATAGAGTCTTTAGATACTACCTTGATTAGTTTGTGGTGGTCTTTATATATGATATTCTCATTTATTAAAATAATAATGAAGATCATAAAGATTACATTATAATTGTACTAGAGACCCTAAAAAGGAGAAACTATATGAAAATTATTAATGTGTGGATTTCTTATAGAAAATGATTTATTTTTTGGTCATATTATCTCAAGAGATGGTATATGAATAGATACATCCAAAGTGAAGGCTATTATACATTGGACTAGAATAACTATGATGACTAATATCCACAGTTTTCTTGGTATAACTATATATTATCAATGGTTTGTGGATAGTTTCTCACACTTATCTAATCCACTCACCATGATAACTTATAAGGTTGGTATGTTCTTATGGATGGATGAATGTTAGAGAAATTTCAAGGAACTGAATAGATGGTCAGTTAGTTCACTGGTACTCACATTAACCTATAGTAGATATGGATATGTAACCTATAGTGACGAATCTAAGAAGTTATTAGGATGTTTTCTCATATATAATTACATGGTTATAGCCTATGGAGGAAGACAATTGATTATTTAGAAGAAATATTATCAAAATCATGATTTTGAGTTAGTTGTGGTCATTTTATCATTAATTATATGGAGGAATTATCTTTGTGGAGAGAAATTTTATTTATTTTTTGATCAAAAATTTTAAAGGTATATATTCACACAGATGGATTTTTATATACATCTGAGAATATTGTTGAAGATGATTAAATATTATGACTGCTTAATACATTACGACGATGTGAAATTGAACACGGTTGTTGATGCTTTGAGTTAAAAGGATCATACTAACTTATTTATGATGATGATAAAAATGGTCAAATATTTATGGATTTAAAAAATATGGATCATTAAATATTGAAGTAAGAGGATAAATTTTATCTTTGTCAAATTTGAGTTGAACCTTCTATTCGTGTGAAGATAAAAGGGGAATAGAAGGATGATATGGAGCTGCAAAAGAATGTGAGAAATGTCCCTTTTCTTTACCTTGATCATGATGGAATTATAGTGGTCAGGAACCCTGTATGTGTTTTATCCATAACATATTTTAGGAAATAACTATTAGAGGAAGCCCATAGTTCTTCATTATATATTCATCTTCGATGTAAAAAATATTTTTATAGACATAAAATAGAATTAATGGTTAGATGGAATAAATAGGGATATTGTAGAGTTCGTATCATGGTGATTCATATGTATGAATGTTAAGGATGAGAGATGAAAATTTAAGGGGATGTTAAAACCATTACCGATACAAAGAATGAAAGTGAGAAAACATCATCATGAATTTTATCATCAAACTACACAAAACATTATATGGGAACAAAGCTATATGGGTTGTTGTCAATTGACTTATTAATTTAACACACATCATTTATATCATACATGATTTCTATCTTTATTAGATATCCAATATATACATTATGAAAGTGGAAAGGATTCATATATTACCACTTTATATTCTATATAATCAGTAACTACATCTTACCTCAAAGTTCTTGATAAATATATTTCAAGAAATAGATATAGTGGAGTTTTAGAAATGCATATCATGCTTATAATGATGATCATTTGGAGAAAACAGTTCAAAAATAATAGGATATGTTAAGATGTTGTTCAATATATTTCAAAGGTATTTGGGATCCACACCTTCCTCTAGTCAATTTTTCACACAACAATAGATTTCAATCAAGAATTAATATGACCCATTATGAAGACCTAAATGAATATAATTGTATACCTCAAACATATTGGGATAAAGTTAAAGATATAATTCTATTTTTACCTGATCTAAATGATGAAATTATAAATAAGTTTATAGATATTAATTATGACATAAGGGCATCAAAAATTTTGCATAAAAGTTATGCTTAAGTTCACCAGAAATATCAAGAATATAAAGTTACTGACATGGTTTTCCAACAAATTTATCCATGGAATAATGTAAAGAAATTTGGGAATAAAGGGAATGTAATACCTAGGTATTCTGGTCCCTTTGAGTTCCTGGATTATATCAGGATGTTAACTTATCACTGGGTGCTTCCACTAAATCTGTATCGATTCCAAGATTTGTTACATGTATCTCTCCTATAGAGGTAGATATTTATTACTTGAAATGTATTAATGAAAATGATTATACCATTAGAGAATGATATTTCTTATGAGGAAAAACCAATGGAGATTCTGGATCATATAGAGAATATTATAGGAAACAAACACTCACCTAGTAAATTTTATTTATGGTGAAACCACCAGTTTATGTAAGCTATGATAGAACCAAAGGATATTATGAGGTAGAATTATCCTCAATTTATTGCACCAAAGTTATGGAATTTCATTTTATAAATTCTTTATAAGGGGGTAGAATTTAATACCCTGAGATTTTATGAAATATTTTTAAAAAAAAATTGAGTTTCTTTGATAACATGCATTATAGGAAACACTTGTTTTTAATGAACCATAATATATTAAAAATGATATTATTTAGAAAATACCATTATAACCTAGACATTAAACATGGACGAGTTAATAAGAATACACCCTTTTAAAAAATTATGTATATATTTTTATATAAATGATTAATATTTGTAAGGAACCAAAACATTTTCAGTGGAATTTACCTTCGTATAATCATAGAGAACCCAATAAAAACAATAATATGGAATTATAAATTAATCATAAAATACAAAAATATGAATGAAAAATATGACCATGGAACAATAAATTTAAAATAAGACAATAATAATCAGAACATCTGGATTTTATCAATCATGTAGAATGACTACACTCATGAACAAATCTATAGAAATAGAACATCATTTTAATAATATAATATTAATTTTGAAGATGAAAATATATAAATTTGAATTAAATTATATGTGAATGTAGAATGATCGATATAAGTGGTATTTATAAAAAATAAGGAAACAATACCATTGGAATAGTAACATGACCATTAGATTAGAAATCTTATCATTAGGAATAGTAATATGAAAATTTTAATATTAACCTCTACTATGAAAATATAAATAAAATTTGGACATCTTATAAATGAAAATACGATATATTTATATCACGGAATAAGTTGATTAATCTTGTAAAAATAATAAATTATGTGTTGATATTTTTATAAAACAAAAATGTTTATTTAAAATTTTATAATTAATATATTTATTTGAAAAGGAAATAATTTTCATAAAATAAGATTCATAAATAAATATTTTGTTTTCTTAAAATTATAATATAATTGTATTTGACATTAATTAATTTTTGAAAGGGTCATCAAATCAATTATAAATTTCGAATAATATTTCTCAAATAAATGATGATTTCATATAAAATTTTAAATTTCTCAAAGGTGGATTTTTTCTATTAAATGATCATCATTTTTGAAATTTATAAATATAAAAATTGTTATAGTAAATTTTTTGTATTTTCTTAATATTAATGAATTTTTTGTGAGTGTTTAAATATGACAATTTTCATTATTTAACATTATAAATTTTCTTGAGTCATGGATGATGTAAGCATAATGTAATCACAAATTAGTTCAAACTACCATAAAATATTTACATTATTTATTCATAGGAATCAATACTATAAATATTGTTCTGTCGGAATATTAATCTAATTAGTATAATAATCATAACCCCCTATCATCCCCTATAAATATAACCCCTTTTGTTCACAACTTATATTCCTTAAGGATTTTAAATTATATGAAAAATTAATGTCATAATCCTCTTACCCACATAAAATATCTACAGGTATAAAAAAATCATACTTAATTTTCATAAGGTGGTTCTCAAGGAATCAACATTCAAGAGGTAGAATCCTCAATCCTTCTCTGTTATTTTTTTTCTTATTCTCTTCTCACATCCCCTATATTTCGTGGAATGATAACTCCCATATCATATATATAAATATATACTAGAATGAAATTTTTTAATGTCATATCCATAAAAATATCTCTTCTCATATCCTTTTATTTTAAAACTAAATCATTTCCAGTATTATGTCTATTCACCACCTTGGTTGATGAAAATATCATGCCTTCCATTACCCCCTCTAATGATGGAAATAAAACCATTCTTAAGGTTAATTTTAATAATATTTATATTATAACTTTTTTCATGTATTCTAACTAATATATATTCATAGTATTAAATAATAAAACAAATCTATTTGATGATTATCCAAAATTCTCTAAGATAAACTAAAAGTTTATCAATATCATTTTATCAAGTGAAACATCTCTATACCAGAAAAAATGATATATGGGTCTATTTAAACTAATGTAAGTGAATTTATACTATAAAATTTTACTTATATATAAATTTTCCCATTTTAGTATAATTACATAATTATATACATTAAAACCAACCATGAAACCAAGCAACAAACACTCCAAGAACGACAAAATTAAACCTTATAACTCATCAAAATTACAATAAACGAACATAAAATAATAATAAACCAAATACATATAGAACAATTCTTAAATTTAAGAAATAATGAATATAATTATATTATCTCATACATTAATTTCAAGTGCATAATTCGTTCATACATATGGTAAGGGATCTCTCTGAACCTCAATTTTTCCTTTCGGTTATGATTTATCTCTCCTATCCCAAATTTAATTCTTCATTATTATTATTATATAATTCTCTTAGATTATTTTTCATTGTTACAAGTACTAGATTATTCTTCAATTAAACTTTTTTTATAGGAAAAATACATATTTTAAAAGATTCCCTTATCAATTCAACTAGATAAGCATGGCCTGTTAAAGGAAAGTTCCTCGATTCATACCCATTTTCAAGTACATTACATAAAATGTTTTATGAACCAATTATTTTTTATAAAATATTTACTTTTATCATGAATAACTATTTCAGATAATTTCTGGTTTTATTCAAATAATATTTCCTTTATATTTTTAAGGACTCTTTATTCTTTTTCCTAAAACTGCACTTAGGAGGCACATTTATAATTTTACCTAACCAATCTTATTCGTGTTTTAAATTTATATGAACATTATTATTACTTATCTGTTATTATTTTTCATTTATTAATGTCCATGAATAATTTATATCTCTTATTTATTGGATACACTTGTTATATGCCCTATTTTTATTCCTTATGACAAAATTACGATACCCATTTTTTCATTGGTAACCCATATGTTTATTCCTTATGTTTGATGCTTTATGGGGAACACATATGCAATAATATGTTATGATTCATGTGCCCAGATATCTCTCTAATTCATTGGTAAATGTTGATTCTCATGAGACATTATTCATGTGATTAGGGAGTAAACCTAATCCATTATGGGAGTTTTTCCACCACATGATACCATCTTGTTAGTTAGAATTTACTCATGATTATGTCATTTAATATATTGATGCCATATTTCAATATTTCCTTTATAATATGATTTCATGTTCAATATTTTATTGTTCTATATTTTTGTTCATGATCCATTTATTTTATGTTAACACGTTATGTTATATAACTCATAATTTATTCTTTTATTCTGAGGTTTTTTCCTTACTGGTTTTTTAGATCAACCCTTTTATTTATGAATTTCCACAGGTTATCCTATGTAGTTATAAAAGATCAAATCGAGTAAGGAGCTCATCATGGAGATTACTAAAAAATTGTTTTATTATAGTTTTATTTTTTCTTATCATGTGCCTAATCTTGAAAAGACTCTAGACTATTCAATCACTGGTTAGTATTATACATAAAATCATGTAATATTATTCATAAAAGTCATGGGTCACTATAATTGGTATTGGAGATTGATCAAGTTATTTTTTGGGATTAGGAATAGAATCCATTAGTAATAACCCTAGGGATAATTATATCACCATCAATAACCTATGTTTAAACCTTGGGAATTATAATTTGAGGTGTAATTTTGATTTATATATTATTAATTCCATGTTCATAGATTCCATTTTTTATACTAATTAGATTAGTAGTAAATCCCCATAATTGTATTGTATTTCTATTTATTATATAATGTAGGGAAATATGATGACTCATGTCAACAATAAATATGAAAGTAAATTCAATTATTTATCCAATGTGATGGCCGACCCTATTGGAATGTGATCTGAGAACATTATGATTGTATTGTCACAACTATCTCAAGGAATGAATAATAATTTTTATCTTGTGGAATGCCTTCATTCTAATAATAAATAGAAATTAGTGATTGAAACATTTATTAAACAAAATACTCTTATCTTTTTTGGATCTTATGATACCCTCATCCAAAAACAATGGATTATCTTCATTGAGAAGATATTCTATGTCATTCAATGCTAGAATAAGATAATGTTGAACAATATGTCTATCATGTTTATGGGGAAGATGATCAGTTTTAGAAATTGATAAAAAAAATAAATTCTAAGTAAGAATTTTATTCTATGGATTAATCTGGATTCATCAAAATATTTTTCAATAATCATTTTCTGTGAACTATCCATATTAATATGTGGAGGGAGTTCCTTAGACTGTAAGAAATGGATGATGAATATATTAGAGTGTATAATAAAAACTACACAAGGCTTTCATGATATGGCTCCATTTTTTTCATGAACACATTATTTATGGTGGACAACTTCGTTAGGGGATTAAATCCAAGTCTACCAATGTCCTTTATGATTAGATATTTTGACTACTATGAGAATATTGTATGATGTGACTGAAAAGTTGAGATAGAGATTGTTGAATCTCATCATCCCCATGGGATAATAGATAAAATGTTAAAATATATTGTTTAATATGATTGGAGAAACTAAAACATCCCATGAAATAAATAAAACCCAACATCCCACATGTCAAAAGTGTGGGAGGAAGCATCTCAAGAATTGTCTAAAGGGAAAGAGGAGATACATAAAATGTAGAAGACAACTGGATCAAGCTAATTATTACTGAAGATATTTAATATATCCCCATAATGTGAAATAATAATGGATGGTTTATATCCACTAAAATCTTATAGTGAAATGTTTCAACTATAATTAACATAAGATTTATACAATCTAATTCCCTAAGCCAAGGGTTTTCAGGGATAATCAACAGCAACAACCTCCAAAGTTGTAAGATAGGGAATATTCTATAACTACTATAGAGTTGGAGCCTGAAAATGATGTGTTTATAGGTTCTCTAGTTATCCTTTCATTATTAGTGAATGTATTATTTGATTTAATTTATATTCATTATTTCATATCTAGAAATTTTATTAAAACTATTCAAACCCCATCTCAAAATATAAAGGTTGAGTTATCTGTGAGAAAAAATGGGTTAATTTTGTCATATAAGGTAAATAAAACCAACCCATTTATGTTTTGGGCACTAAAACTATTAGGAAATACCATATTACTTCATTTAGTGGATTTTTATGCTATATTGGTCAGGTATTGTCTATATTTGTAAAATTCACCATCAACTGTCGAGAAATGTATTTCACTCTTCATATCCTATGGAATCCACCAATTCTATAAATTTTTTTGGTGGTGGATGAATCACATTCAGAATGATTGTGCCAATTGTGGATATTATGACATTATGAGAAATAATATATAACTCAAATCATTGAGACAAAGGAGAGGTTCATTCTTATAGACATTCTCATTGTGAGAGACTACATTGATGTATTCTAGGATGAATTACCTGGTCTTCCTCCTAAATGAGAGGTTGATTTCTCAATTGATCATATACATATATTTATAACCATATCAAAGACTCCATAGAGGGTGGACAACATTGAGTTATATAAACAAAAGAAGCAATTACAAGAGAATTTGGACGAGGATTTTACACAACTGAGTGCTTCACCATGGGGGGAAGTAGTCCTATTTATAAAGTACAGGGATGGGAAAATGTGAATTTCTATTTATTCTCAAAAACATAACAACATAATTATAAAAAAACAATCATCTAACACAGATATATGATTTATTATATCAATACATGTGTAAAATAATTTCTCCAAGGAGGACCAATGGTAGATATATCACAAATTAAAGGTGAAGAAGCAAAATATACCAAATAATTATTTTTGAAACAGGTATGGACATATCTCTTTTTTGAATACCATTAACCTAGCTATCTATGAAGGGAGGAAAACTTTTCTAGACCTGTGAATGTGAATAATGCTTCAAAGATTTGAAAAATAGGCATATAACTACACCAATACATTCAATAAACATCAATGGAACACTATTTGTGGTATCTAATGATGCGTAAAAGAATGTATTAAGTTGTTTACTTAAGAAAATGTTAAATTAAAATACTATGCCTTAGGGTAGATGATGTTCTTGAGAGAAACAATCCCACACAACATCTTAAGATGGCATTTGTTATCTTAACATTGTAAAATATGAATGCATTAGTTCAAAGGTTTGAAGTGTGAGATATATTCGGTTCATAAGAGAAAAATATATATATTCACATGGGGGGAGATTAATATTCACAAATTAATATGTTTAAAACTCATAAAGGGTTATGATTTATCATTCCATTATCATCTTGGTAAAGAATATAAAGTAGAGGATTCTCTAAGTAAAATGGATCTTTTGACTTAATCAATGATGAGATATGAGAATGATACAATATTATTTGACTTTCAAAGGATTAATATGATAATCATAAATGAATAATCACAATAATTCCATTCAAAAATGATTTCTCAACCATCCAATTTTGGAAATAAAAAGGTGTTCAAAGAGATAATGTATAAATTTAGAAGAAGGTGGAAGCTATAAAAATAGAAAATCCTTGGAATTTAAAATTAATGGGGATAAATTCATTAGAATTTTTTCATAACTATGTCTATCTCTGACTCATAAAATAATGAAATTTATTTTTAATGCATCACATAGCTCAACCATCTCTATTTACCATGGGATAACAAATATTTATCAAGATGTCTGAGCGAATTACTGGCAGGACAATATGATGAAGGAGATCACTGAATATACATCAAGGTGACTGGTATGTGTGCATGTGAAGAATGAATTGAAAAAGTATAAGGGGATGATGAAACAAATAGCAACACCTATATGAAAATAGAGAAACATCACTATAGATATTTTCACTAGACTTCTAAAAATACCTGAGGTAATAATTCTACATCAGTCATTTTGGATCATATTACAAATACTACACCCTTTATTGTGATTCAAGAAAAAATTTCACTGAACAACTATCACAACTACTACAAAAACAGGCAAGGAAAGCTCCCACTTATATCTGCGCTAAGCAAAACCGCTAATAAAGGTTACCCTGTATCAGTGCTAAAATTTTATCATTGATAAGGGGATTCTTTATCGGTTATTTTCTTGCGCTGATAGAGGGCCTCTTTATCAGCACTAGAAAAGCACTGATAAAGAATCCATGTATCAGCACTAAAAGTGCTAAAATTTTACTACTCATATAAGGTATCCTTTATCAGCACTAAATAAGCACTGATAAAATGACCCCTTATTAGTGCTAGAGAAGAAATGATAAAGAATATCTATATCAGAGCTAAAATTTTTGCGCTGATATAGGAAGGATTTATCATCACTTTTGTAGCACTGATAATGGTTACCATTATCAGCGCTAAAAAAGCACTGATAAAGGATACCTTTATCAGCGTTAAAGTGTTAGCACTGATAAAGGTAGTCTTTATCAGTGCTTTATTAGCGCTGATAAAACATTAGTCTATTTTTTTATAAAGTCAGTCACACAGTGCCCTCGTTTTATTGCGACCTAAAGCTATCACAGTACTAGAACCCTGCGACTCCCCTCTGCCGCCAACTGAGTTCATGTTGCGGGACCTCCGCTGCCGTCACTTCTCATTTCCAGACCATCACCGCCTGTTGAGTTCGCATTGCAGGTCCTCCGCCGCCCACAATGCCCTCTTCGGTTTTCTGGACCTCCACCGCCTGCAACTCCCTCCTCAGTTTTCCAGACCTCCCTTTAAAGAATGTTTCCCAAATATTTTTTTAATATTGTTCTTGTTTTTTGTTGAATCATTGATGGATATTTATTGTGTTATTTCATTTGGATTCATTGGTATGTTTTGGGTGTACCTTTCCTTAGGTTTCGAATTATGCTCTTAGTGGTTCTTCATGGTTAGTGGTTGTAGTCTCCTATTTGGGTGAAGGGATGTGTTCTTAGTATATTTCATTCTTATGTCCCACTATTTTAGTGAACATTTAAATTGTTGGGTGACCTATGGAAGGTCTCTAGAAATTATTGGGAATTTCTATATTCTTAGTGATATAGACGAGTCATTTGGAGATGTATGATGTTCTTCGAGGATATACATTAAGGGTTCTTGGGAATATTGGTTATATGTTCATTTTAATTTTTTCATAGTGGTCCTGTATTCGGTGAATCTTCCTATATTTTGTGAATTTTCCACACAATAATTATTGTGTGGAATTTATTTTTGTCTCATCATTTTTTATCCTTCGTATTAGAATATTTATTCGAATAAAAAGCAGAACGATGGGTAGAATTGTAACATATCGGTATCTCTTTCATCAATGAAATTCTCATTGAGTTTTTTTGGGTTTCTTGAGGGGTCATAGGATGTCCTAGACTGTCATAGAAGGTGTGGATGTGATCATTTAGTTTGAAAATCTTCATGTTGTCCACCGAATGGACGGTGAGGGTAATTGGCTAGGAAATGGGATTTACAATGGTTGCAAAAAAAATTCTATAGCCATCAACTAGCTGGTGGGTCTATAGTGACTAGCCAGTGGGATAACCTATAGTTATAACACTTATACTATAACAACTATCCAGCTGGTGAGGGACACTATCTAGACAGTGGTGTCGTTGTATATGAGAAATCATTGAGGTAGTAAGGAAATTGCACCTCGATACCCCCATTTATTTATTTTATCTTCTCCCCCATGTTTAACTCAACCCACTCAAGCCTTGGGATCCCCTATGGATAGTTTGGCTCTTCTATCCTCATCCCTTGGTGGATTGATGCTTAATTCGAAATGTTGATCCTCTTATGGTATTTATTTCTTTACTTGAACATCAATCTCTCTCCATCACTTGATTCTTTGTTCCTAGGGGCTATGGAAGCCTTGGTATTTACTAGAACTCTAATATTTATGGGGAGTTGTGGTTATAGTATCTCTTTTACCTTTTATTGAGATCCTTTTTTTATTCAATGTTCTTCATTTGAGTTGACACATTTAGATTCATTGTGTTTTGATCCCAAATATTCCAAGTGGGTGTTTCTATACTATATCTTATTTTTCGGATTCATGTGTTTCATGAGTTCATATTTTATCCATTTGAGGTTTTTTAGACATGTTTCGATCATTTTGAAGAACAAAATAACCCTATTAATGAAAATAATATATGGAAAGGATGGTATCTTGTTATGAATTAACTTTTTTCATTGAAACAAATTAGTTTCCCTTCTACTGTTGGTGTATTTGATATTATAAATGAAAATCATGGTTTAAAATAAAGATAAGTTGATTATTTAAATAAAATTCCAAATGGCTTGGAATGTGTTTATTTATTGAATTTTTTTGGGAATGATTTCCAAAATATATTAAAATGACTTGTTTTTAAATGTTTTATGGTATTGGTATTTTAAAAAATTGAGGGGGATTGATTGTACTTCGGAACAAAATACCTTTGATCTCGGCTACCATCGATTGTTTGTTGGGGTGACTTTATTTTCATTTCCAACCCAGAGGAAAGGAAAGTTAGAAGCCCATTCCCGAGGAAGGCCATCATAGAGTTTGTTTAGTTCATGGCTGGGAAGGGCTTCATTGATCTCAGCTTCTCAGGTGATAGTTTCACCTATTGCAACAACAGCAGGGGCCATCTACGCTTGTGTAGTCTAATGGATATGAGTCTTTCTAACATGAAATCCACTAACATATTCTCAAATACCATATTTTTCCATCATGATTGAGGTATTTTGATTAACTCCCCCTTTTGGATTCCATTTCTTCTTGGCATGATCATCAGGAATGGTTTCACTTCCACCAGTAGTGGGTTATCATCCTAGGGTACTAGGACATGGTTTGTGAAATATAGAATGAACCCAAGTAGAAGTATCGGGCCACATTCAACCTTAGTGACTTGACCTCGAACACCGATAGGTGCGTGTTCGCCCCTTCCTCCTCAGGAACCTTCACCACCTGGGACTACCACATGGGACTACTGTCGTATATGGGATCCTTCAGAGTATTTGGATAGATGGAATGATACCTTTGGTTTATTGGATTACTAACACCAGTTTCAAATTTATGTGTGACTATGTACTTATAATATTTTATTTTTATTTCTTACACACCACCACTTGAGTCAAGTAACCAGATTGAAATCCATATTTGTACTTTGGTTATGATGTGGATATGTTTTTATGTGTTTGTGACATGTGTATGTGTGGATATATGGGTACATAGGCATGATGATACTGAATGTAGGGAAGAGACCTAGGAGTGGTAGATATATCATTCTTTATTATTATTGTGTTTGGTCTAGGGTGATTTGAGGAAACTATAATTAATTTAAAGTAATTATATTTAATGATGATGTGTAAATACTATTGGATAGGCTCAATTAATCTCTATTTTTATAAGGAAGTGGTTCTCTTATACTATATTTTGAAGTCTTATTTTGTGTAATTGAACCAAAAATAATAATATTTGAGATTAAAATAGGATGAAGAAGAATAAATATTGGATGGATGCTAATCATTTAAAAATAGTTTACGAGAACGGAGTGAAAGAGTTCATCAAATTTTCAAAGGATCACAGAAAGGATCCTTCTCAATTCCTTTTTCCATTTTTACATTTTTGTTATTCTCGACTACTTACTCTAGATAAGTTGGAAGAACATTTGATATGTCATGGAATAGATCAGAGTTATAAATGTTGGATAAAACATGGAGAAAAATTTAATGTAGTTACTGGCTGGGATAAAACTGCATTTTATGGATCATCAGATATGAATACAAATATGGATAATGAAGAAGACCATATGAAGGATGTGATTATAGATTTCAATAATGATGAAGATCGTATTGAGAAAATGACAATGAAAATTAATGATGAACTCCACGATTTCCAATTATTGTTTGAGAAGTTAAAGAGTTGTGAAAAGATTCCATTTTATGCCTCTTGAACTAAGTATACAACATTGTCAGCTATACTGAAGTTGTATAAATTGAAAGCAGGCAACAAATGGAGTGATTTCAGTTTTATGAAACTACTTGCTCTCTTGAATGACATGCTCCCAGACGATAATGAGCTCCCAAGCCATACATATGAAGATAGAATAATGCTACGCTCAATGGGTATGATTTTTGAAATAATACACGCCTACCCAAAAGACTATATATTGTTTTGCAAAGAGAACAAATCACTTACAGAATGACCAAATTGTGGTGATTCTCGATACAAGAAATATAAGTCCAATCCTACGAAAGTTGTTTGGTAGTTTCCAACCATTCAAAGGTTTATGCGTCTATATGGATGTGAAGAAACATTAAGACAATTGTCGTGGCATGCAGATAAAATAAATAAAGATGGGAAATTATTTCATCTAGCCAACTCTCCTCAATGGAAGAAAATTGATCATGAGTATCCTGAATTTAGAAAATATCCATGAAACCTTCGTCTTGTGTTATCTGAAGATGGAGTGAATCCTTTTGGTTTTCAAACTAGCACTCATATTACATGGCCTGTTATGTTGGGAAATTATAACTTTCCACCATGTTTATGCATGAAGCAGAAATTCATCATGTTATCTATTCTTATTTCAGGACCAAATCAACCAAGTAACGATATTGATGTTTATCTGTATCCTTTGGTTGAGGATTTTAAGTTATTGTGTGACTCATGTGTAATGTTGTATGATGCTTATAAAAGTGAATACATAATGTTGAGAGCGAAGTTGTATGGGAAAATAAATGATTTCCCTGCTTATGGAAAATTTTCAGTCTATATCATTAAATGAACTCAAGGGTGTCTCATGTGCGAAGAAGATACAGATTCAATTAGGTTGAAACATTAATTGAAATCTGTGTTTCTAGGACATTGTAGATTTCTACCTCGTCAGCATAAGTACCGATCTTGGAAGACATCATTCAATGGATGTTGAGAAAAATGAGAAAAACTGTCTCCACTAACAGGTGATCAGTTGTTTGAGAAAGTAAAAGATCTAAATACTATTTTCGGTAAACCATTTTCGAAAAACATTATGAAAATTAGTTGAAAAAAGAGATCAGTTTTTTTTTGAATTACCATACTGGAATTGTTTGTACGTCACACATTTTCTTGATGTGATGCATGTGGAAAAAAATGAATGTGATAGTTTTATCGGAACGTTGCTAAATTCCCCTGAAAAAACAAAAGATGGAATTAAGGTAAGGTTGGACATGGAGGACTTGGGAATACGAGAAGAGTGGGCTCCTGTGAATGGTGAAAATCGAATGTTTCTTCCTCTAGCTGCTTATACTCTTTCTAGGGTGAAGAGATATCAGTTTTTAAACTTCTTCAATGATGTAAAGTTTCCATAGGGGTACTCATCAAATATCAAGAACATTGTGTCAATGAATGATTTGAAGTTAAAAGGATTGAAATCACATGATGGCCATTTTTTGATGCAAGATCTAATTCATATAGCTTTACGTTGCATTTTTCCCATGAATGTTTGTCATACCTTAACCAAACATTGTTTCTTTTTCAAACATATATGTAGTGAAGTATTAGACCCGGGGAAATTGCCAGCCATGGAAAAAGAAATTGTCATCATATTATGTAAATTTGAAATGTTCTTCCCGCCAACATTCTTTGATATTATGGTTCATTTGATGATTCAGTTGGTGAGAGAGATTCGACTTTGTGGTCCTATGCACTATAGATGGATGTATCCTATTGAACGGTATATGAAGATTTTGAAAGGGTATGTCAAAAATCGAAGTCAGCCAAAAGGTTGTATAGTGGAGCGATATTATGTTAAGGAATCCATTGAATATTGTACTGAAAACCAGTCTGATGTGGAAATCATTGGTCTCCCAAAATCTCACCACACTGGACACATTCAGGGGGAGGGAATTTCTGGAAGATAAGTTGTGACAATCCGTATTATAGATCGAGATCAGGCCCATATTTATGTTTTGCATAAAATTTTGGAGGTTCCTCCATATATTGAAACTCTCAATGAAATTCTTAAGCAATTGAATCCATCAAGGGCTGAAAAATGGTTATCAGATACACATAATCACCAGTTTATTGGATGGTTTTAGGACCACATTTTTAAGCAGTTGGATGAAAATCCAAATTCAATTTTAGAACAACTTTGATGGCTAGCCGCTGGACCAAGTGTGTATGTATTATATTTCAGTGGTTATGTAATTAATGTTTATACATTCTATACAGATGAACATGATGAAGATAATACCATGCAAAATAGTGGAGTTACACTAGTGGCTGTAGCGATGCATGTTTCTGGTAGTAACGACAGAAATCCAATTTATGTAATTATGTCATACATTGGCATTATCAAACTAATATGGGAGTTGGATTATACGACATTAAAATTGCATATTTTTCAATGCAAATGGATTGATAAAAACATTGGTGTCAAAATAGATGAATGGGGATTTGTGAAAGTTGCTAATAGTAAAGAAGTGTACAAAGAAGAATTGTTTATAATGGAATCACAAGCAGTACAAGTTTTTTATATTCCAGATCTCGCAAACTGAAAGTGGTCGATTGTTATGTTATCATCCAAAACTACTGAAGGTTCCGATGAAAATTCAGTTGAGGACAATCCTTTTAGTGGTATGTCAGAATCATTTCTGAGCGGTCCCAATACAGATGATGTTTTTTATGTTAGAGGAGACCACAATGAAGGGATTTGGATAATTGATAGAGGTTTCAAATCCCTTCAACCATTGAAAAAAAAAATGATAGTTCAATAAACATGTAATATTTTGTTTGTAATATAGATCTTGTTATATCATGTGATTATCTTATCAACTCTGAATTTATGTAATCTGAATTGACTGTTCAACCTCCTTTACAGATAATGACTTCTGCACATTTTGGTGCTCCTAACATTGAGGCTGAACAAGTCTCTCATGCTGCTGCTGCTGTGGCTGTTGCTGCTCCTGCTGCTCCTGCAGCTCATGCTGCACCTGTTGCGGCTCCTGTTGCACCTACTGCTCCTCCTGCTGTGGCTCTTGCTGCTCCTACTGCTCCTGCTACTACTGCTGCTGGTCCTGCTACTGCAGATCCTACTGCTCCTAGTTTTTAGGTCCAACAACCATCAGCACATGTCGTTGATACCATTCTAGGTGAACATATAGATGATTTTGATATCGATGAAATGGTCGGGAATGAAGGATCGACGTCAAAGAAATCACAGGTGTATTGTAGTTTGACGGTGTTAGCCAAAATTCTTAAGGTGATAAGAAAAGGAATAAAATTTGATTCGGATGGAATGCACGAGGCCAACATGTGAATTCCAACAAGGCTATGTTTAACAGCCACATTGATGTTTTCACAAGGCAACATGTGCCGATTGACATAGATTCATGGAACCATGTTGTTACCGGGCTGAAGGCTATGATCTAGGATGAAATTACGGTAACATTATGAATTTATTTATTTAATTTAATAGAAAATAAAATAATGAAACAATGTATTACTCTTCTCAATATCTTGAAGAGTACATTTATAGTAGACGATTCACCGAATGATTATGTACTATGGCTTGAAAGAATGATTCATCGAGGTTTTCGCACTATTTTAACAAGATGTCACCTGAAATATTATAATGGTAAAATAAACCCACACCCACCAATTGTCTACGCTCACCTGATATCCCAATAAGAAATGGATGCATTTATTGGTCGCCCTGGGGATGAATCGTTCTAGGTACATTGTGGGTGATAATACGTTGTTTGAGGATACCTATTTTCATCACTTTGATTGTCAATATTTCATTTATGAAACATAAACTCTATACTGAAAATAAAAAACGTGAATCAAAACCAAACACACCCCTATCATAAAGCATTGATGGGTTACACTTCATTAGAAAATAAAATGGTACGTATTTTAAATTTATAGAAATATTGTTAGGTTCCAATAAACATCATCATAATTATCTCTCTATGTTTATATGTAGATTGATGTGTCTAAAACAAAATTCACATTTATCCCATGTCATGTGCTATGGAAGGAGGCATGTGTGAACAAAGAAGGTAAGTTAGTAGATGAGAACACTCAGAAAGTGTGGGAAATATGTGTAAGTATAACACGAAGATACAAATATTTGTTTAAAATTGCTATTACATAAAAATAATTATTTATTTTCCTACATCTGATAGTCACAGGAATCAACTACACTTGTAGCGGATACAGACATACTGTCGAAGGCTTTGAAGAATCCATAAAAATATGGTCTTGTCAGAGGTCCAGGGATTGGGGTAACACCCCGAGTATATTTTGAGAAGAAGAAAAAAATGGATGATACAGACGAAAAATTAGAAAAAATGAGTGAAAAAATAGAAACCCTTGAAGAACAATTGTAATGGTAGGGATAGTTTCTAGAAACTTTTATGGGTGGGAAGTAAAGGGAGGACACAACTCAGGAACAAACAGTGCGTGAACATCACGCCCCATCCCTCACCAGCTTTGAGGTGAGACATTCGCCTCAAAGAACTGTCTTAGCCGTGGTAATCAATATTCAAATAATTGTTCCCATGAAATGTCAATCATAAAAACACTGATAATTTTTTTGTACTGCTCTTCTACAGGGTGATACTGATTGTGATTTATATCTGTCAAGACCCACCTATTATCCCCTTGTAACGAGGGCTATAGTGTTCAATATCCCAGATGCCACACTGCATAATAGACCATTTCCGAAAGATTATCTGAATGTGATGATTACTGTAGCTCATGAGCCAAATGTAGAGATACTTATTCCACTTGATGATGATTATATTCATATGGTCGAAAAGGCTATTGTGACATTCATTGGATGTCTGTCACAACTTATAAGAGTACATGCGGACAAAGAGGTATTTATTTCCTTTTTTTAAATCTAAAACCTAAACAATTAATGAAAAAAGAGTCTGAGCCAATGATTGTTGTAATAGACAGAGAAAGGGAAGGGAGTGAAAAACGTCAGCTCAAAACCATCTAAATGATCGACCAATCGATCCTAATGAGCCACTAAATGAACAATAACACCACTTGTTCTCTATCCACGTTAACTATCATTGAAGACTCATGTGGGTAAGAATCTAAAAGATGGTAATAGTAATATAGTGGTTTTCGAAGAGAATATATAGAGAGAGGAAAGTCACCATTTCGTTGCTGCAGAAAATGTAAATGAGATCCCTGAAAATGGTTGTCTAGGCATCACTGTTGTAAATGTATATATGAGGAATGTTTCAATGAATTGATTTTCTAAAAGCTGATCTAATGTGAAAATTATGAATAAATTCTTTTTATATTGTTGACAGATGCATTTATGAAATATATATGAAGGAATTTTCCCATGAGAAAAGATTTGGACTCCTTAGTCCTCATATTACATCAACACACCTAACAAAAATGGAGCCATCAAAAAGGGATGCAATACTGAATGACTGGCAGAAAACATTTGAAAGCAAGATAATAGATGACAGACTTTTCTAAATAACAACCATGCATGTGTAATACTCTACGATTAAAGCATATCAATTATATTTTCACTTCTTTTATTACTTATTCCATTTTGTGTTTTTAGGAAACATTGGTTGCTAATTTCGGTGAATTTGGATACTCCAAATATTTATTTTCTGGATTAAAAGCAAGGATATCCATCAAACTGACCACACATGATGGAGTTTGTGAATCTGTAAGACACTACATCTTATGTTTTAGGTCTAAACATCAAGTAATATAATTATTATTATCTTTTACTGAGGATTCTGATATGATAGGGAGGTGTATAATTATCGTCTAAAAAAGGAATGAGGACAGGGGCTAAGCATATGGAGGTGCACAAGTACTACGTTTGGACAAATATCAGGGTATATATAATAAAATTTCACTATCCAAACACATATCAACACTAGTTACTTATTCTCATAATGATAAATTTTTTTGCAGTGTCCAAAACAAACAAACGATAATGATTGCAGTTATTATGTTTGTAAATTTATGAAAGATATTGTTTTTCATCAACAATCTAGCATCCCTAAAGAGGTATTTTCAAAAACAACTACTAGTTCATTTAAGTTATCTATTAATTCTCTATTTTTATATTTTTCCAGTACTACTCTAGCTGCTGATAATCAACATACTCACAAGATGATATAGATTTTTTCAAAAATGAGTTGGACACATACCTAATCGTAGATTGTACACAAATACAATAAATATCTGACTTGGGGACATGTACAGTTGGTGGTCATTTTTGAGAGGGGTTAAGGGGATCAAAAGATGAAACATTGTTGTATGTAAATGTTTGTAGGAAAATTGTAATTTTTATTAAATAAAAAATCCTTTTTCCAATGATTCATTTTCCCATTTTAACAGATGATATG
Organism: Viscum album; assembly: GCA_963277665.1. NCBI lineage: Eukaryota > Viridiplantae > Streptophyta > Magnoliopsida > Santalales > Viscaceae > Viscum > Viscum album. The sequence continues at coordinate 1,768,176,302 of OY728141.1, read as the reverse complement.
CACCAACTACATGCAAGAATGCTGAACCACTCAAAGGGTCTCTATTTTGTTTAAAATGGACACGATCTTAAGTGAAAACAACAGCTGATGTACGAAATTCTGACCAAATGCATTTGGATTGGGTTTATCCTTAAGGAGAACGATCCAAGGGTCCTTGGTGACGTGTATGAGTCATTCCTTCCTCAATCCAAGGCATGGTGTGGCCGGTACCACTCAAAGGGTATCTCTTTTGTTTAAAATGGACACGATTTTAAATGAAAACAACAACTTACCTATGAAAATCTGACCAAATGCATTCAGATTGCCTTGATCTTTTATGAGAACGATCCAAGGGTATTTAGAGACATGTATGAGTCATCCTCGCCAAAATACGACACACGGTGTGGCTAATACATCTCAAATGGGCTCTCTTTTGATTAAAATGGACATGATTTTAAGTGAAAACAACAACTGGCCTATGGAAATCTGTCCAAACACATTCGGATTTCCTTGATCATTTATAAGAACGATACAAGGGTCCTTTTTTATATGTACGATTCATCCCTGCCTCAATCCAACGCATGATGTGCCCTGTACCACTCAAAGGGTCTCTCTTCTGTTTAAAATGGACACGATATTAAGTGAAAACAACAACTGACCTACGGAAATCTGACCAAACAAATTCAGATTTCCTTTATCATTAATAATAACGATACACAGGTCCTTTGTGACATGTACGAGTCATCCTCACCACAATAAAAGACATTTTGTGGCCGGTACCACTCAAAGGGTCTCTCTTTTGTCTAAAATGGACACCATTTTAATTGAAAACAACAATTGACCTATGAAAATATGACCAAACACATTCGGATTTCTTTGATCTATTATGAGAATTATAAAAGGGTCCTTGGTGACGTGTAAAAGTCTTCCCTACCTCAATCTAAGGCATGGCGTGGCTGGTACCACTCATAGGGTCTCTCTTTTGTGTAAAATGGACACAATTTTAAGTGAAAACAACAACAAACCTACAGAAATATGACCAAACACATTCAGATTGCCTTGATATTTTATAAGAATGATCCACGAATCCTTTTTGATGTGTAAGAGTCATACACGCCTCAATCGGAGGCACGATGTGGCCGGTACAACTCAAAAGGTCTCTCCTGTGTTTAAAATGGACATGATTTTAAATGAAAACAAAAAATGACCTATGGAAATCTGACCAAACGCATTGAGATTGCCATGTTTAATTATATAAACGATCCACGAGACCTTTTTGACATGTAAGAGTCATCCCCACCTCAATCCGAGGCACGGTGTGGCCGGTACCACTCAAAGGGTCTCTATTTTGTTTAAAATGGACACCATTTTAATTAAAAACAACAACTATCTGATGAAAATTTGACCAAACGCATTCAGATTTCGTTGATATTTCATGAGAATGATCAAAGGGTCCTTGGTGATGTGTACAAGTCATCCCCTCCTAAATCCGAGGCACGGTGTGGCCGGTACCACTCAAAGGGTCTCTCTTTTGTTTAAAATGGACACGTTTTTTAGTGAAAACAACAACTGACCTACTGAAATCCGAGAAAATGCATTTGGATTGCCTTGATCAATTTTAATAACGATCCAAATGTCATTTGTGATGTGTAAGAGTCATCCCTACCTCAATCTGAGGCAAAATGTGGCCGATACCACTGAAATGGTCTCTCTTGTGTTTAAAATAAACACGATTTTAAGTGAAAATAACAACTGACCTACGGAAATATGACCAAACGCATTCTGATTTCTTTGATCATTTATAAGAATGACCCAAGGGTAATTTTTGATGTGTAAAAGTTATCCCTTCCTCAATCCGAGGAACGGTGTGGCCGGTACCACTTAAAGGGTATCTATTTTTTAAAAAATGGACACAATTTTAAGTGAAAACAACAACTGACCTATGGAAATATGACCAAAAGAATTCAGATTGCCTTAATATTTATTAAGAATGATACAAGGGTCCTCTTTGATTTGAACGAGTCATCCTCGCCTTAATCCAAGGCACGGGGTGGCTTCTATCACTCAAAGGGTCTCTCTTTTGTTTAAAATGGAGACAATTTTAATTGAAAACAACAACTGACCGATGAAAATCTGACCAACTCATTTGGATTTACATTATAGTTTTTGAGAAAGATATAAGGGTCCTTGGTGGTGTGTATGAGTCATCCCTGCCTCTATCCAAAGCATGGTGTGGCCGGTACCACTGAAAGTGTCTCCCTTTTGTTTAAAATGGACACGATTTTAAGTGAAAACAATAACTGACCTACGGGTATCTGACCAAACGCATTCAGATTTCCTTGATCATTAAAAATAATGATCCATGGGTCCTTTTTTATGTTTATGTGTCATCCCCACCTCAATCTGAGGCATGGTGTGGCCGGTACCACTCAAAGGGTCTCTATTTTTTTTTAAAATGGACACAATTTTAATTGAAAACAACTACTGACCTATGAAAATCCAACCAAATGCATTCATATTGCCTTGATATTTTATAAGAACGATAAAAGGGTCCCTGGTAACGTGTATGAGTCAAACCCTCCTCAATCTGAGGCACGGTGTGGCCGATACCACTCAAAGGGTCTCTACTTTGTTTAAAATGGACACAATTTTAATTGAAAACAACAACTGACCTATGGAAATCTGACCAAATGCATTCAGATATCCTTGATCCTTTATAATAACGATACAAGGGTCCTTCTTGACGTTTAACAGTCATCCCTGCTTCAATCCGAGGCCTGGTGTGGCCGGTACCACTCAAAGGGTCTCTCTTTTGTTTAAAATAGACACAATTTTAATTGAAAACAACAACTGACCAACGGAAATCCGACAAAAAACATTCATATTTTCTTGATCATTTATAAGAAGGATCGAAGGGTCATTTTTTGACATGTATGATTCATCCATGTATCAATCCGAGGCATAGTGTGGATGGTACCACCCAAAGGGCCTCTATTTTGTTTAAAATGGACACGATTTTAAGTGAAAACAACAACTGGCCTATGGAAATATGAACAAACACATTCTGATTGCCTTGATCTTTTATAAGAAAGACTCGAGGGTCCTTAGTGACGTGTACAAGTCAACCCCGCCTCAATCTGAGGCACGGTGTGGCTGGTACCACTCAAAGGGTCTCTATTTTGTTTAAAATGTACCTGATTTTAAGTGAAAACAACAACTGACCTACGAAAATTCGACCAAACACATTAAAATTGTTTTCTTGGTGACGTGTACGAGTCAACCCCACCTCAATTAGAGGCATGGTGTGGATGTTATCACTCAAAGGGTCTATTTTTGGTTCAAAATTGACACAATTTTAATTAAAAACGACAACTGACCGATGAAAATATGACCAAACACATTCAGACTGACTTGATCTTTTATTAAAACGATCCAAGGGTCCTTGGTGATGTGTACGAGTCATCCCAACCTCAATCTAAGGCACGGTGTGTCCGGTACCGCTCAAAGGGTCTCTCTTTTGTTTAAAATGGACACGATTTTAATTGAAAACAACAAATGGCCTATAAAAATCTGACCAAACGCATTCGGATTGCCATGATCATTTATGAGAATGATCCAAGGGTCCTCTATGACGTGTATGAGTCAACCCCACCTCAATCTGAGGCATGGTGTGGCCGGTACAACTAAAAGGGTCACTCTTGTGTTTAAAATGGACACAATTTTAAGTTAAAACAACAAATGACCTACGAAAAGCTAACCAAAAACATTTGGATTGCCTTGATATTTTATAAGAACGATACAAGGGTCCTTGGTGACGTGTAAGAGTCAAAACCTCCTCAATCTGAGGCACGATGTGGCTGGTACCACTCACAAGGGCTCTAATTTTTTTTAAAATGGACACAATTTTAATTAAAAACGAAAACTAATCGATGAAAATCCAAAATAACGCAATCGGATTGCCATTATCATTTATGAGAAAGATACAAGGGTCCTCTGTGACATGTATGAGTCTACCCCGCCTCAATCTGAGGCACAGTGTGTCCGATACCACTCAAAGGGTCTCTCTTGTGTTTAAAGTGGACACAATTTTAAGTGAAAACAAACACTGATCTACAGAAATCTGACAACACCCATTTGGATTGCCTTGATCATTTAGAAGAAAAATCCAAGGGTCCTTGGTGATTTTTACAAGTCAACCACGCCTCAATCTGAGGCACGTTGTGGCCGGTATCACTGAAAGGGTCTCTATTTTGTTTAAAATGGACACAATTTTAAGTGAAAACAACAACTGACCTACTGAAATTCAACCAAATGCATTCATATTGTATAGATCCTTTAGGAGAACGATCCAAAGGTCATTTTTGATGTTTAAGAGTCAACCCTGCCTCAAATTGATGCATGGTGTGGCCACTAGCACTCAAAGGGTCTTTCTTTTGTTTAAAATGGACAAAATTTGAATTGAAAACAACAACTGACCTATAAAAATCTGACCAAATGTGGTCAGAGTGCCTTGATCTTTTACAAGAACGATCCAAGGGTCCTTTGTGATGTGTATGAGTCAACTCGAACAACCCCCTAGACTGCCCTACCCCTATAGAAACCAATCCACCCCCTGGACACCCCCAATCCTCTGGACTCCCCCACCCCCTGTAAAGCCCCCCCGACACCTTGGACACCAGCCCACCCCATAGAAAGCCCCATAGACACCAATCTATCCCTTGGATACCACCAACCCTCTGGAAACCCCCCACCCCCTATAAAGCCCCCCGACACCTTGGACACCAGCCCCCCCTAGAAAGCCCCCCCGGACACCAAACCACCCCCTGGACTACCCCCCACCCCCTGGACACCAATCCACCCCTGGACACCCCCCAGCCCTCTGGACACCCCCACCCCCTCTAAAGCCCCCTCGACACCTTGGACACTATACCACCCCCTGGAAAGCCCCCCCGGACACCAATACACCCCCTAGACAGCCCCACCCTCTGGACACCAATCCACCCCTTGGACACCCCCACCCCTCTGGACAGCCCCCACCCCCTGTAATGATCCCCTGACACCTTGGTCACCATCCCACCCCCTGGAAATCCCCTCAGACACCAATCCACCCCTCGAACAGCCCCCACCCCCTGGACACCAACCCACCCCCTGGACACCCGCACCCCTCTGGACACCCCAACCCCCTGTAAAGCCCCCCTGACACCCTGGACACCAGCCCACCCCCATGGAAGGCCCCCCCGGACACCCCTACCCCCCCCCCTGGACAGCCACCCCAAACCCTTGAACAGCCCCCAACCCCCTGAATTCTGAATTGAATTCATTATGTACTTAATTAACTTATGAATTATGTGTAAATGGTGTATGGGTATACTTTTTGTATTGGTATACTTGGTCTAATTAGCTTAGGATTTATGAGTTAATTTTGTATGGGTATAGTCTCTTTAATTAGGTAATTGAGATGCTGATTTTTTTTTTGCAGGTGTTCGGGTGTGCTGCTGCAGATTTTTTCATAGCAGCAGAGAGGGCATTTATTAGCAATTTTATAGCACTGATAAATTGTGCTTTTATTAGTGCTAAAAAAGAGCTGATAAACTACACCTTTATCAGCACTAAATAAGCACTGATAAAGGATCAATTTATCAGCGTGTGTTTAGTACTGATAAAGGCTCAATTTATCAGTGATTTTTTAGTGCTGATAAAGGGTACCCCCCCCTCCTTTATCACTGTCGAGCTTTAAAACACTTTTTTATCACTGATAAACCCACTTTTAGCGTTGTTAATGCTCATTTTGTAGTAGTGCACGAATATACATTAGGGATATGGTGTGGCTGCATAGTGTACCATTATCAATTATATATGATTGTGATCTTAGATTTACTAATGTTATTTAAATACTGAGTTGAACTTCAGTGTGTCTTGTCACCCCCAAACTAATGGTCAATCTGAGACAAACATTCAAACATTGGAATATATGTTTATAGAATGATAAATGACCATAAATGGATTATGGGATCAGCATCTTTCACTAGTTGAGTTCACATTCAAAAATAGTTTCCACCCATGTATCAAAATTGCAGCACATGAATCCCCTTATTTAATGGATCATTGAAACATTTCATGCTAGGTTGAAGCTGGAGAACATAAACTTCTAGGACCTAAAATGGACAAGGAAATGTTAAAAAGGGTGATTACCATCCAACAAATATCATAGATTCCCAAAGTCAATTGAAGACCTATGTAGATAATCATCAATGATACATAGAGTTAGAGGTTGGTGGAAAGTTATTTATTCACATATGTCCATGGAATAGGTTCATGAGATTTGGTAAGAAATGAAATCTAAGTCCTAGGTACATCTCCCTTTAGGGATTCATTATTGTCTTGGAGTTACAATCTAAAAACATTAACTTCCACCATCCATTTTTAGTTACATGATGTATTTTTCATATCCACCCTAAGGAGGTATATACAATATCCCTCACATGTACTAAACTAAGTGGTGGTACATATGGAAGACGATCACCCTTACAAGGATATGATGGAGATGATTTTGGGTCATATAGACTAGGTAATATGTTACAAGGGTACTCACCTAGTCATGTAACTATAGATAAACCATAATTATGAAGTGGTCACATGTGAACTCTAAGAACTGATGAAGGAGAAATACCATATATGGACCCTATAATTTTACTCATATCATTTCACAGTTTTAAGTATAATAAAGAATCATATTACAAGCAAAGGTTTGTAATTTCTAGTGTCTTGAAAGACTAGGTACGTAAAACAAAACACATGAGGCTATATAAAAAATTTATTTATTTAACCTTCCTAAAGAGATCCTAAACTCCATTTTCCTCAAAAAAAATCCTAGGATCACTTATGGACAACATGAAAAAAGGATGAGCTAAAAATTATTGTAAGGGAATAAACATAAGAATAAAGCTTTGGCACATAGGTTAGAAGGCATGACATTATGATATAAAAAGGCATGGAACACGTCGAATCATAATGTATAAGAATGGGATCATATAAACATGGAGTCATAGTAATGTGGTAGTAAGATAAAACATAACTTTAGCTTGAGTCAAGGGTTGTTTAACATAGAGGGGCACATTTAGAGGTTAACCTCCAAGACCATTTCACATTGTAGCATGAGTCATGGCTAACCACCAAGACCGTTGCACATAACATATCATGAGACACAACTTTACCCAATGCATTGGATAACGATATGGTTTCCCCCATCTTAACATTTTCATGAATATTTTTTCCACATATCGAATCATACATAATCATTCATACATAAACATAATATTAGCATTGGAAAGAAATGGGCATCATAATCATGTCATAAAACATTATAAATGGGTGTATCACACAAGTGTCCATGAAATAATGGAATTAAAATATATATGGGAATTCATATGGTGAAAATAGGAATATATCATGTTATGTTAAGTCAAACATATGTGATTACATTTAAGAAGACTTTTTAAGAAATTTTAGCATTAAAATTGGTTTGTGTGTTTTAAGGAAAATACTTAAGAGCATTTAAATTGGAAATGGAAATAATATTTTAAATAAAAAAAATCAGTTATACCATAAATATATAATAATAAAAATAATTATTTTATAAAAATGATTGTGATTAAAATATGTGAAATAGTGAACATGAAATTGGGTAAGAAGTCCATAAGCTGCCTTAAAACACGCTTGCTAATCAGAAAAAATTAAGAAGGGAACCACTTAAAAATATGTATATCCCTGAAATATAATAGTTAATGTATCTTGGTAAATAATTTTGGAAAATATATAATTAATTTAAAATATGAAAATAAAAATAGAATATAACTTGATTTTGGTAAAAATAAAGATAGAGCAACTCGATGGATTAATTAATGTTTAGGTAGAATCCCTTACCTTAAGTCGGAAGGTTTCCTTAACTAGATCTTAATGTTCTAAATAAAAAAATTATATAAATTTATTATTTCATAAAGAACCTATTATACATGTTATTGATGTATTACAACCATATTAATTTCAATAATGACATTCTTTATGGGGTAATAGGTTCAATTTCATTGTTTGGGGGCGTTTTTTCTAAGGATTTCAGGAATGGTTTACATATATTCATGTAAGGATATACATGTAAGATTAGAATGGATGTTTAGAATTGATGTTGTTTTTTATTATTGAAAATACATTATATTACATGGTTATAAATTTCATTTGGATATTTTTAGTAAAGATGAATCATTATATAAAACATTATTGACAACTATTTGGGTTAATTGGTGGTTTTTGATCACAACGAACTTGTTTTGAATTATAAATTAATATCATTTGAAAAAAAGTTTCTAGAAACTTAAATAAGATATAATAAATTTATTATTGTTTATTTCATCCATAAAAATCATTGCATGACCCGAATTGAATACAGAAACAGAAATTGAAAACCCATCGTCATTGAATTTGATAAATTAGCACATCTCAGACACTGTTTTCATAGAATTTGGATGGAAGTATGTGAGGAAAGAAAAATAAATAAAGGAACATCAATGAAATACATGAAAGGAAAAGGCAAATTTACCCATTGAATATATCTTTCTTGAGAGACTCTTTAGAGGAGATGTTTTGTTCTTTTGAAGAGACCAAGGGCTCATGAACATGGGGAGGATATTGGGAGGATATTTTAGTAGAATGTTTACAAGGTCAAAGGCTTGAGATGAGTGAATAGAAGATGTAATGAGGGGCTGCATAAATAGTGGAGGAGAGGATGGGTTTCCCATTATTTTAATCATTAGTTCAATATTTTTTCTCAAGACTGTGAATATTATTTATTCTTGTAACAATCAATAGAAAATAGATAATGTTAGTTCAAACCAATGGACATTTAAATCATTCATGACTCAATAATAATGCAGAAATTCATTTATTAATCATTTATCAGAAATTGTGTTATTTTACTATTCACCACAAAATCTAGTATTTTAGAAATATCCAAAAAATTCAACCTATCCATTTTTTGACGTGTATAATAAAAAAATTAACTCTATTTTTCCAAAATAATTTTCCAAATATGAGAAATTTAATTTTTAATTAAAATAATAATTTAAATGAAAAGTACATTTTTTAAAATTAAGACTACTTTTCTAACACTTTGAAAGAATAACATTGGTCAGTTAATATTATCATATAATCAGAAGTATTCTGAATACAAATTTATGTATAGAAATTTTTAAAATAAGTTTTATTTTAAATTATTAATTTAATAATAAAATTGTAATTAAACATACATGACTTACAAAAAATACCAACACTATCATAAAATCACTTATAAGTTGGATAATTTTTTTATACATTTATATTTAAGGTCAATATCTAGTTGTCTAATTTACTATTTATAAAGGTTATAGTACTATTTATAAGGGTAATATTAAAATTTATAAGGTTATGTTACTATTCTCCAGAAATTAACTTTTTTATATTAGACTCAATACATCTTACTAATCACAACTGTGTATTTCAGATTTTCAAAATTCAAATAACAGAAGTAGAAAATTTATGCATAATGGTCAAATAGTATTTCGTAGTTCATTAATGAAAGATGTGGAATAATGTAGTGACTTTATGTGTTTATATTATATAAAAAAAAATTAAGAACGAAATTTCCATTGATTAGACTTTGGGTCATTACATTCTTGCCTCATGAAAATTTTCAACAAAATTTCATTTTACATTCTAATCCATAAATAGGTTTTTGTACATTTCCATCATTGCATCCTCTAGTTCCCATGATTCCTCTTCGTACATATAATTACACCATACTACATTGACTGGGTGAGTAGTCTTGTTACGTTGAACTTTATATCTGTGATCCAATATATTCATTAGATGCTCCTCATAAAAAAGATCATTCTCCAACTATACTGCCTTTGAAAATAGAACATGTGATAGATATAGTATATAATTTCATAAGAGGGATATATGGAATAAAATATGTAATTTAGACATGGTAGGTTGAGGTGATAGTTGATAGGCCATAGCTCCAACACTACAATGAATCCCTAAGGGTTCAATGTACCTGTGAAGTAGCATTCCATTTGTTCCAAATATCATGACTTTCTTCCAAAGGGATATGCGGAGGTATACCATGTCGCCAAATTTGAACTCAAGGTCCTGTCAATAATTGTCGGCTCAACTCTTTTGATGACTTTGGGCTTCCTTGATGTGCTTCTGAATGGTTTTCACCTTCTCCACCATCATTTCGACCATTTTATATCCTAACAGCTGACACTCACCGACTACGTCCAAGACGCCATTGTTTTGCACCTCTTCACATAAAGGTCTTCATATGGTTCCATTCACATGCTGGATTGGAATTAATTGTTGTAAGAGAATCAGAATAGTGGAAGATACTAGTCACATCCTCTTATGAATTCCATTAAACATGATCTCAAGATATCTTCCAGTGTCTAAATAGTTCACTCATATTGACCAACTTTTGAGGATGATTGGCAATACTAAAGTTTAGTTTGGTGCATAGAGAATGTTGAAGACATTTCCCAAACATTGAGGTGAATCTCTGATCTCAGTCAGATTAAATACCAAGTATTACACTATATAGCCTTACCACCACCTTGATATATATATATATATATATATATATCCATCCACATTGATCTAGTCAGAATTCCTCTCGAATTGTGATAAAGTGAGCTATCTTTGTATGATGATCCACGATGACCCATATATCATTGTATCCTCTGGATTTCCTTGGATGTCCAGTGGAAAATCCCATGGTTTTGTTCTCCCACTTCCATGTTGGAATGGGTATTGGCCACAATATCTACTTATACTTTTTTCTCTCAACCTTCACTTGTTGACATACTGGGCACTTTGATGTATACCCTACAATCTCCTTTATTATATTTCCCCACCAAAAGTTCTCTCGGAGATCTTGATACATCTTTATCTACCCTAGGTGAATAGAAAATGTAATGATGTGTGTGTCATTCATAAGATCCTTCTTTATATCTATATTATATGATACAGATAATCGTGACACAAATCTTAAAACTTCTTCCTTATCAGTATTGAAATCAAAGTATTTACCATTTCTGAAAGATTCCATCCTTTTAGAAATTTCAACTTAATTTCTTCAAGAATCCTTTATTTTCTCCATGATGGATGGTTGATAAATCATTTTGGAAAAGATTGATGATTTTACTCCTTTAATTATTCCAATTTCCATCATCTACAAATCCTTGAATACTGGATCCTTTTCATTTATCACAATTGATAAAGATGTGGTATCCTTTCTATTTAGAGAATCTACCAACAAATTTTCTGTTCTTTGATGGTAGTGTATTGAAGAAAATTAATCCTGTAAACACACATAAATTTCAAGGAATTTTTTATTAATTTTTTTTGGGATTTTACAAGAATTCAGTTTCTAACGGAACTTGATTCTGAGGCCCAGTGTGCCCGGAATCATGTTCCGAAGTTTGGCTCAGGTACGTTCAGTGAACGGACGAGCAGGGGTTTCTAACTTTTGAACCGGTGCTCGGAATCAAATTATGAGGGCACTGATGGAATCGCATCGCCGATATTTTCTTAGAAACTCCTCTTACGGAGTTGCATTTTCTCGGGTGTGGTTTTTAATTTTTGGGCTTAAAGTAAAGAAATAAAATAATGTGGTATGATGAACTTTATTTTATTTCACTTAAAGCCACTTGAAAGACTCTTAATGCTACATAAGCTGAGTTAAAGCAGATAGGGTACAATTCAAAATATCCTACCCTCTTGGTAGGATATTTGTGAGGTGGGGCCCGCACGATCCCCACCGTTTCTTTTCCGCTAAGTAACGCACCCGCGAAAAAACATTTTTAATGAAAGTCAACGAGGGCGTTTCTTAAACTTTTAAACGCTCCTATTAATTGGGCGGTTAATTCATTGAAATTAATTCTATTAATTAATTTGTTCGTTTCTTAACCCGTTTTCAGACCGTTGTCATGTTAATAAAATAAGACCAATGCACCTTTAATGAGGATTGTTTGTTGAGAGAATTTGACAGAAACTTTATGTCCTCCATCCTCCTTCACGAAGAACACAAAGAACACGAAGAACGTGAAGAATGCGAAGAACGCTAACAACGCGCGGCCCCCGGAGATCGACGCGACGCTGATGCTTCTTCTGCGATGTTCTTTCCTCACGACAAATCTTCGATCAACTGCTTGTGGTAGGAGATTTTAAATCTATTAAATTCCTTTGTGATTTTTATCCTCAACATGGATTAAATTGTTGTAATTAAATCTGTGTGTTTCTTTAACCCTCAAAGATCGTCAACGTGAAGCCCATCCGCAACGACGCGACGACGCGACGCCCTTCCGCGATGCGACGATCACCTCCTACGGCGATGATCAATTCCACGAAGAACGCTCGTTCGACGGCGACGGCGAGGTAGGGATTTTATTTGAAAATAATATTCTATTTATGTGGTTGTTTCCTTCAAAAACAAATAGCTGGGATCAAAGTGCAATTTTAATTTATTAAAATTGTATCTTGTTGTGTTTTCATGTGTTGATCATTATTTCCCGATTGTTATCACCTAACGTGGAGGGTTCAGGCCAAACAAACACAGTCCGACAACCCTCCGCAGTTCTTCGTTGATGTGCGATACGGCGGACGACGACAAAACGGGCCGCAGAGACGATTTGTTGATTCCGCAGTGATGAACGGGACCCGGGAGGAGCTACGGCGCAGACGGAAGTGGAATCGGACCACCGGAGCAACTCCTGTGGCCCGCGGAATCCACCGGCGGCACGGGTCGCCGGCGCGGCGGCGCCGGCGGCCGACCAGACCCGCGACCGTGCGGGTCCGGCGAGACACGGGACGCGGCTTTTCCGCGTCCGCTGACCAAGTGCGGCCCCACGCGGGGCCGCGACTCCTCTTCCCGCGGGGGATGCACACCCCGCGGCTCCCCTTGCTCGGCCGCTCGGCCGAGCCGAGCCGGGCCGAGCCGACCCGCTGGCCGGTTCGTGCCCAGGCCGGGCCGGGCCGCCCTAGCCGTTCTGGGTCGCGCCAAACCGGGTCGGTCCGGGCCCAGACCCCCCGTTTCCGGACTCTTTTCGGTCTTTCGCTCATAACTTGAGCTACGGGCCTCCGAACAATGCGCCGTCAGTGGCGATGCGATCCTTGGATCGGGGCGGTCGTTTCGGTATATCACACTCAAGGATTCAGAATACGTTGGGTTCGGCCGAGTTGGTTCGTACACGAAACCAACTGGCCCCTCGGAGCGGAAACGCTCATATCTTGAGCTTCGGACGTCCGATTGACGTGCCGTTGACTTTGATGAAATACTCTAAGTGAGATGGATCTTTTGGCTTACTCTGCCAGAGGTTTGGACATAGATGGAGTACGGTCGGGTTGGTTTTGCCTTAAAAACCAACCGGGCCCCTGGGACGAAAAAGCCAATAACTCTCAAACAGGGCGTCCGATTGACGCGCCGTCTGCAACGTTGAGTTCCTGTTGGCGATACAGAACTTTTGGACACATCAACTCTGGACTATGTGTAAGTTTATATATCAGCCTCTCGGGTCGTGGAGCAGACCCTCTCGAACGAGTTTGCTGTGTGCGGGAACCCTAGAGCTGGCTGCGACTGCTACTGTGACGAAGATGACTGTACAGAGATCCTTAGTGGATTCGACGACGACGACTACAGCACTCAGCGATCCTACGTGGATCAGTGCTATAGATCCTGTGTAGATCTGATCCTGTGTGGGTCAGTTCTGAGCGGTTCTATGTGAGCCAATGCCTATAGATCCTATGTGGGTCCAATCCTGTGTGGGTCTTTGTGGGGGTTAGTTACCTATCGATCCAGTGTGGGTCCGATCCTGTGTGGGTCATTGCGGGGGTTAGTACCTTTGATCTTTTGTGGGTTTGACGACTTAGATGGATCCATGATCATCTTTATCGTCATTCGAAGAAGTGTACCTGTGTGAGCTGAATCTTGTTTTGATTTCCTTTGTGGATTCTGTTGTTCTATCCTGTGTGGATTTACGTTTTTCTTTCCTTTGTTTTCTAGGTTGTACTTGAGCTCGGATGTTGGAGCCGAGCGAGAATTGATGACTTAGGTATATGTATGGGAATATACCTAATCCATGTCAGATGTTTCTTCGTGATTGTATCTTTCCTTTGTGGCATACGTTTGTGGATTCTGGGAGACCTTCGGGGGTCTCGGGGTCCCTACTGAGTAGCTTATACTCACCCCTGCACGGGCTATGCCCGCACTACGTTGTGTTGGATGAAGACAACGGACAGCGCTAATCGTGGTTGAGGCATGCAGAGCAGGACGGTACCTGGAGGTGGACCACTGGGTGGGACGTACTCGGAGCGGTCAGCTGGACCCGAGGAGCAGTGGAGGCTTTCTGTACCCACCGTTCAGGTGGGACTTCCCTTGGATGTCTCGACGTTGCGGCTTTACTTTTCTATTGCTATTTTCCCCTTTCGAGTTGTACATTACATTCAGTTTGGGTTTGTATTCTGGCCCACTTACATTCCGCACTTACTGTTGTACCCATTTTTACATAGTGTTTCCTCTTCCTACTTACTCTGTGTTGTTTGTTCGTTTACTTTACGAAGGCAATGCCTTCCCTTACTGGGATTTACGCCTTGGTGCTAGTCGCCAGCCCCTGGCCTAAGGAAGGCGGTCTTGGGGTAGTCACGGCACGAGCCCCGAGTACGGGTCGTGACAAATTGGTATCAGAGGAGTTTGATTCTACCGTAGACTCTGATCATTCTTCTATGTGAAGCAATAGTGTTGAGCGTATTGAGTGTGGTTATCAGTCCAGGGAGTCCAGTGTTGGTGCGGCGTCCGACGTATCCGTACACTAGGACCCTGACTTCTGATTTCCGACTTAATGCACGAAAACATTGATTGCATGTGTGTTTCAAGTTTTCTTTGTGATTAATTTGTATCATCTCACCAGCTATACTGTTCTTCCCATGGCGCACCTATTCCTTTTTAGGATGGCCCCATGATGGCAGCCAGCTAGGGTTCCAAGAGTTGTACGTGACGACAGCCCGCCGAGCGATGAGGCCTCGGTACAGGGCCCTTTGATAGCAGAGGCACCGACGGTACCTCTACCCGCCGAGCCACCGATGCTTCCAGCACCAGCCGTTGACGATGCACGTTGCCTTAGTGAACTACATGAGTTCCAGCGCCAGCGCCCACGCAGGTTTTGCGGGGAGACGCACCCCCACGCAGCTGAGGACTGGCTGGAGGTAGTTGTATGAGTTTTGAGGCTAGTGAGGACACCAGCAGACCTCATGGTGTTCCTCGCAGCGAGCCTACTGCACGCAGCAGTGGGCCGATGGTGGAGCTTGATGCTCCAGGTGCACGATGAGGCATCTCTTCTCTGGACGGACTTTGAGAGCCTCTTTCACTCGGAGTTCGTCACAGCCACCCTCCATGTGGTGTGCATTCAGGAGCTTATTCAGCTGCGGTAGGGCAGCATAACGGTCGCCCAGTACTCGGCGAGATTTACCGATCTCTCGCACAACTCTACAGACATGGTACGAGAACCATTCCTTCGGGCTCGAACCATTGAGAAGGGATTGATACATGATATCAGGGAATCACTGATCTCTCTCAGCATTCTGACTCAGACATGAGTACTAGAGCGACCCCTTTATATCGAGAGCATTCTTGCTGAGGCTTATCTAGTGGCGTGACCTACCGCGGGGAGGCACGTAGCAGAGTCTTCCACAGGAGGCAGTCAACTGATGAATCAGGAGTCCAGGCAGACCAGACCCTCAGGCAGACGACCTCAGGACACTGGCTCAGCAGTGCGGGGCACACACCGTGTGGCCAGTCTTTCGAGAGGCAGGCAGTGCTACGCATGCGGCGAGCAGGGCCACATGGCTCGTGAATGCCCGACCCACCGTTCCGAGGAGCAGCATATGGTTGAGGGCCCACCCAAGAAGAGGCAGAGGGTCGACCGTGGCGGTCCGCAGGGAGGAGTCGGACGAGGCAGAGGAGCTGGCCGAGCAGCAAGTGGTGGGTGACGCTTTGAGGCTCTACGACCACAACCGCCAGGAGGTCCACCCCGACCATAGGGATCTGGTGGTTAGAGACAGGCACAACTCCAGACAGCGGAGGCCTACGACAACGGTGCACCCGTGATGATTCGAGGTATGATCTGTGTCTATTCCACCTTTTATGCAGTTTTTATAGACATAGGAGAGAGTCACTCTTTCATAGCTGCTGCCCTTTTTCGGGGCTCAGAGATTCCGATAGAGCTGTTGGATCGATCCTTACGGCTAGAGACTCCTACCAAAGCAGACACAATGATTTCGCACTGGTGCCGACAGTGTGAGCTTACTCTAGGAGGCGAGAGCATCGGCTGGGATCTTCTTGTAGTTGCGTCGAGGCCATACGACGCCATCATTGGCATGTATTGGTTATCTACAGTCCATTCACAGATTGACTGTATTAGGCGCAAGGTGCGATGTGTACGCACCGACGGGAGCAGGTTCACCTTCACCGGTGAGAAGGGAGCTTTTGCATCATAGGATGGACTTCCGCCGAGGAGAGGATAACCCATCACTCATCAGTTGGCTAGCCTCATCCTTGTAGAAGTTGACGTGCGGAGTCCTAGTTTTCCTGCAGTGGTGGATCAGTATGCGAACGTCTTTCCCGATGACGTTCCAGGGCTACCTCCTCATAGAGAGGTAGACTTCCATATTTACCTGTACCCCGGGACAACCCCGATATCGACTCCAGCATATCGGATGGCCCCCGCTGAGCTTCGAGAGCTACGGGTACAGTTGGAGGACTTGCTGGGCAAGGGTTTCATCCGAGCCAGTGTTTCACCTTGGGCTTCCCCGATATTGTTCGCCATGAAGGCGGACGGGAGCTTGCGACTGTGTGTCGACTATCGTCACCTAAACTAGGTGACAGTGAGGAACAAGTATCCACTACCGAGGATTTATGACCTCTTCGATCAGATCATGTGAGCACGGTGGTTCTTGAAGATAGACCTCAGGTCAGGTTATCATCAGCTCAGATTTCAGGATGAGGATGTGCAGATGACGACCTTCAGATGTCGGTATGGCCACTATGAGTTCTTGGTTATGCCATTCGGCGTATCTAATTCTCCAGAAGTGTTCATGGGCCTCATAAACAGGATCTTTCAGCCATACCTTGATCGATTTGTCGTTGTCTTCATCGACGGCATTTTGATATACTAGATGACGGAGGAGGAGAACCCCTACCACATACGGGTTGTACTAGACACACTCCGAGAGCACCAGCTTTATGGAAAGCTCTCGAAGTGTCAGTTCTGGATACTCGAGGTCCACTTCTTGGGGCACGTCATTTCTGAGTCGGGCAATGAGGTGGATCCTGCGAAGATCAAGGCAGTGCTAGCTTGGGAGCCACCCAAGAGCGTGACGGAGGTGCAAAGTTTCTTGGTAATAGCAGGGTACTATCGGAGGTTTGTGCTAGACTTCTCCAGAGTTAGGGAACCACTCTCAGCCTTGACAAAGAAGGGGAAACCCTTTGTGTGGTCAGACAGATGTTAGCAGATCTTCTAGGAGCTGAGACATAGATTGACCACCGCACCTATCTTGAGGTTACATGAGGAGGGAGTAGGGTACATAGTCTATTGCGATGCATTAGGGACCAGACTCAGATGTGTCCTAATGCAGGATCGGGCAGTGATCCCCTATGGATCACGTCAGTTGAGGCCACATGAGCAGAACTACTCTACCCATGACCTGGAGTTAGCAGCAGAGGTATTCGCTCTGAAGACATAGCGACACTATCTGATTGGCGAGCACTTTACAGTCTTTTCTGACCACTAGAGTCTCGGGTACATCTTCTCGCAGAAGGACCTGAACCTGAGACAGCGGCGATGGCTCGAGTTCCTCCAAGACTATGACTTTGAGATAATCTATACTCCTGGGAAGGGAAACGTAGTAGCAGATGCTTTCAGCAGGAGGACGGGCATTCAGCTACTTGAGGAGGAGACAGAGCAGCTATCCTCATTGTAGATATCCTTCGTGGATATAGATGGAGTAGCCTTCCTTTAGTCTCTCACAGTCACTCCTCCACTTCTGCAGCGGGTTAGAGAGGCACAGCGTGGGGACGCTGAGCGTGAGACGCGGCGTGCACAGATATCCTCAGGAAAGGCACCTGATGGCTTCTCCTCTGGGGCAGAGCACGACATCCTTATCAGAGGACGCACCTTAGTACCAGTTTCTTTACGAGATGAGGTTCTGAGAGAGTTTCACACTTCTCCTTTGGCGGTATATCCTGGAGTGGCGAAGACATACTAGGACCTCAGACGACTGCACTGGTGGCCGGGCATGAAGAAGGTTGTGGCAGAGTTCGTTTCTCGATGCTTCACCTGCCAACAGGTAAAGGCAGAGCATCAGGTACCAGCAGGCTTGGTACATCCCTTGGAGGTCCCGGAGTGGAAGTGGGACGGGATATATATGGACTTCGTGACTGGACTTCCATGCACTTCAAGAGGCCACGACTCCATTTGTGTGATTGTCGACCGACTCACCAAGTCAGCTCACTTCTTACCCATTAGAGAGCAGGGCTCAGTGGAGAGCTTGGGGAGTCTCTACGTTCTGGAGATTTTATGGCTTCACAGTGTGCCATCATCTATCGTCTCCGATTGAGATGCTCGCCTTACATCCCGGCTTTGGAAGGGGTTGCAGGTGGCATTCGGGACGCAGCTACATCTGAGCACCGCCTGTCACCCTCAGACAGATGGTCAGACGGAGAGGGACATTCAGACTATTGAGGACATGCTCTGCACATGTGTCCTAGACTTTGGTCATAGCTGGGAGGACCACCTACCCTTGGTGGAGTTTGCGTACAACAACAGTTACCACTCCACCATCGGGATGGCACCATACGAGGCGTTGTACAACAGACCTTGCAGATCTCCTTTGTGCTGGACAGACCCTGGGGAGTCAGCACTTGTGGGACCAGAGATGGTACGGGACATGACAGAGAATGTCCAGGTCATCCAGGAGCGGATGAGGATAGCTCAGAGCCGGCAGAAGTCTTATACTGATAGGAGGAAGAGGACACTAGAGTTCGAGGATGGCAACCACGTCTTCTTGTGTGTCTCACCACGACGTGGATTAAAGAGATTTGGCCGAGGCGGCACGTTGTCTCCACTCTTCATCGGACCATTCTAGGTTCTCAGCAGGATTGGCGAGGTGGCTTATCACCTGGATCTACCACCTTAGTTGCACGAGGTGCACGAAGTCTTCCACGTATCTTAGCTGAGGAGATATGTTCATGACCCGGCACACATCATTGACCATGAGGAGATGGACGTTGATGATGGGGCGACTTTTGTGGAGGTCCTGGTGGAGATCGAGGATCGACAGGAGCTGGTCCTTGATGGACGATCGATTCCTCTAGTGCAAATCAGATGGCAGCACGGGAACCTCCAGGAGAGCACGTGGGAGCGGGAGGCTCAGATGCGTGCTAAGTACCCACATTTGTTTCCCTAGTTTATGATGTATCTTTACGAGGACATAAATCCCTAAGGTGGGAGTGATGTAAAGACTCGTAAATTTCAAGGGAATTTTTTTTATTTTTCTTTGGGATTTTACAAGAACGCAGTTTCTGACGGAACCTGATTCCGAGGCCCGGTGTGCCCGGAATCATGTTCCGAAGATTGGGTCAGGTACGTTCAGTGAACGGACGAGCGGGTTTCTCTATGTTTTGAATCGGTGCTCGGAATCGAATTCCGAGGGCACCGATGGAATCACAGCGCCGGTATTTTTATAGAAACACCTCTTTCGGATTTGCGTTTGCTCGGGTGTGGTTTTTGATTGTTGGGATTTAGGTTAACAAATAAAATAATGTGGTACGAAAAACTTTATTTTATTTCACTTAAAGCCACTTGAAAGCAACTTAAAGCTGCATAAGCTAAGTTAAAGCGGATAGGGTACAATTCGAAATATCCTACCCTCTTAGTAGGATATTTGTGAGGTGGGGCCCGCACGAGCCCCACCGTTTCTTTTCCACTATGTAACGCAGACGCGGAAAACCCTTGTTAATGAAAGTCAACTGGGGCATTTCTTAAACTTTGAAACGCTCCTATTAATTGGGCGGTTAATTCATTGAAATTAATTCAATGAATTAATTTGTTCGTTTCTTAACCTGTTTCCAGACCATTGGCATGTTAATAAAATAAGACCAATGCACCTTTCTTGAGGATTGTTCGTTGAGGGAATTTGACAGAAACATTAAGTCCTCCATCCTCCTTCGCGAAGAACACGAAAAACGCGAAGAACACGAAGAACGCAAAGAACGCAAAGAACGCACGACCCCCGGAGATCGACGCGACGTCGACGCTTCTTCAGCGACGTTCTTTCCCCGCGACAAATCATCGATCAATTGCTTGAGGTAGGAGATTTAAAATCTTTTAAATTACTTTGTGGTTTTTATCCTCAACATGGATTTAATTGTTGTAATTAAATCCGTGTGTTTCTTTAACCCTCAAAGATCGTAGACACGACGCCCTTCCAGAACGATGCGACGCCCTTCCGCGACGACGCGACGCCCTTCCACGACGCGACGATCACCTCCTACTACGATGGTAAATTCCGCGAAGAACGCTCATTCGACGGCGACGGCGAGGTAGGGATTTTATTTGAAAATAATATTTTATTCCAGTGGTTGTTTCCTTCAGAAACAAAGAGTCGGGATCAAAGTGCAATTTTAATTTATTAAAATTGTATCTTGTTGTGTTTTCACGTGTTGATCATTATTTCCAGATTGTTATCACCTAACGTGGAGGGTGCGGGCCAAACAAACACGGCCCGAAAACCCTTCGCAGTTCTCCGTTGATGTGTGAAACGGAGGATGATTACAAAACGGTCCGCAGAGACGATTTATTGATTCAGCAGTGAAGAACGGGACCCGGGAGGATCTACGGCGCAAACGGAAGTGGAATCGGACCACCGGAGCAGCTCCGGTGGCCCGCAGAATCCACCGGCGGCGCGGGTCGCCGGCACGGGTCGCCGGCGCGGCGGTGCCGGCAGCCGACCAAACCCGTGTCTGCGCGGGTCCGGCAAGACACGGGACGTGGCTTTTCCGCGTCCGCTGACCAAGCGTGGCCCCACGCGGGGCCACGACTCCTCTTCCCGCGGGGGCTGCACACCCCGCAGCTCCCCTTGCTCGGCCGCTCGGCCATGCCAAGCCGGGCAAAGCCGAACCGCCAACCGGGCCGCGCCCCGGCTGGGCCGGGTTGCGCCAAACCAGGTCGGACCTGGACCCGGGTCGGGTCAACCCACGGGGGGTTGGGCCGGGTCGGTCCGGGCCCAGACCCCCCGTTTCCGGACTCTTTTCGGTCATTCCCTCATAACATGAGCTACGGGCCTCCGAACTACGCACCGTCAGCGGAGATGCGATCCTTGGAACGAGACGGTCGTTTCAGTATATCAAAATCATGGTTTCGGAATACTTTGGGTTCGTCCGGGTGGCTTGTACACGAAACCAACTGGGCCCTCGGAGCGGAAACACTCATATCTTGAGCTTTGGACGTCCGATTGACGTGCCGTCGACTTTGTTGAAATACTCTAAGTGAGATGGATCTTTTGGCTTACTCCGCCCGAGATTTGGACGCAGGTGGAGTATAGTCGGGTTGGTTTTTCATTAAAAACCAACCGGGCCCCAAGGACGAAAACGCCAATAACTCTCAGACCGGGCGTCCGATTGACGCGCCGTCTGCGACGTTGAGTTACTTTTGGTGATACAGAACTTTTGGATACATCAAATCTAGACTATGTGTCAGTTGATGTATCAGCCTCTCGGCTCGTGGAGCGGACCCTCTCGAATGATCTTGCTGTGTGCGGGAACCCTAGGGCTGGCTGTGAATGCTACTATGATGACGACGACTATACCGAGATCCTCAGTGGATTCGACGGTGACGATTACAGCACTCAGCGATCCTACGTGGATCAGTGCTACAAATACTATGTGGATCCGATCCTGTGTGGGTCAGCGCTCAGCGGTTCTGTGTGAGCCAGCGCTTACAGATCCTATGTGGGTCTGATCCTATGTCGGTCTTTGCGGGGGTTAGTTACCTATCGATCCTGTGTGGGTCTGATCCTGTGTGGGTCATTCCGGGGGTTATTAACTTTGATCCTTTGTGGGTTCGACGACTTAGATGGATCAGGGATCATCTTTATCATCATTCAAAGAAGTATACCTGTGTGAGCTGAATCCTGTTTTGCATTCCTTTGTGGATTGTGTTGTGCTATCCTGTGTGGATTTACGTTTTTCTTTCTGTGTGGACTGGGTTGTACTTGAGCTCGAATGTTGGAGCCAAGCGAGAATTGATGACTTAGGTATATGTATGGGCATATACCTAAGCCGTGTCAGATGTTACTTCGTGATTGTATCTTTCCTTTGTGGTTTATCCTTTGTGGATTCTGGGAGACCTTCAGGGGTCTCGGGGTCCCTTATGAGTAGCTTATACTCACCCCTGCATGGGCTATTCTCGCACTACGTTGTGTTTGTTGCAGACGACAGATAATGATGATCGTGGTGGAGGCTTGCGGAGAAGGATGGTACCTGGAGGTAGACCTCTCGGCGGGACATACTCGGAGCGGTCGGCTGGACCCGAGGAGCAATGGAGGCTTCTGTACCCACCCTTCAGGTGGTACTTCTAGTGGACGACTCGACGTTGCGGCTTTACTTTTCAATTGTTGTTTTCCCCTTTCGAGTTGTACTTTACTTTCAGTTTGGGTTTGTATTCTGGCCCACTTAAATTCCGCACTTACTGTTGTACCAGTTTTAACTTAGTGTTTACTTCTGCATGCTTACTTTATGTTGTTTGTTCATTTACTTTACAAAGGCAATGCCTTCCCTTACCGGGAGTTACTCCATGGTGCTAGTCGCCAGCCCCTGGCCTAAGGAAGGCGGGCTTGGGGTAGTCATGGCACGGGCCTCGAGGATGGGTCGTGACAAATCCTGGATGTGATCTAACCATCTTCTCTAGCACAGATTAATCCCATTTTGTGGGAATATATATTTGAGACTCTTGTAATTAGTATATATCTCACATTTCAACCCATAGAGATAATGATACTAAATTTTTAAGGAAAATATAATAGCTGCAATCTCCAGATCTTGCATGGGCTAGTTTTTCCCAAGGATTTTAAGCTATCTTGAGGCAGATTATATCAATTTATCATTTTTCATTAGTACACAAACTAATAATTTCTTTGAAGAAAAAGTGTACACTAAAAATTTCTATACACTTTTTGTGAGTGCAAGTACTGGTGTAGTGATATGCCTCTTTTTTAACTCCTTAAAACGTTCCTCACATTCTTATGTCCAAATAAACATCACTTTCTTCCATGTAATATTGGTATATTATTTATAAAATTGTATGAATTTATTCACAATTCATTGATAATACCCAGATAGACCCAGAAATCTGCATATCCCAATTACAGTTTTTGGCTTGCGCCACTCTTCAATTTCCTTTCTCTTAGAAGGGTCCATAGATATTCGTTTTCTAGTTAAAAAATTCCACAAGAATGATAATTCCTCCATAAAAACACATATTTACAATAATTTTCATAATTTTTCTCCCTTCGTAAAATCATCGTCACAGTATTCAAATTCTCGTCATGTTCCTCCTTACTCATGGGGTATATCAGAATATCATCGATAAAGACTCCCAAAAATTTGTCAAGGTAATATCTAAAGACACTATCTATTAAATCCATGAATAATGATGGAGAATTAGTGAGTATAAATGGAATCACTATGAACTCAATGTGTATATACATCATTTGAAAGGATGCATTGGGAATATCTTCCTTCATCACATTTAATTGGTGATATCCCAACCAAAGATCCACAATTGAGAAATAAATGTCCCTTGGAAGCGGATTGAAAAAGTAATATATCTAACGTAGGGGATACTTGTTCTCTATTGTGATTTTATTGAAATCATGATAATCATTGAAGAGTTTCATTAAACCGTCCATATTTTTGATAAAGAGGACTGGATCTTCCCATGGTGATGCACTTGTTCATAAAAGACTCTTTTCTAGATTCGACTATAACTGCTTCTTTAGTTCTTCCAACACTACAGTGGAAATTCTTTAAGTTTTCTTTGACATAGGTAGAGATCTAGGAAAATGTTCAATTGAGAACTCAACCTATTGATCAAGAGGAAGACAATGAAATTCTTAGGGAAATACATATGTGTGGTCCCTTATGATGGGAAGGTCTTCAAATATGATTCTTACCTTTGTGTTAAAAATTTGACCTAGATATGATTGCTCATAAGGTAGTGATATCCACACTAGATTAAATGAAAATATTGGAGATTATCTTTCCCTTTACACAGACAATGAATTGGAAGATGATTTAGGATATTAAGAGAGATATACTCTTCCCAATAGTTGATGTAGGATTTACATAATGATAGAAAATACATTCCCAAGATAACATATAACTCCACTGAAGGATGTATAATGAGATTTTCTAAGAGGTTTAGTCCACAAATGTTAACCAGGGAAGAGTTATATACATTGGATGCAATAATTTCTTCATTTTTAGTTCTCACATATTACTCAATATCAAAATATTGAGGTGGTTTTCGAATAGTTCTACTAAACATACATGATATGAAAGAATTCATAGCACTAGAATCAAATTGTAGGTTCACTATTTATGAATGAATAACTAGCATACCTATCACCAAATAATTTTTAAGATCTAACATATCAGTAATGATAGAATAAGCCCTTCCATGTTGCCATATAGGTTTTTGTTTATTTCCTCTAACAACCCTTGTCTTAGTGAAATTCTTTGCACAATGCCCATGTTCCTTGTAGTGGAAAATCTGATTTATTGGATGATCATTAATATGAACCTTCTATTATACTCCACATTACTGGGATTCATTATATGCATTATATTTTTTTTAGTTAGATTTCTAATTCCTACACACTTGGAGACATTCCTTGTTCACTTTAGATAGTTCCCAAGATACTTCTTCATATAATTATGACATGTGGGATGTTCCATATTCATTGCATCCTGGGATTCATATTCTGAACCACCCAGATTAGACTCCATTTTCCACTTTTTTTCACTAGTATCATGAGGCCATTGAGAGTCTATGATATCCATTTCAACCTTGAGGTCACAATATACAATCTCTTCAAAACTATTGAAGTCTCAAATTACCAACACTTTTCATAGACTCAGCTTTAGTTTGCAAAAGATGTGATCCACCTCGCATTCAATGTTTATGACTAAGCATTAGGCATATTTTGTGAGCCTTGTGATTTTTGATTGATACACCCTGATGGAATCATCATCCTTCTTCTTGAGTCCAAATAACTCTCTTCCCATCTTCAGATAGAGGGTTCATGGAAAATATATTTTGAAAAACATTTTCTTGGATTCCTTCTAATACATGGAATCAATTTATTTCTTGGACATCGTATTCATGACCAGTTTTTACCGCTGATCTTATCCATCAAAATGACATACTTCCAGTAGGAAATTATCTTCTAACGTGCACTAGAGGATAGAGAATATATTTTCAATGTATTTAATACACTATTCCATGGGGAGGGGATAAGAATATCCATAAAACATGGGAGGCCATTTCTACATGAAGGAATCTATGACATCATTCTCTTTTCTTAGAGTTGGAGGTAGTTACAAATGATTCATGTTATTATTCATAACTAGATCCAGATGATAAAGTATTGTCATAATTTTTGGAGAACTTCTTCCCATCATATCTGGTATATCATTAGGTAAATGTTCACATTTAATATCACATTGATTGTTGGGATGTATTCTTATATTTCCATACATTAGTTATTGAAAAGAAAAATACATTAAGGGGAATTAATACTTAGCAATTAAGAATTAAAATAATATTTTAACATTAAAGGATAAACTATTAAATTAAAATTTTATCCTAACTTTTGATTCCCAAGGTTTCAATCTAGATATCCATGATCTTTTTCCTAACATATATTTTTATGGGATTTTTTGTTACCTTAACAATGGTTCTTAACATGCTTTTGAATTTACTAAAGTGTATCCCCATGTAGTGTTAAACCAGGAGTGCAGCAAGGCCAATTTTTGTGCTTCAATTTCCGTTTGAGTCAACATAAAATCTATGTTTTTGGATTTTACAAAAAGATACATTTGCTCTAGAGCCACCTCCACTTATTATTATCACTATAGGTATGTAATTTCTTGATACACCACTTAATCAATACTTACCAAAAAGATGGTATGTTTTCTTATACATAGTCTCATCCATATGGTTCTTAATAAAGCGCTCTATTCATAATATCCAAAAATAACTAGACCATCCCCTAATACCAGTTATTTTTACCCTATACAATTACACATATCATTACATAGTTTAAGCATAATAAATCATTATATTAAAAACCATGGTTTGTAAAGTCTAGTGTCTTTGATGAATATGTATATAAAACTGAAAACATAGTCTAGATAAAACATTTCATTATTTAATATTTATAAGGATATCCTAACTTATAATGTGCTTATACATATTCATATGATAACTAGGGGATAACATGAACAAATAGATGAGCTAAAAATATGAGTAATAGAATAAACATAAGATTAAATATTTATCACATAGGTTAGAAGGCATGACATAATTATATAAAAAGGCATGGAACACATGGAATCATAACCTTTAAAAATGGGATAAGATAAACATGGAATCATATTAATTTGGAAACAAGATAAAACATGACTTTAGCACGATTCAAGGCTTGTTTCACATAGAAGAGCATAAGTCAGGAATAACCACCTAGACTGTTGCACATCGTAGCACAAGTCAAGGATAACTACCAATATTGTTGTACATAACGTCTCATGAGACTAAAAAATACCCAATGCATTATATCGATATCCCATGAACCTATATTGACATGTTCATTAATACATCTTCCACATAATCAATCCCACATAAACATAAGGATAAATATGAAAAAATGGTGTTGATAATCATGTTATAAAGAAAAATTAATGGGTGTATCATACAAGTTTCCATGAAAGAAATTAATTAAAACATACAAGAAAATTCAAAAGGGGAAAATAGGGATATATCATGGTATGTGATTTCAAATATAAGTGACAACATTTATGAATAGTATATAATAAATTTTACTATTAAAATATTTTAGTGTGGTTTTAAAGAAAATACTAAAGGGAATTTAAATTAGAAAAGGGAATAATATTTTAAATAAAACTAAAAGTGAACCTAGAATTTTTTCATATTAAAATTAATTATTTTATAAAAATAATGGTTTCTTAAAATATATGATATAGTTCAATTTAAATTGCGTAAGAATTCATGAAGTTCGCTTTAAACATGCATGCTTATCGGGAATAATTGAGAAGCGAACCACTTATGAATTATATATCCATGAAAGGTAACGATGAATAAATCATAATAAATGAGATTATAACCAATATAAAACATTTATAATATTTAAATAAAAATAAAAGATAAATTCATTTGGGTAAAATGAATTATAGGGAAACCTGATTGAATAATTGAAGTTCATGTAGAATCCCTTACCTTAAGTCTGAAAGTGTCCTTCACATGATCTTAATGTCCTAGATAACCAAATTAAAATCATTAATTATTATTTTCAGAAACTATTATACATTGTATTGACCTATTATAACCTTTTTAATTTCATTAATGAACTTTTTGATGGGTTTAGTGGGTCAATTTCACGGTTTGGAAGCATTTGTTTCCTCGGTTTCCATGACTGGTTGGCATATATACATGAAGGATAAACATGGAATATGAAAATAGTTTTCCCAAATATAAGTTGTATATTATTAGTGAACATCCAATAGATTATATGGTTATAAAATTTATTAGGTTATTCAGAGTGAATATGAATCATTATATAAAACATTAATGATATCCCTCTACGTTAATTAGTGGTTTTTGATCACAACATACCCATTTTGAATTATAAATTAAACTCATGAGGACAAAATATTATATAACCATAAATAAGACATAATAAATTTATTATTTTCTAGTTCAACCATAAAAATGGGTTCATGATCAGAATTGAATATGGTAATAGAAATTGAAAACTAGTCGTCCTTGAATGGGATAAATTAACACATCTTAGATAGTGTTTTCATATCTAGTATAAAAGGTGAGAAAATGTGAGATGATGATGAATTATTACATTATCATTACAAAATTATAGTAAATGTAAGTTAATGGGGTTACAATAACATTTGGATGAAATGAATTGAGGAAAGAAAAAGAAATAAAGGAACACAAAAGAAAATAAAATAAATGAAATGATGAATTTACCTCTTGAATATTACTTTCTTGAGTGCATATTTATGGGAGAGGATTTTGTATTTTGAAGAGACCAAGGGATACTAGAAATGGGGAGGATATTGGGAGGATATTTTATCAGAATATATATATTGAACTTGGCTTGAGACGAGTGAAGTGAAGAGGTAAAGTGGGGTGGTATTTATAGTGGAGGAGAAGAGGGGTTTCCCATTATATTAATCAGTAGTTTAATATTTTTGATCATGCATGTGAATTGTATTGATTATTGTGAAAAAATAGTAAATAGAACATTTTAGTTTGAACCAATGGCCATTTACATCATTCATGATCTAGCATGATGCATAAATTAATTTATTTATCATTAATAAAAAATTATCGTATCTTACTATTCAAAAAAATTCAATTATTTTAGATAAATCCCAAAAATTGACCCTAACCATTTTTTAAATGCGTATAATATAAAAATAAACTCCATTTTTTAATAATAATTTTCATTAATTGATATATTTAATTTTTAATTAAAATCACAATTTAATTGTAAAATACAAATTTTAAAATTAAAACTACTTTTCTAACACATTGAAAAATTTTCTAAGGTCTCCTAATATTATCTTATAATTACAAATCATCAAAAACAACTATTTTGAATACATTATATGAAAATAAATCCCCGTTTATCTTATTAAATTAATCATAAAATTTTAAATAAATATACACGGCTTATAAAAAATAACAACACTTTATATTATCACTTATAAGTTGGATAAATTTTATTTAGACTTTCATTGGTAAGGTTTCTATTCACTTGGCTGATTTACTATTCATAAGGATCATATTACTATTAATAGGAGAAAAATAACTATACATAACAGTATTTTACTATTAACAAGAAACTGAGTTTGTCCAATCATCTCAAAAAAGATTATTGATCATAACGACGTATTTCAGTTTTTTAAAATTCAAATCATAGAGGTTGATAAATTATTTTTAAAGGTAAAATAGTATTTATTAGTTCATTAATGCATGATGTGGAAAAATGTTATAATTTTATGTGTTTATACTATATGAAAAAATTATAAGAAGGGAATTTCTATTGATTAAACTTTGGGTCCTTACATACACTTACCTTTTTCCCTATAGTTGGGAAAATGTAATTTCGATGTTGAAATTTCATATGGGGGAAAGAATATAATCACCCATAATTTTATCAATGAAATTTGACTTATTATAATTATAGAGAAAATAAATAAACATTATAAAAGAATGATATATTAGTTATAAATGAAACTAACAGGAACACCAACTGTTATAGCCAGACAAAAAATAGAAAATAAGATAATTATACTTGGAGAATATAGATCTGCTCGATCCACGAGAACCACCATTCTCATGAACAAAGCTATATAATTTAAACATAATGTTAATAATATAATATTAATTTCAATGATGAAAAAATATAACGTTGAAATAATTTATAAGTGAATAATGAATGAAGGAATTAAGCAGTATTTATTGAAATTAGGGAACCTATAACATTGGAATAGTTACCTGACCATTGGAATAGTAATATGATTGTTAGGAATAGTAATCTAGTCGTTAAAATAATATCCTCGCCTATTAATGTATATATAAAATCTAGGCATCTCATATATGAATATATGATATATTTATATTATGGTATAAGTTAATAAATTGTTTAAAAATTATAAATTAACTATTGGAATTTATATAAAATGTACATGTTTATTTGCAATTTAATAAATAATATTATTATTTAAAAGTTAATTATTTCTCATAAAATTATATAAATAAATTAATATTATATTTTATTAAAATTGGAATATAATTATATGTGAACATAATTAATTTTCCAAAGGGTCATAAAATCAATTATAATATTGATATTGATATTTTTTTTGAATAAATGTTGATTTTACAAAAAATTTAAATTTCTCATACTGATAAATTTAGTTTCATAAAATGGATTTAATTTTTTAAATATAAATATAATAAAATGGTTGTTGTTACTTTTTGGGGCTTTTTTAAAATAGATAAATTTTTTTGAAATAGTGAAATATGGTAATTTTTGGTATTTAACAGTATATGAATTTTTGAGTCATGTATGATGCAAGAATTATGTAACACCGATACTTTTGAAAATCTAGATATTTTTACATTAATAATTCATAGAAATAAACACTATAGATATTCTTGATCCAAAATCATAAACTAATTAAAATAATAATCAAAACACCCCTTCCCCTATAAATACAACATCTCACCACCCCATATCCCCACACATTATAAGCCATATATCATGTCAATATTATTCCAGAATCTATTACTAATAGTCATCACCATATCCATTAGATTCTTGGGTCAATGAGAGGCCAAACCCAAGTTCCTTAAGGAGGTTCTCAACAAGACAACATTTAAGAGGAGAAATCCTCAATCCTTCTCTTTTAATTTCTTTTCTTTTCTTAATCTCTCCTCACTTCCCCTATAAAAAGAACAATGATAAATCTAGTATCATATATATATATATATTGTAATGATTTTTGTTAATGGAATATCAGTCATAAAATATATTATCTTCCCTATTAATTAAAAAAAATCATCTGTGATATGTTAGTTCACCTGCTTCATGGATGAAACATTTTCATTTTCTATTATCACCTTAAAGGATGGAAATATTTCCATTATTATGGTTATTAATGTTTTATCAAATGAATAATCCTCATACCCGAAAAAAAAATATTATATAAGACAATTTAAACCTAATAAAGACAATTAATACTCTATAATTTCACTTTTATATAATTTTTCCCATCTTACAAGAACTTCCATATTTATATACTAGTTAACAGACCATGAATGAACACTCCAAAAACGAAAAAATTATACACTCATCAAAATGAGAATTAATGAACATAATAAAATTATAATAAATAAAATACATGGTGAAGAGGTTTTAAATTAATTAATTAATTTTATTAATTATATTATCTAGTATATTAATTGAAAGTGAATAATGCAATCATATATTCGTTAAGGGATCTATCAAAACAACATTTGTCTATAGGTTACACAATCTCATAATTTTCCCTGATTAAATTATTCATTACTCATATGTGATTCTCCTAAATTATTTGTAAATGTTCCACATATGTTTATATATCTCAATTAATCCTCTTTATTGATAAAATACATGTTTTGAAATATTTCCTTCTCAATTCCTCTGAATAAGCATGGTTGATTTAAGGGATCATTTCTTATCCATTTTATAGTACACTCCATAAATTATTTTAATCAACAAATATTTTATTTAAATATCTAAATTTATTAGGAAAATTTATCTTAGTCTATTTATGGTTTTATACTAACAGATATTTCTTTTTCCACTTTAAATACTCATTATTATTTTCCCTAAAACTGCACTTCAGAGTCACATTTTTAATATTACCTAACTACTATTTTAAAAGTTTTCAATTCAGATGGACAACATTAATCATGAACTATTCTTATTTTATCCTTTATGAATTTCCATGAATGATTTAAATCATTTATTTTATGGATACCAATATTATATTCCCTATGGATATTCCTTATGATATTATTATGATTCCCATTACATTTGAATGGTATCCCATATATTAAATCATTATTTTTTAGATTTTATCTGGCACACATAAGAATGAATATTTTATGAGGGGTGCACCTAGATAATTCTCCAATGCATTGAGTATACTTTTTTCTGATGAGATATTATTAATGGTATTAGGTATAAAACCTAATCAATTATGGGAAATTTTCCACCATTTGATACCATTATGGTAGTTATCCTTGTCTCATTTTTATTTCATATTGTATGTTGTTTCCAAATCCCAATATTTCCATGATTAAATGATTCCAAGTTTAATATGATACTCTCCCATATGTTTATTCCTGAACCATTCTTCTAATGTTAATATTTCATGTCTTCCTACTCATATGTTATGCTTTTATTCATTTGTCTTATACTTAATGGGATCTTTAGATCATCCCTTTTGTCTTTATTATTTCACCGAGTCACTAAATACATTTATATAATCGCAAAGAGTGGTAGGAGATCATTAGGGTGATTAAAAAGAAGTTTTTCTTTTATAGTTTCATGATTTCTAATCATGTACCTAATATTTAAAAGATACTAAAATATTCAATCACTGGTTTGTATTAAGATTAAAATCATGATGTATTATGTGTAAAAGGAATCAGTAATTATAATACAGATAAAAATTTAATAAATTTTTAGAAATGTATTTATATTTTTTAAAAAAATACTATTTTTTAAAAAATGATTTTATTTCATTTTAAAAAAATATAATTTTTTTTGAAATCGTTATAAAATTTAACTGAAAAAATAAAATTAATTTCTAAAATTTATAGGTCAAAATTATCTTAGTGTAATTTTATGAAAGTTTTATAAAAAGATTAAATTTTCATTGAATTGTGGAAATACTTGTTTTTATTAAGAAATGCATTTTCATTTAATGAATTTTAGAAACATCCAATCTATTTAAATATAGTTTTAAAAGAAAAATAAGTTCAATTATTTATTTATTAATAACATTTAGGTAATTTTAATCAATTTCATATTTAAATCTTATATAAGTCCATTTTAAACATTTAATGGTTTTCTGATTGGAAAATTGTTTTTTGTCTCATCTTTAGGTTTAATTTTAAATAAAAATAATCCAAATTTTTTAATGTAATTGTGGGAAAACGTATTAAATATTAGGAATCAAAATAATTAATATTATCCAGGTAGGTCATTATAATTGTTTTCCATTTTTAATATTCTAAACAGTAAAAATTAATTCTCACGATTAGTGTTATAACTTTTTTACTGGAGGTTGAACTAAAAAGATAAGGGGTAAAATGAGCTATAAAATTGCCTAAACCCCATTTTATGTAATTATTATGAATTTATCACCACTAATTTTCAATAATGAATCATTTTTATCCTTTTTTAATTTGAAAAAATGAGGATAAAATTTATTACTTTTTAAAATTTCTTCTGTACCCTCTCCCCCATTTATAAAAGACCAAACCCTCTCATCTCCTATTCACACTTCCAAAAACATTTTGTTTATAAAAAATCTCAAAAATAATTTAATCAATTCACTACTCACATCCTATAGTCCTTATTTTTATTATTAAACCATCATAAGAAGGCTTCAGGTATAAACCTATAGAGGTTCTTTGAGGAAAAAGAAATTTATTGACCTTGTGGTTTTGTTTTATTTCATATTCCACCCAATTAAAATATTATTGAACTATTATAATATTATTAAACCTCTATAACCATAAAATTATATGTTATTAAGTAAATTTAATTACATATATATAATGACCCTACACTTTATTAAACATTAATTTGTTAATTTTTTACATAAAATTAAACTAAATACAACCTAAAAGATCGAGAAGTCTAGTGTATTTGGGAATTATGTATATATAATAAATTTTTTAACATGGGATATAAAAACATTATTTAAATCCTCCTTAACATGCTTCAAAACATCCATGGACTTTAAAAATGCATGGGATAACCTGGGAAAAACATAAGAAAGGGGTAACCTATAAATCTGAGAAAGACAATAAATATGGAATAACCTGAATAAAATAAAATATGTAACAAAATACGCATATAAATGGTGAATAAAAAATGTAGTGAACCTAAAAATGATACATGATACATGATATATTATTACAATAATATCATGGGAAATGTGGAAAAACATAAAACAATGAATCGTAAACATTGGTCAAGGCTAAAACCGCTAATATATCTTGGTGGGAAAAGTATAATAAAGGAATAAAGTACACTCCCTATCGCAATGTGACATATATTGATAAATAAAATTACCTAATTAATTAGAATACTATCTAGGTGCACCCATCATATTCATTTCATTATTATGTTTATGTGTGTCACATAGACCATACAACATAGATTCATTCATCCTCATAAGTTATTTAGTGATCGAGGAATGTGTATTAAATACTTATAAGTCCCCAATAAATACTTTTATGTGCATATAGTTGAATTCCATTGATAGAAATATGGGTATGGTATTAACTACAGAATTTTTTTCATGGAAAATCACAATGAAATTATGACAACATAAGGAGATTATGAAAAAAAATCATAAAAGGGTTTTAGGAGAGAAAAAGGGGTATCTCGTCATTTAGACATATATTGTAAATTAAGTTGGATATGTAATAATATATCACATAAAACATAATTGAATTTAAAATATATATGGTAAAGAATATACTATAATAAATTGGAGAAATGATTACATATCTTATGAAAATTCTGCATGGTAATAGGTGTGCATAAATGACCATTGGAGGAATAATGGGAGGGAAAATTGGGATGTCACAATTTATAAATTAAATGGAAATAAAGGGTAATATTTAATAACATATCCCATAAAACCAAATTTGAATTTTATCAACAATATAAAAAATAGTTCTTGATTGGAAATGAGAAGAGAGAAATCCCTTACAGAATTTTGGCATATTGACAACATAGGTGAAGGTAAAAATTAGAAAGAATAAATTATACTAATTAACATTACATAAATTGGATAGTGGTGTAATATTATAAATAAATTAAATCATAAAAAATTTCAATTAATAGGGAAAATTTCAATGAAGGTGCTTGAATTGAAAGAATGAGAGGAAGGTGAGAACCCCTTATGAAATTTCGGCATGGTAATAGGTGTACATAAAGGATCATGGGAGACATAATGAGATAGAAATGAATATATAATCTTTTATAAATAAAATTTAGAGTAATGGTATTATGGATTAATATATTCCAACACAATAAAAAGGTAATTTAAAGGCATTATAAAAACACGTTCTTTGATAAAAAGAGGAGACTAGAAGATCCCCTTACGAAATTTTTCCATAGTAACATCATAGATAAAGGTAAAAAAGAGAGAGGATACATAATATATCATTAAAATAAAATAATTAGTATAGTAATTGGATATTTATAAATAAAATATATTATAAAAAATTTCAGTTAATAAGATTAATTCCAAAGAAGATGCTTGAATTGAAAGGAGGAAGGGATGGTGAGGATCCCTTACATGAGTGTGTGACTCAAAAAGGTTAGGAGGGGATTAATGCAAGTCTGGGGGAAACATGAGATCACTATATTGAGTGGATCAAATATTATAGATGTGCCACACAAAGTTTGGGTGAAGGGAAATGGGATATTGGGTGGGTTTATAGAGGAAATGAGGGGGATTTTTTATTATTATAATGGTTTTGGACTCTACATAATAAAATATCCAACCCCATTAAACATACCATGGTTATTGACCCTGGTTTCTACCAATGGGGAGTGATTTATATTATTTTATAATTTAAATAGACCAAAACAATAAAATAAGTCTCTTTAATATGTGGAGGTGAGTGATAAACTAAGAGAAATTATTTTAAAATTAGAAAACATATTATATGTTATGGATAATTCATAATGGTTTTGAAATATAAATAAAATGAACATAAAATATAATCGTTTTAACTATAAAAATTTTATTTATTTTTTGATCCCATTTATAGTAATTATTACATCTATTTTGAGTCATTATGATATCATAATACAGAAAGTATATTTATATGATATTTAATTTCTACCCAAAAATTTGATTATCTCAGCAATTTTTGAAAAAATAATTATTGAATTATTTAGCTGTTTTGATACCAAAAATAGTATTTATTTTATCTAATTTTTTTCTACAAATATGTAAATTTTTACTTTAGAAATAATAAATGATATTTATTGAAAATGACAGGTTTGTTTGACAATAAAAATTTTCGACCCTTATAAAAATTATACTTGACATCATAAAAATTATATGATAATTTATATTAAATAAACATTATTTTTTAATAAAATATTATTAAATTATAATATATTTCAAAAATATATAATTCCTCAAATGAAATTTCATAAATTAAATTATAAACTACATAAAAATAAAATTTTCATTTTATTATATAAATTGTTTCATCAAACATGTTACCAAATAATTTTTAAATTAAAAATAATAAGGAATAAATATAATAATTATTTTAATGAAAGGAAAATATAAATAATAATACTAATAGATTTACATTGTTTCTAATCATTGTTATAATATTTTTTCCTTTAATTAATATATTTTCCAATTACCATGGTAATAAGTATTTACTAAAAATAATATTCATATTTTTCAAAAATTAATTTGAAATGTTTTCATATTATTAATTAATATTATTTGAAATATGAATTCTATTTTATGAAAATAAATTCAATGTGGTGGGATAATTGAAATTAGAAGAAAACCTGCTACCACGATGGAAAATAGTCTTTCGTAAAATCTATTTTCTAGAAAAAGATGATTTCCCTTTAACTTTATAACTAGAAAAATTCAATATATGAATTTAAAGTCAGAAATATTGATCTCTAATATTAAAATTTAATTTAAATCATTCCTCATAAATGGTTGTTATAATTGGGAGAAAATTTTCATTATAAAATAGATTTAAAAAAAGATGTAATTTATGTTTAAAAATAATTTTATACTAAAATTTGGAATAAGGATGATTTAAAATGAAATTGTTTGAAGGAAATTAAGGGATAATTATATTACCCTAAAATAAAATTTAAGGGATAATTATATGTTTAAAATAATCAAATTATCAATATAAAAGGCAATTTTACCTAAAAACTCTATTTTATACTAATTAATGAATAATCGTTTTTTGGGTAATGCTTTCGTGAAAGACCAAAGCACAATTTATTAATAAAAAAGGTTACAAGAGTCGGAAAGATGGGATTTTTTTACAATCTCTATCAAAAAGGTAAGAGAAATCAGCTGGCAGAGTGTCCAGCCAAGTCATGCTCTGATGAACTCTGTTAGCAAGAGCATCAGCAACTGCATTCGCTTCAGGGTTGGCATGAGTAGCAATGTAATCAATCCCATGGAGCATCTTCAAGTAATTCATCCAGAGTGTAGTGAGCAGCCATGCCAAATGAATGATGCCATTCCAGATGGAATGAATGATGGTGGTAGAATCGCTTTCAATCCAAAGCTTTCTCCATCGTCTTTGAAGCACAAAATCAATAGCAGGAATGAATCCAAGCATTTCCGCCTCCAGTGATGAAGAGTGACCACATCCAACATAGAAGCAACCCTGACAGTGGCTAGCTTAGTTTCTGAAGATAGCACCACAACTGCAAGGGCCTAGATTACCTTTAGAAGCACCATCAACGTTCACTTTTATCCATCTCTACATCAGATATTTCCAGAACACTTCAAAAGAGCATTTCGGCTTAGGGTATATTCCAGGAACACAGAGATGATGAAGGATCTCAAAGTCACCAACTGAGTTGTTGCAACAGTCTTTTTGAATTGATTCGGATTCATGAATCGCAATAAGAATCTGAGATTTTTCTTCATTTAGACTAAATGAGTTATTATTATGAATAAGGTCATTTCTAACGTACCAGATCTCATGCAAGAGTTCTGCCACTGCCGCAAGAAAGATATTTTTAACCTGTAATGAAGCTTCGTGTCTAATACAATTTTTTAAAAACAAGGAAATAGAGTCAGTTAAGATATATCTACAATTGAATAATTCAAAATAATAATTCCATAATGTAGAGGCCGTTGCACAAGATAGAAAAAGATGATCAGCATCTTCCCTGTGTTGATTACACAAGAGACATTTAGAACAAAGTTGAATGCTGATTTTTTGCAGAGTAATTTCAGTAGGAAATCTATTATGCGTAATTCACCAAATAAGGGTGTCCCTAGAAGGTTTAATCCAAGGATTATTAAAATGACTCACCCATATATAATTAGATTCATTATTAGAAAAGTTATTCTTATAATAGGTTTTAGAGTCTAGAATGCCATTTGGAGCAGGTTACTAAACAAGGAAGTCCCCATTAGAAGAAAAGGAATGATTATCAATAATCTGCACAATATTATCAGGGATATCATGGCTATGTAATTGTAAGACATCCTTTATTGACTGACTAGTATCATTAGGAATAACATTGGGTGGTAAACGTGATATCATGGGGTTACCACACCATTTTTCACACAAAAATTTAATGGAAGAATTAGCACTGACCATCCATCTAGCATTTTCCATTATCCTATTGTATGATTATATGATAGATGGCCAGATTGAAGATTTGATGAAATTAAAATTCACTTTTAAAAGTTTATGTACGAATCTATGGTTCAAAAATTCAGAAGAGTTAGAAGTTCAATTAATAATATTCCAAGTTAGATGATCCTAAAGAGCGTTATTGAAATACTTTAAATTTTTTATGCCAATTCCACATTTATCAAGGGTTTTACAACAAGATTTCCAAGGAATAGTGACAAGCTTCCTTTAAAAAATACTTCCCATCCAAATGATGTTTTTAATGTAAGTATTAATTTTTTTGAAGATGCCAATAGGCCATTTATAAATCATAAGGGAGTAGACCATTTTAGAAACAAAGGTGGATTTGACCAAACATATTTTCCCAGCCTTAGATAGGGATTTTCCGTTCCAATTAGAGAGTTGGTTAATAATTTGATCAACGGTATTAGAAATGTGGATAGCTTTATGTCTACCCCAAAAAATAGGAACACCTAAATAAGAGAAATGTAAAATACCTTATTTGATTCCATGGGAAGTGGTAATGGTAGATTTTATTATTACAGGAATGTTCTTTCTAAAAGAAATATATGATTTATTCCAGGAGATAGATTGACAAAAAACTTCCTCATAGTGAGTTATGGCTTGTTTGAAAACTTGAATATTATTTTGACCCCCTTGAAGGAACAGAATAATATCATCAGCATATAAAAGATGAGTAGGGGCATTTAAATTTCTGGCAACTTGAATAGGCTTAATCTTATTTTGATCAAACATATTGTTGAGGTGCCTCCTTAGGTAATCCTCAGCAATAACAAAAAGGATTACAGAAAGGGGATCGCCCTGTCTGACACCATTAGATCATTTAAAAAAAAACCCCTTAGGAGTGCTATTAATGAGAATAGAGATGTAAGATGAATGTAATAAAGTATTAATTCTTCCAATAAAGGAATCATTAAACCCAACGTTTTTTAAGACATTGAAAATTAAATTCCAGTCTATGGTGTCAAAAGACTTTCTGATATCTAATATGATGGCCACACATCCTCCTATAGTGTTTTTATTTATACTATCGGTATATTCGGAGGCAAGAAAAATTCAGTCTTGAATTGACCTACCATTAATAAAGACAAATTGTTTCCATGAAACTATTTTATTACAAATATGAGCAAGTCTATTCGCAATAATTTTGGTAATAATCTTATAAAGAGTGTTAATTATGGAAATCGGTCTGAATTGATGGATCTCATAGGCATCATCAACCTTAGTAATTATGGTTAAAAATTGATAATTGATTCCATGTGGTATAGATCCATGAATAGAAAATGTCCTAAC
The DNA here is from genome assembly GCA_963277665.1 of Viscum album. Lineage (NCBI taxonomy): Eukaryota > Viridiplantae > Streptophyta > Magnoliopsida > Santalales > Viscaceae > Viscum > Viscum album. The sequence goes on along the minus strand of OY728141.1, from coordinate 1,768,136,379 downwards.
AAGTTTACAAACATAATTGTGGATAATATCCCAATGATTTGGAAAGAAACCATTATTGAACCCATCCAGAATAGGTGCACTGTCTAGATAAAGTCCAAATATAGTGTCTTTAATTTCAGGATCAAGTGGAATGCTTAAAAGCATCTCATTGTCTCTTTCATCCACCATTAAGGGAATAATATCATGTTTAAGATCAGTATTAATTCTAGGACCATTAAAGATGTTGTAAAAGTATGAGGTAACATGGTCTGTAATGGCCTCTTCTGAATCAATGATTGAATCATTATGAATAAGCTTAGAAATAGGAAAATTGACCTTTTTGATTCTTTGAAGGCAATTGTAAAATTTAGTATTACGATCACCATCTGTAAGCCATTTAGTCCTAAACATTTTCTTATGAATATTATCCTTAAATGTGTGTAACAAGTTTTGTTTGATGGAAATATTTTCTTCCAATTGAGGATCCATATTGAAATCTAAATTAGTATTTTGAGTTTGGACAATGCTAAGTTCATTTTCAAGATAGGAGATATCAAGATCTATTTGTGAGTTTGTAGTTTTACACCATCCTTTAAGAGCCTGTTTATGAAATTTCAATTTCTGAATACAGGAAAAGGAATCATTATAATGATTCATAGAGTTCCAAGTGTTAAAAATGAAAGTGACATTGTAAGGATTTGAATACCAAGCATTATTAAATTTGAAAGGAAGAAAATGATTTCGATCATTCATAAGGAAGCTAAAAAGGATGGGATGATGATCAGAGTTGAGTCTAGGTATAGTTACAATGGATATTGTATCACAGTTATCAAGAGCCTTCATGTTAAGAAATAACCTGTCAAGCTTACTGGAAACATTTTTTTTATAGTGTTTTCTGTACCAAGTATATTTAGCACCAGTAAGGGTGATTTCAAATAGGCTACAATTTTCAATAGTAGATCTGAATTCCCTAGAGGATATAGAGAGATGCGAGGGGCCAATTTTTTCCAGAGAGATAATAATGGCATTAAAATCTCCCATAACTACCCAAGGATCTTTAATAGAATTGGATAAGTCAATAATTTCATGCCATAGAACTCTTCTATCTTGATATCTATTCCGGGCATAAACCATGGTGAAAAATGTATGTCGTCCATTCCACGAGAAATCACAGGTGAGTTGTTGTGTAGATACTATAGAGATTTTGATATTCTAAAGGGTATTATGGTAAAAGATCCACATAGAATCATTCTGAGGACTATTTTGACAAGATCATAAAAAACTGTAATTAAGAGAGACAACTATCATGAAGTTTGTTTTCAAATTGACTTTAGGTTCTAGAATGGAAAAGAGATGAGGCTTATTAGTGTTTAAAAACCACATAAGTGTTGTGGAGGTATCATTGTTAGCCACAACATGACAATTCCAATATATAATATTCATAACTATTTGTGTTTTGGGTTAGAACCCTTCATTTATTAGATTTTCCAGAACCATTCTTCCATTGAGATTGCGTGACCATAGGGGAGGAAGAAGATTTTTTTTTCTCTCATAAGTTTCAGAACATTTAGGAGCATCTGTTTTCAAATCAGAATTTGTATTAGGATCAGAAATTGGAGTACTGACAGTACTGTCCATAGAGATATCATTCACAGCTCCATGAATAGTGTTCTGTTCAATTGGAGGATTTATCTCAAATCCAACCAGAGTATGTTTAGAATCTTGTTATCACTGATCTGGATTAGACATAGCAGTAGGAGATGCATTAGGAGAATTGCTCTGGTGGTGTTCCAAATCAGCAACATGAGCAGAGGGGTGATAGTTTCCAGCTACTGTCTGGATAGGTTCAGGATCAGCTGAGGATTTAACAGCATTTTTGGTCAGAAAGGAAGTGGTATCCTCAGGTTTCAAGGGATCAGAAATGGGATTAGAATTAGTAGGGTGAGGATGAGTCATTTCATATTTCAATATGTCAACAAAGGGGCTGGATACCATCCTGTTAACCAAACATGATGCAGGAGCTTGAGCAAACTGAAATTGCAGAACAGAAACAACATGATATGTGTGTGAGATGTTGTGTGGCATATAAGTATTAACAATGTTAGTAATATCAACATGAACAAAAGTTATGGAAGTAGGGAAAATAGTCTTATCAGCAGATTTGTGATGTTCTAACACAAAAAAGTTCTGTATTTCAACAAGGGGGTTGGACACTCCTCTGTTACTAGAAACAGACTCAGTATGAGGAATATGGTCAGAAACAAAAGTGTGTGTGATGTTGTGTGAAATCGCAGTAGTAGAAGTATCTATATTAGTAGCATAAGTCCCTAGTATAGGATTTTCAGAAATAGGAGAACATGATTTAACATTTTAAATGTGAATAATAGTAATACCTTGATCTGAAACATTTTCCATGCCACTTTGTTTCTTATTAGAAACATCAGATGAACCATTAATAAATAAAGTCACTAAGGTCTCCAAGTCCCTACAAGTAAGCTCATTCGAAGTAGATGTACCAGAAATAGAAGCAATATTTTCTGAATTGGAAATATTGTTGGGATTTTTAAAGCTAGGGTCATTTCTATCTCTTTCAGCCACTATTTTTTGTAATCCAATGGCAGTGTTATCTTTCTTTTGACTGGCCTCTTCCTCCTCAACAAAATCTCCCCAATATTTACCATCTAAGGTTGTGAGGACATTGGATTTTTGACACAAATGTCTTGTTTTTTCTCAAAGAGCCCATATTGGTCTGTGATTTTCTTCCCCTTTTTAACATGTTTAACTTCCTGCCAGTCATTAACAATTGGATGGTGCATTTGTTTCCGAACCACCCTACAATTAGCGAAGTTGGGTCTAATCAATTTGTATACTTCACAAAAGGGTGGTTTCATTTCATATTCAATGATGAGTTCAAATCTATTGTCAGGAGCATTGAAGCCTATATTATATGGTAGTTCACTGGCCAGATTGACTTCAACCATTATTCTAGAATATAGGCAATGATCTCCATTCAAAGTCCAATGATCAATATTAATGGGGGACCCTATGCAGGAAGAAATTTCATTCAGAATATTCGGGTGCCAGTAAAACCAATTGAGTCCATGTATTCTAACCCAAACATGTGCCATATAATTTTTGTGTGTGTAGGGGTTAAAAGAAGCATCCCAGTCTGACATTATAAGAAATCCCGGTTTGAGCTGTAAATTACCAAGTTTCCATACCTGATCAAGATCACCTTGAGAGAAGAAGAGGATGTGATAGTATCCATTAACTATGGGAACCATCTTCCATTTTGATGAGCCCCAGCAGTGAGAAATCCGGTTATTAAGCTAGAAGATTGGCCATGGCCGATCACCTGTGTTGTATGAGACTTGGCCATGAACTGAGTATTTTCACAGATGTTCCCTTTGTATCAGGGCTTCCAGATATGACTCAACTAAATAGCCACCATATTCAAGATTGTTATACAGTGGTTGCTTGCAATCCTTCATGCTACTAAGATCTGATCCTTTCAAGGCATCGCTGAAGGAGACTGGTAAAGCACGAAGAGGGATTTCAAGGCTTCCCACTTCAATTTTTGAGGAACCAAGATATGGAGAAGCAAGATCAGGAGAAGAAGTAAGCTCCCATGCCGGACCAAATCCATCCATCAGAAAATCTCAACATGGATCAACAAGAAAGGTTAGGTTTTTCAGTCTCCCATTGGAGAACGCTGCGAGAGCTGCCATCCTTCAAAATCATGATATGATGGTACCCCATTAATGAATAATCTTTATTTTCAAAAAATTAAAAAAATTCAACCCTAAGTTATTGATTATATGATGATATCAAAAATGTATTTCATTTTATAAAATAAATTTTACAAATGTTATTCAAAATAATTATAATATATTTCTAATAATAAAAAATATAAAAATGTGAAGAAAATGTACAAATAGACATTGTCAAAAATTGATTGATCTTTTTATAATTATGTATCGATACATTTAAGAAACAAATATATTTAATAAATTATTTAATCCAAATCATATCAATAAATATAATTATATGGTTAAATCCTTCATATTTAAATAATAACTATTTTTTGGGATTGTTGTTGCGTGTCGCATAAGCTATCGAACAAAGATATCTCTTTTGAAAATTCAAGGTGTTACATTATTCCCCCTTTAATAAAATAAATCCTTGAAATTTAAACTTGACATCCGTAATAAAATTTTTAAAAACCTGTAAATATCATTTTTGACTAACCTTATAGAAAAAGGGGTTAATAAAACACCTTCTTGAGAAGAGAGGAAAGGGTTTTGAAGGTAATCACATAACTTGGTTTCCTAGTATAAGAACCTCAATGGGAAGTGAAAATATAGACATTGAAGGGAAAGATAAAATTGAATAACTAATTTAGTGCGATAGATAACATGTATAATATATATTAAATTAATAGAAAATCATAAATCTTTGATGGATAAATTGACCATAAAATCATCAGAATACAAAATGATTTTGGATTGAAGATTAATTTTTTAGAGTTAATGAATTACCTTATCATATAAACTAAGAACATAAGAAAATATTATTTCTTGAAAATTATAAAAAATTTCCACAACTATCTCATCTTTTTTCCAATTTAAGATAACTAAATATTATATTTTTGTATGCATGAATCCCAAAAATAAACTTCTAATGAATCACATAATATATCAAACAATAAAAATATACCACTCATGTCTTTACTGAATCTAAAATGGTTAGTATAATTTAATATAATAATAAAAATAAATAATCCTTAATACAATAATAACAAAAATTTCCCATGCAACCAAATATTTTAACAAAAATCAAGCATTAAATAAACGTTACTATATCTAAAATAACACTAATAACATCAATATTAATTAATTTTTTAACCTCATATTTTTTCATACCCTTATAATTCAACTAAATAATCATAATATAATTATACTAAAATATCGTTCATATTAAACCTATTTTTTATAGAGACCTCAAACCAAATAAAAAATATCTTCAAAATAAGGTTAATCACTTATAAATAAGAAAATTTTATCTCGTAATCTTTTTTCGAAAATATCCATAATCATTCAAAACAATTATTTCATAACCTTTCAATAGTGTTATCAATTATTTTAAGAAAAATATTATCATTAGACATAAAATTAAAAAACAATTTTGGTTTATCCCAACATCAAACACACATTAATGTTTATCGAACATTTAGTCTACTGTTTTCTAAAATTCAGCATTACCAAAAAATCATGCTTATAGGTTTCTGGTACCATTACAAATATATATAAAATACATAATTTTTTTATGATGTTTCATGATTCTTGAATTTCATCGATATACTACCATCACATATAAACATTAATACTTACATTATAATTATTTCCATGTCATAAGTCTTTCCTTAGTCTAGGGTTTAACAATTTGATTAGGGCATTTACTAGGTTACTCCAATTTCCATAGATTATATATAATAAAGGGAAAAAATAATCTATTCTAACTTTTAAACTATTAAAATCATAATAGGGAATACAATAACATTGAAGAGATAACATATAAATTACATTTATTTCCCAACTTATGAATTTCTAGGCTCCAATCTATGTTAACCATGATCTTTTACCTAAGATATATTATTATGATTTTTTATTCCCATAATAATGGTTAATAATGAGATTAAGAATTTACCCAGTAATATTCCCTAGGAGTGTCTAACTCGATGCGTAGTAAGGCCTGTTGTCGTATACCAGGTTACCCCGAGTCAGTCACGAAACACCTTGATAGAGTTGTTACTCCTAGGTTCATATGTGCTAGAACCACATATAGTTGTAGTATATATACAAAGATGTATTTTATTTACAAAACAATTACACTATACTTACCATAATTAATTTATATCTTAGCATACTTATTCTTATCTTTAAGGATTTTGGTAGAGTTTTCTAATCTTAATACCAAAAATAAAAAATCTTTTCCTCTGATTCCAATTATAATAACCCTACTCTTTATTTCAAATTAATACTTGATTTATTACATAAATTACACTTAATATAACCCAAAAGATCATAAATTCTAGATTCTTTCAGAATTAGGTACTTATAATAACTTCTTGATCCTCGTATATAACAGAAATATTGAGAACATCCTTAACATTCTTTTAAAATTCCATGGATTTTAAAACTACACAGGTTAACTTGGGGGAAATGAGGGAAATGGGTGATCTATAAAGCCCAATAAGGGAATTGAGATGGAATAACATGATGATAATCATATATGTTACAAAAAAGTCATATCAATGGTGAGTAAAAAGAGTAGGTATCTAAAACATGATAATTATACATGATATGGAATGATAATAAAAACTTTGGAAATGTAGAAACAACATAAAATAATGAATCATAAAAATGGTCATGGATAATACCACCAATACATTATGGTGGAAAACTGCCATAATGTATCCAGTTTAGTCCCTATCAAAATGTGATGTATCATGATACTAAATATTATCCAATGAATTATATTTACATATGGGAACTCCCACCATATTTATTTTATGCTCATGCTTGTGTGTGTCATATATATCATATAAAATGGATTCATTAATAATCATAATTTATTCCAAGATATAAGAATGTGGAATAAATATATATAAGTAAAAAATCAATATGTATATGTGCATAAAGGTCCATTCTTTTAATAGAAAAATGGGTATGGTATTCACTACATAATTGGTTTGGCTTGGTAAATAGTGGTGAAATTTAGGCTGTATAACGACATTACTTAAAAAATAATAAAATGGATTGATGAGAGAGAAAGACATATCACTTCATTTGGACAAATATATTGTTGTAAGTCGGCTATGTAATAACATATCCCATTATATGTAAATGAAATTAAATGACACAAGGATAAGATGATAATTGAATAGAGAGGAGAATCAAAAACATCCCTTATGAAATTTCAATATGGTAACAAGTGTAAATAAAAGATCATGGGAAACATAATCTGAGTGAAAATGGGTTTTTCATAATTTAGAAATTAAAATTACATTAAAGGGAATATGTAAAAACATATCACACAAAAATAAATGAGATGTTAATTGACATACCATAAAAGGATTTCTTGAATGGAAATGATAAGAGAGAACTCCCTTACGGAATTTCTACATTGTAACAACTTAGTTGAAGGTATAATGAGGAATAATAAATGATAACTCATTAAAATAACATAAATTGGACGTTAGGTTGTGTTTTTAAATAAATTAAATCATAAAAATTTCAATTAAGCGGAAAAATTCCAAATAAAGTTTTTGAATTGAATGGAGAGGAAAGTGATGATCCCTTGTGAAATTTTGGCATGGTAATGGGAGTAAATAAAGGATTATGGGAGGCTTAATGAGTGTTAAAAAATATTTCATTATTTTTACATAAAATTTAATGTAAGGTGAATATGTGAAAACATATACCAATATAAGTAAAAGGAATATTTGAGAAATAACAAAAAGAAGTGATAGATAAAAAGGGAAGATTGGTTGATTCCCTTAAAAAATTTTGGAATAGTAACAACTAAGTTAAAGGTAAAAATATGAAAAGATAAATAATATCTCCTTAAAATAAAATAAATTGAAAATTGAGGGGATGTTTATAAATAAAAGATATTATAGAAAATTGTAATTAATAAGACAAATTCTAAAGAATGTTCTTGAATTGAAAAGAGGATATGAAGGTGGGGATCCCTTACATTAGTGTGCTCCTCCAAAATCTTGGGAGGGGATTTTTGAGAGCTTGGGGGAACCATGGAAGGTTTCTATAAAATAGCGGTTAGTGTGGGTACATGTTCTAAGGATTTTTAGTAAAGTGAAATGAGAGCTTTGGGTGGGTCTATTTAGGAAATATTGGGGATTTATTTATTATTAATGTTTTGGACTCTATGTAAGAAAATATCCAAAACAAAAACACATACCATGGTTTCTACCATGTTTTTTTCCAAATGGTAGTGTTTTAAATAATTTATAATTAAAAGGGACATTATTTGTAAAATATTTCCCTTGCTTATATGGATGTGAGTCATACTACTAGAGAAATAATTTTAAAAAAATATAATAGGTTAGATACTCGAAGGATTTATAATGGATTTAGAATATACATAAAATAAACATAAAATAACATTATTTTTAATATAAAACGATTATTTATCCTTTTTTCCATTTATAGTAATTATTACATTGCTTTTCGTTCATTATGTTGTCATAAAACAAAAAGTATATTTATACAACATTTAAGTTTTACTTGAAAATTTGACTGTCTCAAAAAATTCTGGAAAATGCACTGTTGGACAATTTAGATAGCATAATTCCGAAAATAATATTCATTTTATATAAATTGTTTTTTAATTATGTGATTTTTATAATATAATAACCATAATTTATTGAAAATGATGGTGTTCTTAATAATTATACTTTTTGAACTTTTATAAGAATTACATTAGACTTCATAAAAATTATATGATAATTTATAAATACTAAATATTATTTACCAATAATATTTTTAAAAGATAATTTATTTAAAAACTAAATTAATTTATCAAATGAAATGTATTAATTGAAATTGAAAATTACATAAAAAATATTATTTGTGTTATTCATGTAATTTGTCTATCAAACATGTAACAAAATCATTTAAAATTTTTTAAAAAAAGGAATAAATATAATAAATATTTTATGTAAATGTAAATATTAAAATTCATAGTATTAGAGTTAGTTTTTTTCTGGTCATTGTAAAATTATATTTACCCTTAACTATCACATTTTACTTTTACCATGGTAATTAATATTCTCTACAATTATTAGTCGTATTGTTCAAAAATTAAGTTGAACTTATTTCCTAATAATAATTAATATGAGTACTAATATTGAATTAATTTTAGGAAAATAAATTCAGAATGGTGGTAGAATTTAATTTAAAATATAACTCGCTAGCACGATTGAAATTTGTTTTCCAAAGAATCCATTTTTCATGGAAAATATTATTTCTCTTTAAATATATAACTAGTAATATTACATATATGTATTTAAATTCATAAATATATATATGTAACATAAAAAGTTTATTTCAATCTTTTCTCATCAGTGTTTATTATAATCAAGAAAAATTTCTCATTTTAAAACAGATTTTATAACAAATGTACTTTAAGGATTGAAATAATCTTATACTAATATATGGTTTAAATATGATTTAAAATGTAATTAATTGAATAAAATTAAATAATAATATTTTTATATATAATTATAATTATATGAATTAATATACTTCTAAATTAATTAATTTATCAATATAAAATAAAATTTTACAAAAAAACAATATTTTTCGGTATTCACCGAAAAATATATATTTTCATGAAAATTAAACATTATCACCCTAATTTTTTTTTGATACGATGATATACAAAAATTGGGATTATGTTATCAATAAAAGTTATAATTTTTATATAAAATAACTCCAATATATTTTTTTTAAAAAAATTCTTTTTGGAGAAAAAATACAAACAGACATTACCAAATATTTATTGAATAAATTCTGAACATTTATAAATATATTTATAAAATATATATTTCTTAAATTATTTAATCCTACTGATATCAATAAATTTAATATAAATGTGAAAAATAAAAAATTTAAATAATCATTCTTTTTTTGGGATTGGTGATTCGTATCATATAGGCCATCTAACTAACTTTTCAGTTTTGAATAGTCACGGTGTTATATTCTTCCCCTTTAATAAATTTCATCCATGAAATTTAAACTTATAATTGGTATGAAATGTTTTGACACTTATAAATATCTTTATTGAATACATGCATCATAATTGGGGTTAATAAAAAATCATCTGGAAAATATAGAAAGGAAAGTACGATGTCCATCACATAACTAGGATTCCATGAAGGATTACATTTGTGGGAAGTGAAAAAATAGACATTTAAGAGAAATATTAAACCAATGAAATAATTGAGGGAGATAGAGAACATGGTTAAGATAACGGTAATGAATACAAAACCATAAATATGTTATGGATAGAATGACCATCAATTTGACAAAATATGAAAAAAAATAGATACAAGATTGCTTCTCTAGAGTTAAGGAATTACCTTATCATCTAATCTAATAACATAAGGAAATATTATTTTTGAGAAGTATAATAAATTTCCACAGAAATCTCATATCTTTGTCTAAAATAATAGAGAAGTAGTTTATTTTCTAATAAATGAATTACTAGAATAAACTTCTAACGTATCACATAATACACCAATGAAAAAAAGTTATCCATCATGTTTATATTAAATCAAAAAATTTCATCATAATGTTTGATAATACCTATAATGAATAATATTTAATATCTAAATCAAAAAGATCTCACAAACATAAAAATGTTTTAATAAATATCATTCATTAAATAACCACCACTATATCTAAAATAACACAAATAACCTTAATATTAAAGAATTATTTAACCTCAAAATTTTTCCTATAACATTATTCATACTCCTCAAAAAAACATCAATGAGTTATATATAAAATTATCCTTCATAATAAACATATTTGTAATAAATAACTCAAATAAAATAAAACATCTCCTAAAATATGGTTAATCACCTAAAAATAAAAAAATGTCCTATAATCTATTTCACTGAATATCCATAATCATGCTAAACCTTCATTAAATATACTCTAAATAGTGGAATCAATTTCTTTATGAATAATATTTTCCATAGAAATAATATCAAAAAACTATTTTTGTTTATCCCAACATTAATCAGAAATTAATGGTTATTGATCCATTAATCATGCTTTTTCCAAAAATAATGAATTATCATTAAATATCTTTTATACGCGTTTCTGTATCATTAAACATATGTTTAAAATAGTTAAAATAAGAAATATTTTCCAAGATGTTTCATGATTCTAGAATTTCATTAATATACATCAAAGACATAAGACACATTAATACTTACACAACAATGATTTCTATATCATAGGTCCTTCCTTAGTCAATGGTTTAACCCATAGGTTGTGGAATTTTTTAAGTTAATCTTATTTCCAACCATTATGTATAATAATGTAAAAAAATTAGGGATTAGTAGTTTTAAACTATTAAACATATAAAGAGGAATCCAATGACATTATAGATATAACTTATAAATTACATTTATTTATTAACATACAAATTTTTAATATCCATTCTTGTTATCGATGATATATTTCTGAACATATATTCTTATGGTATTCTTACCTTAATAATGTATTGTAATGAGCTTATGTATTTACCTTATCATATCCCTTAGGATTGTCAAACCAAGTGCATAGTAATGCCATTTTTCATTTACCAGGTTAACCAGAGTTAGGCATAAAACACCTCATCAAAGTTAATACTATTTGATTCATCTATGCCCTATCTGAATCCTCTTTTGGTATCAATATAAAGATTTATTTTCTTGATAAACTACTTACTATATACATATCCAAAATTAGGGATGTTCTGAGTATTTTTCTATAGTTTACTAATAGGAGTCCCTAAAATAACTATACCATTCCTATGATACCACCTATAACAACCACACTTTTTATTTCACATTAAAACAAGATTTATTATATAAAATTTCATTTAATAAAACCTGAATGATCATGAAGTATAGTGTCTTGGGGAATTAGGTAAAGATCATATCATTTTGACAATGGGATATAACAATATTACTGAAAACTTCGTTAACATTCTTCTAAAATTTTAGGGATTTAGAAATGCATTGGATAACCTAGGGAGAAACATAAGAAAGGGGTAATCTATAAATCCCTATGAGGGGATAAAAAAGGAATAACATGAATAGAATAATAATAGTTACACAATATTCATATCAACAGTGAATAAAAAAGTAGGGATCACAAACATGATAATGGCACATCATATAACAAGATAATCATGACTTGGGAAATGTGGCAATAACTTAAAACAATGAATCATAAACATAGGTCAAGGTTAAACCCACCAAAACATCGTGGTGGAAAATGTTTCATAATGTAATTAACTGAAATCCCTATCCCAATGTGACATATTATCATAGAAAACAATAACCAATTCATTCAAGTTCTACCTAGTCGCACCCAACATATTCAGTTCATTATCATGCGTATGTGTGCCATATAGATCATACAACATGGATTCATTCATCATCGTGATTAATTATGTGATTATGTAACGTGAAATATATAATTATAAGTCCCCAATAAATAATCATACATTCATAAAGGTTAAACCGTTAATAGAAAAATGGGTATGTTATTAACTACACAATATTTTGGGAATGGAAAACTGCGGTGAAATTTCATCCACATAATGACGTTACATAAAAATTCAAAAAAGGGATTCATGTGAAGGAAAGGGTTGTATCCAAATTTTTAAAAATATTTTATATTATGGTAAATTTTTAATTAAATACCCCATCATAAGGAAATTAAGATAAAATAAATAAGTTCATGAAGATACTTAAATAAAAAAAGAGAACGGAAAATACCCCTTATGAAATTTCATCATATTAACAGGAGTGCATAAAAGCTCATGAGTTTATTATGATCATGAAAAGGGTGATATCATAATATATACATTAAATGAAAGGTTATGTGATTACATGTGAAAATATATAAACAAAATTCACTTGAAATTAATTGTCCTAACATAAAAGGAGTTCATAATGGAAATGAGAAGAGAGAAGTCCCTTATGAAATTTCATCCTAGTAATGGATTAAGAGAATGTCAAAATGAGGGAGAATAAATGATAAATTATTAAAATAAAATAATTTTTATAGTAGAGGATTTTTATAAATAAATTAAATTATAACTAATTTCAATTAAGAAGAAAAATTCAATACAAGGTGCTTGAATTTATGGAAGGAGAGGAAGGTGAGGATCACTTAGGAAAATTCAGCTTGGCAACAGGTGTAAATAAACGATCATGGGATTCATAATGGGAGTGAAAGAAACATATAATTATTTATAAATCCAATTTTATGTATGTTGAATATGAAATAACATATTCCAACCTATAAACATAGAAATTTATAGACATAAAAAAATAAGTTCTTGATAAAAATAAGATTGTGGGTTATTCCCTCACAAAATTTTGGAATTGTAATGGATTAGATAAATGTAAAAATGATAGAGGATAAATAAGATATCATTAAACTAAAAAAAATTTACAGTAAGGGTATGTTTATAAATAATATATATTATAAAAAATTGTAATTAAAAAGGAAAATTTTAAAGAAGGTGCATCAATTGATTGGAGGGGATGAAGATGAGGGTCCCTTACTTGAGTATGTGACTCCAAAAGCTTGGGAGGATCTTCATAAGAGATTATTGGAACCTTGTAAAGAATAAACAGTGGATTGGTAAGAGAATTTATACGATCTAAAATGTTTTAGTGGATATATATGAGATCTTGGGAGGCTTTATATAGGAAAAGAGGAGGATTTCATTATTATTTTGGATTTGAAATTTACATAAAAAATTTCCAAAGCCACAAACAATCCCTTGGTTTGTCCCATGGTTTTTGCCAAATGAAATTTTTTTATATTATTTAATAATGTAAATGGCCTAAAACAATAAAATAATTCTCTTGTTTATGTAAAAATTGGTCATAATTCAAGAGAAACTATTTTAAAACCTAAAAAATATATTACATGTTTTAGAGGATTCATAATGGAATTATAATATAAATAAAATAAACATAAAATAAAATTATTTTAAATGAAATATATTTATTTTCTCATTGATCTCATTTATATTAATTATTATATCACTTTTTTGTCATTAATATGTTATAAAACACAATGTATATTTATTCGATATTTAATTTTTAACTGAAAATTTGACTATCTAAGAAAATTTGGGAAAATTCAGCACTAGATAATTTATAAGTTATGATTTCAAAAATAATATTAATTTTACCTAAATAATATTATAAATATCTGAATTTTTTACTTTTAAAACAATAACTGACATTTATTTAAAATGAAGAATTTTTTTATAACAAAATTTTTTGAAACCATATATACATTACATTTGGATTCACAAAGAATATATGGTAATTTATATTTTATTGAAATTATTTTAAAATATTATTTTATTAAAATATAATTTATATATAAAATAAATTAATTCATCAAAAAAATCATTAATTGATATTGTATATTACTTAAGAATACAATTTGTGTTTTATCGTATAATTTTTTCATCAAACATATTACAGAATCATTTATAATAAACAAAAATAACGAATAATTATAACAATGATTTTAATGAAATGGAAATATAAGTATTAATATTGTTAGAGTTATTTTCTTTCATGTTTTCATAAAATAATTTTTACCATTAATTAACCTACATTCCTTTTTCCATGGTAATTAATATTTATTATAATTACTATTAATATTATTTAAAAATAAAGTTCAACATGTTACCTAATATTTATTAATATGATTACAAATATAGAATAAAATTTATCAAAATAAATCAAGGGTGGTGGAATAATTTTATTTAATATAAAACCCACAAGAACAATTGTAACACCCCAAGCTTCCATGGTACGTTTCCCTTTAAATAATGCAATTGCGTGCATTGTACGTAACTTCGAAATTCTAACACACCACAACCAATCAAACTAGCCATTATGAATAGTAATACCTAATTTTTGAAATTATATAAATTCTATATTTCGAAATGGACTTCATTTTTGGATTCGTAATATCGAAATTAGCTTAGGGTGAAATTTTGGAAATTTTCGGATAACTTTAATATTTTGATGAATAGTGAAAATTACTAAATTTTAATTAAAAACAACTTTTTTAATAGAAATAATTGATAGTGATAAATTATTAATTTGAGTGGTTTTAAATTATATTTAGAATATATTTTTATTATTTAATACAATGTTGTTCACTATATGTAATATCACATTTAACCCAGACATAAACAAGTGTCAATCTTTTGATAGTTATTATCTCTTAAAAACACTCAATTTGTTTTTACGACGGGAATTAATTTTTAAATTAATTAATGCAACTGATATGTTTTGAATTTGGTAAAATAGTCATCATTTTTGAATTCATAATTTTAAATATAGCTTAGGCCTACTTTTTCGTATTTTTATTGAAACTTGCATTTTTTATGAAAAGTTAAACCACTAAGTGGTAGGTAAAAAACTGAATTTTTCATAAAACATATTTTTACCGCTTCTGTGAGTGGAATTTCAAAAATCTAAGAGACACAGCTAATATTAAGGAGTTAAATTTGGTTCAATGAGATGAAAATAATTTTTGGTGAATTCTAACTTTTTACATTTATTTACCACGGTTAAAAATAAGTAGGTTAATTAAGGGTAAAAATGATATTAATATTAATCTAACACATGTCCTAATTCTATTTGACAAGTGTATCTTGACCAAATACAACCTTAAGAGTAAAATAATATCATTTAGGTCCACATGTATTAGATTAGGACATTTATTACTATTTAATTCAAAGAAGTGTTAAAAGAGTTAAAATCAATGTTTATCTAATAAAACATTTTTAATATAGGTTAATACATAAGATAAATTCGATTTTAAATATTAATTAGAAATATTAAATGATTTCCTACATAATCGTATTTTATTTATAATTTTTAGACATTAAATAATTTAATTTATTTATGACACAATGGTGATGGAGTAATTACCTAATTAATGAAATATTAAAATAATTGATATTATAAATATAAAAATAAATGTAACTTGAGACTTTTTATGAGTTAAAATGATTTTCTAGGTTAATATGACATATTAGGATTGATTATAAAAATTGTGTTTGAAGTAAGAATGCTGTTATGAATTTATCAAAAACAAAATACCCAATTGTGTTAAAATTGAAAAAAAGTGTTTTTAAAACAAATATTATATTATTTATTTATATTCATTTAATAAAAATATAAGGTTAGGAATAGAGAATTATATCATGATTTTTGTATCATTGATGGAACACTTGGTGGTCTCTTGGATTTATATAGAAAATTTATTAACCATATAATATAAAAATACAAAGAGACATTGTAAAAGTGAAACTACTTAACTAATAGTTAATACTTAAAGATAAGGTCAATATAATGACCCAAACCCATCTGAATTCTATTGGTTGGGTGGTCTTATATCCATCCCCACCTTATACTTTAAATAATCCACTTTGGAGCCATTATATACCAACTATGAATTTATTATAAAATAATATTTCTAGCTTTTTCAAAGGTGCCCCTCACCACTCTTATAAAAGGGCACTTCCCCTTCACATTAATTCACACCTTCAAAGCCATTTGGCTCGGCCAAACCCTAGCCAAATACTCTCTCAACTTCCCTAAATATGTCCTACAGGCTTTATTTTGATCATAAATCCAACCTAATGATCCCTTTTGATCAAATCATAAGGAAGTACCCGAAGAAGAGGTAATGTTTTCACCACCATCTTTCAAGTTCTTTTCTTCTTCAACTTCTTCTTTCTTTGTTTTTTATATTCTAAAATAATAACTCCAGTATGTTCTATATACTGTGATGTTATTATAAATATGGTACAACCATATTCAGTATTCTATCCATCCTTTTAATGTCATGTCACCATACGTGTTTACGTACGACTTACTGTCTCCACGTCGTGGTGTAATTGTTATTCAATATATTATTATTTGAAAGGGTATAATAATTATTTTTAATTCATGTTAATAATAAATATAACATTTTAATTATTCTGTATATATGATATACCATCCAATTATATTTTATTTTAATATCAAAAGAATGATATTTCCACTCGTGCGTACGTACGGACTACCGTCTCAACAAACTCGATGAGATTCATTCTCCTTCATATCCATTCAAGTATAATTATCATTTGAGGATTTAAAAATTATGTTTAAGGACTTGATATCATTCTATATTGGAATAACACACAACCTATCCATAAAAAACATGTCTTACGTAACAAAACCTATAAAAGAAAACGAGTAAGTTAACAACCGAAACAAAGATAATACTAAGATATTATTAACAAAACAATGTTAAAAGCTCATATTTGATAACATAATAATGTATATGATTCTTGTCTAATTTAATAAAAATTATTTCACCATTATACAGTAGTTTAACCTACCCCTAACCAAGGAAAATTATTAGGTAAGGGTTTATTTAACAATCTCTTCATTATCCGAGGTTGTTTATACGTAATAATCTACTGGGACTTCTTTATCATCCACATCCATGTTTCTTAAAAATATGTTTCAAAACATTTTTACTATTTACTAGAATATGGGTTAATGTCATTTATAACCTGGTTTACTTTTATAAGTGGTTTATAAAGGAATCTTTCCGTCTTTTTCCAAACAAGGTCCTTTTTAACCTTTTCGACAGAGTTAAGGTAAGAATGTTTTTTTAACTTATACGGTGGGTGCGGCTATTTTCCTTCATTATAAAATCATCGAAGCTTCCCTTACAATCTTATAATAAAATTTTCAAAGTAAATGTTTTATTTTATAATTATGTGACTTTTAAATGATTTCAAAAAAGGGATGTTTCTCTCAAATAGTTTTGATTTCATCTATGTCAACATCCTTTGATAGATTTTACGCTTATTTGAAGTTGATTTATTATGATACAAAACTTCTATATTGTATTGAAGGTTTTGTGATATGTTTGACTGTGGATGTGTTATTTTTATACCATTCATGGTTTATGGATGAAGTATTTACATTTCGTATGCTATTTTTATTACGAATGTTTATGTTATGTTTAAACCTTTTCATATAGGAATACATTGTACTTAATATGTGACGTGTGGAGCCCACTATAGCAACTCGATGCATCGGTAGGTCTCATGAGACAAACTAGTGTCTTGGAACAAGGCCTTGAAAAAATATTATTTTTATTCTTGGCATGAGGCCTTTGATATGTGGTTATGATAGTCTGGAATTATGCATTCCATCATTATGAAAGTGGTTATTGATATTGAATGTGATTATTCTATTAGTAGAATATCCATGTGAATAAGTAAATGGAATTAATTCATTTTATTTTTTCCATACCATGATGAAGTTCATGTTTAAAAGGCTTTTGTTTTGTTTATACATTGCCTTAAATGTTTATTCTTATTTATGAATGTTTCCGCTATATTTTTATCCTTACTGGGCATTTGAGCTCACCCCTTTTCTATGTTTTATTTTCCCCAAGATGTGAAGAAGTAATTTATGAATAACCTGTAGGGATAGTATGAGGGGATAAGAGTGTGGACTATGGAGACTATATTGTAGTAGTTTTCATTTTATGATGTAATGTAAACATTATTAATTTATCTAGTTATTCCAAGGATACTAAACTAATCAGTCTTTCGAGACTTGATCTTTCTTGTTATCATGCCAATGTTATGTAATAATGCACCGACTCTGGGTAACTGGGGTCGGGGGGTTACAGTTGGTATCAGAGGAAGTTTAGTACAAACCTTGGGAGTTAGATTTTGATAAACTCTGATTAGAGAACATAGCTCTAAGATAGACATTGAGGATTAGTATAGAATAACTTCCTAGAATTTTGGTATTGTATAGATTTTGTGAGTATTCTAAGGAATACATACCTGTCTGGATACAAGCAGGTATAGGCGGCTCTCGCACAAATGTACCTAGGGGTATAACTCGAAAACACTGCTTTGAGCTAGACTCGAACGAGAACTGGTGCACGACAAAGGGCCTTGCTGCACTCGTTGTTATGATACTCCCAGGGGATATGCTTAGGATAATTTACATTTTCATTACAAACTGATTCGAAGTATAATATATATAAGATGAGAGTAAATGACCTTGGTTAATCCTAATGTGATTCAAATTGAGAATATGGTGACATGTTAATCTCTAAATGATTTTATGACTACTGTTACTCACACAATGCTTTCTGGTTTTAGTCAATGGATGGATTCCAAGGAAGTCATAGTGACTTTGAGATTGATGTAAAAGTTGGGAACGGTAGTGTAAATGAGCAATAAAATGGAATGTGGATAGGCGTAAAAGATGTCAGCTTTATGCCAAAATTGTTTCCAAAAATATGATAAAAAATATATATATTAATCAATTCCCGGACTCAACAAAGAAGAGAATGGTGATGAATGATAAGAGCTCCAGCAGTGGAGACCATGGAGAAAGGAATCCTCAATTTCCATCATGCCGGAAATGATGAAGGAGACACCCTGGAAGGTATCTCAATGGGACAAAGAAATGCTTTACGTGTGGGAAAGAAGGACATAGAGTGAATAATTGCCGAAGAAAATTGAAGAGTACTATGGAAGAAGATAAAAATGGTCCCAATAATCCATTTATAGTCATTTGCCGTAAATATAGGGGACCTAGTCATTGCCCGAGTGAATGCCCGATTCTATAGGATATTTTCTTGGTCAAAGAAGAAGCTATTGGGAAATAAATGGTTGGAGAAATGTTTAAAAAGTATTTGTTCTCCTTGTTGATGAGTTTACTTTGGAATAATTTTCTCTTGTATTTGTAACCCTGTAGTTATCCATGTGAGAATGATATTTGATGAAAAATTATCTTTTCTCTTGTGGATAAAGTTATAAATAACCAATTGGTTTTATATGATCATTAGGTTTGAGGCAATTATAAGTTATTATAATTTGGGATGAAAATTCAAGGTCTGAGATAACATTTGTGGTTAACTTATGTTATGGTTATTTTGAAGAATTTATCTCATTTTGGTCATGTTAGAAAATATAGTTTTTGAAAACAGACAACACGCAGACCGTGTGACAACCCGTTGCGTCGGACAGAGTTGTGGGAATCGCACCCACAACCAAAGTGCGATTGGGATTTATCACCTACCACTGGACTATGTGAAGTCCCTGGTTAGTGTGACTATTATTTTTAGTTTAATGACTTTATCGATCAATGATAAGTTTATTTGGGATCTTCTATCTTATCAAATGAATACCCTTATTATAAGAAAATTATTTGGTGATTAAGTGATAAATGTTATTTTGGAAGTTCTTCTCTTTGTTGGGAATAATATATTCCCAAGGAAAATAGAATAGTATGGGATTTCATTTGAGGAGTAATGGTGGATTTTTATAAAAGTTTTTATTGTGGATTTATAGTGATTTGGTTTTTTATGGAAATGATTAGGTTAATTACTTTTATGTATGTGACTTTAGGAGTAATTAATGTCATTTGAAGATACAATTTAACGTGGAATATGAAATTCTTATAAGTTTTGAGTTTCAATATTAGTTTGGATTATATTGAAGGACTTTAAAGACAATTGATTATTGAATGGTATTTATTTAACTTTGAGGTATTGTTGGTTTAATTTTAGAAATTATGATTACGGTTTTTTTTCTCTAATGGACTATCCATTTGGGGGATCATCAGATATTATACTAACCATTTTGGTTTTGATTAATCTATAAAGACAAGGTAAATATGTAGTTTATCCTGCGTGGATCATGTATTTCTATAGAAGTTTCTTCTAGCTCTTCCAGTGTGGCCAAGTCTACTTGAATACTCATTGTTCAAAAAAATGATTTAGTGGTAAAAATTTATTAATGAATGAAACTCTAATTAAAAATTATGTATATCTCTTTATGTTCTTAGTCAATAACATAAATTAATTCCTCCTCCTTATGTAATGTATCTTAAAACAAAAAATGTCGTCTGTTTACTTTTCCTACTAGGAGACTAATGACCGTTTGTCCCAATACAAGTTTGTGATTTTGTTATTGTTAACTTTCTCCTGATCATGTTTTCTATCCCTCTACATCAGAACGTAACACTTATTTTATCATCCATATCCATGTTTTCCTACATGGAATCCTAGTATGGGTTATCTTGGGTGACCTTTATACCTCTCGTCCTTTCTTTTAAAGTGATAGTTTTATTGACTCTTTTTCCGATGTTGGACTTTCCATTATATTCTCAATCCAAATTTTAAAAAAAATTTGAGGACGCAATTTATTGAAGGAGGGTATAATGTTACACACAAAGCTTCCACGGTACATTTCCATTTGAATAATGCAATGGCGTGCATTGTACGCAATTTCGAGAATCTAACACACCACAACCAATCAAACTAGCCGTTATAAATAATAATAACTAATTATTGAAATTTTATAAATTTTATCTTTCGAAATGGACTTCATTTTTGGATTTGTAATATTGAAATTAGCTTAGGGTCAAATTTTGGTACTTTTTGGATAACTTTCGTATTTTGATGAATAGTGAAAAATACTAAATTTTAATTAAAAACAACTTTTTTAATAGAAATAATTAATAATGATAAATTATTAATTTGAGTGGTTTTAAATTATATTTAGAATATATTTTTACCATTTAATACATTTTTTTTCATTGGATGGAATTTCACATTTAAACTAGACATAAACAAGTGTCAATCTTCTGATAATTATTATCTTTCAAAAACATGCTATTTGTTTTGACGATGGGAATTAATTTTTAAATTATTTAATGAAACTGATGTGTTTTGAATTTAGTAAAATAGTCATCATTTTTAATTCATAATTTCAAATATAGCTTTGACCTAACTTTTGGTATTTCTCTGGAAACTTTCATTTTTTGATGAATTTTGAAAGCACTAAGTGGTAGTTTAAAAACTGAATTTTTCATAGAACATAATTTTTCCGCTTAGGTGCGTGGAATTTCAAAAATCCTAGAGAAACGGTTAATATCAAGGAGTAAAATGTGGTTCAATGAGATAAAAATAAATTTTGGCGAATAGTAACTTTTTACTTTTATTTACCACGGTTAAAAGTAAATTGGGTAATTAAGGGTAAAAATGATATTAATATTACCCTAACACATGTCCTAATTCTATTAGAAATGTGTATCTCGACCACAAACAACCTTAGGGGTAAAATATTATCATTTAGATCCACTTGTATTATATTAGGACATTTATTATTATTTAATTCAAAGAAGAGTTAAAAGAGTTGAAATCAATGTTTATTTACTAAAACATTTTTAATATAGGGTTATACATAAGATAAATTCAATAGTAAATATTCATTATAAAGATAAAAAAATTTCATACATAATTGTATTTTATTAATAATTTTTAGACATTATATAATTTAATTTATTTATGACCCAATGTTGATGCAGTAATTACCTAATTAATGAAATATTAAAATAATTGATATTATAAATATCAAAATAAATGTAATTTTAGAATTTTTATAATTTAAACTGATTTTCTAGGTTAATATGAAATATTAGTATTGATTATATAAATTGTTTTAGAAGTAATAATGCTGTTATAAATTTATCAAAAACAAAATACCCAATAGTGTCAAAATTGACATAAAAGAGTTTTTAAAACAAATATTATATTATTAATTTATATGAAATTCCTAAAAATCAAAGTATCAGCCAAGAAACTTATATAATGATAGTTTTATCATTAATGGACAACTCGGGGGTTTCTTGGATGTATATAGTTTGTTTATTAACCATATAATATAAAAATACAATGAGACATTGTAAAAGTGAAACTAATTAACTAAGAGTCAATACTTAAAGATAAGGTTAATATAATGACCCAAACCTGTCTAAATTCTATTGGTTGAGTGGTTTTCGACCAATAACCACCTTAACCTTTAAATAATCCACTTTTGAGCCATTATACACCGAATATCAATTTATTATAAAATAATATTTTTAGCTTTTCCAAAGGTGCCCCTCATCCCTGTTATAAAAGCGAACTTCCCCTTCTCATTAAATCACACCTTCAAAGCCATTTGGATCGGAAAAACCCTTCCCAAATACTCTATCAACTTACTTAAATATAACCTAGATGCACTATTTTGATCATAAAGCCAACGTAAGGATCCCTTTTGATCAAATCAAAAGGAAGAACCCAAAAGAAGAGGTAATGTTTTCACCACCCTCTTTCAAGTTCCTTTCTTCTTCAACTTCTTCATTCTTTTTTATTACTATTATAAAATAATGACTCCAGTATATTCTATATAATGTGATGTTATTATAAATATGGTACAGAAATATTCATTATATTATCCATCCTTTTAATGGCAAGTCACCATACGTGTGTACGTAGGACTTACTGTCTCCACGTCGTGGTGTAATTGTTATTCAATATATTATTATTTTTATGGGTATAATAATGATTAGTAATCTGTGTAGATAATAAATATAACATGATAATGAATTCTGTATATATGATATACCATGCAATTATATATTATTTTAATATAAAAAGAATGATATTTTCTCTCGTGCGTACGTACGGAATACCATCTCCATGAAAGCGATGACGTTCATTCTCCATCGTATCCATTCAAGTATAATTATCATTTAATGATTTAAAAATAATTTTTATTGAATTGATATCATTATGGATATGAATACGATACAACCTACCCATAAAAAACATTTCATACGTAACTTAACATAAAAATAAAATGAGTAAGTTAACACCTGAAACAACGATAATACTAAGATATTATTAACAAAGCAATGTAAAAATATCATATATGATAACATAATAATTTATATGATTCTTTTATAATTTAATAACAATTATTTCACCATTATAGAGGAGGTTAAAATACCCCCAATGAAGGAAAAGTAAAAATTAAGGGTTTATTTCGCAATCTCTTCATTATCTGAGGTTGTTTATATGTAATAATCTACCAGGACATCTTTATCATCCACATCAATGTTTCTTAAAAATGTAGTTCAAAACATTTTTACTATTTACTAGAATATGGGTTAAAGTCATTTATACCCATTTTTACTTTTATAAGTGGTTTATAAAGGAATCTTTCTGTCATTTTCCAAACAAGGTCCTTTTTAACATTTCTGACAGAATTAAGGTAAGAATGTTTTTTTAACTTATACGGAGGGTGAATCTATTTTCCGCCTTTATAAAATCGTCGAACCTTCCCTTATAAGCTTATAAGAAAATAATCAAATTAAATTTTTTATTTTATAAATATGTGACTTTTAAATGATTTAAAAAAAAGGATATTTCTCTCAAATAGTTTTGATTTCATCTATGTCAACATCCTTTGATGGATTTTATGCTTATTTGAAGTTGATTTATTATGATACAAAACTTCAATATTGTATAGAAGGTTTTGTGATATGTTTAACTATGGATGTGTTAATTTTATACCGTTCATGGTTTATGGACGATGTATTTACATTTCATATGCTAGTTTTATTACGATTGTTTATGTTATTTTTACACCTTTTCATATAGGAATTCATTAGACTTAATATGTGATGGGTGGAGCCTGCTATAGCTCCTCGATGCATCCGTAGGTCTCATGAGACAAACTAGTGTCTTGGCACAAGGCCTTGACAAAATCTTATTTGTTGTCTTGGCACGAGGCCTTGTCTATGTGGTTATGATAGTTTGGAATTATTCATTCCATCATTATGAAAGTGGTTATTGATATTGCATGTGATTATTCGATTAGTATAATATATATGTGAATAAGTAAATGGAATTATTTAATTTTATTTTTGCAATACTATGTTGAAGTTCAAGTTTAAAAGGCTTTTTTTAGTTATACATTTCCTTAAATGATTATTATTATTTGTGAATGTTTCCACAATATTGTTATCCTTACTGGGCATTTGAGCTCACCCCTTTTCTATGTTTTATTTTTCCCAGGATGTGAAGAAGTAATTTATGAATGACCTGCAGGGATAGTATGAGGGGATAAGAGTGTGGACTATGGAGACTATATTGTTGTTGTTTTCATTTTATGATGTCATGTAAACTTTATTAATGTACCTAGTTATTCCAAGGCTACTAAACTAATCAGTCTTTCGAGACTTGATATTTCTTGTGATCATGCCAACGTTATGTAATAATGCACCGACTCTGGGTAACTGGGGTCGGGGCATTACAACAATGAAAAACAATTTTCACAAAAATATGTTTCTTAAGGATTATATGATTTCTCTTTAATTATACAACTAGTATTTTTATTTATATGGATTTAAAATCATAAATATTGATATGTAATCAAAAAAATTTTTTAACTCATTTCTCATGAGGTGTAATTATAATCAAGATACATTTTTTATTTTAAAATACATTTAAAAGCATATATATTTTAAACTTAAAAATAAACTTATACCCAAATATAGTATAAATATTATTTAAACTATAATTAATATAATAAAATTAAAAAAATACTTATGTTAACTTGGAATAAATTTAAAACTATAATTATACATTTAATTAATAAATTTATCAATATAAAATAAAATTTTACATAAAAAATATATTTTGCAGTATTTACTAAAAAATATAAATTGTCCAAAAAATTGAAAATTTTCACCTTATGTTAATTGAGATATAATTATATAAAAAATGGATTTATTTTCTCAAATAATTTTTTAATATTATAGAAAATAATTTTTATATATTTTTTATAAAAATAAATAAAAAATATTTTTTTAAAAAAATATAAATTGATATTACCAAAAATTTATTGATTATATTATAATAAATTATCAATATATTTAAAACATAAATATATTTCATAAATTTTTAATCCTTCTCATATCCATAAATTTAATATAAAGGTTAAAATGATAACATTTAATTAATGATTATTTTTTTGGGTTAAGTGTTTCATATCGACTAGGCTATCAAAAAATGATTTTGATTTTTAAATTTTGGGGAATTAACCTACATATATCTACTCTTACATAAAATTAGAAACAAAACTATCGATCATGTGTACGATAGACTATCTCCTAGTGAATCGATATTATTCATTTTAAATCACCGCCTCTCAAGGATGGATATAATGATGGATTTAACACACCCACATGTATATATATATATGATATATATGAAATTATTATATTTATATAATTATAATATCACATAAACCATCTTACTTTCCATTTTGTGTGAATATGACAATGTTGCTCATGTTTACGGTAGACTACCTTCTAGAGAAATGATGTGATTCATTCTCCAGTTATGATTTACATGGAATGTAATAAGAATAGTTGTAATCAAAATTGGTTATATATATGACATAAATATTATTTTAAAGGATAATATATTATTTGACCTATTTTATTTCATCTTTTTTGAAAATGGATACGCCTTTCTTGTGTACGTACAGTCTACCATCTCCATTAACAATTTAATTCATTTTGTATGTCTAACTTTTACTGATTTCTATAAATTCATATATAATGAATATATAATATATTATTATCCATTTTAAATTTGTTGAGATTATGTACCCATGATTAATAAATTAGTACCAATATTAACAAACCAAAACATACACAAAAAAATCTGTTATTAACCGAAATATGCTTTTAATATAAGATTGTTGATAAATAGGTAAAAATGTCATAAAAACCATATAATGTATCCTACATATGAGTGTGGTTATATAATATATTTACAATGAACTTTTATTTATTATAATTAATGTTTTAACTTGTACAATAAAATTTGATATATAAGGAAATAGATTTTTATCTCAATTTTCCTTCTTTGAAACATATGTTATGTTATTCCCCTACCTTCCTTTATGAGTTGTATATACTGCCCATTTCACATTTTATTTGATGAATAACCTTATTTTCATAATTTTTAAAGTTTCCTTACATGTTATTGTATAATGTGGATTACTATTGAAAGGATACCAAAGTGGTTATGGTTTTATGTTACAATCTCATTGTTTTTTTGGACTCTTCGTTATTAAGTTTCTAATGATGAAATATTACATATAAATTATAAATAAATAAATTTATTTTATTATCCTTTGGTTATTTATAATGAATACATGTTTTCTTTTCATTTTAATATCTTAAAATATTAATGATAACCAAAAAGTTGTTTTAGGATAAATCATCTTTATTTCTCTCCTCACTCATAACCTATTTCCCTCCAAATACATGTTTTCTAAAAATGTTTCTTATTATTTTACCATTCTAAATATGATTTATTAATAAAAAAGTTTCATATTTTTTGTTTTTTCTATATTTTTTTATAGGAATCTTTATGTCATTTCCCAAACAAACCTTGTTTTTATTTTACTGAAAATTTTAAAGGATTCCTTTTTAAACATGTACTAAATGGATAGAATTTACCATCACCGTGACCATTATTTTCTTTTAATATCACATTATAATATTATAAGGATATTTTCATGGAAAATAATTTTAATAATATTTTATTAATTTTTAATTTAAATTTTTTTATTTTCATACATGTTTTATTTTCCACAAGAAACATGCCATGTTATTTTTCTTCAAATTTTTCAAATTAAGATATAGTACATTGACGTTACATAATATTTAATAGGGATATGATACAATTATACCGTCTTTATTATTTTTTTGTATGGTTTATGTTTGTGATGAAAATATCATTCTGAGACCTAATTCATTTCTTATGAATATGTTATGATGAAATGTTTATGAAAACAATTAATTTTAATGTGTTACTATATGAATAATGTGTTATAAATCCCCTTTCATTTCATTGGTTTTTATATGATAAATGTGATATTAAATTTTTTAGTTTTCATAGGTTCTAATATGATGAATTTTTATTACTCTTGTGGCACACATATGGTTGATTTTCATTATGTGATTTGTGGGTCCTATATCTATCTCCAATTTTTTAGCTATATATTGATATCACATGAGATAAACAAAAAGGAAATAGGGAGTGAACCCAATTTAATAAGGTAATTTATCCACTATCATAGTATTGGGTGTGTACCCATTGTAGTAAGTTAATTTCAACTCTATTATTATCTCATGATTGAACCTTGACTACTATGATTGTTTAGGGAGTGAACCTATTCCAGTATGATAGTCTTTTCATTGATACTTCAATACCATGGATATTATTTTCTATGATTATATGTATACCACATTTCCATCTCATATGACGATGTTATACTATCATGGTTCATGTCCTTTTATTCACTTTTGATTCATTCCTTATGAACTACGAATCATTATGCCAAGGAATAATATTATGATCTTTGATATAAATGGTACAATTATCAAATATTATACTCATGTTCTCACACCCTTATGCTCACATGATGTTTATGTAACTTCATAGTTTCCCCTTATTGAGCGTCATATATGACCCTTTATTATGTTTCTATAATCCATGTCATGAAGAAATGTATTAAGTATGATATTTCAAACATAGGTTCTAGTTATTAAGAACATAGTGGGAGATTATATAGTTCATCTATGGACTAGTTTTATATATATACATGTTTCCAAATCCCCTTAACCTAAAATATTCTGGCATGGATTGTTATGATATGTAATGAATATTCATCTATTATGAGGTATTCGTTATTTTTGGGAAGTTTGGTTTGCTATAATTTCCCCTATTCATTTCTTTCAATACCATTTTCACAACACTTCTACATTCTTTTTCATGATGAACATGAGTCACACACTTGAAACTTCTTCTTGTTCCTACTAAATTCTTTCCTAAATACTCCTTTCCAATTTTTTGGCATGTAAGGGGTTTAAAATCTTTTTTCCTTATATGTGACATACAACTAGAGCATCTATGATACTCAATATTCATTTTATTATCACTGTAAGCATGAGTGTTTCAAACATACATTTCCATATTGAGTTTATAATGAATGATTTCATGGTAGATTCCAAAGTCCCATGTGGATAATAAATTTCAATGAATTGGTTTCAAACCACTAAATAATCAATTATTACTAATTTATGGGTGAATAATAAAACTAAAATTACCCCTCACATGTCTCGTAAATTATTCATCATAGGTACTAATGGATTCAATTTCCTATTCCTACAACTCAAGAATGTCCTGATACATATCATTATGATGTTTTATGATAAATTAATTATTGAGGAATACCCCTCGAAAATCCTCCCATTCCATAGAGTCGACTTATTCTTAATTAATTGTGTTCGTGATAAGATTACACCAAAGATATGCTTCACCTTACAGGTGATAGATTTCTATGAATAATTTCTCATTCTCTATACACTATATAATAGAAAATATATTTTCCACCACATTGATTCATTGTATAGAAACTAGTGGATCAAACGTCCCACATAAACTAAAGGTTTTAGGCATATAAGAAGAGTAATTTGTGGTATATCGAACTCAAATAGTAATCATATTTTACTTGTAGTCTTTCATGCATAAAAAAATGGTTATATGTAATGAAAACTATATATTAATTGAATATATTTAAAAATCATAACAAGAAGATAAGTTTCTTGTATATAATTTATTAATTTATTTTCCTCTCATATTTTATGTTCTAGATAACAAAATTTCATTGTACCATCTTTACAGAGTTGGATCAAAGTGCATAATCCCACTAGCAGTGATCTACACATGAACTAAAATATATGAAGGCCATCATAAAATATTTGAGTGCTATCATGACCGATCATTTTTATTGTTGTTTGTCGATTATTTGGAAATTATTCTTCTCAAAGTAAAGAAAACTATTGATGTTATATTGTTTTCTTGATAGAGGAAGAAGAAATATTGAATTATATAACTCTAGATCACTCTCTATGGATTGAGAGATTCTATTTTTATCCAATGTGCACAGAAAAAGTGATTTTGGAATGTTTTATAAATAGATATTTATTATGATATGTTTAAGGATATTGAATCAAACAGAAGACCATTATAAACATACTAATCCTTAGTTGGCTCGATATTCAAAAATAATAATATTATTTTTTATCACATAAGTTGTGTCATTAATTAATAATATAAATTAATATCATTTATAAAATTTCTAATAAGAACATTAAGCTCATTCCTTTTTCCTTAATTGGCATTTAATTAACCTTGAGTGATTAATATTCATTAAATAAATTTCATTGAATTATTATATAGTTAATGTAATAAATATTAAATACTCAAAAAATAAAAATAAATATTTATTTCGATTATATGACTCTGTTAATCTATTCAATAACATGTGACTAAATTATATAAATAAACCAAAATAAATAAATATTATTTCTTATATCATTTTAAATTAAATACAAAAATTTAACTATGTTTGTGGGTGCACTTAGATTGTATGCCTATAGGCCTCTTTCTCAGTGGCATTAGGAACAACCACATATTATCTATGTATTGAATCTTGAAATACACCATCAAACAAATATAGAATGATATTTATTTCACTATGATATTCAACCTCCTACGAATGTTACCATATAATATAATCCATTATCATGAAATCTCAAATCATGAATGTTTCATAGTTATTCCATCAACATATATACTTGATGTATCTTTCCTTGAATTTATGGAAATGAACTCAACCACTGCAAACCACTGTTAAGGATTAATGTTGGTATTTTTATTCTCATTATAGGGCCTGAGTTATAAGAATCCATCACAGGACATAAGGGATAAATATTTTCTTGCATTATATATTAATAGAGTATCACTCATGACACAGCTTACATATCTTACATTGTCGATAACATATGTCATGATAGTTTTCATCAATACATCCAAATATGTGGGTTATGAATTCCATTAATTATAGTCTAAAATTTTAAAGATCAGTTCACATGTCTACATATAAGAAAACCCAATGAAAAATGGAAATGTTGATTTCCTATTAATGGTTATGTCCTCGTAACCACCTATCATGGAGATCAGTAAGGGAAATCAAAATGTTAAGGTTTCAGAATTTATTATGATCTTCTTACCCCTAATAGTATATATTTTTTATAAACATTCACACAATATCATCCAGCCATATAATATATATTCATGATATAAATTTGAGATCCTTCTAGTTATCATCATAACAGCGACATTCTATGACCTTTTAATGTAGAAAATCATCTTAAGTCAATACCACATAAAAATTTAATAAAAAGGAACAATTATGATGTGATAAGAAACCGTATTAATAGTGAAAACATGTAATCAAGTGTTAATAAATTTGGTTATTGGAACCTTCTCTAAAAAACAATGATTTTCACTTGAGCCAATTGATAATAAACACTATTCCACTATATATCTTAGGATACTAATTTCTCTATTGAGATAAGGACCTTGTCAAGGGGTCCACCACATTTTCCACCAAGGATACTCTGATCACTTTACTTCACCTATTTGGGAAAATTACCTCAAGTGATGAAACTTCTTATGTATGTTCACATTCATTTGGTGTGACCTCATATCTTTGGAGAGATCCACCACTGGAATAATATCATAATAAAATTTTATAGGTTTATAACTTCAAGGAACAACCTAAAGCTCTTAGTCAATGTTCCATATAGAATCTACTTACTTGGATGTATCAGAAACTAAAACATACATGAAATTTGTTCTTGAATTAGTGAATATTTTATGTTTAATGTCTTCTAGATCTTAAATCCTCCATTGAGAAAAAAGATAAATCCAAACTGTTAGTTCAAATCATTATGATCAATCAGAATGAAATCATTGGTATAACCCCTAATTACTAACACATTTTCTTCTCCACACACAATGATTATATCCTTTGTTTTTCTTTGATACACAGTGGAGTCCAGTGTTGTCCACAAGGATCTTCTTGATATCATATTTTTATGTTCAAAGAGTTTTCAACATCATGTATCACACACAACATTGAATAAATGATATATCCTATCACACATGCTTATGGGATATTACCAATTATCTCTCTTTTCTCATGTATCTGATGACACATTTTATTGAAAAGATGCACACTATGTGACACTGAAACCCATACTCTCTTGGATTGTTCTATAATGAACCTCTTTTGTATCTAGTCATTGTATGTACCTTGACATAGTCCAAGAAGCCTCTTGGATATATCATGTATTATTTTAATACCAAGAATGTATGCTACTTCACCTAAGTCCTTTATAGAGAATCACTTTGTCAGGCATGCCTTAACATCATATAATGCTTATATATAATTTACAATTATTAATATTCCCTTAACATATACTACTATATAAACAAATTTTCTCATAACAAACATCTTGTAAATATATATCTCACATTAGTTATAAATGAAACCATACTCTTTTATGTTTTTATCAAACTATATGTTCTATGATCTGGATGATTTATTTAATCAATAAATAAAACACTACAACTTGAATACCATTTTGGAATTTATTAGAGTCACAAAACCATTTGGTGGACTTATATACATATCCACTTAAAGGCTCAAAACGAGCATAATAGTTTTCACATCCATTTTCTAAATCAGATAGTCATAGTAAGCTATTATGGAATGAAAAATTATAATTGATTTAAAAATAGAAACATGATAAAAATTTTAATCATATTCATTTGTATAAAATTACCTCAAAACATTATTCTATAACAATTATTTATAGGTATTTACGTTACCTTACATGTATATTTTTATCTGGAATTATGATTTTCACTCAATGGGTTTTACAACAAATGGTATATTGATCATAACCCAATAATTGTTTCAATACATGGATTCCAACTCGTAATTCATGAATTTTTTCCAATTTTCAACATCTGGTTCTCCTACCTCTCAAATTATACAAAGAAATCATTATGTTTCAAGAATAAATTATCCCATGAGGATTTACGGAATCAAATCTTGTACTAACTCTTGTGTATTATGAGCATGAAATTACTTGAAGTTAATCATTCTACCATTATTTTTTTTGGATGTAATCCCTATCAAGTGAAATGGCTATCCTTGTGACCATCATTTATTTTACGATGGTTTTTATAGATAGTATTCACATGATTCTGTTTGATACCTTATAATGATAAACTTTATTACTTAGGGTGGTAGTTTGTTTCTTGATTAATACTTAACAAACACCTTGAAACCCTACACATAAACTTTTTATAGAACATTTTTCTTTCCACTACATAAAACAAATGGAATATCAATTTTCTGATTTAGTTGTTACTCATTTTAGTACGAATGATAATTTAAGTACTTGGTATCCCCAAAAGGATAAATGAATTCTTGAATGAATCATCATTTACCATACCAGGATAACTGTTGTACGGTTCCTCATTTCACTATCATTTTTACACTTTAGCGTCTATGGTGGATTGAGTTTTGATAAAATCATATACTGCTATAAAATTTTGATAAAGTTTGGGTTAAGATATTCACCACCTCGATCTAATAAATATTTCATTTCTAAGTTCCAAATTGATTATCAACTTCAATTTGGAACAATTTGAACTGCTCAAAGGATTTATAATTATTCTTGATCAATTAGATACAACCATACAAATTCAATTCTCCAGTAAAAGTAATAATGTGATAGAATATAACTGTAGCCTCCACTTGAAATGTTCACCACAAATCGATTTGTGCCAAATATAGGATCTCAATGGCCCATGAACACCAAATTGTGGTTTGGTAATCTTATATTGTGACAGGAATGACATCTTTCAAGTGAATTAATCTCAAAAGTTTCTGAGTATCCATCTTGATAGATATTTTTCAAACACTTCTCATTTACATGGCCAAGATAGTGATTCCATAATTGAGTGATATGTTAGATACATGTATTTTCTAACTAATCAATTACCAATATTTGGTTTTCAAAATTTAATACATAAAAGCCATTATTCAATTGATTCATACTGTAACATATTCAATCATTGTAAAAGTATCAACACATATATCCAAATAAAAAAATAAATCTATCCATGTCAACAAAAGAAATAACATTTTTTTTCTTGGTAACACTAGTGGTATAATAAAAATTAATTAAAAAAATTAATCCTTTAAAAAATGTGATATTGTAGTATATAAGGGATAGAGCTTATATCCTTTCTCCATTGGTAGCCTATATATCCACATCATCTCTGGAAGACTTCTAAAATCTACATGGTTATTGTATTTGCGGAAAAATGAGTCAACCATAGGTAGTATCTAAACCCAAAATATAGATATATAAATATTACACTCAATAAAAAAAACTCACCTGCATATTCCCATTATATATTTGGATTGATGATATTCCTCTTCCAATGGTCCTACATTCCATATGAAAAATGTACTCCATTATATTTATTTCCATGCAACCAAATAAAATTCATATTGAAAGGATGGTTCTTGGAAGCTTTAGACTTAGAATGAGTGTTCAACCCCTTCCCGTAGGATTGAAATAATGAATGTAGATTCTCCATATAAAAGAGGGGGGGGGGGTAAATTGTCAACTTTAAAAATTCCTTTGGAACTTATAAAGATGATAATGTTTTTACAATGTAAAACAATGTAAATTCAAAAATCCTATTAGTTCAACAAAACTTTCTTGATTCTGGAAATGTGGTTCTTGAAATTAAAATTAAGAAAAGTTTAAAAAGATAAACATTCTACCTTGGAGTGTATAGAATCTTACTAATCAGAGTACAAGTATAAG
Organism: Viscum album; assembly: GCA_963277665.1. Classification (NCBI taxonomy): domain Eukaryota; kingdom Viridiplantae; phylum Streptophyta; class Magnoliopsida; order Santalales; family Viscaceae; genus Viscum; species Viscum album. Next base: position 1,768,101,845 of record OY728141.1, on the reverse strand, counting down.
AAAGTAAAAGATATTTATACTTTCCTTAACAACCAAAATGGAGTGGAAAAAATGAAACAATACAAGTAACAAGTAGTAAATATTTAACCCAAATAGAAGGGTATCCAACAACCTTTGCTAAAGGTCCCCTGATTTATACATTCATGAAGGTCTATCTTACCCACTTTAGGGTAAGCCCTCGATAAGAATACTAGACTATTTCTTGCAATCTCTGCAAGCCCTTGAACCTCAAGGTATTTGGCACCTCTGTCAACCTATCCCCGGAAGCCCGTGAATGTACTCAGGAACATTTGGTGTCACACAAAGAAGTTCTGAACAAGATGTTCAGTACGCACTAATAAATAAAGTCTCTCTCTCTAGAAATCACATCAGCAATATGTAATCTCTAGATTGATCAACCTTTGTATCGAGCTCGTTCAAATGAGCTCATATTTATAGGCACATCTTCAATTTTCGACTCCCTCCTCCGAAGATCATATTTTTACTTTAATTTCAGAGGGATAAGTACACATGTCACTCAAACATTGGTTGGGTATAAATAGAATGCGTGAAATCATATTATAACTTTAACAAGAGTACATAAAATATGGTTGCATAGCCAAATCCAATTTTAGAGTCTAAGGAAAAATATTAGTTATGAGTCTATAAAAAAACCATTTGGTGCCTATAATACATGAATATTTTGATTCTGACTTCCAGAAGACTTCAGAACCTAAATTCTATTGAATTTCAGAGTCATAATTTCAAGGATGTTCGGGGTAAGAATTCATAAGAATTCGAAGTCTGAACTCAGAATGTTTGGTGTCAGAATTTAGAGATTTTGGAGATTGAGAATAGAAATTACAGAGTCTACATTTCAAGAATTCAGAGTCAGAACTCAAAAAGTTTGGAGTCTGAATTCAGAGAATTCGGAGTCTGAACTTAAAAATTTCACATTTTGAATTTAGAGAATTCGGAGTCTGAACTCAGAAATTTTGGAGTCTGAATTTAGATAATTCGGAGTCTGAACTCAGAAATTTTGGAGTCTGAGTTCATAGAATTCAAAACCTGAATTCGGATCCGGAAAATAAAATGATCTATGTCTATGTATTTATAAGATTAGTAGGTTTTAGATACGAAACCGAATTTTAAACTTATAAATAAAATGATATAGATTAAAATATTAACATTGAAAATATGGTAAGGATAAATTTTATTTAAGGAATGAAAATTTTCCTTATAATGATAAATCATAGGGGAAAACATTTCATTAAGATAGAGTGTTTCTAATTTTCAAAACATAAAGGAATGGAAACGTTATAAGGAATCCTAATTGACTCAACAATCTCTCCATTTTTGGAAAGCACAAATATACCTACGATAAAGAATATAAGGACTTAGAAAATATTTTTCTAGACATTGAAAATAAAAATTATTTCCCTTATCACTTAGGCAAAGAGAAATTCGACTAACTCCCCATTAGGCTTTGGAAACACTAAGGATAATTTTCTTGAATTCTGGATTGAGACTTAGCATTTTATTTCATAAGAAAATTTTCATGGATAAGGAATCACCCTTAGATGAACTCCCCCTTATGGAAATTTCTTCTTTTACTTTGTATTATTTTTGAACATTTCTTTCTCCACCTTTGTGATTTTTAAAAAAGAATACATGGAATGGAAATGGAAATATAGTACCTAAAATATTAGTACTAAACAACCTAAAGACGAGCATCCCAAAATTTTATTTGGATTGGAAAAAATTTATACAAAGAGTAAATACAAAAAAAGATTGAATTGAACAAGATTATCCTTCCTTCTCCTCCAGTATCAACTTCTTTACTAGAGTTTTAAACTTGTTGAGTTCATTGTGATATTCCTCACCACGTTTGAGAAGCTGATCTAGATCTTTTGTTTTATTTTATAAGGCATTGATTTTTTATTCCATAGCCTTAATAGATTCTGCCTGACCCTTTAGAACTTTTTCATGCTTATATAATTTTTCCCCATGTTTGATTCTAATATCTCTTTCCCTCTTCCAACTCTGAGCAACTAAATACAACTTCACATTTAGATCATTCTCTTCTATCTACCGAGTATTTTTTTAAAGATATAGCTTTTCATCAAAATACTTGGTGAGATATTTGAACTTACTATCTTCGGTTTCAATGGAATCTTTAACATTATCTTGAATCTCATCCAGAATTCTCATGTCTTCCACAGTTTTCTTTTTCCAGCTTGTCATCTTCTGGAAAAATATTTTATGGGCTTCATAGTTTATGAAAAAGGTTTTGAAGTTAGTCTCAAGTTTGATGCACTTATCCATCGCCATGGATAATAGATTTCAATTTTGATTTATGGAATGATAAAGCATCTGGAATATGTATTCTATTCTTGGAATTAGAGGAATAGTTTCAACAAGCTTTTTCAAAGATTAGACAACAAAATCATGTCCAAGAGAGGAAGATTCTGAATCATAGATTTTGATTGGTCGGGATTTTTGTTCAATATTGGAAACATTCCTCTTTTATGAAGCACCAACTTCTTTAATTTTCACCACTGCTCTTCTAGGTGTATCAACAACCACCTTTTTCCCCTTATCAGCTTTCAGAATTACTTCTTCTTGATTGAGTGATTTGTGTTCACTATCAGATAGTTGCAAAATATTATCTTCATCTACCTCTTCATTCTGAGCTCCTACCTCTGCATATTTTCGATGAATGAAATCATGGTTAGAGCTTTCTTCTTCAGAACTTTTTTTTCACTTCTTCTCCACTTTTCTCATATTTCCCTGGGGTAGCTAGTTTTGAAAACTTCGCTTCAGAGGTTTGGAATGATAATTTTTTAGAAGGTCTTTCCTTAGCATGAAAGTCTTCAACTTTCTTTATCAGGTCTTCTGTATCACCACTGCCTTCTCCTTCTTCTTTTTCTACTTTTTTCTGGGACATTTTCTAGAGTCAAAAATTTCTTACCCGGATTCTTTGGTAAAGGTTCTATCGGAAATGATTTTGGTACCAGAATATTCTCGTATTCTTTCTTAGCAGCCTTTAGAAGTGATTAGACTATCTCTGCCTCAAAAAACTTTTTCTTCTGCTTCTTCTCTTTCTCTTGCTTCTCAAGCTCTTCTGATGCCTTTTACTTCTATGATTACGCCTCAGCAGGGTCGAGGAAAAACTTAGGATCCCCTTCATTCTGATTTTTCTTATCTTCTCTCCACTTGGATACTGCCTCATCAGGATAAGATTTTTGTTTTTTGGGATTTGGGGGTGATGACTTAATTTCATTTTCCTCTCATGTTTTTCCCTTATCTTCCACTTCCATCACCATCCACTTCCTTCACTATCCTCTTCCTTCCACCCTTTTTAGTGGATTCAGCCACCTCCTGTTTATTTGAATGAGTTTCAACATCCTCTTCAAGATAATCATAGATTTATTATGATTCTTTGTAAAACCCAATACTCATCCCTCTCAAAGTATCATCACCCAACAACATGACATTACCAGTCATTGACTTAGAACTACAAAGAATTTTGAAGGATTCTAAACACTGAACAATAATCTTGGACAGAATGGATGGATACATAATAATTTGATATTTTAAATTCCCATTCTTGATATTCTCAATCATAATAAAAATGTACTCAACCAAATTTATCTTCTTTTGATTCACCACGAAGTCAAAAATATAGAGGTCACTCTTCTTTAGAGTATCTTTATCACCTTTTCTCAGAATAATAAATCCTTGAACCCATAATTCAAGAATCAGAATGTTTGTAGACAGATGAAGAATCTTCGGAATCTTTACTTCTGATAGACCAAGAGAAGCTATGGTTTTTTCCTTAAAAAATCTTCTTTGAACATCAGGTATCTTGTGAGTACAGAACTCAGCTTCCCCTTCGTAAGGAATACCAACCATGCATTCAGCCTTGGTGTAGGAAAGTGAATATTTCATTCCATAACACTTGAAAAAACCTACTCCTGCCTTCTTACTTAAAGAATGTTACTGAGTAATAGAACTTTACTCACAACTCCGGATATAACAAATCTTGAGATTTTGGTTTTGAAATACATATACTCTCCCAGCCATTGAGTTTGATATTCATGGAAATGATAGAGTCATAATTGACATAAAACTTTGGATCAACTAACATTTCTCTATATATCTGACATTCAGAGATTGGCTTCACAGTCGGCATTTCATTCATGGAAGACACATCGGCAGACATTCAAAAGCAAGGAAAATCTGAGAAGTTCATAACTTGATTTTTTATGAGGGGAAGAGCTTTAGCACGCATGAGCTTTGAGTTCAATGTGGGACACCATCAGTGGGGTCCTTTATATAGGCATTTGAGGTGACAATTTAGCATCCAAACTCAATCCAATGGTTGAAAAAACATGTTTCTAGATCTGATGGCTATAAAGATGGCTGAGGAAGAATTGGGATAGATTTCGGTGTTTTGAGGTTTTTGAGGAAATCATTCAGATTTAAATAAAATTGAATACAAAAAATTTAATAATGAATGAAAATACCAAAATGTAAAAAATGATTACGAAAATTTAATAAAGGAAACATACCTTTTAGATTGCTAGTAAAATTATTCATGATGAGGAAAAAATATCAAGAAGAACATTAGATTCTGAAAATTTTTTATTATGAAAATTTTAAGTACAAAAATCTTCATTACAAAAATTATAAGTACAAAAATAATCATTACAAAAAATTTAATTACTGAAATCTTCATTAAGAAAATTTTAAGTACTAAAATCATCATTTCAAAAATTTAAGTACTAAAATATTCATTACAAACATTTTATGTATGAAAATATTTATTACGAAAATTTTGAGTACAGAGAAAAAAATTACTATGAATTTGTTTTAGAGTACGAAATGAAATATAAAACCTAACAAACAAATGTACTCCCCCTATGAATAAGAGTTCCTTACTATAATGATATTGGTTTCAAAATGAATTTAACATGGAATATTAACTTAAATTTATCATACATAACTTCTGTTTAATGTATTCAAATATATCGGAGGGTAAGGAATTTGTGAAAATATTAGCAAGTTGGTATTGTGTTCTGAGTAATTAAACAATGGTTTCTCTTTTTTGTGTGTGACCCTGAGAAAGTGATGCCTAATATCTATGTGTTTTTCATGAGATTGATGTGCACATTTTTGACTTAGGGAAATGACACTAGTATTATCACACAAAATTTGTGTTTTGAAAAAACTCATGCCATAATCTTTGAGTGTGTGTTGCATCCACAACACTGGAGCACAACATCTTTCAGCTGCAACATATTCAGCTGCGACATTGGAAAGTGCTACCGAGTGATTATTTTTTCACGAACAATAAACTAATGAATCTCGTAAGAAATGAAAAGTTCCAGATGTACTTTTCCTATCCATTCTATATCCACCAAAGTCAGTATCCAATTTTTTTTAAAACAAATTCATTTCCAAATGTGCAAAAGAGTCCTAGATCTATGGTTACCATTAAGTAACTAAAATTCCTTTTCACTGCCTTTAAATGAGGGTTCTTATTATTGTATTGATACCTTACACATAAGAATACTGAAAAAATTAATTCAGGACGACTAGATATTATGTAAAGTAGACTTCCTATCATACCTCTGAAAGGCATTCGATCTACTGGTTTCCAAGATTCATCAATATCAAGTGAATTTTAGGTACCAATGGGAATACTTATACTCTGAGTGTAGTCATATCCATACATTTTAAGAATGTATTTAATATAATTATAATGGGATATAAATATTCCTTCTCGTTTTTGGGAAATTTTTGAAACCATGGAAAAATATTAACTCACCCATCATACTCATTTCAATTTCATATTTCATTACATCTGCAAAAGAAATAGTTATAGATTGGCGAGTTGAACCAAATAAAATGTCATCAACATAAATTTGAACAATCAAAACTTTTTTATTATCATTATTTATAAAAATGGTTGGATCATCATTTCCATTAACATAATTATTTTGAAGCAAAAATCCTATAGGTATATCATACCAAGCTTGAGGGGATTGTTTAAGTCCATACAAAGCTTTGGTAGGTTTTTAATCTTGTTTATGATGTTTTGAATCTTCAAAACAAAGAGGTTGTTCATCAAAAACTTCATCTTGTACAAAACCATTAAGGAAAGCACATTTTACATCCATTTGAAAATGTTTGAAATTGAAGAATCCTTCAAAGGCAAGCAGAATACGAATAGATTCAAGTATAGCTACTTGAGTATAGCTTTTTTAATAGTCTATTCCTTCTTATTGGTAATAGCCTTTAGCAACAAATATAGATTTATTTCTAACTATGATTCCATTTTCATCAAATTTAATTTTGAAGACCCATTTTACTCCAATAACAGAAGTTTCCTTAGGTCATTCAACCAAGGTCCAGACTTTATTCCATTCTAATTAATTTTTCTCATCTTGCATAGATTTTATCCAATCATCATCACCTAAAGCTTCATCAGTGATTTGTTGTTCTAATTGGAAAAGGAAATCTAGATGTTCAACATCATTTCTTAAGGAAATTCAATCCCTTACAGGTTGATTTACATCTCTAATGATACTATCACTAGGATGATTCCATAAAGACAACTGATTTGGGTTTTTTAAAACATGTTCATCAAAAAAGGGTAGGAAATCTTCTGAGATAAATGCTTCAGAAATATTTTCTTGAACATTTTCCTTTTCAGAAGGATCTTCTATCAATGGTTGATAATCAGTTTCTGGAAACACATGTGAAGATGTAGGTTAAGGTTGTTTAAAAACAAAAGGACTAGTTTCATGAAATTTGACATGTACTATTTCCTCAATAGTACAAGTATTTTTATTGAAAACTCTATAATCCATAAAAGTTGTGGAGTATCCTAAGAAAATTACTTCATCTGATTTTGGTGTGAATTTATATAGATTATCAATAGTATTCAAAATGAATACCTTGCAACCAAAAACATGAAGTTGGAATGTATAGGTTTTCTACCATTCTATAACTCATAATGAGTTTTTTTGAAGAAAATGTCTAATCATAACACGATTTATAGTTTAAAAAGCAGTACTTACATATTATGCCCAAAAAATTTTAGCTACTGAATATTCACCCAACAAGGTTCTTGTTATCTCTTGAAAAATTCTATTTCTTATTTCAACAAAACCATTTTGTTGAGGTGTTCTGGGTAATGATAAGTTATGAGTAATTCCTTTACTAGTAAAAAAATGTTTCAAAATCAGAATTTTGAAATTATCTTCCATGATCACTATGAATAGTTAGCAATCTATAAAACTTTTGAAATAATAAAAATCTTCATATTTCATTTCGTAAAAAATGAACCACATAATTCTAGTGTAATCATCAACTAAGAAAAAAACATAATATTTTCCACCAATGCTTCTAGTTTGTGTTCGACCAAAAATATCCATATGCACAAACTGTAATTAATCAGTAGTTGAGAATTCACTGACTAATTAAAGACTTGATTTATGTTTCTTTCCATATTGACAAAGATCACAAAATTTTAAAGAATCAAATCTAAGATCTAGTAGATCCTCAAATAGTCCACTCTTAGAGATTTTTCATAGGTTCCTAAGGTTACAATGTATTAACCTTCTCTGTCACAAGCAAGAAAGATCTTACGTTGCACTAAGGAATGGTAGATCTTGGCTTCTATGGTCTTCTATGTTTAATGTGTAAACATTCTCTTGCCTATGGGAAGAAAGAATAAACTCTTCCCTGGAATTGTGTACTAAGCACTTATCATTCCTAAAATTCACAAGGTAACCTTTATAACATAATTGACTTATTCTAATGAGATGTTCTTAAGACCCTTAAAATATAAAACATTTGAAATCAGAGTTTTTCCAAGAAGAACAATGTTACCTATACCAATAATATCACCCTTAGCATTATCTCTGAAAGTTACTTTTCCACCTTTCGTCTTGATAATCTTTTCAAAGAAGTTTTTGTTACCAGTCATGTGCTAGAAACATCCACTATCCATGTACTATGTATTTCAATTGGTATTATCATTATTTTCTTGAAAATAAGAGAGCTATAATTTTAGATCACAAACAATCTAGGAACCGGAAACATCAGAAAGAGAAATTTTAGGAATCCACATTTTCATTGAAAAATAAGGTTTATGAGAACCTAAATACTTATTTTTGTTTAAGGAATTTTTTTTCCCAATTTCTACCAAACTAAAACTTAATGCAGATAGTATAACTTTTAGGAACAAAATAATTGTTTCTAAAAATTAGTTTTGAACATGTATAACCAAAATCATAATTATTCCTTAGAGATCAAATCTTGGAATACATCTTAATAATGTTTTCCTAACATAAGGTGATGTTTGAAAAACATTTACTTAGGAAAACTATTACTGACTTTATTCTAATAACTAAGTTCATATCCTTGAAAACATCAGTTTAGGTACTAGAGTTAGGCTCGAAAAAAAATATCATATAAATTGATTTTTCTAGACCCTTAGAAAGTTTATCCTTCTCAAAATTTACTTCTTCAAGGTTTTTTGAAATAATTTCAAAATTAAGGGGATTCATATCAATATTTTTAGAAATATCTGATATTTATTAAGTAAGAATATAAGTTCTAGAATTTTCCTTATCATAATTTTTCTTAATTTTAGAATGTTCATTATTAAGGATCTTAGTAAACCTAGAAACTTCTTTATAGTTAGGTAAAGTATTATCTTAATTAGAAGAAGATTCTTTATCTAAGGATTAATAGTATTTACTATCACTATAATTAGTATTCATGGATAAATTATTGATGTATTCATCATTGTGTACCTTTTCCAATAAGAAATTATTTTCAATAGGTAGTATGGCTATTTGACCAAAATTCTTCCTTCCAGAAGATTCGTAATCCAAGGATTCATTATAAGAGTCTCCACCACTGGAACTTTTAGTGTCATTAGCTTTCAAAACATTATTAACATTATATTTGTAGTACTTTTTGTATTCCTCTCATAATAATTTTCCATTCTATCATTTCTATTAAGCATATGGCAATCTGTCCATACATGTCCAGCTCTTTTTTGATTCATAACAAGTGACATTAGAGTCTTTCATATCATTTATTTCTTTCTTCTGGTATCTATACTGAAAGTCTTTCTTCCCAACTATCTTGTTCATCGTTTGAGAGAGATTAGCTAGTTCATTCTTAGATTGTTCATTTTCACATTATTTAGATAAAATAGTGACCTTCATTGATTAAGATCTTGTATCTCTCTCAGCATTCTTGGATTTCATATGATTACTAGTGGTTGTAAAATCAAAACATCCTTTATCATTCTTCTTCTTATCATTGTCAGCATCTCTCTTCATTCTGGTCTCTTGTTGATGAAGAGTTCCAAAAATTTCATCAAGAGTAATTTGTGAGACTTTCCTATTCTCATATATAGTCGTCATCATGGATTCCCACTCATTAGGCAGGATGTCTATAATCTTTTCTACAAGTGCCTCATCATCCAATCCTTTTTCACCCATAGATTATAAGCTGTTGAAAATAGTCATAAATCGCTGTTGTACCCTATATATAGGTTCTCCATAAGGAAGGAAAAAACCATGGTACTCAGCTCGATGAATAGCTATTCTAGTTTCAATAACATTTGAATAACCAAAATGTGTAACCTCAAGATTCTTCCGAATAAAATTTGCATCTTCACAAGAAGAAATCTGGCTATATATATTCATTGTCATGGAACACAATAATTTATTGTGTACCTTATAGTTTAGTTGATATTCTGAACTCCTTTGATTAGTAAATGTTTTGACTTCCTTATCAGGAATTTTGTAATATTCAATAAGTATAACAATGTTGTCCACTCTATTATTAATAGAAAAAGTATTGAAACGATCTCTCCAACATTCGTAATCATTCCCATCAATAATAGGTGGTCTAGTAGGATTAATATTATCAATTGAACCAACATTCATTCCTTCCATCTTAAAAATATATATTTCCTCACAAACTAGTTAGTAATAAATGTTTGTAAACATGGATAAAGATATACTATACAAAGAAAATATAGAAAATGTAAAACATGAGCAAGAAAAATTATATGTGAATATAATTATTTCAGAGACCTGATAAGTCACAATATACAATAGTGGGGGTGAATTGTATACTTTAAAATTTCATTACTAAATTTTAAATATGGCAATGTTTAACAATGTTAAACAAGGTAAATTCATAAAACCTTTTAGTTCTACAAACAATCTTGATTCCTAAATTTTGGATCCGAAAATGAAACATAAGAAAAGTTTACAAAGATAAATATTTTACCTTAGAGTTTATAGAATCTTACTAATCAGAGTAAATGTATAAGAAAGTATAAGATTGTTATACTTTCCAGTACAACCAAAATGCATAGGAAAACTTAAAACAATACAAGTAACAAGTAGTAAATATTTTAACCCAAAGAGAAGGGTAACCAACAACCTAGGATAAAGGTCCCTTGATTTATACTTTCATAAAAGTCTTTCTTAACCACTCTAAGGTAAGTCCTCGATATGAATATCGTAGTCTGTCTTGCTATCCCCACAAGAACTCAAAATTCAATTTAGTCAGCACATCTGTCAGCCTATCCTCATAATCCCTCAAATGTACAATGAAAAATTTGGAGTCTCATGAAGAAATTCTGAACAAGATGTTCAGTAAAAACGAAGCAGTAAAGTCGCTCCCTCTAGAAATCACTTCAGCAGCTTGTAATATCTAGATTAATCAACCTCTGTATCAATATTATTCAAATGAGCTCATATTTATAGTCTCATCATCAATGCTCATCTCCCTCCTCCAACGGTCATATTTTTCCTTAAATTTCAGAGGTACCTATACATGTGTCACTCAAACAATGTATGGTTAGAAATAGAATGCATGACATCATTTTATAACTATAACAAGTGTATTTAAAATATGGCTGCTTAAATAAATCCATTTTTCGGAGTCAATGGAAAAATAAATGTTTGGATTCTGACCAGAAAACCATTTGGTTTGTATAATACTTGAATATTCGGATTCTTTCTTCAAAAGAAATTGAAATCGGAATTATACAGAATTTAAGTGACTAAATTTCAAGAAAATTTAGAGTCGGAATTCATAATAATTTAGAGTATAAAATCAGAAATTTCGGAGTCTGAATTTAGAGAATTCAGAGTTTGAATTCAAGGAATTCAGAGTCTGAACTTAGAAATATTGGATTTTGAATTCATGGAATTCCGAGTCTAAAGTATGAATGTTCAGAGCCTGAACTCAGAGAATTTGGAGTCTGAACTCATAATGTTGGAGTCTAAATTCAGAGAATTTGGAGTCGAAACTCAGAATTTTCAGAGTCTCAATTCATAGAATTCAGAACCAGAATTTGGATACGGAAAACAGAATGCTCTATGTCTATGAATTTTTAGGATTCTAAGGTTTTAGATATGAAACTGATTTTTATACTTAGAAAAAATTAGTTAGATTAAATTATGAACAAATAAAAATGGTAAGGATAATTTTTCCTTATGGAAAAAAAATCTCCTTTTAAATATAAATCTTAGGGGAAAATAAATTTCCCTTAAGATATAGTGTTTGTGATTTTGAAAACATGGTGGAATGGAAAATTCATAAAGAACCCTTACTGAATCAACATTTCATTGTTCTTCCACTTCTTATATACCATGAGGAATTTGGTTTTTTTCATGAAATATGAAATCCTAAACATAGATAATAGGAATTAGGATTTATGAAATTATCTTATTTATATTACTCATACTAAAATTTATAATAAAACTATAGATGTTGTTGGTTAGTGGGGAAAATGAGACCTGTGTACAGATCATCAGGTATCTTAAACACTAAGACGATTAAGTTCTTAAAATGTATAATCATCTTGACTACATGTTCCCCAGTGGGTTCAAACTCACTAAACATTCACACGAGAAATGCATGAGAGATCTCATATCTCTCTAATATCTCCTTCAATTATTAGAGACATCGTAGGGGAGGAATAATGTTATACACATCCATATCATAAGAATGATTTAAAAAATATTTATAAATAGAGGATAGAATGAAGAATTGTATTTCCATTACATCATCCACATGAATTAAATAGATAGATATTACTCCCTCACTAGCCTCTTTGGTATGAAACTCTGGAAGTGGGTATCTGATACATATAATTTCAATTCAAGGTGTAATATAATGCGCAAAATCCTATTCTATCCCTACATATTCTCATTAGTGAGAATGTTTTACTTTTCTAGTATGGATCATAGTGATATTTTTTATTTTGTTTGATTTTCCATTGCTAATAAATAAGATCTTCTAATAAGTATTTTTTTATTTCAAAAACATATTAATTAATATAAAAATTAATTAAATTCCATTAATCTCCCATTATATTTCAAAACCCAATATCCCTCACTATAAACTCCAATATATCATATTTCATAGATATTCAAGCGGAAGGGATCTTTATTCCACTTATCATAACCCAAAAATTTGTATGTCAAGTAATTCTATGTGTTTTAGGTAGTCATCACTTTTAAATTTCATTAAATCATACTTCATTGATCAGTTGGGTGGAATCACAATTCATAAATTGATGGTTAAAGATTTCCTCAATAATACACACTCAGTAACACTATGTCATACTTGGGTTGTCAATCCTTGATGTGAAACAACATAATTCAACCAAAAAACATCAATATAAAAGTTACCTAATAATTTAAAGCACCCCAACTTCGACTGATCAAGCACATTAAGCTCTGAGGTTGTTTCTAACTTAAGTAGTGGAAGGATATTCCAACATAATATCTGAGTTGAGGGATTTTTATCTATATACATATAATCCCATTTTATCATTTCACATGCCTTTTTACCATTTAACATATTTTAATTAAGTGATTAAACATATCTAATAAAAAATTAAAAAATATTCTGGTTATATTTTATAATAGATTTTAGGATTGTTAATTAATTTATTAGGTAATACCAAAACATTTAAAAACTAAAAAATTAAAAATTAAACAAAAAAAATAAAATATAAATGAAATGATACTAATATTCTCTTAAAGTTAGTTTATATAGTAGATGATAATATGACCCTCAAACCTAGGGTAGAATACATTTAACAATATCTTGATTATTATTGTAGAATTCCACCTTGGCTTCTATGTCTCACATTGATAGGTTTCTATCAGATCCTTGACATGGACTATCTCCTCTCACCTAGTATCTCTATCCTTATATTATCATCTAATCATACATGAGTGAGGGGACCCAATGTATCTGATAATGTCGGTATATATAAATGAATCCATGGGAATATATTCATCTGACAGTTTACTTCGATTGTGGCCGTGATTTCAAGCATGAAGTGGTGTCGACTTCCTCGCCTTCCACTCCCCTTTCAAAACCCAGGCGTCCTCATTCGTATTGGTGAAAAGATCATTCATTTTCTCTAAATTGAAAATGATACTCTTTCCATGAAGCAACATAGATTTTCTCATATTTGTGTGGAGATGGCCCTATCTGTGGCTCTCTCGAATCTTCTTCATCTCCCGGTGGAAGGTTTATTTGGTTTTTGGAAACACATTCATTATGAGGAAACATTTTATTTTTGTCTTCTTTGTTGTCAACATGTTCATTGTGCTTATTTTTGTTCATAATGTAGGAGGATAGGTAACAAGGGATTGGTGGCTCAGCATAATGATACCCTTACTCCCACAGTTCCTTAGGATGCTGTTAGAATGCCACAGTCTAGGGCTGAAATGAGTCCAAGATCACTGTCGGGTGGTAATCACTCCCCTTCGGGTGTCCAACAGGCTCCAGCCACTTCAATCCCAAGAAAACACTCGTCATCTGATTCTGGACTACCATGTTCTTCCGCACATGCACTTCCATTTGTGATGAAGGTGATCGAACCAGGGGGAGACAAGAAAAGTAAGGGAATCACTTGGGTGGTTTCAAGACATGCCAATCCTTCCTATGAGAATTTAGCTCATGGTTTGATGTCTACTCTTGATGGGAGAATGGATGAACAAGCACTACAGAGTAACACAATGGTCGATGGGGACAAAGAGAGTGTCACTGTTGCTATTAGTTTGGCTGGGGAACTTGTGGTGGTTATCTCTATGATCCACTTTCCTAAGGATGGGATTATTAGTGGCATGAGGATTTATAATGGATAGGATTCCCTGGTGCCCATCCATAGAAAGTTGTATATCCTTGCAGATGTCACTCAACCAAAAAGAAAGACAAAAATACAGGGGAGTACAAGATATCTCTTCAATTAGGGTGTTTCCTCATAGGTCCATGGTAGACAGAAGGTGGCAGGAAGGCTGGGTACGATGTGCACTCGCTCCATCAGCTGCCAACCTGGTCTCGTGTCTGAGGATTTAGTTCTAGATTCAAATAGGGAACATGTTTATTTCAATGGTATGTTTGAGGATGATTTTTGGGTATAACTTTTGGTTCACACTCAACCATAAAAGTGATCTGTGGGTTTGTTCTGACCCATGTCTGCAATGGTGGATCCCCTTGGGTAGGTTGTCTCAAATGCAGTTCTTGTTTGGTTTCCCACTATTTACTTAAAAGTTATTTTGAAATAAAAAATTTAAAATTCAGTTATGGGCATATATTCCCTTATATATTAATCAGAAAGGGATGATGTGCAGACCATCAATTTTATTATAAAAATAATAAATTAAAATAACCAAATCACATAAAACGGGATACTCTAATATCATTATCATACACACATCATGAAATGAAAATAAAATTTCAATATTGTTATCAATTACTTTGATTCATTCTTTAATTCAAATAATGTATCATTAATTAATCAAATTAATTCAATAGGTCTTAATTTATACCAGGCATCCTCAATTCAAAATCATTTATTAACTAAAAATATTAATTTCATCAAAAATTAATAATGTACATGAGTTTACGTAGAGGACAGTAGTGTTTTTATCAAAAATATTAAAACACAAATAGATTCAATATATTTAATTATAAACCCTAATCCATGACACGTACCATCTAATAAATGACACATGGGAAAAATGTGAATATATTTAATTAAATATTTAATTTTTCTTCGTGAAATATTGGTCAAACTATCTTGAAAGGACTGCATTTAATGTACTATATAAAAGCATAAAAACTATCTTTTTATCATTTCCACAATACATTCCTCGAGATTGTGTGTGGTTCATTCCATGGAAGTGTTCAAGGTATATGTCATGTACCAGGTTTATATGGTGTGTAGCTTCAAAGTTCATGACTCATTAGCCATGATGTCTTTTATCTAATATATGGAAATCTGGAATGCCCCGTGTATTCATTCATAAGGTAATTTTTATTACACAAAATATTTAGTGGATATACATTGTATAGTTCTTCAAGGAATGTTCCAGTCCATCCAGATCTACATGGTGATCTGCTTTTTTATATCTTAGATCCAATTACCTCAGATCTATCCAACATTATTATGATATATGGATAAGAAAACAATATTACATGAAATTTATTATAGATGTACACAGTTTTTATGCTAGTTTTCACTTTAGGAATAGATTTTGGGACATCCATACTGTATTCTATTAATTATTCTTCATCTTTAAAGCTCAATTGATTATTGGTTATGTTACTGAGAATGAAGAAAGAAAAAGATGATGATCATAGGTTATTAAATTGAATAAATATAATTATATAAAAATTTAAAATTTTCAAATCTACCATTGAATAATAAATACATATATTTTAAACATGTGACAGCTCTAATTCGTCTTTTTGGATCTAAGCATAGCACAAGTGTCTTTGGTGGTACGACCAACTCAAACAGTATTATAAAGTTAAATGTAGTCATTTACACACATGATTAAAATTTCATGTTCAATGAAAACCATAAAATACATAACTAGATTAAAACACTATAACCATAAGGTAAAGTTCTCTCATTTAATTTATAATTAATTTATATATAGATATACAATTAGATCCATTTTTAATTCTACAATCATTAACAATCTATCTAACTGGATCCTACTGTACCATCATTGTGTTATAGTATCTAAGTGCCAAATAACAATAGTTGTGATCCGCACATGCACCATAAAATTTTAATGTCACCGTAGAATCATTGGGTTCTATCATGAATCATCTTAATAACATTCATTGTTCAGGGTTCATCGTAGAAGTATTCCTCATGAAAAAAGAATAAATCTTGATTCTCTCTTGATCTCTTGAGAGAAGAGGAAGAAAGAGTGAATTATAGATCTATCTCTACTTCTTGAGTGTATCTCTCACTATCTTTTTTTCATGCCAAAAGTGATTTATTGATATGACCCCCTCCCCACAAGGTGTACACCTCTTGGGGTGAAAATGGGAGAAGGAAGATAATGACCCCCCGAGTCCTGCCCCTAGTAGGCCCCGGGTTGGAGACAAGCACCGAGGGTATAATAAACCCACAAATGAGAGGTATTACCCTCTAAGAGAACACATGGAAAAGAGGGAGATAAGATAGACATCAATTAACTCCATCATAGACAGAAATATAAAATAGAACCCAAGTAAACATATTTAATGTCATGCATGACTACTACAACTGAAATGGGAAGAACATCAAATACCCAAAAGAAAGTAAAAAACAACAACCACGAACCCCAAACATCTCCTATAACCCCAATCTAGTAGAAATAAATGTGATCTTCAACCTACTCCAAGTGCCCAGAAAATTGTTTATATATATATAGGGTGAGTATAATAGTATACTCAGTAGGATCCTCCACGAAGCACCTCATACAAAATTAATGAATGCCTGCTAAATCACCATGAACAACAAGTGAAAGTAAATATTCATCTAAATAGGTATACAAATTTTCCAGCCTCACCATGTCAATTCCCACCAAGCATCGCATAAAAGAGTATATAAAATAATAAATAATATATAGGGTACCCCACTACTACTTCCCAACTAGTTTGCCTCTTTCCCCCAACATCACACATCCTAAGCATCTCTCTCCAAAAAGGCTTGTCTGCATACACCTAGGTGAAGCACCACAATAAGCACATCATGAAAAAAAACCACAAATTCTATGTAATCAAAGTAACTAGGTAGTTTCTGAGATCCAACATGATTTTCATAACTTGAATCACACGTCGGGCATTATACCTCAAGCCATTACAACCCATACAATGAGTAAGGATCATCAAGCCATCATAGCGTACACATGTTACGCCTATAGTAGTCCATAAGAAACTATTTCCAGAATATATGTGTGTGAATAACCACCAGAGATTACAACCCTCTATACACATGTACAGGAAAAACATACCATTGCACCTTCCAGCACAAGTAACTACCAAGAGAAGAGTGAGGTTCCAAAGGGGGTAGTCAGCCATCCATCCTCCCAATGGAATGTTGGGGAAAACACCCCCTATGCTCAGATTCCCCACGGTGTTAGTTTCCCTAACTGACAAGGGGGAGTATCATATAGAAACAGAAAGTATATAATATACTATATTTAACAACCACACATTGGGAATTACCAAGTCTTAGAATCAAATGCAGCTAACGTCTATTCGACTCCCGACTGCCACTTTTATGACTAGGTATCCTATAAGCACACAACCATTTAAAGAGATTTAATACATTACTTCATTCCCTTTTTATTATTTTCAATTTATGTTAATTATTTCATAAAACATTAATTAACCATTAATAATTTCCACATTATATTTCATTATCATCACACACCAAGTTCATTATTCCTTTAAATTGAAACCTCAGTATTGTGTCCCATCAAGATCCAACCCCTTGGGTTAACATCATTTATTCAATAATTTAATAAAAACACTATAAATTTTTAATATTCCTAGGAATTCTAGAAAAAAATTCTAAGCTACTAAACACAAGGGGATCAACATGGTGATTAGACGAACTACACGTCAGGTCTATTCTACCTACTGCAAGTGAATAGTTCCATCCTACCTTAGGAAGGTAAAAACAGAATAAATATGACATAACCCATAGGTCTTCACAGATTTTGTAAGGAGGGTAAGCAAACCAGCTTCCTTGAGAAGTGGTAAAAGTAAGGAATATAAAAAACCAACAAGAACAACAAGCATCCATACATTAAAATCCAACTCGCTCCATCATCTCTAGTGTCCTCCCCGACACCCACAGGAATAAAATGATGCATCTCACCACTCTATACATCAACTGATGCCACAAAAAATAGGCCTCCCTACCCTAAAATATTATAACTTCCTTCCAAGATCACATCACAACACAAGAAGCAAGAAAACAAACATCATACCAATTGGGATCTTGGACCTTAAACAAGCAAGGGGAAACTTAGAACACACACAAGGAATTATCTTTTATCAAAAAACTAATTCTTTAATCCACTGTGAATTAACAGATTTATTATTCTTAGGATCGAAATTTAGGAAACCTAATCAGTAATCTATCACAAATTGATTAAAAATCCTTACTGTATCAATTTGATTAACATCAAATTACCACAACAACCAGATTCATTTACATGCCTCCTTAACTTTAGCATAACAATTATCAATTAATTCGAGCTTTATGTTTGTTACCAATTTCCATCAAGAATGAAAATATAATAAATAAAGAAAAGAAATAACACTATCTTGCAGAACAAGTGAAAATAACATAAGATCAACATCAATTTATGTATCTGATTTAAATATTATATATGTCAATTCAATTTTGATCTAGATTGATAAAAAATGATAACTCTATAGTTTAATGTAGAAGAATATAGAAGTAATGAATCCCCTACCTCAAATGGGTCTTAACGTTCTTTATATGAGAACGATCCACACAACAGATCACGATCGCCTCCTCCTGTGACAACTGCATCCAACCGAGAATGTTGCGGAACGAATGCACCAACCAAAACCCAAGATACTCTATTAGAAGCATGGAGATCACATGAAATAATATGAAAAGGAGAAACATGTTATTTTTATTCAAAAATAATTATTTTAAATCTACATTATATCGAAGAATGATCGATACTACTTGGTTGCACCAAAAACAGAGGGTTCACATGCAGCACGAAGAAATTTATGGTGAACCAATCCAAGGAGGAAATTTTGATCGCACAAATCCTATGTGAAGGAATGAATGGTTCAAGAATATCACACCTGAGAAAAATGACGAAGAAATAGGGAAGAAGATATCTCATCCCTATAATAGATTTAATAGAGCATCAGTTTAATATATGCTTGATTTTCCATTCAATGTGGATCATATTTAACCATGTGGTTTGAAAAAGTAAAAGCATCCGGAGCCTTATGAAAATTAATATAGGAGTTCTTGGCTTTGAATTGGACTTAAATCCCTTAAAACGATGTTTTGAATGTGTTTAACGAAATAGAAAATGTTAGATCCATGAAATTGAAAAAATCTAGAAATTTGGGAAATGAAATATGAAACAGTTCTGGAAACACTGTTCATGATCTGTGAAACCAATTCTGTGACATCATGTCTATGACACCGTGACTATGACAATGTTCTTGTCAAACCATGTCTGTGACACCATTTCTGTGACACCATTTTTGTCACACCGTTTTTGTGACACCGTGACTGTGACACTGTTTCGGTTACACCGTTTCTGTGACACCATTTCCGTGAAACTGTTTCTGTGACACCGTCACTGTGACGTCATTTCTTTGACCCCGTGTCTGTGACACCGTTTCTGTGACACCATTTCTGTCACACCAATTCTGTGACATCTTGACTGTGACACCATGACTATGACACTATTCTTGTGAAACCGTTTATGTGATACCATTTATGTGACATAGTAACTTTGACACCGTTTCTATGAAACCGAACCTGTGACACCGTGACTGTGTCACTGTGATTGTGACACCGTGTCTGTGACACTGTTTTTATGAAACCGTGTCCGTGACACCCTGACTATGACACCGTTTCGAGGACACCATTTAGGTGACACCATTAATGTGACACCGTGACTGTGACACTATTTCTGTGACACCGTAACACTATTTATAAAACATGAATCAATGTTCACCTAACTATAAATTTGGAAATGTGTTGGGGATGAGCCACCTTGATCTCCCAGAATAGCTCAACCACTAGATTTCAGTAATGGAATTTACTAGAGAGGTTAGATCCATTACATCAAATTCCTCTCAAAACATTCTCATACTCGATAATCCAAAACCAACCCTCGAAGGAAACCGAAATGGGGTCTGAACAACCACTCCTAGAGATACCTCTTGAAAGAGAGAAAGTGATAAGAGGAAAAAAAATAAACTCAACGTATAATCAGGGATTGTCTATAGCCCCAAAGAGTTCATCTTTACATGAAAAAGATTTAAACATCAAAAAACATTGCGTACATAGCACGTATCTGGGGACCACGTTCCCACGTACTATCCTCTACTACACCATCTCTCTATAAGACACAACCCAAGGGGACAGAACACTCATGAAACACCTTTTATTTGCGGTATTGGATCACCATAGGTCGCTCCACAAAGGATGAATAATCGTCAACATCATTCTCTCCCCAATAGATGATTTTAAAGTCGTCATGAAGATAATGGCAGAGATGTGAAACATGAAAAACATCGTGTATCCGGCTCATCTGTAGGGAACAGTCACTCGATATGCCCTGGATCCAACTAGATCCAACACCTTGAAAGGCCTAAAAAACTGGGGAGAAAGCATACTCCCATGAGAAAACATTCACATCCCATGACTTGGAGTCACCATAAAAAACATGTGATACCCAACAACAAACTCCAATGGTCTCTTCCATTGATCAGTATATAATTATTGGTGATCCTACGCTATTTTCTTCCTCTCAAGAATCACCAAAACCATCTCCATCATACGCTACATGAGTTCTGGTCCAGAAATCACTGACTCTCCGATCCTAGTCCAACATAATGATGAATGGAAATGTCATCCATACAAGGATTTATATGGCCTCATATCTTCGATTGAGTGAAAACTATCTTGTTAGGAGAACTCCACCAAGGGTATGTTCCTAGTCCACAAACCTCCAAAATCCATCACACATGAGTGCAACGTGTCTTCAAGAGTCTAGATATTCAGATCTGTCTAACTATATGTATATGGATGAAAACCATTACTATGGCATTGTTGAGAACCAAAATCATGCCGGAGACCTCTCTATAGCCTAGAAGTAAAAATAAGGATCTAGATTGGAAATGATCTTCTTCGGGACTCCATGGTGTCTCACCACTTCCTCCAGATACTGCCTCGACAAAACTTCTACTCAGCTCAACTCCTTGATCACTATAAAGTGGGATGATTTTGTTAAACTATGCACTACCACCCAAATAGAATAATGTACTCACTGATGTCGAGGTAAACCAGTAACAAATTATATTGGGATGTCCTCTCACTTCCACTGAAGTACGTCTAATGGTTGGGGAGAACACCAGGAACACAGTGTATGGCCTTCACCTTAAGGCAGACCAAACATCAAGAGATAAACTCTGCAACTGCACGCTTCAACCTATGCCACCAAAATTGACTCCTCAATGCTCAGTACATCTTTGTCACACCAGGATTCACTGCTAAATGTGAACTGTGTAACTCTATGAGAACCGTCTCATGCATGGCCAAATGAACAAATAGACATCCATGATATAACACTCGGTGTTTTTCATCCTTAGACCAACCATCAGGGGCCTCTCCATAAACAAATCAGTCCCTACAAATATCCACCTATGGATCCCCCATGTAGGACTCTTCCACATACTACACCAGATATGACTACACCATCTAATGAAATAGACAAACTCTACCCCAACTTTTCCCATATAGAGATGTAATTTCTTAATGTTCTTCAATAACATCCAGGAATCGCCATATTTTAGCACTGCATCACTATGTGACTTCCGACTCAGCACATTGGCTATATCATTTCCATTTCCAAGGGTATATGATATTTTGAAATTGTATTCTATTAATAAATCAATTCACCGATGTTTTTGCATGTTTATGTCATCGTGGGAGAAAACACACCTCAAGATCTTATGATCGGTGAAAACCAAAAAGCTCTCGCCAATGTGGTAATGTCTCTACAACTTCAGAGAAAAAACCATGGATTACAACACAAGATCATGGGTGGAATAATTATGTTCATGGGGACACAACATCCGAGACCTATAAGAATCAACTAATCTGTGCTGCATTAGAACACAACCTAATCCCAGACGTGAAGCATCGCATAAAACGCCAAACTGAACTCCCTCTCCTGGAAGACATAGAACTGGAGAACTTACTAACTTCTTCTTTAGATGCTTCAAATCTATCTAAAACTGTTAATTCCACATAAATTCCTGATCCTTCCTAGTCAATGTTGTTATAGGAGTTGGATCCTAAGAGAAATCCATTACAAACATCCTATAGTATCCTAAAAGACCAAGGAAACATCGCACTTCTGCTGATGTCTTGGGGGAAGACCAAGACACATCTACTTATATCTTCAATGGATCCACAAATAACCCCTACTAAAACACAACATGTCCGAAGAAATAGACATATTAATCCCAAAGCTCACAATTCTAAAAATTCATGAACATGTGATGTCGATGAAGAACTCCCAAAATGGCGTGTAGATGCTCTCCATGGTCCTCTTCATTAATGGAGTACATGAGTATTTCATTGATGAAAACCACCATGAAATTATCTAGGAACTCACCGAACACCATTTTCATCAATCCCATGAACCCAGATAGAGAATTCATCACACCAAAAGTCATCACAACGAACTCATAATGCCTAGGATGACAACAGAAAGCAGTCTTTGGGATATCATCATCCTTCACATGCATCTCATGATATCCTAACTACAATTTGATCTTTGAGAACCAACTTGAACCCTTCAATTGATCGAATAAATCACCAATCCATGGAAGATGATAGCGATTCTTCACTATCATTTTTTTAAGTGACACTAATTGATACACAACCGAAAACTGTCGTCAGCCTTCTTCATAAACAAAACTGGTGCACCGCATGGAGACACACTCAATTGAACAAAACCTCAATTTAGTAGACCATAAAATTGTATACGTATACCTAATAACTTATAAGGGGTCATCTTATATGGAGACTTGATGATAGGAGACACTATTTGGTGTAGCTCGATCCCGATCGTGATCCCTCGTTGAGGGGGTAATGCTAAAACCTCTTCTTGAAAGACAACAGTATACTCTTCTAAAACCCTTGGAAGCTCCAACTAATGAAACCTTGATAAACTCAACATCAGCTTATCAATCATGGATGAAATGGATGGAACACGCCTCTGACCCATCCAAGTGTCTCACTCGCCAACAATCACTACTGGCTCTCCATCTGCTTCAAAGAACCCAACATGCCTCTTGAATCAATCCATGATAGCCTATAATGAATACAACCAATCCATACTGATGATGACATCATATGGATGTATCCATAATCATAGGAAATCTCTCCAAGAGTGGTGCTTCCGGAGCACTAACTCACAGTATCTACATACATCAAACAAGTTAGCTCAACCTTCAACTGGCATAGTCAATGCCAAGGGCACGGGAAGCTTCTCTAGATGAAGTCCCAAATCACATACAGGGTTAGATGATATGAAAAAGTGTGTCTCTCCTCAGCCAAACAATAAATACACCAAGGTAGAAAACAAGAAAAGGGTACCTTGAACAACATATGGCATGCCTGAAGCTGGCAACGCTAAAGCATGAAGCTGACCATGACCTCCTCCACGACCTCTCTGACCCTGATGATGTCCTCCACCATAGTCATGCTCTACTCTATGAGGACGGGGAGCATCACAGGGATGTCCTATGCCTGCCCCGTCTACCCTCTACTGATCGAATGCTCGTGCAACCTACTTCTACAGCCTTGGTTGGAACTGCCTCAATGGAGGAACTTAGTGTAGAACACCTGATGTATAATGACTACTATGAAAGGTAGGGAACTCTGGCTACTGATGACCATGACCACCACATGAAAAATAAGAACTTTAACCCTTGTCATAGGAAGGATTGCTGCTACCCCTAGAGATATGAGATACTAAGGGCTGGGACCTACCCTCATCCAAATGGAAACACTTATACCCTGAAAACTAGGAACCCAGGACCACAACACTGCTTCGTGATGAATCATGATGAGTCCCCTCTTGTGATGATCCGGTTCAAGCCAATTTCATCTTGACAACCTCTACCCTTGCCAACACCTAATGATATGTCTTGTTCATAAATGGGTGACCTGGCACTAGATCTCTAGATGTAAAGCTTCCTTGAAATGCCTCACCCTAGCCTCCTCATCTAGAAAAAGGTCCGAAGCATATCATAAAAGGTTTCTAAAACAGATACCAAATTATGGAACACTAGAGCCCCCTGTTTAAGGGTAATAAGATCTTGGTGACTAGACACATTCGTGGCCAAAAAAAGAAACTCGACTCTAAACTTGTTTCAGAACTCTTTACATGAGGTCACCGACTCCTTGTGATCCCTGAGGAACAAGAACCAGCATTGTCTCGCTACTCCACGCAACATTGTCACAACCAATGACACCCAGTGCTCTTTCCAAGCATGGATCGAGCTGAATCATATATCGACCTCCTCCAACCATTCTTTTGTGACTGAATCTAAAACGGATCCCTCATTCTTCTTCAGACTCTGGCACTGAAACTCACGAAGTGTCCTCCACTATGTGTCGTCGTTTTCAACCTCTACCCTACAACGATCTTCTGGAATATCTTGGTGGAAATCTATTATGCGATCGTGATGAGGTCGTTGACTTGGAGACACACTTGTAAAATAACAAACAGATAGAGCTCCTAAAACTGGAATATGGGAGACTCATCATTAATTAGTTAATTGTTATCTTTTATTCATTTTAGGTTAACCTATCCCAAGGTCTACCCATTCAAACACATGGATAATGATGAATGATTCATGATCCATTCCTTGGTATCTACCCTGAAACTAGTATCACCTCTTTTAGTAGCCATTGTAAACATAAATATCTATGCATCAGATCATAGGGGTTCTTAAATTCCTATGTCTCAACCGGTCTCTAGTGTTTACATCACATGATAAACATGACTGACACCATTGCCCTACCAACTATTTAACCTCACATGTTCCTAACACTAATGTTTGTTCTATCCTTCAACCAGAGCTCTGATACCACTCTTCCATGTCCCCCTCCCTAGAAGGTGTACCCCTCCTTGGACGGAAATGTGAGAAGGGAGATAATGACCCCCATGTATGGCATTCAGTAGGCCCAGAGTAGGTGACTAGCACTGAGGGTATATTAAACACAAAAATGTGAGGCGTTACCCTCTATAAGAGCACATGATGAAGAGAGAGATAAGATAGATACCAACTAACTCCAACTCAGATATCAATATAAAAGGAATACCACGTACACATATGAAATGTTAGGCATAACTACTACAACTAAAGGGGAAAAAACTGCAATTCCCAAAAGACTGTAAAAACATCCACAACCCTGAAGCCCAAACGGCTTCTACAACCCCATGCATAAAGAAACCAGACCTATCTCCAACCTTATCCAAGTGACATGAAAAAATAGTTTATATATAGATAGGGTGAGTATAACAGTATACTCAGTAGGATCCTCCTCGGAGCCTCTAATGCAAAAGTATAGAAAGCATGCTAAAGCATAGTGAATAACAAGTGAATCTATCTCATCCCCTAAACATGTATAATAAGTTCCCAACCTCACCATGTCTACTCTCACCAAGTTTTGCATACAAGTGTACGTAATATAACAAAGATTATCCAGGTTAACCAGCTACTACTTCCCCACCGGTTTTCCACTTTTCCCCAACATCGCACGTCTTAAGCATCTCTATCCAAAAAGGCTTCTCGACAGACACCTGGGAGAACCACCACAATAGGCACCCCGTGCAAAAAAACCACCATGTTCATGTAATAAAATTAACAAGGTAGTTTCCGAGATCCACCACAGATCGCATAACATGTATCATACGTCAGGCAATATACCTCAAGTCATTACAGTCCATACACCGAGTAAGGATCCTCAATCCATCACAGACTATACATGTTACACCTATAGTAGTCCATAGGAAACTATATCTAGATTACATGTGTGTGAATAAATACAAGAAATTACATCCATCAACATAGATATATTAGTAAAACTAACCATTGTGCCTACCAGAACATGTAACTACCCAGATAATAGAGTGGGGCCAAAGGGGTTAGTAAGTCATCCATCCTCCCATTGGAATGTTGGGGAAAACACCTCCCCAGCACTTAGAATACAAGGGGTGTCAGTGGAACTAACTGAAAGCGTGGAGTAGTATAAATAAACACAAAATGTATATAAATACTGTATCTCACAACCGCACTATGTAATAACCTTGTCTTCGACTCAACTATAGCTAATCTCTCTCAGACTCACAGATTCCACTTCTAAGACTATGTATCCTATAAGTACACAACCATTTAATGGGATTTAATACGTTACATCATTTCCTTTTTATCATTTTCACATTATGTTAATTAATTCTTGAAACATTAATTAACCATTAATAATTTCCACATTATATTTCATTAGAATCACACCAAATGTTCACTTTTCCTTTAAATTACAACATCATCATTGCATCCTAGTGATCTCTAATCCCATGGGTTAACATCATTTATTAAATAATTTATTAAAAATATTTTTACTTTCCCATATTCCTAGGAATTATTTAAAAAAATTATAAGCTACAAAAAACAAGGGGCTCAACATGTTGAGTAGATGAACTACCCGTATGGTCTTTGCTTCCTATAGTAAGAGCATATACCCATCCTCCATCACGAAGCTAAACTCAGAAAGCATGTGGAATACTCCATGTATCATCACTACATTTGAAAAGAGGTAAAGAAAACCAGTTTCCATGTACAGCGGGAAAATTATGGAAGATGAACAACCAACAAGAATAGCAAGCATCCAAATATTCACATCCATCCTGTTCTATCATCTTCGATGTCCTCCCAGATACCCCCATGCATAAACTGAGGCATATTTCCACTAAAGGTATCAACTACTACCATAACCAATAGGTCTCAATGCCCCTAAATATCACAAATGCCCTCCCAGATCATATCACAACAAAAGGACCAGGAAAAAAACAGCATATCAATTGGGCTCTTGGCCCTAAAACATGCAAGTAGGTAACTCAAAACCCTACAAGGAATTATCATTTATCCAACAACCATTTCGTTAATCCATATTTAATTAACCAATTTATTATAAGTAGGTTCTATCTTCATGAAACCTAAATAGTAGGATATCAAAAATTTATTAAACATGCTTATTGCATAAATTTGATTAACATCAAAGTACATCAAAAAATAGATTCATTTAAATGACTCTTTATATGTATCCAAAAAATTATCAATTAATTCTAGCTTTCTGTTTGTTATTAATTTACACCAAGAATGAAATGATAATTAATCAATCATGGATATCACACTATCTATAAAAACAAGAGGCAATAACATACCATTGATATCAATTTTTTTATCTAGTTCCAATAATTAATATGTCAATTCCATTATGATCTAGTGGGATAAAACATGATAACTCTAAAGTTTAATTTAAAATTATAGAGAACAAACAAATCACATACATCAAAAGGATCTTAACGTTATTTATATGAGAACAATCCACAGAACAGATCAGGATCACCTCCTCCCATGACAACTACATTCACTGGAGGATGTCGTGGCTTGGCAGCACCAACTGAAACCCAATAAACTCCACTAGAAGCATGAAGATAACATCCCATAATATGAAAAGGAGAAATAGGAGAATATGAACCCAAATTAATGACGATAAATTATACCTTATGTCGATGATTGATCGATACAACTTGGTTTCACCAAAACTGAGGGTGCACTTGCAGAATAAAGAAATTCAAGGGGAAACAATACAAGGAAGAATGATTGATCGCACAACTCCTATGAGGAGGAATGAATGGTTCAAGTAACTCACAACATAGAACAAGGTGCAAGAACATGGGAGGAATAAATATTATCCTATTAGAATATTTAATGTAACAATGGTATATTATATGATTGATTTTCCAATAAATGTTGATCGCATTAAACAATGCAGTTTGACCAAGTAAAAGCATCCCGAGCCTATGGAAAATTAAAATAGGAGTTATGGGCTTCTAATCGGCCTTAAATACCTTTGAAAAAATATTTGAATTCATTTAACATCAAATTAATCATTAAATTAGTGAAACTAGAAAAATCTGGGAATTTGGAAAAGGGAAGATGAAACAGTTCTGGAAGCACTGTTCATGAGCTATGACACTGTTTCTATGACACCGTGTCTGTGACACCATTTCCATCACACTGTTTCTATCACACTATTTTTTGTTTCATAGTGACTGTGACACTATCTTTGTGACACAATTACCATGACAATTTTTTTGTGACACCATTTCAATGACACCGTGACTGTGACACTGTTTCTGTGACACTGTTTCTGTGACACAATTTCTATAACACCATTTATATGACACCATTTCTATGACACTATTTCTCAGACACCATTACTGTGACACTGTGATTGTGACACCGTGATTGTGACACTGTGTCTGTGACACCGTGTCTATGACACTGTGTGTGTGACACTGTGTCTATGACATCATGTCTGTGACACCGTTTATGTGAAGCCGTGACTGTGACACCATGACCGTGACACTCTTTTTCTGACACTGTTTCTGTGAAACCGTGACTGTGATTCCATTTTTGTGACACCGTCTCACTATTCGTAAAGTTGGAAACATTGTTCCCAGAACTAGAAATTTGGAAAAGTGTTGGGGATAAGTCACCGTGACCTCTTAGAACAACTCAACTACTATATTTCAGTAAGGGAATGGACTAGAGAGGTCCGATACATTACATTTAAAAAAGTGTTATAATTAAATATATATTTGTGTTGGATTAGGGTTGGTAAACATAAAAAAAAGACCATTTCAAACCAATTAATTTTTTTGGCCCCATGTCCAATAATAATAATATTATTGGCAACCAGTTTAGATTTTAAAAAAATTATGAATATAAATAAATATCGCTTATACAATTTTCAGTCGGACCATTATGCTCAGTCCGCTTTCCTTATTTGAAATTCAATAATCATTGAATAATAAATATTGAATAAATAATTTTTACATCATTATTTGATGATAAATATAACTAGTGTGATATTTAACGTAAATGAAAATAAATAATAATAATTATTATTTAAATCAATTATTCATTCAAATAAGTTTTGTTTAAATTAAAAGATGAACCAAACAGACTAAATATTAATTATTATAACTTATTAAATTCAACACTTTAATTTAACGGAGATTGTAGATACACTTACCATGTTACCCTCTAAGACTCTTTTTCTTTGGAATTAGTCACAACCTCAAAAATTAATTGGTTATCATCTTCAAATAAACCCATCACCCATAAAAAATATTTTAATGTTTCAACAATAGTAAAACTCTTATGAACAATTACCATGTAATATAACCATTTATTATCATATCTCAAATCAAGCTGGTTTCATTCCAATGACATCAACCTATATACATGAGGTCTCATTATTTTACTATCTATAAATGGACTCTCCCACCACACAACACAAACATAGATTTATGTAGGTAGTTAAAATTCCATTATAAGTCTTGATATATGAACTTATTTTATGTGATAAAAGGAATAAATATTTTCTTGCATTATACGTTAATGCAGTTTCACTCATGATGCACCAACCATTTCTACCTTCACTATGAGAATATGTCATTCTAATTTTAATCAATAAATTTATGTGCATGAGTAATAATATCCATTAATTATAATATCAAATTATATATATCAACACACAAATCCACATATAGGACCATACAATGACACATTTAAATATCGATTTACTATTAACAGGTCTATCCTTATAACTTTTTTCTTTTAGATCACAAAGGGAGAAGAACATGTGAAGGTGTCTTGATGTCTTATGATCCTACTCCACCTAATGACTTGTATTTTATCTATTTGGTCAGACAATATCATTTGATCATATAACTTATATTCAACAATGATATCATGGAACCTCTTTGTTCTCATGCTTATAAGAAAGTATTATTTCTATTTAGAGTATCATATATTATTAGGAAATTATTACATAAACATTTAATGAAAAGGAAGAGTTATAAAGTGATTAGAAACTTCATTAAAAATAAAAATTTTAATCATGTACTAAGAATGTAGGTTCTAGGTAAGCAAATACAGTAGAGACAAGGTTAACATTGTCATAAAAATGAATCATTTCTATCTTACTCCCTCTTTGGTGCATTCAGAAGATCAATATGATCCAGGAGAAAACATATATCTTAAGAAAGGTGGGTGGGCATTGTCAAAATATATTTCATCCCAGCTCTTAATCCATTTTGTTTCTCATGAGTATGATTTTTAATTATCCATCACATTCATTGTTCACATTATTCCCTCTTATTCCATTCATTGACTAAATCCAGAAAAATAATGTAAACATCAAGTAATAATAATTAGTGTGAATAGACATATATTCTTTGATATCATTCCCGACATGTCCTAAATTATGGAACATTATTATCAATAAATTAAACGTTAGTTTTTACCTTGGTCCACTATAGTCATCGTCTGTTCAATTCCATAAAAATAGTTCATAAAGAGAATTTCTAATTATCCAAATCATATACCGTAGGAGTTTTATCCATGTTATGAGTATTATTACCATTCATAGTTTACTAGTGATGATTTATTTGATTTTTAATTCAATCCTTTCATAGTATTGTACCCCTAGGTTCATCTATGACAGAACCACATCCACTTGTAGGTATCCAGACATTGATGTTTTTATCGGAAAACACTTAATATTAACTTTACTAAAACATTATTTTGTTAAACCATAAATAGAATTATCCCAATGGTTTTCACCAATGTTTTATAATATTAATATGTAAAAAGATAAATAATCCCCTAATAATAAATAAAGAAACCTGAATATAAAATATTTCCATATTATATCAATTTAGAAGAATATTCCATACATAACACAATTGTACAAACCCCATAACTATAACGGTTTATAGTATTTATATATTGGACACAAAAATATCTTATTTCATAGGACATATATAATATCTCACACAATGTTTTTTTATATTATTAACATTAATTACATATCATACTTATCTCTTTCCATCAAAACCTAGGTAAGGAAAACATAATAAAGGGTCAGATCAGATCTTCAATATGGATTAACATGAGAGATATTAATTGATAATCATGTTTAATAATATCATAAGCATACAGGTAAGAAATCATGTGCGTATCTATAAAAATTCATACCCAATCTGTTAGATAACTTTAATCATGATTCATGGAATAAGAGTTTTTCATAACCAAAGAAAAAAATTATAATATTGTGGAATCCGAAATTATCAATCATGTGCCATGAAAACGTATCATAAACATTGTAATGTGGAAAAACATATTCATATTACACTGTAAACATGTATAAAGGAAAATATGTTCACTCATTAATTTAAATTCATGAAACCATACCCTTATTTAATATCTGGGAAATAAAACTAGGTCTATGAATAAACCTTTGAAAATAAAACTCGTTCCACACATTAACTTATTCACATGAAACCATGCACATCTATAATATTGTGACCATGAAATCAGTTTCATACATAACATAGTTATCTCATGATTTATCAATTTTTATTCAATACATTTGATGGATATAATATATCCACACATCACAAAACCATAAACAATTAATTTTACACATGATCATAAAAAAGCATTGATTACTCACATCATAACCTATAGAAAATAAATTGGTTTCATAAATATTTCACAATCACATAATTTACTCATGGAAAATAAAATTGTTTCATAGAATAATACATGAATAATAATCATTATAATCTATTCATAGATAAAAATTGGATTGTATCATAAGATAATATCCTCAGTAAGGAATAACATTCATTAATGGATATTGAAAGAGATTAAAAATACCGTTAAAATATCAGTTGATCCTTTCTTTGAAAATAAGAGAAAATATAATTTTATTTTGATGAAATTTTAACTAATAATTATTAAAATATAGATAAAATAATTTTCTTCCAAAATTTACTAGGAAAATTTAAATTAAATCTTTAAATAAATGAACCATCATAGAGGTATGAAATATATTCAATGATGTATTCATTAAAATAAATCATTCCTTTGAAAACTTTTTAATCCCTAAAATTTAATTTTTTCAGAACAAAAATTTATTGAAAAATATTACATTCAAAAATAATTTAAATGATGTAAAATATAGTGAAAATTAACATTTTAAGAAATTAAAATTATATCTATGAACATTCATAAAAAATTTGTAAGAGAATAAATATGGAAGAAAGAGTTTGTTGACTAAAAAGGAATTAAGGACTACATTTCTTTGAAAATAGTTTCATAGTTATATTAAGAAATAATTTGAGGAAAAGGGTAATAATACATAAAAAATTATAAGAATAACTAGAGGATAATAAAATATTTTGATTTCAAAGGATAAGACCCATATAATTTCCCTCGATTGAAATTTATCATAGGTAATGCAGAAAAGAAATGAGATTGTACCATGAATCACTGCCTCAAATATCATCCACCATCCAAGTAATTGAATAATCATATATAAAAAAATTATATTTATTATAAATATATTTTTGAAAATGTTTAATACATTTCCTAACATACATTATTTTCTTATAATAAATTTTAAACATTTCATTCACAAATATTTATTAGAAACAATATTCTGGATGATAATTGTTTCATTTTCCAAGCATGATTTAATTTTTTTAGTGGTAAAACTTTTAAATTGTTCATGGTTCCATAATAGTCATAATTTTAATCATAATAAGTATCATATTAAATCATTACGTACTATTTTATAACAGGTAATATATATTGGTGATGAAAAAGGAATTATATGACTTCATAAAGATGGTAAATCATATTTACACATGAGTGATGTTTAAATTTTTTGTTGGAAGGAATGAAAATGGGTAAATAGTATATAAAATTTACATAATAATAATTATATATTAAATATTTTAATATATTTATTAAATATATCCTTATTTATATCCATGTAAATTAGAAAAGGAAAATTAATCACACAGCTTTGTGGAATTACTAGTCCACATATACGAATGAGTGACGTTATCGATTCACAATGGATGGGGAGGTAAGAAGGAATATTATATCATATAATTGAAAAATAATAATAATTTCATAAATATAATAAATAAAAATTAAATCGATCATAATATGTAACTAATAATGAAGGTGATGATAAACAAAATATATCACTTTATGAGGTTGTAGTCTTCATATACCCACAAATGTTGGTCAATTTTCCCAGGTGATAGTAAAGGATATAAATAATGGTTTTGAAAAAAACACAATATAATATAATTATATTTATTATACTAGATTCATCCTGGATTTATATTTAAAATATTTTTAGATAAGGTGGAATAAGAAATAAAATTTGAAATACTTGTCTAATAGTTATACCTCTTCATTAAGAATCCCCCTTTGGATTACAACGTAAGCCTCAAATGGATGGTATTATTATTTTTAAATAAATCTAAGACATGGATAGGTATTTTTAAAAACTATTTGTGTACGTATTCGCTGTGAAAAAATATTCTTGAAATGTGAGTAAGATAAGAGAGGTGATGTCTATTTATAAGGGTGGGAGATGACACACTAAGAATTTATGAAAAGATTAAAATATATTAATGTATTAAGAAATATAAATGAATCAAAATTAGATCAAAATTTAATATAAGATGATATAGAACATGAATGAATTAATCCATTATGATTTATACATGTTTTTATATCATTTTGACCATAATCTATTTAGTTAAGCACCTTGTTAATCCCTTTTAACCATTACCGTAGTACTGAATTTGTACATCTATTAATATTCATAATGACACAAAAATGAGTTTATAATATTATATAATATTAATTATTTTTCATCCAAAATATGGAATCTATTTTATGAAATTGAATCTCAATAATTTTCAAAGATTTATTCTAAAATAATAACATAAAACGACATGAGATATGGTTTTCTAGAACAATGCATTTTTTAGAATAAATATTATTTTTTACCAAAATTATACATAATATAGATTAAAATGAAAATAATTGTATTTATATTAAGAAATAAATAATATAATTTTAAATTCAATTGAAAATAAAATTAATATTTTTAAATAATTGAGAAGAAATGTCGATTTTCTATAAAATTTTTATTTCTCACTATTCACTAAAAAATTAATCTTTTGAGAAAAATATCAAAATTTAAACATAGACTAATTTTGATATGTTAATTTAAAAAATAAAATCATTTTTTAAAATAAAATTTATAGATGGAGAAAAATTTAATTATAATATTGTTTCATAATCATAAATAAAAATCATTTTTGAAGGAAATGTATTTTTGAATCATAAATTGACATCAATAAATATCAAGTTCGTAATTGATAATAAATAATTAATTCATGTATTTACTATGATAATTATGAATATATTTCATAATTTTAGTAATATTACACATACCCAATAATACAATGACTAGATTATAAAGTTAGACTACATCATGGTTCTTTTAGACTCGTGGTTGTATATAAAGAAAGATATTTAATAATTACTATTTATTAAAAAGGAAAATAAATTTAAAATATTAGGGTATTATAGTGTTCATGCGGTTTTACTAGATACATTTTACTATTATTTTAGTTAAATAAATGTATTATTGTATACTTGCATAAATGTTATCACAACATGTTTTTGTAAATTTATTTTAGGAGGAACTCATTAATCAAGTATATATAATTAATTGTTAACGACTATTAAATTTATTTGTGGATACCTATATGTGAATATCTGAAAAATAATTTCCCCATTGATGCACCCAACTTTCAATAAACTTGTGAAAAATGTAACAATGAGGGATTCCAATGTTAACCTATATTTGGAATGAGATGGATTGGCCCTGTAAACAGATTCCTACATGAATGTGTGGTTTATATAGAAATAATGGTCACAATCACACACATTGTGTTAGATTTATATGAAAATCATCAAACAATTTAGATTGATGATGTTGTAATATAACTATTTGTCAAAATAATTCAGAGCAATGAGTTGATTTTTTTATAAATAAATGTTTCATATGATTTTTATTGATTATGTAACCACATTATTATGTGAATCATTTAATTTTATAGTAATAATATAATATGTTAGTAAAAAATTATTTTAACTAATAAAT
Source organism: Viscum album (assembly GCA_963277665.1). NCBI lineage: Eukaryota > Viridiplantae > Streptophyta > Magnoliopsida > Santalales > Viscaceae > Viscum > Viscum album. Next base: position 1,768,066,354 of record OY728141.1, on the reverse strand, counting down.
TTATTATTAAATTAATTAAAAATTTATACATTCAGATATTGTAGGATCCTTTAACTTTCCAATAGCCTACTTTTTCCAGTGAGGTGCTCATAATATGACCTATGCGATATCTTATTGTACAGATTTTAGTTCATTTTCATTATGATGCCACTTGATTCCTGGGTGTTGATAGATTATAAATTAAAATCAATTTCACTATTAGAAATTTATTATAATAAATTTACCAGTTGTTGTTTAATTTAGATATTGTAAAAAATGTTATAGAATGAATGATTACCTCTGTTATGGTAGAACTATGGATGGAATTGATAGACTCAATTATGAGGGGGGGGGCTCTTTGTGTTGGCTTCATTTTGGAGTTTTTTATTATTTTTGATCCATTTAATAAATTTGTCCCATCACACCAGAATTCAAATTAACATTTTATCATATCGAATTTTTTGTTCCTTTTTGTCCATAATTTTCTCATTTTTATTCACTATGAATTTTCTTTGTCAACGTACACTCAAGGTGGATCTATAAAACCTATATTTCTAACACAAACAAAATATTATATCCCTTATAATTCCACTAAATATATTTCTTCATTGCTTACATTTTATGTATATTATTAGATCTAAATTGAGTAAACATATATTAGAAAATAAGTAGTCATTATTATGAAATAATATTTTTATTCAGATAAAAATTATTTCGTATGATAAATACATAAGATTCCCATACATTCTATGTGTTATCATATTTTATTTTCCTCTTTTTATACACAAGTATCATTCTATAGAACATGACTTTTGATGTAAGTGTCTTGATATTTTAATTTATAAATATACATATGAATAAAGGAACCCAATTATGACGGTGTTTCATATCATGTAATTATTTTACTATAGATCTAAAATAAATAACATTTTTTTAAGTAATGTGAAACACTTCCTAACATTTTGGTAGTGGTGTATTGGTTTTTATCAATTATTTATATTTTATGCACGCATATTCTATGTAATAAATTTTTAATTGTGAATAAAAGTGATTGATAAACATAATGTCGAGTAAAATATCACAAATTAAAAATTACCTCCAATGCATCCTCCTCTCACCAACTGTTGAAATAGTCCGAGATTTATTTTATTATCATATATGTGTATATAGTTGGTTGGTGGGTTTTCCCATTCCCATAGGTATCCCTCTGATGATTTTTCATAAGAAGTGTCAGAAATGATTAGGAGCCTTTCCAAGGACCATTAATGAAAATTACATCGAGTAATAATATAATAAAAAAATTACTCTATAAAGAATAATGTACATTAAATAAAAACATAATTATTGTATTTTTCAATAAAATTTAGAAAATATATCATATTATAACATTAATGGCCTCTCAAATTTGTTTCTTTAATGTTGGAATTTTTTTACATATCTACATCAATCAAAATGAGCATTCGAGTTCTAATCCTAATATAACAAATAGAAATAGACTCGTTGGGGTCAATAGTTTGGCCACATGCATTCTATCCAAACTCAAATATTAGACCTTTAATTCCCAATATATTAATTTTGGTTAAGGATTTTTCACTATGTTGTCCATGTATTTTTTGAACCGACTATTTTTCACCTTCAAGAATTTCATCAATTTCTCCATCTTTGATATATTGTTCCTTGACATTTCTAGCATCAATAGGTGGATATTTTTTTTCTTCACAAGTAGTTTACAAATTTAATTTAGATTACGTAAATATATTAGTGAATAAAAATATTATGAGGAAACACATTGTGTATAAAATAATAATAAGAGACATTGGATTTGTTTATTGAACTATTTTTCATTTCCTTAAATCTTAAATGGGTTGAACCCCTATGTTGTGTATCAAAATCACATCCTTGAGGTACCCTATGAAATATATTCACCTAATACATGGATACCATTGTGAAATTATTATTACATACTAATAAATTGGTTGTTATTGAATGAATTTCTATTTGACCATGCAGTTATTTTATTCAAGAACAGAACAATTTCCTAATTTGTGTTTGAAGGATTAAAGGAATAAAATAACTATATTTCTTATAATTCCAGTATCATTGGATAATCATTATATACATCTTGACTAAAATTCAAAATCAAGAATCCCAATTTATGAATTATAACATCACTCCGGTTATCAATTCATTTGCATTGAAACATTAATACAAGGAATGTAGTTTAATCCAACTCCATATTTCATGAATTATACCATGTTATAATATTCAAATAAATTGGATTTATTTTCTTAGTACTAGATACATGAATCAATTTCAAAATATATTAACTATAATATTTTTCATTATACTATGTTAATATTGTTTCTTTGTATAGAACATATAACAATGAATTACATAATCACTAAAATATAAGACAGGTAGAACCAATCCTCTTCCTAGCCATAAAATTAATTCTGAAAATGAATTCATATTTTAAGATAAATCCTCAAAACAATTTCATTAACCCATCCTATAAATAGATTATTATATTTATTTGATATATAGCATTCATTTCCTGGTTGATTCAAATTCCTAGGAAATTCATTGTGAGTTTAAATATATGAAACAACCTACAAAACATTATATAAAATTAAATGGTGAGGTTGATCCCACTTTATAATAGTAATTTATAAAATATCTATTCCAAAAATACCTTCACCTATAGGGAACCATTTATTATGAGATTTATATGGAGACCAATGCAATTTATATAGTACATGTAGTCAGTAAAGAATTCAATGACAGTTTCAACAATATATAACTTTATAATACAACCTTATAAATTACATTTATGTTTAATGTACCATTTTAATATCTTCATATATGACTCAATAGGGTACATCCATATATTATTTGAAAGTCCAAATCGTTGGATCTCTATTAAAAATTTTACCATCATGTGAACCATTATATTAGATAATGATAATGGTGAGAAAATATCGAAATCACATAAAAAGAAAAGATATCATTTCCTATTATTAGAAACATAACCAGGTCGGTAATTTTTTTTTATATTACATTAAAAAAGAATAAAAACCTTTCAATTTGCATCATTAATTTTTAAGAAGAATGAAATTTAAAGACACGAGCATTAAATCTTGCATTAAAACAAGATAGTCACATTATTTTAGGCTATTTTACTTCAAATCTATCATCGATATGGTATTCATGATATGTTATTAATTTCCTTTTCGATATTTTACACCATTAAATATGTTGAAAAACTAAAATATCTCCCGATTAGAGGGATTGTAGGACATTAGAGGATGAAAAGTGTGTCTATCATTCTTCATTGGCATTAAGTTTTCCATTATCCCTATTTCTACCGTGCCCAACTTAGCCTTAATGCCATTTTTTCCTGGTGAATTTAGTAATTTTCCAATGACACAATCACATATATTTTTTCTAAATGAGTAACATAAATAAAATGGATGACACATAACAGTTTCTAGTATAATAATTCAAAAAAATGATCAATTTTTTCAACCCATTTTCAGATGTTTTTTCGAAAATTGTTTTCCAAAAATAGTGAAAATATAAATTAATTTCTCAAAATATTCTTCACAAATGTAACTCACTAAAAATCTTTTATTATTATATCCTAAGAATTTCACATCATGTGGAATATAATTTATCATCTTAAACAACATTGATCACAATGTTACATATTTATTTCTATGAGCGTCACAAAACATAAAACCTAAATCACTCATCAAATCAATATCTTCAAACAATAGATTCAGATAAGCATATATATCATTAATAGTTTTTTTAGTCCTGATATAAGATGAGAATAGATAATTTATTTTCACTTCCTGCAAAACCATGATAAAAATTTCATAATTTACCAACATAATATGCCATGTATGGTGAGTACTACTTTGTATATCAAAAATATTAATTCCATCCATAGATAATTTAATTTAGTGTTTTCTAAGATAATTTTCAAATTTATGATATTTATTATCAATTTTTATCCACTAAGGATTGTCTAGTGGGTGATGATGTTTCTAACCTTAAATTTGTGTATCTATGTGTCACATTAATTTCCTTGAAGTCTCCACAATTACATTAGGGTTTATAAACCATGGAATTTTAGGAATGTATGATAAATTTTTTTGCACGACATGATTCATCATTCTTGTGTTAAGAAGAATAACTATTAGGAAATTTTTCGAGTCTTTATTGTCCTTTTAAATCAATATAAAATCATTTTTATATGCATGTATTCTTTTAAAGATCATATATAGAAACCATAGAATTAATTTATCATTATATGGTCTACAATAATGACTACTATCTTTTGGTAACAAATCATTCAAGAGAAAAAATAGTTATATAAATATGGTATCACCCCATCCATTGACAACCTTAAAATTATATACCTTCAATATGGATAAAGATATTATATATTTAGTATAACATATATAAAATGTTATCTTTTCGTAAAACATAATCTTCTCCAACAGATTATTATAAACATGATGGTCATATTAGACAATAATTTTATTTAAAAAATATGATATTTATTAGCATTGACAGTTTTAATAATATTAGAATATCTATAAACAATAGTGTCATCCAAGTCACTTGCAACATCCAGTTCATCCCCATTTTTATTTGGAAATTTACAGTACTAGAAAATAACCTCATACGCACAATTTTTAAAAAACCATGGGAAATGGGATTGGTTGTGAACCAATACCTAAAATTCTGGAAAACCATGTGTAAAGGATGGAAATTGTCATCTATACCCACGGTTTTTGAAAAAATGTGGGTATATGGTTTTTTTCAAGACATATACCCACAGTTTTTGTAAAAAATCATTGTATAGGTCAATCTTATACTCAAGGATTTGAAAAATCATGGGTATATGTTTTTTTTCATGACATATAACCATTGTTCAAAAAATAGTAGGGATAGGTCATGCCTATACCCACAGTTTCATGAAAATGTTGATATTGGATTCCGTGTTAAGGTGTGAAAAAAAACTACTTTGGGACAAAAAAATCATGATAACGCCTATTTCAACTGGTTTACAACTATATCAATACATTAGATAAATATATATAAGTAAATATATATTTATATACCTATAATCTAATCTGGTGTAATGGTTAGGCGTGTGAATTCTATATAGGCAGTCTAGGGATTAAAACCCATATCTGATAATTTTTTGAAATTATACCCCAAATTTTGAAACCATGGGTATAGGGTTAATGACATGATTTAATAAACCCATTCCCATGGTTTTAAAAATGTGGGAACATAATTTTTAAACTATGGGTATAGGTTCCTTTTATAATAGTGTTATAAATTTGATCTATTCCATGAAATATAATGTGTTATTCCATCCTCTGTAGAAATTTGTTTCATGAATAACAATAACAGAAACAAAAACATTTATTTAAGAATGGTTATTTTTATGATCTATTGCGAACTTGATGAACTATATAACCCCATACTCATACCTGTTTCCCATCAATTTACATCCATCCATTTTTTATTTATATTCATCCTACTTGGTTGAAAAATATGCATATTTAACAATTAATAAATAACTGCTTAGATTGTTTGAGCTTAGAATCACATCATGGTATTATTTATATATATTAAAAATAAAGTCATCATATTTTATATAAATTTAAATTTCACCTAAAAGATGTTAGAAAATACGAGGAAGAAGAATTATTTGAATTTAAAATGTAAAAAATCAGTTTTTAATCAAAATTATTCACAAATCATAATTAATTCCATTCATGGATTGGATTAATTAATAGAGATAATCAAATTGATTATTATAACAAAAAATAATTGAATACTATCAAAATAATCAATAATTTTTATATTTTTTTGATTGAAGAATAATTTAATTTGAAATTATTTATGTTAGTTTCGAAACATTTTCTTTTAAAAAATAAAAAATAGGTTATTCATTGAATGATTGGACTAAAATATGTATTATTTCTAAGATAGAGTTTAGAAAATATTTTAAATATATATATATATCCATAAAAACCAAGCACAAAGTCATAATATATTCAATATTTACCTAATGGTTAAATGTTTTTTAATGATTTGTTATTAATTCTGGTATCATTCTAGGGGAAATATCTCTAAAAAGGTAATTAAACAGAATGTGATTAAAAAATTAATATCTAATATACATGGAGTCACACTATCTTTATTTTAATTAACTATATTTTTCATATTTTAAGCATATAAAACTATATTTTAGAAACATCCAATTGGAAGGGAAAAATAAAATCAACAAATTCATATTTTGTATAGATTATTATCAATTACTTAAGAGGACACTCTCATTTACAATATTGAACCTACATCCTATAGAAGTTTTCTACGATTGAACAAAACAATTTAATAAAAAATAATGAAATTAAGGAGTTTTAAATTTAATTAGTTTTTTTAATCAATTGATGATTCTATAAAACTAATTGAAAATATGGTATTGGGTTACAAAAAATGAAAAACCTTCAACATACTATCATTTTCACCATTATATGATTTTTTTCAAAATTAATTAGTAAGTTTTTTTAAAATGATAGATTTGAAATTATCTCTTGAATTCATGTAAATTATACCTTCCTTTAAAACTAAATATTTTTGTCAAAGAAAAACCTAATGGGTTAAAAATAGCATTGGAGTATTCATACACAAATTTGTTTTTTGCAAAAAAACTAATTTAGGTTTCCAAAATAATGTTTTAAGGCATTTCACAAATAACCTTCATATTACTGAAAACCAACCCATATTTATATGTTTAATTCTTACTCATGATATAATAACCCATTTTTATTTAATGTTTTGAAAAATTTTTAATTATTAAATTTTTATGTCATTATTCGATTTTAAATTAAAAAAATAAAATTTTCAAAAACATTAACAAGAAGGTATATGGTGTGACGACCCACTCATTAACTAAAAATTTCTCAACCATTTCAAAAATATATAGAAAACTTATTTGAATTGAAATACACTTTTTAGTAAAAAAATACAAGAAAAATACATAAGAATGATTAAAATAAAAATTTCACATGCTTTACTGAAAACTATCCACCCATGTCCTCATTACTATTTAATGTGAGTTTAGAAAGGGATGAAACATAAAAATTAGAAATTAAATCAAATAAACAATTTCTATTTCTAAACTTCATTTAGGGGAATTATTATCAACAATTTTTTGTTCCATATTTAAATAATTCCATAAAATAAAATTTTTTAGAAGGAAAACGTTTGTTTCAAGGAAAATATAAATGAAATTTTACCAGAAATTATGATATAAGAAAACTCATGGTTTTAAAGAATGATATTATCAAAGTTATAATTCTCAAGAAGAAAAATATAAGAATCTAAAATATTTATGTGAAATAGTTTACAATGCATAATCATTGAAGGAGATAAAAAACATGATTCTACTAGCGGTAAAATTATAAATACCTCATGCATTAATCAATATCCCATGATGTGCTCATTAGGACACAAATAATATAGGTTTACATTAACCATCAAGGATTTGAAAACCAAATATGGATGTTATTTCTTATAGATAATGGTAAACATCCAAAACTAATCCCCTAATCGAGATAAAAAACATAGGAAAAAATCCACAAGATTGGAAGAGAAGAAAGGGGTGAAACATGGATTAGGTTAACAAAAAACATAAAAAAAGGCAAGCATGATCAGTGATAAGAACATGAAAATAATATTAGAATAGTATACCTTTAGTTTGTGGGCCTCAATTCATCCAAAATAATCCATAGAGTCTTAGTATACACCAGATACCATTAGAGTTTGAATGACACGAGCTAGTGGCACGATCTATTAGGGTTCCTATGAAATATGGGAAAGAATTTTATCAGTGCTCAAAAAAGAAAACTTTGTTAGCATAAAAGAGATATAACATGATAATGAAATCCTTTTTTCAGAATTAATTTATCTATAATAAAAGCATGACGACCAATCCTATAAAATCATATATAAAATTACCTTTATCAATGAAAAAATTTTAATTACTAATAACATAATATTTTATTTGTACTAAATTTAGTAATGGAAAAAATACATTAATAACACAAAAGTTAGCACAGACAAACAACTACAGAAATGAAAAATGAATAAATTAAAATAATTATGAAATAAATAATATTAAATGAATAAATATATAAAATGAATTAATAATGTTAAGTGGATAATTAATAATTTTAAAAATAAAAAAAATTAATATATGAAATATTAGTAATTAAAAATGTAAAAATAAATATTTAAAATAAATAAAATACAAAACATTAAATGATTAAATAATAAAACTGAATAAATCTTAAAAGTCATTAAAATTATATAATTAAAATGAATTAATTGAAAAAACATAAAAAATTAGTAATAAATATTAATTATATAAATTACAAAAAATATTGAAGATGAATAAATATTAAAATGAAGACAAATAAATTGAAAATTAAATTTAAATACAGAATAATTAAAAAAAATACTAAGTAAATTGTAATACATAACAATCCTTAAAATATTTTAATATGAATGTATAAAAAAGAATAATTATCAACCATATAAATTCTAAACATATAAAAAATATTTAATATTAATAAATTAAAAAGTATAAATAAATATTTAAAATGAGTAAATTATAAAAATATTAAATGGATAAAAATTGAAAATTAATGAACAATACAAATGAATAAATTCCCAACAATATATAAAATGAATAAATATTAAAAATAAGTATATAATATTAATTGAAAAGTTAATAAAAGTTCATGAAATTTTAATTTTTTAAAATGGATGAATTATAAAAATATTAAAAAAAATGTGCAAATAATATTAATTAAGAATATTACAAAAACATTAAAAACATTAAAATAAATAATAATATAAATTAAGAATTACATTTAAATACAAAATATTTTAATTATATTACTGATTATATAAATATATATAATTTTAATTATATATATAATGTTAATTATATATATAATGTTAATAATAATTATATTTATATATTTTTAAAATATTTAATACCTTTTTTTATTACGCATACACATACACATACACATACAAATACACAGACACATACACACACACATAAACATACACATACACATAAACATACACATACACATACACACACACATACACATACACATACACAAACGCATGCACAGACAAATAAACATACATACACATACACATACACATGCACCTACATACATACATATACATACATGTACATAGACATACATATATATACACACACATATATATACTCATCCATAAAAATACACATATATACATACACATAATTAGACACACATAGAAATTCATATACACACGCGCGCGCACACACATACCCATACAGAAAGACACATATATATACATGCAGATCCACAGACACATGCATACAGATAGACATACACTCATACACATACATGCACATACATATACATACATAAACACATACAAACTTATAGGCATACATATGTAGAAATACATACACATACATGCATAAACATAAGAATACATAGACACATACACATAGAAACAAAAACAGACATACATAAACATGCTCATAAATACACATACAATCAAATACACAAAAATGCATACACATACAAACCCATACATATACATACATTCACACATAAATGTAAACATGCATAAAAACTATATACATAGACATACATACATGTGACTCCCGTTAGGTCACTATTTTGTATTTTTTCCATATATTTAATGATTTTTTAGAGTTTTCATGGGTTTAGGTTTGAAAAGAAGAAATTTGGGGGAAAGAGGTAGTGTGTACAATTTATGATAATAGTGATCTTAACCCTTTGAATGTGGTTGTGGGGAGATATTTTTATTTCTCATTATCTACCATAATATTTTCAAACCATCAAGGACCTCCCGGGTAACAGTGAATCTTATGATAGTGGATAAGGTTAACCAGTATGGCTGGCACACATTTTGGAAAGATAAGTATCAAAACTCTGCTTATTTACTAAAATTGTCAAAAATTTAAAATTTTGAAAAAATTATATATTATGTTTTAACTCCAAACCACCTCATTACCCCTTAACTAAAACTATAAAAACACATATATAAATCCTTATCCCCTTATCTCTTGGTGGTTCTCCTTGTATTATTGTGTGGATTCCTCAATGTGAGTTCCGTTTATTCTTGATTCCTTATTTATTTTCCATCCTTCATTACTCCTCTTCAATGTTCTCCTTCATTGCATGTATTTTATAACACTAATGGCAATATAAGCGATAAACCTTTGGTTTAGGATGAGTTTTTTATGTATTTCCTTGGGTTTTAGGTTGTTGGGGGGCCCTCATTCTCTCTTTGTAGTGTTTTGTGAAGGTTATGATGTTTCATAATTTTCTATGGTAGGGTTTCTCCATACTCATTCTTTTCCTTTGGATTACCTATTTTATTTATTTTTTTCCTTTGGTTTTAATTGATTTATCATTATTGGTTTGATTGTTGAGGGCTTCTATGCATGATTTATTATTTCGATTAAATCATGTAAATAAAAATGTAATTTTTCATAGAGTTATACCATGAATTTTTTTTGGTTATAAGGTGTTGGATAAAATTATTTTATTAGGACTCTAGTATTGAAATTTGATTTAATATATAATTTTAATGGAATGTTTTATAAAAAACAATATTGTTTGATTGTAGGATTTGTTGTCTAAAATGAATTTTGTTATGGATGGACATGGGTGACATTGGTTTTGTGTTTTTTAGGATGGGTGTTACCCCAGACAAGGAACGTGATATCTATATTTCATTATCAATATCCTTGAGAGGATTTTATGATGTTATTTTTTAGGTTTATTTTTGTTGTTCATGTTTTTGGGACCACTTTGTGTTTGAAGATTGTATTTGTTGTCAACAGTTGTCAATGCTGTTCAAAATGAAGAAGGATATGAAAAAGAACTCCAAAGATAATGGAGATCGGCTGAAGTGAGGTTTCCTGGAGAAGAATGGTGAAGTATCGTCTATATAAGGATGGTTAGAGAAGAATGAGGATTTGAAGAAGAAAATGCAATGATTTATGATTGCATGTGAACCATGCAAGAGCTTACTTAATGAATATATTCATATGATATGCAAAATGATGGTTATGAAGAAGAGAAAATGTGGAAGGGCTTAACATTGTGAGGTATCCAGGCATTTCACATTGTATCTAAACCAGACGATGCTTTGCTAATATGTATTTCTAAAATATCATAAGTCATTATAACTTGTGAAGCAAGCCTTATGATATAAAGGGGGAGAAATGATGATGCCAGTCATATACAGATTTGATTGGAAGGAGTGATGCTACTGGAAGATAGGGATGTTTTCGTACATCCCATTGTAACTCTGACGATTCTAAAGATGATCTATCATAGGATAAATATCACGATAGTGGGATTCGTGATAAGAGAAGAAGAATGGTTATGGGAAGTAGTGAAGAGAAAAAATGACAAAGCAATGGACAATTTGGGGATGGCAGAAAAACACATTTAAGGTGGCGTCATTTTCCAATGTTTGGCAGATTTTAGGGCCTGAAAATTGGGAGATGAAGAAATGTGTTTAAGAATAGATGGAGCATGAAATATTGAAGATGGTTTAGATTTTTGAATGCAAGGCATGTTTCAAGGTCATAACATCGAAAAATGATAAAGGTATGGAGTGCGCTGAAATTGAGGAATGTTGCACGCAAAAATAAAGGGGTACTCGCAATATATGCAGTTGCGCGAAATAGTAGCAGGCTGGGCGAAATAGTAGCGGGTTGCACGAAAAATTGGATTATTGCATGAAATATCTGTGGGACGCGTGAAATAGAGGAATGATGTTTTTCTCGCAAAAGGTGTTTCGAGATCAGAAGCTCAAAAATTTTCAAAGGCATGAGCTGCGCGAAAAATTGGATCATTGCACGAAATATGATGTCGCGTGTAAGGATGGGTTTGCGCATAATATGGAATGCGGTGTGGAATTTGGACACAATTTGGGCTGCATGCTTAGAAGGATGAAAAATGGAAAAGGCATGATGTGCGTGAAATACTGAAGCACGGAGCGAAATATAAAGTTTCATAAAATAGTTTTTACGCACTTGAAGGAGGTTTTACGCGCAGATTAGTGTTTTTCACGCGGGGTCAAAAATTCCTATAAATATGAGGATAACCCTTCTCATTTGTTAAGACTCGACAAATAGACAAATCCTGAGGTCTGACGCACGAAAAAAATTGAAGTATAGAGTATTGTGCGAAAATAAGAAGTGTTGCACGGAAAATAAACTGCTGTGTGAAATAGGATGTTCTGCGTGAAAAAGGAAAGTTGTGCAAAAAGGGTTTTTTCGCACCAAAAGGGGGTTTTACGCACAAGGCTTCAATTTTAAGCTCAAGTCGCCTACAAGGGTGCGCGAAAAATTTGGGGGTCCCGCGGGCATTCGATAGGTGCATAGCACTCTTGAAGCAGCTTTGCGATGAAGAAAGAACAGTGAACCATTCGGTTATACAAAGAGAAGTTGAACCACACTCACACGACTGGTGTTTAACACTATCGTCATGCATTGTGAATTGAAGAATAAGAAGATGTGCAACTGAATTCATATCTATACCAAGGAAGAAGTTAGTATATCAATACACTCCTTTGTTGGTATTGAGAATTGAAGAAAGAGATTAAGACACTATAATTATACTATGTCAAAGTGAAAGAAGAGAAGAAGATGAACAGAGTATTCCCAACTGAAGGCTGAAAATTATTCAGGGAAGTTTAATTATGATGATGCTAAGATGATATGGTATCCATTGTTCTAATAAACACAATGGGAGTTTGTGATTCTAGCATATTGAAGCAGAAGCGATCTCAGTGTAGCTGGTTTTACACTGAAGAAGAAGGGGAAGATGATTGTTCAACTTTCAGGTTTTCTGTAGAGAAAGAAGTGGTTGTTTACCTGCATGCTCCTAGGATGGTAATAATTGAATAGAAGAAGAACAATGTAGCAATGTGACATCCAATAGGTCTCAATAGGTTAAAGAGTCTTTCGGTGTTGCAAACTCTTTTAACAGAGAGAAGACTGTCTTTAGAGGCAGTATAAAGAACCAGCTAGAGGCTGTAAGAGACTATCTCCAGAGGGAGTATAAAGAACCAGCTAGAGGCTGCAAGTTGGACTAGGCTTTCACCAGTCCAGGGAAGAGGATTGTTTCTCACCCCCCCCCCCCCCTCAAAAGTGTAGGGACTCACACTAGCTAGAGGATTGTTTTCCTAGCCACTCCATTGTAACATCATTTTACATTATAGTGGAGAATCCATGCACTGGTCATCCCCATGCATGGAAAGGATGTAGCTACTCTTATTGAGTGGTGATCCTTGTAAAGATTTCGTGTGCATATCTTTACTGCTTTCTATTATTGCATGCGATAAGGAAAAGAGAATAATAGAATCAAGATCCTAACAGGTATAGAGGTACAGGGATAAAAGTTGGAATTTGTTTAAAAAGTCCCCAACACTGATTCACCCCCCCCCCCCTCTCAGTGTTCGGTATATCCCAATCTGGTCCCCTCACAAGTGATCTGTGAGTGAGTCCTAGACACCAATATCCCATTATTTGGAGCCTCCCCTTGTTATAAATCTTATTTGGGATTGTCATGGATTAATTTATGTGATTACCATATAGTTTTTATATTTAAAAACAAATAGTAAATTTTTTACTTCCCTCTCTTGAATTTTATAGACCTACTTCTCTTGTTATTCCTCATGATGGATTGTTTCTTATATCTAAAGGACGTACTAAATATTTTTCATTGAAATGTGTTCCAATGTATTTTTTCAAAATAGAACTTTTGATTTTCATTATAAAATTTTATATGTGGATTCATGGTGGCACCCTTCCATGATATTCCTCACAACTTACATATTCTATTAGGTGTATACATAATATTTTTCTATCTATCAAGGGAATGGGAAACAAATACATCTCATAGAAGAACATCGTGATTATCATTTCATCTTCCATGATATGGGTTGAAGGAATCTAATGGAAACATATATCTAGTTTGGTACATTATTTTGGGTTTCTCTATAATTTAGAATTTTTGGTATTTAGTAATGTATTTCCTAACATATCATGAGATATATTTCGAATATCATGTTTATGTGTGTAACAATTAGACATCCTATTTTAGTAATAATTTGATTCTTAATATGTTTATTATACTTAATTTATATTTGTTTTTGATTTATGATAGCATCCCTATTTATTTGATTGTGGTTAAAGACAATCCCTGTATAGGTAATTCATTATTTTAAAGGGTGATTCAATTATAAAAAATTAACAATCATTCCCTAATAGTAGTCCCTAGCCCATGGTGATCGGTAACGTGCCTAGGGCCTTCTGAATGGCTGACCCAGGTGATGTGGAAGGTTGTTCTATTTTATTTTATTACAAAATTTTATTATTACCCTCCTGTTATTTGGTAAATGTGGTGGAAAGGAGTAGGAACATATAGGATAATGGGAGGTTGTAGGGGAGCCCCTTTCCATATCTTCTCTGTAATAGGGCCTGAGTTACTAGGGTTGCTAGGATTTTGTGTTGATTGATATTTTTTATGATACATTTTATAATTTTTGAAATTTTTTAAAATTCATTTTTGGAATTATGTATTGATATAATTTGTTTTTTTCTATTCAAATAAGTGTTATATTAATTTTATTATTTTTTCACATTACATTTTTAGAGCATGTCTACCAAAAGGAACTTTAGAAATCTTGGGGAGGAAGCTGTAAAGAATGATAAATAGGTCGATTCTCATGTGGAATCTTATATTATTGAATCATTAATTAGAATCAATCAATATCTCTTTAAAATTAGTTATCCAAGGAAATTTAGAACAATTTATTTTCCCAATATTTCACAAAGATGAATCATCATAGGTTTTGGGATGATCAGGGTCGAAAAGAACCAGAGGAGTGGTTCAAAATGAATAATCACTTCTTCTTTTTTCTATAAAACTCACAAGATGTCTAATGTTGTATTTTATACTTATCTATTGTAAGGGACAAGGTGAATGTTGTGGGAATGGTTATGATTCAAAATATTCATGAAAACAACTCTGGGATTATGTTCAAGAAGATATTTAACCATAAAAGTTCTATATATAATTTCTCTGTGGCAAAGGACATGATTTTTTTAACATTAGATCATGGTGGCTCGTCTGTGATAGATTATTTCTATTTATTTTTTGAATTGGTTTATCTTTCACCTGATCTCCTCGAAAATTCATTCTTGAAGGTACACCACCTCAATATGATATTGAAGTCAATGTTTAGGATCAAGAATATTATTTTATGGTTTATAACAAGAAATAATGTGGCTAATAAAGTGGCTATGATTGAGGCCTATATGTATGGGTAAACAAGTGTGTCCTATGCTCCTACAGGGATAAGTGTAATACAGATCCATACTTCCACGAAAAATAATAAGTGTGTAGAGTCGTATAAGGGTAGCATCATGAATTTGAAGCATCCCTTAGATATTTTTTTGGTAGCTCCCCCTGGGGGAAGAATAATTAAATATATTTAGTGTGTCTAGGTAGGTAATTCCCAAAATTATTTCTAGGAATATTTGAAATCTTATATTGGATATTAACACCTTGGTAACCTTAAGGGGTACTATTGGTATTTTTTTCTACGGATGTAATTTGGGATACACCTATAGAATGGATTCCTAGGTGTAGTCTAATGCGTCAAACAGGGTGGGATATAATTCCTAGATGAAATCTTAATCTCAAACAAAAAAAAATTGATTCTTCCTTCACCTACATTTCTATTTGTGGTGGTGCGTGGGATAAATGAGCAATATTTTGTGACGATGAATATCAATGGTACAATGTTCCTTACTTCATATATAGATTTTGTGTTTTTGACACATGGGCATCCCATTAATTCATTTATCACATGTGGATTAATTCATTGGGACTACGATCTGAGTTGATACAATTCGTTATGGTTTTCTCTATATACTTAGAGAAGGGGATAAAGAAAGGGTTTAAGAGATATGAATAACATGTGATCATCACCAATGTTGAGCTTGTTTGGGACTTACTTTTTATTGACCCATCCATCTTTGATACTGTATTCTCCATGGATTAAATGGTGAATGTCATGGATCAAATTGAAGGCTACCACTGGACAGTTTTTCTTCTCCCTTATATTGGAAGCACTCACATGTTCTAGGGTGAGTAGGATTCCAGATCAGGTAGACCGATTAAGATTGTTCTAGTTGTGGGGTTTCATTCATATTAGTTTTAGAGCTATTTCAGGATGTTATTTAGTGTTCTTCTAGTGACCGAAATTCATAGATAGTATCTATGTACCTTGAGGTCTTCTATAGTGAATTTTTAGTGTTTCCATGTTTACAGGAAGTAGATTTCACTACTGAATTACTCCCCATGATGGGTTATATATACTAAACATCCTATAAAATGTATCCTACATAATTAAATTAGATAAATTTCTAGTTATAGGAACTTGTGATTTTCGTACACTCGAGCATGTCACCCTAAATATATATAGTGCTTTTTAAAATGAAGAAAGATGAACTATTTCACCTCTGCATTTACTACCTGAAGCTAAATGCCGTGACGATCAAGAATAAGTTTCCATTATCACATATTGATGATTTTATTATCAGATCATGGGAGAACAATAGTTATCAAAAACCAATATATAGTTAGTGTACCACCAATTGATATTGAGGGAGGCAGAAATTTCCAAAACATCCTTTGAAATTCGATACATTCATTTTTAATACATAGTTTTGTTGTATAGTATCACCAACACGAGTTTATTTTTTTTGGTCCTGATGAATGATATTTTTAATTATTATCATAAATCATTTAGGGTAGTATCCTTTAATTTTATTTTGGAATAATCCAAGACAAAGGAGGAGAATGAGGTCTATTTATGGGCCATTTTCGAATATTTAAGTTGCTACTAAAATTACATGGGACCATAGATGATCTACTCTTCGATATCATTGGAGAGAGTCGATAACATATTCAAGATATGAGGTTTCTTGGGCAATATGGGATAGTAATGGGGTATCATATAGAATTTATCTATGATATCATTAGTTTTTAAATATATAACCTAGAATGGCATGAAGTTTAAATGGAATGATTAATTGTAGGATTGCATTGATAAGTTTAATGAATGGGTTTCCATTGCTCCAATGTTGATCTTCTAGGATCTAGGATATGGTATTTTTGAGTATTGTGATGACTTATGTACATTGTTGAGGTCTATATTAATGTTTTGAGATTACATGTTAACCTATGTATCACATCATTTCTACCAAAAAAATTACTACTCCACTCATGATCTTGACCAAGGTAAAATCATAATTATAACACCCAAGATCAAACTATAGTATGTAAGCCTTTCATTCTAGAGAAATGATACCATAATGCACATTTATTTTTTCTAGCATGAGAATAAAACCTAAATTCTCAAATTTTATGAAATAAATTTATTTTTTGAATTAAAAATTTAAAAATTATTTATGTGTGAATTTTTTTATACTTTTCTAAAATAGTTGATTTTTAGGGTGAATAATGAAAAATACTGATTTTATAAATAATTTCACATTTATGACATTATTAAGATATAAGAATGAATTAAAAGTTTAAAAAATGTTTTTTCTGGAAAAAATAAATATTTTATAAATAATATAATGAGTTTTAAAATATAATTTTGATCATTTAAATCTATGTTTTATATTTAGCAAATCTATGTAAAGTTCTTATTCATATAGATACTATTTTTTGTTCTTCTCATTTAATAATGTATTCACAAGGTTTCTTTCAATTTTTTTATTTCAATGTCAAATAAGTCTCGTTTTATTTAATATAATCCACTTAATCCAATGATAATAATAACTATACATGATTCTTTTATAAAATTATTTTATGATTAAGAATATATGGTTTTATATAAATGATTTTTTCATTGCATTTTGTGATGTTATATTAAAATTAATTAAATAAAATTCAAGGAATGTAATATTTTAAAATTGATTCCATATTATAAATTATAATAATTAATATTAAGAAATTATTTTAACATAATTTTGGGTGAAAATGAATAGAACCCATTGTAAAAACTTTTCACTATCGTAATGGTTAGAAAGGATTAATGATGGAGTTAAATTAAATTGTTAAGTGTTAGAATTACCTAAAAACTCATCTAAAATCTATTATTTGAATGGATTTAAACCCAATATCTTCCCATATTATATATTTGGGTCCTTTTGAGGTACCTTTCCATGGGAGTAACTTCATTATGCTTTAATGTTCCTAATATTTACATGTTTTCCAACCGCTTCAATTATAAAAAGAAACATCCTATCCCATATTTCCCATCCTTATTGAGAAACATACCATGAATAATCCCTATAAATATAGCAGCCCAATATTCTTTTTTAGAACCCCAAGGTTATACTCGTCTCTAAATTCCTCTTCAAGAATGATTAATATGTACTCTAAATGAGGTTGCAAAAGGATGTGTTACATATTATTACCAAGATTTTTCAATTTACATTATTCTTACACGTCCAAAAAATATTAAAAAAACATTTTAACATAATTAAGAAAGAATATTTACCATACCAATATGTTTTTATGTTAATAAAATACCCATTTTATATCTCATTCCTATTGTATGGAAAATGAAAGCATCACTCATGTATACATACAAACTACCGTCTTTACATAGCTGTGAATTCATTTTTATCACTGTTTCACATGATTGGTCATAATGATATAATTAATGAATATATAAGGTATTTTCGAAATAATTATTTCTCTATTAATATAATATACCAATTACCCACTTACCCTTCCCTCTATTGGAAAATGATAACGCCCCTCTAGCCTATGTGTAGACTTCCACTTCCACGAAGAGATGTTATTCGTTTTTCTATTACCACCTTGTATAAATAATTATAAAATTGTATATAATAAATATAAAATATATGTATTCAATTATATACATTATGGATATAAAGGAAAAAGTTCATAACACCTTATACTATAGTCAATATACCAAAGAATTTTTATAGAAATTGAAAAAACAACATCAAGTGGTCAACATAAGAAAGAACTACTATAACAATAGATGTGAAATGATTATAAAAAAGAATTGAAAAGTATTATATATGAAAAATTATCCTATGAAAATATTTATTAAATTTAAATTGATTATTCATTAGGATATAACGTATTTAACTAAGAAGATCTCCAAGGTATGTTCTTTTTGTCTTAATTCTACATCAATGAGGCTTATTTTATATGACCCACCTAATTTATTTTATATGTTGTATATATGACCCCTTTGAATTATCATATAATAAATTAATAATTATTCAAGGTATTTAATGTTTCAAATATGTTTTTATTTTTGAATGTGTTTTAATTCCAATGTTATTGTGTCCATAATAGTTTATTTTATAATATTATTATTATTTAGGATTGTTAATGTTTAAATTTACATTGGAAGAATTATATGACATTTTTATTCATAAATACAATATATTTTATTCTCCTCTTTTTATTTATTGTTTTCTATGTTTTTATTCCAACCTTTTCTTTATTCGAGACATGAAACAACTAAAGTATTTCTTATAATAAAAAATCAAACTTTTTCTCTTTTTCTATGAAGAATCATTCACTACCATATCCATATTATAAAAAAATTTCTATAAAAGTTTTTATTTACATATTAATTTATGTTTAAAGGTTTTTTCATAATACCTTTTACTTTATTTATAAATGATTATGAAAAATATTTTTAATGTTTCCAAATAATTCACTTTTTTATTTTATAAAAGTGTGAAAGGACTGTTTTTTAACATATATTCCATTAATGAACTTTTATGCCTCCATGGACATTATTCAAAACTTTTATTACTTTACACATTTTAATTATTTTTCAAAGAAAATCATCTTTTAATTATTCTATGATTTTTTTAGTTTTTTAATTAAAATAAAAGTCATCTTATTCTAAAATCTTGAAAAATGAAATTTAAATGGTTTATTACATTGCTTTTACAGAAAAGTTCCAAAATATTTCAGGAAATTGTTTTAATTGTTTTACATCAATTTACCTATATGGTTATAAAAAAATTTACTTTACATGAATACTTAATTTATGATGATTTTATGGTCCCCTATTATCCTTTATTGATTTGGGGATTATACATTATTTTGATATCATTCACTTTATTATCATTATGTTCACAATAACTCTATATTATTCATTGGATGCTATATTTATTCTTCATGTATAAATTTTTAAGATCAAGGATAAATTAAATATAAGTTATATTATATTGATATTATATTAACAACAAATTATGTCATTATATGGTTTTAGATGAATGAATCTTATTAATAATTTTATTTAATTTACGTGGGTAATATTGATTTTATGTGTTCTTGATTCAATACTTATAGTTATTTATTTATAAGTAATATTGATTAGTTATTATATTTTATATTAAATATATGAGTAATTCATTAGACATATGTGATTTATGGGTGGATCCTTTTTATAGATAGCCCCTTGATGCATCAAAATGTCTAATATGAAAAATAGATGGCATAATAATTTGGGTATTGGGTTCATACCTTCCCATTTGTTATTATTTAATAGAAAATGTCCATGATGATAAAATTCATGATGTCTTAGACTGAAAATGACATAAAACAATCATGATGTTTCACATTATTCATTTCCTATAATAGAATTTTATTTATTATTAACGATTTGATTATTATGATGATATTCTCCATGTATACATTTTAAATATCAAGTTATTTATTTAATGGAATATGCATTAATTATCAATTCATTCATATTATTAATGACTTATCAATTCATGATATCATTAATTGATGATACACCATACTAATAATTTGAGCTTAGACATTATCATTTTTTCTTTTCCTTGGGATATTAAGAAGCATCATGGAATGATATTTAAGGATTCAATATTTTCTTTTGATATGTTTTATTTTCTAATGTGATATAGAAATTATGTATGTATCAACTATCCTAATACAACTAAACAAATAAATTCTTTGTGTTTTGATCCCTTCAATGTTATACCAATGTAATAATGTAAACCCAAGATCATGGTTACTGGAGCACGGATTGTTACAATAGGTATTGATAGAATTTCAGTTGAACCCCTTAGGAACTAGATTTTTAGGTACATAACTAACATCCAAATTATGATAATACCATATAATTGTTGATAAAATATAGATATTTTTATTCCTCGTCTCAATATTACTAATATTTTGAGATAATTTTGTGTGTTTTGCTATTCAGATATTGAAGATATCAAATGAAAATAAAATCATACCAGCACACATATTAAATTTAGTGATTTACCTTATGTGAAAGTTAATATAGTGGGTGCTGGAGCTAGGAATAATATGGATATATTTTGTAAACTGACCTAGGTTATGATAAAAAACCTTATATGTAGGTACCATCCTCTTGTTACATAACATGATACACATATATTAGAACACTTTATATGAGAGAAGCCTTCATTATATAATGGAAAAACTAATCAATTATTAATTGAGAAAGGTATTATGTAACTATAAAATATATTCTTAACATAGGGAAGTAATGAAATTGAAATGTTAATTCTTTTAGTATATCATTTAAAGATATATAGTGATCATTTGTGCTTGTCAAAATATAATACTAAACTAGAAAATAAAATAGAAATTATGGAATGGTTAAATTTTAAATGTGTATTATTTAAGAAATATTGTCCTTAGTGAAATATGTTGAAACGTAAAAAATGTTCCGCAACCAAAAGTATAATGAAGAAGAAATTGGTTCTTAATATGAGGCTCGCCTCATTAGTTTATCAAGGAAAAAAATATGTTATATATGAAATATATAAATTGATGTTGACAATTTCTTTTATGAGCTTAATCTAAATCTCTAAATGGTATTTTACTGTTAAATATGATCATAAAATGTTGATATAGTATCATGTTCTATCAAGATAGTGATAGAATTGTATAGGAGTTCTATCGTTAATATACATCAAGAAAAGAAGAGGTTAGCTGAACTCTTATAAACAATAATGTGTTATATAATAATAAAAGAAATATCATATTTCAAAAATGGGATAATTGTGAAAAGAAACTATTTGGAATGTATTGTCTCAACAATACTCTGTGTCATATGTTGATTTCAATGCTCACAAATACCCTAGTTTTTTTATAATTATTTTTCTTTAAGTAAGATTCATGTATTTATATATCCTAATTATATGAATTGTTTTTGAATAAATTCAACACTATGAGATGTGTTCTAGAAAACTATTCATACCCTATCTTTAGTGAATTAAAGTACGGGTCAACGACACTATGATGAACAATTTACATTTAGATCGACAACCATACATTTATGTATGGATTGATAACCCTACATTCGGTGAACAATAAACGTATGGAATATAAAACTAATGTAAAAGTCTAGAATAAATGTTAAAACCCAACGTTCGGTGAATGAACATATGGTATATCAACCCAATGTTAATGTTTTGAATCACTATTCAAACCCTACATGCAGGGAATGAACATACAGATAATCAACCCTACATTAGGAATCAATCTTAAATTGAAAGGATGAACATATTGATTCTCAAAACTATGTATCTTATGATCCCCATGTTATGCGTAGATGAAAATATGGTTCTGGAACTATAAATTTATAGGAACCCTACACTATACAAAGGAATCATATGTTATACAATTCATCCATATGTTTTTTTATTCAAACACATAAATTTAAATCCATGATTTAATACAATTTATTTGAAAGGGTATTGATAGTGATAACGATCAATTGAAACCTATTATAAGACATATTCATAGGTGTGTTATGATTGATTCAAAAAACCATATTCAACAGAGAAAACAAATCTTATTATTAAGGGATGTTATGATTCCCATGGTCAACTTAAATTGGAATTTCTATGATCTATCAGGAGATTTTCATTGATCTGATCTATTGAAAGAGAGTTATATATATGGATGATGTATTCTTGAAATTCGTATGATATGTGATACATTAAACAATACAAATGCATTCTTCTACATGTCCTTAATATATAGATCTTCTGCAATGAATGACCACCGTTGTTATTTATTGAAGAGGAAACAATTTGAATGCTCAATACTTTTCAACCTCATACTATTGTGAGATTACTGTGATTGTTCATTGATACTTATATTTAAGATTTTTTCAACCATGATTTCTTCAATGTTGTTCTTTCTTGATGATTTTTTTGGAATATGTAGATCCATCTACTATCAGTTGCTACTGTAATTATGATGTTCAACTCAAACCCTTAACAAATCAAACACTTTTGAATTATTGGAATTTTAACTACTCGTACTTAGATGTGGTGTTGTGTTTTCTATTTTTACTAAGATTTGGATAACATATTCCCTATAAAAGGTACAGAAGTCCCTATTTACGATTATTTGTAAATGTGTCAACTACCAACACTCATTTGTGGAATTAAATGTCTTATAACAAGAGGATCTTTCTAGTGAAATTCACTATGCTCATAGAGAGAGAATTGATGGAGTGGACTAGGGGATATTTTTTTCCCGGACAACTATAAAGTTTTTTTTACATTATTTATAGTTATCTACTGCATAGAATTTCCCTAGAAAATAATCCTACATGTCTTCTTAAATCGAAAAGTGATTTTAATGACATTATATTTCATGATCATCTAAAAGAAGCAATTCACCCCCATTTCAATATCATTGTATTATTTCAATGTAAAAATTGGTATAAAGGGTGATATTTTTGGTAATGCTGATAAATATCTAGAAATCTTGAATGAATAATGTTTATACAATGTAGATATCAAAAGAAGACCTGAAATAAATAATTTTTGTGGACTTTGATTCATATTTTAATTTTAACAACCATGGTTTATGGAAATCACTAATCATCATTTATATAATGAATCTAGGATTAAATGTTTATTCAAATTTCATAACTCATGTGATTCCGAAGAATCCAAAAACATGGGATGCTATAAAAAAAGGATGAGTGTGACATTAACTTAAATTCTATGAATGATATAATCAATAGTCTTGGTCTAAATGAATTCAATTGAGTATCACAATTTCCTACTACCTATGAAATGTGGAAAATAATAGTTCTATCATGTAACAGAATAGATAACATCTGACACATTAGATATTCTTCTGAAAACATAATTTTGACGCCTTTAAAATGCTTTAGGTTGAGAGCATCACTGAAATGAATAGCTGATTGACAGAGATTGTCAATAACATTACTTCCATGGGTAAACCAATTTCACAATCTGATCAAGTTTTAATGTACTTAGAGTGCTAACTAAAAAAAGGAATAGAATATCTACAACAATTAGAAAATCATCTCTTATCATGAATTTGACAGTAAAATAATTAAATGGAGTATTGATTATGTATGAAAAATAAATGAATCATGAAGTTGAAGATCACAAAATGGTGAACATGGAGGATACTACACTTATTGTCACATATATGAATCATGAAATAAAACCAATAAAGGATATTAAAATTGATAAATACTCATACTAATAGGATTATATAATTGTACTAGACCAACTAGAAATAAATTTCAGACAATTCTAAAAAAAGCATTTCTTCCAAAAAAATCCATCAAGAATGATGAAAGAGAACTCAAATAAGTAAAATTCTATGAATGAAAAAAACACGGTCACATCAGACCTGATATCCCCAAATTGAATGTTGAATGAATAAGGGCAGAAATAAAATATCATAGTAAAGATGATTATGAACATAAATAGAAGAGAGATATAAAAGATATATATAGTGTATATGAAGAATCCAGTACCTCTTCCCAATAGTATTTAGAAACATTTTCCCAAAAAGAATCCCATATGTGATTATGACTAAAAAAGAAGAATATGTACAATCATATTACTATCCAACTTATGATTCTAATAGTTTTTCAAATAGTAAACAATCTTTCTAATGTACAATTCTAGATGAGATAAACGATTCTATAATAAAGAATCATAAATCATTAAAAACATTCACAGTGATTTTTTAGGTGAAAGAAACTCAAGGCTAAGAAAACATCAAAAAAAATTGAAAAATTCAATGCATCTACATCTAACTGTATTTGTCAAGAAAAAAGGATCAAAGAATTACAGGATGGAGTAAAATATTATAAAAGTGGTGATAGTATTTTATGTAATATATAAAAGAATCTAAATATATTCGAGGAATGACTGTTATTAAAAAAGAAAAATATGGAATATGGAGAATGGGTGAAAATCTAAATTGTTCAAAATTTATTTTCTACCAATTCAGAAAATGATTCATTCTATTTAAAAGGAAGAAAAGGTCATTTCACTAACAACTGTTATTTAAGAACATGTCAAATATGTGTAATAAAATAGGATTTGATTTTTAATTTTTTTTCTAATACTTGTAATATGAACTTTGGAAACATTAAGGAATATTGGGATTCCCTGATCATTACATGCTAACATAGGTGGACCAAAAAAATATGAGTACAAAATGAAATATATGTTTATATGTTTTTGCAAGAAAACAACTACATGAATAGAAAATCAATATAGTCTATGGATAGTGGCTATTCTAGAAACATGTGTCTAGAATCATCAAATTTCCATAGACTGACTCAAATGGATCGAGGTCCAATCACTTTAGCTTCTATGGAAAAAGGAAGTATTTTTGCAGTTGGAACAGTTCGAGGTACAAAGTCAATATCAATCAATAAAGTACTGTATGTAAAAGTTCAAAATCACAACCTGCTAAGTATTTATAAACATTGTGATGATGTCTTTTATAAAGATTTTATAACAATTCATAATCAGTTGTCAAAGATAAATTGGTTAAATTTAGACAACCTATAACTGAAAAATTTTATAATGTGGATCTTAAATCCCTGTGAAACAAAAAATGAATTTTTTACCTATTATGAAAAATTATCCATAGATCCTTGATATGATACTTGGATATTTCAATATATATTTTCTATGCAAATTATCAATGAAACAATTAGTTTTATATTTACCGTTTCATAAACTTGAAAATAATAGACATTGTGATGCAAGAAAAATCAAAAAACAACACAAATCATACTGCAAATCCAATAAAAAATTACTACATCAAAACCATTAGAACTTATCCATATGATTTTCTTGGGACCATATATATTAACATGTTTCACTAGTGAATTATATGTTTTTGTTTTTGTTTATTATTTTTTATGATTTAATCGTGATTAAAATCTAAAAATCCAAAGTTAAGTATTAACTAGTTTTGAAATATTTTGAATCAATGTTCCAAATGAAAAATATTATAAAATTATTTCTTTAAGAAGTGATCATGCTGGATAATTTGATAATCAGTAATTTAATTCTTTTTTCTCAAATGTAGGTTCCAAACACACTTTCTCTACACCAAGAAAAACTCAAAAATAAAATTGTTTAAATAAGAAAGAGAAATATTCAATAAATTGCAAGGACTATGATGAATGGATATAACTTTCCTACTTATTTATTGGAATAAGTCATAAGCACATCTTTCTATATCATTAATAGAGTTTAAATAGGAATAATTATAAAAAATACACCATATGAACATAGGAATAAAAGAATGCAGATAGTTGTGTACTTAAATGTATTCAGATTCATGGTATATATCTTTAATAATAAAGACAACCTTGGTAAATTGGATCCAAAATATAGTAAAGGAATATTTCTTGGATATATTAATACATAATCCTATAGAGTGTTTAATAAGAAATCAAGGATTTTTGAAGAATCATTTCCTAATAATTTTGTTGAATATAACCCTTTCAAATGATAGACAAATAAAAAATGAAATTACTAACTCTTTTAAAAACATGATTATTCTTTCACCTAAGTTCTGTTTTGAAAATAAAATTAATGAAAATCAGTTTAGGTTTGATGAAAATGAAATTATAATGCCTAAATGTGTCTTACCTATAAAATCTAGAACCATAAAATACCATCCATTAGAAACCATTATAGAAAATATAGAAACATGTGTTTCAAGTATAAGAAATGTACGAAACTTTGTTGAATTATCTACATTTCTATATTAGTTAGATAGTAAGTATATTTATAAAGCTTTAAAATAATATTGGTTGTTATTATCCATGTAATAAGAACTAAACCAATATAAATAAAATGATGTTTGTGAATCTGTAGTAACGCCAACCAATTACCCAATATAAGGAACTAAATGGATCTTAAGAAATAAATTTAATTATCAAGGGATCACAACTAGAAACTAATCTCAATGAATAGCTAAATGATATAAACAGGAATAAAAAATAGATTATGATGAAACTTTTTCACATATAGCTAGATTAGAAGACATTAGAATTTGTGTAGCTTATGCATCTTATATGAATTTTATATTATATCATATGGATGGTAAATCATCAATTTTAAATGGATATTGAAATGATAATGTTTATTTATAACAATTTATTGGTTTTGAAAACCCTTAAAATCCATATTCAATTTTTAATCGTACGAAATCTCTTTATGGTCTTAAACAAGCCCCCAGATCTTGGTGTGAATGATTATGTTCTTTTTTTTTTGAAAATGGTTTTTTGTGGGATTTGTAGACCATACTATTTTTAGGAATTTTTTTTAATATTTTATTAGTATAAATTTATTTTTTTGATGTTATTTACAATTCAACAAAAAAACCATTGTAATGATTTTTCTAATATAATGAAAAGAGAATTTCAACTGATTATGATGGGAGAATGGAATTACTTTTTAAGAATTAAAATCTATTAAAAATATTATGGAAATGTTTTAAATCAATGAAAATATATTATTGACTTATTGAAAAAATATAGACCTGAATATAGTTATAATTATAGAACTCTCATGTGAACTAATATAAATCATTATTTGGATGAAGTTGGAAAACCCTTTGATAGCACGATATATAGAGGTATGATTGATATTTTATTAGATATCACTTCTTGAAGACCAAACATAATGTTTTCTATATGGTTATGTGCTATATTTATGTCAAATAATTAAGAATATTTTCTTACTACTATTAAATTTTTTTTACCCTTTTAAGTGAACTATTTTTTATCTTTACTTTCAACCAAAAAATCTGATTTTAACTTGATTTCATATTAAGATGTTGAATTTTGATGTTTTATAAGAGATAGAAAAAGTACCACAGGAACCATTGATTTTTTCAGAAAATAATAAGTATCATGGTTGAGTAAAAAAAATTAGTTTCCCTTCAAATACTTGAGGAAAAATATATATCTGATGGTCATTATTATGCACAAGTGTTGTTGATGAAACAAGATCTACTAGATCGTGGAATAAATCTAAATAATATCTCCATTTTATGGGATAATACTGGTTCTATAAGTATTTCATAAAATCCTATTAGTTATTTGAGGAATGAGCATAGGGATATAAGGAATCATTTTCTACGATATCATGTTCTTAAAAAGGATATATCTTTATAATTTTAAATAAAAAATATTAATTTGCTAATATTTTTAAAAAACCAATTCCCACAATAAGTTTTTATTTTATTAAGGGTAGTTATAGATTTTAAATTTTAAATGAATGTTTTTTAATTTATTTTTAATACCATGATTTTATATTTATCAACCATATTTATTGTATTTAATTATATGTATTTCTATTTATTTGTATTCATTTTAATTTTTTTTAATTTTTTAATTTTTTATGTCAAAATTTTTTTTATTTATTTTTTTAATTATATTTATTTAAATCATTTTAATATAATTTCTTTCCCAAATTAACATCATCAATGATTGCACCACATCATCGGTATTTGAAACCAAAAACTAAAGAGAAAGAACTATACTTCTCTCTTTCATACCTTTTTGATCCTTCAGATTATAGAGCATCTCTATTTTTAGTTTACTAAAACCCAAACCATGAAACAATCAAACTACAAACCTTCAAAAATGTAAATATTAGGTTGAGATGAAGATGTTGGACTATTAGATCATAGTCGACAACATGTGAAGCATCAGAAAGCTATTTAAGGTAATTAAATCCATTTTGATTGGATAAACCCAATGAATATTTTCTTTAAGTATCAATAATAATTCATTTTCTGTATTTCACTTTTGGAGATAGAAATACCCTATTTTTGATATAGAAGGAAAATAATTTTATTGAAATTCTTTTTTTTGTCATGGAATTTATAAATATTAAATTATGTCTAATTTTTATAACAATGTGTTTTTATCTCTTCTATGAAAAATACTATGTTCATGGATTGTCCCTGTGAGAGGTAATTTAATTTTGATTTCAAAAATATATGAGGTGAGAAATTCAAATTAGAGGATATATTTTTTTCTCTCTTTTGAACTATAACAGTCAATAAAATGATGAATATAGACTATAATGTTCATCAAAGTGTATTGAATATGTTCATTTATTCTGGAATTTTTCTGGAGTGAATCATGTAATTATATGTTACGAGTTGGTATAAAGAAACAAGAGAGGTGGCTAGTTTTTTCTCAGGGGGGCATAATTTTTTACCTTCTGTTGGTTTTCTAAGATCTAGGCCAAATCAAGAAGATAAAACTACAATTGAGGAGGTTTCTCAACATCAAAGAGGTGAATTTTAGTTAATATATCTAAGGAAGTGAAAGTTTCTTAATCCAGATAAGCATGTGTTTCTATGTAGTTGTCTCAAGTGGCTAAGAATGTTGAGTATGTTTCTAAATGTGATAATCAACCTAGGGAAACTATCTCTATTTATAGGGTATCTACCCCTGGAAACATTTCAATTGTTTTTGTTAATTCAATAGAAGTGTAATCTGTTACATTTCAAGAAAGAACAGAATATAATGAAATTGTGGTTTTTAAGAGAGAGCCATGTTTGGCTTCGGTGGATGTTGGTCAAACAAGAGCACAATCCACTAAGTCTTCTAAATCATTGGAATGAGATAGAGATGATTTGTTTCGTAATAATAATCGGGTGAATGAACAAGACATGTCTCTAGGAAATGATCTATATGATGGGAGGAAGAATGTTGAATAGCTCAGAAGTTCAAAAGTTCATAGAGCTAAGTTTTAGGAACTTCAAACTCAATTCAGAGATATTTAGAATACACTTTTTTCTCTAGGATAAATTAGTGATCTTATCATACTTATAACCAATGGGTTCACACTGTTTAATGAAGAATCTATTAAGAAATAAGATTTTGATGAGTTGAAATTGTTTTTGGGGAGATAATTTCAATCTATCACAGTAAATCATCTAAATTCAACCTATTTTAAATAAAATTCTGATGATTAGATCAGATTATTTGAGGTAATATCATCTATGTTATAATATTTTGATGACATACTTCACACTCTTCAGCATGACAATACACCATTCAATATGAAGAAATTGTTAATTAAATTTTTATGGTGAATTTGGTTGAAAACATGAATATCTACATAGATTCAAAGAAGATGATTAAGAAATGGAAATATGTTTTAAAAAATCATTTTCATATCCTAATGGTGATACTTCTTGATATTCATGGTCTTATTCATTCCATTCCTCATCCCACTACACCTTCTTCCAATGGAGATTCTGGTCAAAAAAACAAATATTTGATCTACATTTCAATTTACATTACTTTACATTTATATTTGTGAGTTAATTTAACATTTTATAGAATTATTATTTTGTAATATATATTATAATTTACACCTTCATATCAAATGTCCTATTTTTATACTCAAAAAAATATAACATTCCTTTATTATTCTGTGAAAAATTGATTTTTTAATCCATTTTAATATGATTTTTATTTAATATCATAAAAGGGGTAGAAATTTGAGTACACACAACATTTTCAATTAAATACACCAATTTCCTATCATCAAAATACACTATGAAAAAAATATAATTTTTACAACTTCTTATTAGTGTTTCAAAATAATATATTTCATGTCAATTACATTATGGGTTAATTGATCATTGAACTGGGGATGATTATTGGGCATGTATTGCCTCTACAATACTCTGTGTTATATGATGATATCGATGCTCATAAATACACATGTTTTTTTTCTAATACTATTGATTTATTTATGTTTTAGGAATTCAAATATTTTAATTATATTTATCTTTTTTGATGAAATTTTACATTATGGGATGTGTTCTGAAAACATATTTCGTACCCTATGTTTGGTGAATGAATGTATCAGTCAACAACCCTTTGGTAAATAGATTATGTATAGATTGGTAACACTAGTTTTATATATGGATTAAAAACATATCTTTAGATATCAGTAAATTTATGGTATACTAACCCATCATTAATGTTTTCAATCACTGTTCAGACCTTAGGTTCATTGAATGAATGTATGGTATATCAACTCAATGTTAATGTCCGGAATTATTGTTCAAACACTACGTTTAGTGAATGAACATGGGGATAAGAAACCCTAATCATGGAATAAATATTATATTAAAAGGGGGAATGTATGGATTCTCATCCCTATGTTAATTTTTTTCTCTACATTACACATAGATGAATGTTTGGATCATGAAACATATATTGGTAGGAACCGTACTATATGAAAAGGAACCCATCAGAACATCGTTCAAACCAACATTTTTTATTCAAAATGGAAATTTAAATCCATGATTTTATCCATGATTTAGGAAATGGTGATGATATATATAAAGATTCACTATAATATATTATATGGCTAATTCAAATGATTTTTATGACTGAATGAAAGAACTTTATTCAACAGAGAAAATAACTCATATTATTAGGGGAAGTTATGACTCCCCTGGTCAACATGATTTTGAATATATATGATATATCTGGTTATTTTTTTGGGATCAGTTCAATGGAAAAAGAGTTATATATATGAATGAAATATTCTCAACAATTATAATATATCCAATGCATGATTCAAATACGACAACATACTTATGTATATCCCTAATATATAGATCAACTGCAATGAATGATGAACCTTTTCACATACAGAAGAGGCTAAACCTTTAATGTTATATACTTTTCAACCACATACTACTATGATATTCTTACTACTATTCATGGTTATATATTTGGATGATCTTTTGCAACTATAATCACTTAAGAGTTATTATTTATTGAAGACATTAATTTTTGATGAAGATGATCCAACTACTATCAGTTTCTTCTACAATTTTGAAGTTGAATGTGAACCATCAAAAGATCAATCCCTTTTTATTTATTAGCGTTTCAAATTATCATATATAGTTTTTGAGAAGTGTCAACTTCTTTTACATATATGTGGATAACTAGTTCCCTATAAAATTACCAGAAGACTCTGTTTAACCATATGTTTAAAGGTGTAAACTACAAGCATTAAGTTATATATTTAAAGGTCTTGTGAAAGAGGAAATTTCTAATTAAATTCACTAAGCATTAATAGAAATTGTTGGTGGAGTCGATAAGGGAATATTTGTGCCCCGGACCACTATAAAATTTATTTTTCTCATTCTTTTTATTTATCTGCTTCTCATTAATTATACATAAAATAATGCTATATATACTTAAAAAATCACAAAGAGGTTTTAAAGCTGTAATCTATCAATACTAATATAAATTCACAATTCAAACCCATGTTGGGTATCATTGTATTATTCTATCCATATCGAAACATCTTCATAAATACTTAAATAGAATGGGAGTTTGTAAAATGTGAAATGATAATTATAACTTAGCTCATGAATATAATGTTAAGAAAGAAACCACTATTATACAGTGCTTCAACTATTGGGTGTTTTGGAATTATTCAAACCAATTCCCTTAGAATATAGGAAATATATCATAGAAGAAGATAAGGGAAGAAGGATAATATTCTGTGATTATTACAAGTTATTTTGAAGTCTCTAAAGAAGTAGTGGTGGGTACATTTCACAAAAAATAAAATTTAGAAAATTATTTGATTAATTATATTTATATTCAATCTTTTAAATATTCAATGATTTCAAATAACACTAAATAATTCCTTAATTCAGATGAATGAATTTTTCAATAAAAACTCCTTGTGGAAATCTTTTTGAGATAAGGAAATTTTTTTCAATTCTTATTATGATACAAAAAAAATCATTATTTGAAAAATTGGTTATTATAGGAAATGTTTACTTTGATATAATATTTGGTATGGATTGTTTTTCAAAGTATAATGTAAAACTTTATTACAATGTAAATGAGTTTATAATTCACCAAGGATATGTGGAATCCCATTTATTTAGAGGTGGTACATAATCATTTAAATCATATCTAGATCCACATATCGTAGATCTCATTAATGATATTATAATAGAATAATAGAAGACACAACCTATGTATGGGAAAGGTATCATTATAATAGAAGATGTACCTATTATTATGGAATACATTGATGTGTTTTCAAAGAGTTACATAGAATTAACCCTGAGTGTGATGTTGAGTTTTTTGTTGAACTCATCTGAGATGTAAATATTATATATAATTAATTCTTTTATAATAGACATAATTGAATTATTGGAACATAAGAAACAACTACATGAGTTGAGTAATAACCTATTCATTCACCCTACTATTTCACCATGTGGATGCCCTATTCTTTTTTTAAGATTAAGTTTGGGTCTATGTAGTTTTTCATCAGTTGTGTAGAAATAAATGGAATTACTATATAAAAAAATTATCATCTACGTCACATTGATGACTTTTTTGATAAAATTGAATGATATTTTTATTTTTCAAAGATTTTATATCCATTATATGTATCATAAAATATGAGTAAGGAAGGAAGATATTCCAAATATGGTATTATTCATAGGGAATATCCATTATGATTTATTAGTACTTGACTTTGGATTGTCCAATAAACTATTTGTTTTTATTGATTTGATGAAAAAAAAATTAAAAAATTATGTTAATAATTTCAATATTGTATTTATCAATGAAATCTTGGTATATATGAAAATATAAAAAGTGCATAAAAATATTTAAGAACCACTCTAGAAACACTTGGAGGAAAGCAATCATATGGTAAATTTAGTAAGATAAGATTATGTATTTAAGAAGTATATTTTCATAGCCACATTTTCTACATGGAGAAAATATTAGTGGATCCTTCAAAAAAAAATTATGTTAGAGAACTTTTTTCACTATTGAACCTAATTGTGTTACATAGTTCCCTTGGATTTATAAGTTACAATCATTGAATTTCCAACAAAATTATATTAGATATCTACATAGCCAAGTTGACACAAAAAAGGTTAATTTTCTATAGTTAGAGTAATTCAAAGAATTATTTATAGAAATTAAAATGAAAATGGTCGATGCACCGATACTAATATTACAATCATGATGGGATGGTTTAGGATATAAAGTGATTCATAAAATAAATGATTCAAGTGTTTCTTCATATAGAATGACATTGTTTTTTCTTATCTATCACTATTGATAAAGATATACATGAATATAATTATCTGACCCATTATCTCGATTTATTGGTCATAATATTTTCCTTGACGATGTTGAGGAATTATATCTATAGTTAAATATGTGACATATATATGGATCAATAAAATTCTAAAAATAGATTTTAAAAAAAATAGATGAACATGATATATATAAGATGGTTAGATATACTCAAAAATAATTATTATCAATACACTAAATCCTTTTGAAGACAAATAAGGTGGTGAATGTGTTGAGTACTCAATATCATGAATTTATGATTAAAATTGGGATTAAAAAATATTACATATTTCTCGATTTATTATAGTTGGATATGGGAACCATTAGGGAAGGAGAAATATCATTACCTTTCTAAATTTTTGAAAAACCATATTTACTGTAGAATATAAAAAGGTCCCAACTTAATGATAAGATTTCAAAAAAAGAAATTCAACATCATGAAAAAAAGGAATAAGGTAGACTATTTTTATGAAGATGGTTTGTTGAAATTCGAAAATTGGTTATAGGTTCCATAGTTTGAAATAATTAAGGAATCAATTGATGAATCACATATCTCAAATTTCTCTATACACCGTAGTATCATAAACATGTGTAGGGATTTAAGATAAAAATATTTGAGGGAAATTGTGAAGTAGAAAATTTCTTACATTATATCAATATGCATGGTATGTTAATGGATAAAATGAGTGAAAAATCCTAAATATGTTGTAAAAACATTCCCTATTATATTGTGGATGTGGGATTATATTACTATATAATTTTACACTAGATTTCAAAATAAAACAAAATGAAATGATTCCATATAAGTTATTATTGATCACATTAACAAGTCTCTTAATTTCCTATCTGTAAGGGAAGATATACCTCTTGAGTAACTCATAAAATTATATATAATTGAATTTTTGAGATTTTATAGTGAACCTATTTTGATTATATCTTATCATGTCCCACATTTTATGAATGTTGTTTTGGGAAATACTTTATAAATCTCTCCACATTGAGATAAATTTTATCATTGATTATCACCCTTAGACATATATTGTACCATCCATGAATCTAATAACCATGAGTTGATGCCTAAATTTTTTCATAGTCCTAGTTAAAAGTGGGTAACATCCAAAAAATAGTAATAGGTTTAGAAACTTTAGGGAACCATATATATACATGTTACCCATTTTACATTAGGAATATAAAATAAAACATAATACAAAAAAACGTAATGCATCCTTGAAAAACCATTCAAATAATTTTTCATCATATCATAAGGAAATAAAAAATGTAAGTCCACATTAAAAAAGGTGAAATAAAAAATACAAAAAAATTGTTATACACATAATCATAGAATATCAAAGGAAAATGATTAAGTAATAAAACCCAATGAAATGATATTGGGTTATGAAATTCTTTTCCACATGGTAACTTCCATGAAAAATCCCATTGGATGAAATAATTCAAATTAAAACATAAAATACAATAAATTATGAATTATTTCACGATATTTCATGTAAAATTTGTATTATGTAAAACATATTAAATAAATTAGGTGAAAAACAATAGAATATTCCTTAATGAGGTGAAATTTAGATGAAGTCCCTTACATAACACTTTCCATTAGTTGAACATTAT
This sequence comes from Viscum album, assembly GCA_963277665.1. Lineage (NCBI taxonomy): Eukaryota > Viridiplantae > Streptophyta > Magnoliopsida > Santalales > Viscaceae > Viscum > Viscum album. The sequence goes on along the minus strand of OY728141.1, from coordinate 1,768,030,039 downwards.
TTAACCACCAACATAAAATTATTAGAGATTTTGTTGTTTTATATCAGTACCATATTAATTATTAAAATATCATATATGATTCTTTTTTACATATCACCTTCCATTTCTTAATAATTTTTTTGTATTTTCATAATTTCATGTGTTAACTGCCTTTTTTATCATGCATGTTTTTCATGAATGTCTAGTTCTTGTGAATAGGATACATTTTCATAATATATAGAACTATATTAATGTTATAAATATAATATTTATAGAATAGGTAAATTTATAAATATATTAATTAAAGTTGGACATTGAAAATTAATCACATCTCATTGTAAAGAAGGTTGGTCATATGTTCGTACGAGGGACATTATCGTTACATTAATAAGAAAATGGGTAATGAATTTAGTGATATATTAATTTTCTAGAATCAATATAATATCTTATATATTTGATATATAATTAATTTTATCCTTACTACATTCAATGTAAATCATTAGTGATAAAATAATCACATCACTCCGTGAGGCAGTAGTCCACCATAATCATGAGAAACGTTATTGTACTTTCAAGGGGATGAAATATAATATTTTATATGATATATTAAATTAAATTATGTTTAATAATATCATAAATATTATATGAATGTGTTTAATCTTTCATTATATACATTCTTGGATGGTGGTGATAGAAAACGAATTAAATTTGTTTGAGAGGTGGAAGTTTGTCGTACACAAGATCCACAATTTCGTTTCCCATTTGATGCAAGAAGAAATGGATTCAGGTTATTAAATTAACATAATAAAATATCCATATATGGGATATAATGGTATTAATATACTATCCTGATTTAATAAGGGATTATGTATGTTTAAGAATAAATAAAATAAAAACACTCATTTAGGAATGTTTCCCCATCATTAGATGACCAAAATAGTTTTACACCAAAATCAATGCTATAATATTTTTATAAACAAGATAATGAATATAGAAGGATGATAGGGAATTAGTGAAGTTATTTGGGTAGGTATTTTATGATCCAAATGGACTTGGGAGTGTTAATATTAAAGGATAAGGGGTATACTTTCATAAGTGTAGGAGAGGACAAAACATTAAATTAGGAAAAAAAACAATTGAACCATAATTTTTATCATTAAAAAGCCTCAAAATAGGGAATTATCAAACCTTATATGTTATAAGGTTGACATATAGACTTAAAATTAGGTTCGGAGCTATTTTTAGGTCATTATAACCATTATCTTATTTGTTTTACCCCCAATAAAATAGTTTTTAACCTTATCATGATAATTTAATTGTTCTTATTTTACATTTCATGGAGGTAAAAAATTAATTAGAACATATTTTATAACATAAATTATTATGATTTAAAATATGGATTATATTTCTGAAAATTAAATTCATAGAAGTAGGAGAATCAAATTTTAATCTTATACACACAAACATGATTAAAAAGAGGGTTTCCAAAGAGAAAAATCTCATATTTATAGAAATATTTTATATTGAAATTGAAGATAAAATTTAACCTATTGAAAAAATTATTAAAAATGTAATATAGTTGATCAAATATTAAATTAAAACCAATTTAAGATCTAATTTAACTTTCTAAATAATTTATGCAAACTATAGTTTTCAATAAAAATCATATTGTTTCATTATTCATCGAAAAATGAAACATTTTATATAAATAAATATAAAATTACTTAATATAATTTTTATATAGTTATTAAAAAAATTAATTTAAATATAAAAATATATTATTATAGAGTGTCACGGTTTAATTCTATCATATGTGCTCAAAAAAAGATGAAATTTTTTTCATTGAAAAAAATAAATTATTTCAAAATATAATGATTTACATTAAAATGATTCTAATTTTTATTTTTAATCAGTATATAACCAATGAATGTGTGTAATATATATGTATATAAATATAGTCATATTCTTTACCTCTAATTTAACATCTAGGTTATAATGTTAATGTTTAAATAATATATTAATAGAGAATCATGTTTCATTTAAACATGGTATTTCATGCATCACATGGTATCAATTTGATTGAATTTATTTAAAAGAATAAAACATAAAATTATCAAGGTGGTTAATTCTTACCTCATTAAAAATTACATCCTTTAATTTTTATTGATATTACATTCTTAACAGATGAGTGTAGTTCTTCATTATAATATCCTCTAGTTCCAACATTAACTCATCCATTTGGTAATTTATCCAAAGTACCTTTAATAGTTGATTCATACAATTACCCATTAACTTATATCTCGTATCATGGATCTAGATGGTTTCTTCGTAATAATATTGATCATGTTCCCATTATATTTCATCATATGTGGCAATATGCATTGGGTCTTCCATGAATTTCTTAATAGCGATATATGGAATACATCATATAATTTTGAGAGACATGGTGGAATTGTGATGTTATAATACAAAGAACCAATTAATTTTATAATTTTAATGGGTCCAATGTACATGGGACATAGATTTACCTTCTTTTTAAACGATATAACACCCATCCATGGTGAATCTTTCAAAAAATTATGATCTCCCACTTGAAATTTCAAATCCTTCCAATGATTAGAAGAATTTTTTTTGAATATATTGAGTTTATTTAATGTTAGCCTTGATAGTATTTACATTTTTCTATTTATTTAACTATTTTTGGTTCTATATATTTCTGTTCACCAACATTATCACGAAAAGTTGGAGTATTAAATCTTTTTCCATATAATGCGTCATATGGAACCATTTGAATACATGTATGGAAACTACTATTAGAGAATTATTCTGCTGATGGTAAATAATTAACCCACATATCTAAAAAATGAAGTTAGGATAAGCCCAACATGAATTAAATTTATTGAGTATTCCATTCAGACTGTCCATGATTTTGAGGATGGTAGGTAGTTCTCAAATAAATCTTAGTATCAAGAGCCTTTAAAGCCTCTTCCATAATTTTGATATAACGTATATATCATGATCATACATAATCAAAATAGTTACACCATGATGCCTTAAAATATCATTAATATGGACTTTCTCATGGAGATCATGTTATAAATCTTATTTTATTGTGAGGAATTTTTTAGAATTGGATGGGAGGTCTGATATAACTCATACTTCATCATTCTTTATAGGAGACTTTGGTAGTAATATAACAAAGTCCATAGTAATGTCATCCCATTTCCACCAAATAATAAGAATAGTTTTCATGAGTCAACTATGTTGATTTCACACAGTATTTACCTGTTCAAAAAATAATAATCTTGATTCAACGTTCAAAATTTCTTGTTTTATTTTATGCCACTAGAAAAGGTCTCTCGAATCCATATACATTATTGTTCTACCTCAGTGTGAAGAGAAATTTTTCCTGTTAGTGTAATCCAAAAATTCCATTTGAGATATGGTATTTATATAACACATATCCACCTTCCAAATTTTAGAATTACATCATCTTAAACTAATTCTACCAATATATCATCATTAAATGATTTAATTTTATTATCAAAATTCTCATCATCAGATTGGGTACTTTTTATCTTTTGAAATAAATGTATTTTTTCGATAAATTGAAAAATGATTGATGGATACCCTTCATTAATAATACTCATATATCTCATTAGAATATTCATGAATATAGGATCCCTATGAATCTATATTTTGTTTATAACTCCATGATCATTCCCACTGAATGCATTTTCCACCTTATTTTATTTCTCTAGGAGGTAGTGTACTGACCAATCATAATCCTTATGTAGTTCAGGCTATCTCCTTGGCCTCATGTTTCTCTATTTATATGAAAATATGTACATTATGATTTTATTATATGTTAACATATTTCATCTTTGTACATATATTATTGTCACAATATCTTTGAAGAAAAGATTACAAAATCAAACTCAAGATCATGGGTTGGATAGTTCTATTCATGAGTCTTCAATTTCTTTGATTGATGTGAAATAAAACTAAAATTTTTCCTAAAAAAAACCAATCATTTCATATATGAATAAATATATATAAAAAACCATCATTTATTAATGGTAATGTAAAATTCAATGTATTGAACAATATTATTTTCAATTAATTAAAAATTTCCCACGTTCCTATGTTAAAATGAACATAACTGATTTACATGTATGCTTGGTTAATAGGTTTCGAAATCAGGAAAAATTATAAATGAAACACCAATAGTAAACATCCAATCGAATAAAATTTCATAAAACATTTATGTTTATTAGTGTATGAAATTATTTTAATTCCTTTGACTTAATTAGTTAATTATAGATTCTATCCTTAGTGATAATATTTCCATGAAATGAAACATCTTGAATTTATAAATCAAACATACAAAATTTACCATATAAATATTTTACTCTAACAATATCATGAGTAATCCTCATGTTATTATCATAGTCTTCATAGATTTTATATTACACCAATATTTCACTAACTTATAAGCCAAAAAATAGTTAGGATATTATTTGTATATTCTATTCATTATATCCATAAAAGTAGAGTTTCATTATTATATCCAAATGGAATTATTGTAAACTAATAATGTCCATACCTCATCCAAAAAGTTATCGTTTCGATATCCTCAATATTTAATCTAAATTGATTATACCGAAATTAGAGTTCAATATATGAAAAATATTGATCTTCACAAAGTTGATCAAATAATTAATAAATGAGAGGTATATGGTACATGTTCTTTATCTTAATGGCACTAATTCCATAATAATCAATGAAAACCCCCATTGATCCATCATTATTATTATTAAATAGAACTAGGGCTCTCCAAGGGGAAACATTAGGTCATTTACATCCCTAATCACATAACTCCCCTAGTTGTATCTTTAACTCCAAATATTCTATACTGGTCATTCAATAGGTGGTATTTGATATTTTTATTGTTTTAGAGACTAAAAGTATGGAAAAATAGGCGTTAAATCTTGTGGTTGTCTATGTGATTCCTAAAAAAACATAAATGTATTCGTATATAAGGGTTACATCCTAAATTTGAATACTACCTTCTCTATTCATGGATTTTTTCCTCATACACATTTATAATATAATTCTAAAGATCTACTATGGTGGATCTATACATGAATAAGATGATGCAGTTTCCACTCTAATGAAAAGAAATTCCACATATTCATCACATATATAAATTTCTTTATCTTTGAAAGAAATAATTATATATTGAGATCCTTTCCATAGTAAAGATTATATCAAATTCAACCATTGGTATAACAATAATCTCTGTATATAGAGAATGCTTTCATTTCATAATGGGGACTACCTAACACATCCTTATTATAGTGAGACTTCCCCTATGAGTTATGTCTATCAACTCCCATCGTAAATAAAAAGGGAAATTTATAATTTTTCTAGAAAATAATTTTTATATAAAATATTGATAAGTTCCATAATAAAATATATAACTAGAGAAATTTGAAGATATGATAAAGTACCTTCCACCACTTCTTTGGTTACCTATAACTCAATTTTTGTGATCTCATATGATTTGTCTTCTCCCATTGGCCTCTTGGGTGGTGTATTATATTTATGATTAGGGAATTAATTTTCATATTGATCCATATCTCCAAATTTGAAACACTGAATAACAGTATTTTATTTATTACCTTTGAATTCTTTTTCCGGGAGACCGTTTTTTATGTAATTATAACAAACTCTAAATCCTACAAATCATCTCCCAGGGTAATTTCCACAGATTTCACAAGGGGGAAATTACAATGTTCACTTATTCTTAATTGATAGATTCCTTTTTTATGGTGTTCATGAGACCTATTGTTCTCTTGATTTCCCTTAAATTTTCAAGATCAATGGAATTCCTTATTTGTTTTGATGACTCGTAATACTATTTCATCAGATGATGAAAAAACATGAGGGACCAGCACCCTTTGGAGACTTTGAATAATACCTTATAGGAAATAGTCTATCTAGAACTCCCTACAATGTATATAATCCATATTATATATAGGTAACTATGTAAATGTATCATCATACTCAATAATAATTCATTATGAATTTTTCTTTAAACTGTGGAGAATTCTCTTCATTTTTGTTTTTTAATAGGAGGGAAATATTTGTCAAAAAAATATTTCCACTCCAAGAGTTATATTTCATATTTTTCCACATTATTATAGATCAATGACCAGTGTTTATCAACATCAACTTTGAGATAATACAGTGCAAGTGTATCCTTTTCCTTTTCATCATATCAAAAGGCCTTAAATATCTTCTCCAAAGAAATAATCCATGTTTCATCTGTTATTATATTATAATTCCCTAAAAATTATGGGAAATTTTGTCACATTAATTGATCTAACATACGAGAATAACACTATGTAATAGGTAACTTCAACCTAGCAATGTTAATTTTTGTAGCATGATTATATTTCCATAATACATATATAATTCGTTTAATTACAATACTAGTTATATTGTATTCATCATCAAGGAAATCTTAATATTGTCTAAGAGTATTAATACCCCTCTTTTCTCTAAGTTCCATTTCAAAATATTGGGATTTACTGTATTAGCTCATAAAATTATGAATTTTAAATCATAATGTATAATTCACAATATGCTGTAATAAATAACATAAATTGAAAATTTCTGCACTATTAATCTTAGAATAATAAACATGGTTTCATTGGGGATATATTAATTTTCAAATACTTCATAGTGGTTTGTAAATAAAATGTGAATTATCCTACGCATATCCCCCGTGAATGTCAAACTAGGTTCATAGTAAGGCCCATTTCCATGCACCAAGTGATGATCAGGTCAAGCCCAATGTGCACTTTTCTGATTTATTACCCAAAGGTATATCTGTTTTAAAACCACATCCATTTTTAGTATCCAAACACTGATAAATTTATAAGAAACCCCAAATAATCTCTTCCTTATTAAATCTTTTGGATGTTATTCTATACATATCCTCAAAGTCTATCTGAAGTATCAAGATCCCTAATCTATTATTTCCTTAATCATGTTCTCAAGTATTATGTCGTACTACATATGATACTAACAATAACAACCCTGAATCCAGTAACAAGGAGTCATTGCATACTTTATTACATTGTTATATATAAAATTGGGTCAATTACCAACATACCAATCACTTTATCAGTGTCGTAGAACTAGATACATATATGACACCCATTTTATATTGGGACTATTAAACAAAATATAACACATAGAAAATAGAACGAACTATATCCTTGAAAACTCATTCAATGATTTCTTCTTCATATCCTCAATAAAGGGAAGAAAAAAACGGTAATCTTAAATACTCAGTATGGGGTAGATAAGGTAGAAGCTACCATGGATCAATAAATAATAATCAATATGGAAAGGAAAATAACTGAAAAAAATTATATTTAGTCAATAACATGGATATCATTATTTTAAAAGTCATAATAAATATGGAAAGGTAAATAAATAAACATACAGTCTATTTAATCAATAAACTAAATAATAAAATATATCAAGATATAATATCATTATTAAAATATCATGTATAATAATAGTTACTAAATTATCAATAAAAAATGATTAATTATTATATTTCAGGATATAAAAAATCATGATACCTTTACCATTAAGACCATTCAAATGATAGTTTAGATCAACAGGTAGAAACACATTTTATTTGGCGTACTGATTTGTCTCATAAAACCTATCAAGGAATCGAAGGGATATGTAATTTATGTAACCACCCATAACTAAATATTATAATAATTCATCATTTATAAATGAATCAATTTAATTCTTAAATAATATAACATGTCAACAAATATAATCATCAAGTAAAGAACACGTATTTACAAATATTTCCCCAGTTAATCAAATACCTTCCAGGTAAACATCATATGTAAGAATGGTATATGGTTTCAAGAATATTTAATTCTATGATAAAAACAATATGTATAAACTAGAATTGAAACATTAACAATCATTAATAAATAGGTATTCACATTAAATACATCAAGGGGTAGTATATGCATAACATGAATGTAAATAGGGGCATATTGACAAATATTTCTCAATGAAATTGAAATTGAGAAAAAATCTGTTACAACGATCAATGCATTGATGTGAGAATTATTAAATGAAAATATTATTTGTATAAAATGTATATAAAAACATAAAAATTGTATATATAACATAATATAATAAATATTTCCTTATATAAATTATCTAAGAATCTCAAATGGAAATGAAGAATTAATATAAACCAATGAAAACATGTTGAGTAACAAAATATTTACCACTAGGTAACTTTCATGTGAAATCCCATTGGATGAAATAATTAAAATTAAAACATAAAATACCACAAATTTTTAATCATTTCAAGATATCACATGTAATAGGGTCAGTATACATACCATATAAAATAAATTAAGTGGACAACAATATAATATTCCATAATGAATAGAAATTGAGAAAAATGTATATGACCTCATTATTTGTTATAGTTTAACATGAATTATAATCCTATATTATCATTTAAAAAATATTTTTGATTTTATAAAAAAATAATATTCACACTTTTAATATCATATATTATCCTATTATTTAATTTTACTAACAATTTGATAATTATATTTCATTACTTTCATTGTTTTTGGTGATAATTTCTTTGTTTTCTCACAAATGTTTTATCATGAATGTTCTAGTCATTTTGAAAAGGATAAATTTCCATGTTATCCAGAATGATATTGATGTTATAAATATAATATTTTAACACTAGATAAATTTTTATAACCATTTATGAATGTTGGCCATGGAAAATGAATCTCATTGCTTTGGGGTTATGGTAGGCCGTACATACGAATGGGAGAAAATATCATTACCATAACGAGTGAAAGGGTATTTAAGTGGATGATGTATTAATTTTATAGAATCAATATAATATAATATATATCCTATATATTCGTTAATTTTATCCTTATTACATTCCATAAAAAATCACATAGCCGTGTGAGGTGGTAATCTGCCGTATACACGAGTAACACTATCATATTTAAAAAATTGAACATAAAAAAGTTTTATATTATATTAAAATTATTTAAGTATAATAATATCATAAATAACATATATATGTGTGAATATATCATTATATCCACCATTGACAGGTGATGATGCAAAAATAATCAAATAGGTTCGTAAGGGAGTAGTCCACCATACACACGATCAAAAGATTTATTTACTATTTGATGAAGGAGGAGATATATATAGGTAATTCCATTAAAATAATAAAATATATATACATGGTAGATTTTTTATTATACTTGTATCATTTATGAATATTTTAATTTTGTGGAAGAATAAATAAAATAAAAACACTTATTTAGAAATGTTACCTTTTCTTCAGAAGGACTCATTATATTAACCCCAAGTCCTTTTTTGGATGTATATGTAATTTAAAAATGTATTATAGTTTGGGGGGATTAAAGTAGGTAAGTGATTTTGGTATGTTTTATCTAAACTGAATGGATTATGGTGTGTTAATTAGGGATGGTATGGGGTTTTTTTAATAATAGGGGGAGAGGGAAGACCTGGAATTTTGGGATAGAAACAATTACACAAACATTTTATCATTAGAAAAGCCTAAAAAGGGGTCATTATAAACCCTTATTGGTGATAAAGTATAAACAGGTCCATAAATTTGTTTTTTTACATGATATTTGGTTATTTTGAGAATTGTATTCTTTTTTTACCACCCCAGTCAATTTGTTTTTACCCAAAACACATCAATTATATTTTACTTCATTTATTATCCATAGTTATAAAAAATTAAGTTGGATTTTTTATATAATATTAATTATGATTATTCAAAAAATTTAATCCCCTTTTAAAAATTAAATTCTCAAAAATGAAATAATCTAATTTAATACTATACCCGGAAGCATGATGAAAATACAGGTTTTCAATGAGAAAATTATCATAAGTAAAAAACGATTTTATATTAAAATATAAACTAAAATTGTTCCAAAAGACCTAAATTGGTTAAATTGTTTTATTTTTGATCTATTTTTACATTATAATCATTTTTAAATTTAATTTAACATTGTGAAAAATTAAAAGTAAAAGGATGTTTGCAATAAAAATCCATATTTTTCAGTATTCATCCAAAAATAAAAATTTACAAAAAAATACAAAAAATTCACCCTAAGATGTATTTTATATAATAATTTAAAAAATATTGATAATTTTATCAATTATATTTTCTAAAAGATTTAAAAATAATTCAATTATATGTGTACATGATGCGATGAAACTATTTTCATTGAAAAAATATAGTTTTTCAAAAAAAAAATTTACATTCAAATGATTATTAATTTTATTTATAATAAATAGATTAAAAATGAATGTGGGTAAACTATTTATATTATTATTAATCTAATTATTCCTATCCATACCATCTAATTTAATATCTAGGTTATAATGGTAATGTTAATATAATATTTTAATAGATTATAGTGTTTCTTTTAAAGTGGGCGTTGCATGAATCGCAAGTTATCAAAGAGATTGAATTTATTTAAATGAAAATAATTCATTAATTCTTAGGGTGTTACATATATAGAGTACTAAAGTACTATTAAAACATTAAAAGTCATTATAAGGTAATTCTCACTTAAATTTCAAGGTATCGGGAATAAGTATTTACCTTTTTTGGAATTTTGATATAATAATAGAGCCTGGTCGATTATTCAAATGGAACAATATGAAGCATTGTATAAGAGAATATATTGTATGAAAAAGTTTTTATATAATGTTTGTTAAATGAATATTTTAGGCCCAAACTTATTTAGGAGACAATGATGTAAGGGAGAACTATTTAGAGTCATATTAAGGAAGCTCAAAGTAAGAAAAATAGCCATGTCAATAACTGAAGGAATGATCTGGAATTTTAGTAAGGGTATCATGACTTATTAAAGTTATATCCTATGAAGGATATAATAAATTTATCATGAATAATAAATTAAGGCCCAGTTACATTAAGCATTGTGATATTTTTTAAATAATTAGAGATATTCCTCACCATTTGAAAATTTCTCCCAACCATTCTAAAATGAATAATGTATTTTGTATCTCATTATTGAGGGCATATATTCTAGACCCAAAGATCTTACTCAATTTGAATAAATTAAATTTGAGTCTGATCTATCTTTTTGGGAATATTATATCCTAATTCTTGACACTGGAGAATCTGTATTGTGTAACCGAATGAATCGACTAGTAAAAATGTTATGGAGAAATAATGAGATAGAAGAGAAAACATGGAAACCTAAAGAATTTTTCATAAAGAACTACAAATTTTTTAATGAGGTTGAATTATATAATTTTTTAGGAAATAATTTTACATGTGGGGAATAACGTTACTCTCAAGATTCAATTATAGAAATATTTTCATTCCAATGTTACAATTGAAAATTACACATATCATCAGAAAATAATGTTTCAAAAACAATAATTACAAAAATTTACATATTTATTTTATTTTTTTATATTAAACATGTCAAAAATATCTTAGGTTTATTTTATGATATTTTTATCAAATAGGATATTTTTGTGGTGAGTATTGAAAAATACTGATTTCACAAATAATGTCACCATTATAACATTATTATTATATTATAATGAATTGAAAGATTGTAAAACATTTTTTATAGAAAATATATATATTTAATAAGTGATATAATTCACTTGAAAATATATTTTTTGTCATATAAATCTATGTTTAACATTCATGAAATCTATGTAACGATTTTATTGAAATAATAAAAATTCTTTATTCTTAAATTTTATTCAAGTATTCAATAGGTTAATTTTTGTTTTGGATTTATCTTCATGTAAAATAAGTTTCATTTAATTTAAAATTTTCCAAATAAATCCATGGAAATTAGCATTATGAATGATTTTGGATTCAAATCACTTTTATTCCCAAAATTGGAATATATTTTAAAATTGGGTTTCTATTAGTTTTTTAAACCTATATTAAAATTAATTTCCATCGATTATAAGAATTGAAAATTTTAAAATTGATTCAATATATATAGTAATCATAATTAATATTAGGTAATGAGTTCAACTAAAGTTTTTACAATATTGAATAGTAACCATGGTAAAAAAACATATCAATAATGTAATGGTTAAAACCATTAATGAGGGGTTAAACTAATGTTATGAAGAATAAAATAACATAAAAACCTGTCTAAATTCTATTATTTATGTTCTCTTGTTTTTTATGAGTTTGAAATTGTATAAGGAATTTGAATTTTCATTTTTTGAGATGGTTCATTTTCAGGACTAGGAATTGGATTGATTTTTTCAGAAGATTGATCATGGGTAAGTGGTATTTTTAGACATGGTATAAGGATAAGAATAACCCCTAAGGGTTTGGGAAAACAATAATGGGATAAATGATTGTTTTAGTTACTTAAAATAGTTTTTCTATGTATTTAAAATAATGAATAGGGTATTCACAATGTAAATATTTTTAAATACTGTGTGGCTAAAGGAATCATGGTTGAAAGGAGGGAATATGAAATTTACTACATAAAACCCCAATTTTCACCATAAAATGGGGTTTTGCAAACATTATGAGTTTATATTTTAAAACCAATCATGACGCTATAAGAGTTTTCAAGAAGTTATTTATTTTTTATAACATGAGATTGGTCCTTATTTCTTCAGGTAAATACGAGGTCACATGGGAGGTCACAACTAACACAACCACTCCCTCAGTTATTCCCCATTAATAGAGATCTTGAGTGAGATTGTATATTATCAGTGTGTAACATATTTATATTCAATTTGTTCAGATTTCATTCTCTCATCAATTATGATTTATAGATTTTTTGAGTTCTTCATTTATTCCAATAGAGAATGGTGGAATCAACTATTTTATTTTATTTTTTATATTTTCCTTATAATATTGTGTCCTGAGATGTCATGTGAACATTTTTTTCATATCATTTCATCAATTCATGTAGGTGTGGTAAAATTTTAATGCACTAAATTTTAAATTAAAATTGTTGAATGGTTGTTTTGATTTTGTTTACAAATTAATATGCATATCTTTAGGTTGGGATTATGTTGTGGGTTTTTAGCCAGCGTTATGTCTCTATTCTGGTATGATGTGTTTGATTGGTGGGGTTTTGATAATTTTAAAATTATAAATAAAAAATGGTTCTTTCAATAAATTACATTGTTTAAACTCATTAATTATAATTATGTTATAATTAATTATTATTTTTTTCTATGTGAAAGGACCCAACATGTCTTTTTTGAGAATGAAAAAGCCTTGATAGCTATTCCATACCTTATGAAGATAAATAGAAAGATTAATAAATGGTAGGTTGTCTGTTGTACAAAACTTATGGTATTCATACATGTTTATGGTAGTATGTGTATATTTTTGCTCTCCACTAAGAGGGATTCCACCTGTTTAATTTATTCCATGGATGTCTAATTAATTGAAATACATTTTTAATGGGTGAATGAACATGGTAACTATCAACCCTTATTCAGTAGAATCACGGTTTATACAATAGTGGGTACGACATTTCCCACAAAAAATCAAGTAGCATCCAAAACTCCCAGGAGGTGAGACAACACATGGAATGGAATTTCTGCCATTAAATCATCCTGGGTAGGAAAACCTTAAGTATACCAAAAATTGGTTGGGTGTGTAGACCATCCTAGAAAGACTGTGGTACTGCCATAAAAGATTCCAATTAGAATACCCCTACCTTGTATAGACCTCAAGGATCCTATTTAGGATTCCTCTTCAGTGTATTAGTCCTAGGGACCCCATTCGGTACCTCAGTGGATTACCAACCCTGGACTAGTGCATTTTGGATAACATAGAGATGAAAGAGGGTATCACCAAGAACCTATACAAAACATGTATTTCATTGGTTTTGTAGAAAATGTGGAGGGTTTATGAGTTAAAAAACCTCAGTCTTTTATTTATATATTCACTTGATTACTATTGATGGAAATATGCTATCCAGAGGTGTGTCCTAGTTTTCAGCTATTATTCCTAGCATGATTTATTATGAGATTGGGATGCCCAAATTTAAAACCTAGGATCTGGATTTTGAGCCATTTTAGTTGATGGTATTAATTGAGGATTTCAAGATGTACTTCTTACGATCTAAAATAAGAGATATATTTGAGGATGATTGCACTCTCCAAAGTGATGAGGATGATGTTTCTCTCCCCAGTCAATTACATGACTGTATTCAAAGACATGGAACTCCACATCATTGATGAACTCAAGGATGATTATTATCACCTGAGTATTCATGATGGTTATGATCTCCCCAATCAATTACATGATTGTGGTGTGGTACATGGTGCTACTAATCATTGATTTAGTCGAGGATGATTATGCTCTATTGAGAAATTCCAAGGATGCTCACTAGGGTCTTTTGGATTCACCATTATAGAAATTTTCAGAATTATTAAAGTTTTGGTTATTGAGACATTTATTTTAATGGATTTTGAGAATGTACATGGATCTTCAGACCATTCCTTATAGATTATCTAAGGGTAATCACCATTGGGGATTATCTGAGTCGTTATATCATGATCACCTGTGGACTAAGACATTGGTCTCAACCATAAAACTAGATTTACATGATTGAGTGATATAAAATATATCTAATATACCATTTATTATATTTCCATAAATTACCTAGAATCCATCATTATAGCGATTGGAGATGAGTGTAGGTGAACCCAGGGTTAAGACATGTATACCACTATGGTGATGTGGCTTGATCAGAGACTTTTTTTGTGATGGATGATATAGGTTTTTCAATCAACATTATAAACCTGAATATTGAATTAATTATACATGTCTTGAGAGGTACGACACCCAAATCAATTCATTTTTCATAGGACGTCTAGATGACCAGGATTACAGACCCAATGATCAGTTATTTTTTTATTTGTGTTACTTGTTTCCTTACACATATATATATATTTATAGGAGTACACACACACACAGACACATACACACAAATATATATATCTATATATATATATATATATTATTTCACCATATTTCAATTGTGTCTCACATAGGATGAACACATTCCATGAGTATTCCCTATACCACTTTTCCTTTCAGTTTATTTCCATTAGTTGTTATTATTATTTTTGTTATCCTGATTAATAGTTCACACATAATTACATTGAATTTACTTTCTATGTATGAGACCACATTGTTTGTTCCTAATTGAGCCTGAAATCATACACTTCTTGAGCCTCTATTGTATTGGGGTACGTGAGAAGGTGTACACTCAATTTCAAGAATAGGATTGGATGAGGACTAGGGTTGATCGAGAAAGGATAGTTCTAAAATATTCTTGGATTTTGGGTATATAGTTATGTTTGGTCATAGAATTGGGGAATTTTAATATAATTTCTTTTTCTTTTATTTACACTTGTATATGTAATCATTCTGATGAATGATTAGTATTTTACATATTACATGGTTGTTCAAGCCTTTACTACATTCAATTTTTTATTAAATTATTATTATATTGACTACCTACACTATATTTATTTTTGTAATTTTGATGTCATATGTTTATTTTAACTTTTTTCACTCTGATAAGATGTTAAAGTCTCTCCACAGACACACAATATGCCCTTACTTCTAGTCACCAGCCTCTGGCATCTGGATACATGCACTTAAGAACTTGTGGACAACTAGTTCAAGGAATTGTTTTAGTTTCATATGTATCAGGACATTAAAATGTGGTATCAATTACGATCCTTTTTGATTGTATTAGTATTTAGTATATTGTAGACAAGTGTATTAGGAATGCATCAGAACCTATGATGGATATCTGATGGGTCTGTCGAAAACACTATTTTAGGCAGGATGTTTGGGTTACCATGGATATGGGATTGTTAAATTTTGATATGATATGTTATAGTTGTATATTACATTAACATTTAGTGATGTATATGTTATATGGTGTTATAATTTCATATGGATTTAAGGTTCTTGGTCCATTGGGAAGAGTATATTGATTGATTTTTAATCTTTTTCGATAAAGGAATGTTACATATCAGGAATCATATTCATCACCTTGGGTCCACACATTATAGGACTTGTACAGTTTTATTGTTAATGATTTTAGAATACAATTGTCTGATGTGTTTTCAATATCCAAAATATTCTTTACCCATATTTTCTCATGGTATAATTATAATCAACTGGAAATATATATATATATATATCCTATTAATGGTAGGTCATGTTGATCTATGGTGAGGTCTTTGACGGTGAGGCTAATAACTCAGTCCTCAAACACGGGAGGGGGAAAGACCTAGTAGGTTGATATTGTACATGGTATCCATTTTATAGACCTGTTTAGGTGTTTTTTCTTTGGTTCAGTTATTTAATGTGTCAATACCAACCTCTCTGGTGTTTTCCCAATCATCTTGGAATTAAATTCTACTGAACTAAAACATGTGTTTATGATATGATTTGGGTCCTTCAAACGATGTTTTGTTCTAATAGTTGTACCTCATAGTTCAACTTCATCAGTTGCTCTCTATTTTAGGGTTATATTGTCAGATTAAAATGTATTATGATGATAGCTACAAAAATGGTGATAATGAACTGGAACTTCATGGGGGTATTATCAAACATAGATGACAAGTGAGTTTTTGTTCTGTGTTCTCTATATATTTATACTAGGAACCTTAAGTGGGAATTTCCATATGAGGATTCTTAAAGAGAATCAGGTACTAGAAGGCCAATGTTGGAAGTATTTACCCCTATAATTCATTGTTATCTTTAACTCCCATATTGTGGGTTGACCATTGGTCTAAGTGGTTTTTCCTTGTTACCTTGTTACCAGACATTATGAGCAGGGCTAGGTGGGAGACTTAGAGGCCCATATTTTGACTTGGAACCTTGTATAATTGCATTTGGTTTGTTCGAGGATCATTATTAAGGGCTTCCCCAAGTTCAATTATTCCTTTTTATATGATGATATTTATTATATGTTATTTTGATGATCGATGCATGGTAGTCTCCTGGGACTTTTGGTATTGACACGATGATGACTTTGACATATATGTATTCAACTTGAGTGGTTGTTTTTCAAAATGATTTTGTTGGATGAGAATGATTGGGTGACTAACACTATTGACCAATGGATGATTTTTACTATAATTTATGAGGGTGGGAAGATTATTGAGACTACATTTAATATCATTTGATGGGTGGTCGTGGAATAAATCTTGGAAGATGTTAATTTCTCGATTTTGAAGTGGAGTTCCATGGGAGAGTCCAAATTATGTTACTATCATTTCATGTAGTATGGTCATATTCTCGTTGTTGATGAATGAATAATGGGATTGTGAGTCATGTGATGATGATAGGGTGGTAAGGAGTGGTAAAACCATTGTATAATATGTTTTGGTTCATATTGGATACATGCTTTTGTACCATTTAAATTGAGAATCAGGGAGTATCCATGGGTGAGTCGAGGACCAAAAGTTGATATAGATATTACAGGAATGGTTTCATTGAATATGTAATTGAAAAGGGTAATGTCACTCCGTGGTAAATTAGACATCAAAAATGGATTGGGTTTTGGGAGACGGTTGACCTAGGTTAGACCTAGCCTCACATTGATGGGGGAAGTGGGGGCAGCAGCTAGTTAAGGGAAAGAATAACTTCTTTTGATGTGATCATGGCTTATGAAGAAGGATAAACACTTGTTGATTGAATATTAGTGTACAATTTTTTTTAGATGATCATACCACATATCAGAATATTATATTGAGTACGTTAAGTGAGAATGTACTATACGCTGATCTAAATCAAATTATTTCCTTGTTTGATAGAGGGAAACCATGGTATTTTTGCTCAAGGAGTGGTATAAAGGTTACCCACATGGTGGGGATTGATCCTTGTCTATTTGAAGGTGGTGAAATTCACTGAATTTTAAATTGTTTCATTACCATAGGTTCTATTTTCAAGAATTAGAATTGGGAAACAGGTTATAGTTTCCCTAACACTTGGGTATGTGTGAGCTTTGATCCACGCTAGATGTTATGTATGGTAATGTATAAGAATAGACTATGGTAATTGAAATTTCATTTCATTAGTGAAACTAATATTTCCTTCCTGAGGATGGGAATTGGGTGTTAGTTATGAGTTTTTGAACCTCACATGAGAAGCATCATGTGATTTTGAGGCCATTTGTTGGATTGTTTTTTGGCTTTTTCAAGATGTTGGATAAATGGGAATCTATATTACAAGATTCCATTGTGAATAATAGGTATGTGTTTGGGTCATGGAATTACAACATAATGAAAAGAGTGTGATTTGTATATGAAATTTAACAATGAGCTGGTTAATGACTCTAGTGATCATTCATAGTGATGATCTTAGTATTCCTTGGGATAAAGGAATTAAGATTCAGGATTAGAGGGATCTTACAAGATGGTATCCGAAAATTTTCAATAAAAATAGTCCAGAGGTGATTTGAATTGATCTTTTATGTATATTATTATGTTTTCGGAGAGGAACTATTGGATCCACATTGTTGGGATGATATATGAGAAGTTTAAGGGTTAGCCATAACTTTTCAAGGAAAATATGGCATGAATAGGTTGATCACAGTCGATTGGAGTTTAACCAATAGATATATCTAGGGATAGAGGGTAGTATCTTCATGTTTGATATGATACTTCTAGTCTAGAAATATCTTAGGAGAGTCGTTAATATTCTAGGGGTGTGTTCTGATAAGAAATTGCAATTGTGGAAAGTACCATGGTTTATAATTTCCAATTGAAAGTATGATCCTATAGTGGGAGTGCTATAGACTGATTGATGAAATATATAATAACATTGTCATGTATTAGGTTAGATGGGCTCAAGTTAAAACCATATTTAGGTTTTATCACTATTAGGAGTGTTGGGATGGGTATGGCTGGTTACACATTATATGTTTAAAATGGGTGCTTGGAAGCATGTCGGGCTTTTAGAGGTGTAATGTGACCATCTAAGTGGAAATTAATGTCCCTGAGAGGTCGTGTGGTTCACTTTGAAATACATGGAGGCTTCTTGTGGAAGATAAGATCTATGGTGGAGAGATTTTAAGGACATTTTTTTTTGTTGTAAAAATCATAATGATTTTGGTTTTTTTATTTTTCTAGACGGGTTCATTTTTATGATCATGAATCAGAACAAGTATCCTGATGTTTTAATATCCAATATTAGTTTTTTTTTGGAGACTGTTTTATGTTTGGTGGATGTCTTGAGGGTTTATGAATACACCAGAGGAGTAACCTATGGCTTGGACTACCGAAAATAGTTTATGAAGGTGATTTACATCATGAATAGTGTATTCAATATTTAAATATGTCTTATAGGGTGCGACTAGAGTAATATATGACATTAATATGGCCTATGAAATTGCTGGCATAAACCCTAAATTTATGTTAGAAGATGGGGTGGCTAGACCATATGAATTTATGGTATAAAACATTTATTTAAATCACATGACTTGTCTGGTGGCTATTTTCATTTCTTATAATAGGGGATTGGACCATGTTTCATTTGGAAAAAATAGGGTACAAGGGGTGTCATGATAAACACCTCCTCTCCCATGAGTATACACCATTATTGCTGATCATGGGTAAGATCAAACATAATTTGTGGGTAATATTTTCCTCTTCCCTCATTCAATATTTCATTGTCCAAATATTTTTGATTTTGGGTGTTTCTATTTTTGGTTTCATCATTGATTACACCAGATCATGGGGGAATTGACTTTTTGGGGCTTTTGATTTTCTTAAGAAGAGGGTAACCCATTAGGTGATCCTAACATAACTACATTTTGTTTCATTGAGGTTTTTAGACATGAAAAATATATAAATAATAACATATTAAATAAAAAAAGCTACTTTAAATTTAATTTTTTATGGATTAAACCTAGATTGTGATTAAGATTTTGTTATGGGATGTTAGAAAGTATTAGGAAATCATTATTATTCACGTGACCGACCTATGGGGTTTTGAAAAATATTCCTTTATAAATAAAAAATAATTATTTAAATTAAAATTTTGAGTTTAAATTAATGAATTCTAACATTGTTATAATTAATTTTAATGTCATTTTCTATGAGATAGGAAGTAATGTTATTCAATTGATGCTTAACTTGCCTTGGAAACTACTTCATGCCCTTGGGCAATTAAATGGTATACTTATTAATATGAAAGTGGTCTATCATACCATAAATATAATATTTATGCATGATTATGGTATTATTTTTATTTTGGGCTTGAACCTAAGGGTGGGTGCTTCTTATTTATTATATTAATTTATTTTTTAATTAACAAAATAATATTTTTTTAATGGTTGCATATCAGAGTTCCTTAAAAAAAATGGTGAGCTAGTCTTATGCTATGGCCTATAGTGTCTAAGACATATCCCTTAGGTAGCTGAATAGCCTATATACCTCTAAAGAGGTTTGGACATTCTTGTTATGTCTTTTCATCCATTGTACTGGACAAGGTAGATGAACCATAGGTAGACCACAAATGGGTTTGGTGTGCAGACTATCCTAGAGAGATTTTTTAACCGACTTAGGAGATTTCAAGAGGAAAATTATTACTCATATATAGACCTTGAGGATATATAGAAGGATTTCACTTTTGTGAATTCCTATTAAGGCCCTAGTGGATACCATGGTGGTTAAGAATCCATGTCCTAGTGCACATGGGGTTAGGTAGATATTGTAGCAGCTGTCACCTAGGACCCATAATAAACATGAAATCCCAAGGGAATGTGGAGGGAGTGGTGGATTTAGGTGTTCGAACGCCCTCAATATTTTATTTATGAATTCTCCTTATAACATCTGCCAATCTTAAACACTCTAACATGGACAAAATTGGTTGGTTATGAAACCTCATGCTTGAATCCCCATATTCCAAATCATGTTGACTAGAAGTATGGGTGTGATATGTACTTTTAGGAGATTATCCCCCTTGGTATGATGTTTCGTACAAATGGACATAAGATATATATAAAATAAGAGTAATATTCTTACCATAAACCATAAAATAAAATGGGTAAAATAAATTAGAAACCACTATATGAATAATGAGGAAGTATGTAACGATAGAAGGATATGTATCTAAAAGTAAAATTGATAATCAATATAATTAATGATTCATCTGACATAAGATAAACCCAAAAGACTCCAGTTCTAAACCACATGTTGGACCCATCCCCTAACTCCAGCCCAACCAGCAAACAGTAGGGTCAATAATAAGTCCACTTTATATTGTCCAAACCTATATCCAAGAAGTCTACATGGGAAAAAAATGTTTTCATGAATAGGGTGTGAGTAAAACTTCATATCGAAACACCATCGTGTCTAAAATATCCAATGTGATAAGGAATGTATAAAATAATGAAATAAACATGTGTATTAATTAATTCCAAAATTAATAAAATACAACAAAATCTTACTTAGGCACCGTGCCAAAATATCTTTGATCTTAACTCATAACCATGCCAACTATAACCATATTACCATGGTAATACTAACCTTCCTTGGTGAAATGGATGAATGTTTCTGAGAAGGTTTCAAAACCATAAAAACCATTACCATATAACCATGGTAAACAACATTAGGACAAGACCACTATATAAGAATCACAACATGTATCAGGGCATTTCTTGGTATATAAGATCTCATCAAATGCTAGGGAATAGCCTGATATATCAGCATCTCCTCATGTGACATGGAATAGCCTGATATATTAGTATCTCAACATCCTCTAGGGAATATCCTGATATATATGCATCTCATCATGTGTCTGGGCATAGCTTGATATATAATAATCTCTACATGTGTTAGGTAATAGCTCAATATATAAGCATCTCAACATGTGCCACAAGTACATATCACAACAACATTCATATCACAATATGACCACATAACACATAATAGTTAATTCAACTAATTTCAATGTATCATTCAATTTACTAATTATTTCAACTAATCAATTAGGCCATTTTCCTTAGTGAATCTATTTCTAAAAATCACTTAAACCTATTTTCCATGGTGAATCATATGTAATACATTTCTAGTTCATTATTTTCAAGGGTTATCTCACCAAATGGGTAGCCAAAACCCACATAAAATATTCAATTTAATCCAAAGTAATATAAAAAGAATCCAACCTTGGATATAATCATTCTATTCAATTAATTAATTATTGGGTACAACTGTTAGTACAATCACAATATTGCACATAATTAGGAATTTAAAATCATACCAAAGGGTTAATATTTAGTCCCCTGCCTTTAACTGATAATCAAATAATGCTTCCAAGAACAAACGACCAATAGAAAGAAGTTTTAGATGATCATGGGAAGGATCCATAGATCATATGTGTGATTGGGATGTGTAAAATAAAGATAAGTACTCAAAAATATCTGGGAATTTTCATTAGGGTTTAATGGGAAAGATCCTCAAGAGAGGTGATTGGAAAATAAGTGACACATCAACCTTTAAAATTTCTTCCTGGGAAATTACACAGCCTGTAATATAATTGAACATTATGTATTTATTTTTATAATGATTTTCAAAAAATTCCATCACCTCAAATTATTATTTATTTTTATCAAATATCTAAGGATGTGAAAAACAATTACACAGAGTGTACTTTCATCATGTCTTGAACCAGTTCCTGACTTGTAACCATTCATGACATCTATTTATAAACAATTTCATTTTGTGTACTATATTTACACGGTGTTTAACTATTCTATATATACATTTCATTCCTGTTTACTTTTAAAAAACGAACCCCCTTAATTATTCTTAACATACCACAAACCCTATATAAAAAATGACCGATTTATACAAAGAACCCATTAATCCTAATAGAATTCCAAACTCATACTTGTGTGGATCATCTCCTATTCATTCATGTTTCCTTGAAACCCAAGTGTATTTTTATTAATAAAACCATACATATTTAAAAATTAAGTAATTTTCACCCACAAAGGCTCTACGTATCTGATCAAGACTCAACCACCAAGTTTTAAATGAAAAACTCAATGAAGGATGTACCTGAAAAATTATTTGATCATACAACCTCCCCATCATATAACATGTCTACCCTGAGAATCTCCAAGAATCACTGTAGGGTGTTTTCGAACAAGTATAGCCACTATTTTGTTAAATTAGAGTACCTCTCCAAGCTCTCCTCTTGAACTCACCCATGATTACACCTTACTCGAGACCAATGTTAAATTCCATAATTGGAGATACTTATCACTATGATCCAAAATCCATATTGAATGATCAGCAATGGATACATCTATATGAATCTCAATGTCTGCAATGTATACCACATGGGAAGGGTACGGATGATATCTCTGATGTTAAGACATGTGAAAACCATCATTCCAGAATCTATAGTATTATGGATGTTCTAAATGGTATGCCACTAGATTGTTCATTTACTTGTCTCAAATAACCTGAAAAATATAGGCACTACCTTTCCCTATTTTCTTAAAAAATGTTTTACAAACCTAGGAGATAACTAAATGAAAAAAATTTCCAACCATAAAATCTAGGTGTCTACTCTAATTGTCATCATAGGATTTATACTCTCTTAACACTGTCACCAACCACTTCTTGATCAACTGAACCAAATCATATGTATACTACTTGAGACAAGGTCTAACAAGCACTGACTTGTCTTCCTCCAACCAATAAATATGAAATCATCATGGACTTCCCTAAAATGCCTCAAAATTTTTCAAATTGATTAATTCAATGAAGATGATATTATATAGAAACTTCTTGAGTTCCATATGTTTTTCCCATGATCCTCCAAAATAAAACATAGGGTCGTAACATATCCTCCCGAATATGAATTTTCCTCTCTGATTGACCATCATTTTGAGGATGATAGGTTTTGTTAAAAATAACATATGATTCCAAATCATTCTAATGACCCTATCATAATTGAGTTGTGAAATGATGATTTCTCTTATAAATGATACTCCTTAGAAAAAAAGTGAAACTGAACTACCTCACGCCCAAAAAGACAAACCTGATCATCAACTATTTAAGTCTCCCTAAAACATAAGAATTCAACATCCTTTGTCAGTCGATCCACAATCACCCATATTGAAATGTTGATACATGTTTTCTGGGGTAATCCCATCATAAATTCCATATTTACATCATCCCATTTCCACTCATGGATGGGAAAGTTTGAAAAATCCTAGCTAGCCTATAATGCCCAGTTTCAGTTTTTGACAAGTGAATCACCTTTCCACAAATCCTTCTACCTGCATCATCATTCCTAACCACCAGTATTGTCTATAGATATCATGACATGTATTCATTAAACCGTGATGTATCACCCAACATGAAGAATGAGGCTCCCTCATTAGCACGTCACGTAATCCAATAGGAACCCATAATCGTCCCTATAAAAGAATAACATTTCCATGATCAAGTGACCATCCCAATGGTGTCTCCCTACTGAAAATGTTTCCTCTTAGATCTAAAACCTCTAGATCATAAAACAAACCAATCCTTATCCTATCCAAATTAACAAGTATCCCAGATGTCGAATATAGTGCTACTCATCCCTGACACTCCATAAATTCCATATGCCTGTCTGTAAGGAGTCCCATCATATGCCACCAATCACAAGACTTCCACACTACATATTTTTTCATTCTTTATCTCAATGAATTTGTAGTGACATTTCCATTTACCAATGTCTAATGAAACTTAATGTTGAAATACGGTAGATAATCGACCTATCTACTCTACCGATGTATTAAGTCCTACAGAGAAAATATGTACCTAGGGATCTTTGGGTCCATGTATACCCTAAATATCTCACCCATAAGATAATGTATCCTGCATCTTACGTCATGTACTATAGCCACTAACTCCATATCATGAGAGGGAAATTCCTCTCAATCAGGTTCTTCTACGTAAACCTAGAAGTAACCACTCGATCGTATAATTTCAGAACAACTTTGAGTCCAACTCTAGATGATTCACAATACATTGTATATGTTCTACATTGAAAAAGTAAAGTGAGGATTGGTGATGAATTTAAGTTTACTTTCAACTCTGTAAAATCTCTCTCATAAGCATCTATCAAAGAAATCTTAACATTCTTGGTCATCTCTGACAATGGTGATTTCAAAAGAGAAAGTTCATGGATATTGAACCGATAATAACCTACTAAACCCATAAATATCTGAATCTAGAATACATTTTTTGGTTATTCTCAAGACACCATGTCTGGTACATTCCCTGGGTCCACTAATACATCTACTTATGAGATAAAATGACCATGAATAACACATTACCAATTTAGAAAAATCATTTCATTATATTGGAGTAATGTGGGTGATAACTAAATGTACTTAAGACAATGTCAATATGTAAGGAATGATCATCTAATGACGGGGAGTTCACTAAGGTGTCAAAAAAAACACCATAAACCAATCTAGAAAAAGATGTTAGATTCAATTCATCATGAAAATGAATACCATCAGTGAATTAGCCAACCCAAATGGCATTAATAAAAACTCCTAAAATCCATACCTTCTCCTAAAACAGGTATGATATATGTTTGATGTATCACCTTTAACTATTAGTATTTTTATCTCAAATAAAAATTGGACATGATCCTATAACCTCTTACTTCATCAATGATATCATTTATTCGAATAAGGGGATTCCAGTTCTTGACTGTCATCAGGTTAAACCTCTAATAATCCACACAAAAGCACAAGGTACCATCAGCCTTTTTGGTGAATGGAACTAGAGAACCCCATTGTTATGTACTTGGAGGTATGAAAACATTAGCTTCTAGATCTATCATCTGTATTTTCATCTCCCGAATCTATACTCGTTCTATTCTATAAGGTGATATGGAAACTGGATCAACTCACAACACCAACTTGATAATGAAATCATTCTCTCACTAGTTATGTAAGATATAAAACTCATATGAAAAAATATAGAAAATGGTCTACCATTATAGGAAATGAATCCATTTATCTTCAACTATTTTACAGATCAACACTATCTATTTGAGTCGTCAGGTAATTCAATATGCACTAAATTGGTCATACACAACCATCCTAAAGATCCAACTCACCCTGCTGATAATACTTCTCCTCATAGATATAGAAACGTAAATCTTCTCCTAAGAAGGTTGATATAACAATTGTATATAGCTATTCAATCCATATAAAGAGTAATATCAAAACCTATCATTTCCAGCACTAACAATTCTCAAAAGAAATGGTAACCACCAATCTATAAATAACGCATCTTGCAACATATGATACTCTTTAACCACACTCCAAATGGTCTATCGACGGTCAAATCACCCTCCATGATTTCCAAAAAAAAGACCAAAATTTTTTTAAAAAGGGAAGATACAAAAGTAATGTGATGGTAATGTATTAATCAAAATGCATGCTAATGTAGATGATATAAGTATCATACCTTTGATGGTAGACAATCATGCATCCAAAATAATCAGAGTAGATTGTATAGTGTGTATAAAATCAACCTTTCTACCCTTGAATATAGTCTTACGTCCCTATTTTTTCCCATTGAGTGATATTTTTATTTCTTAACTGGGGTTCCACATCCCCTACCATGGCATGAATGACCAATAGATTTCTAGCTACGAGCCATCTAGGCGGTAGATGATCCCCTTGTAGAATCAGGTGCATGTCCTGATCCCCTACCACTACATTACTAAAGAAAGATCCCATAAAATAGATAATGATGACCCAGTCTTCCACAAGTAAGACTCTCTAAATAGAGGTATTCTCACTAAGTCCGCTTGAGTCCAGAATTTCCACACTCATAGTATTGCAATAGAATTCATTCCTAAGATGGGTTTTGACTAAATTAACTAATATTATCATTACTTCCTTGTCTAAAAGTATCATAGAATCAATTATTTGTACTAGAAAAAGAGATCATACATTACCCCATTGTAATTGCAAAGCCACTGCTTGGGGCTACTCTCAAATATTTTTCCTTGTTGAGTTATTGATTAATATTTTCCTCAAAACTGTTCTAAAAAAAATATCATCAGTAACATGATCTCATAGAAAAAACCATCATGAAAATATCTCACCCTAGAGATCTTATCAGCTACTAATGATGGAATAATTCAATTCAGGTTAGTGAAACAATCATCACAGTCTAGCATTGACATATCCTCCTATAGGAGATGCATAAACTCACAAGTCTTATCATACCTTAACATCTCTAGATATAAGTTTCATAATAACATTTTCTTGAATTCCCGACTAAGATAACTCATATTTATACCTGTATTTCTCTAAAATGTCCCACTAACACTTGACCGGACCACGAATCATATATCCCCTAGGATTTACACTACTATTTATAGAGTTCATGAGGTTCCTGAATATTTTCTCGAGTGAATTGATCTAGAACTCAACATATTAGGGGCATAGATTTCCAATTAATATAAGATGATAATATTTCTATAACTCTCTCATCAGCTCAGATATCAAAGATATGGTGTGAACAATCTCCCTCTCCATGGATTACATGACCCTAGGAAATTTGTTGCGATGCTGAACATCCATTTGGTCCTCATGATCTAAAGGATGTTTCAGCTTAGTTTCGATAGGATCATGGTAATTTCCACTCTCCTAACACTCAATTTGAATATTATAAGGGGATATTTTCTCTATAAGAAAAATGCACAAATATAATTGGGTAACAACATGGTCAACCTCAATAGGTGACTACCGTAGAGAACCACAACCTCATGGTCTCTCTAAATGAGTATCATCAAGTGATTTAGCCTTATATATCAGTTTATTCATTTCATTTATTAGTAATAAACAAATATCTCATATCATAGACTACACAAGTAATATATCACATCCATATATGTATTCCCCTATTATGAACTGTGAATTCTGTTATATATCCTTATGTTCATATCATGATTCATGCATGAACATTTAATTCCATACTAGTCCATGAAAAAAATTTACAAAAACCAGTAACATCATGAAATAATAACCTTACACAATATGGGATTTACCCAAGGTTAAATAACATCAAAATGGAACAATTTCATAATAAATATAAATAATCCAATCCTTGGCCACTCAGATCCCCCCATATATGGGTTAGATAATCTCCCATGCATAAACTCATAACCAAGTTCTGTCACATTCTAGTATCCTCTCTACCTTTACCATATATTAATTAAATAGAAAACAAAACATACTCCTTTGATACCACTTTGTAACATCCCCTGACATGACACTCTCTCACATTGATAAAAAGGGCTGGTTACGAGACCTCATGCATGCCTCCCCATACACCAGTGGGTACAAACAAATAAGTGTTTCGATATGTATAGCGGTGAGATTGTACCTCATTGATATAATTTTCATAGTTGTGGAAATAATCCATATAAACAAACAAAATTTGGTTAATAGACATAGTGGAATCCATATTATAGAATTGGGTAAATAAATAAAAAACCAATATACCAAAAATGATGGAAAATGTAATGAAAGGATGATATATACCAAAATTTGAAACTAAAAATCTATACAATCAGGGATTTGTATGACATAAGATAAATCAAAATAATTCAGTTTAGAATGCCATGTCAGAACAATTTTCTAACTCCCGCCCAACCAGCAAGTAACATGGTTAGCAATAAAGTCCACTTTCCTTTTCTAAACCTGTATCCATAAAATAGACTTGGGTACCAAATAGAGGGAAAATTATGGTGTGAGTAAAACATAGCATATTGACACCATTATGACGAAATTAACCCGTCTAATAATAATTATAGCCAGTAATTTAATAAACATGTGTATTGATTAATTACACAATTAATAATACATAGGAACAACCTAAATTAGAACCATTCCCGAATAATTATAAGCATGTATCAAAACCATGACAACCATAATAATAGAACCATGAAAATACATAACCAACTTTAGTGCCATGTTGGAATGGCTCCGGGTATGTCTAAAAAACATTCCAACCATTACTGTATAACCATTGTAATACCAAATACAAGTCTAGGACTACTATATAAGAATCATAACATGTGTTAGGGCCTAGAAGGATATATAAGAATCTTATCATGTTTCAGGGAATAGCCTGATATGTTATCATCTCATCATTTGTTAGGTCATAGCCTGATATATATATGCATGTTAGAATATTCCAGGCAATAACTAGATATATAAGCACCACATAATATTTCAGGTAACAAACCAATATATAAGCATCTCAAAATGTGTTATGAAACATCATGATATATAAGTATCTCAACATGTGTCACAAGTTCCTATCACAATAGATATCATTTCACAATATGACCCTTAAGACTGAATAGTTAGTTATCCAAATCAACATTGATCTTTCAATTCCCCCGTTATTTCAATTAATTAATTAATCCTTTTTCCATTATCAATATACATCCATCAATCACCTGAATCACACATCATGCTAAAATAAATGTAATCCATTTATAATTCATTATTTTCAAAGGTTAACTCACCCAATGGGTAGTGAATATCAATGTCACATTGGCTATTGAATCCAAATGGATCCAATGAAGAATAAAACATAAGATATCATCATTTGGTACAATTAATTAATTTTTGTGAATATCTATTAGCACAAGACCCATGTAATTCATCTTCATAGAAATTAAAAATTGGAACATAGGTTTATAACTCTGAACCCATACCATTAACTGACAATCAAACAGTGCTTCAAAATACAAACACCCATGAGGAAGAAGATGAAAATAATCAATGGAAGGATCTAGGGATCAGATGCATGATCATGCCATCCAAAATCAAAATTGGCACTTCATAATTGCTTAGAAGATTCCTTAGGGTCAATTGGGAAAGAAATTCACATGAGATGAAAAGAAAATCAGCCACACGACATGCTTTAAAATTTATTCTTGGGAAATTACATGGATTTTAATATATTTACATGTAATATAGTTATTTAAATATGGATGCTAAAAAACCCCATCACTAAGGATTATTATTTATTTTGATAAAATATTACACAATTTGTAACATAATTAACTGACGTAAACTCTCTTCCTATCATGAATTAGTTCACAACCTCTAATATTTCAAGACATGTGTCTGAAATAAATTATAATACATTTGTTATATTTAAATGTCATGTAACTGTTCTGAATATATTTTTTCAGCTTAGTTACCCTATAAAATCCTGATCCCAGTTTAAGGCTTGTCAAAATATAAAGAACCCTTGGTAACACTTGACCCATTTATACATGGATTCCATTAATCCAAACCTAATCTCGAACCGGTCACCACATAGATCCTCTCCTGTTTTCTCTTGTGACATCCCATCCTAAGTATATGTTCATTCAAGAAAATAGAAATTATCGGACATTAAGTAATTTCCCCCAACAAAGGCACTCTATCATTTAAAATAACTCGACCACCAAGGCTAAAAAAACACAATGAGGAACATACTTGGAAAAATAGTAGACCATACAAACATGATTACTATTGTCTTTTATATTATTTATATAGGTTCTTCTTAGTTTTTGGTCATTGTTAATGATGTGATGCACTATGAGAAATGGATTCCTAGGGGTATTACATAGGATAATTCTTCCATGAAATTTTATTTGGTGTTATGTATAGAGTATTGCTAGATGAACTTCCTGGGATTGACCTTACGAGACATACTCAATGATGACTACACTCTTCTAGGAGATAGAAATTACTATGATCCCCTCAATTGAATACATGACCACATTATTTGAAATTATTCTCCACATCATTAATGCACTCAAATATTATTACACTCTCTATAGTGATGTGGATGATTATTCTCTCCCTAATATATTACTTGACCACAATGGTACACTTGGTTCTCTACATCATTGATGCACTCAACGGTGATTATGATATCTCGAGTGATTTCTATGATGCCCCTAGGGTCAGGAGGATTCTCTATTATATAATTGTCCAAACTTGTCTCTGAGCGGGTGTTTAAGCCTTTTTTTGAAAGGATTCAGAGCATGTACTTGAATTCAAAGATCATAGTTTACATACCTCTTAAGGTCCATCCCCCATAGTGATTATCTAAGTCGCGATGTCATGACCACCAATAAAATGTGACATAGGGCTCAAGAATTGGATTGGATATACATGTATTGAGTTGTATGAGATCCAGCTCAGACACAATTTATATGATGTCAATATATTATTGAGAATCATTTATTATAGTAATTATAGTAGAGTATTGGTGAAACCGGTATTAGGACATGTACCCCCTATAGTGACAAAGCGTTCCTAGAGACATTTCTAATGATGGATGAGGTTTTTTTCATCAAATTCAATTATAGACCCATGGATCAACATAATTATGTATGGCTTGAGTGGTTTGACATCCACCTTAATTCCTTTTTTGTGGATGTCTAGACGATCACAATTATGATCCCAATGATCAAACACATTTTGATTCGAGTTACATAGCACCTTAATAATATATATATATATATATATGGGAATATATATATGCATATAAGTATATATATATATAAGAAGACAACTTATTCCAGTTATGTATTAGATGGTCTGAGCACTTTCATTTAGCATTTCTCATAAAAAAAATTCTTTTAGTTCATTTATAGTAGTTGGTATTATTATTAGTATAGTTACCCTGATGATTAGATCACAAATAAATAAATTGAATTTAATATATATGTATGGGGATCCATTGGTGGTTCCCAATTGAATTTATTCCCACACCATACTTAGGATACCACTGCACTAGGGTACCCAGGAGACATTCACTTGATTATAAGATCGGGTTCCACTGAAGATTAGCATTGATTGAGGGGGGGTGCTTATATTGTTTATGGATTTTGGGTATGTAGTTTTGATCATAGTTGGAAACAGGTCCATGTAATTTTATTTTTATTTCATTTATTTACTATTATATATATTATCAGCCTAGTGGGAGACCAGTTTTGTAGTATAACATGGTCCTTAGGGCCTTTACTATATTTCTTTCATTGTTACAGTCTTGTTATATTTACTACTTATGATCACTATTTATTAAAAAATTTAGATATTATATGGTTATTTTTACTATTTCATACTCTAATATAATGACATAGTCCCTCCAAAGACCCACCTTTGTCCCTCACTGATAATCGACAGCTTTCGGCATATAGAGGGGTGTGCTTTCAACGGCATGTCCAACAATCTCAGGGTACCATTTAAGTGGCATACAGGTCTTGATGTTTCATATCAATTGAATGGATATCAACCCTATATCACCCCCATCTTATAAATAAATCCACTTTAAAACCACTTTCTTTATTGAATGACTTGTTTATATTTTAATATTTTCTATATTTACATGCTCGACTACTACCTCACTTATAATTGGGAACCTTATATTCTCTCGTGTACACACATATTGAGCCACCAATATTGAATAATACCTTCAAAAAAACCATAACAAATTCTTAATCTATAGGTTCTAGTCATCTCAAAATACAACATCAATAATTCCTAAGGTTCAAGTCGAAGGAGGTTACCAAAATAAAAGGTACCATTTCTTATAGAGATTTTTTAGGTTCCATTATTTTAAAATGTCCACCAAATAGTCAATTACCATTTTAAAATTATTACATCAATATATTTATCATACATATATGTTGTTATTTTAATTGTATATCCATTTTCATTCTTATATATATTAGAGTAAAATTTGAAACACCACTCATACATATATATGGATAACTATCTCTAAATTGTAGTGTAATTTGTTTTCCATCCCCATTTCACTAGGATGGTTATAAAGATAAAAGTAATGAAAAAATATTATTTTTATGAAATAATTTCTTTCTATAAATATAACATATCAACAACCTTATTACACTCCAATCTGTTGGAAAATGATAACATATGTTATGCGTTTGGGAGGACTACCACAACAATGAAGAGATGTGATTTTTATTTCTATTACCACAATGAATTAAGGTTTATAATATTATATAAAATGAATAAAAATTATATTAAATACATTATTGAAATTTTGGATATAATCTGAACAGTCCATGTTTCTTTAAACCATGGTAAATATGATGATGTAAATTTGGAGAAACTGATCGAACAACCTTAAGTGATTGACGTAAGTAAGAAAATATTAAATGAATGGATAAAGGATAGTTATAAATGGAAACAAAAAATTGTAATATAAATGAATTAGGCTCTGAAAAACAATATTTATTAAATTTAAATTGATTATTTTCTAGGATATAATTTTTTGACCAAGATGGAATCCAAGGTAAGGGTTTTTTTTCCTAAATTTCACTCTAATTAGAAATATCTAATATTATGCACCTAATTTATTTTTTATAGTGTATATACTTCCACATTGATAAATTATATCATTAATAAAAATTTATTCAAGGTATTTAATATTTCATTTCATGTTCTCTATTGTAAGGTTTTTAATGAAATGTTCTTAAAGCCACAATGGTTTGTTTTAAAATCTCACATTTAATCAGGATTGTTCGTGATTAATATTAAATTTAATGAACAATATAATATTTATATTCTTAGAACAACTATATTTTATTATCGAATGGAAATATTTGGGTTTCTATGTTTTTCATATAAATTTTACTCTCAAAGACATAAAAAACAACTGAATGGTTGTTTTAAAAAATGGACCATTTTCACTTTTTATGCTAGGAATATTTCCTTTCTATATTAAAATTAATCAATTTTATTTATGGAATTTTTTATTTTATTTTCAATTCATGGAAAATTTTTCTTATTATAAATATTAATTTTATTAAAAATTATTAAAATTAGTCTTTTTAA
This sequence comes from Viscum album, assembly GCA_963277665.1. Classification (NCBI taxonomy): domain Eukaryota; kingdom Viridiplantae; phylum Streptophyta; class Magnoliopsida; order Santalales; family Viscaceae; genus Viscum; species Viscum album. The sequence goes on along the minus strand of OY728141.1, from coordinate 1,767,996,002 downwards.
CATTTTTTGAATATGTATTTCTTTAATTTTTTTCAAAATTTTGAAAGCATTGGTTTTTTAACATATACATTGTGAATTAATTTTACTTCTACTGGAATTGTTATATTTTATTTAGATAAATATATAATTACCCATGTTTTTTCAAAGAAAATCTATTTTTCATTATTCTATGAATTTTTTATCTATATATATAAAAAATTCATTATTTTCTAAATATTTGAAAACACTTTTAGAAATTATTTATAACTTATTTTTTTCAAAAAAAACGTATAAAAGATTTAAGGGGTGCTTGTTTTATATTTTTCATCCATTTTTTTCCTTATTGTCAAAATTCTTTACTTTTCTTCAAAACTAAAATCTATAATGTTAGTCTATCATCCTTTACTAGTTTATGGACTATACCTTATATTGTGACCATTCAATTTCTTGTGATCATGTTCTCAATTAATCTTAATTATTCATCTAACAATAATTTTTTCCTTTATGTTCATATTTTCTATGTCATGGATATATTCTGTATCATTTTTACAACAATTATATTTTTGAAAACATATAATATTTCAATATATGGTGATAGTTAAAGGGATATTATTAAGAATGTACTTTCATTTAGTAAGGTAATATTTATGTTTCTTTTTCTTGATACATTACAAATATTTATTCATTTCTGAGGAATATTGATTATATATTATATTCTTGATTTAATATATGAGTAATGCATTAAAAATATGTTATTGATGGGTGGGGTGCAAATTTAGATATCCCCTAAACGCATCGGTATGGTCTCATTAAATAAAAAATTGGACAAATCAATTGGGTATTTGGTGTATACCAAACAATTTATTGAAATGTATTAGAATAGGGATATGATGATAAAGTTTTGATGCGTTGAAATGATGCATTGATGAAAAGATCAGAAAATCTAAAATTATTTAGTTCCTTCAATAATATTTGAATTTTTATTATTATCCATGTGGTTGTTATGTTTATATTTTCAATGGATTCATCCAATGCCCATGTCATTAATTAAACGGAATATATATTAATTATTAACACGTATATATTGTTAATTCCCTATCAATTTAGGGTTGCATCCATTGTATGATTTCCCTTAAAAATTATTTGAGCTTTGATTTTATTATTTTTTCCCTTATATAGGATATGAAGAATAAATCAGTGAATGATCTTCAAGGATTAAATAAATTTTTTCACACTATGTTTTATTTTCCAATGTAATATAGAAATCTTGTATGTATCTTGTCTCCCAATAATAAGAAATTATCAATACTACATATTATGATAACATGTATATTTTACCAAGGTAATAATGTAATCCCCATATTAGGGTTACTAGAGTTCGTGTTTCTATAATGAAAGCTATGAAAATGTGGCACCACTCCCTCTAAATTGGAATATTCATGTTATACTCAGATCATAAAATCATGAAAAATTATTTACCTAATTATGTGTGTATTTTATGAAGATATTGTGGTTATAGTACATTAAAAACATTTATTTTGATTTGTTATACACTATATCAATGGGAAATGTAGTGTTCGACATAATGAATAAGAAATTTATGACAAAGAAAGTGAATGATTTTTTAGTAGAAATGGGTTTGATAAGACAATTCACTAAGCTTCATTTTGACATTTAAGAAGGGGGTTAATGACTAGTCTTGAGTAGTTACTAGGTTATAACCATTCCCATTAAGAATATTCCACTTGAATATTTTTAGGATTCTAAATATTATTGGATATGTAGTATTTAAATGGTTTGAATACATCTGGTGATTTGACTCTGTCTCCCTATGTCACTCTCCATTTTCAAAGGTGTTTGGTAGCCCCACTATCATTGAGGTTGTACATGATGAGTGGTGGTAACCACTATAGCTATGTTGTTAAACTAAGATCTACAGATTATTTATATGATTTTAAATGCTAATATTGGTGTCTTGAGATGAAATTAGTACCTATGGACTTCATTTCTCAATGTCTCACTTTTCATACAATTAGTGATGAGAACTAGATGATGGTTGGCTTGTTTAATCCTCTTTCAATATTGGTATAGAAATGGGGTATATTTTAAAAGGATTTAATTATGTGATTTCAATTTTCTCTTAGATGGAAGGATTTGATTTAGGTATTCATTGAAATATTAGTGTAATATTCTATTTTCATCTGTATTACAAGTTGAAAAAAGTGGTGAAGTTTGGGATTTTCAACACCGAAGAGGTTGTTCAGTTACATGGTATTCCCTCATCAATAGTTTTAGAACGAGACCCTTGACTCACACCCCATTTTTTTGTAAGTGGATTCATGAGGATTTGAGATCTGAATTACAATTGATCATGGATTACCATACTAAAACAAATGGTTAGATAGACTTGCTATCTAGATCCTGGAGGATATGCACTGAACCAGGGTCCTTAATTTCAATGCCTCATGGGAGAAATATTTATCATCACGTGATTTCACTTATAATAATAGATAATAATAATTAATAAATACATATCACTTAAAATCCATATATGGTAGGTCATGGTAGTCACATTTATGCTAGTTTGAGGTTGGAGAGCCCTAGTTGTGAGGAGAAATTATCATTCAAGAGATAATGAGCAAGATTCAGCTGATTGAGAAAATGTTAGAGATTTCACAGAGCCTCCTAAAATATTATTTTTACCACTATTTGCCTCATCTAGAGATTTATAAATGTGTTCAAGTGTTTCAGAAGGTATCTCATTGGTTAAGACACCTTCTTTTGGGGATGTAAGGTATGTTTCCATCACATTATGTCGGATCTTTGGATGTTTTACAACATCAAAGTAATGTGGCACACCTATTGGCCTTTAAAACTTATATAATTACAATTCTTGATTTAATTGTTGTTTTTAAGATAATGGGATACCAAATATACCCATCCCATAAGGTGAAATGTGATGGATTTGAATTATGACCAGAAACCACTATTATTATGTATCATATGGGTATTCTGGATCTGCAGGTCAAGATGTTACTATGTAAATTTATCCCTCTATCAATGTTCTATAGAAGAATGCTTAGTAAATCCATATGAATTGTGAGTATTAGGCGCTTATAATAGATAATTTCCTGACCCCTTTTGATGAAATTGATCCCTAATGATATTTTTTAGAGAATAGAGTGGAATGCTTGGGTGAATTGTGACACCGATTAGGTCACTAGTTTGTATTCTTATTTATATTACTTATATTTATTTTTCTATTGTAGTTTCAAGGGGTTTATAATTGAAATTATTAAATTTTTGGGAAAATTAGTTGTGTCCTTGATTATAGGTAACCATGCACCAAACTACATGAATGGGTATATGGGGAGACAATTCCCTATTTTTTTTCTTTTCATGGGGTTTCAAACCATATGATAACTTCTATGTAATCATGTGTCTTAATTTAGAGGTTTGGGATTAAAAACATGGTTGTTGCATGTTTTAGAAAATCATGTGTCCAATTTTTCTGGATTTCATGAAATTATTAAAGGATTTACTTTTAAAAAATATCAACTTAGGTTTTATGTAAAAACACCCTCTTCCCCCCCCCCCCATCTTTTGAACCAATCTACCAAGTTGTGAAGCCTTCTCTGCCATCATCTCTTGGTGGGTTTCCTTGGATTATTTGGTTGATTCCACAAGGTGAGTTTTATTTTTTCATGATTTATCTTCCCTCCTTATTCCTCTTGCATTGTCTCATTCATTAATTGGATGTTATAACCCTAATTGATATAGAATGTAAAAAAATATGGATTGGGTTCAGGTTTTGAGTAGTTTAGTTAGTTTTTAGGTTGGTGAGTACTCGAAATCTTCCATCTCAATAATATTTTTAAAATGGGGTGATGTTTATTCATTTTTTGAGCTAGGTGTTTCTTCAAATTCATACTTTTCATTAGGATTACCTTGGATTTAATGTTTTCCTTAGGTTTTTATTAATTTATTAATTTTGGTTTGATTGTTAATGGAAACAATCCTTGAGATATTGTTGTGGTTGCATAATGATAAAAAAATTAATGATTTTTATTATATCCCCCCCAAATCAAGATTATGCTTATAAGGTATTTGATAAAATGATTTCATGATATGTATTTTCATAACATTTGAATACAACGATAATTTGAAAGATAATATCTATGAATACATTTTTTATTGATCATGAGATTTTTTGTATGTGGTGAATGTGGTTATCGATGCACATTGGAGAACTGAGGTGTATGTGTTTTGGGAAGGGTAGTTCCCCAGTCTTAGGCATTCACTAGTTATTGTATGTTTTTATTTGATGTAAGATGCATGAGTTATGTTATTTTTTATGTTCATGTAGGTCATCCAAGTGATCCATGAGCGGGTCCTAGACACATAATGTCTATTTTTAAGAACTTCCCCTTATTTCACATTTTTTATGGGATTGTTATGGCTTGTTTTATGTGATTCCCAGGTGGTTTTACCTTTTAATAAATTAATTATATTTTCTCACCCTCTATTATATTTCATGAACATACTTCTCTTGTTATTCCTCATAAAGGATTTGTAGGACCTCGGGACACCCTGAGAGGGGAGGGGTGAATCAGCGTGACAACTTTTTTCTTTCAGTGTGAAGGATCATATTCCCATGTTGGTAGAAACTTGTTAAACCTGTATGATGAAAAGGACTAGAATGCAAACATTCAAATGTAGAAATACAACAAAACACTTTTTACTTGGTTCACCACTAAGGGCTATGTCTAAGGATCATATGCCGATAGGTTGTCGGTCGTACCAAATTCCACTAATCATCACTAGTTGTGGATTACAATGGTTCGGGAACAGTCACTCTGTCCCAGGCAAAAATCCATTACAAAGGTATAGGGATAGCTCACTGCTTCCCTCGGGTCACTCCTGTTGACTCCCCCTGGCTCACTGCCCTTGGTGAAGTCACACTCAGTTTATAGACGTGAATGTCTCTTCAATAAATTTTCATTGATGTCTTTGTGTCTTCTTAGCACGAGACTCTACTTCCATCCATGCCTGAAATTAATGCACTAGAATGCATAGAACCACTAAAGAGGATAACCAGAATGTGCAGACAAGCTTCACTGACAATTGTGCGCAACACCAACCCTTTGCGTGTAAAACTTTTTTATTGTGTGCAAACTTTAATTTTTCGCGCGAAAAAATATTTCGTGCAACAACACACGTTTTTGCACAACTGAATCTTTTATGCACAACCCCAATATTTACGCGCTAAAGTTCTTTTTTCACGCATCCCGGAATTTTCCACGCAATCCAGAATATTTCAAGAAAACCTCTTTACACGATCCTTTTTTGCGCATCAGACTTCGAATCTTCTCTAAGTCTTCAACCATACGGAATGAGTGTGGTCACCTCTTATTTATAGGCGTTTGAGACCCCGACGCGCAAAATCCCCTTTGGCGCGAAAACCTCTCATCTGGTGCGTAATTTTTCACAAATGTATCGTTTTCCGTGCCCATCTCCAGATATTTCGCGCAACCCATGCCCTTGCCATTTTTCGATGTTTTGATTCTGAAACACTATTTGCGCGAAAAACCTTGTTCTCCAATTTCACGCACCATGATATATTTCGCGCAAACCTGCAGTTTTTCACGCCCAAATTAGATATTTAACGCACATCCCTTCTTTTCCATGCACCAATTCCTCTTTTCCTGCACCTCCTTTTACTATTGTTTTCTTGAACTGTATGATCACTTTGCTGGCACACATTATGAACTTCCAGTGAGGATTGACAACAAACACAAACCAAAATCCAATTCTTACATAGAACATCCATGGTTCCATTAAGATGTTTTTATAAAACCAAAGGATTTACTATACAATTATCAAATAAATGGTTTCGAAAATATTATTTTTAAAATTAAAATTCTTGTTTTCATTGTGAAAGGTGGTATGTTTATCTTTTACGCTACTAGGATTTTCCTCACACCATGCATATGCCGCTGGGTATATGAGGACTTGGTTCTTTTTGAATCATGGGATGGAAAAGGTGCTTTATCTCATAGTTTGTTATCTTGATGATCATATCATATTTCATGATATGAGGATGTGGGGTCTAAGGGCCACATGAAGCTAGTTCAGTATATCATTTTTTGATCATCTGTTTTTTTCTGGAATTTTATCATTTTTTACATGTATTGGATGACATGGCCCTGAGAAATATTTTGACTCACATGCTTATATATGTGATAATTGGATATCCTATCTTAGTGATGTTTTAGTGAATATTTTTATTTTGATTCTTATACTCTATTTGGTATGATTTATGATATTTCGACTATTTATTTACTAGTTTGGACATACAACCTCTGTATAGATCATGTCGAAATTTTGAGGTGGAAAACGTTCCCACTCGGTCTCCATTCATACCTTGATGCTAGTTACTAGCCAAGAGAAATTTAGAATGAACCTCATACATTGTGTAAGATTAACCCATGTGACATGGTACTTTAACCTAGTTTGGTTCATTATAATACACATATATCTAGATACACACACGCTCATACACAAACATATACATACACATGCATAGATATACACATATGTACTTATATATACAAATGTATACATGTTTATGAATACAGCTATATGTATATACTTACATACATACACATATACAAACATGCACTTACAAATAAATACATAAATACATATATTCACATGTGTGCACATGCATACACACACATACATGCATATATATGTGCAAACAAGAATATATATATATATTATACGTGCATATACCGACCCCCTCATTTTTCACTATTTTTATCTTACAACAATATATGGTTTCATATCACAACACAAACAATTATGTATATATATATATACATAGATTTTAAATATAATTAAATAAATATATTTATATATTTATATAATTATTTAAATAAATTATTCTTATTTTATATTTATATATAATTTTTTTACTGTATTTATATAATTTATTAAATATTTTTATTTATAATTTAAATTTGATAATTTTTTATATAAATGATAAAAATAAGATGAATAATAATTTTTTATTTTAATATGAAATAATTTTTCTAAATATAAATTTTATATGTTTAAATATATCAATATATTATTTAAATATTTTAGAGTATATAATAATATATTTAAATATATGTAAACACTATCACAGTTATAATTACAAATTTATATGTATATTATAAACTATATAAATGTGAATATAAATTTTAAATTTTAAATATGATATGTATTTATGGTATTTATATATTTATTTTTATAGTTTATAGTATATTGAAATACATATATATATGTATAAGTATGTATATATATAATCATAATAATATATATAGTTATAAATAATAAGAAAATAATAAAGAAAATATTAAATGATTAAAAATATATTAAAATTTTATTTAGATAAATAAATAGATATATATTTATATAAATAATATTTAAGGTTATATAAATATGTAAATATAAAATATATTGTGCAAGGTACCCTTTTCAGTCAATATTAAAGAAGATTCAAATAACAACACCAACGATTATATTAATATATATATATTTATCTACATATATTAATATAAATATACCTAAATAAATATTTATTTATTTAAATATTTATATTATAATATAAAATAAAATTTAAATTTAAAAACTTAGATATAATTAATTTAATCCATTTAAATATTTATTGAAATATTTTTATTCATTAATATAAAAATAAACATTTTTATATAAATTATGAAAATAAAATTGATAGTAAATTAAAAATTTTCAATTGATTTTTATTTTTATATATACAATTCATATAAAAATAATTTAATTTATTGTTTATGTTGTTTATAATATAAAATAATATCGATAAATATGTAAATACACACATATATAATTATAAATATATATTAATATATAAAAATATTGAAAAAATATATGTATGTCAAAATTTATTTAAATTACACAATTTTGTCAGCACTAAAAGAAGGACTAATAAAGGTGACCTTTATCAAAACTCAAAAATTGTACTTATAAAGGGTGTTATTTATTTGTGGTTTTTTAAGCCCTTATAAAGGTTGCCTTTGTCAATGATTTTATTTATCGTTGATAAAAGTATGCCCTTTATCAATTATTTTCAGTGATGATAAAGGATAGTGAAGAATTTATGTGAATTTGTAGAATCATGGGTGATTTGGAGCTCCTAAGAGGATAAAATCACAAAATGAAAATATTGGTGTGACCATGAGCATAGATAGGCTTCCCAGTTTTATGACAATCATGACTTAAGATAATTTTCAAATGGAACCCATGTTGACCATAATTATAAATAATATGAATTATATTGGTCTATAATTTAGTATGATATGAAGATATGATAATATTGATCTGAATGATGACAGTTAAGGAATATTTGGTGCATATTTTTGGGACATGGAATGATCGTGAGAAAATTGAGAAGATTAACATAAACAAATAATGGAATCATGTTGAGATAATTTTATTTTCCATAATTAATCATTACATACTATCCATGTGAATGATTTTAATTCGATATAGTGGTGATTTTAACCTCAACATATTGAAGATACAAAATACACTTATGAATTTGTTGGTGTGAGCTATGTGCTCAAGGATTATTCTTCAACGGGATAATGTATGTTTGGATATTCATTCCCTTTAATATTCATTATTTTTAGAGGGTATTAAAATCAATGTGTATTTCATTAATAGTTGTGTAATTATTCAATGGTTCCCCTCATATTGGGTCTTAGATTATTTTATTGTGATCGAAACATGATTACCTTAACGCTAACTATCCCATTTAAAATCATAGGATTAACTTATAGAACTTGTAAGACCCAATATTAAAGTATAGTAAATAAAAATAATAATTATAAATACTATTTCATAATGAAAATTAAATTATTTCATCATGATATTATAATATAAAACTATAGGATTACAGTCACTGTAGCAGTTACAACAAGTACCAAATAGAAACTAACAATTTAGATAGCATAATTTATTTAATTTTGGAGGGTCATACTCTAAAAATATTGAAAACAGATATGGTATAGGAACTATGATAAGAATATGATTCAATTTATAATTTATAATGATTTTTTTTATGTAATGGGTAATATGACTATTTGAAGGTTAAGGTTGTTTTTGGAATCAGACCATTGGGAAAGTAACTTCTATATATGACCACTGTAATAATAATGCAACAGTTATACATATAAGTTTCTAACAATATAAAAAATCATTTAGAAAACATTAAATTATTAATTATTAATAATTTATATTTATGAATTAATAGTAATAAAATTACCCACATCTATCATAGAATACAAATAAGATCTATTAAGGAAAAGTTTTCAATGTATTTTTCTCTTAATGAATATTTATAAAATAAAATGTGGGATTTATTTAAAATAATATTTCATTAATATTTATAATTATTTTCACCAAAAGGAATTGTAATTCAGAATTATCATGTTTGAATCATCCAATGGTGATTTTTTCACAATTTTTTGATATAGTATATTTATAGGGCAAATTCTGGAATACGGTATGAATATACGTTATGTATTATGACATCATGTGAATTAAAAAAAGATTTAATAAATAATTTAATTTTTTATCAACAAAATATTTATTTATTCGTTAAAGTAATAAATTATTTATTTATAAAATTTATTTTCCAACCCTATAAAAATATTTTAAAAGCATAAAGTATATTGGAGAATTTTAAAAATAAATATTTATGAATAAAATTATTTTCTTTCGAAAAATAATATATGTTTATAGATTTGAGTTTTTAAGAATGGAAATGTAAAAAACCTATCCAAAAATATTAAATTCCTAGTTAAAATCCATTGTAATGCTAATAGTTTTCTGTTTTCAATAACCTAAAGCCCAAGGTAGATATTTATAAATAAAAAACAATTTCCCCTAATTTTTTATAATACCAAACCCATCCACAAATTTCCCTCCACTCAAAAACCATTTTGAATTATTTTAACCACATTTTCTAGCTGAAGATGATTTTTTAATATACTTAGGTAGATAAGATTTATAAACTATATTTCTATTTCCCCCTCAATGATAGACCTAAGAGTTTTTCAAAAGATACTTAGTAGGGTAAGGGTTATTAAACACTTAAATACATTATATTTCGAAGGATTGAACTCTACAAATATAAGGTGTTCATCTCAATGTTTTTAATAGGATATGTTAAGGTAATGGTTTACATACCTTTTCCTTCCTTTGTCTTCCTAATTTTATTTGAATTCACCGACATTTATTTTTATAATGATGTTATGTTTCATTTTTACAAATCCATGAATATATTTTGAATAATAATTTGTCATTAACTCTTATTATACCACCCTAATGATCCATTTAATTTTAAATAACATTACTTTAATTTGAAGAAAATATTTTTTTTTCATTTCTTGAGTCTCTAACTATTGAATTCATAGATACCTATTAACTCCCCAATACAATGGGAGTATCCAACCTAGTTACACAATTATGAAGGATAATTTCCATTGAATTGTGAATATCTTATAAATAACATCTTTTGAATATTCACCAAAATATCCATTTAATTTAAATGACTAGGTAAACATTGAAAATCTATATACCCATTATTTTTATATGGGCATGTATTGATTACTAATGCATTTTTATGTAAAATGTTTATTTTATAACATTTGTATATGTATTATAATCCAAAATCATTTGTATGAGGGATGCATTGGGATTATTATGTGATGTGTGGGTACTATAATTATATATCCCCTCGTCCATTAGTAGGTCTCATAAGGAAAATTATCTTTGGTATTGGTTGTATGCCTTATCTATTTATGTATGATGTACTACCATATTATTAATTCATTATGCATTCCATGATAGATTCCACTATGTGCTACCCCTTACTGAACATATGAGCTCAATAATTTATTTTTCCCCTTTTACATATGGAACCAAGATATGTACTATGAATTATCCAAGTAAAAAATACAAGGAATGTGAAAGTTTTTATTCAATTTTTAGAATATATTTTTATTTTTTAAAATGTAATATATGGATAATGTATCTATATACTTTTATGAATACTAATTTATTGTATCATATGTATGGTTATCTCTTGTATTCGGAAAAAATAATAATAAAATAACATCAAGAACTGGGTTACTGGAGTTGGAGCATTACATTTGCTATTATATAAAGTTGCATAGAAACATTGGGGACTAGATTTTGAATAACATAGATATAAAACACAAAAAATTATAATACACCCTTAGGATATTGAAGGTAATTCTCTTTTATACATTACATATATATGATTTTTATACTATTATACAATATTCACAGTGTTATGAGCTAATTATGTGTAATCCATTCCATTGAAATTGAGCCTAATTGATGGAACAAAAATAGTGTCAACAACCATAATCCATGTAATGATATCCCTTCAAAGCATGTTAATGAGGTTGGTGTTAGAGATAAGAAGATTATAAGTATATTATGGTAGTGAATTATGTTATAGTTAATAACCATGAATTCATGTAACAAGTTGTTTCCTCTCAAAATGTTGTAATAATTTTGGAGAACATCATGTGAGATAATCCTCCGTCTTTTAATGGAACAACTAATCCATTTTCATCAAAACAATAGTTCAGGTCCCTTGAGAAGAAATTGCTTGCTTTAAGAAGTAGTGAATAGGAAGAAGTTTATCATGAAAATATATCCTTAAAGGGAATATATTGATCAATGTTGGTAATTTATTCTGAACACTAATGAATTGGTATTCAGTAAAAACATATTGTGAAAATCAAATTAAAATGAGGATATATTAGGATGTTTTAAGATATATAGAGATTCCCAATTTGAAAGCTATATTTTTATACCTACAATTTACTTTTATATAATCCTTGGAGTGTATTGTATATCAATATATTATCAATGAATGTATTACTGAGTTAGGAATTTAATGATTTTGGGAGGAGGCATAGATTCAATTGTGTTTAGATGAGATTATTCATTATCCCAGCCTTGTCTGGATCCACAATTGGTAATCAGCCTTAATAAAATTCTAGTAGAATAAGAAGAGTAGATTGGGTAAATTGATTGGAGGGAATTTTGGGTCCATGTCCACCTTTTGGTAAATCCACAAGAATATACTCCACCAAAACATCATGACTAGAAGAAAAAAGAATTATAATAAACCCCATTATATGTCATATGAATCCTGGAATTTAACTATTCCAAATCCATAACACCGTCACGTAAACCATTGAAAATAAATAGAACAATAACTGGCAGAATAAATGATCAAAAATAATTAAATAAGAAATAATAATAATAATAATCGATCTAGGATTATGCCCAAATCCATGGGAGAATGTTACATCACTATTACTCAGATGATGTAAAGAGAATTTTAATGATTTATAACTCAATGAATCTCCCATTTAAACTATATAATCAAATAAAGTGATAACACAATACATTATATATGAAATCCCATAAAATTATTTTTCTTCCAAGTACTAAATAATTTTCACTCGATACAATCCACCTCATACTATCATCAATGATGAACCTCCATATGGTTAAAGACTCTGACCAATATAACTAGTTGTGTAGGTGCAATTTTCCTCATTCTAATGATATCATATATATATAACCAAAAATATCTTCTCATGTTTAAAAATCGTGTGTTTAGTTCCACTACACATTCTAGGCTTCCTTCTATCAAAAAATATGGAGAGTTTATGCCAACCATTTCCACTCCACCCCCATCCATTCGATGATATTATGTCCATTAGAAATTCGTTCCATCTAGTGGTCACAATTTCCTCAACCAGATAATATATCTTTGATTCCCTAAAAATATTCCCCTAAAGATTCATTTAAATATTCACTACAACTATGTTCAATAGAATCTACCAAATACATCCTTTCATCCTTACTTGAAATTTATGTTTAGCAGCTACATAGTTCTCCAACCATAGTGACTAGTCACCAAAGTCCAACTATGTTATAACCCAAATTAGTTATCAACTTAATCTACATGTCCTTTGTAATATTAACATGTTTGATCATCCATATATCTAATTGTATATCTTCAAATATAATATATATAAAGATGTACTTCAGTTATATCTGACTTATTTATGAATGAAATTTCAAATTTTCTCTATTTGAATCATGAAATGTGAATAACCAACCAAAATCACAGTTTCTTGATCCATTCTGATATTCTCTAACAACTAGTTTCACCACACCAAATCCTTTTTTCTATATCAATGTCACATAATCTCCTTATGTTTCTAATAGTGAAATAATTAGATAATAAGTCAAAATTTAAATAATTCTGTTTCTAACAAAAGTAAACACATAACTGGTCATTCACTTTTATAATTCAAAACATCCATTGAAATATGAGGATATAAAACCCTATAAAGACTCATCCATTATATAGAAATGTTCAATTCTTCTTAAAACTATAAAATAATAAAAAATAATTTTCACAACCACATAGTTATCCATTCAAGTATACTATTTAAACTTATTGTTGACTCCCACTACTTACGTAGTGTCAAGATGAGCACATGCTATGGAATACATCAGATGTCTAATTTTTGATGCATATATAACAATTTCAATAAACTATACATCAAATTTGGTTTATAGTGATCAACTCTTGATAAGATTAATTTTTACTGGAAGGGTTGTAGAAGCAGTATTTTCATACAACATCCCAAGGCACTCTATAATCTTCTTGATGTAATATCCCTAAGTCTATAATAGTTTTCCAAAACATAAGTACCTATACTAATCACTTAAATCTGCTTCACCGGACCAAGTTCCTTCATCTCAAAACATTGGAAAATAAAGCCTTCCCCTCATTGATCCATTCCATCACGAGAACTACAATTTATTTGAAATCGATGTAGAGAATTAGGATCACAAAACTGAAATCACCAAACTTCATCCAATAATAGTATTGGAAGAAATTACTCTAGATGAAATCAAGCTTCTCTATGAATTCATAAAACTTATTGTAATAATAAAATAGTACTTGATTCAATACATAGATTCCATGCTTAAGATTACATACAAGTTTCTGATTCCAAGGAACATATAAACCAACCTGTTTCTCCAAGAATGTTTCCAAATCTGAGTCCCCATACAGAAAGTTTTTCTTCACATCTAGGTTCTCAAGATTACATCCATTCCAAGATACCATACTTAATACTATTCAGTAAGATTTATGCTTCACTACCCTGGAATAAAATCATGAGAAATCCACATCTTCCATTTTTTTAAATTCCTTCACAAATATACTGACCTTGTACCTCATTCAACATTCATCCTCTTCCTTCAGCTGACAAACCAATTTTCTTGAAGAACCTCATTAGTCTCATTATCAACTATCATTTTCTCATTACATGGATGGAATTTATTTCATATCTTATGTTTATCTCCCAATATTTGAAATCATTCAAACATCATGCCTCTTCTGATCTCTCAGTATCACCATCTCTTATTAGAAGAATATAGTGAAAATCATCATTATACCCTTGAAATGGGTGTCTATCAATTGAATATATATATAATAGTAAATAGAGATAGGAATCTTTTGCTATTGAATCTTCCAATTTAAAATCATGTTTATTACAGTTCTATAATCCTCAAACTCTTCATTACATCTATCATGTAAATGAAATAAAAAACATAAACATATTCTTCCGATAAATCCACCTACTGGTCTAGATACTATGATATAAACGTCCTCCACAATTCTCTAGAACATGTCTATATAATTGAACCATATATTCCAATGATACTTTTCTTCAATTAAAATTACCTAAGAGGCTTAGATTCTTCTACATGGTCTCTTAATTTAAGATCCGTTTTTTTACTTTTGATTACATTTCAAGATTAATTTTACTATATTTTAAATATAAACTCTCTTCATCCAATCGAAAAATGTAACATGTCATGACCCATCCAAGAAGAGCTCATGTCATGACTACCCCAAGCCAACCTCCGATAGGTCAGGGGATGGCGACTAGCATCGAGTATGCATATCCCACAAATGGGTGGCATTTTTTTGGAGTACCTGTACACACACACACATCTCTAAGTCTGATATGATAAAATGTAAATACACCATGTAGACAATGTAATAGTACACTAAGATATAAAACACAGATTACCACAGTTGAAAACTGGATAGTAAATAGGGCCAAAATATAAGCCCAAAAAAAGAGAGATTCTACAATAGTGAATGCACTAGTTTTTTAAACTCATCCGTATACAACCCTAGTTGAATGGTATGTGTAAAAAAAACTATCTGATGTAATAAGATCACACCTCATCTGTATTCTCTCTCTAAGAACCATCTGGTCCTAGTCCACCAAGGAATCGGTCAAAACATCGATCATCTGCACAACACATGACCTATGTGGGTGAATACTGTGCATGGGTGAGTAATCAAATACTCAGTAGGACACCCCAAAACCAGTAAGGAATACCAATACAAAATAAATGAAGGAAACCACAATGTAAATACATGAATTAAACTAGAATTTAATTACATGAAGTACCACACTAAGAAATTGCTAAAAGTTTAGCACATAGAAATTACACTAAGAATAGACAATGGAATTACACAAAGTATAGTCTAATAAATTAGATGATGTAAACCAAAAAGGAACTAATTAAATTATAGTCTAAGGCATTAGAAAAATTAAAACAAAAATTAATGACACAGGGTATTGTCAAATCACATATATATATGTCCACAACTTATATTCAATGAAAGACACAATATAAACAATCCAATGAGGTACACCATCTCAATGAGTCAAACAGTCTCGGTAAGTCCCGTAGTCTCGGCAAGACATAGTCTTAGTGAGACACATAGTCTCTATGTAGTGGACATATCTTTAAGGTCACAAAACATTGAGGTCAAATAGCTTCAAGGTTACAAAGCTTCAAGGTCACATCTGACCGTGAGATTCCACTCATAGAATGCTTGTTCTGGGAGAACCGAATCCTCAATCCATTAGCTCTCATTCCTACATTCACAAAAACTCATATAGATTATCTCAAAATGGACTCCTCATATCTGGGGTTCCAAATCCAAAAATGACTCATCAAATAGACCCACAATTTTAATGTTATGGTAGTTTTCATCAATGTTTTGTCCGAGGTCCAGTCTGGGTCTGACCTGACCAATCCATCAACCCGGACTGGTAAGTTCTAGCCCAAACTATTCTAGCCCACTGGGCCTATTGGACCACAAACTTCAAGGCCACTATGTCTGTCCCTCAATGCCCCTGAATTTTTCTGACTCTTCCTAGTATGACACATACTACAGGCCAGTTCGTCGTACCACACATGGTCCACCACGACCATGTGCCTTGTTTGGTGACAGAGTTTCATTCCACATTCCACGCGGACATCCCTCCACACTGCCTACGTCAAGATGTCACCACCATGGGTTCCTATGATGAGGGACCGAGCCACATCCCTTCTCACTGCCGCATACAATGTCAACACCATAGACTCCTTCTAGGTCCCCCTCTCCTCTTCATGGCCTCCGGTCACGACTGTCACCCTCCTGCCATATCATCCCTAACATGACCCCCTTCCTCAATTTTTCTTTTCCAACTACCCGCACTAACATCCTCACTTTTTTGGACCACCATCCTCTATAGTCCCGCACCACCTCACCTGAACCAGCCAGAGCTTCCCCTCCAGTTACTATCATGTTCCCCCACTATAAGCCACTACCTCGGCTAAATCATACCATCCCATGTCGCACCTCCTCTATTCCATAATGAGGTTGAATCCTTCGATCTTTGATCATTGTTCCACAAATTAGGGGCACAACAGTCGATCATTCACATATGAGTTTTAGAGTTCAAGTGAATATGAATAATGTGAGATATTTATGGGAGGAAACGTAAACCACATGAATGTACAAAGAACTGATCATGGATTTTGTTTCAGTCCACCTTGATTTGATCTTTATATAAGGATGAATGAAGAGGAAATAATCACACAGATCAAATTACAATTTAATACACCACAATCATAAACCCATCCTTCAAGCGATGGAACCATTGATCAATCAATTTGTTTTTTGTTCTGCATTCATCATCGAAATTAATAATGGGAAATGAATCACAAGGAAACAAAACCCTATATGGGGTTTGGATAGGTTATTAATGAAGGGAGAAGCCTCATCCTTATCGTTCATCAACTCATCGATGTGAAATTTGAGTTCCGATCTTTGATCCATCATGGTCGTTGAAGGAACATATATATCCTTGCCTCAGGTGAATTCCAAGTTTATGCTGATAACCCTGGACTCCTGAAAATGTTAACCGTTTAAAAGAAAACTAAATCTGATTCAAAATAAAATATTTTTAATAAATATTTTAATAAAATTTAACTCAAAAATATTACATTCACGGTTTACTCACTCCAGTCGATGTTAGGGCATTCCAACTGTAAAGTTGTTATTTAGAATGCATTTGTGACCTCATATTCCCAATCCGGACAAATATTTAAGAGTTATTCTAGTTTTTAATGATAAACTCCATGGGTGTTTTATGAGAAACTGATAATTATTCAATGAATTGTTCCAATGCACATCGGGGCTCAGAGTCACATTCCATCTTAGCACATGTTCTTGGAACAACCTCAATTAATTTGTAAAAATATAATCATAGAAAATACGAGTCATTACATTCTCCCTATATTAGGGTTTTGTGTCCCCTAAACCCAAAACATGGGCTTCTAAACAAAATGTTGAGGGAACTGAGAGAACATTTGAGCCTCCTGCTCTCTAGTCCTCTCCTGGATATTCCCATGATGCCGCCAAGTGAATGCTAGAGGAATCAACTACCCATGAAGATCCCCTCCTATTATTCATCAATCTCTACTGGGTACTCTGCAAAAATCAACACATCATCAATTTCCATTTCGCCTCATTTGATGATGTGTGATGGGTCATGCCCATTCTTTCTTAGATGGAAAACATGGAATAAATAATTTAATAAAATCACTTATAGGGGTAGAACTAGGTGTTACACAACCTCCCCAACTCTACGTAGAATCTGAATTATGCTGATGTATCTCAGTGATAAATTTCCACCCCATCAAAATCTCCCCAATCTATGTCGAGGTTAGTCTTGAGGGAACACATGGTATCCATCCATGAACTATAAATGCCTATGTCTCCTATAATAATTCAACTTATTATAGCTCTGTTTAGTCCTCATCCATTCCTAGAAGATCAGCACCACCTCAGTGGTAGCCCACAACAACTCTTGTCCCATGAGTGAAGAGTCTCCTGATTCCGTCTAACAAAGTGGTGACATTAATGGTTTCCTGTACAATACCTCATATTGTTCCATAGTAATGGAGGAGTGGTAGATGTTGTTGCACTCAAACTCAACCAGTGGTAGGTGATCCTCCCAAATTTTACTGATGTCTAAGATGCAGACGAACAACGTATCCTATAGAACATGAATGGTTATCTCCATCTGGCCATTTGTATGGGGATGAAATGCCATGATCATGTGTAACTAAGTCCAAAAATCCTTTTTTCAATCACTTCCATAACCAGGATGTGAAAAGAGCATCACTATTTGAAACAATCATCGACGGAACTCTATGACTATTAACTATCTCTTCTATGTACATATATCATATGTTCTCTATTGAACTATACTCCCAGATCAGAAGGAAGTGGGATGATATGGTGAGTTAGTAAATTATTAACCAAATGGTATGATATCACCTGGAGATGCATGGTAAACCTATCACAAAGACTATTGATATCCCATCCCACTTCCACTGGAGCACCTCATGTGTTTTTGTTATGCCTTCTCGAACCTAGTGCTTAGCCATCACTTGCTGGCAAGTGAGGCTTTGAGAAACAAACTCTGCCAATACAATCTTCATCCATGGCCGGTAGAACTGATGTTAGAGGTCTTGGTACATTTTCACCACACCCAGATACACTGCCAAATGGGATGTGTTTCACTCTCTGAGAACCGCCTCCCACAACACCACTGGTACAACTATGTGCACTCTGAAAATATTGAAGTGATCCCCACCTATTGAGTATCTATCAAGGGAATTCCCCTAGAAAACTAATCATGCCATGTCTCACAGTCTATATCCCCAAGATATGCCTCCATGGATTACTTAATATTGGGGGGAAATCCATCAACAATAGGTAATGCAATCCATCTCCATCCATAAAAGATATCTACAATTCATCCATCTGCTCAAACACATCACATCGAAACTACAAATTGGATCTCATGTTGAGAACATCTACCGCCACATTTACCTTACCATGATTATATAAAACAAATATTTGTAGACATGGATAAAATCTATCCACTTCCCCTTTCTCAAGTTCATATCCTTATAAGAGATGATATACATGAGAATCTTGTGTTCAGAGTTGATGGTAAACTGATCACCCATCAGGCAGGGTTTCCACATCTCTAACTTGAAGAATACCATTAATATCTCAAGTTCATGGGTCTCATAGCTCTACTCATACACAATCAACTAGAAAAAACCATATGAAATCATTTCATTCCCCTACATTGGGACAAAACCAATCATTGTCACTGATGCATCACAGTACACTACATAACTGATTCTCTCCTCTTTTATTCTTAAGATGGGAGAACCCGTCAACCTCTTCCTCAACTCCTGAAAGCAGTACTGATGATTTTCTACAGAAAAATGTTCCCTTCAATTTCAAAGCCTTCAAGAGTGATCTTACTTTGGAAAATATGGGTATAACCATTTGATAGTACGCAACAATACCTAGGAAACTCCTCACCTCAATAACACTTTTGGGTGGACCTCAAGCCAGTACCACCTCAATCACCATCAGATCCATTGTGACTCTATCCTATGAGATGACTTGCCTCAAAAAGTAAACCACTTGAATATAGAAATGAAACTTCAAGATATTTTTATAATGATGTTTTTCAGTAAATGTGTCCAAGAACATCCTCCTGTGTATCGTGTCCTCCATCTTGGATGCCGAGTACTCTAGGATTTCATCAATGAAGACCACTACAAACTAGTATATGTAAGGATATAAGACCCTATTAATGATTCCCATGAACACTGTTGGGGATTTATTCACTCCAAATATAACCACCACGTATGTGTAGTGGTCAGTCATACAAACATCTAAAGGTTGTCTTCGATATATCCACATCTCATACACGAAGCTGATTATAGCGATATTTGTGGAAAATATTCAAGAACCACCTCACTCCCTTCAAATGATCAAAGTGTTCATCAATCCTCAGTAGTGGGAATTAGTTCTTCACGGTCACCTGATTCATGCACCAGAAGTCCACACATAATCTCAAGATCTCGTCTGCCTTCATGGAAAACAAAACTAGGGATGCCCCGAGAGAAACACTAGGTCTCACGGATCCCTTCTTATGAAAGTACTCTACCTATAACCTCATCTCAAGAATATATATGGGATAAAATCTGATAATTATGTGTATATATAAGTGTCATCCTAGGGTATATATCAATAATGAATTCAACTTCTCTTTTTAGAGGTATTGTAGGGTCATCCTCCAGAAATTCTTCCTCATATTCATCCACCACTACATGAAACTGAGGAATCCTATCACTGAAATTAAAAATGTTGAGGCTATCCATCTTTTTAGTAATAGGATGCACCATTATATGAGTAATTCCATCATTTAATATATGTATTTTATTTTCACATGAAAGGAAAACCTATTCCCATCACCATCGACACAACGCAAGGTGTACCTAGAACAATAATTCTAGGAATGGTCTCTAGATAACCAATCCATATTGATAATGGCATTGTAAGTTCATGATGTTGCTACTAAGAGTACGAAATTGAGACTCTCACCTCCATGAGTGAGTTCAAACTATTAGTAATAGTGTGTAATCATCAAATCCCCTCCTATAGGAGTCTCTAAACGTATTGTTAGATTCAACAGCTCTATCAGAATCTTGGATCCTCAAACAAGGATCGTGGAAAGAAATGATTGAATGGAACCTATACCTATAAAAAATACAGATAGAGTGGGAAAGACATAGATCATACCTATAATCATTTTTGGAGAACCAAGTTCATATTCCTCCATCACTTGCAGCTATCCTCGCCCATGCCCACCAGATCCTTGAACCTAGTGTGGACCACCTGGGGGTGGTGGGGGTAATTTTTCAAACTTCCAACCATCTCCTACTAGCCTAAATTATCATATTTTACATCCTCCTCCATATGGACCACCCTGATCATGCCACCTCCTCTGCCTTGGTAGTCCCTCGACCATCTCCGGATCATCCGTACGCCGAGTCAGGCAATCTCAAGCTATATTTCCCTAGCCACCACACGACTAACACAACATTTACTTCAACTACATCAACCTTGGGAGCCCCAAACCTTTGATCTTTTTTCATGGGGTTTTCCCTTAATGTTCTTGACCTTCTTGGGTCCCTGCGGCTACTGTCAACTACCTATAGTTGAAGACTCTGCTACCTGGTGCCTGCTAGCAGCTCCCACTGCTAGTGTTTGCTCTGCCAAAACGCTCTCCACTAGAAGTCCTTTCTCAAGTTCCCAAAAAAATGTTGGAATTCTAAGGTAATATCATTGATGACTTAATATATCAACGCCTTCCATACTCAAAGGTTTGAGCCCTAATGAATTGGTACCACACCTTATCCATTGAGTAGTGAGAAAGATCAGTAAACCCCATTGAGTATTCCCCGACAGTCTAACTTCATTCCTACAGAGGCAGCAGCTCTTGGATATGAACTGAGCATAACATATCTAGAAAGAACTACATTCTTAATATATGCTCAATGAATGACCAGTACATAGTCACCTCATCAAATGTATGGGTCACTAAGATCCACCATCTCCCCACTGAGCACTAAAGAAGACTCGTGGCTACGACTTCCATATGGTTGGTAGGCGTCCTTACTAGGTGAAAGAAACATGTAACTACCTCAATACAATTCTAAGCTACATGGGGGTATGTCTCACACCAAAACCTAGGAGGTTTCTACCTATTAACTCATGCAATTCACTCATAAAACAGGAATCCTCAACCAGAAGCGCTAGTATTAAATGATGCTCGATGGGTGGTGGGATCACTGGTAAACCACCCATAGGTTCTATCTCTAGTACATGTACTTGTATTGATGCCTGATCGATAGTCCAATCATTCTCATGATCACAAAATAAAATCAAGGTTTTCATCTATGTACAGGCATCCTAAAATAAAACAATATGTACCATGATCAAAATAGTATACCTAATGAGCTAACTCAAGAAGGGAATGAAAAACACCCAAATATGATATGATGCATGTACCTTTATGTTATTTATAACCATTTCAATTATATCGAGTCAAAAATTAGGTATCCAGTGTCCTGGTGTGTGGATACATCAGTCGCTACACCAACACTAGATTCCATGGCCAGAAAGATGAACTTGAAACACTCAACACCATTACCCCAATGTTACCTCCTAGACACTTGGTCCTGAAGGGTTACCTACCCCCACTAGTACTACTCTGTCACAACCCATCCTAGAGGGGACCATTCTATGATTACCAAAATATCTCCTCCAATAGGCTAGGGGATGGCGACTAGAACCGAGTAGGAATATCCCCCAAATGGGAATCATTTTCTTATGTACCTGTATACATGAAAACATCTCCAAGACCTGTATGATGAAATGTAAAAACACTAAATAGAATATTCATTCGTACTTTAACATAGAAACCACATAGTATTAGTGTTAAAAACAAGAAATTAAACATGGCTAGAATACAAGCCCACCAAATGAAAGGGTCTCCAACCGTGAATGAAAAAGATCCTAAAACTCATCAGTAGAAAACCCTACCTAAAGGGTAGGAGTAGGATAGTTTTCGGATGTGTCAAGATCACATTTAATCTTTATAATATCTATAAGAAACACCTAATCCTAGTCTACCTAGGACTCTATCAAAGTGTTGATAATCTGCATAAGAAACGACATGTGCAGGCGAACCCTGTGAAGGGGTGAGTAAAAAAATACTCAGAAGGACTCCCCGAAGACACAAGGGACTAACAATAACAAATACAACAACTACACCACAAATGAAATAAAATAAGTACACTACCAAGGAATTAAACGAAGTACACAACAATTTAATTACACGAAGTATATCATAATGGAATTTTCAAAAACAATTGTCAAATGAATTACATGATGTATAGTCAATGGAATTACACAAAGTACACCAAAAAAGAATAACATAAACTATAGTCAAAATAATTACATGAAGTACACCAAAAAGGTATAACATGAAGTATATTTAGCTCATAAAGTTACATGTCTATAGCATATATACTATGAATGTCCTGATATACTGAATACAACAAGGTACACAATCTCTATATGTCACATAGTCTCGGTAAGACACAGAGTCTCGGTAAGACACACAGTCTCCATAAGACACACAGTCTCAGTAAGAAAAACAGTCTCATTTGGACACACAGTTTTGATAAAACACATAGTCTCCATGTAATGCACACAAGTTCAAGGTCACACATCTTCTAGGTCATAGATATTCAAGTTCACATAGCCTCAACGTCACATAGCATCAAAGCCACAAATATCCATAGGATTACTCTTATAGGGTTCTCTTTCTGGGAGAACTGACTCCTCGATCATTTAGGCCCCATGCCAACATCCATACAAACTAAATTAGAGTATCTCCAAAGGTAAATCTCATCACTAAGGTCCCATATCTAAAAATATATTATCAAATAAACACAAAATTTTAATGTTATGATTGTTTTCGTAAAAAGGCTTGACATGGGTCTTGTCCAAGTCTGACCTGACTCGCTGAACCCATCCCAACCCACCAGTCAACCCAACCAGGCCCTCTCTGGTCTAGCTCGAACTGGCCCGACCCACTAGCCCTGCTGGACCATGGACCGCTGCTGGGTCCTGGCCATTGGACCCCCCTCCTGACCATGAGCCTCCCATGATGATATAGTGTTGTTCCGCGTTCATGCAACAGGCCCAACCGCACCACCTACCCCACAACCTTGCTGTTGTGCATCCCTCCGAAGCATCACTAAGACGCATCCCAACTCGCCAAAGTTTACACAGTCAACACTAATAACTCCTTTTGTGGACCGCAGTCTTTTCCACGACCTCCTACCCTATCCCTCCCCCAATAGCCACGTCGGCCCCAATGTAGCCCCATGATTCCCTCTTCCTCCACTGGTTTCCCCATCGATAACCTCACCATGATGGCTCACCATCCATTGTGAAACTGCTCCACCTATCATGAACAACTCAGAGTCTCTGCCTCCAACAGCCGATGTGTGCCACTACCTTGTGAATTTGTAATCCACCAACTTGACCAAATCAAACCACACCCTTGTCACATGTCCAATATGGCATCATAGTGTAGAATTCATTGATCTCAGATCCTTGCTCCATGGATTGAGGGTGAACCGACCGATCGTTTTCATATAGGATTAAAAGGTGAAGAACACAAGAAGAAAATGAGAGATTGAGAGGAGTATAAATAAAGAATAGAAACATATAAAGAATTCATCTTGGCCTTTTTTCAATACTGCCTCGATTAATTCATGTTATAATAAATAATAAATAGTAAGAAATTAGAAATATAAAATTCCCTTTCAATACACAATAACTATAAACCCATCCTGTTAGAGATCAAACCGCAGATCAACATTATTGTGGGTTGGTCCTCAGTCTTCGTCAAAGATAAAAAATAATAACTAATCCCAATGAAAAAACCCTATATGAGGTTAGTATTTGTTGTTGATGAATGGTGAATCCATGTCCACCTCATTCATTGATTTTTCAATGCTTGATCTGAATTCCGATCTTCGATATGCCATTTCCATTGAGAGAACATCTTTCTCATTGCCTCAGGAGGAATTATATTGGTATGGTGATAACCCTGGATTCCTAACAATGGGAATAATTTCATATAAAAATACTGATGCTTCGAAATAAAATATTTTTATTTGATATTTTAATGACATATACATCTAAAAGATAAATGTCATGGTCAACCCACCTCATTTGATGTTAGGCCCCACCTATGGTAAATTTGATGATCTGAATGCATTCATTCCCTCTTATTTTTAATCCAAAAATACATTTAAGAGTTATTCTAGTTTTTTATGAAAATTCACCTGCACTCGTCATTAAAAACTAAACATTGTTCAACAAAATGTTCTGGGAACACCAGACCACTGATTTTCATGCCACCTTAACGCCTGCTCTAGGAATTATCTCATTTAATTTATAAAAATAGAACTAGAAAAAATATGTGTCATTATATAAAAACATAGATATTTAGCCTCTTACATATCAATTTATTTTTTAAAAAATTAAGTATGTATGTTCTATGATAACTTTGTGTCTACTGAAATCAATATTCCTTGGAGACTAATAGACCACTATAATTTTTTGTTAGATAAGAGAAAAATACTCCAATTTATTTGGTATGTGATATAATTCACAAGTTCCAGCCAAAAAATCTATGTAACCACACATGGACATGCATACACATCGAGTTTTACACAATAATCTAGTTTATCCTCTATGAAACTCCATTATTTTTCTATAGATCCTAGTATGGATTCTGAAAACATATCCTATTTCACTAAAAGAACATATATATCTCCCTAATTTTTTTACTCTCCATTATTATCTGACCATATGAATGTCAAATTAAATTTATTTCTTTCTTAATCATAAACCTATATCTGATAAAATTCTCCAACAACTCAGCCTTATTACTTAGAAATTACACCCACACATTGTGTGAGGAATTATTAATGATTATAATATAGAAGAGTGGCCCTCTATGATAATAGACCAGTCTCAGTTCCCTTAAATTCATGTGTAATAAATCCAACTTATGATTATGTAGTATCAACCTTCATTATATAAGGATTCCATCTAATACATTATAAATATGAAACACTCTCACATTCCATACTCCATACTTCTGGCCATCAAAAATCCTTGGGAAACAATGATTTTGACCCCCTTATCACTAGGTGTCATAGATGATAATTCTATAAATTCTATAAAGTTAACTAATGGGAATGCATAAAGACCTCTAATGAACCTATTAAGTTGAGTGTCCCATATGTCACCCCTATTCCAATGGCCATGTATCTTTGTGAAATATTCTATTCATCATTCATGAAGGTGGTACTATAACCCATTTCATCATGTTTCCCTATATAAATTAATGTTTTTAATATTCTTATAATTTGTTGCATGTCGTTCAACTCTAACATTATTTAATTCATTATCAAAACCATTCCATTCCCTTTTCAAACGATCTCATCAGTGTTTTCATCTACATGATACACCTTTACAACCCACCCATAAGAATAATTATTCATACCCCCTCTCTTGATATTTGAATAGTATGAATCTCTGGAGTTTATCACTCAATACACTAATCAACTAGTGGTATTCTAGGGAAACCCACTACTATATATTGTTGTGGGATTCAAAGATCTAATTTTGGTGGAATACCTACTAGATTTATCAATATGTTATGTGCAATATTTCTTGAGGGGAAATTTTCTCCCACATTTCCAACACATGGGAGCATCATCCACTCATCTACTCCTACCTAATCTTGTCATCCCTGTATCCTTTTCATAAATTTTCAATATAATGGTATGTCCTTTTCCTTACATATTCTATTTCCAGATGATTCCTAGATATTATTCCAATGATTCTCCTCATTCAATATTAGGTCGTGAATATCTATGAAGTGTAAATAACTCATTATTTTGGAATTAGTCACACCAATCACCAATATGTCCCGTGATTTCAGGATTGAAGGGAGTAAGAACAACACACAAACCGTGTCTCTAAATCCTACTTTAACAATGTGTAACTGTCTTTTAATTACATTTAATTAAACTATATGGTCAATTGTAGATCATAAATCTAAAATTACCATGTTCAATAATCTCGGTATAAAAAACACTTTAGTCATTATTTTGGGATTTTCATACATAATAGCCAAGGTATTTTATTTATTCATCCCATTTTCACTTATCATATGTTTCATTATACATTCTGATCAAGGAATATTCATATAACTCTATGTTATTTCTTTCCTTGACTCTCCCATTATTTTGCATCAATCAATTACAACTTGGATCCAGTTGACAGAATGTCAAGGTCATTCCTCAATAAGAATTATTCCATTTACATATTCCATAACCCAAAATATATTCTTTTAAATTTCCCCACCCTGTAATTAATTTCAATTGACACAATCAGCCCAAAAATTATGAACTCCCACTACTTCTATAAAACGCTAGATGACATGTCAATAACTGAAAATCAATATTCTCATATAAGGAAAAGGGTATAATTAAGTTATATAACTAAACTATAAAACACATTCACTAGGGCCTAATCCTCTAGAATCATTCCATCCTAGAGCTATAATACAACTTTTTGGGTCCATGAACACCTTCAGGTAAACCCACTCGATGATACTCTACTTGAATAAAACATGTGTAAGAAAAATTATAAGAATGAAACCCATACTATGATGTTTTTAGATTACAATAAGACTAAACCAAATCCAACACATCAAAATGTAAACCTCAAAAATAAAATAGACAACAAATAAAAGATAAAACAATCACAAATAAATAACTGGTCAATAATAACAAATATTATATAGTTTGTGCGTGTTCCCTAATCCCTGAGGGAATTCTTAATTATTATTACTGAAAAGAAGCAAAGAGAATTAAAATTTTTGATCACTTCATGATCAACTCATTCAACATAGATAATATGACAATTTGATCACCACCAACATTATATATGGGTTCCCAACTAGTTCCTCTAGTTGACACCACTATTCAATATTCCTTTGTTGTATCGACATTAACCACTCATTAAAGATTAATCTCTCTGTGGTCAATAAATCCCACTTCCCTAACTATCCATGTTGGTGCACTATTATCCTTTTATAAGATATCAGAAATATATAACCCAAAATATTTTCTATTGATAACACTTATATTATTTAGTTCCATTGAACCTAGTAAGCTATCAACAGTTTGAACATCGTGTCAACTGACAACATCTATTTTCCCTGAATCTCGCATCCATTCATCCAAGTAAGGCCTCATAAATTTTACATCATATAGTTGTCTCAAATAAATATTTTTTAAATTTTCCAATATATACTCAAATTTTCATATCCTATGAAAATAGGATGTACCTATTCTAAAAGAATACATTGATATATTTCCTAAGGAATTTCCATGACATACACCAGAATGTGAAGTTCAGTTTTCCATTAAACTCATCCCGGATAGGGAAAATATACCCTCCCAATAAAATTAATATAGTGGAATTAGTGGAGCTAAATAAAAACCCAAATTATTTGTGTGTTGAGGGATTAATATTCACTAATGTTTCACCTTGGGGATTCATAATCCTAGTTGTATAATATAAATATGTTTCTAGGAGGTTGTGTATTAATTATAGAAAATTCGGTTTACAACAATGAACAATTATGATTTATCTTGCATTGATGTTCGATTTGATAGAATTCATGAATTTGAATACTTATTTAAGATGTATATTATTTTGGTTATCATCAATTAAGTATGATGAATGATAATAAAGAATATATGAAATTTTATACCGGCTATGAAGATAATGATTTTGTGGAAACACCCTTTGGTTTTAATAGTTCACCCTTAGTACATATGTATTTTATTAATAAGGTTTTCAACAATTAACTAGATACATTTTTTGTTGTATTTGTTGATGACATCTTGATATAAACTAAAAGATATGAACATGATGATATTTTTTTCATTTTTTATTGAGATACTTAGATAAATTTAGTTCTACGAGTAATTTAATAAGATTTAATTTTGGCTTCATAATGTTTTTAACCTGATCATATACAAGGGGAAAAAGTATTATGATCCATGAATGAAAAAGGTAGTTAAATAATATCATACACCAATAAATATAATGAATAGACATAGTTTTCATCTTTTAGTAGATTACCATAAATAATTTGTTAAAAAAAATTTCAGGTGATCCAACTCGATAACCAAGTCAACACATAAATGTGTAAAATTCATTTGGTTAAAAGAATATAAATAAAGATGTGTGTAAATAGAGACAATATTAGTTAACGGTGCTTTAATAATTTAATTTTTTGTGAAGGAAAGAGTTGTGAGATATAATAATACATTTAATAACGTATTGGGGTGTTCTCATATACAATATGATAGGGTTGTTTCTTTGGAATCTTGTTATTTAAAGACTTGTGAACAAAATTATCCAAGACTTGATATTTATTTGGTGGATGTAATCTTTACTCTTAACATATGGAGAAACATAATCCTTTTTCAAACATTCGATATATATAAAGTTCACAAGAGTTTTTTGTTCATATTAACATATAAATAGATCAACATGATACAAATGAGATAACTAGAAATACTCCAAATATATGACGTCTTGATACAATGACATCCTGGGAAGGAAAACAAGGTTGTTCACTCATTGAGTAGGAAGGGTCATGGAGTTATATCAATGATGCAGATGGATAAGAATCCTATATTAAATATTTTTTTAATTTAATACAAGGATATTATTTGTAATGAAGAAATATCAATCCCTTTCCATGTAATTAACCAACCATCATTACTATAGAAGATAACAAATTCCCAATAAGATGATTAGAGTTTAAAAAATGATTGAATATATGAATAATGGAATATTTTCAGACATCATATATAAAAAAAATGTATTGGAGTTTGTAAAGAGACTATGTGTTCCACTATAACCTATGAAAAATGTTGAATTTCTTGATGAAGCTCATGTCTCAAATTTTTCAATAATCTTATGTAACACCAAGATTTATAGGGAAATAGGAGAACATTTTTCTTGGAGAACATGATGTAAGAAATTGTTGACTATTTTTCATGATGCATGGGGTTCACGTAATTATTTTTTGAGGGAAATCATCATAACGTTCTCATGAAACCTCTCTCTATGCTATAGTGGGAGTGTGAATATATTACAATAGACTTTGTCATGGGACATCCCAATATATTTAATAATAATGATGAAATGTGAGTAATTATGGATCAACTGACAATGTGTTTATAATATATAGTCATTTGAGAAGTTTTACACATTGTTTATCATGTATTACTATATAGTAGTTATTTTTGGAGACATCATTGAGCACCTTCATGAGTTATATCTAATCACGAACCTCAACTCAATTTGAAATCTTGGATATGAGTTTAGAAGTATCTAAACTATTTATTATATTTGAGCACCACCTATCATCCACAATAATGATGTGAATTATAAAAGGAACACGCAAGAACAAAAGGATATGATAAGGTTGTTCATGCCTGATTTCCATGTAAAACGGTTGTTGTATATATAATTATTTAAATTTGAATATTATTATTGCATCTATACAAGTATTCAAAGGAAACCACATGGATCCTTGTTTGAGAAATGATTTTATACCCTAAACTAATAGGATGAAGTTGGGTAAATAATGTTATTTGTTATATAACTCATTGAAGCGAGAGTTGAGAATGTTTAATTCCTTCAGAATCATATCTAGATAACTCAAAGTAGATAAAATCACTATATTTATAATGGGAGGAATTCCGTGTAATTTCAAGTAGTAGATCATGTAATTTTGAAGGAACCTCTATGTATGTGAGTTATAATGTTTTGTAAGAAGGAAATGATCTGTATTAGGAGAATTGGGCCTGTTGGATTTTTTGAGATATTTAGAGTTATGGAATTGCATTCACTATGATATCAAACCAATGTAAAGTGCATGATGTATTCCATGTATCGTTATTAAGGAATTATATTCCATACAAAACAAACATACCGAACACTAATGAAATAGGGTTTGGTTATAAATTATCTTATAAAGAAGAGACTTTATATATTCTTAATACTATAGATCATGTATTTCAAAATCAGACAACTCAGTTGGTGAAAATAATTTGGAGAAATATCATATTATTGGAAGCAATGAGGGAGCTCGATGAATCAATGATAAAAAATTTAATACATCTATCAATAGATTGGTTAAATCCACAAACTTCAGGATGAAATTATATAAGGTGGGATAATGTAATACCCTATATTTAACTATAGTTAATAATCACTTATTCATAAAAACTAGTTCATAATTCACATTAAATTATATTATTATAATAATATATTTTAAAACAATAATATTACATTTACTATAATAGATACAACTAGTGTCATAATAGGGGTAAAAATATAGGGCATCATAATAATCCTAAACCCTATAAAATCATAGACTAAAAACATTGGAAAGTATTTTAGATAAACTTCTTTTATAAAGATGACAATAATAAATATAATAGACATGGTATCAAAAATAAGTGAAGGATATGAATTATTTTAGCTATTATAATGAATTGTATATATACAGGGTAATATTACTACTGTAAGAGAATGGTAAACATTGGATTCTGTCTATTGGGATCACACATCTAGAATATTTACACCCCCAAATGACCATTATAATAATAGTAATTCAACCCTTATACATTGAAGTGTCTAATAAAAAACATATAAATATTTCGTAATAATATAATTAATAATTATTATTAATTCATATCAATTAGTGAATTTCAATACAATTACCCACATCTGTCTTTGAATAAAAAGGAAATTTATTAAAAAGCGAGTTTCTAATTTTTTTGGCCTAAAATGATTGATTTTAAAATACACTAAGGTATTTATTTAGAAATTTAATTTATTATAGGTAGTAAATTAATTTAATAAAAAAATTATTCAAATTTTAGTTCAACATGTTTACATGACCCAATGGTGTTGTTTTCAAAATTTTATAAGACAATTGAATTTTTTGTTAAATGGTAAAATATTGTGTGAATATATATTATATATTATGACATAAAAATAATCTAATAAATAATTTATTGGTTTTTTTGATAGAAGAAATATATTTACGTATTAAAATAAGTTATTTTAAAATAAGAAATTTTTTTATCTTAAACTATAATTAATTTTCAAAATGTTAAAGTATATTTTAATATTAAAAGAGTGCATTATGAATATTTCTATTTTCCATCTACCAAATAATATATTTCTAATGATTTCTATTCATAAGTTTATGAAAGTAAAAAATCAGTACCTAAATGTTAAATTCCATGATTTAAATCCATTATATGTCAAATGATTTACAATATTTTCACAATGTAATTTACAAGGCCAATGTTTAGAAATTAATCTAGAATCCCCTTCTTTTTCTATAAATACCAACCCATCCTCCCATGCATATCCACTCCAAAACCATTGGGAAATTTTTTCCCCTCATTTCCCTCCGAATAATATTTAGAAAGTTACTTAAGTAGAGAATACTTATAATCTCTATCCCCATTTATCTCTTGAAGCTAGGTCTAAGTGTTTTTCTCAAGATGCATTGTAGGTTAAAGAGCGCATTCTCAATATTTTTGAAGATTTGTATAAAGGACATGGTTTCTATACAATTTTCTTCATTTTTGTTATGAAATTCATTTCAATTAATTTCTATTTACATTTGAAATGATTTTATGTTTCATTATTAAAAATCCAATATTTTATTTTGAATATTTTTTTATATTTCCACTTATTATACTAGTTTTATGAGACATTAAATTTCTATAGCTTCATTTTTATTTCAACAGAATATTTTTCTATCAATTATTTGGTCTCAAAACGTTCAATTAATTCATACATTTCAAAGACCCTATATGGTGAGAGTATAACACCAATTTACAAAATTATCAATGATACTTTATAATCCATTTTTAATATCAAACACTTCCTTTTTTATTGATGGATATTCACATAGATTGCAATAAAATTTAAATTACTGGGGAACCATTGACAATCGTAGACATATTACATCAGTATGGATAAGTATTGATTACTAAGAATTTTTTATGTAAGTGGTTTTTTTGGAACATTATTATGTTTATTATTAGGTTAACTTTATCATAGAATGGATCTACTAGACATGTTGTGTGATTGATGGGACTCAATATTATATATCACCTCAATGTGTTGGTAGGTCTCACAAGAAAATCTTGCATGGGTATGTGGTTTATTCATTACACGTCGATGAATAATTTCTTTGCATGAGGACTTGAAGTTATGTTTTTGATGTCCAATAGTGTGTGTTTACCATAATGATATCATTTATTATTATATATATGTTTATATATTTCCATTGTTATTTTAAATAAGGATGTATATCAGGCCCGTGTTATCATTTATATGGAATCATTTCATTATTATTTATTCTTAAAATATTAATTATTCAATATTTACTCCATGATTTCATTTGTTTTATGTTTCCCCTTACTGAGTTACAAGTCTCACCACTTTTTTATATCCATTTTCTCTAGGGAACCAAAAATTATATCATAAATTATCCATGGAAATTCAAGAATGGATAATAAAGATTTCATTGATTTTTATGATATAAATTTATGTTTTCAAACGTAATGTAAGGATCATGTATGTATCATGTCCGTTAAGACTACTTCATTGTTGTATCCTTTGTAATGTCATCTCATGTAGGGTGTGCTAGTGTAAAACATTAACCATTGGATTTGGATAACTTATACTTGAATATGACATGGATATGGTTATCCAAATATTCCTTTTGATTACGTGGAGGGAAGTGTTGTTATTAAATGAATGTGTACCTACATTTTATAAAAACTACAAGTAGGAAGAAAATGATGATATAGATGGTATAATGATGGAATTTATAGAGTGTATAATTTGTTATGGTGACATGGTTGCTACAAGCATAAATTATGTTAGTAGCTCAGTTATGGATAGAGGATCATGTCAATCGCTGTTTATTTTATTTTTTATGTTATTTTAGAGATGCGAGTCCTACTTTCTTAATATTGACCAACTTGGGGTTGTTTTTTAGCAGTCACCCAACATATGGATTGTTTGACAGACCAACCATATGGATAAACTATTATTCCCTCTCTCACACCACTATGTGGTATGAGTTATATATGGATTGTATATGTATTGGTGATATTGTATTTTATCTCAATAATGTATGTGGATATAGTGTGGTTAGGATAAAGGGTGGGAGATAGAATTTTATCCATTATAGTTAAAAATTAAAGATTGTGGGAGTTGGAACATTAAGGAGTTTTTGTGTTTTAGAAATATTTTTTATATTATATATACATTAATATTTGGTGAGAGTAGCTTGAACTGATGATGGGAATGAATAAATCCAGTAAGATCATATTATTGATGATGATACCTATAACTTTAAAATTAAAAAAAACCATGTTTATAAATTCTTGTTTGAATTGAAGAAATGGTAGTTCTCTAGTTGATGTTTGACATGGTTTTATATGGTGATTTTGATAGAATAAGATGTTATTATGTATTATAATTTTAATATGTGGATTTTTATTCATGTACAATATTTATTTAGTTGTTTTCCCTTATGGAATTTTGTACTGAGTATGTAGATATAGTCAATCCTAATTTTATATATAGGTTTATTTGATATTGAAAATGGAATTTTCAGGTTGAATCATCTCAGTGATAAAGGATGATAGTAGAGAATTTGTGTTTGGGGTATTTGTTTCAAGTCTTATTTAGGTATATGGGATATTGAGGTTTTATAATTTTTTTGAGATTTAAAGGATACTTTTTTAGAGGAGTAGCTATCAAATTGTGTTGATATATTGTATGAAAATCATCATTATATGTTGATTATGATTTCAATTTATGAATTATATTTATTGTTCATGGTTTGGTGGCGAGTAGTGGTTCAACACAGATGCGAGTGGAAACCAGATGGATGGGGTAGCAGAGGATAAGGAAAGAGATTTGGGCATCGTGGCGAATGTGGATGCAACTCCTGGTGGGATGGTGATGTATATGGGTGATCATAATAAGGGAAGGCATAGGCCTGATAGTGGTGTGTTCCTCATATCTAGTGAGGGGAGGTAGGGTGGCTCTAACATGATGCCTGAGTGTCCTATACAGCTAATAAATATCATCGAAGGGCAAGCAGAGGTGGATGGGAACCTTGGTCCTAATAATTCACTGGATGTTAATGAGACCTATGTGAATGAACCCATTGGGGATGCTACTATTCATTCGGTAGGTGAGGATGTTAGGACACGAAGTTATAAGAGTAATAAGGGGAGAAATAGGATGTATTATTCACCTCTATAGCCTCCTTTAGAGACTCAGTCCTGTGGAAGGAAGACAGAAATAGAGGCTATGGGTAACCAGGCCATGTAATTTATATTCAGTTCCACAGAAGAGGTGGTTGAGCAGGTCTTGATTCATAATGTGATTGAAGAGGATGCGTGGAAGATGATGGGTAGGTCCGTAAGGGTAATACTGAATGAGAAAAAATACTCCAAGATTGAAAAGAAGGATTTAATCCTTGTATGGGTCTTCAATAAAGGTAGGATCAACCATGAGGTGTATATATAATCCTAGGATCATATGGCTTTAGAATTTGAAAATCAGATGGTGAGTGAACCTAATATTCAGTTAAATTCTATCTCATGGAAGTTGTGTACGGAATCATCCCCTAGTAAGCTCAAATTTATTTTTAATACTTCTAGTTAATATAGTGGAGGCTATCAATCAGTTTGGGAACTCTCTTAATTGGTCTTCTTCATATGGAGTTTAGATCATCCAGCCTCCACCGGTGTATTCCATTTGGACATGGTTGTCAGAGAGGGTATGGCTATGCCATTGGTTCTGTGTTTGTTCGATTTTTCATTGGACTGCTTGCCAGGTGGCCATGCATTGGTGAATGTTGGCCACCATGATGTATTGTAGGGGAGGGGAAAAACTATTGTTTCTTCTTGGTTATGTTATGTTGTTTCTGTTGTAGTTCTGTTTACTGGGTTTCTCACTTTCTCTGCAAAAGTTATTTGAGAATAAAAAAAATTATCTTTCAATCAGTCTTAGAAGGCAATTCTTCACATTTGTAGTGACAATACACACAGGCTAGTCACTACCTAGCGGTTTATTAGTGGCGAGATTTGGGGGTTCACACTATGTTTCATTTATGACCAAGGTGGGGTTCTAGTATAACCGGGTCATGAAGGAGAGGTATCAATGCACTTCATTGATATTTAGAAAGTGGTTCAATTCTATTCACTATTGAGGGTTTGGTTTGTTTAGTAACAATTAAAGAAACCTTGTTAAATGTATTAGGGATTTGTCTGATATGTGATCCAATTCAATATAGGGTGTAGATATCGACAAATTATTACATAAAAACTATCATTTTGGGATTATTAAAATAATTTATTATTGTATTGATTATTATTTATAGTTATATTAGTACCTGAATCATAGAATGTTTATTTCATGATATATGCACATGCTTTCCATTGATAGAGGGTCTATTTTGGGATGGGTTGTTAGGATATTTAATGATATCTTCAAAAATTTCTCTCTTAATTAATATATGACCCCATTGAAATTTTTTGATCCTCTTGAATGTGATATTTTATCATTTAAATACTTCTATTTGATATCTTGAGTAAACGATGACTAGCTCTTCACCTATTATTGTTGTGTCAATTTTTTATTTAGAGGATGTGGAGGACTTTATTAGGTTATGTCATGATAACAATTTTTTTGTCATGTATGGAAATATCAAGATGATAAGTGTCAAGAAATTATTATTTGAACAAATATAAGGGGACAATACAAATTTTACATGGGATGTTTTTATTAAGGTCAAAGGAAGCGTTCACTAGACAAAACTAAGTGGAAAATGATTAAAGGGAGACACTCTTATAATTTCAGAAGAATATAATTTAGTAGGTGTGGAATAAAAATAGTTTAACAAAATAATTTCCCATATTAGTGACCATGATTGATAATACAGTGTAAGACTATCCAATTCATTCACTCATAATTTGATCATGTTCTATAGAAATATGTTATGGAGATAGAATGGAAAACTTCTAGATACAACCTAATATTATATAGGTGTTAATGGGATGTGTAAAAGTTACACCAGTGTAATGTGAACTATTCACTAGATGTTCGCAGTGAAAAGAAGTAGCATATGATACATAGGAATTAAGGCATCAATCCACAATTATGGTTCACCAACATGTTTCAGTTGATGGTGATATCCTGATGACTAGTTAGAGATCTCTACATTAGGAAAGGGCAGAAAAATTCTATGAGGACAACGAATGAAAGTAGGATGAATGAGGATGGGGTGGGTTGGTAAGGACTAACTAGGGTGCATCAATCCACATTGCATTGATAATCTAGCACAAACAATCATCAATGTCCTACGGGCCAATGGATAGAGGTTATAACCAAAAGTGAATAAGACTGAAATGATAATTGTCCCATGATGTAACTGTTGGCATTAGTTAATGATACTTATTTTGATTGTTAGTGTATCGTTCTAGAACATGGTTCCCAAGTATCCTGGGAGAGTGTTTCTTTGAATAAAAGTTATATAATTGTTCTATTATGGATGTAGGATACATTGTATGAATCACATAATTCATTATGTATTTTTCTTTGGTTATTTATTACATGTTCCATTAGTTCTCACATAAATATTTTTCTTTACATTGACAAGAAGTAACATATTGAAGGAAAACTAATAGATGGGCCTAAAATTATAATTGGTTGATTTTTGGTGGTGGAAGGGTTCCTTGTCTTCTAGGGTACATACATCGAGGCCACATGGGATTGTATAATCATTAATGCATCTTGAGTGATTTTTTAAATGATATAGTATCTGGTGGTGTGATTTCGAGGGTATTATGGTTTTTGATCCCCACAAAATGGACATAAATATTGGTTATAGAGCATATAATTATTTTTTTATCAATAAAATAGTGGAATGTCACTCATATTATTGTGGTCTTACCAAAGGTACATTTGATATATCAAATGTTCCTCTGATTGTTTTGAGTCTTCAAGCGTAATCTGTTACTAAAGTAATAGTTTGATCATGGTTAGAAGATTTGTAGGCTCCCCAAGTGATGTGGTTGCTGATTTTCTAAAAGGATACTCATCAGGGTATAGATACCAGTACCAATGAGTCTAGTTTTACTAAAATATTATCCATATCTACTATATGTCTGGAGGTGTGCTCAATTCATTAAAGTGGTATTTATAACTTTATAAAACAACTTCTAAATTATTATATAAAAATTCATAATTCTTGTGTTATCTGGATATATTATGATGCCATTGATTTAGAAAATATAACATTTCCTGAGTAAGGTCTAATTTTATGATTCAAGTATTAGAGCCATAGATCTTTGAAATTTTTTATGTAGATAATATTGGAGGGTTATAAAGTTCCATTGGATTGAGATTCACCTAACAAAGTGGTGTAAATATACTAAAATTCCTTGACTATAATCCCAAGAATTATTTTGTAAGGTTGTAGTCTGGAGAGATGATGCATGTTATATGAAGGAGAATTCTATCAAAATTTCAAAGGAATTCATCTTGACATGGTTCATGTAGGGGTGGGAATTAATTTATTTGTATTTTTTTTCAATAAAAATCTAACAAAACCCTAATTTTATTACTTTGGTTTTTATAAATAAAAAAACAATGGTTTGGTTTGGATTATATTTTTTTATAAAAAACTAATTCCTAGTTTGGATAAATTTGGATTTCATATTAACATATTTTTTTTATGAAAACATCCATGATATTTAGACATAATATTTTAAAATGATTGGATGAAAATTTTAATAAATGTTAAAAATAATCATTGATTCATTGAAATTATATTATCCATGAACAAGTATAAAAATAAATAAAATGTCAATGGATATTGAAAATAATGTATGAGAGTGGTTTTGGATGTAAGAATCGGTACGTGGTATGATCCCAAAATAATATATAAATTTTTTTTTGAAATAGGTTTATCCTGTTTTAACATGGTCAGTATGGGTTCTCACTTGATGAAAATATCCACAAGGGTTGATTCAATCAAATTCCCAAACCAAACCACAAAAAACGTTTATTTCAGTTTTGTATGGATATATTTTCAATTTTCTTGGTTTGGGGGGGGGGGTTTCCCACCAATTTTTTTTTTTGAAGTCAATTTAATAAAATTCTATTGAGTTCAATTGGTTCTCTCCAAATGATAAGAATGATGGATGGATTAGAATTGATAATGACTGTAAAGGGAGAAACGGGCCACAAATGTCTTGGTTTCACTAGAGGATTTTTCTGTATGGTTGTATCATCTATTGATATTATACATTCTAGAATATATAATTCTATATATAGGTGAGTTCAAATGGAATATTTAGAGATAAATGTTCTAGAAATATTTTAAAAGATGTGGAATCTACATGGTATGGTCCTTGAAAGCACAAAATCATGGAAGGAGTAGTTAAATGGAAACAATAAATTTCAAAATCAGTCGATTGATTTAATTTTTTTTTTAAATTATTGATTAAGAATATATTTTGTGCGGATAAATCTCAGGGAGGCACGTATGTAAGATCAATGCCCCAAAAATTTATATGAAGAGATTCTTCAATGGGGGGCATGCATGATCAAAATTAGCACGGAGGAGGACAATACAAACACAGGAAGGGTGAACATAAACTAATCTGTTTGAATTTTGTGGAAGAATGAGAATAGTTCTCGAGTGGGATATTATTATACTTGAGCTTAGAAAATATTTATCATGTGGGATATTGTTTGAATTTTGTGTGATAATTACCTATTTGTCATGTGTTATGATTGAAATGATAATTCATGGGATATTATTTTTTGGAAAGATAGATGGGGATATTACACATTATCCATAGGACATCTAGATTTAGGCCATAAAAATGCTCCACTAGAAAAAGATTAATGGATGATGTTCAGTAGACATGGGAGCAATGATAAATGGAAATAGTTAAAGTAAATCTTCTCAGTAGTTCCATAAAAGATAGAAGAACTTGTGTTGAATGGAAATAGCTCATTGAAATCTTATGGTTTAGTGGTGACTGTGTGTGGGAATGTATAGGAGGACAATATGATGCATTCACTCAATATATGGTGTCGTTTTGGAAGGGAAATAAATGTATATGGAAGGGTAATCATATAGATATAATAGAAAATTTTCGATTTGGTGATGGTATCTGATTTTTTTTTTCAATGTAGTGTGGACTATTCATCAGATGTTAGAAGCCATAGAAGTGGAAGAAACATTTTAATGGAGTCTAAAATCATAAAAAATTATCCATCCACATGTTTTGGATAATGGTTTGAACCAGATGATCAAATTCATATTTCAACATTATCAAATGGTAGACTACTATTGTAGGTGCAACGACTAACAATAGACTAGAATAGGTTGAGGTGGCTTAAAATGGGGAAACCCAGTAATATCAAGGTATGTTCTAGCACCAATTATGAAAACCCAGGAGATAGAGGACTAAGGGTCAAAGTCTAGAGGTTATACATACAATGGTAGAATAATGGAATGATCTGTTCTAGAAGATAAAACCATTAGAGGCAGTTAATGAGACTTATTATAGTTTCTGGGTAGGAATAAAAAAATTGATTCCATTATAACTCATGTAATTGTTCTCTCAAATGAAATAGATGTAGTTTTTCACCCATGAATATAGGAATGAATCTATAAACCATGTACTCAATTATTCATTTTTATTATGTTTGGTGCCTGAATGTTATTTTGTTTCACACGTTATGGTTTTAATCCCCATTTTTTAAAAGGATAGTATTTAAGTGAACCAAAAGAGGGACCAGAACTAGAAAAGGATGAATTAGTGTAGTGGCAAGGGTACCAGGTCCTCCTATTACTCAATGGAAAGGATGTCAGTGATTTTATGTTAATTAATATGACATGACATATATTATTAATGATGTAAAATTTGATGGTTGAATGGTATCTGATTCTGAAAATAATTCTAGGGACTCAACTATGATAAGTTTTCACATACTTCCATATTGTGGTTTTGGATCACTTTGGTGTCTATGATATATCATGTTAATGATTTAATATACAATATTCACTATATAATTCAACCCATGCAGTGGGGAGATTACAATTCATGTCATTATAGGCTTGAATGAATGATATTAATGGAGGGTAGTGTGTTATGCCTGAGATATATGTTCTAGAGGGTGATGTATTGTGACTCTATTATCTGTTCAGTGGGTGATATATTTTGACATGGTAACATATTCTAGAGGTTTTTTTTAATTCTGAATTAAGTACTTATTCTAATGGGAGAGATTATTATGAATAAAATATATATTCTACAAGTGATATTTTGGTACATGTCTATATGTTCTAGAGGGAAATGTGATTATGAACCAACTATGTATCTTGAGGTGTGATGTGATTGTGACCTGGTTTTATATTAAGGATGGTGTGGTATTTTTGACCCATTTGTGTGTTCTAGAGTCTAATTTAATTTTAGAATGTCTGAATGATATAGAGGTTGATTTATAACAACCAATATGCATGATAATTTCACACCTATGTTTTTGTAAAAGTTACAAAATATGATTTTACAATGATATTACTTCGTTATATTCTTCAAAGTGTCATTGTTTTTATCTAAACAGAGGTCATTGTAGTGGTTCATGGTTTGAAATTATCATTACATCAATTTAAATATAATGAGACGTAATGATATGGGAATGAATAATTTAGTGAAAATATTATATCAAGATAAGTAGTAAATATTTTTAATAGTCCCCAACCCATATAGTAGTACATTTATATGGTTTAGAAAACTCAAGAGAATGTTAATTTTCCTGAGGATTTAACTCTATGGGTATTTACCCAAAATTATAATTTATAATTGATAATAATGGTTATAGATATCTAAATTATATAGTATTAGTGTGTGTGGGATGATACTTTCTTCATTAAAACCATTAAATTATTCCATTATAAGGGATTGAATTTTGTTTGGATTTGTTTAATCCTTTTGAATAACATCTTTTTCAACTATAACCTTTCATATAGACTAAATTTTATGGTTTGAGATCATAAAATTGGTTAGTATCCTATTCTCTTAGGGAATATGACAACATGGGTCCTTAGTATGTCTTATGATTAAAAACATTTGGTCACTTATGTGTGGTGTCATGGAAAATATTATCCTGATCAATTATAGAATATTTCTATCCAACTATCTCCATGGGAGAAACAATGATAATGTTACTACGGTTCTTTTGATAATATTAATGTATGATGAGATGAAGAAATTTTTTAGTTTTATATTATGCATAAATTGGGACTCAAAGGAAGTGAGTGATAAAATTGGAATTTATGAGGTGATTTGGAGGAAAAAAATGTACTTTTACAAATTCAGTGTGCATTAGTAAAACTAGTACGATGAAATTTAAATTTAATTGACATTGAAATATTTTTTAATTCATTATATAAATAGATTTATATTTAATAAGACTTATCCTAGGAATATATGGATTTAATATAATAATAATTTCAATGTTACACTTATGTTTTATGAGACTTTACCATGAGTTTTAGAAAATGGTTTAAAGATTTGGAAAGGGATAAATATACAATTGTTTCTACCAATGCATGATATTATATTACATTATTGAGTGATAATTCCTATAATATAATATTTTTAACATAATTTAATGTTCCCATGATAAAAGAGTCAAAGCGACTCTTTATGAATAT
Organism: Viscum album; assembly: GCA_963277665.1. Taxonomy (NCBI): domain Eukaryota; kingdom Viridiplantae; phylum Streptophyta; class Magnoliopsida; order Santalales; family Viscaceae; genus Viscum; species Viscum album. The sequence goes on along the minus strand of OY728141.1, from coordinate 1,767,953,100 downwards.
TTTAATCATAATATCCTTTTGGGATTAATATATCTTGTATTATTTCCTTGCATAAGTATCAGTAATTTGATTTATCATACCAACTTTAGTATTAGTCTATATTTGTATATGATTTATTCAAAGTTTAATTTTACTTCCACTCTATATTTTGAGGGATTAAAGTGATGAATTATAGATGAATAAATAAAACAGTGGCACAATATTAAAATCTTATAGAATTTATATTAGGGATCAGTTTACTCATATAGAATAATAATTCATCTACTGTTATTATACTATAAGTTTTTTCTTGAAATAATTCCACATGGTTCAGATAATGATCGATTAAAATTTATATTGATGATCATGATTTTCTCATAATATCATCAGTACTCCATGGATAAAGTTACATTTTGGTAATCAATGTGAGTTATTTTTAGGGTTCATGGAAATCCTTGAGATCTTTTATATGGTTTTAGTAAGTCATAGAAAAAAAATTGGGTCTATAATCCAAAGATTCTATAAGAGGTAAATGATTCATTTGGCTTATGTGTGATAAAGGATCATGAGGAAATTATTTGTTAAAGTTTTATTTGTGGATAAATTTAATTAAATTATGATTTGATAACTTATATGAATTTATTTGTGACCCCCTTGAAATATGGATCATACTTTTAAAAAAACATTGACATTACTCGACCTACAAGGGACCAATAAGGGAAAAATCATCTTCAATGTTCCACGACAAGCTCACCTACAACATTTTTGGAGAAGGTGATGAGCACTGAGTAGACATATCACCCAATATAGGAGGCCTTATCCTATATAACATGATATATCACATATAGAACTATCTATCTATATTCAAATTACTTCTAGATAATGATTTAATTCAGTTGGACGTGACATAACTAATAATGAAACATTAGGTTCCATTTAAGTGAATCATTCTATGTGAATCACAAAAAAAAAATCCAAACATATGATTCCATTATAATATCCTCTAACAACCATTTCAATCAACAAAAATCTTTCGTCACCTCTATAAAATTTATATACATTGCTTCTATATTTTATAGTGAAACCATTAGATAAAGATTCTAAATTTAAATCATTAATGTTCTTCAAAATTTAATCACATAACTTTTTATTCACTTCTTTTCGTCAAAATTTCCATTGAAATCTAATTCTATAAAACCAACACATACTTATCCACTCTAAAGAAAAGTTACATGCCACTAGTAATGGTAAAGTAATGAAAAAGTCATTTCATAGACACTTGGTTATCCCTTTTAGGTTTCTATGTATACTTATTGAAGTCTCCCATAACATAATCTATGTTTGGATGAGGAAACTCTGTGGAATACAACATGATTCAAATAGTTTATTCATATAAAAAATTTTCAATAAACTACACATACGCATATTTTAAGGGTGAAATATCCATTATATGATTATTGATTATGGAAAAGGGTGTGGAAATAAGGTTTTATTCCCACCTTCTAAATAACTCTATAATCCACTTGATGAAATTTCACTAATTTAGGGCTAGTGTACCAAATATTAGGTCTCTCACAATCTTCATCCCTGAAATCGGTTTCAATGGACCAAGGTCCGTCATCTCCAAATTTATAGAAATTATAACCTTCCACTCATTGATCATTCCCTTCACTGGGACTGTAATATATATATATATCATCGATGTAGATAAGTAGGATCACAAAACATACACCAACAAACTCTTTCTAGTAACCGCAATGGATGAAATTTCTTTAGATGAAATCCTACCACTCCATTAATTCATTAAAATTAGTTTTATATTACCTTAGTGCTTGATTCCAACCCCGAATTATATGTTTGAGATTACAAAGGAGACCATGGTTCTAGTGAACATCACGATGAACTAGTTTATCTTAAAATTTTCTTTATATGAGTCCTTAAGAAGATATTTTGTCATTGTATCCAATTTATCAAGATTAATCTCTTTCGAAGAAAACATACTTAAAACCATTTAGATAATTTTTTGATTGACTTCAAGGAAAAAATAATTAAGAAATCAACATCTTTCATTTGTTGAAATGACTTCACAATTGGCCTAAACTTGTACCTCATTCTACTATCTGACTCTTCATTCATCTGATAACCCCTTTTTTATTTGATGAACCTTCATCCTAGTAGGTCTCTCAATCAACTCCAATTTTGTAGTCATACAGTGGTAATTTATTTCGTATCACATGTCTACATCCCAGTATATTTAAATCATTCAAACAACTTTCCACTGCTGATCTCTCAGGCCCTCTAACACCTATTAAAAATAGTGCAAACCATCATTATGACTTTTTACAGAATATCTATCCCTAGTAGAACTATGTAAAGATCTATGAATCAAGGAAACATCTACTACTAAATCATCCAATGTATGAAATTTAATTTCATAAAATTCCATAAATCTTGAAGTCTTCAATACAACTTCCTAGTCACCACCATCAAAACATGACCAACTTCATCTGGTAAATCCTCTAAATAGCCAAGTTCATATGAACATGATATTCTTTCTAGTTTCTCTATAACTTGAACATAAAATTGAATCCCATCACATAATGATAGTTTCACCTAATTAAAATTTCATTCATCATTTATATTATTCCACATGATCTATTTGTTGATGATGTAATTTTAAAATTTTGAATAATTTTTTCGAGTAAGTGTTCTAAGGATGAAATTAAAACACTTCATCATCAAAGACAAAAAAGTAACATCACAGAGACTCAGCCTCTAGATTGTCACTTTATTTTACATAAAATTTAAATATGAGAGTTATATAAAGACAATTATATTGATGAAATAAATATTCCTTCCATTATAATAGATTTCTAGAAGTAGATTTAATATAGGAGACATAATACTATAGTTTATTAAGTATGTGATATAATTCATAGCTTCCACCAAAAACACTATGAGGAGACTCACATGGATTTGAAAACATATCAACTATTACACCACCATATTCTTTATATTTTTTGTAACTTCATTGTGTCCATGATTTCTAGGTATATTCCTCTCTAACTAAATCCCCTTTCAGTAGAAGAACCACCAGAACTCCCTACATTAGAACAATCATCCATTTTCATGCCATAGACACTATAAACAATATCTTTTTCTCCCTCTCTACAACATAACCCTAAATATAAAATAAAGACTCCAAATGTTCATAATTATTACATAGTATGTGCACCCATACATTACGTTTGGAAATGTCAAATAATATCATATAGAAGAGTGACCCTTGGAGAAAACACACCAGTATTTTCCTCTGTAAATTTGTGAGGAATAACTCCAACTTTTGACAATTTTGTTTTTCCCATTCTTCTATAAGGAAACAATTTTATTCTTTCTAGAGACTCAATACTCACACATTCCATACTCCATGATTCTATCCTTCAAAAATAATTTGGAAAAAGTATTTTAATCCCCTTCTCAGTAAAGTGACCTAGACAGTCATTCCATAACTTTAATAATGTTAACTATTTGGCATCCATCATGCCTTCTTGTGAACCAGTTAGGTAGTGTACCATATTTCACCCCTCTCCCAATGTCTATGTATCTATGATAAATATTCTCTGCAATATCCATAAATTTATTAATATAATCCATGTCATCATGTTAGTCAATGATAATTATGTTTTTTCATAGGACTGGTGTAACACCCCAAGCTTCTGCGGTATGCTTCTCTTTGATTAATGTGATAGCATGTGTTGTACGCAACATCGACTTCTAACACACCATAACATATTAAACTAGCCGTTATGAATAGTAATACCTAATTTTTGAAATTATATATATTTTATATTTTAAAATGGACTTCATTTTTGGATTCGGAATATTGAATTTATCCTAAGGTGAAATTTTGGTACTTTTCGGATAACTTTCATATTTTGATGAATAGTGAAAATTACTAAATTTTAATTAAAAACAACTTTTTTAATCAAAATAATTAATATTGATAAATTATGAATTTGAGTTGTTTTAAAGTATATTTAGAATATATTTTTACCATTTAATTTAATGTTTGTCATTGGACATAATTTCACAATTAAACCAAACATAAACAAGTGTCAATCTTTTGATAGTTATTATCTCTTAAAAACACGCTTTTTATTTTAACAACAGGAATTAATTTTAAATTAATTTCTGCCACTTCTGTGTTTTGAATTTGGAAAAATGGATTACATATTTGGAATCAGGATTTCAAAATTATGAAAATCGGTAACTTTTATTTTTACACATTTTGAATAATTACTGCGGTAAATATTTTATTTACCATGGTTAAAGGGTAAATCCGGTAAATACGGGTTAAAAAATAATATTATAATAAAACATAATTACCCTAAAACGTGTCCTAACCTTATTGGTGGACACATACCCGACCATGGGCATCCTTGGATCGATTTGGGGACCCCTTGGAGCCACTTGTATGTGGTAGGGACACATTATATTAATAAAGTTAAAATAAAAATAAAAATGGCATAATCTTACATCTTTTAGAAGAACAATTTTTACATAGGGTTATACATGTTGGATTTTCGATTATAAAAATTCATTATAAATCTAAAAAGATTTCATACATAATTATATTTTATTTATAATTTTTAGACATAAATAATTTAAATTATTAATGACACAATAATGATGCAATGTTTACCTCATTAATAAATCATTTAAATAAATATTATTATAATGATTAAAATATTATCTAAAACCTGTCCAATTCTTATTGGTTGATGTTATTTAGAATATTAGTCATCTTATCTTCGACCTCAATGATTTTTGGACCATTATAAACCGAATATAATTATATTATAAAGTAATACTTTCATTCTTTCCTAAAGAGCCCCTCCTCTCACTTATAAAAGGAGACCACTTATACTCATTCCTCACACCTCTCAAGCCACTTGGCTCATCCAAACTCTGCCCAAATAAGCTCCCCACATCCCTATCCTCCTCCTTGAAGCTTCCCCTTAGGCAGAAATCATTTCAAGAAGTCCTTTGGTTCCAACCAAAGTGATTTACCTAAATTAAAGGTAACGATTTCTCTTAAATTATTTTCATTTATTTTGCTACTCCAACCCCCAAAATCTTTTTATTTCCTTTCTTTTGTAACACCAAAAGTATCCTAAATATACTAGGATGGTTTTATAATAAGGATTCAAACTACACATACACACACCTCCATCTAATGGATGCTAAACATAATGTTTCTGTGAATGGCAAACTAACACCTCACGAAATGATGATTGTTCAAATACATCTTACTGCCTCTAATGGTGGCCATTATGATGGAACTGTAATTAAGTGTGATATTAATGATACATATTTTATATATAAGCTTCTGTAATTCCATTTTATTTCATACCATTATTCATTTCATGTTGTATATACATACGATAATTTCATTTGAGGAAGTGCGGACTACCACCCCCTTAAAATGATATGACTCATTCATACCACACATGGAACGTATAAAGAATGGTGTTAATGAACATAAGTAACATATATAAAATATTATATTATACTGGAATAATAATATACCTATGTATCATTTGGATTCAATTCTTTTAAAATGAAAAATTAAATGGAAGTAGCGTTCGTGCGTACGTACGGACTACCGTCTCCACGAACACGGTGAGATCCATCCTCCATTGTATCCATCAAGTCTTATTCTCATTTTAGGGTTTAAAATAATGTTAATATCATTCTGATTATGAATTATATATAATCTATCCATTACAAACATGTCTTACGTAACCAAACATTTAAGAAGAACAAATCGATTATCACCCGAAACGACGATAATACTAAGATATTATTAATAAAGCAATGTTAAAGGATCATATATGATATCATATTGATGTATATGATTATTGTATAATTTAATAACAATGTTTTAATTATTATACAGGAGGTTAACATACCATCGACTAAGGGAAAGTTCAAGGTAAGAGGTTTTCATCTCACTCCATATTTCCGTGAGATTCATGCCATATTTCCACCATCACCTTTTGTGTGGTGTATGTACTGCCCATAATTATATTCTTTGTGTAATACACTCTAATTTATGTGTATTTACATATTCATTGTATGATACCTCATTCATGGGTTGTATGTTTCATAATTTACCAAATTGGTAAGGGTTATTTCACAATCTCTTCATTATCTGAGGTTGTTTATATGTAATAATCTACTGGGATCTCTTTATCATCCACATCCATGTTTCTTCAAAATGTATTTCAAAACATTTTTATTATTTACAAGAATATGGGTTAAAGTCATTTATACCCTTGTTTGACTTTTTATAAGAGTAATCCTTCTGTCGTTTGCAAAACAAGGTCCTTTTAACCTTTTCGAGAAAATTAAGGTAAGAATGTTTTTTTAACTTATACGGTGAGTGCGGTTATTTTCCGCCGTTATAAAATCGTCGAAGCTTCCCTTACAAGCTTATAAGAATATTTTCAAGAAAATGTTTTATTTTATATGGCTCTTAAATGATTTCAAAAATAGAAAGAGATATTTCTCTAAAAAGTGTTTTGATTTCATCTATGTCAACATCCTTTGATGGATTTTACGCTTATTTGAAGTTGATTTATTATGATACAAAACATCTATATTGTATTGAAGGTTTTGTGATATGTTTGATTGTGTATGTGCTATTTTTATACCATTCATAGTTTATGGTGAAATTATTGATATTTCGTATGCTAGTTTTAATACGAATGTTTATGTTATGTTTAAACCTTTTCATATGGGAATGAATTGGACTTAATATGTGACGGGTGGAGCCCGCTATAGCACCTCAATGCATCGGTAGGTCTCATGAGACAAACTAGTGTCTTGGCACAAGGCCTTGGCAAAATCTTATTTGTAGTCTTGGCACGAGGCCTTGGCTATGTGGTTATGATAGTCTGGCATTATGCATTCCATCATTATGAAAGTGGTTATTGATATTGCATGAGATTATTCGATTAGTAGAATATCCATGTGAATAAGTAAATGGCATTATTTCATTTTATTTATGCCATAATTTGTTGAAGTTAAAGTTTAAAAGGCTTTTTTTTAGTTATACATTGCCTTAAATGTTTATTCTTATTTATGAAAGTTTCTGCTATATTGTTATCCTTACTCGGAATTTGAGCTCACCCCTTTTCTATGTTTTATTTTCCCAGGATGTGAAGAAGTAAATTATGAATGACTTGCAGGGATATTATGAGGGGTTAATAGTGTGGACTATGGAGACAATATGTTGTTGTAGTAGTTTTATTTTATTTTGATGATGTAATGTAAAACTTATGAATATATCTAGTGTTTCCAAGGCTACTAAACCAATCGGTCTTTCGAGATTTGATCTTTCTTGTGATCATGCAAATGTTATGTAATTAATGCACCGACTCTGGGTAACTGGGGTCGGGGCGTTACAGTTGGTATCAGAGAAAGTTTAGTACAAACCTTGGAAGCTAGATTTAGATAAACTCTGATTAGGGCACGTAGACCTAAGATTAACTTTGAGGATTAGTATAGAAGAACTTCCTAGAATTTTGGTATTGTAGAGATTTTGTGAGTTTTCTGAGAAATACATCCCTGTCTGGATATGAGCAGGTAGAGGCGGCTCTAGCACAGATGTACCTAGGGGTAAACCCCGAAAACACCGCTTTGAGCTAGACTCGAACGGGAACTGGTGCACGACAATGGGTCGTGCTGCACTCTTGGTTACGACACTCCTGGGGGATATGCTTTGGATAACTCTAATTTTTTTTAAAAATAATTATGAAGGGTTTATGAGTATATAATTCCTCAAAGAAAACATTTTTATGATTATGGATTATATCCATAAATAGTTCAATTTATGATAACTGTTTTATAAGTATGGGATTATGTATTTTGATTCATAAACTGATCTAGTTTATGCCATTGTTTAGAAATGGCGCCTAGTGGAAGAAATGGAAACCGTATCAATGCACGCACTCCATGTAGGGATTTCCCTCCTGCTCAAGATAATTATAGTGGGGCTGGTGATACAACTGGTGTCGATCAGCTAATCACCATACTGGGACAACTTACTCATGTTATGAATAATAACCTTACCCGTATGGAGCACCCGGATCCGCAGTGTGGAGGATCAATGTTAGATCGATTCATGAGGCAAAAACCACCAATGTTCAATGGGAGTACAAATCCCTTAGTAGCTGAGCAATGGATAAATTCCATAGAGAAAATATTTCAGGCTTTGGGGAGCAGTGAAAGGGAAAAAGTTATCATGGCAGTTTACCGCCTCACTGGGGATGCTGATCAATGGTGGTCATTGATTCAAAACATGAAGGAAGATGATGAAGTATCAAATATGGAATGGAGGGAGTTCAATGATCTGTTTTTAGAAAAATACTTCCCTCGCGACCATCGAGCAGATACGGAAAGGCAATTTCTAAGTCTGAGACAGAAGGAGGATGAGAATGTCGCAAAGTATGAGGCTATTTTTACAAGGTTATCAAGGTACGCTGGTGATTATATACGTAACCAATGAAGTAAGATTGATCGTTTCTTTGATGGGTTAAAACCATTTCTCCATCGAGCATTAGTCTCACAATCCTTTTCATCGTACGAAGACATTGTCTCATGTGCTATCAAGACCGAAAAGGAATTCTCTAAGTCTTATGACTTTAAAGCAAAGCAAGAGAAGAAGAGACCTGCTGATCAATATGGGAATGGAAATAAGGGGAAGAAGAGAAAGGTTGAATATCCATCCTGTGGTAAATGCGGGAAGAAACACCCTGGTACCTGCTTGAAGGGAATGGGATTCTGTTACAAGTGTGGTGAAAAAGGCCACCAAGCTCATGATTGCAAGGGGAAGAAGGAAGCTACCAACGTTCAGTGCTACAATTGCAGGGAGATGGGGCATTATGCAAATGAATGTCCTAATCTTCAGGAGAACTTACCTCAGAAAAGGCCAAGGGATCAAGGCCAGGCTTATGCTATCACTACTGCTGAGGTAGAAGCTCCGAAAGACGTGGTGGCAGGTAATTTAATGGTTTCCTCAAGTTTAGCAAATGAATTATTTGATTCTGGATCATCGCATTGTTTCATATCTCCCAGTTTGCTAAGAAAATTAGATATTTCCAATTTGATTTAATAAGGGAGTTGTCAGTTAAAACTCCTAAGGGAAGTATCATTGCAACAATGTTTTGTGAATCAGTCCCTATTAGAGAACATAAATTTTATTTATCTGCTGATATCATCATCATACCTATGATTGAGTTTGATATAATCCTCGGTATGGACTAGCTTTCGGACTATGATGCGAAGATTTATTGTAAGAAGAAATAGGTTACGATTCTTGATGATAATGATAAGGAACACCTTATTTTTAGAGCAGAATCGTCACCACCTAATTCTTATTTAGATCCACCCCCAGTAGCTCAACATAATTCAATTATTGGGGAGGAAGAGAATGAAATAACTGTCAGTGAGGAAAGGAATATTCAAATAGAGTATGTACCTGTTGTGAAAGAATTTGTAGATGTATTTCCGGAAGATTTACCTGGACATCCTCCAGAACGAGAAGTTGAGTTTTCCATTGATTTGATTCCTGGATCAAGGCCTATATCGAAGACCCCTTATAGAATGGACACTATAGAATTAGTAGAACTAAAGAAACAACTAGAGGAATTGAGTAATAAGGGATTTATTCTCCCTAGTGTTTCTCCATGGGGAGCCCCTGTTCTTTTTGTTAAAAAGAAAGATGGATCTATGAGGTTATGTATCGACTACAGGGAGATCAATGCTATAACGATAAAGAACAAGTATCCCCTACCTCGTATTGATGATTTATTTGACCAACTGCATGGAGCTCAATACTTTTCAAAGATTGACCTTCGATCTGGATACCATCAGTTGTGTGTGAAGAAGGAAGACATTCCGAAGACAGCATTTCGAACTAGGTATGGGTATTACAAGTTTACCGTAATGTCGTTTGGATTGACTAATGGACCCTCTGTATTCATGGATCTGATGAATAGAGTTTTCAAGGAGTATCTTGATGAATTTGTGGTGGTATTTATTGATGATATCTTGGTATACTCCAAAACCTAAGAATATCATGAAAATCACTTGCGCATTATCTTGAAGACTCTGAGGAGGCATGAATTATATGGGATGTTTAGCAAGTGTGAATTCTGGCTTCAGGATATTTCTTTTCTTGGTCATATTGTCTCTAAATATGGAATCTCTGTTGATCCTTCTATGACCAAGGCAATCCAAGAATGTCCAGCACCTACGAGTATAACTGAGGTACATAGTTTTATTGGTTTGGAAGGTTATTATCGACGTTTCGTCCAGAATTTTGCCCGATTGGCTAACCCATTAACGAAGCTCACACGTAAAGGGGTTAAATTTGTTTGGACAAAAGAGTGTGATGAATGTTTCGAAGAACAGAAGATAATATTATTCAATGCTCCTATATTGACTCTACCATCGGGGAATTATGGGTTCGTTATTTATAGTGATGCATCAATGAAAGGACTTGGTTATGTCCTTATGCAGAATGATAGAGTTATTGCCTATGCATCACGACAGTTGAAAATTCATGAACAAAACTATCCTACTCATGATCTTGAGTTAGCAGCTGTGATCTTTGCTTTGAAGATATAGAGGCACTACCTCTATGGTGAAAAATGTGAGATTTATACTGATCACAAGAGTTTGAAGTATATTTTCTCACAAAAAGAACTCAACATGAGGCAAAGGAGATGGCTTGGATTACTCAAGGATTATGATTGCACGATACACTACCACCCGGGGAAAGCAAACAAGGTAGCAGATGCTTTGAGTAGAAAAGACCATGGAGTTTTGAACATGATGAGAATTGAAAGGGATCCAATTTTCATGGATCTAGTGAAGATGGACATGGGAATAACCAGGGAAGGTGAAACATCGATTCTTTTTCAAATGGTTGTCAAACCATCTTTACTAGAAAGGATTAAGAGTTCTCAGACCGATGATGAAGAATTTCAGAAGAAGATTAAAGCTGTCAATGATGGGAGATTGATAGACTTTGTGTATGAAGATGGAATTTTGAAATTCGGGAAGAGACTTTGTGTTCCCGATTTACCTGATCTGAAAAGGGAATTGCTGGATGATGCTCATAGTTCCAATTTCACTATACACCCTGGGAGCACCAAAATGTATAGAGATTTGAAGGAACATTTTTGGTGGGACAACATGAAGAGGGAGATTGCTGATTTTGTGTCAAGATGTATGGTTTGTCAATAAGTGAAAGCTGGAAGGCAACAGCCTGGAGGAGTCATGCAACCTCTTCCCATACCATAGTGGAAATGGGACAATATTATGATGGGCTTTTTCATGGGGCTACCAAAGACTCCTAGAAGGAACGATGCAATATGGGTTATTGTTGATCGTCTTACCATGTCAGCACATTTTCTTGCTATAAGAGAAGATCTACCCCTGGAATGTCTAGAAAGACTACACATTAATAAAGTTGTGAGACTTCATGGAGTACCCCTATCGATTCTTTCTGATCGTGATCCCCGTTTTACCTCAAGATTTTGGAAAAGTCTTCAGAAATCCATGGATACTGAACTTCATTTGAGCACTTCTTACCACCCTCAGACAGATGGACAATCAGAACGGACTATTCAGACCTTAGAAGACATGTTGAGATCTTTCTCACTGGATTTTCAGGGTATGTGGGATCAATATTTACCACTGGTAGAATTTTCCTATAACAATAGCTTCCATTCGAGTATTCAGATGGCACCATATGAAGCGTTATACGGAAAGAGATTTCATACACCAACCTGTTGGGATGACGTTGGTGAAAGAAAACTTGTAGGCCCAGAACTGGTGGAGGAAACGGTGGAAATGGTGAAAGTAATCCAAAATCACATCAAAGCAGCTCAAAGTAGGCAGAAGTGCTATACCGATAATCGAAGGAAGGATTTGGAATTTCAAGTCGGTGATCATGTTTTCCTGAAGGTATCTCTGTGGAAGGGAGTCATACGTTTTGGTAAGAAAGGTAAATTGAGTCCCAGGTACATCGGACTTTTCGAAATTCTAGAACTAATTGGGGATGTAGCTTACCGATTGGCAATGCCGCCAAGTCTCTCCAAAGTTCACGATGTGTTCCACGTATCTCAATTGAGGAAATACATGCCTGACCCAACGCATGTACTCACCTATGAAGAATTAGAACTGGAACCCGATCTGTCTTATTGCCAAGAGCCCGTCAAGATTCTTGATACAAGAGAACAAGTGCTGAGAAACCGGACGATGCGTCTGGTAAAAGTTTTGTGGAGAAACCATAAGATGGAAGAGGCAACTTGGGAACCCGAGGAACTTATGATGAAAAACCACCCGAGTCTTTTCACGTGATAAGTATTCTAGAAATTTCGAGGATGAAATTATTTGAAGGAGGGGAGAATGTAACACCCCAATCTTCTGCGATATGCTTCTCTTTGATTAATGTGATAGCGTCTGTTGTACGCAACACCGAGTTCTAACACACCATAACCAATTAAACTAGCCGTTATGAATAGTAATACCTAATTTTTGAAATTATATATATTTTATATTTTAAAATGGACTTAATTTTTGGATTCGGAATATCGAATTTATCCTAAGGTGAAATTTTGGTACTTTTCGGATAACTTTCATATTTTGATGAATAGTGAAAATTACTAAATTTTAATTAAAAACAACTTTTTTAATCAAAATAAATAATATTGATAAATTATGAATTTGAGTGGTTTTAAAGTATATTTAAAATATATTTTTACCATTTAATTTAATGTTTGTCATTGGACATAATTTCACAATTAAACCAAACATAAACAAGTGTCAATCTTTTGATAGTTATTATCTCTTAAAAACACGCTTTTTATTTTAACAACGAGAATTAATTTTAAATTAATTTCTGCCACTTCTGTGTTTTGAATTTGGAAAAATGGATTACATATTTGGAATCAGGATTTCCAAATTATTTAAATAGTTAACTTTTATTTTTACACATTTTGAATAATTACTGCGGTAAATATTTTATTTACCATGGTTAAAGGGTAAATCCAGTAAATAAGGGTTAAAAAATAATATTATAGTAATACAAAATTACCCTAAAACGTGTCCTAACCTTATTGGTGGACACATACCCGACCATGGTCATCCTTGGGTCGATTTGGGGACCCCTTGGAGCCACTTGTATGTGGTAGGGACACATTATATTAATAAAGTTAAAATAAAAAAAATGGCATAAGCTTACATCCTTTAGAAGAACAATTTTTACATAGGGTTATACATGTTGGATTTTCGATTATAAATATTCATTAGAAAGCTAAAAAGATTTCCTACATAATTATATTTTATTTATAATTTTTAGACATCAAATAAGATAAATTATTAATGACACAATAATGATGAAATGTTTACCTCATTAATAAATCATTTAAATAAATAAGATTATAATGATTAAAATATTATCTAAAACCTATCCAATTCATATTGGTTGATGTTATTTAGAATATTAGTCATCTTATCTTCGACATAAATTATTTTTGGACCATTATAAACCGAATATAATTATATTATAAAGTAATACTTTCACTCTTTCCTAAAGAGCCCCTCCTCTCCCTTATAAAAGGAGACCACTTATACTCATTCCTCACACCTCTCAAGCTACTTGGCTCGTCCAAACTCTGCCCAAATAAGCTCCCCACATCCCTCTCCTCCTCCTTGAAGCTTTCCCTTAGGCATAAAGCATTTCAAGAAGTCCTTTGGTTCCATCCAAAGTGAGTTACCTAAATTAAAGGTAACGCTTTCTCTTAAATTATTTTCATTTATTTTGCTTCTCCAACCCACAAAATCCTTTTTATTTCCTTTCTTTTGTAACAACAAAAGTATCCTCAATATAATAGGATGTTTTTATATGAAGTATTCGAACTACACATACACACACCTCCATCTAATGAATGATGAACATAATGTTTCTGTGAATGGAAAACTAACGCCTCACGAAACGATGATTGTTCAAATACATCTTACCGCCTCTCATGGTGGCCATTATGATGGAACTGTAATTAAGTGTGATATTAATGATACATATTTTATATATAAGCTTCTGTAATTCCATTTTATTTCATACCATTATTCGTTTCATGTTGTATATACATACGATAATTTCATTTGAGGAAGTGCGGACTACTGCCCCCTTAAAATGATATGACTCATTCATACCACACATGGAACGTATAAAGAATAGTGTTAATGAACATAAGTAACATATATAAAATATTATATTATACTGGAATAATAATATACCTATGTATCATTTGGATTCAATTCTTTTATAATGAAAAATTTAATGGAAGTAGAGTTCGTGCGTACGTACGGACTACCGTCTCCACGAACACGGTGAGATCCATCCTCCATCGTATCCATTCAAGTATTATTCTCATTTTAGGGTTAAAAATAATGTTAATATCATTCTGATTATGAATAAGATATAATCTATCCATTACAAACATGTCTTACGTAACCAAACATTTAAGAAGAACGAATCGATTATCACCCGAAACGACGATAATACTAAGATATTATTAATAAAGCAATGTTAAAAGATCATATATGATATCATATTTATGTATATGATTATTGTATAATTTAATAAAAATGTTTTAATTATTATATAGGTGGTTAAAATACCATCGACTAAGGGAAAGTTCAAGGTAAGGGGTTTTCATCTCACTCCATATTTCCGTGAGATTCATGCCATATTTCCACCATCACCTTTTGTGTGGTGTATGTACTGCCCATAATTATATTCTTTATGTAATACACTCTAATTTATGTGTATTTACATATTCATCGTATGATACCTCATTCATGGGTTGTATGTTTCATAAGTTACCAAATTGGTAAGGGTTATTTCACAATCTTTTCATTATCTGAGGTTGTTTATATGTAATAATCTACTGGGATCTCTTTATCATCCACATCCAGGTTTCTTCAAAATGTATTTAAAAACATTTTTATTATTTAAAAGAATATGGGTTAAAGTCATTTATACCCTTTTTTGACTTTTTATAAGAGGAATCTTTCGGTCGTTTTCAAAACAAGGTCCTTTTAACCTTTTCGACAAAATTAAGGTAAGAAAGTTTTTTTTAACTTATACGGCGAGTGCGGTTATTTTCTGCCGTTATAAAATCGTCGAAGCTTCCCTTACAAGCTTAAAAGAATATTTTCAAGAAAATGTTTTATTTTATATGGATCTTAAATTATTTCAAAAATAGAAAGATATATTTCTCTAAAAAGTGTTTTGATTTCATCTATGTCAACATCCTTTGATGGATTTTACGCTTATTTGAAGTTGATTTATTATGATACAAAACTTCTGTATTGTATTGAAGGTTTTGTGATATGTTTGAATGTGGATGTGCTATTTTTATACCATTCATAGTTTATGGTGAAATTATTGACATTTCGTATGCTAGTTTTAATACGAATGTTTATGTTATGTTTAAACCTTTTCATATGGGAATGCATTGGACTTAATATGTGACGGGTGGAGCCCGCTATAGATCCTCGATGCATCGGTAGTTCTCATGAGACAAACTAGTGTCTTGGCACAAGGCCTTGGCAAAATCTTATTTGTAGTCTTGGCACGATGCCTTGGCTATGTGGTTATGATAGTCTGGCATTATGCATTCCATCATTATGAAAGTGGTTATTGATATTGCATGTGGTTATTTGATTAGTAGAATATCCATGTGAATAAGTAAATGGTATTATTTCATTTTAGTTATGCCATACTATGTTGAAGTTAAAGTTTAAAAGGCTTTTGTTTTAGTTATACATTTCCTTAAATGTTTATTCTTATTTATGAAAGTTTCCGCTATATTGTTATCCTTACTGGGCATTTGAGCTCACCCCTTTTCTATGTTTTATTTTCCTAGGATGTGAAGAAGTAAATTATGAATGACTTGCAGGGATATTATGAGGGGTTAATAGTGTGGACTATGGAGACAATATGTTGTTGTAGTAGTTTTTTTATTTTGATGATGTAATGTAAAACTTATGAATATATCCAGTGTTTCCATGGCTACTAAACCAATCGGTCTTTCGAGATTTGATCTTTCTTGTGATCATGCCAATGTTATGTAATTAATGCACCGACTCTGGGTAACTGGGGTCGGGGCGTTACAACTGGAATTAGTCGCACATCATTCAACTCGATCATTCTTTCTTTCCTTGTCCAAACAAACCCATGTTGTTTAAAAACTATATTAAGATTGTTTTATCCATAATAAATTCCTTTACAAACCTCCCCTTTGTATAATTATTCATACTCTCAATGTTGAGCATAGAATGGTTTTAATCTCTAGAGTATATCATCCATTAATCTAATGAGCTAGTGGTATTTTGGAGAAACACACTCCTATATTTTGTTGTATGATTTACATATCCACTCTTAGTGGTGTAGCTTATTGAGTAATACCACTTTTAACAATAATATTTCTTGTTGTGGCCTTTTCTCCAACAATTCCAGCACATGGGGGCATCATCCACTCTGCCACTTCTACTTAGGAATATCCACAATTTCGCTTTTGGGTGACTTTTCAATATATTGGTAAATCCTCTCCCTTCTACATTATATTAATTTTGATAATATGCCTAAATATTATTCCAATGATTCATCTCATTAGATAATAATCCATGATCATCCATGAACATTGAATATCTATTTCTGTGAGAATTAGTCACACCAATCACCATCATGTCCCATGATTTTGGGAGAAAAGAGAGTAAGAACAACACCCAAAATAAGTCTCTAAATCCAACTATCACTATTTCCAACTAACTTTGGATTACCTTGATTTCATTTATATGATCAATGGTAGATCATCCATATGAAATTATCATAGTTAATAATCTATGTATCAAGAAATATTTATTTATTATTGTTTTCTTTTCTTACATATTATCCACAATATTTAGATTTTCTTAAGTCATTTTCACTTATCGGATGTTTAATTCCACATTTCGAGAACACAAAATTCACATCCATCTGTGTTATTTCTTATATAGACTATCCCATGATCTTACACCAATCATTTATAACTATAATACATTTAACATATCATCAGGGTAATTCATCATCATGAATTGTTCCATTTTCATCTTCTAGAACCCAAAATAAATTCTTTAACATTTCCCCACCCAGGCCTTACATTCATCGGATTCTATCCATCCAAAACATTTGATCTCCCAATACTTCTAAACAACATTACTTTAGAGGATAGAAACTAAAAAATAATTATTCTTCTATAAGGAAAATAGTATAATATAGCTACAGAACAAATATCTAAAACACCTTCACTGGGGACTAACCCTCTAGAATCATTACACCCATGAGAAAGGATTAAAAAATTTTGGTCCATGGACACCATCAGGTAAACACACTAGATGATAATCAACTATAATGTAAAATGTGGGAGAAAAGAATCTAGAATTTAGCCCAAAATATAACATTTGGATCATGGAGTTTGAGTAAACCAAGTCGACTACATCATAATATAAACCCTATAAGAAACAATAAAAGAACTAATAGATAAAATAATCAAAAAGAAACAATGTAATAAAAATAGAAAATATTATGTAGCTTAGGAATATTCCATAATCCATAGGGGAATTCTACTTTATTATTATGAAATTATGTAAAGATAATCACAAGGCTTCATCTCTTAATTACCAACTCATTAAACTTATATAATCCAAACAAAGTGATCACCCAACCATTAAATAAGAGTTCCCATTTAGTGTATCTATTAAAAAACCCCATTTAATATACCAAGGCAATAATCCATATCAAATTATCATTACTGATGAATCTATATGTATTCAAAAACACCAACTTCCTTGACTAATTGTGTAGGTGAAATATTTCCCTTTACAAAGATATCTCAAATATAGGACGCAAAATATTTTATGGTGACCCAAATTATAGTATTTAGTTCTATTGAACCTTCTCTACTATCAACTATCTGAACATCTAGAATGTTTTCTATTTATCTAATCTATAATTAAAAACATATATCATCCCTAAAAAACAATAAAGGAATTAGTTGCGCTAATGAATAACCACATTACTTATGTGTTAAGCGATTAATATTCCATAATGTTTCACCTTGGTGATCTCCTATACTATTTATATAATATAATGATGGTTTTATGAGGGTGTGTATTTATTATAGGGAAATCAATTTTCTAGAATGAATATGTATGCTTCATCATGAATTTGTGACCTATTTGATAAAATTCAATGAGCTTGATACTTCTAAAAGATCCATATTTTTTTGTTATCACCTATTAATATTACATAAGTATGATATAACAAAGACTAAATTTAATACAAGGAATGATTGTTATGAGTTTATAGTAATTCCATATGGAATGACTACTTCACCCACAATGATTATGAATTGGATGAATAGATATTTCAATGAGTACATTGATAAATATTTATTGGTAATTATTGATGATATATTTATATACAATAAAATAAATGAAGATCATTAGAATAATTTTTTGAATGTTTATTAAGAATATTAGATAAATTTAGTTATATAAGAAATTCAGTAAGTGTGAATTTAGGCTCCCTATGTCTTTCATTCCTGGTCATATTGACATCAGGGTTAAAATATACATTGATCCTTCAAAAAAATCAGTTAAATAATATCCTATAAAAAGATTATAGATAACACACAAAGTTTATTTTTTTTATCAGGTTACTATGAAAAATTTGTTCAAAAATATTTCTTGATTTAGCAACACAATAAAAAACTTAACACATAAAGATGTAAATTCACATCATTAAATAAATATAAACAATGTTATGAGTTACTGAAGAATATATTAGTTAATTGAATAATTTTAACTTTATTATTGGGGAAGGAAGGAGTTTGGATATGTAATAATGAATTGAATAACGTACTGGAGAGTTCCCTTATACAAAATGATAAGGTTTTTTCTTATGCGTCATGATAATTGAAGACCAATTACCAAAACTATCCAACACATGATCATGATTTGGTGGATAAAATATTTACTTTAATGATACAAAGACACTACTCTATTGTGAAATATTTGATATATATACAGATCACAAGAGTTATAAGTTCATATTTACATAGAAAGATCTCAATATGATAAAATGAGATAACTAGAACAACTCAAAGACTATTACATGTTGATACAGTGGCACACTGAGAAGGGAAAAAAGGTGGGTGATGAATTGACTTGGAAGGGTCATGGAGTTCTATCCATGATGGAGATGAATAATGGGCATATATCCAATCATTAGGTAATGATAGATATGGAAATTATTAGTTTTAATAAATATCATTCCCTTTCAAAGTAATTAACCAACCATATTCACAATAGAAGATAAATAATTTCCAATAATATGTTGAGAGTGTTCAAAAGAAGATTATATACATGAATAATTGGAAATTTTTAGATTTCATCTATGAAAAAAATGTATTTATGTTTTGAAAGGGACTATGTGTTCAATCATTACTAGATAAAAAAGGTCAATTTCTATATAAATATTTTTATAAAATTTATTTATACACTTCATTAATAGTATTCCCTATAAGGGAATTAATGCAAATTTCTAGTAGGACCACATGATGTAAAAAATTGATGACAATGTGTCAATATATGTAGTGTTTAAATAACTAAATGTTGAGATACATCATCATAAGGGTATCATGAAACCTCTCTCTAAACTATTATAGATATTTGGCAATTTTTCCATATTATTATTCATAGTAATCCCAATTAAATTTAAGAATAATGATGAAATATGAGTTATTATAGATCACCAAACAATGTATGTATATTTGATAGAAATAACTTAGGATATACACCCTGAGTATCTCGTATAACTCCATATTAATTTTGTATTAAGAATTTAGGGTTCACCATGATCAATTATATTTGATTGGGAACCTAGTTACACATTGAAATCAAGGAATAGAATTTAGAATTTTCTAGAATCAAAGACACAATTCATCACCACTTATCATTCTCAAACTAATGGGTAGTCTAAAAGGACCTTCCAAACACTAAAGGATATACTAAGGTCATGTTCATTTTATTTCATTGTAAGAAGGGATTAGTATATATATTTAATGACATCTTTATACAATAATAGAAACTATTAACATTTTAAAATTACCCCACATGGATCCTCATATGGGAATTAATGTTATACTTTTAATTACATGGATGAAGTTGGGGAACGAAATTTATTAGGTCTATAACTCATTGACGAGACAACAAATAATTTTCATCTCATTTAGAATCATATCTAGATGCATCTATATATATAAAATCCCTATATTATTTATTAGAAGAAGGATTTGTAATTTCATGTAGGGGGTCATGTATTCTTGATGGTATCATTATAAAAGTGGGTTATAATGATCTGTAAGAAGGGGAAGCTTATTCCACGGTATATTGGGACTTTTTAAATATTCGATAGAATCATAGTGGTGGATTACTGTTTACCTAGTACATCCTACCATATTAACGTACATAATGTATTCCATGTCTAAATATTGAGGAATTATATTCCATACCCAAACATAATACTCACCACTATGGAAATTGAGTTAGGATATGAATAATCACATAATGAAGAGAAATTCAATATTATTAACATAATAGATCTAGTGCTTTATAATTATAACACTCACCTAGTGAGAATACTATGGAAGAAACACATATTAATGGAAGAAACTAGGGATCCCAATAAAATAATGATTCAAAATTGCCCATATATATTTATATAATAATTTACACCACAAATTTATTAGGATGAAATAATTGAAGGTGGAGGAATGCAAGACATCAAATTCAACTATATTAAATAATCACTTCATTATAAAAACTATATCATAATGTACATTAAATAATTTCAACATAATCGTATAGTATAAAAATATTAGATTACATTCACTATAACAGTTACAACTAATATCATAAAACAAGTACAAATATATGGAATCAAAATAATTACATAATCTAGAAGTCCATACACTAAAAATATTTATAATTATATGAGATATACTGCTATTATAAAGATAATAATAAGAAATATAAAAGAAATGGTATAAATACTAAGATAAGGATGTAAATGATTTTAGATGTAATAATGAATTTCATATATAAGGGGTATTATTATTTTTGTAAGAGAAATGTGTCCATTGTAATCTTGCCATTGGGAATCACACTGCTAGAATATTTAATTCCCTTTATGATCATTATAATAATAATCTTACCCTTATACAAAGAAGTGTCTATTATCCAAAGGTGATGTTTTCATAATTTCATAAGATAGTTGATTTTTTAGAAAAATAGTAAAATATGGTATGATTATATAGTATATTTTATGACATCTTAGTGACTCAAAAATTGTGTATTAAATAAAAATGCTTTTATACCAAAAATAATTTTATTCATTTAAATAATGTATTTTCAAATAATAATATTAGTTTTATAAAACTATAATTAAATATCCAAGCACCAAAATATATTTTAATATTTAAAAAATAATAAATTTTGATAAAAAAATTTTCCATCTAAAAAATATATATTTTATGAAGGTGTTTGATTCTTAAACATATAAAAGTAAAATATAAGTCAATAAATTTTAAAAACCATGGTTCAAAACCCTAGTAATTCTTATGGTTTCCAATTCATCCACAACCTAATGTCCATGGCATATGTTTAGAAGTTAGAAAACAATAGCCCCTCATTTACTATAAATGCCAAACCATCCTTCGATTACAATGCACTAAAAACCATTGTGATCAATTTTCCTCTCATTTTATCTCCCAAGAATGTTTTGGAAGATACTTATGTAGATAATATTTCCAATTATATCTCCATTTTTCTTTCAAAGATAGTTATAAGTGTTTTTCTTAGGATACATAGTTGGATTAGTTTTCCAAACCCCTTATCTATCATTCTATTTCTTGATCCCAATATATAAGGACTTATTAAATTCATTCTCAGCATTTTGGAAGAGGCAAAAAAAGTTAAGGGTTTAACTACCATTCTCTTCATTTATCTTTTGAAATTAATTTGAATTTATATACATTAACATTTTCAATGATAAAATATTTCAATATTTTTAATCCATTACTATATTGTGAAAATGAATTATTTTTATTTCCCCTTATTATACCTACTTAATGCGCCATTAAATTTCCATAAACATCATTTTTATTTCAACAGAATATTTTTCAATCATTTATATAGTATCCAAAACTTATATACATTTATACATTTCAATGTACCTATATGATGAGTGTTCCCTACCCAGTTACACAACTATCGAGGATACTTTATATTTCATTATTATTGTCCTTTAATTCCTATTATATTGATGGATATTTACATAGATAGATATATAATTCAAATGATTGGGGATCGTATGTCAATCCAGAGACCTATTACATCTATATGGATACATATTGATTACAAATACATGTGTATATAAGTGGATTTTTTTGAAAATTATGATAATTATTATTATATTAAATCTATCACATAATGGATATTTTTTACATATTATGTGTTTAATGGGTCTCTAAAATATATATCCCCTTGATGCATTGGTAGGTCTCATTAGAAAAATTATATTCGATATTTTATGTATTCCTTACCCATTGATTTATGATGTCTCTGCATGAGGACTTGATGGTATGTTTATGATGTCCTATATTATGAATTCAATCACAATGAAATCATTTATTATTATCTATGTGTTTATTTATTTTAATTGTTATGTTACCCTTGGACGGATATCAATATAATGTTTTCAATTATATGGAATCATTTGATTATTATTTCTTTATTCCATATTTTTTATTCCATATTTTTTCCATGAGAAATTCCATCATTTATATTAGAAATTATTGAGAAACTAAGCTCACACATTTATTTTTATTCCAATATCCATAGGGAATCAAGAAATATAATATGAATGATCCAAGTAAATTCTAGAAAGGATAATAATGATTTAAATGATTTTGTATGATAAATTTTTATGTTATAAAATATAATGTAAGGACCATGTAGGTATCTAGTCACATAATACTACCTCGGTGTTATATCAATTGTAATGCTATATCTTTTATTATTTACTAATGTGAAATATTAACCATAGGATCTAGGTTACCTATATATATATGTGAAAAACACATGGTTATCCAGATATTTTTATGCCTATGTGTAGTGTAGTGATGTGATTAAATGAATGGGTAACTGGATCTTATAATAAACACATGATGGAAGAGGATGGTGATACAGATGGTATAATGAGGGTACTGATAGCATAGATAATTTGTGATGGTTAAATGGTTGTTATGGGGATAACTCATGTTAGTAGCTCAATAATGGATATAGATCATGTAAATTACAATTAATTATAATTTTTATATTATTTTAGAAATGTGACTACCAATTTACACATAAACACCACCTTTTGGTGGTTCTATTAGCTGTGAACCAATATCTTGATGGGTGAACTGACCAGCTTGATGTCTAAACTAGCATTCCCTCACTAACCCCACTAAGTTTTATGAATTATATATGGATTGGATATGTATTGGTAATGATATATTTCATATATGGAATGTATATTGAAATAGTGGGGTTAGGAAAATTTGGGGATGATATAATGTTATATGTTAGTGATATATATAGAAGATGGTGGAATTTTGTATATGATAGTTTTTTTATATTAAAGAAATATGTGTTATATTATATATACATTACTATTTAGTGATTGGTTCTTGAACCTATGAAAGGAATTAATTACTCTGGTCAAATAGAATTATTGAAAATGACACATATACTTCTAGATCAAAATAGACACGCACATATATTCTCATATTATTTTATGAAATAGGAGTTCTCAAGTCGATGTTTGACCTAGTTTGATTTTTAGTGATTTTGGTTCACCAGGACACAACTATATATTATAATTTTTATAAATTAATTATTATGCATGTAAAATATTCACATTTTTCCCTTAGCGGATGGTCTACTGAGTTTGTATATATACTCAATCCTACTTTTACATATACAATTATTGGATATTGATATTGTAATTTTTTGGTGGCATCATCTTGGTGACCATGGTAGATATTAGGGGATTAGAATTTGGGATATATTTTATGTAGTATTGAGGTATATGGGTGGTGGGATTTTTATAAAATATTTGGGAATGAGCGGTTGTTTTAGTGGCATAGTAGCTATATTTTTTTTTATATTTTCTGAAAATCATCATTATATGTTGTTTGTAATATCAATTAATTATTTTATTATTTATTGAAAATGATTTGGTGGTTTTTGTTTCATTTTTCACACTTTAGTAGTGTTTCTTATATTATAATTCCTCCATTTTGTCAGAATAATACCCATAGGCTAGTCACTAAGTAGAGTTCGACTGGATATAGGATTTAGAGGTCACACTTTGTTTCATCTTTGACCTAGATGGGGTTATAGTAGAATTGGGTCCCATGACAGTGGAATCAAATCATGTGGCTGATATATAAAATGTTGATCAATATTTGGAACATGTGATTTTTTGGTTAGTTTAGTAAAAACAAGGTAAATAGTGTTTGATTCATTAGGATTTAGTCTAATACATGATCAAATTCAATATAAGGTGTCGATATTAACACATTCATACATTAAAATTTTCATTACATTCTGATTAAACCATGTTATTAGATTGTTAAATATAATATATTGTTATATTAGTACATGAATCATATAGTGTAAATTTCATGATATGTTTAATTGATTTCCAATGATAGGGAAACTATTAGGGGATGGTAAGATATGATATTTTAGAATATCTTCTAAAATTTCTCTATTAATTACAATATCAACCCATTTATATTTTTTATCCTTATTAACAAGATATTTTATCATATAAATAATTCTATTTGAATTATTGTGTAAATTAATACCATCTTTCCACTTATTACATTGCCACATTTTGTTGATTATGTAGATTTTGAGGGTTAAGTAAGGATTTGGTGTGATAAATATTTTTTTGGGTCAAGTATCACGAGATCCAAATGATAAGTCTCGTAAGTTATTCTTTGAAAAAATGGATGGGTAAAATAAATCTTTTCAAAGGGATGTTATTATACATGCCAAAGGATTTCATCAATAGACACAACCGAATGGAAGAAGTTTAATGGAAGCCTTTCTCTAATGTCCAAATGAATATAACTAAATGGGCATGGAAGTGAAATAATTTAGAAGAAGCCTATATTATTGTGGTGAATAGGTGTGAGAATAAATATTAATATTATCTAATTCATTCCCTCATTAGTCGATCATATTCTATATAAATATGTGATAAAGATGGAAGGTCCAACTACTATATACATTATAAAATTATAGAAGTGGGGATGGGAAGTCTTGAGGTTACACCAGTGTTATGTGAACTATTATCTAGATGATATATGTCAATAAAAAGTATCATATGATACATGGAAATGAAGGTTTCAATCATCAATGATGGATCACTCTTATGTTTTGGATGATAGTCTAATCCTAATGGCTAGTTTGTGCTTGTTATATGGGGAAGGGTGGATCATTTCTATTAGTATAGTGACTGAAACCAGAACAACATAGGCTATGCTGGAATTGGAAGGGACAACTAGAGTGTGTTAAGGAATGTTACAATGCTAATCTAGCACAACGATTTTAAAATTCGAATGGGTCGATGGATGGAGGTCATAACCAAAAGTGCATAAGACCAAAATGGGTAATGTCAGAAGTTGAAGCCGCTCGAGATAATTGGAGGGACTTCATCAGATTTTCTATGTAGGGTTCATGAAGTTGGTTCTGTTGTATCTTAGGTGAATATTTATTGGAATAAAATATATATAGTTATTCTCTTATGGATATAAGACAAATTATCTAGTCCACATAACCCCTTATTCATTGTGTAAGTGTTTTATATTCAATGTTCCATTATTTCTCACCTATTTTCTTATTTGTATATTGAACATAAGTAACATTTTGATTGGGAACCCAAATAAGGATCTAAAATTACAAGAGGGTGATTCTATGTGGTGTATGGGGTGCCTATTCTTCCTAATTAAATAAAATGAGGAAGTGGTGGACTGTTAGATCATCAATGTTTCTTTAGAAATGTTTTACAAGATTTAGTATTTGGTGGTGTGATTCTAATGGTATTAGGGTGTTTGATCTCCAACATGAGGTCTTAAATATTTGTTATCAATTATTTTATTATCAGTTTATGAAGGACTTATATGAATTTCACTCCTAACATTATTGTTTTACCATATGCACATCTAGGATATCAAAAGTTCTTCTGATTGGATTGGGTCTTGAAGCGTCACCTATTATTAAAACAATTTTTTTATATTAGGTAGAATATTTTTAGGCTCCCCTAGTAAATTTAGTACTATGTTTCAAAAGGGTACACAACGATATAGAGGTAGTAGTACCTGAGAGTGTAGGTTTACTGAATGATTTTCTATGTCCATTGTGAGTCTGGAGGTGTGTTTCATTCATCCAGGTAGCATTAAAAACATTAGTAAAGGACTAGAAAATACATAAAAAATAACCTATTCATTATGTTATTTTTATTTTTAATGAGATCATTAATTTATAGTAGATAACATGGAATAGTTGGGGTCTAATTTTATGATTAAATGATAGAAGATACATATATTTTATGTTTCTCATTTTTATAATATTAGAGGGTTTGTTAGTTCCATAAGATTTTGAGGTACCTAAAAGTATGGATTTAGTAGAGTTGAAGGCCATGAAAACAATAAGAATGATTGTTCTATAAGGTTGTAGTCAGGATAGATGATGCATGTTCTAGGAAGGATTATTCTACCAAAATTTCAATGGAAGTGTACTTTGTTTATTTAAGGTAGGGGCAGTCATAAAATACATAGATTCAATATAGACTAATAACAAAAAGAAACCATAATTGTTTTCCATTGGTTTTTATATTTGAAATATAAAACCATTTTACAGTGTTTTGGTTTGAATTAATAAATTTATGAACCATTTATTCATGGATTGGGACTATTTTTATTTTAGATTAAACATTTTTTTCTAAAAACATCCAAGATTTAGTTACATGTTATTTAATAAGGATTGGATGAAAATTTGTACAAAATTTATAAATAATTATCCACCCATAACCATGATATTATCTTTTAAAAGATTCTAAAATAACAAAATTATTCATTATTGGTGACTAAAAATAATATTTGAATGTGGGGTTTGACCAATGAAATTATATATGGGTTGAGGCCACAAAAACTAGTTTTTTTAAAATATGTGTACATTTTTATAATAGGTTCCTTTTGGATTAGAACAAGAAGAAAAAATCCACAATGTTTAATTCAATTCAAAATGTATTCCAAATGACAAAAACAATTATTTTAGTTTGGTTCAGTTCAGTTTGCGATATGGCAAGGATAGGGTGGGGGTTTTCCCATGCTTATGTTCAGGTAATGTCAATTTGAGGAAAATTAGTTGAGATCAAAAGGTTCCCTCCAAATGGAGGGATCCTAGATGGATTATAATTTTGGATGAAATATAATGCTATATAGGGGAAAATGTATTAGTTTCACATGAAGATGTTACAATGCGATTTTATCATTAAATGATATCTAGATTTATAATAGTTATAAATCTGGATTGAGGATAATTTTGATGGTATCATTAGAGATAAATCTATCATAAATCTTTTATAAGTGGTATAATATCCATAGTAGGGTCTTTAAAATTATAAATTCTTTGAAGGAGTAGGCCCAAAGAAATAGTACACATCACAATGAGTAGATTAATTTTTAATGAGATTAAAACATGAGACCAGAAATGTTTTTTGGGTGAAAAACATAGAGAGGCACACAGATGAGATCATTGTACAAAAAAATTATAAGATGATATTCTCCAATGGTGGCATGTATGATCAAAATCAGTATGGAGGAAAACTATACAGGTACTGTAAGGGTAAAAAAAAGCTAATTAATGGGAATTTTGTGAAAATGAGAATAGTCATCATGTGGAAGATTATTTTACCTTTTGTGAGAAAATAATTATCATGTGGGAAATTGTTATATTTTAGTGTAATAATTAGTTCCCAATAAAGTATTTAAATATTCAAATATTAAGTCTTGAGATGTTTTTTGGAAAAGATATACTGGGATAATACACCTTCTTTATGGAACATCAATATTTAGGAAATAAAAATCTATCCGCTAGAAAAATATGAATTGATGATGTTCCATAGACATGGAAGTATAGATGAGTTCACAAAGATCAATAAAATGATGTCATCGCTTCAGAAGAAGATATCTAAATATGTTTTTAATGGAAATAGTTCATTATAATCTTGTGGTACAGTGGTGATTGGGTGAGGGAATATAGAGGAGGACTATATTTCAGTCAAAATTTGGTGATGTTATGGATAAGAAATAAATGAAAATGTAGAAGAAATATTCTAGATATAAGACAAGATTGTGGAGGTGGTGGTGGTAAGTGTGGATGTTTTTCCAGAGGGGTGTAACCTATTAATTGGATATTAGAAGTCATGGAAGTTGATTATACATTTTAATAGAGCATGAAATCATCAATAGTGGTCCATCCACATGTTTTGGATAGTGGTGAGAACATGAATACCTGTTGGATCTTACTTTATTAGGATAGGGTTGACAATGTTATAGGTATAATGACTAAAAATGGACTCAAAGAGGTTGATGTGGCTCAGAAGTGGCCAACATGGGAATATGGAGGCATGTTATAACACTGATCTATTACTCCCATGTTCCAGAGGCCTATGGTTCTAAAGACAGTGTTCAAACCTAGAATAGTGTAAGAACATATTCAGATGTTCTATAAGATACAAATACTAGAGGCTATTAATGATAATTTTGTCTATATCTTGGTAGGAATATATAAATTGGTTACCTTATTACTCAAGTAAGTTTTTTATTAAATGAAATAGATGTAGTTGGTGTACAATGGATATAGGAATCAATGTTGGAACCATGTACTCCCTTGTTCATTGTTCTTATGTTTGGTGATGGAATATTCCGTTGATTCTCAAGTGATTATTTTGTCGTACATTGTTCAAATTGAAGGTATTGAATGTGAACTAGGAGAGGGAACCAAATCGATGGGAGGGTGACTCAGTGTAGTGACTGGGGAACCTAGTCTTCCCAGTTCTAGACCTCAAGGATCCCTGAGATTTTCTGATCATAAAACATTCTAGATATGTTTTGAATGTTATTGTATTTAATTGATGAATAGTGTCAGATTCTCAAAAAACAATATGTATAGGGACTCAAGTTTTTGGGGGTTTAAGCCTAATACATTATTTCAGGTTTTGGATAAAAATAGAGGAAATGATAGTTCATGTTAATTATGTGATATATAATATTCCTTTTTTAATTATACCCACGTGGAGGAAACATCCTAATTCATGAAAGTATTGGTTCCCTTAAATAAGATTAATATAGGGTGGTGTGGTGAGCCCTGGATATATGTTCTGGAGGGTGATTTATTGTGAGTATACTATGTGTTCTAAGGGTGATATGTTGTGACCTAATTACATATTCTAGAGGGACATGTGATTGTGGCCTAACAACATGTTCTAAAGGGATATGTTATTTTGACAAAAATACTTTTTTCTAGAGAGTGATTTGTTTGGACATGACTATGTGTTCTGGAGGGTGATGTGATTATGAAGCAAACATGTATCTTAGTGTGTGATGAGATTATTAAATGGATGATTATTATGGAGGGTGGGGAAATTATGATTGATATTTCTGTTGTGGAATTTGATTTAATTGTGACCTTTCTATATGTTATAGTGGGTCATTTGTCACGTCCAAGAGTCATGACCATGCCTCTCATCATTGTTAGTAAAAGTTAGTGTATGATATAAATCAATGATATTACTTCTTTATATTCTTCCTGGTTTCAAAGTTTTTTTATCTAAATAGGGTTCACTATAATTTTTCATGATTTAACATTATCATTCTATCATTTCAAACATTATTACATTTGATAATGTGGGAAGAAATATTATAATGAAAATATTATATCGATACATGTAGTAAATAGTATTAATTTTTACCTTCCAATATATTTTTAATTTGAGATTTTTGATACTACTCATGAGAAAGGTATTTTTCTTAATGTTTGACCGTTATGGCTTTATACTATTATGGATACTTAATAAGTGATAAAAAAATTTCGATATGTGTTACTAATTTACTATTAGTGTGTGTGGGATGATTATGTCTTTATAAAAACATTGAAATTATTTAATCAATAGGGATTGAATTTAGTTATGATTTTGTTGAGTCTTGGCCATATCATTTTCTCAAGTAATATTATTCATACAAACTAAATTACTGGATTTTAGTCATCACAAGGGATATTAACTTATTTTATTGGGATTATAATGACATGGTTCCTTAGTAGGATTTATGCATAAATATATTTGGAAAAGTGTTTGTGGTGTGATGGTGAATATTCTTCTTATCAATTTTATAATATTTCTCTCTATCCACCTCAATGGGAGAAAAAATGATAATGAGACTATAATTCTTTTGAGACTCATATTGTGTAAAGTGATGATGAAAATTTTTAGTAAGATATTATGAATACATTGGTATTATAAGGATTTGAGTGGTAAAATGAGAATTTAAGATGTTCTTGGGGTGGAAGAAATATTATTTTAGAAATTAATGGTGGATTAGTAAAACTATTATGATGAAATCATAATTTGATTGAATTAAAATGATTCCAAAATAACATTAATATATGGATGGAATTTCAAGAAGAGGTTTCTTGAGAATATATGGAATTATATAAAAATGATATTTTTTGATATTAAACTAATGTTTTATGAAATTTATCCTTGAGTTTTAGAAAATGTCCTACATATTTGGAAAGGGATAAACATACAATTAGGTCTACCAAGGCAGGGTATTATATTACTTAATTTATTGATAATCATATAATAAAGAGTTTTTATCATTAAGGAATGTACCCAAGATAAAATATTTGATGTTATTATTTTTTGTTATCCGATTGATAATATTTATATTAGATTAATATATCCAATAACATTTTTATTCATTAATATTCATATGTAAAAGTGTCAAACAAACATTACTATTGACCTATATTTATCTATTTTTTATATAATGGATATTTTTTTATTCCTTGATATAGTTTTTGGGATTAAAGAGATGAATTAAAGATAAATATATGAAATGATGGATCTTTATTATAATCTTAAATAATTGTATGTAGTGGTCAATTTAGTCATATGCAATAATAATTGATCTGGTGTTGTTATACTATGGATTTTTTCTTTAAAATAATACATGAGTATTAGATAATGATCCATGCAGGTTTCTATCAATTTCCCCGATTGAATCAGGATATCTATTATACTCCTCACTTAAATTTATGGTTTTACATGGAATGTGAGTTATGAATACGTTTTATGATAATCATTGAGATATTGTATTTTTTTTATTATGGCATAGTAGAAACATGTGGGTCCATAATCCATAGTTTCTATAATAGGTAAATCATATATTTATCTCGAGTGTGGTAAAGGATATAGATTAAATTAGTGTTCAGGTTGGTAGTAATGTATAATCTTAATGAAATAAATATTTTATAACAAATATGAAATTAATAATTCCGCATTTAATTATGGATCATATTTTTTAAAAAATTTATGAATTTACTTGACCAATAGGGGACCAAAAAGGAAATAACAAAGATGAGTGTGCCACCATAAGCTCACCTCCATGATTTTCAGGGTAGGCGACGTGCATTGAGAAGACATATAAAACAATATTGGAGTCATTAACTAAAATAAACATGCAATATACATTTATATCAAATGAAAAATAATAACTAGCTACACTAGTAGTATATGTGTTTATACATATGTTGTTTAATTTCATATAATACATTCATAATACATCAAATATAATCTTAATTTGATATTGGAAAAATACCAATTGAATTTACATCTAAAAATACATTTAATCTTATAAACACTACACAGTAAAAGGATCCCACCCATTGTATGTACCTCTTGATGAATATTCAACCACAATGGTCACAATAACCATCACAAACCACCATGATCTACTATTAATCACCGACAATCACTAGGTATGACCTTTCAACAAGACACACCTACTTTACATCCACTAAGACCATATAAAAAATGTGACACATCTGCATAGGCAAAACATGTGTGGGAAAAATTCCATGCATTAGTGAATACAGACATACTCAAAAGGACACCATAGAAACACAAATAAATTATAAGAAACTAGTAAAATAAAACTCTTGTCAACTAAAATATCTAGGAAGAATACAAGGAAATATCCATTTATGATCTACCAATATAAATCTAATGAATACATAGAAGTCTAAATATAAACTGTTGTAATATATGATGATTGAAATATCATAAGAAAATTAGAATTCATAGAGTTCCTAAAGTAATTGAAATTTAAGGAAATTTATTCTAAAAAATAAATTTAATTTTTGAAATCAATAAGTAAAAATTATCTTTGGGTAAATTTTTTATAATTTTCAGAATATATTAATTTATTTTTGAATAGTGAAAAATACTAATTTTTTTAAAAAAATTACTTTCATTTGATTAATATACATGGTTAAATTATATTTTAAATTTATTTTAAAGCAAAATTAAACGAATTATATTATTATTTTACTAATTTAGGTTATGGGAATAATTTTACCAATTAATTTTTATAAATAATTTTCAATCTTTTGATTTTTTTTCCTTGGAAAACCACTATTTTGTCACGACTATGATTTTAATATTAAATATAATTCTTCTAATTATGTGACTTTTATTTTAAAAAAATAATACCATATTTTTTATTGAAAAAATGCATATAATATATATTGTTCAACTAAATATTTTTTCATAATTAATAGTGAAAATATTAAAATCAAATTATCATAGTAAAGTAAAAATTGGGTCTACATGGGGTTATGCGCAAAAAGAGAAGGGTTAAAAATTACCTAAAACTTGTAAAAAACCCAATTTATTAAATTATTTTGAACATATCACTACCAAGGTTCGATAATGAACATTTTTATACATTTTTAATCTGAAAAAAATAGTGGTATACTTTATTATTTCAAAAAATTCCATGTTTGTCCTCTACCCAACTTACAAAAAGTCACTCACCCCATTTACTTATTCACTCTTATCAAGCCCTTTATATTGACCATCCATTTCCAAAATCTCTAAAAAATCCTTATACACCTTCTACATATTTATTTCTTATGAAAATTCCAACCCTAGGGTATTTAAGAGGATATCCCAATGAGGTTTTTCTTATATCAGGTAATTCTCATAACCAAGCTCTTTCATATTATTATTTATTTCCCTAAATTAAATTAAGTCATAACAATTCAACTATAAAAACACCATTATATAAAATATATTTATATTTTATTATTATTATGTAATAATATTTATCCATTTCTTCATTCATCAAATGGTAAACGAAATCATTGATTGTTTGTACATAGACTACAGCCACACGAACCGATGAAAATCGTTTTTCATCAACACAGATAATAATTTTACATAATTAAAAATTAAACATATATATATATATATAATATTTTTTATATTATTGTTATCATGGAAAATAATATCACATGTGCCTTATTAATTTCATGTTAATTTAAAATACAATAGCGTCGTTGTGGAACATTGTAGATTGTCCCCTTGTGAAGTGATGTGATTCATTTTGTACATACAATTTATTTGGAAGGTAGTAAGGATTTATTTAATGAATATATTTTACATCTATATAAATTTATATTAATTATTTAAATATAATATAAAATCCACTTTCAAACCCATTTAATCATTAATGGAATGTTATCATAACTTGTGCATATGTACTACCTACTGTCTCCACTAAGCTATGTGATTCATTTTCGATTTTAAAAAATCAAGAATGGTGATAAAAATATATATAGTGAGATTATGTTATATTTAAAACATTAATATCATTATCGATATTAGTAATATATATCATATTCCCAAAACCTTAAAATTCATGATAAAATACACATGAGAAAACTAGGAAATTAATTGTTTCCATAATAAAAAAAGAAATATTATGAGAAAATAGATGGTAAAATGTAAGAAGCGGTTCATATATGGTGTTATAAATATGAATTTTTTTATCATTCTGGTATAATTTAATAACATTCTAAAAAGAAATATACTAGAGGTTAAAGCATCTTCACTTTAAAGAATGTGTGAGGTAAGCATCACAACTCATCCCAGTATGTAATGTGTCATGACTCCCCAAGCCTGCCTGCAATACGCTAGGTGATAGTGACTATAACTGAGTAGGAATTTCACTAACATGGGATGAATTGCCTATGTACCATTACACACACACAAACAGATATCTCCAAGCAAAAAATGTTCTAATATAATACCCCCTAAGGAAAAAATACAAGTATACCACTAAACCCAACCAATAGAGAATGAAAAGAATGTGATGTGAAGTAAAGTAAATTAGGAAAATATACAAGCCTACCAAAATAAAAAGTCTTTAAACTAAAGAGTACATCATATAAACAATAGGTTTTGGGATTTACACTTGGCACTAGAGGAACACCTTGGCCTGTCAAGACTCAAAAAATCAATATCAAGTCCTAGTCCTCCCTAGACTCCATCAAAACTTTTCTCCTCTACAAAAGACACGAAATGTATAGGAAAATCCCTTGTAAGGGAGATTATAAGAATAATCAGGACACCCTGAACCACAAAGAAATACACAAATGAAGATATATTCATCTCCACATAGTATATAACTACAAAACATATAACAATAACATATCATGATATAATCAAACGTAGACACGTTGTTTGGATGTAATTCCCAACAACCTCATACACATGATATGGATTTATTCTAAAGATCCCACGAATCACTCATCAGATAAAACAAACTTTTGAGTTCAATATCACTGATGACATCTGCATGAGAAGTAATATTCGTCA
This sequence comes from Viscum album, assembly GCA_963277665.1. Lineage (NCBI taxonomy): Eukaryota > Viridiplantae > Streptophyta > Magnoliopsida > Santalales > Viscaceae > Viscum > Viscum album. Next base: position 1,767,917,873 of record OY728141.1, on the reverse strand, counting down.
TGAACTATCTTGAGAGAGATACACTGAATGATCTAAATAGATAATATGATACACTCATTCCATGAGAACTCAGTCCATACATGGGGAAGATCTTGGTATACAGATGATGATCAATGCCAGGTCCCTGGGTTTATACCATGACTCATCCTGATTGACCTACTATGTAGAGTATTGATGTCTGAGAGGATTGGTCATGGTAATACCATGTTACTACTTAGGGAACAAAAATGGATAGAGGATCCTACTCTAGGTCTCTTGTATGGGATTCTAGATTCCATCTATAATGTTCTACTCAAGATAAATAACTCCCGTGAATAAGAAATGATACCAACTAAACATTAGGGTAATGAGAAAGGGAACATACCCTTGAGAAACTTGTCCAACATATAGTGTAAAATAGATTCACTCCATGTAGGAAGGAGTACATGACATGTAATAAAATCACACACAGTGTCCCTTCAGCCTAGGTCCTCCTCATGTTCAATGACCTATGTCATCAATACATGTCCTGTAGAAGAGGTATAAAGTATTTGTAGAAAATTCTACACACCATGTCCTACTATCTGAGGTCATCTCCATGTACACCAACAATGTGCCAGTACATGGCTTCTACCCGTGAATTCTTTTCTGTGTACCAGTACATGGAGTAGTCTATGTGACCTTCTCTCATCATTTCTTGTCGTGTAGTATACACCATATAGGAAATATGTGTACTCCAACTCATGCCTATTTAACATCTGAGAAACACTCCAAGTTAACTAGAAGGACCAAAACACCGTGTGACTCTTCACTGCTTCCGAAATCCATATCCACGACTCAGAAGGACCCATATTCTATGTACTCTAAAATACATTTCATGTTCATTAGGATTTTCTAGAATCATTATTCCTCCACCACCCACCTCAGCTCTTCCATCGGTTCTTGATCCTTTGTCTTTTTCACCACAAAAATGGATATCCAATTATGTCTCATCGTTATATCATCGAATCAGTGAGTTTTGGGCCATTGATCAGCTCATAAATCTGATTCTGATCACCCTTACGAAAGTCTCATAAAGAACAATATCTCCCTAATCCCTCTGATCCTTCCATCACTATCATTGTTTCACCTTAATTAGGTCGTCCTAGTGCTATATCATCAATTTCATATCATTCCACGATGAAAAAGGGTGAAATGATCATCCATTCATAATTCATGAAGAACAAAGAATAGATAGAAGGTATGTGGGAGAAGAAATATGAAGAAGGTTATAAACTCAAGGAATTTACCCTGACCATTGTTCATTTTGTTCCCTATCCATTACAATAAAAATGATCAGAAAACCAAGCAATAAATGAACCTCATACACCCCATAGCATAATCTCATCCCATATTACGCACAATATGTGAATCAATATGTTCGTAAATTGATTCCCATTCATCATAGGAATATAGAACGAGGTAGAAATAAAATTAAAATACACACCCAACCTTGGAATTAGATATCTCTCTAATGAATATGTATTTATGTGTCATCACTATTGGTGAGATCTCTCAATAATGGAACTCATTGATCTTCAATCCAACATTTCATTGTCATTAATCACCGAGATAATCCTCCATGTTCCTCTATCCCAATCCTCTTGTAAATTCTAGGGTTATGAGTCTAAACCAGGACCCCTACCAATAGGTGCATAAAAAAATAAATTATGACATGTCACTGAATTAATGAAACATTAAAATATAATAAATCCTCTATTTATTTTATTTATTAATGTTCTTGAAACTACAATTCATAGGTCACCCACAACTAATGAAGCTTGGTTGCAACCAGGGTAAAATTGAATCTCTGAACGCAATAGTGCCTCAGATTTCTGATCCAGGAACCCATTTAGAAGTTATTCAAGTTTTTTAGGAAAACCACTCATGCATAGTATTTAATAGATTTAATATATTTTAAACATTTCTTCAAGGCCCAGTATGCCTTCGAATCGAATGATATCTCAGTTACTGATCTCAAATTAATTCTATATAATATTTAAAAATAGTACACAAAAACTCTAAGACATTAAATTCTCCCCACCATAGAGATTTACATCCCTGAATATCAAAAAACAAGGCTATACAAAGGGATGTTGGTGCTAATTTCTAATATGATCCTCCTTCTCCCACATTCTTTCCTAGAGATTCTGGTGCTGCTAGCAGACACACACAAAGGGAATAGATCATCCATGAATGATCCTCTTCTTCAGATTCACGATCTCTACTGGGTACTCAACAAAAGTTTCTTCAATATTAATTTCTAACTCTTCCCAGTCGATGACATGTGATGGATCATGCCCGTACTGCCTCTTTTGTGACATGTGGAAGACATCATGTATGAATTACAACTATAGGGTTAGAACCAAGCAATACACCACCCTGCCAACTCGATGCAGTATCTGAAAAGGTCTGATATTCCTCAATGACATGTTGTCACCCCAACCAATCCTCTGCAATCCTCTTTAAGGTGAATCCTGAATGAATACATGGTATCCTTACTATTACTCCAATGGTATTTTCCATCTATCATCATAAGATTTATGATGTCTCTGTACAGTCTTCATCCACTTCTGGATGATCTGCACCTTCGTATTAGTTGTTCACACTAAGCCTGGTCCAATGAGTGCTAACTCTCCTGGGTCATTCCAGCAAGGTGGTGACATGAAGGGTCACCGGTACAGAGCCTCGAGCTATTCCATAAAAATGGTGGAGTAGAAGAAATTTTTTTATGCAAACTAATCCAATGGTAGGTTTTCCTCCCATCTATGAACGAAATCAAAGATGCAAGCATGCATCATGTTCTCCAGAACCTGAATGGCCCTCTCCATCTGGTAATCCATATAGGAATGAAACACCATGATAAAGTGTTACTGACTCTCAAACCCCTCCAACAATCCCTTCCATAACCAGGATGTGAAAAAACATCACAAATTTAAAATATAGTCAATGGGACTCCATAGTGTCATAAAATCTCCTACACATAGAGGCGTCATATGATCTCTACTAAACTCTACTCTCATATTGAAAGGAAGAGGGATGACTTGGTGATTCAATCAATGATAACCCATATTGCATCATGTCCCCTATACAGACATGGTAAAATATTCATGTAGTCCATCAATATCCCAACCCACTTTCATTTTGAAAAATCAAGGTGTTAAGCCAAACCAGTTGGAAACTAGTGCTTTGCCTTCACCTGCAGGAATGTAAGGCATCGATAAATGAACATTACAACTGCCTTCTTCATCCATGTCCACAAAAACTAATTGTATAGTTCCTGGTACATATTCCCCACACCAGGTTTTATTGATAAGGGGGTGTATGAAACACCCTTAGAACCACATCCCATAATGTTATTGGTACTACCATGCCTCCTTTGAAAAGCATGACCTACTCCCCACTTTATTAATATCCATCATGTGAATACCCTGTGGACATATGAGCCTGTAGGGTCATGTAGTTGGTATCCACAAGTTGTGCCTCCCTGACTCACTGTAAGAGTGGAGGTGTGATAACCATCGACTAGAGGTAAACTGCTATATCTCCATCCATGAAAGATAAGTACAACGTTGAAAACATCTTTTAAAACTCATTCAAAAACTAAAAACTAGATCAATATGTGAGAGAATATACCATCATATTCTACTTCTTATGAGTATATACAATCTCAATGTTATTGTTCAGGAGGAACCCTAGAGATCACCTCCATCTCCTAGTTTTACCCTTCTGAGAGAATATATGCATCCGACTCTTTTGATTGGAGTTTCCAAAAAATTGTTCATCCATTAGGTAGGGTACCCACAACATTAATAGAAAACTACCATTATAAACTCACGATCATGGGTCATGTGGTTCTTCTCATCTGGCCTCAACTGGTGCAAAACAAAGTCAATCATCTCTTACCTTTGCATCAGGACACAACCTAGTTTGATTCCTAATGCATCACCGAATAAAATATACTCGATACCCTCCTCCGAAAATAACATGATTGGTGTGCTCATAAAACTGTACCTCAAAAAATGAAAATCCTACTAGAAAATATCAGTCTATATGAATGGATTCCCCTTTAAAGTCAAATCTTTCATAGGTTATAATATCCTGGTGAAACCCCTGATAAAATTCAAGTAATAGCATCCCATCCCAAGGAATATCTACACCACTGTCAAGCTCATAGGTGGCTCCCCAGCTAGGACCGCCACAACCTTGTCCTGATCTAATACCACTCCATCCACTGAGATAACATGTCCTTGAATGTGGACCACATGAATCCAAAATTGGAACATCAAGATATTCCAATAAATCTAGTGCTCTCGGATTACATCCAGAACCATCCTTAGGTGTCTCTCATGCTCCTCCCCAAATTACATGTACATAAAGATGTTTTTGTTGAAGTCTAACATGAACCAACATTTGTAAGGATGAAATATGCAGTTCATGAGTCTCATGAACACTACTGGGGAGTTAGTCACAAAAAAGGGCATCACCGAGTACTCATAGAAACCGTAGAGTCCTATGAATTCCTTCTTCGGTATATTCTCATCCCGTACTCACAGTTGGTGATAGCCTGATCAATGTTCAACATTCGAGAACCATCCTGCCCATATCAACTGATCAAAGAGGTCATCGATCCTCGGTAGTGGATACTAATTCTTAATGGTCACCTGGTTCATGAACTAGTATTTGACAAAAATCCTAAATCTCATATCTTCCATCTTATAAAAAAAACTGGGACTTCCTAGGCTGAAAAAATAAGTCTCACGAAGCCCTTCCTATGAAATTCCTCAACCCGTACTCTCATTTTACAAAGTTCTATGGGATACATCCAATACAATGGTGTTGATCTCCCTCTATAGAGGTAATCCAAAAACATCATATTAAATGATGTCCTTGTACTTCACCACTACAACTAGGAACTGAATGCTCATAACATGTACTGCTCTGAGGGTCAGGATTTCCATCTCCAGAGTGATCGGTTGCACTCTTTTATTCATGATCCCATCTTGTGATGCTTGGGTTTCCCTTTCTCCAACAAAGTAGAATAGCATCCCGTCACTACGGACACACTACACCATTTGCATAAAATAATCAATCTAGTGATGGATAGAAGATAACAAATCCATACTAATAATGATGTTGTAAGGCCACAATGCTTCCACCAAGAGGTTTTAATCAAAACTCTCACCTCCAAGGGTAGGGTAACATTATCATCATAGGTGTGTGATCATTTAGTCTTCTCTTTTAGGTCTCTCTGAGAATAAGGTTTGACTCAAGGGTTTTATTAAAATATCAATATCTCATAATAGAAATGTTGAAAGAATGGAATGACTGGAACAAATGTTTATCAGTATGGAAGTTGTGGTAAAAAACAGCATATCATACCTTGGATCATCCCAAGAGTCCCTAGGTCATATTCCTAGAACACATGTAGTTGTCCCTGCCATTGTTCTCTATCTCCATGAGCTTGGAGTAGACCTCATGGGGTTGGGGGTCGTGGTGATATGTCAAAATGCATTCCGCTTGCCGCAACTCTCCAGGATCCTTTACCACATCAACTGCCCAACGGATCTACCTTCACTTGTCTTTGCCTCTAACTCGGTGTTATATCCAACACGCCCCTTTCAAAATCTTGATGGGTTGGACAATATCTAGAGAGATGTTTGTTTCCATCACATGTGTACCATCACCTCTCTCTAGGTTTTATAAACCCTACATGAGATACCATAAAAGTATATCCCATATACTAGGACCTCCGGAAATACCTCACATTACCATATCACAGTCTCTAACATCAGCTCCCCAGTGCAGAGGTCTCATCACCTGTCTACTTGATATAGATGGTCACTATCAACTTATGCTCCACCAAGAATCTATCGTCCTCTAAAGCTCACTTGAGAACTCCTGCATAAGTCATAATTCATAGAGGTATAATAGTAGCTTGGACGTCTTTATATAGACCTCTATCAATGGTCCAGGCCCAGAAGTACTCATCTCCTACAATATCCCTTGAGTACCTATATAGGTTGGTAAACCTTGATGAATAGTCATCCACTATCATCTTTCCCTGCTGGAGATGAAGAAGCTCATGTATATGTAATATACTCAGTATAGATGGATAGAATACCTCTATAATGATATATTAAAACTCCACCCATGAAGGTGTCACCTCTTCTTATGTCTTTGAGTTTAAAATCCACCATCTCCATACTAAACCCTGAAGAAGGCTAACTATCAGGATCACTATCTGGTCCGGTGGTGTCCTCACTAGACAGAAAACTCAGGACTCCACCTCAAGCCCATCCTTAGCCTCCTGAGGTTCGGGATCACCTCAGAACCTAAGGGGAATCTATCTTTAAATCTCTTAGTTAACACTCAACATTTTCTCATTGTTTTAGGGAACTACAGGTACCACATTCTTCTCCACTAGTGGTGGTATTGCTAGTGCACCACCAAGTGGTATCTTCTATGAAACCAGCCTTTATACTGAAGCCTCATCATTAAGGGGGTCAAAATGATGATTGAGCTGCTGAATCCTAGCCTGTATGCTTTATAGAGGCATCCTAATATGAAATAAGTTGTTTTATGGTCAATGATTATATCTTGATATCTCACTCAATAATGACACAAAAAACATAACCCATTAAAAAATTATGCATATAACTTTATTTTCCCTGAAACCAGTTTTCTCATATACCGAGTCAAAAAAAGTTTATCAGAGTCTTGGTATATGGATACATCAGCCACTGAACCTACATGAGTGTCCCTAGCCTGAAATCCAAACTCAAAACACTTAACACTTGTTACCCAGACCAATCTCACAAACATTCTGTCCTTATGTTGAACCAACCACCTATAATACCACTCTGTCACGACCCATCCTAGTGGGGATCTTGTCGTGACTCCCCATAACCACCTCTAATAGGAAAGGAGATAGTAACTAACACTAAGTAGGCATATCAATAAATGGGAGGCATTGCCAAAGTACCAGTACAGAAGAACACATCGTCAAGCATTCAATGTTGATATGGAAAAACCAGTAAGGAACAAAATGAATGCATGCCACTAAACATAACCAACAGAGTAACATAAGAAATTAATGTTTATAAATTAAAATGGGGAAAAATACTAGCCCTATAAATGAAAGATTCTATAAACTAAAATGTACATCCTATAAAAAAAGCTACTAGGACTGCTACTCGAAACCCTAGGAACACCTCATCCTGTCAGAAATCCCAAAGAACTATCTAGCCCTTGTCCACCCTAGACTCAATCAAAATCTTTCCCATATACACAAGTCAAGACACATGCGGTAAAATTACACATAGGGGTGAGTATAAATATACTAAATAGGATGCCCAGACCCCACAAATCAATACACAAAGTTAGATACAATCATCTATACATATTATATTTCAATAACACATATAAAAAGAATATATCCAGATTTATTCAAACCCAGACCTGTAGTATAGAGCTAAGTCACAACAACCACATACTCATGCAACAAATTCAGTTCAATGATTCCATGAAGCACTCATCCAGGAGAACGCACTCCTAAGATAGATAGCACTAATGATGTACACACAAGAATTAATGTTTTTTGGGAACCATCAGGACAGATATAAACTAAAATATATAAAGAGGGAATACCATACAATCATTCTGGGAGAACTCACTCAACGAGTGGGAAGATTTTGATACATAGACGAGGATCACTGCCAAGGCTATGGAGTGATACCACAAATCATCCGGATTCACCTTCTATGTAGAGGATCATCATCTGGTAGGATTGTTCATGCTGATACCAGGAATCTTCTTGGGGCATAATAATGGATAGAGTATCCTTCTCTGAGCCTCTCAGAGGGGATTCTAGGCACTCTCTAGAAAGTCATACTAAAGGGATCATACTATTATAAATAGGAAACAATACCAACTAACCTTAGGTGGAATGATAATGGGAACTAATCCTAATGATACATTCCCATGATAATATAGAAAAGAGATTCAAGCAATGTAAGATGGTGTACACTATATATAGTAGGGTCACCCACTATGACCCTTGACCCGGGGTGTTTCCCATTTTCAATGGCCCGTTCCATCAGAACGTGTCAAGTAAAAGAGGTATACACACCCCAGAGAAAGGTTCACATGATGTATCCTACCATATATGCTTCTATCTATGTATGGTTTCCATGTTCCAGTACACATCTATAACCCAGGTATTCTTGTCCATGTTCCATTATGCAAAGTATTCTGTGTGACCCACTCTGATCAAGTTGTATGGATGAGAACACCCCATGTGGGCAAGTTATGTACTCCACCCTATGTCAATGTACCCTCATAGATACATGCCAAGCACCAAGGAAGGACCCACACATCATGTCATAGGTGTCACATGCTTTGTGACTCTTTATTGATTCCTGAAACCCTATCTACAACTAAGTGGGGACCACATGCCTTATACTCTGAAATCCACAACATGTTCATCAGGATTTTCTAGAGAATTTTTATTCCTCTATGTGCATTAGAAGATCCTCTAGGGATTGATTCGATGGTCTATTCATGATAAAAATGGATATCCAAGTTCATCTCATCATCACAACACTGAATCGGGGAGTTTCACGCAATTAATATACTCTGAAATCCAATTCCGATAACCCGCATAAAAATATCTCATAGAATGATATCACATAAATCACTTTGATCCATCCATATCTATCCCTATCACACCTCTCACAGGTCATCCCAATGACAGATATTCAATTTTGGATCATTGTTTCCGGAAAAGAGCGTGCAATGATCATCCGTTCATAATCCACAATGAAAAAAGAACGCGTAGAACATATTGGGTGGAAGAAATACGCCAGAGTAAATAAACTATAGAAACGTACCTCGATCGCTGTTAATTTTTGTCTCTATCCATTCTCATATGAATGAGAAAGAAATCTAACAATAAATCAACCCCATAAATCCCATCGCATAATCCCATCCAAGAATACTCACAATCTGTGAATCGAGCCATTCATCGATTGATTCATGTTCTTCAAAGGTATAATGAATTGGGAGGAAATTAAATTAAAAGAAACACCCTACCTAGGAATTAGATTGATTTTGGAAGAATATAGTTCTTCGCGTTGTCGATGATGGTAGGATCACTCAATAATGGCTCATGTTGATCTTCTATCTAACTTATCATCAGTGTTTATCGACAAGATAATCCTCTGTGTTCCTCTCTCTAGACCCTCTATGTAATTACAAGGTTTTGAGTTTGTCCATGGACTCGTTCCCCTATGTTAAAAAAACAATGATACCTCATTATGTAATTAAAATGTTAATATAAAATAAATTCTCCATTTATTTTATTTATTAAAATGAAAAAAATTACTTTCTATACCTGACCCATGCCAGCCAAAGTTTGGTTTTTCCTAATGTATACTAACTACTTTAAATGTAATGGTGCCCTCTAATTTCTGATCTCGGAAACTATTAAATATTATTCCACTTTTTATGTAATATCCCTCACATGTGATAATAAATATATTTAATATATTTCAAACCAATATTCTGGGAACACCGGTCATCATAATCGAATGTTTTCTCAGTTCCTCGTCTCAAATTAATTCCATATAATATTTAAAAATAAAATATAGAAAATATGGGACATTATAGTAAGGGAATTTAGCTCATTTTCACTTCATTGAGGCATATATTATTATTTTGATCCTACTTTACTTTATATAATGTCAATTTTAAACCATCTGCATTTAATATCAGAAAGCTTTCATACATCCTGGTATTTCATGTTTAATGTTTAATTAATCCATCTTATGGTATTTTAAATGAGAATTACCATGTGGTAAAGAATTTCATAACTCGATTTCTTTTAATTATGTTATATTACTTCATCATTATCATTAAAATTATAAGATTATTTATGTAAATAATTGTGACTATATTATGTTTTATTTCAAATTTTTTATATGTACTTAAATTTGATATACATAATTGACTCACTGATTAATTATCACTCCAAATTTATGATCATTGTTAGGGTTTTTTCACATTCTCATTTTAATCTAGATTATTTATAATTGAATATCCATTGAATGAAATTATTTGATAATTTTATAATAAAATATTTAATTTTATTCACATATGGTTATTTTTTAAATTATTAGTTATATATTCCTCTATTTGGAAATTTAAATTATTGAGAAAATGTTTTTATCAAAAAACTACATAATTTCACTCTTCGGTCGAAAATCATTTTTCTTCGAAAACAATTTTTTCTAAAAAAAGTATTCAAAAATATTTCTAAATTTCTCAAAAGGATTTATCAAATAAATTTTTACACATTTTATTATTTTTATAAATTTTTTTGAATGGAATCATCTTGTAACTTTGAATACTAGTCAAACATCTCTTTTACCAAAAATGTGAATAGAATATTTATTTTAATATGTGTGTAACATAGGGAATTCCCTACCATAATTACCACTAAATTTTTTAAATATTCCATTATATGTTTCAGGGAAAATTTTATATAAAAATTATTTTTCATATATTCTATGAACTTTTAGTTGTTAAAAAGATTTTCAATGTGAAAAGTTATTTTACTCAAGAATATTTTTAATGAAATATTTGTTGTATTTATATTCCCCAAAGACATAAAACCTTTATTATACTTTGGATTTATTAGAGATATGCCTTATTGAAATCATACTTATTATTTTTGAATATGTTTTTGGTTAAATTTTACTGGGTAATGTATTGAAAATATCGTTATTTATTATTATTATTTATTTAAATTCCCTTGAAATATTCACTTTCATTTCGTCATTTAAAATTACATTTCCCCTAAATAGCCATAATGTTTATCATGTATATATTTATTTCATAAAATTTATATATTTTATAAATATCGTATTTTTCTTCTAATGTTCTTTGAATGACAAGGGAAAATATTTTTATTCCATATTCCTTACTCGATATAAAAATTTGCTGCTAAGGATAAATTTTTAAGAATGAAAAGAATTATTTGAAACATGATAAATTCTATGGAAACAAACAAATGGGTGGAACCAAGTAATAGGTTGCTAATCGATTCATTAGTAGTCAAAGAAGACGAATTAGTTTTCCAGCCTTTGTTGAATGGGTTCAGGGTGTATGACTACACATTAGTTTTAAACAATATTATGCACAGTCTTGACAGAATAGGTGTCAAGATTAATGAGTTCGTGATTTCGAATAACAAATATTTTCCTTCATTAAGAAATTTTTTATTTTTATCCATGATATTTTCATAAATATATTATATCTTGATGCTTTCCATTCTCAATTTATTAATAAAATTCTAATGTCATTCAGATATTTACCTTTCCATATTAACTATTCCATATGTAATTATGATAACATAATTATATAAAAAATTACACGTGTGTTCAGATATATAAATTTACATATTTATTTTTCCTTATTTATTTTTCGTCGTTTAATTTTTATTGTTTCTGATTTACGTATCTCTTACAACTCATTTGATATCACCCTTATTTTTTTCCTTCCTAGGAATCTAAAAAGTATACTAACAATGATAGGTATTGATATGAGGGAGAGAATAATGATATTCTCAAAAAATAAAATTATATTGTAATTTTTGTATTTAAATGCAATATGAGAATCATGTATGTACCTAATATACAAAAAACAACTAAACTATTTGGTCCATTAGTATGTGATTTCTTGTATCATATACCAAAAAAGTAATGTAGACACCAGAATCAGGACAACAAGGTGAAGGTATTTAATTTTTTTATCAAAGTTTTTTTATAAGTAACATTGGGAACTATATTTTAGAAAACATGGATTCAGGATCATAACCATATGATATAATTTAAGGATAAGTATAGAGAAATAAACTAAAGTATTGGTAAGGTAAATATTATGTGGTTTTTCTTAAAAATACCCCACTTCCAGGATACTATAAGTTGAAGAGGATCTAAAATATATATACATAGGGTTAATAACTCCAAAAAAAGGCATGTCAATCTTTACTCGAACATTACATGTTTCATGAAAATATGACTTAATGTGAACCTGGTCTAAAACTCATAGGGGATATGCTTTAGATAATCCACATTTTCATTACCAACCCTTGAAAAATATTTGATTAGATGGTGAAAATGAATCAACTAGATTAAACTGATAATGAAAAAAACATTTCATACAGGGAAATTTCATCAATGTTGTATAATATTAAACATATTTAAAAAACAGAAGCTCAAAGACTTTATTAGTTTAGTTCCATGGAAACATGGAACACAAACATCTAATATAGAGAAATATCTTCAATTTTTCCCACAAAGATCACCCCATTTAGTAGCCACACAAAAAAACATTTATTTATAACATGGATAAAAGAAAAAATAATAATGGGTGAGATAATAGGCATAGTAAGGGAAAACAATGGAGACATGAAAACATAATCCTAAGCATAAGGGTATGATAATATGATTATGAAAATAGAATATCATGACCTGTCCATCAATGATCATAAATATGAATCATTGAATGATGGTTAGATATTAAGAAGACATGAATCATAATGAAATAAAGTAAAAAATCCCTAAAATAATAACATACAAATAACACATGGAATTGTTTCATGCATGTAAACATGTAATATCATTACCTTTAAGTCAAGACACAATGATAGAACTTATCAGGGAACTCTATGTGGACTACACAATCTGGGAAATACGCAGCACTATCCCCAGACATAGTCTTTTTCTTATAATGGATTGTGTTTCCCCTCTCTCCATAATGGATCTGGTTCCCCATCTTTTTATAGTACAATAGGTTTTCCTATCATCCCATAGCAGATTGGGATTGCCATTCTTCCTATAGTGGACAAGGTGACCCCATATTTCAATAGTGAATTAGGTTTACCCACATTCCCATATATTACTAATCCAATTGACTTTATTCCAATAATTATCACTTTGGACATAAATCTTTTCCCAATACATTTGGGGGAGAAATAGATCCCACCCATCACCTAATGAAAACACTTCATACATGTTCCACAAAAACATAAATCATTCATCAAATATGAACTAATGGAAAAGTAATATGTTTCATAGATATTATTATATCATAAAATTTATCCCATTCAAGAAATAATATGAATATGACTCTTGGACAATATTCCCAATAAAAAATATACTATGACAAATTATTTCAAATTATATGAAAAATAATTTTGAAAGATCCTTTTAAAATATTTTATTATGAAAATATTCTTTCCTCTTTCACAAAAAAATTAAAATCATAAAACATTTATCAAAAGTTTTTTTCATTTAAAATTTCCTTTAAAAGTTTTAAAGGAATCATTAAAACATATTTTAAATCTATTTGATTGAAAATTATTAAATGATAATATAAGACACTTTTAAAACATTTTTAGAAAAATTATTTTTTAAGGAACATGAATTTCATAACTAAGAAAAAATAATTTTAAATGAAGCTTAAAATATCATGAAAATTAATATATTCATGATTAAACATTTAAAATTGACGTCTATAAACCTCCTTATAGAATATTTGTTCATAACATAACATGTGTCTCAATGAAATAAAAATTGAGATAAAATTACCCTACCGGTTTAGTAATTTTGATCCATAAACCCCATAATAGATGTATCATAAAATGGATATCTAAATACCCATAAAATTAAGGATATTACTCATAAAAAACTATAATTTTTAGTAAATACCTCATGTATAAGAAACATTTATGTATAAGTCATGTTTCCCACAAAAATAAAAGTGAGACATAAATCCATTACAACATGAGTAACTTTAAAATCCTGATTTCCCTGAAATAATAATCTCAACTAAAGATTTTAATATAGTTAAATAATATAAATTAATGGTATAAATTTTCATAGGTATATATATACACTTAAAAAAATATGGTAGTGCCTAATATGTCATGTATCTCCTCATATTAATAATCAAGATGAAATTCCCTTACCTTATGTCTTGACTTCCTTTAAAAACAATAAAAACTAGTATATAATAAATATAATTTTATTATATATCTACCACAGAGTCATATTAATATATATATATATATACCAAATATAATTTTCTTATAGAATTTTATTACTGTTATTAAAAATTCCCATGTTAAAGTAACATTTTCCTGTAATAATCGCTTTGTTTATCATACGTGTTTAAAATTTCATTTTTGATCCTCTTACATAAATCATGGTTACTTATTTGAAGAATGTAAAAATGAATTATATATCACATATATTTATTATATAAAAATTTATAATGTCCTTATAAATATTGATATATGAAATGAAATAAACTGTTCATGGAGACAGTAGCTCATACGTACGCATAATGACTATTTCCATTTTCTTGTCGGGTTAAAATAAAGGAAAGTATTTTATATTTTAAGATTCGAGAATAATTTTCTTCATATCAAACAAACAAAATAACACACACTCACATATATATATATACATAAAAAAAATTCATCCTTATTACCGTCTATTAAATATAGGTGAATAAGAAATAACATTGCATCATGCATATAGTATGCCATACCTATGCACGAGCAACATTATCGTTTTCATAAAATATTAGATGGTAAAAAGCTAGATATGATATTATAGTTAGAAAGGTATGTTAATATAATAGATATAATTGTATAATATAAATAATATTGTATTTTATAATTCCCCACTAGGAGAGGTGGTAATGGAAAAAATGAACAACATTGTTTTGTGCGGAGGTAGTTTAACGTACACAAGAACAATAAGTTTATTACCCATTAGATAAAAGTGTGTTCGACTCAAGGATGATAAAATAATATAAAATCATACAAATACATTTAGGATACTTAGTTTATTATATAAACATGAAATATAAATAATTAACGTAATACAAAGTAGAAATAAAATAAAAACATTTGTTGATAAATAATACCTCTTCTTTGAGCATCTCCTTTTGATTTTCACAAAATACTAATGTATCTATTTTTTTTACAAAATTAACGAATATAGGATTAATTTAAATCATTTGGGACAATACTTGGGATGATTTTTCCACTATAAAGGGATTTTAATGTTTGAATAAACAAGAAGGAGATGATCCCTTTTTTGAGAGAGAGAAAATGAACTCTTTGAATCTCATAAAATATTAAATTAATATATATTAATTTTTATTTAAAAATGGATGCAATGTGATTTATGTAAAATATAATATTAGTACAGATCTAAATAATATTATTCAGTCATATTTATTCTTATTATTACCCTTATCTTTTACCTTTAACCCTTAATTAATCTCTTTAACTCTTATAGTGACATCATATGTTTTTATTACTTATTGGTTAGTATAGTTACTATACATTGACAAAATAACCATAAATGAGTCAATTATTACATTTAAGTAATTATACCAATTATTTATATGAATAATTTTTTTTATAAATTTTATATCATTTAATAAAATATTATTTATTTTAAAACATTAATATTTTGAATTTTGGAAATATTCATTGCATGAATTTTTTTAAAAATATCAAAAAAATGATATCTTTGAAAAATATCATTTAATATATCCTTATCATGTAAATATCAAAAAAAAAATATGTAATTTATTAAATTAAATTTTATTTATTTTAAATTTCTCAATATCATTTATATGATTCGTCCAATAATTTAACTATTCATCATTCATAATTGTATCACCATTGAATTTAATAATTTCTTTCCTAAAAAATAAAAACAAGTAACCATAATGTATAAATAATTTTTATCTTTCCAAATACAATGTATAGTTGAACATATCCCTTATATAACACTATATAGAAAATATTTCTCTCTTTAAAAACCAAACTGTGGCAAAATTGGCTTTACATTAAATATAATAATATTAAAGTGTTAAAGTCCCCAAGTGCATCCAAATGGGAATAAAGTCTTCCTGAGGAATATATTGGTTTATAGACTCTAATGAAATTAAATTAGGAAAATATTTAAGGTAATTTTATATTAGTTATATTATTATTTTTACCTTTAATAACATGATTTACCTTTAAATGTGGTAATAAAAAATATTGCTAATGTTATTATTTATAATTTTCAAAAATAAAATATATATATTACATAAATTAGACCCTATTATTCCAAATATGAAAAAAAAATTATATTCAAAATAGAAATGTTTTATTAATTAATTTAAAAATAATCCCATTGACGGGGTGGAAAAATATGTTATTGATGTTAAAACATCCAAAAAATTTAAAATTTATTATATCTAAATTCAATGTAAAACTAATTCCAATTTCCAATATTCTAGTAACTGATAAAAAACTTATTGGATTATAATTTGAAACCAACAAAAAATATAATTTAACACTGTAAATGTTTTCAATGAAAAATAGTAGTTTTCAATTAAAATTTAGTATGTTTTTATTATTCATAAAAAGAAGAAAATTATCAGGAAAATACCAAAAAAATATCTAAAGTAAATTTTTGTATTCTATTTTAAAAAAATAAGTTTATTTTTTCATGTTTAATATAGAAAATATTCAAAAATTGGATTTAATATGGGGTCACTATTTAAAGTATGTAAAATTACACTTTTGAAAAATATAGTTTTTTATGTATAAAATTTGGATTGTTCTTATTTCCTGAAAATAAAATCAATTGGATGAATATAAAAATATTTGACTTAATATATAATATATATATTTTAAAAAATTGGATCACTAAATATATAAAATCTAATTTATTTTGAAAAATCTACTTTGGGATGATAAAAATAAAATTGTTTAATTTATAATAAATTGAAATATATTTTCATTTCTAATTATTCTGCAACCAAAAAATTCATATAATAAAATTTCTATTTTTATAAGTTATTTAATACTATTCATAACCTCTAATTTAATCTCTATGTCATATCTTTTTATAGTAATAATAATAATATAACAATATATTATTGTTCGGTAAAACTCGGTATTACGTGTAATGAGAGATATCTATAGAACATGGGATTATCTATAACACATTCCAAACATTGTGTTTCATAAACCACAAGCTAATCTAATTGTTTCATGTAGTGTAATATCTACTTGGTTTTTCATATAACACAATCCATGAATAGTGTTGTCCATATAGAAATGGATTTATTTTGTATTGTGTGAAATCAAAAATATCCGAAAAATTAAATTAAATTAAAAAAAATTCATAAAATATCAAAGTGTTACATTCTACCCCCTTAAAATGAATTTTTACAATTGAAGTCATTTGGGTTATTAACTTATTCATACATGGGGGTTCCTTTTATAGAAACCCACATTGTAAAATTTAATACTAAAACTTACTTTTGAAAAGGTATGTTGGAAACATAATGGTTACCCAAAGTATCTCAAAACTAGGTTTCCAAATTTGAGAACATATGTTTTATATGAAAACATGGACATGGATGAAAAATATATCCATCATGTTCTAAGGGACAATGATAGAGAAAATGGTTAGGATAATGTTAACAATCAGAATGGCATAAATCTATGATGATCTAATGAGAAATTTGATTCATCTAAAAAATGTACTAAGATATAGCCTTCTGTTTTTAGAGTATTTCCATAGATTTAATTAATCTTCATGATAAGAAATACTTACTTGATTTTAGGAAAAACTAATCCTTTTTCTACCTTGATCAATTTTATTTAAAAATAATAATTTTTAATTCCTAAATCGTTAATAGATCATGAGATCCATAAATAGAATGACCAGACATTCAATCTATCGTTATCACAAAAAAATGATAGAAAACGTTATCCAATGTGCCTAAATTCTCATAAGATGATATAATACATAATCTATCAATAATCATCTGATTTTTAACATAAAAAATTCATTAAATAGATATCCATATAACCCTTTTGAAAGATGAAATTTCAAAACATTATAATGAAGTTCACTAAATTATATTACATTTATCCCTTATATATCAATGTTTAGATCTTGATTGTAACATTAAAAACATCTTAATACCATCATCCTGTATTCTTGAAACATGGAAATTTCAACAAATCCTTATTTAAACCATGAAAGTATTATTATTCTAATTTTTATTGGATATATATCTTAAGTGAAAAAAGTTATATACATCATTTATGATAGTATAAACCACTTTTCAAAAAAAACCTTAATTAGTTCCAAGTAAATTAGTTCTGTCTAATTTACTTATTCATAGAGAATATATCTTTGTTCAAATATTATTATCTCAAAATCAAGCACATATTAAGGGTTATTCTACCACTAATTAGGTGTCTTACAAAAATATCACCTTATTACATAAATCACTCTTCTTGATTACCCTTACCATTCAACATATTCTGCTAAATATTTATGTTAAAACTATAGAGGACCAATTCATGTATGGTAAATTATTTCACAATAACATAAAAGTACTTATTCAACATTAATCTTGAATTCTACTACATTGTATCTCGATAATTTGATTACTTCATTTCAATACATCACATCTCCAATAGTTATCACATTATATATCCATTTTTCTTTGGCCTTAATATGTTCTTGATAGTGATATTCAACATTAACACTTGAATTTGATAATTGATTAGCATAATTCCCCTTATCTATAGACTTTATGCACTGAATTGTGGGAGGTTCATCATGTATAGATTTCCTTCTGTTCGCATAATTAGCCAACTTCTTCTTCCCATATGTTACGAAGTCAATTTCTTCATGGCCTTACCCCCCATAAATATTAAATTTATTAGAACCTGTAACCCAATTTCCCCCATTATTATTTCCAAAATTATAGAAAAAATGAAATTTGATCTTCCTGTATCCATGGTTTTTATATTTTTCATTGAACTCCTTCTTTATTTTCTTATTAAAACCATGATAGTTATATGTTAATCCAACCTCCATTTCATCATTTATTTCACAAATCACAAACTATCCATAGCTACTAAAGACTATTATTGCCCACACCCTTATGTGATCTGGCATTAATCCACTAACGAACCTATGAAATTCACTTTAATGTTGGATGATAATATTAGAAGCGTACCTCACAAGTCCTGTGAAATTATCCACATTGCTACCAATAGATTCATCATCCTTTCACTTCAACTCAAGGAACTCCTTTTCAATATTTGTATGAAGAACATGGGGAAATTACTTATTGAAGAATTATTTCTTGATCTTAATCCCATCCACAGATTCATTATCATCTTGATTCCTCATATTCTTGATTAGTGTCCACCCCGGGTCTGATTAAACATCCAACCGATAAACATCGAGAATGTATTTCTTATGTTTTGTACACTATAGTGTAGATAATGTATTTTTAGTGGTATTGATCTAGTGTTCAACAACAATTGGATCAGTATACATACTAAAATAATGTTTATGTTTTATCATAGAGGACTCAATAACACATATTTCCCTCCGTTTCTCATTTGGAAGCTCAACATTATTCATATCATGAGAAAACTAGGTGGCATAATAATAATGTTTTTCATTCCATATCCCATATAATTCATATTATTAGGAGAAAGATCATTCCATTATCAACTAAAATCACCATTAATGAAGTTCCTTAATGTTACATCCATTGACTAATAAAGAAAAATCATAGATTAATAAATAGTTATCATAAGAAGGAAGCACATAACCAAGAAAAACAGTTATAAGATGTCTAAATTATGAAACCTCCATCAATAAATGACACCTTATGGTTTGCGTAGTTTATTCGTAGTAAAATTCCATTTAAATCCTTCATGATGGTTCATAGAGAGTGTTTGAATTTCCAAGGAATATACTCTGGGAGTGTCAAACCGTGTGTGTAGGAAAGGACCATTATCATGTACATGGAAATGCTTGAGTTAGGCATGACACACCATGTCAGAGTTGTTACACCTAGGTACATCTATTCCAAAGAAACATCCATATGTAGTGTTTACATAGGGATGTAATCAAAGGAAACCAATTACTATATCCATTACCAAAATTCAAATACATTTTCCTAAACATTAACTTATCCTTATACATATCCATATATAAAAACCTATATATATCCTTAGATATATCCCTAGGTATCTCACTACTATTTTCTGCTCCCAGTTTCCAATGGATCACTAAATATTTTCTCAAATACAAACTATAAGGAGCCAAAACATTCTTACATGGAGTTTAAATTATTATTTTTGGATACATTAAAAATTAAAAAAAATATTCCCAAAGAACATACTAGTTTGGTTTCATTTAAAACAAGGAAAAAACTACTATAATGTAGATACATATTCAATGTTTCCTACAAATATATTCTTACTTATTACCCCCAACATATTACACAACTTTATAACCTAGGGAAATTGAATATTAAGAATGGATGAGCTCATATTATCAATAATGGTAAAAAGGGGGGACATGTAAACATAGTAAGGAGCATATGTGTATGAGAACATGATAAGGAAAATAGAAGATCATTCACATTGTATCAATTATCATAAACATGAATCACAGAATAATGAATGGAAATTCATAAGATGTGACTAATAATTAAATAAATAAAATAATACATGATATAATAATAAATGAAAACGACATTTAATTGTAGAATACACATATTTATGAAATATAAGTCCTTATATGTCAAGAAACATTGCTATAACTTATCAAGGAACTTCTTGGGGACTACACATACTGGCCGGGACACACCACCATCCCTTGTCATGGTCCTTTTTTTATAAGGGATCACGTTTCCCCTATTTCCATAGTTATTTAGGTTTCCCCATCATCCCATAGTGGATTGGGTATTCCTATATTCCTATAGTGTATTGGGTTTCCCCATCGTCTAATAGTGGATCAGGTTTCACAATCATCCCATAGTTGATCATGTTTTCTTATATTGTCTTAGGGGATCAGGTTTCCCAGTATTCCCATAGTGAATCAGGTTTCCCCATATTCCCAAAGTGGAATAGGCTGGTTGAATTGATTCACATCATTATCTCATGAGACATAAATATTTACCCAATGCATTGGAGGGAGAAATAGGTCCCCCTGTCACCTATTAAAATCCATACATATGTGTGACAGAAGAACATCAATCATTCATCAAATAAGAACCCTCGGAAATGAAATAGGTTTCATAAATATCATTCCATGAAAAACATAAACCATTTGAGAAATAATATTAATGGTATTTTTGGATCATATACTCAATAAATACTAAACTAAGACAAAATATGTCAGCTTATATGGAAAATAATTTTGAAATATCCCTTTAAAAGAAGACTTGGGGGAAAATTCCCTTTCCTATTTTAAAAAATTCTTCTCAAATAGAAAAGAATTTAATAAAACATTTTTCATTTCAAATAACCTTAAAAACATATAAATGGTCCTTTTGAATATAATTTAAATCCATTTTCTTAAAAATTATTAAAATATCATTTAAAAAAATACGTTAATTGGTTTTATATACACGATTAACAATGAACAAAAGGTGTATAAGGCATGTGTCCCACATAAATAAAAGTGAGACATAAATACCTTACTACTAGAGTAACATTAGAGTAGTGATCCCCATGAATGAATAACATGAATTAAACTTTTTAATTTCATTATATAATGAAAATTAATGATATAATATTTCATATATCAGTATATACTCTAAAAATATAAGTGAGAGGTGACTATCGCATGAATCTGAAAAAATTAAAAAGTGATATGAAATTCCCTTGCCTTTTGTCTTTAATTCCTTCATACATGTTAAATCCTCATGTATAATAAATATGATTTTATTATATATCTACCACATAGTCATAGTAATATATATATATATATATATATATATATCATATAAGATTTTCTTATGTCCTTATATTACTATTTTATTAATAATTTACATGTTAATGTAATGTTTTTGGGTAATAACAACTTTGTTTATCGCATGTGTTTTGACTTTTCAATTTTTTTCCTTTAAAATAAATCATGATTTACTTATTTTAAAAATTTAAAACATTACATATATTTCATATATATTATGTATATAAAAATGTATAAAAAATTTGTAATATATATATATATATATGAAATGGAAGACACAGTTCATGGAGACTATAGGTTTTTTGTACGAATAAACAATTTTTCCATTTCGCATCGTGTTAAAATAAATGAAATTATATGATATATTATCATTAAATAGTAATTTTTAGTTCATATAAAACCTAAATATTCATTAAAGATAAATCCTTAATACCATCCATTAAATATAGGTGAATAATGGATCACATTGCATCGTTAAGGTGGTTAGCCATAATTACGCATGAGCAACCTTATCACTTTCCCAAAATATTAGATTGTAAAAAGGTGGACATTATATTAAAATTACAGAAGTATAATTATATCATAAATATAATATATATATATATCATATCAAAAAATATTTCCCATCATAATTCCCTACCATGAGTTGGGGTAATGAAAAACAAACAACATCATTTTGTGAGGAGGTTGTTTTTGGTACAGAAGAATAATAAGTTCGTTACCCATTAGAAAGAAGTGTGTGTTAGTGGAGGATGAACACACAATATGAAAATTTCCCATTATATTAAATGATAAAAAAATTAACTAATTCGACTTTAAAACTAATAAAAAAAATAATTTATATGTATACATTATTTTTATGAAAAAAATTAAATAAAAATGTAGTACTTTTTATTATTCGTCAAAACATGAAAAATATGAGAAATGCATAAAAAAATAAATAAAAGTAAATTTATATATTTAAATTTAATATAAGAATATTATTTTGTGAAATAGAATATATAACATTTTCAAAAAATTGATTTAAATGTTTTCTCCATTAAAAGGTGGTAAAAATACCATTTTGAAATATATAAGGTTTTTTGAATAAAATTTGTTTTGTTTGTATGTTATTCCTATAAAATCCACTAGATGAATATAATTTTTTTATTGAAAATATATATTATATATATTTCATTAATATAAATCAATAATTTAAATTATTATAATTTATTATAGAAAAACTACTTTGAGAGTGTAAAAATAAAAATATTTCCTTGATAATCAATTTATATAAATTTTCATTTATAAATCATTGGTAACCAATTAATTCATATAATAAACCTCTTATTTTCATAGGATATTTAATACTATTCATAACTAATAATTTAATTTTTAGGTTATTTCTTATTATATTTAATATTAATATATTGACAATATAATATTGTTTAGTTAAACATGGTATTGTGTGTAATGTAAGATATCCAAAGAACTCGGCACTATTTGTAACACAAGACAAATATAGTGTTTTTTATACCGAAAACTAACCCATGTTCGTCATGTTGTGAAATCACAACATGGTGATGTGTATAACAAAATACAAGAAATGTCTTTTTCATATGGAAAATGTGATATTCAGTATTGTGTGAGATGAAAAATATAAAAAAATATAAATTTCCTCGAAACAAATTTCATAAAATGTCATGTTGTTACAAAACCTCTTGTATTTGAGATTGAAAATAAGGTATCATGATCTAGATATCCTGTTAATGTTTATATTTTTTTTCAAATATGATTATCTTTTATAACACTATGAGTTTTGGTTTATTCAAATCACTAGAACTTGATGGAGTCATGATAACATTAAATATGAATGAAAATGTAGTTACTATGAGAAACCCAATGAGATGATGAAAGGAGTGAATGATATCTTGATTATTACTAATCAATTATCCAAAAATTTGATTAATAACATACTAACCAAGGAAACAAGGATGGAGTTCACTAAGAGCTCAAGTTAGGAAGACTATAGAGGAATGAAGGCTCAACTTCCTTCACTTCATAAAGGTGGATAGGGAAAACCAGTAACATGACACATAGAAATGTGAATATATTACATGTGTGTAACTTAAGTTAATAAAAATTAAATTTATAGAAACAATGAAGATTAGTATGGAAGGAATTAAATCACATTATAGGGATAAATTTATTGTTCTTTTTCATAAATGTAAAGTATCTAGGTATTATAAAATACAATTCCCTCATCTATATGTATACCCCTATACTAAGGAAGGAAGCATGCTGAAATAAAATTGATGATTTATTTTTTATTGGGATTCTGGAGATTAATTTTTGAAGCATTATTACCAATGGTGTTTTGTTTATATGAATCCCGAAACATATAAAGATTGTTTTAAATTTTAAAATCATATAGATTTAATTTTATTAACACTAATGGATAATGTAATGGTTTTATAAGTTTTATGATTATAATAAGTTCAATGTCTTAAATTACAATTTTTAACATTTTTTTGTTGGAATATAACATGATTATATATATTTTGGTAAATCAATAATGAAATCACAATGAATTGATTTAGTATATGAAAAAATTATTTGAGGAAGTATTTCTTTACATTTTATCGTATTAATATTAAAGGTATTGGTAAACTTTAAGTTTAGTATTATCATTGTCTTTGTAGTAATTGTGGGTCATCAAAATTTGGGAACATTATAGAAATTACATTAATATGGTTTCAAAAAATCATAATCCTACCTACCAGGTGACAGCCCCATTCTTGCAATAAATTCCATGGGGATTGAGCGCACAATATAGGGATGATGAGGCTTTACAACCTATCACTGGAATACATGATGTTCCAGTTAATATGTAATTATTTTTAATTAAATGATTTGATGAATAAATGTTAAGGATGAACCAGTGGTGTAACTACAATGGTTTAAATATTAATAACATGTTCTAACCAAATTGGTTTTGGAAAACATTCAGAACTACTCGGAGTGACTTATTTCTATTTTATGGAAGATATAATCCATTAAAAGATAATTTTAGTGCTTCACTCATAAGGATTTATTTTGGATATTCATTTCAGGGGATTAGAGATGATGTGTAAATAAATAAAATTACAACCAAAGGATGAAATTTTGATTATGAAATAGAAATGTATCAAGTAAATACATTTACATATATTTATAGGGAGTAAAATAATTTCTAACCATTAAGAAAAGGATCTGGAAATATAAATGTTGTCTAATAACATTCATATATAATGAAACAAATGGAATTGTAAATCACAACATATTTATGTATTTTATGTCCTTCAATTTCCATTTATTATGATATTTCATGTTATTAAGGATCTCTATCTCTGTCTATAATAATTTACTCTTTTCTTCCATTCAAATATCTTCACATTCCACTAATGTTTTCTTATTTGGAAACATAGTGTCTATAATTCAAAATGTAATTTATACTACCCTTTATCTCTTATTAAGATTATGTTTTATAAAACATTTTTATAGCGTGGTTTTAAAACAAAGGTATCTTCAAGTATCAACCCCTTAATTATAGATATCAACATTAAATTAATAGGACACAATTTATTTAAGGGGAGTCGAATGTAACACCCCGAGATTTTAAAATAATAAAACTAGGTTTGATATAATATATGACATGAAACACCAATAGTGGATGATAATTTAACAAACCTAGACAATATGATATATATATATTTTTTAAAAAAATTAATATCATCAATAACTTGTGATTCATGCAACACTGAGTTCAAAGGAAACACCACACACTATTAAGATATTATTATTTAGAATTTGACCATTATAAACAAAGAAATTAAGTTGGTGGACATGAATTGGAATAAAACATTTAAGGAAATAAATGGTTTACACATGTTCATATATTATATATTTATTATAAATAAACAAATAAATCACTTGGATAGAAAATAATTGTTTTATGAAAACTATATTTCTTTTAAAAGGTGGTTTAGTTGTGATATGACACATAATTTGAAATTAGTTATTACTAATTTTAAAAAATATATTTGAAATAAATAAACCTTATTATTGAAATATTCATGTCAAAATTATCATTGGGTGATAATATGATAAATTTCAGAAAAGAATAATTTTTTATGAATTGTAAAAAATGAATTTTATTGAAAATTCTGTTTAATTTAAAAAAATTAAAGGTCAAATTTTATTTTCATTTGTTTTTAATGTAAAAATATATCAATTTTATTAAAATTTATCAATTTAATTTCACTTTAATAAATTTCATTTTTAATTTTGATATTTTTTTTAACTTTTATAATTTTTAATTTGGAAAACTTCATTTTGGTCATAACTACATGTTTATTTTTAAATTGAATTATACATATTCTAAGATTTTTTGTTTGTAAAAATTGATTCCATATTTTGAATTTATATAATTTATATTTAATATTATTTTCAACTTAACATATTTTGAATTTATATAATTTATATTTTATATTATTTTCAACTTAATTTAATACCATAAAGAATTGTGAATACATTGAAAATTAATTATTTCCTTTAAGTTAAAAATGGGTTTACTTGGGATAAATCTAATAAGATAAGGGTTAAAAGTGAACTAAAACTTGTCCAAAACCCACATTAAGGTAATATTTATACTATATAACCTATAATATTATATAATGGACCATTTTATATCTATTTGGAATACGTAAATCATTGGTACACTTTATTCTTTTTAAAAAATCCATGTGTGTCCTCTCCCCCATTTTATAAAGGGAACTCCATATCATCATTTCCTCATACCTCTCAAACCCTTTGGATTTTGAAAAACCTAAAATAATATCTCCCAACTATAATTATACACATTAAAAATATTATTTTTTTCCTAAAAGTCATTCTGTAGTGTCTGTAATTGGATATCTGAGGGGGGATTCTCTTGGATAATTTAATTATCTTATCAAAGCTCTTCCCTTTTTATTCTCTTTCCACCTAAAATTATGTCTGATCACATTCAATTTAAAATACCATTATATTCCATATAATAATATATTATTATGTTTTTGGAATAATATTTACCTATATCATACTAAATTAAATGGGAAATAAAATCATAAACTGTCTTTATGACATACTACAACCTCACGTAACGATGTAACTCATTATCCATCAACACATATCAAGATTATATATAACGAGTAATTTAATTTATATATATTTTGAACTCATTATTTTGAAGATCCAAAAAATAATGTATTTAATACTACAAAGTAATTTCATGTTTAACTATAAA
This sequence comes from Viscum album, assembly GCA_963277665.1. Classification (NCBI taxonomy): domain Eukaryota; kingdom Viridiplantae; phylum Streptophyta; class Magnoliopsida; order Santalales; family Viscaceae; genus Viscum; species Viscum album. Next base: position 1,767,890,669 of record OY728141.1, on the reverse strand, counting down.
AAATATGTATTCTGAGCACATGTGATAAATCTATAAGCAGAAGACATCATTGGCCATGACACACTACTCATAAAAAAATTATCCTAGTCTGAGATGCCTCTAGGACTTCACAGCATCAGACTGTCATATTGTTGGACTGAGGACTTCACAACGTCTGAGACACCATAATGTCAAGCACCATTTGTGGACACACCTCCAGGATGTCATTCTATTAAGACGAAAAATTGAAAAGTATGAGATGCCTCCAGATGCGACACCATTAATTTTATTCCATTAGACTCGTACTGCTAACACAGAAATATTTATTAATTCTGATATTGCATAAGAGCATACATAGAGGAATCATACACTGTTAGCTATAACACTACCAGTGTCACACCGCTAGCTTTCTGAAATATTTATTATGTTTGAGACACTGCCAGAACAACATATTGATAGGTCCACATACTGTCAATATCACACCTCTAGTATCCAACAACCAAAACAGGATCCACCACTAGAACATGAGCTACCTATGGATCAAGAGATACCACCATAGCATAATCTACCACTACAACAAGAACAACCACTATCACATGAGACACCACCATTGCTTATGAAACATTCACTGTTTATATTAATTTATTTATTTTATTTTGAATTAAATCATTCTAACGACTATATTTGTTGAAATTAACTATATTTTGTATTTTAATGATATTTTCTTAAATATCTGAAAGATAGCATGTTAGAATGAGGATTACGAGGAAAAATATCTAGATATTCTCCTTACTGCTATTGTTGATAAAAAGCGCGGAAAATTTTATCATTGATATGTATGAAAGAGAGAAAACACATTAAAAATTTGATGATGGGCATGAACTACTAAATTATATCAATATGAACATATTGAAAATCAAAAGAACTGACATTCTATGAAATCTCAACAAAGAATTTCAACCATATCATATTATTCAGTGCTTTGTTCCAGTGAGGAAAAAAGAGTTTGTGACACCGGTTTTTTCTGATGATTTTAAGAAAAATGATCTGAAGCCTTATTTTTTATCCAAATAAAGAGTCACAATATGCATCGTAACAGAATAAACATTTCTAAACTTTGTACACCTGTATTTTTTTTCTATTTATTTTTATTACATTTTATCATTGTGTGCTATACTCTATTTTATGTATGCTCACTATCTCCTAATCTAAACTAGAAGATATACAATATATTCTCAAACATTCTTTTTCTTTGTACCTCCCATGCATAAGAGAGGTAGGGGTCCCTATGTAGCATGATTATCAATACTCCTATAAATAAATATGGAAGTGGTTGTGTGTGGCCATGATAGTTTTATCGGTTGTAAAACATTACCCCAGTTGTGGATAGTATTATTATTTTATATAAATAGATTGGTGGTGGGTGATCACCATGTGGAGAGGACTAAGTCTTAAATTGATATCGAACCGCTTGTATTCATTTTTCTCCACTATGTGTTTTCAACTTTTTTACTTTCAAATTAAAGACTATTTTAATTGTGAAAAATATTTACACATTGATGGTTTATCTTTATTTGTGTTCATTGAGTATTTTGATCATGTAAATTGATTTCAACAGATTCTATAAGAGTTTCTTTATTATTCTTCCTAGACATAATAATTCCATTGAGAAGTCTTTAGAATTATTAAGATATATATCTTATTACTTATTTTTATAAGCTATGATATTTTTTAGTATTTGGGGCATTTAAAAATTATCAATTTAAAATTGATGTTTTATTGGGTTATCAATTCATCCCCCTCTTGAGATACTCAGTCTGACCAACATTCAGTACCTAAAGAGTTAAAATATTTCTCAAATTAATGTTAATTGGGATCTTAGTTGACAATTAAAAACCTTAAAAGTTTTGTTAGATCAAATTTATATGTTCTTTAAATATATATATTTTATATTTTTTCAATATGGGTAATCATCAGGAAGGTTCATCTACCAAAATACCCCCTTCTTTAATGAGACTAATTATCCCCAATGGAAAATAAAAATTCAAATTCATATTGAAATTACAGGTTTTGGGATTTACCCTTCTATAGTATATGATTATAAAATTCCAACCACTACTAGAAACACATGGGATGATGCAACTAATTCTACTTATAAGAATAATTGAAAAGCCACGAATGCCTTATACTAAGCGTTAAGTGATGAGGATTTTGATGAAATTTTTTAATGTAAAATATCTTTTTAGATTTGGGATACTCTAGTTGTCTCACATGAAGGAACTACTATGTTTAATGAAATTAATATTAATCCTTACACAATTGAATATTATAATTCTAAAATGAATCATGGTGAGCCTATTTCTGATTTTTATATCAGGTTTAATGATATTTTTATTACCATTATATTTCTAGGAAAGAATATATATAAAAAGGACTAACTAATTAAATTACTAAGATATCTACCTGAAACATTGCAAGGCAATTTAGTGTTTATTAGCGAATCCTACGATATCAGTAAGTTTCAAGTAAAGGAAATGATAGGCAATCTTAATATATATAAAGAAGAACATAAATTAAACCACAAGAAGGATGATGAGCCAAAGATAAAGTAAATAGCTTAAAAGACTGTTTCCCCTAAACATCATAAGGGAAAATAAAAATAAAATTTACTAGTTGATTCAAGTGATAGTGTGTCCGCTGTTGAAAGTGATGAAGAAATGGATCACCTAGACAGATGATTTAAGATGTTCTATAGGAATAAAATGTTTCGTAGAAAATAAAACTAGAGAAGAAAATATGACAACAAAGGTAATTGGAAGAAAAAGAATAACGATTCAAAGGAAGCTATCAGTTATGATGGAAAAAAAATTCATATCAAATAGGACTATCCTAAACTAAAATACAAGAAGAAATATGAACATAAGGGAAGAAGATATAAAAAGGTCATGATAAACACCTATCGTTAATCTGAATATATATTAAATAACTCAAATTCTTCACCTGATGATATGACGGATAGAGAAAACATGTGATTTATGACTAATGATAGTGAGGTATCTTATTTACCCACTATTTATAAAATTCTACATATACATGATTATGATGAATCATATAATACTAATAATGAAAATCATGATGACAAAAATATGAAAAATGAATAATTATTTGACTCTACAATATGTTGGAAGACACATTTAATGTGTAAAAATATAAATACAGTGTTTTTAAAAATCAACATCTTCTAACTAAAAAGTGTAAGTCTGATGTGTTTATAGAAAAAGATAAGAATGTGAAGTTTATCAAAGAATAAAATGAAACCAAACATTCAAATCATAAATTAAATAAAGACATTGAATAGTTTACAAATGGTAGAGAAACATTTACACAAATCTTGTGAAATAATGTTTCCCCCAAATATTTTACTGGAATATGATATGAAGCAAGAAAGTGGAGTGTAAAAAACTTATTCATGAATTCATACTTGAATACTCTACTACGAATCACTTTTCAAATGAACCCAAAAAAGAGTTTATTTATAAAAGTCTAAATTCTATTTACAGTAACCCCCTGGGGAAAATATATGTTCCCAAATAATTTATTAATAACATTTCTGACACCAAATATATTTGGGTACCAAAATCATTTCTTTTGTAAATCCTACTTTGTATAAACTATTCTTGAAGACCTCTTGTAGAAGTATATAGAACATGGAAAGTGGATATTAATGACAAATGATTGGAGACTATACCGGTTTCAAGAGTTCTATCAATGTTGATGGTGTCCATGTCACCTTTGGTGAAACTTTAGAATAAAAAATCATCAGCATAGGCCAGATTGGTAACGAAAATTTATTTTTAATTTCCAATGTTTTATATGTTTATGGTTTCAAATATAATATACTAATCATTTATCATTTTTTTGATGATGGTTTCCATGTAATTTATGTGAATGATTCTTATGATGATGATAATTTAAAAATTATATAATCTTTGTGACCTTAAGAAATTAAAATGTTTATATTGTAGATGTAAATTGTTTAGTTTATCATAATTTTTCAGGATTGAGTTTATTTTATAAGGTATATTTGATTTGGAATAGGAGACTAGGACATTAAATCATTCACTCAATTTGAAATATAAATTGAAAAGGGTTAGTTAATAACAAACCTAAACATTAGTTCCCATCTAGTAGATTATGTAACCCCTTTCAAAAAAGGGAAACAAGACAAATATTAATTTAAACTAAATAATTAAGTGTCAACTTATCAAACACTCAAGTTGGTTCATATGGATTTTTTGGACCTTCTTAGATTTTATAGACTTAATGGGAAGCATTATTTTTATATTGTTATAGATGACTATTCTAGGTATACTTGGGTATATTTTCTAGAACACAAAAGTGAATAATGTTCTTATTTTAACATGTTTACTATGTCTCTATAGAGTCTAAGTTGACATAGGATTAAAAAATTAAGAATTAACCATTGTAATTAGTTAGAAAATCATGATTTTGAGTAATATTTCTCACAACATGGTTCCACTCATAAGTTCAATTCCTTTAAGACCCCTCAAAAGAATGGATTTTTTGAATGGAAAAACCATACCATACTAGAGATAAGCCAAACTATGCTAAATATGAATAACCGAACTATATATTTTTGGGAAGAAGCTTCCAATAAGACCTTAAATATCATAAATATTGTTTTAATTAATTTTTTAAGATCCATTTTGAGTTTTGGAATAATAGTAAACATATGGTAAATTAATTTAGATTTTTTCATCAAAATGCCTTTATTCATTACACTAAGGATAATCTTGAAAAACATTCCCCCTAGGGTGATGAATGAATTTTTATTGGTAACATAGTTTCTATTAAATCCTACAGAATGTTCAATAAAAATACCAATATTATGGAAGAATCAATTCATGTAAAACTTGAGGAAACTAGTCCACATGAGTCAAATTCTTATTTAAAAAACCATGAGGATGATCAAATATCTCTAAACAAATATTATAAACCATTGGATTATAATATGAAATTGTGATAATAATCATCATGTTCAGGAAAATTTCAAGAACCTCTACAAGAGAATATAGAATTAACCATTCCTACTTTCTCTATAATTATATCAACTGTCAAAAATAGTAATTTGGATTATATTGGTGGAAATATAGATAGAGGAACACAAACTAAAGATCTATTAGAAATCATGTTTAACATCAAGATTTCTTGTCTCACCATAAACCTAAGAACATCGATGAATCAATTAATGAGGAATTTTGGGTGATGGAAATGAATGAAGAGTTAAATCAGTTTGAAAGAAACAATGTGTGAGAACTTATAGATAAACCCAAGAACACATTTACTATTAGAAATAAATTTTTATTTAAGAATAAATTGTGTGTGTTATGAAATATAGTTAGAAACAAATCATTATTATATGCATATGGTTATAGTTAGGAAGAAGATATTGACTATGAGGAAACTTTTGTACATGTATCCAGCATTGAGTATATAAGAATCCCTCTTTCCTATAAAGCTCATCAATATTTATAACATTAGAAAATGGAAGTCAATTGTGATTTCATGAATGGTTTTATACTTGGGGATGTTTTTTTAGGACAACCCTATGATTTCAAAAATCTTCATTTTCTTAATCATGCTTTTAAATTAACTATCGTTTTATATTTTTTAAAACATGCTCCTATATCTTGGTATGATAGGATTAATAATTTTTTGATCTCAAAAGTAATAACAGATCCTACTATTTTCATAAAATTAATTTCAAAAGATGCACTATATGTACAAATATATGTTGATGGTATTATTTTTTGTTATTAAAAAAGTTATCTTTGTACTGATTTTTCGAAAATGATGAAAAGTTAATTTGAAATCAGTTTAATGGGGTAACTCAAGTTCATTATTATACATTATATTTTTAAAAACAATGAATGAATTATATTGAAACCAATTAATTAAAAAATGATGATTTAAAACATTTTAATATAGATAGCACTAAAATTAGTGATACTCCAATAAGTACCACTTGTAGCTTTGATATTCAAGAAACTGGAAAACATATTGATCAAACTGGTTAAGGTGTATGATTGAATGACTTATCTACATGACTGTAAGGTGACAAGATATTATGTCTAGGGTATATATGTTATTAAGTTTTCATGAATATAAAAAGGATTCACACTTACTAAATTATTAATAAAATTCTAATACCTCAAATATATTAGTAATTTAGGATTGTTTTACCCTCTAAGAAATTAATTTGATTTAGTAAGTTATTTAAATGCTAATTTTGGAAGATTCAAGTCAGAGAAAAATATATAGTTTGAAATATGAATGTTTTTAGGCATGTATCTAGTTTCATGGTTTAGTAAAAAGAAAAATTGTGTTTCATTATCAAATATTGCAGTGGAACATATCACTACATATAGTTTTTGTGCCCAAATTTTGTGAATAAAACACACTCTAATAGAATAGCGATATTAATTCTAACATGTCCCTATAAACTGTCACAAAAATAGTGTGACAAGAATATATAAAAATCTTGTATCTTATTCTAGAAAAAAACACATTTATATAAGAAATCACATTTTGAGAGGTCCTTTTCAAAAAGGATATATCACTCTGGAATTTATTGATACAGAGCATCAGCTAGCTGATATATTTACAAATCCATTGAATTTAAAGAGAGTGAATTATATCAATAATGAATTAAGAATGATAAATTTGGGTTATTATTTACACTGGTTTTCATACCATTGGATTTTATACCATTGGTTTTCATACCATTAGTTTTCATACCATTGGTTTTCATACTGTTGGTTTCCATATCGTTGAGTTTTCTTGACATTGATTTTATGACTTTGCAAAATTTTTCTATTTTTCAATATTGTGGTCCTCCGGTTTATTTCCCAGTTTAGTTTATTTACTAAAACAAGATGCATGTTTCTATGCCTTTATTTTAATTTTGATATCATGTATAATTTAAATTTTACAATACCTAATATCGCAAATGATATAAATCTGGCATAAGTATTTTCACATGAAATCTTCATCCCCGTGCTATATTTGTGTATCTATCTTGAGCCAAGAATAACTCTATGTCTTCTTCATTTTAAATCATCACCTTACATTTTAACGAGTCTATTGAAGTAATCTAGATTCCATGAATTAACAAACCATCAGTGGCTTCTCCATTTATGTTGAGATCTTCAAAGAAACATAAGAATGAACCAGAATCACATGCTTTGGTTGACCCAGTTAACCACAAACTTGTTAGTTGAGTTTTTGTTATGTAAAAGGAATTATATTCAATGTGGATTCTATTGAGTAAGGCTCTAGAACTAATGGTTATCAAAAAACAAGGATGGTTGGAATGGTTCTCATCTTATGAGAGACCGTTTTACCCAAAACTAATACTTGGGTTCTATTATCATGTGAATTTTGTATTCAATTAAGATGAGGTAAATTGGTTGATTTTTTTATGAGATCAGGTATTTGGTTTCTCTTCAATAAAGTGGGATAAGTATGTGAATATACACCATGTTGGAGATTTTGATGATCATCTCGGATGAATTACTAATGCTACTTACATGTTCATTTATGAAGAAGCTCTTGTAGTTTTCACATGAGATTGTTCAACAAAAACACCTATTTATTCTGGGATAGAAGGAGAATGTAGGATGCTTTTGAAATTTTTTCACCATATTATTTTTCCAAGGAAGGGAAATTTTTCTACATTGAGATACCAAGATGCGCCTCTTCTGTCCCTAATGATAGATGACCATTGGATTAAGCTTTTTATAAATCTAATGGTACATTTATATGAAATGAAAATATAATCCTCTATATCTAATTCATTGATCTACCCAATGAGGATTTCTACTATATTGAGGGCTAGGAGACTAGTTCATGATGATGCTGGATTGATCATTGATAGTGGTGGTTTCTGTATAATAGGTGTCACTTTATACAAAATGAATATAAGCTGGAATCCATCGAAGAGATAATGGGTTCGAGAGTCTAAAATGTTGTATATAGATTATAATATAGTTGATCATCCAATCAGACTTATGGATGATGTTGATCGTAGTTTGGAATAGGATGAAGTTGTGATTTTGTCTAATGAAGAGAAAGAATAGGTTTTAGATGAGGAATAAAGAGAATAATCTATTGGTCATGTGAGTGATCCTGGAATATCTCCCAAAGATTGTTCCATCACCTATGGATATCCAAGTCTATGTAGGAGGTTTCCTAAAATAGAAACATTTTGAAAATGTGATGAAGAAGATAATGAGGTCTATAGAGAATATTAATATAGGAGATCAAATTCAACTTAATCTAATGATGATGATGATGAGGAAGATGAAAAATAATAAAAATATGGTAATTAAAAAGGGGAAATATATGATTAAAGTGTCTTTGAATCAAATAATTATAGTGGTAAAATCACATAGAATGATGTTGGAATTCTTTCTGAGTTAAAGATGAATTTTTTTAATGGAGCAATCCATTTTTTGATACATTTCATGAGAATCCAGCCGGTGATCAAATTATTGTAACTGTTATTGAAAACATGTTGTTGATAATAGGCAAATGATATGATAGAATCGAGTTTCGGAATTATCATTTGGTTTATGTTCATTAATCCTCTTTAGATGAAAATGTGCAAGGGTAACCCAATATTTTTGTTTCCTGCATATTTAACCAAAAATGATTCATCACATTCAGGATATGGAAATTGAAAATATGTTAATTGTAAATAAGCTGCATTCTCTTAAATTTTTGGTTGTGGAAATTATATTAGAGTTTCGATCTTCATTGAAATTCATTCTTAAAATCCAAGGGGATAATTCCTTGGATACTTCTGTCCAGGTTGTTCCTCCTCTAGTAGTTGAAGTAGATATCATCTAATTAGTTGTTAGAGAGGAATTTTTAGCTACTCTGGTGGTTCCTCTAGTGGAGAACCAATATTTACATTATAGATTATATGGAAATTTGACCAGGGAATTGAGCATAACCACATAATTATCTGGATGTTTTAAAATGATATGAATGATGATAGGGATATTATTAATATTCCAATCATGTTCTATGTATTTACAATATTTACAAATAAAGTAATAGATTCTCATTTTAAATACTTGGTTGAGATTCTAAGATTTCCTCCAGGGACTAAATATTTCAAAGAGAAAATTATAGAACTCAAGGAACTCACAACTACTCATCAAGCCATCATGGAAAATAATGATGATTTCAACAAGGCTCTAGAAAAGTTTTGATATATTAATATTGATTTTATTATTATTTTAAGGCATTTTATTATGTTTTTAATTTTGTAGTTGAATCTCTATATAACTTTCAAATTCCTTCAACATCTATTGGACTCAATGTTAGACTACTATACACTTCTCCTCATCAAATCTACCATTCTTCTATTGTCACCGATCATTTTTCACCATAACCTCATCATATTCAACCATTTCCAATATCTCCTACTAAATATATCATGCATAATTTTCTAGTTGTTTTTGTGAAAGGACATTCTCGAACTATTTCTAGACCTTCTTCTGGTGTCCCCTCTATTCTGGCTCTGGCCAATACAACCACCTCAACTCAGGAGAAAGATAAAGATCAGTATAAAGGTAAATAACAGATAGAACCATCTTCAAACCCTTGATCTTTTTTTATTATACTTATATGTCATTTATGGTATATTCCTTGTAATATATCTTTGTTTATCCCATTTCATATATTTATTACCTCTTATTTTGACTGTTAATACATATTAATTTGTTGATTCTACTCTCTAGTAACATTTTTATAATACCAAAGGGGGGGAAAATTTTAAGGATTACATCATCTTTATCCTTGATAATATCTTTTTTACATCTTTCTATCTATTTATCCTTGATATTATCTTCTTTACATCTTTCTATATTTCAAATATTTTATTATTGCATCTCTAATACCACCTCCACAAACTGTGAATGATAAGTTTTTTTATATATCATGTTCGCTCTTCTCAAATACATTTGATGACTTGTTTTTACCTTTATAGTATTATTTTCATTCCATTATTTGTGATCATCAAAATGGGGGATATTTTTGACCTCTGGGTTTTAATGATCCCAAAATAATTTATTTAAAAATACTAATTAATTTCATGATTACCTATAAGTTTTCTATATTATAAGAATATGTGATAAATATGTAAGTATGAAAGCAGTACATCAGAAAACACTGCTCATACAAAAAATATCTATATCAGAGATACCTCTAACACTTTACACTGTTAGACTATGAAATCATTGGACAGAAGACTTGACTATGAAAGAGACGTTATTTAGTGTGAGACACTCGATCAACACACTGCTTGAATGTTATTATGTCATGAGGAAAATATGTAAATGTATGAGATACCTCTATATGAGACACCATCAATGTTGTTCCATTAGAATCATAGAAATAACATTGAAATATTCACTTAGTTTGAGACACTGTCAAATCATACACCGCCAAACTATACACTGTTAGTTGTGACACTACAGGTGTCACACCGTCAACTTTTTGAAATATTTATGATATCTAAGACACCACTAGGACAACATACTTCTAGATCAATGTACCATAAATATCATACCACAATTATCATAAAACAAAAATTTGAGCCACTAACAAACCATGAGCTATCACCAGAACATGAGGTACCCCCATAACATAAGCTACCACCAGAACATGAGCCACCATCAGAACATGAGACACCTCTAGAGATTAATACAACATCACTATTTTTATTACTTTACCTATTTTATTTTTAATTATTTAATTCGATAATTTATATTTATTAAAGATACAGTTAATAATTTTTTAATTATTTTTCCATGAATGTAGGATAGAAAGAATCTCATACTGAGGAGTATGAGGAAGCATCTCTAGATATTCTCCTTGTTATTGTTGTTGACAAAAAGCACAATCACACTTCATCATTGATAGTAGTACAAGAGATAGAACACAAAAATGTTTTTTAGAGGAGCCTAAACTACTAGAAGACATGTAGTTAAAACTATTACAAATCATAAGATCTGACTTGTTGTGAAATATCAACAAGGAAGCTAAACCACAACGTCTCATTCGGGGCTTTGTTCTAATCAGAATACATGAGTCTTTAACACTTTTTTTCCTGAAGATTTATATAAAACATGGTGTAAGCCTTATTACTTTACCAAATAAAGATTAAAAGGATTCATTGAAACATAACAAGCATTTATAAAATCTATATTGTTATATTTATTGATTATATTTATATTTTATCACATTTGAGAAGTGTATTCAATACTCTGTTTTATTTACGCACACTGTCTCTTGAGCTAATATGGAAGATACAAGATATCTTATCAAACATTATACTTATTTTTTCTCCATGGATATGAGTGGTATAAGATTATGTGTGTCCTTTTTATCTTTACTCCCACAAATAACTATGGAAGAGGTCATGTATGACCAGAACAATGTTATCTGTTGTAAAACTTGATCCGACTTTTGGATCATCTGTTTATTTTAAATATACTTCTTAGTGGAAACTAATAACTAATAGGAGAGAAATAATTATCCACTTTATACTGAATTAATTTTATTCATTTTTCTCCATTGTGTGTTTTAAATTTTGTTTTACTTTAAAATTTAAAACTGTATTCAGTATAAATAAAATTTATACTTTTATAGTTTATTTTAATTTATGTATATATTATATTTTGATCATTTTAATTTATTTAAAATAATTTAATAATATTGTATATATTATTCATCCTACACAAAATCAATAATTAGATAAATCCTTAGAATTTTTATGATATATATCATAATACTTATTGTGATAAGATGGGCTGTTTTTTTAATATTTGGTTGATTTCAAAATAATCCATTTTGGAGAGAATGTTTTTTGATAAATGAAATTCACCCCCCTCTTAAGATACTCACCGTGACAAAAAATGTATTATATATATATATGATATTATTATATATATGGAATTATAATATAACATATAGATTCTCACTTTCTATACAATTTAATATTTGACAGCGTCACTCGTGTGTATGAGAGACTACCACCTCACGAAGTGATGTGATTCATTTTTCACTTACCCTTTACATGGAAGGTAATGAGGATAAATTTAATTAATATTTGAGATATATATTAAAATATATTGATTCTAGATAATTTATAATTGATACAATTTATTTCTCTTGAACACATTAATGGAATGATATATTCACTCATGCATACATTCATCATACCATCTCCATGAGGAGATGTTATTCATTTTCTATGTCCAACCAGAAATAATTGTTATAAAATTAATATAATGAGTCAAAACAATTTCTATAACATTAATATAATTCTAGATATGATATATATATATTCTATAACCATTGAAAAGAACATCCAGGACAAAGCCTGCATGAGAAAACAAGCCAATTAACTCACGAAACAATGAATATAATGAAATATTATTGACAAACAGGTGGTAAAATGTTATAAGAGGATCATATATGACATTATAAATATTAATATCTTTCCATTATATAATAATTAAATGTTTAAAAACATTATATCTTTGGTTAAATCACATTAAATGAAAAAGAAGTGTGATGTAAGGGAGATCATCTCAATTTCCCTTCATTAAGTAATATTTTTCTATTGTACAGCTAATTTATTTTATATTGTGCACATACATCACATTTAAAGTTAATATAATGAATCATTCATAATTACTGGTATTTTGGTTTAAAAATTAATTATTTCATCCATATGTATGTTATTGGAATCTTACAAGGTCTTATAGAGTTTTATCACTTGATTTCTGTTCATTGGGATATATTACATGCTCATTATCATTAACATTAAAAGACTATATGGGTAAGTAATTTTGAATATCAAAGTTTTATATCAAATTTTTTTTTGTGGATTAAAATTTTACATAAGTAATTGATTCATTGATTATTTATCACTTCCAAATTATGATTTTTGTGAGGGTTTATTTCACAATCTCATTTTAATCGAGATTGTTTATATGTGAATTTAAAATGAAGGAAATTATTTGATAATTATATAATAAATAACATTTATTTTTTATCATCAAGTTATCTATGATATTTCCGTGTAATAGTACCATATTATTCACTTTGGTAATTAAAATTATTGAGAAAATGGTTTGAGAAAAATATAACAATATTTCTCTTTCTGGTCAAAAATCATTTTCCATCCAAAACCATGATTTCTAAAAAATGACAATAATTTTTTTAAAATTCATTAAATTTTTTATTAAATTTATTTTTACCTATGTTTTAATTCTTCCAAAAAAATTGTAAGGAATATTCATGTTGTTTTTTAATCAAGTCATGTTTGTCTTTTATGAAAAATGATAAAAGAATCTTTGTTTTAACATGGAAAATATGTATGGAATTTCCCAATGTCATGAGCAACAAATGTTTTAATTCATCATTTATATGTTTCAATGTTTTCTTTAATGTAATATTATTTTCTAAATATTTTTTTATAATTTGTTTTTATAATGTATTTTCATTGTGTTTTTCTCATGAATTATTTTAATGGTATCTTTATATTATAATTATTAAACAATGTAATCAAACCTTTATTGTATATATGATCTAATGGGGATATGTTTTATTGATACAATGATTAATATTTTTATATATGGTTTATCATAAATTTTACCATTGAAAGTATTAATAATTAATTTCCTGATAAATTTTTTTATTCATTGACTTTCCCGTTAAATATTCACATTCTTGTTGTCATTGAACCTTACATTGAACATAAATATCCATTTTATTTATGATGGTTATATTTATTAAATAAATCAAAATTACTTTATACATATGGTATTGTACTTTTAATGTTATATTACTCACTTGAAAAATTATTATTAATCCTAATTTTTTACTTAATACCAAAATTTGTTGATAAGGCATATTATTCATGAATTAAAATGATTATACGATACTTGAAGAATTATTTAGACATGAAGATTAAGGTGGGTCCTAGTTATTGGTATCCCAAAGATACATCAGTTTTATTATCAGATGAATAAGTTGGTTATCCTTATATTGATGGGTACCTTGTGTATAATAACCCATATTTTTTCGACTGTTCTATAAAAGATATGGAGAGTAGTGGTATCTTGATGCCTGAGATGATAAAATACAAAAATTAATAATTTTATTAATTAATATTTCACTTATTATTATCCATGATATCTTTATAATGAAATTATATCTGGATTAATTTCATTCTCATTTTACTGAATAAATGACATGTGTTTTTGAATATTTACCATACCATATTACTAGAAAAAAGGCCAGTGCCAAACCCCAATTTTTGAACATAAAAAATATTGACCCTTTTTACCTTACCATTTTTTTTCCTTAATGATTATTCATAATTTAAGTATGATAATGTTCTCATTATATAACTATTAGTATTTGATCCCATCCTAATTTTGTTTCCTTTCCCATAAATCTAGAATGTTTTATAAGATTGATATTCATGGATGTTCTAGAGGGAATGATGTTATTATAAAAAACTATGTTATAATTTTTTTTATTCAAATGTTATATCGGAAAGTGTTTTTTATGAAATTTTCCATAACAACTAAATTATTTGGTCTTTTGGTATGTGATCACTTATATCTTATACCAATGTTGTAAAGTAGGTAGATACTCTTTACCAATGGGGTCAGAGTCTTTATAGTTGGTATCAGAGAAATGTTAATATAAATAATGGGAACTTGATTTATGTAAAAAATATATATTAGGGGTCCAAACCATATAATAGGCTTTGAAGATTATTATAGAAAAACAACCTAATGTATTGTTAAGGTGGAGATTATGTGTTTTCATGTAAATAAATTCCTATCTAGATACCACAAGTGAATTTATTTTTGTCATAAATATACTAAGGGGTAATAGCTTAGTAAAATGTGTGTTGGGATTAACTCTTGAATTAACCAGAACACAACAACTAGCCTAACTGTGCACAATATTTGACACTCTTGGCATATATTATTTTGGATGATATAAATTTTATTTTCATACGCTTATAAATAAATTTCATATATGGTTTCATTGAATGAAATAGGTTAAACCAATGGTTTCACTACTGGAAATCCAGAATTTCCCAACGGTTTAGAACCATTGGGAAAGGCTGCAGAACCGTTGTTATATGTTATACCAACGGTTCTGCAAACCATGGGGAAGTAAGCCGTTGGGAAAGGCTTTTCCCAATGGTTTCCACAGAACCGTTGGGATAGGTTAGAAAAAATCAACATATCCCAACGGTTCTGGCAAACCATTGGGAAAGGCCTTTCCCAACGGTTTGGCCCATTGGGAAAGGCCTTTCCCAACAGTTTGGCCCGTTGGGAAATCAACAGATAATTTTCTTTCCCAACGGTTTGCAAACCGTTGGTAAAAAAACCATTCAACAGGATATCCCAACGGTTTCAAACCGTTGGGATAGGGTGTTTTTACCAACAGTTCCTTGAACTGTTGGTAAAAACAGCTACATAGAGCCTATGCCAACGGTTTTCAATCCGTTGTCATAGGCTTTGCTGTGCAAATATCACAATAGCCTGCAATTTGCACAGCAGGTCTGGTTTTTGGGCATTCACCCTCGGTTTCAATTCAAATTTCAATCCAATTATGCCATCGTTTGCAATTCATTTTTCAATCAAATTATTGTACCTGTAACACATATAATGCATACATATAGAGAACAAACCAACACATACAAATAATGAAAACCAACCAAACAACACATATAATGTATAATGACCCATACTTTACATACATTGTTAATACTTCAAAATTGAAGCACACTTATTACAACATATGACAAAACCACAAAGGACCGTATAGATATAGTGTCTTCAGAAACTGGGAAACATAAACAACTGGTTCATAAATCTTCTACAATGTCTCCCATTTATTTCATCATATCTAGGGTCCCTTTAGCATATTCTCCTTAATATCCATCTTCCTGACTTGGGGAAAAGAAAACATAAAAGGGTGAGCTCAAATGCTCAGCAAGGGCAAATAAAGGAAATAAAAATCATATCATATCTTTTTGAAAATCATAACCTGCAAAAGAGATCATAATATCTTAACATGGAACAAATCATAGAAGTAAAAATGAGATCCCCATAATCATAACATGAAACTTTAAACTTTTTGGCATGCACACATAATCATGGATAATCATTTCTTGTTAGTCATGACTCATTGCCAAGACTATCTTAGTGGACAGAGTCCCTTTCTGAACCGAGTCACCCTCGTTCCAGTCCTGTTTCACTGAACCGGTATAACCTACCATTCCAGCCATGTCTATCTCATGAGATATAAAATCTTTACCCAATGCATTGGAGGTAGATATAGGTCCCACCCATCTTATAATGAATCCTTTCTTATGTGTGCCACATAATCATAAACCATACAACATAGCGTAACCCATGTAATAAAAATGGGATTCTTAAACAACATGACATCATAAAACAATTCATATAAGATAAAGGAATTCATAAAAATATTTCCATCACAACATGATCAAGTCAATGTAAAAATAGGGATAAAAACAGAACCCTTTATTTTCTTAGATGGAAAATAATTTTGATAAAACACTTGAACTCCATTCTTGAGGAAAATATCCTTTCTTCTTCAAAAACATTTTTCCTTTCATAACATGTCATACGACTTTAAAATAAAAGAAGTTGATTAAAAATAAACTTGAAAACGTGTAAAGGAAGCTTCTTGGAAATAATTTTTTAAAAATCCATTCATGCCGTATAAGTTAAAAAAAACATTCTTCGTACTTTTGTCGGAAAAGTCAAAAAGTACCTCGTACGAAAAAAACGACAAAAGATTCCTTTCATATTCTTTACTAAAAACTCACCGAAGTGTAAAATTGGATTTAAACTATTGTAAGTGGATGGAAACAATATTACTTATTGAGGGAACATGGATGTGGATGATAAAATACACCCCAATAAATACTTACGAATAAACAATCTAGGATAAAAATGAGATTGCGTTATTTCCCTTACCTTAGGTCCGATTTGCTTTGTACGTGTCTGAAGCTCCTGTATAATGGTTTAAATAATGTTATTGACTTATTCCAAAATCATACATATTGATATGATATCATATATGGTCATATTCTTAGCTTTTTATTAGTAATATTTCATTGTTACTTGTTACTCGGGTCTTTATTGCCTTTTGTTCTTATGCGTGTTTTGCCGAATAAATTCTTATTCTTCTGTTAAGGTTATAGATACCTTATATCCAGAATGGTATTAGTGTAACATATATCATATTTATTCATTCAATTCATTTATATAATTACTATGTAATGATGATCATGTAGAACGAGTTGCATCACATCGTGGAGACGGTATTCCGTACGTACACACGAGTGATGATATCGTTCTTATGATCGTGGAATTGTATTGGAGTATATATATATATTATTTCAGTATCAATATTACTTTATAATAATCATAAATAGTTACTCATTACACCATTATACCCATCCTTGTAAGGTGGTGGTGGAAAATTGATTACACCACGGCGTGGAGACGGTATTCCGTACATACGCATGCGCGGTGACTTCATTTTTCCGTAGGATGGATAGAAGGTGAATTAGGGTTGCTTTATATTTATAATAACATATCAGTATGTAAGTAATACTGATGTTATTACTTTATCATGAAACAACTAAAGGAGAAGAAGTTGAAGAAGAAAGAAATTGAAAAGATCGGTAACGGATATTACCTCTTCTTTGGAACGCCTCTTTGAATCCTCCACTTAGGGAACTAATATTGTTCTTTGAAGAAGACCAGGACCACTAGGATTATTCTAGGGAAGTGGAGAGGAGAAAATGTCAGGGGTTGGCCGAGCTTGAGTGCTCCAATTGGTGTGAGGAGGAGGGGGAGGAGGTGCCCTTTTATAAGGGAGGAGAGGGGCACCTTAGGAATACCTGAAAATATTATTTTATATTAAAGTCAAAATCGGTTTATAATGGTTCCAAAGGGTCTTATTTCGAAGTTAAAGTGGGGATGGGTCGAAATCCTATCAACCAATAATATTTAGACATGTTTAGGGTATTATTTTAACCATATCAATTAGATTTAACTCTAAGTTAAATAATTTATCTTTTACCGTGTCTTTTGTATTCTTTTACTATATGGTTAATACACTTACTATAACATGCCAAACGAACCCCAAATTGTTTATTATTAATATATATATCCTTATCTAAGTCATTTGGCCGAACCATATATTTTTACGAATAAAATAACAATTAATAATATAATATTTGATTTAAAAACTATTTTGTGTCAATTTTGACACTATTTGATATATGATTTTTGTGAAAGTCATAACAGAATTATATGTTCGAACCAGGTTGATTAAATCAATACTAATATTTCATAGTAACCTATAAAATTAGTGTAATTCATAAAAAGTCTCAAATTACATTTATTTTTGTGTTTATAACATCAATTATGTCAATATTTCATAAATAAGATAATTACTGCATCATCGTTGTGTCATAATTAAATTAAATTATTTAATGTCTAAAAATTATAAATAAAATACCATTATGTAGGAAATCTTTTTAGCTTTCTAATGAATATTTATTGTCGAATTTATATTATATTAAACCACATATTAAAAATTATTTACTTATTAAACTTTGATTTTAACTATTTTAACCCTTCTTTAAATAAATTAATAATAAATGTCCTAATCTAACCCATGTGGGCCTAAATGGTCATATTATATTCATAAGGTTGTTTTTGGTCGAATTAAACTTATCCAATAGAATTAGGACATGTGTTAGGGTAATAGTAATATCATATTTACCATTAGTTACCCTATTTACTATTAATTGTGGTAAAAAAAAGTAAAGAGTTACTATTCACCAAAAATTATTTTCATCTCATTGTACCACATTTTAGTCCTTGATATTAACCGTGTCTGTCGGATTTTCGAAATTCCCTTCACAAAAGCGGTAAAATTAATCTTTATGAAAAATTCAGTTTTTAACCTACCACTTAGTGGTTTCACTATTCATCAAAAATTGAAAGTATTCAGAAAAATACCAAAATTTCACCCTAGGCTAATTTCGGTATTCCGAATCCAAAAATGAAGTCCATTTTAAAAAATAAAATTTATAAAATTATAAAAAATGGTTTTTACTATTCATAACGGCTAGTTTTATTTTAATAGCATATCGTTGTTTAGTGAAACTCGGTATTGTGTACGACGCAAGCTATCGAGGAAGGTCACGATTTCTTGTAAAGCAAGCCAAGCAAGTGTTGTGTAGAAAAAGATTCCTTTGATGATAACATAAAAGTCTCGAGTGTCACATTCTACCCCCCTTAAAATGAATTTCGCCCTCGAAATTTGTCACTTTGTAAAAAACAGATGAGGATACTTCTCCCTCATCATATCCTCAAGCTCCCATGTAGCTTCTTCAAGTTGGTGGTTCCTCCATAAAACTTTCACCAAACGAGTGGTCTTGTTTCGTAGGACATTTTCGCTACAATCCAGAATCTCTATCGGCTGTTCTTCATAAGAAAGATCTTGCTCCAGCGGTACAACTTCTGAGCTGAGTACATGTGAAGGATCTGGTATGTACTTTCTCAGGAGAGATACATGGAACACATCGTGAACTTGAGAGAGATTCGGTGGAAGGGCCAATCGGTAAGCTACCATTCCAACACGATCTAGTATTTCGAAAGGACAGATATATCTAGGGCTCAACTTCCCCTTCATTCCAAATCTCATAACCCTCTTCCAGGGAGATATTCGTAAGAACACTTTATCACCCACTTCAAACTCTAGGTCTAATCTTCGGTTGTCGGCATTGCTTTTCCGTCGACTCTGAGCTTCTCTTATGTGTTGTTGAATAGATCTGACCTTTTCTGCCATTTCATCAATGAGATCAGGTCCTAATAGATTTCATTCCCCAATTTCATCCCAGCAAGTTGGAGTCATGCATTTCTTTCCATAGAGAGCTTCATAAGGAGCCATATGAATACTGGAGTGAAAGCTATTATTATAAAACAATTCCACCAAAGGTAGGTGTTGATCCCAACCTCCTTTGAAATCCATAGAGCAAGCTCTCAATATATATTCGAGGGTTTGAATTGTTATCTCAGACTGACCGTCTTTCTGGGGATGATAAGCAGTGCTGAAACTCAACTCTGTATCCAGAGTATGCTGAAGACTTCGCCAGAACTTCGAGGTAAATCTCGGATCCCGATCAGATATAATAGAAAGTGGTACTCCATGCAATCTTACCACTTCCTTTACATATATCCTGGCAAGCTGATCTAGAGAGAAATCATCTCTAATAGAAATGAAGTGTGCAGACTTTGTAAGACGATCAACTATGACCCAAATAGAATTATTGCCTTTGGATGTTTTAGGAAGTCCTGTGGAAAAGTCCATAGTGATGTTTTCCCATTTCCATTCTGGTATGGGTAATGGTTGTAACATCCCCTTAGACTTTTGTCTCTAAGCTTTAACTTGTTGACAAACCAAGCATCTAGAGACATATTCAGCAACATCTCTTTTCATTCCATCCCACCAGAAATCCTCTTTTTGGTCCCTATACATCTTTGTGCTTCTAGGATGAATAGAGAATTATGAACTATGAGCCTCATCCAGCAGCTCCTTCTTTAATTCGGGGATGGGAGGAACACAAAACCAATTCCTGAACTTTATTATCCCATTACAATCAAGGTTGAATTCAGGAACATTTCTCACCTTCTTTTGTAACTCGACATCTTCTTTCTATGCCTCTTTAATATTCACATGTATAGATGGTTGAACATTCATTTGAGAAAGATGAGATTTTTCCCCTTCCATTATAATTCCAAGATCCGTCCTTTGTAAATCCATAAATATTGGATCCTTTGTGATCCTCATCATGGATAAACTAGCATGGTCTTGTCGACTTAATGCATCTGCCACCTTGTTTGCTTTCCCAGGGTGGTAATGGATTGAGCAGTCGTAATCCTTAATCAGCTCCAACCATCTTCTTTGACGCATATTCAACTCCTTTTGTTTGAAAATATACTTTAAACTTTTATGATCAGTATAAATATCACACCTTTCACCATAAAGGTAATGCCTCCAAATCTTTAATGCAAAGATTACCACAGCCAACTCCAAATCATGTGTTCGGTAATTTTGCTCATGGATTTTCAACTGTCATGAGGCATAAGCTATCACCATATCATTTTGCATAAGAAGACACCCCAATCCCTTCTTGGATGCATCACTGTATATCACAAACCCTTCTCCACTACAAGGTAGTGTGGGCACAGGTGGACTGGATAACCTTCTTTTCAACTCCTTGAAATTCTCTTCACATTCTTCCGTCCAGACAAACTTAACTCCTTTCCGAGTCAACTTGGTGAGTGGATTAGATAATCGTGAAAAATCCTTTACAAAACGTTGATAATATCCAGCCAAACCAAGAAAACTTCGGATCTCAGTTACTATTGTTGGTCTTGACCATCTTTCGATAACCTCTGTTTTTGCTGGATCCACAGATATCCCCTCTTTTGAGATTATGTGACCCAAAAATGCAACTTTTTGAATCCAAAATTCACACTTGGTAAATTTGGAATAAAGCTTCTCCTTTCTTAGGGTCTTCAATATATTTCTCAAGTGATCTTCATGCTCTTCCTTGCTCTTTGAATAGACAAGAATATCATCTATAAAGACTACCACAAATTGATCAAGATAGTCTCTAAATACTCTATTCATTAGATCCATGAAGATATCAGGGGCATTAGTAAGACCAAATGGCATCACTATAAATTCATAGTGTCCATACCTTGTACGGAAATCCGTCTTTGGTATATCCTCCCTTTTTACCCTTATTTGATGATACCCAGAACAAAGATCAATCTTGGAAAAGTATTGAGCTCCGTGTAGTTGGTCAAATAAGTCATCAATGCATGGGAGCGGATATTTGTTCTTGATAGTGATCTTGTTAAGTTCTCGATAATCAATGCAGAGTCTCATTGATCCATCTTTCTTCTTAACAAATAAAACAGGTGCTCCCCAAGGTGACGCACTAGGGCGTATGAATCCCTTATCAAGATTCTCTTGAAGTTTCTTCTTCAATTCCTGCAACTCAATTGGGGAAATTCTATAAGGTGTCTTTGAAATTGGAAAAGCGCCCGGTACGAGTTCTATTGAAAACTCAACTTCACGATTTGGTGGAAGACCCAGTAATTCCTCCGGAAATACATCATCAAACTCCCGTACAATGGGCATATTCTTAATCGTGAGTTTCTCACCAACAATTTGAGATAAATAACCTTCATTAAGTGGAATCAATACCCATAAGATGGAAGAAATTTCCACTGGAAGGTTATGTTCATCCTTGCATTGATAGACGATCGTAGATTGATCTCGAATATGAAATGTGACTTCCCTTCTTTGGCAATTGATATGAGCTCCATGTAGAGAAAGCCAATCCATGCCAATAATCACATCAAATTCCACTAAAGGAAGGATCACAAGATTTGCAGGAAGCACTTTCCCACAAACTTCGATCGGAGAAGAATTATAAACTTTTGATGCGACTGTTGTGCCATTAGGTGTTGTCACAGCTAACTCAACATCTAATTGTTGAGGTAATACGGTGATACCCTTAGAAAATTCTTTAGAAATAAAATAGTGGGTGGATCCAGAATCAAATAAAACATTTTCTACTTTGGAGTGGATGGTAAGTGTACCTTTCACCACTTCGTTATCGTACACCACATCGCTGATAGAAATTGCATGTGAATTTCCTTTGTCTTTAGCCTTAAGATTTTGTTGACGTCGACCATCATCATCAACCATTGGATTTGGGAATTGATTGGCATAATGCCCCATCTCCTTGCACTTGAAACATTGAAGTGTAGTAGGTTCATTCTGTGTATCCCTTCCTTTGTTTGCATCATTAGACATCTTCTTCCCATTATCGCGGCATTCAAATGCCCGATGACCTTCCTTTCCACATTTAAAACATTTACTTGTCCCTTTAAGACAACTCCCTCCATGTTTCTTTCCACACTTTGAGCATAAGGGAAAGCTCATCTTCTTTTCAGTGTGCTCTTTAGATTTTCCTTTGAATTCCATCTTCCTCTTCTTATCAAACCCATGTGACTGATGGGTTACTCCAATCTCCATCTCGACTTTGAGAGCACATCGAACGATTTACTCGTAGCTATTGAAGTCCCTTATGGATAACGCCCTTCGAATACTTGGTTTTAAGCCACTAAAGAATCGATCGATCTTACTCTCAGGTTGGATAATAACACCAGAAGCGTACCTTGCAAGTCTTGTAAAATTTCCTTCATAGGTACCAACAGATTCATCATCCCTTTGCTTCAGTTCAAGAAACTCTTTCTCCATCTTTGTTCGGAGAATACGAGGGAAGTACTTATTGAAAAATAAGTTCTTGAACTCATCCCATTCCATATACTCAATTTCATCCCTTTGCCTCGTATTCTTAATAAGATTCCACCATTGATCAGTATCTCCTTCCAAACGATACACTGCTAGGATGACTTTATCATGTTTAGAACATTGAAGAACTGAAAATATATTTTCAGTAGTACTAATCCATTGTTCAGCAACTAATGGATCAGTAGACCCACTGAAAGAAGGTGGATGCTGCCTCATGAAGGATTCAACACAATGTTGCTCCTTCCTTTGCTCGTTTGGAAGTCATGCATGATTCATAGCTTGAGAAAGTTGTGTGAGCATGGCTACAAGATTTTGCATTCCAGCTCCCATATCGTTGGGTTACTCAGGGGGACAATCATTGCATTGCCCATCGCATTCCGCATTAACACGGTTCCTTCGGGTTCCAGCCATTGACTAAAACCAAGAAGAATAGTGTGAGCAACACTAATTATAATAGGAAAACCACATAATCAAGGATAAAATTTCACACTTAAGGTCTTATCCTAGGGTATTCATGGCCATTTCTAAAACACTAAGATTGTGTTCTATGCTTAGACTTATCCTTAGGGTTCTTACTAAGACTTTCACATCCTAGTTTCCAAAGGTTGACTATAACTTTCCTCTGATACCAACTATAACGACTCATACTTTACATACATTGTTAATACTTCAAAATTGAAGCACACTTATTACAACATATGAAAAAACCACAAAAGACCGTATAGGTATATTGTCTTTAAAAATTGGGAAACATAAACAACTGGTTCATAAATCTTCTACAGTGTCTCCCATTTATTTCATCATATCTAGGGTCCCTTTAGCATATTCTACTTAATATCCATCTTCCTGACCTGGGGAAAAGAAAACATAAAAGGGTGAGCTCAAATTGTCAGCAAGGGAAAATAAAGTAAATAAAAATCATATCATATCTTTTTGAAAATGTAACACCCCATGCTTCCACGGTATGTTTCCCTTCGAATAATGTGATAGCGTGTGTTGTACGCAACCTCGAGTTCTAACACACACCACAACTAATTAAACTAGCCGTTGTGAATATGAATACCTACTTTTTGAAATAATATGTATTTTATATTTCAAAATGGACTTCATTTTTGGATTCGGAATATCGAAATTAGCCTAGGGTGAAATTTTGGTACTTTTCGGATAACTTTTATATTTGGATGAATAGTGAAAATTACTAAATTTTAATTAAAAACAACTTTTTTAATCAAAATATTTAATAATGATAAATTATAAATTTTAGTAGTTTTAAAGTATATTTAGAATATATTTTTACCATTTAATATAATGTTTGTCATTGGACATAATTTTACAATTAAACCGAACATAAACAAGTGTCAATCTTTTGATAGTTATTATCTCTTAAAAACACGCTTTTTGTTTTGACAGCGGGAATTAATTTTAAATTAATTTCTGCCACTTTTGTGTTTTGAATTTAGGAAAATGGATTCCATATTTGAAATCAGGATTTCCAAATTATGTAAATAGGTAACTTTTATTTTTACACATTTTGAATAATTACTGCGGTAAATATTTTATTTACCATGGTTAAAGGGTAAATCCGGTAAATAAGGGTTAAAAAAATAATATTATAATAATACAAAATTACCCTAAAACGTGTCCTAACCTTATTGGTGGACACATACCTGACTATGGGCATCCTTGGGTCGATTTGGGGACCCCTTGGAGCCACTTGTATGTGGTAGGGACACATTATATTAATAAAGTTAAAATAAAAAAAAATTGCATAAGCTTACATCTTTTAGAAGAACAATTTTTACATAGGGTTATACATGTTGGATTTTCGATTATAAATATCCATTAGAAATATAAAAAGATTTCCTACATAATTATATTTTATTTATAATTTTTAGACATCAGATAATTTAAATTATTAATGACACAATAAAGATGCAATGTTTACCTTATTAATAAATCATTTAAATAAATAAGATTATAATGATTAAAATATTATCTAAAACCTGTCCAATTCTTATTGGTTTATGTTATTTAGAATATGAGTCATCTCATCTTTGACCTAAATGATTTTTGGACCATTATAAACCGAATATAATTATATTATAAAGTAATACTTTCACTTCTTCCTAAAGAGCCCCTCCTCTCCCTTATAAAAGGAGACCACTTCTACTCATTCCTCACACCTCTCAAGCCACTTGGCTCGTCCAAACCCTGCCCAAATAAGCTCCCAACATCCCTCTCCTCCTCCTTGAAGCTTCCCCTTAGGCAGAAAGCATTTCAAGAAGTCCTTTGGTTCCATCCAAAGTGAGTTACCTAAATTAAAGGTAACGATTTCTCTTAAATTATTTTCATTTATTTTGCTTCTCCAACCCCCAAACTATTTTTATTTCCTTTATTTTGTAACAACACCAGTATCCAAAATATACTAGGATGTTTTTATAAGAAGGATTCAAACTAAACATACACACAACTCCATCTAATGGATGATGAACATAATGTTTCTGTGGATGGCAAACTAACGCCTCACGAAACGATGATTGTTCAAATATATCTTACCGCCTCTCATGGTGGCCATTATGATGGAACTGTAATTAAATATGATATTAATGATATATATTTTATATATAAGCTTCTGTAATTCCATTTTCTTTCATACCATTTTTTGTTTCATGTTGTATATACATACGATAATTTCATTTGAGGAAGTGCGGACTACCGCCCCCTTAAAATGATATGACTCATTCATACCACACATGGAACGTATAAAGGATGGTGTTAATGAACTTAAGTAACATATATAAAATATTATATTATACTGGAATAGTAATATACCTATGTATCATTTGGATTCGATTCTTTTAAAATAAAAATTAAATGGAAGTAGCGTTCGTGCGTACGTACGGACTACCGTCTCCACGAACGCGATGAGATTCATTCTCCATCGTATCCATTCAAGTATTATTATTATTTTAGGGTTAAAAATAATGTTAATATCATTCTGATGATGAATAAGATATAATCTATCCATTACAAACATGTCTTACATAACCAAACATTTAAGAAGAACGAATCGATTATCACCCGAAACGATGATAATACTAAGATATTATTAATAAAGCAATGTTAAAAGATCATATATGATATCATATTAATGTATATGATTATTGTATAATTTAATAACAATTATTTCACCATTATACAGGAGGTTAACCTACCCCAACAAAGGAAAAGTACAAGGTAAGGGTTATTTCACAATCTCTTCATTATCTGAGGTTGTTTATACGTAATAATCTACTGGGATCCCTTTATCATCCACATCCATGTTTTCTTCAAAATGTATTTCAAAACATATTTATTATTTACAAGAATATGGGTTAAAGTCATTTATACCCTTGTCTGACTTTTTATAAGAGGTTTATAAAGGAATATTTCCGTCATTTTCAAAACAAGGTCCTTTTTAACCTTTTTGACAGAATTAAGATAAGAATGTTTTTTTAACTTATACGGCGGGTGCGGTTATTTTCCGCCGTTATAAAATCGTCAAAGCTTCCCTTACAAGCTTATAAGAATATTTTCACGAAAATGTTTTATTTTATATGGCTCTAAAATGATTTCAAAAATATAAAGAGATATTTCTCTAAAAAGTGTTTTGATTTCATCTATGTCAACATCCTTTGACGTATTTTACGTTTATTTGAAGTTGATTTATTATGATACAAAACTTCTATATTGTATTGAAGGTTTTGTGATATGTTTGATTGTGGATGTGCTATTTTTATACCATTCATAGTTTATGGTGAAATTATTGACATTTCGTATGCTAGTATTAATACGAATTTTTATGTTATGTTTAAACCTTTTCATATTAAAATGCATTGGACTTAGTAAGTGATGGGTGGAGCCCGCTCTAGCTCCTCGATGCATCGGTAGGTCTCATGAGACAAACTAGTGTCTTGGCACAAGGCCTTGGCAAATTCTTATTTATAGTCTTGGCACGAGGCTTTGGCTATGTGGTTATGATAGTCTGGCATTATGAATTCCAACATTATGAAAGTGGTTATT
The DNA here is from genome assembly GCA_963277665.1 of Viscum album. Lineage (NCBI taxonomy): Eukaryota > Viridiplantae > Streptophyta > Magnoliopsida > Santalales > Viscaceae > Viscum > Viscum album. The sequence goes on along the minus strand of OY728141.1, from coordinate 1,767,863,054 downwards.
GATTTTTGCATGTGATTATTCGATTAGTAGAATATCCATGTGAATAAGTAAATGGAATTATTTCATTTTACTTTTTCCATACTATGTTGAAGTTGAAGTTTAAAAGGATTTTGTTTTAGTAATTCATTACCTTAAATGTTTATGCTTATTTTTGAATGTTCCGCTATATTGTTATCCTTACTGGGCATTTGAGCTCACCCCTTTTCTATGTTTTATTTTTCCCAGGATGTGAAGATGTAAGTTATGAATGACCTGCAGGGATATTATGAGGGGATTATAGTGTGGACTGTGGAAACATTATGTTGTTGTAGTAGTTTTTCATTTTATGATGTAATGTAAAACTTATGAATATATCTAGTGTTTCCAAGGCTACTAAACCAATCGGTCTTTCGAGATTTGATCTTTGTTGTGATCATGCCAATGTTATGTAATAACGCACCGACTCTGGGTAACTGGGGTCAGGGCGTTACAGTTGGTATCAGAGGAAGTTTAGTACAAACCTTGGAAACTAGATTTAGATAAACTCTGATTAGAGAACGTAGACCTAAGATGAAATTTGAGGATTAGTATAGAAGAACTTCCTAGAATTTTGGTATTGTAGAGATTTTGTGAGTTTTCCGAGAAATACATCCCTGTCTGGATACGAGCAGGTTGAGGCGGCTCTGGCACAGATGTACCTAGGGGTAAAACCCGAAAACACCGCTTTGAGCTAGACTCGAAAGGGAACTGGTGCACGACAACGGCCTTACTGCACTCTTGGTTACGACACTCCCGGGGGATATGCTTAGGATAACTCTCATTTTCTTTACAAATCATTATTAAGGGTTTATGAGTATATAATTCCTCAAAGAAAACATTTTTATGATTATGGATTATATCCATAAATAGTTCAATTTATGTTAAGTGTTTTATAAGTATGGGATTATGTATTTTGATTCATAAAATGATCTAGTTTATGCCATTGTTTAGAAATGGTGCCTAGTGGAAGAAATGGAAACTGTATCAATGCACATACTCCATGTAGGGATTGCCCTCCTGCTCAAGATAATTTTAGTGGGGCTGGTGATGCAACTGGTGCCGATCAGCAAATCACCATACTGGTACAACTTACTCAGGTTATGAATAATAACCTTACCCGTATGGAGCACCCTGATCCGTAGCGTGGAGGATCAATGTTAGATTGATTCATGAGGCAACAACCACCAACGTTCAATGGGAGTGCAAATCCCTTAGTAGCTGAGCAATGGATAAATTCCCTAGAGAAAATATTTCAAGCTTTGGGGAGCAGTGAAAGGGAAAAAGTTATCATGGCAGTTTACCGCCTCACTGGAGATGCTGATCAATGGTGGTCATTGATTCAAAACATGAAGGAAGATGATGAAGTATCAAATATGGAATGGAGGGAGTTCAAAGATCTGTTTTTAGAAAAATACTTTCCTCGTGACCATCGAGCAGATATGGAAAGGCAATTTCTGAGTCTGAGACAAAAAGAGGATGAGAATGTCACAAAGTATGAGGCTACCTTTACAAGGTTAGCGAGGTATGCTGGAGATTATATTCGCAACCCAAGAAGTAATATTGATCGTTTCTTTGATGGGTTAAAACCATTTCTTCATCGAGCATTAGTCTCACAATCCTTTTCATCGTACGAAGACATTGTCTCATGTGCTATCAAGACCGAAAAAGAAATTCTCTAAGTCTTGTGACTTTAAAGCAAAGCAAGAGAAGAAGAGACCTGCTGATCAATCTGGGAATTGAAATAAGGGGAAGAAGGGAACGGTTGAATATCCATCTTGTGGTAAATGCGGGAAGAAACATCCTGTTACTTGCTTGAAGGGAATGGGAGTCTGTTACAAGTGTGGTGAAAAAGGCCACCAAGCTCGTGATTGCAAGGGGAAGAAGGAAGCTACCAACATTCAGAGCTACAATTCCAGGGAGATGGGACATTATGCAAATGCATGTCCTAAGCGTCAGGAGAACATACCTCAGAAAAGGCCAAGGGATCAAGGCCAGGCTTATGCTATCACTACTATAGAGGTAGAGGCTCCGAAAGACGTGGTGGTAGGTAATTTAATGGTTTCCTCAAGTTTAGCAAATGCATTATTTGATTCTGGATCATCGCATTGTTTCATATCTTTCCAGTTTTCTAAGAAAATTAGATATTTTCAATTTGATTTAATAAGGGAGTTGTCAGTTAAAACTCCTAAGGGAAGTATCATTGCAACAATGTTTTGTGAATCAGTCCCCATTAGAGGACATAAATTTTCTTTATCTGCTGATCTCATCGTCATACCTATGATTGAGTTTGATATAATCCTCGGTATGGACTGGATTTCGGACTATGATGCGAAGATTTATTGGAAGAAGAAAGAGGTTACGATTCTTGATGATAATGATAAGGAACACCTTATTTTTAGAGCAGAATCGTCACCACTTAATTCTTATTTAGATCCACCCCCAGTATCTCAACTTAATTCAATTATTGGGGAGGAAAAGAATGAAATAACTGTCGGTGAGGAAAGGAATGTTCAAATAGAGGATGTACCTGTTGTGAAAGAATTTGTAGATGTATTTCCGGAAGATTTACCTGGACATCCTCCAAAACAAGAAGTGGAGTTTTCTATTGATTTGATTCCTGGATCAAGGCCTATATCGAAGACCCCTTATAGAATGGCCACTGTAGAATTAGTCGAACTAAAGAAACAACTAGAGGAATTGAGTAATAAGGGATTTATTCTCCCTAGTGTTTTTCCATGGGGAGCCCCTGTTCTTTTTGATAAAAAGAAAGATGGATCTATGAGGTTATGTATCGACTACAGGGAGATCAATGCTATAATGATAAAGAACAAGTATCCCCTACCTCGTATTGATGATTTATTTGACCAACTGCATGGAGCTCAATACTTTTCAAAGATTGACCTTCGATCTGGATACCATCAGTTGTGTGTGAAGAAGGAAGACATTCCGAAGACAGCATTTCGAACCAGGTACGGGCATTACGAGTTTACCGTAATGCCGTTTGGATTGACTAATGCACCATCTGTATTCATGGATCTGATGAATAGAGTTTTCAAGGAGTATCTCGATGAATTTGTGGTGGTATTTATTGATGATATATTGGTATACTCCAAAACCTACGAAGACCATGAAAATCACTTGCGCATTATCTTGAAGACTCTGAGGAGGCATGAATTATATGGGAAGTTTAGCAAGTGTGAATTCTGGCTTCAGGAGATTTCTATTCTTGGCCATATTGTCTCTAAAGATGGAATCTCTGTTGATCCTTCTAAGACCAAGGCAATCCAAGAATGGACAGCACCTACGAGTATAACTGAGGTACGCAGTTTTATTGGTTTGGCAGGTTATTATCGACGTTTCATCCAGAATTTTGCCCGATTGGCTAACCCATTAACGAAGCTCAGACGTAAAGGGGTTAAATTTCTTTGGACAAAAGAGTGTGAAGAATGTTTTGAAGAACTGAAGAAAATATTATTCAATGCTCCTATATTGACTCTACCATCGGGGAATGATGGGTTCGTTATTTATAGTGATGCATCGAAGAAAGGACTTGGTTGTGTCCTTATGAAGAATGATAGAGTTATTGCCTATGCATCATGACAGTTGAAAATTCATGAACAAAACTATCCTACTCATGATCTCGAGTTAGCAGCTGTGATCTTTGCTTTGATGATATGGAGGCACTACCTCTATGGTGAAAAATGTGAGATTTATACTGATCACAAGAGTTTGAAGTATATTTTCTCACAAAAAGAACTCAACATGAGGCAAAGGAGATGGCTTGAATTATTCAAGGATTATGATTGCATGATACACTACCACCCGGGGAAAGCAAACAAGGTGGCAGATGCTTTGAGAAGAAAAGACCATGGTGTTTTGAACAATATGAGAATTGAAAGGGATCCAATTTTCATGGATCTAGTGAAGATGGACATGGGAATAACCAGGGAAGGCGAAACATCATTTCTTTTTCAAATGGTTGCCAAACCATCTTTAATAGAAAGGATTAAGAGTTCTTAGACCGATGATGAAGAATTCCAAAAGAAGATTAAAGCTGTGAATGATGGGAGATTGAGAGACTTTGTGTTTGAAGATGGAATTTTGAAATTCGGGAAGAGACTTTGTGTTCCCGATATACCTGATCTAAAAAGGGAATTGCTGGATGATGCTCATAGTTCCAATTTCTCTATACACCCTGGGAGCACCAAAATGTATAGAGATTTGAAGGAACATTTTTGGTGGGACAACATAAGGAGGGAGATTGCTGATTTTGTGTCACGATGTATGGTTTGTCAACAAGTGAAAGCTGGAAGGCAACAGCCTGGAGGAGTCATGCAACCTCTTCCCATACCGGAGTGGAAATGGGACAATATTACGATGGACTTTGTCATGGGGCTACCAAAGACTCCTAGAAGGAATGATGCAATATGGGCTATTGTTGATCGTCTTACCAAGTCAGCACATTTTCTTTCTATAAGAGAAGATCTACCCCTGGAACGTCTAGCAAGACTATATATTAATGAAGTTGTGAGTCTTCATGGAGTACCCTTATCGATTGTTTCTGATCGTGATCCCCGTTTTACTTCAAGATTTTGGAAAAGTCTTCAGAAATCCCTGGATACTAAACATCATTTGAGCACTGCTTACCACCCTCAGACAGATGGACAATCATAACGGACTATTCAGACCTTAGAAGACATGTTGATATCTTTCTCACTTGATTTTCATGGTATGTGGGATCAATATTTACCACTGGTAGAATTTTCCTATAACAATAGCTTCCATTCGAGTATTCAGATGGCACCATATGAAGCGTTATATGGAAAGAGATGTCGTACACCAACCTGTTGGGATGACGTTGGTGAAAGAAAACTTGTAGGCCCAAAACTGGTGGAGGAAACGGTGGAAAAGGTGAAAGTAATCCAAAATCACATCAAAGCAGCTCAAAGTAGGCAGAAGATCTATTCCGATAATCGAAGGAAGGATTTGGAATTTCAAGTCGGTGATCAAGTTTTTCTGAAGGTATCTCCGTGGAAGGGAGTCATACGTTTTGGTAAGAAAGGTAAATTGAGTCCCAGGTACATCGGACCTTTCGAAATTCTAGAACGAATTGGGGTTGTAGCTTACCGATTGGCAATGCCGCCAAGTCTCTCCAAAGTTCACAATGTGTTCCACATATATCTGTTGAGGAAATACATGCCTGACCCAACGCATGTACTCACCTATGAAGAATTAGAACTGGAACCCGATCTGTCTTATTGTGAAGAGCCCGTCAAGATTCTTGATACGAGAGAACAAGTGCTGAGAAACCGGACGACGCATCTGGTAAAAGTTCTTTGGAGAAACCATAAGATGGAAGAGGCAACGTGGGAACCCGAGGAACTTATGATGAAGAACCACGAGAGTATTTTTATGCAGTAATACCCTAGAAATTGCGAGGACGCAATTATTTGAAGTCGGGGAGAATGTAACACCCCAAGCTTCCACGGTACGTTTCCCTTCGAATAATGCGATAGCGTGTGTTGTACGCAACCTCGAGTTCTAACACACACCACAACTAATTAAACTAGTCGTTGTGAATAGTAATACCTACTTTTTGAAATCATATATATTTTATATTTCAAAATGGACTTCATTTTTGGATTCGGAATATCGAAATTAGCCTAGGGTGAAATTTTGGTACTTTTCGGATAACTTTTATATTTTGATGAATAGTGAAAATTACTAAATTTTAATTAAAAACAACTTTTTTAATAAAAATATTTAATAATGATAAATTATGAATTTTAGTAGTTTTAAAGTATATTTAGAATATATTTTTACCATTTAATATAATGTTGGTCATTTGACATAATTTTACAATTAAACCGAACATAAACAAGTGTCAATCTTTTGATAGTTATTATCTCTTAAAAACACGCTTTTTGTTTTGACAGCGGGAATTAATTTTAAATTAATTTCTGCCACTTCTGTGTTTTGAATTTAGGAAAATGGATTCCATATTTGGAATCAGGATTTCCAAATTATGTAAATAGGTAACTTTTATTTTTACACATTTTGAATAATTACTGCGGTAAATATTTTATTTACCATGGTTAAAGGGTAAATCCGGTAAATAAGGGTTAAAAAAATAATATTATAATAATACAAAATTACCCTAAAACGTGTCCTAACCTTATTGGTGGACACATACCCGACCATGGGCATCATTGGGTCGATTTGGAGACCCCTTGGAGCCACTTGTATGTGGTAGGGACACATTATATTAATAAAGTTAAAATAAAAATAAAAATGGCATAAGCTTACATCTTTTAGAAGAACAATTTTTACATAGGGTTATACATGTTGGATTTTCTATTATAAATATCCATTAGAAATCTAAAAAGATTTCCTATATAATTATATTTTATTTATAATTTTTAGACATCAAATAATTTAAATTATTAATGACACAATAGTGATGGAATGTTTATCTCATTAATAAATCATTTAAATAAATAATATTATAATGATAAAATATTATCTAAAACCTGTCCAATTCTTATTGGTTGATGTTATTTAGAATATGAGTCATCTTATCTTTGACCTCAATGATTTTTGGACCATTATAAACCGAATATAATTATATTTTATAGTAATACTTTCACTCTTTCCTAAAGAGCCCCTCCCCTCCCTTATAAAAGGAGACCAATTATACTCATTCCTCACACCTCTCAAGCCACTTGGCTCGTCCAAACCCTACCCAAATAAGCTCCCCACATCCCTCTCCTCCTCCTTGAAGCTTCCCCTTAGGCAGAAAGCATTTCAAGAAGTCCTTTGGTTCCAACCAAAGTGAGTTACCTAAATTAAAGGTAACGATTTCTCTTAAATTATTTTCATTTATTTTGCTTCTCCAACCCCCAAACTCTTTTTATTTCCTTTATTTTGTAACAACACCAGTATCCAAAATATACTAGGATGTTTTTATAAGAAGTATTAAAACTACACATACACACAAATCCATCTAATGGATGATGTACATAATGTTTCTGTGGATGGAAAACGAACGCCTCACGAAACGATGATTGTTCAAATACATCTTACCGCCTCTCATGGTGGCCATTATAATGGAACTGTAATTAAATATGATATTAATGATATATATTTTATATATAAGCTTCTGTAATTCCATTTTATTTCATACCATTATTCGTTTCATGTTGTATATACATACGATAATTTCATTTGAGGAAGTGCGGACTACCGCCCCCTTAAAATGATATGACTCGTTCATACCACACATGGAACGTATAAAGGATGGTGTTAATGAACTTAATTAACATATATAAAATATTATATTATACTGGAATAGTAATATACCTATGTATCATTTGGATTCTATTCTTTTAAAATAAAAATTAAATGGAAGTAGCGTTCGTGCGTACGTACGGACTACCGTCTCCACGAACGCGATGAGATTCATTCTCCATCGTATCCATTCAAGTCTTATTCTCATTTTAGGGTTAAAAATAATGTTAATATCATTCTGATTATGAATAAGATATAATCTATCCATTACAAACATTTCTTACGTAACCGAACATTTAAGAAGAACGAATCGATTATCACCCGAAACGACGATAATACTAAGATATTATTAATAAAGAAATGTTAAAAGATCATATATGATATCATATTAATGTATATGATTCTTGTATAATTTAATAACAATTATTTCACCATTATACAGGAGGTTAACCTACCCCAACAAAGGAAAATTACAAGGTAAGGGTTATTTCACAATCTCTTCATTATCCGAGGTTGTTTATAAGTAATAATCTACTGGGATCCCTTTATCATCCACATCCATGTTTTCTTCAAAATGTATTTCAACACATATTTATTATTTACAAGAATATGGGTTAAACTCATTTATACCCTTGTTTGACTTTTTATAAGAGGTTTATAAAGTAATATTTCCGTCGTTTTCAAAACAAGGTCCTTTTTAACCTTTTCGACAAAATTAAGATAAGAATGTTTTTTTAACTTATACGGCGGGTGCGGTTATTTTCCGCCGTTATAAAATTGTCAAAGATTCCCTTACAAGATTATAAGAATATTTTAATGAAAATGTTTTATTTTATATGGCTCTTAAATGATTTCAAAAATAGAAAGAGATATTTCTCTAAAAAGTGTTTTGATTTCATCTATGTCAACATCTTTTGACGGATTTTACGCTTATTTGAAGTTGATTTATTATGATACAAAACTTCTATATTGTATTGAAGGTTTTGTGATATGTTTTACTGTGGATGTGCTATTTTTATACCATTCGTAGTTTATGGTGAAATTATTGACATTTCGTATGCTAGTTTTAATACGAATGTTTATGTTATGTTTAAACCTTTTCATATGGGAATGCATTGGACTTAGTAAGTGACGGGTGGAGCCCGCTATAGCTCCTCGATGCATCGGTAGGTCTCATGAGACAAACTAGTGTCTTGGCACAAGGCCTTGGAAAAATCTTATTTGTAGTCTTGGCACGAGACCTTGGCTATGTGGTTATGATAGTCTGACATTATGCATTCCAACATTATGAAAGTGGTTATTGATTTTTGCATGTGATTATTCGATTAGTATAATATCCATGTGAATAAGTAAATGGCATTATTTCATTTTACATTTGCCATACTATGTTGAAGTTCAAGTTTAAAAGGCTTTTGTTTTAGTAATTCATTGCCTTAAATGTTTATGCTTATTTTTGAATGTTACGCTATATTGTTATCCTTACTGGGAATTTGAGCTCACCCCTTTTCTATGTTTTATTTTTCCCAGGATGTGAAGTTGTAAGTTATGAATGACCTGCAGGGATATTATGAGGGGATTATAGTGTGGACTGTGGAAACTTTATGTTGTTGTAGTAGTTTTTCATTTTATGATGTAATGTAAAACTTATGAATATATCTAGTGTTTCCAAGGCTACTAAACCAATTGGTCTTTCGAGATTTGATCCTTCTTGTGATCATGCCAATGTTATGTAATAACGCACCGACTCTGGGTAACTGGGGTCGGGGTGTTACAGAAAATCATAACCTGCAAAAGAGATCATAATATCTTAACATGGAACAAATCATAGAAGTGAAAATTAGATCTCCATAATCATAACATGAAACTTGAAACTTTGTGGCATGCACACATAATCATGGAAAATCATTTCTTGTTAGTCATGACTCATTGCCAAGACTATCTTAGTGGACAGAGTCCCTTTCTGAACCGAGTCACCCTCGTTCCAGTCCTGTTTCACTGAATCGGTATAACCTACCGTTCCAGCCATGCCTATCTCATGAGATATAAATCTTTACCCAATTCATTGGAGGGAGATATAGGTCCCACCCATATTATAATGAATCCTTTCTTATGTGTGCCACATAATCATAAACCATACATCATATCATAACCCATGTAATAAAAATGGGATTCTTAAACAACATGACATCATAAAACAATTCATATAAGATAAAGGAATTCATAAAAATATTTGCATCACAACATGATAAAATCAATGTAATAATAGGGATAAAAACAGAACCCTTTATTTTCTTATATGGAAAATAATTTTGATAAAACACTTGAACTCCATTCTTGAGGAAAATATCCTTTCTTCTTCAAAAACATTTTTCCCTTCATAACATGTCATACGATATTAAAATAAAAGAAGTTGATTAAAAATAAAGTTGAAAACATGTAAAGGAAGCTTCTTGGAAATAATGTTTTAAAAATCCATTCATGCCGTATAAGTTAAAAAAAACATTCTTCGTACTTTTGTCGGAAAAGTCAAAAAGTACCTCGTACAAAAAAACGACAAAAGATTCCTTTCATATTCTTTACTAAAAACTCACCGAAGGGTAAAATTGGATTTAAACTATTGTAAGTGGATAGAAACAATATTACTTATTTAGGGAACATGGATGTGGATGATAAAATACACCCCAATAAATACTTACGAATAAACAATCTCGGATAAAAATGAGATTGTGATATTTCCCTTACCTTAGGTCCGATTTGCTTTGTACGTGTCCGAAGATCCTGTATAATGGTTTAAATAATGTTATTGACTTATTACAGAATCATACATATTTATATGATATCATATATGGTCATATTCTTAGCTTCTTATTAGTAATATTTCATTGTTACTTGTTACTCGGGTCTTTATTGCCTTTTGTTCTTATGCGTGTTTTGCCGAATAAATTCTTATTCTTCATTTAAGGTTATAGATACCTTATATCCAGAATGGTATTAGTGTAACATATATCATATTTATTAATTCAATTCATTTATATAATTACTATGTAATGATGATCATGTAGAACGAGTCGCATCACATCGTGGAGACGGTATTCCGTACGTACACACGAGTGATGATATCATTCCTATGATCGTGGAATTGTATTGGAGTATATATATATTATTTCAGTATCAATATTACTTTATAATAATCATAAATAGTTACTAATTACACCATTATACCCATCCTTGTAAGGTGGTGGTGGAAAATAGATTACACCACGGCGTGGAGACGGTATTCCATACGTACGCACGCACGGTGATTTCATTTTTCCGTAAGATGGATAGAAGGGGAATTAGGGTTGTTTTATATTTATAATAACATATAATTATGTATGTAATACTGATGTTATTACTTTATCATGAAACAACTAAAGGAGAAGAAGTTGAAGAAGAAAGAAATTGAAAAGATCGGTAACGGATATTACCTCTTCTTTGGAACGCCTCTTTGAATCCTCCGGTTAGGGAACTTTGATTGGTCTTTGAAGAAGACAAGGACCTCTAGGATTATTCTAGGGAAGTGGAGAGGAGAAAATGGCAGGGTTTGGCCGAGTTTGAGTGCTCAAATTGGTGTGAGGAGGAGGGGTAGGAGGTGCCCTTTTATAAGGGAGGAGAGGGGCACCTTAGGAATACCTCAAAATATTATTTTATATTAAAGTCAAAATCTGTTTATAATGGTTCTAAAGGGTCTTATTTCTAAGGTAAAGTGGGGATGGGTCGAAATAATATCAACCAATAAGATTTAGACAACTTTAGGGTATTATTTTAACCTTATCAATTAGATTTAACTCTAAGTTAAATAATTTAACTTTTACCGTGTCTTTTGTTTTCTTTCACTATATGGTTAATACACTTACTATAACATGCCAAACGAACCCAAAATTGTTTATTATTAATATATATATCCTTATCTAAGTCATTTGGCTGAACCTTAGATTTTTATGAATAAAATAACAATTAATAATATAATATTTGACTTAAAAACTATTTTGTGTCAATTTTGACACTATTTGATATATGATTTTTGTGAAAGTCATAACAGAATTATATGTTCAAACCAAGTTGATTAAATCAACACTAATATATCATAGTAACCTAGAAAATTAGTGTAATTCATAAAAAGTCTCAAATTACATTTATTATGGTGTTTATAACATCAATTATGTCAATATTTCATATATAAGATAATTACTGCATCATCGTTGTGTCATTATTAAATTAAATTATTTAATGTCTAAAAATTATAAATAAAATTCCATTATGTAGAAAATCTTTTTAGCTTTCTAATGAATATTTATTGTCGAATTTATCGTATGTATAACCCCATATTAAAAATGATTTACTTATTAAACTTTGATTTTAACTATTTTAACCCTTCTTTAAATAAATTAATAATAAATGTCCTAATCTAACCCAAGTGGGCCTAAATGGTCATATTATATTCATAAGGTTGTTTTTGGTCTAATTACACTTATCCAATAGAATTAGGACATGTGTTAGGGTAATAGTAATATCATATTTACCCTTAGTTACCCTATTTACTATTAACCGTGGTAAAAAAAAGTAAAAAGTTACTATTCACCAAAAATTATTTTCATCTCATTGAACCACATTTTAGTCCTTGATATTAACCGTGTTTGTCTGATTTTCGAAATTCCATTCACAGAAGCGGTAAAATTATGTTTTATGCAAAATTCAGTTTTTAACCTACCACTTAGTGGTTTCACTATTCATCAAAAATTGAAAGTTTTCAGAAAAATACCAAAATTTCACCCGAGGATAATTTCGGTATTCCGAATCCAAAAATGAAGTCCATTCTGAAAAATAAAATTTATAAAATTTTAAAAAATGGTGTTTACTATTCATAACGGTTAGTTTTATTTTAATAGCATATCGTTGTTTAGGGAAACTCGGTATTGCGTACGACGCAAGCTATCGAGGAAGGTCACGATTTCGTGTAAAGAAAGCCAAGAAAGTGTTGTGTAGAAAAAGATTCCTTTGATGATAACATAAAAGTCTCGGGTGTTACATATTGCATCCTAAAAATATACACATCCATAATTAAAGTAGAATTCATAACATAATTATAAACATACATAATTCATTTAGAATTCATTTTAAAATTTAGATGACAATCATATGTGGAATCCGGATTTCAATTCATAATTTGATTGGTTTTTCATATACCTCATATTTTTAATAGAAATGATATCCATTTTAAACAAAATACATACATCTGGAATGATACCGGTAACACCGTGCCTCGGATTGAGGCGAGGTTAACTCGTACACGTCACAAATGACTCATTGATCGTTGTCCTAAAGTATCAACATATTCCGAAATCATTTGGTCGGTTTTCCGTATGTCAGTTGTTGTTTTCACTTAAAATGAAGTGTTTTTTAAATAAAAGAGAGACACTTTGAATGGTGTCGGCCACACCGCGGCTCGTATTGAGGCGGGATTAATTCGTACACATCACAAATGACCCATGGATTGTTGTGCTAAAATATAAACACAATCAGAATGTGTTTGGTTGGTTTTCCATATGAATTTAAAATGTAGTCCATTTTAAAGAAAAGAGATACACTTAGAGTGGTCTCGGACAAACCGCGACTCAGATTGAGGTGGGGTTGACTCGTATACGTCACATTTGACCCATGGATCTTTGTGCTAAATTATTGACACAATCCGAATGCGTTTGGTCAGTTTTCCATATGCCAGTTGATGTTTTTCACTTAAAATAACTTCCTTTTGAAACAAAAGACGGACACTATGAGTGGGGCCGACCACACCGCGTCTCCAATTGAGGCGGGGTTGATTCATACATGTCAGATATGACCCATGGATCGTTCTCCTAAAGTTTAAATGGAAACCGAATGCGTTTGGTCGGTTTTCCGTATGTACTTAAAATGTTGTCCATTTTAAACAAAAGAGTGACACTTAGACTAATCCTGACCACACCACGACTCAGATTCATCCCGGGTTGGCTCGTACATGTCACATATGACCCATGGATCGTTGTGATAAATTATCAAAAGATTACGAATTCATTTGGTCGGTTTTGCGTATGCCAGTTGTTCTTTTCATTTATAATCATGTCCATTTTAAACAAAAGAGACAGATTTAGAGCGGTGTCGGACACACCGCGTCTCGGATTATGACGGGGTTGACTTGTACACGTCACATATGACTCATGGATCATTGTTCTAAAGTATTGATAGAATCCGAATGCGTTTGGTCATTCTTCCGTATGTCAGTTGATGCCTTTCACTTAAAATGACGCCCTTTTGAAACAAAATACGGACACCTTGAGTGGTGTCAGCCGTACCGCATGTCGTATTGAGGCGGGGATTATTTGTACACGTCACATGTGACCCATGGATCGTTCTCCTAAAGTTTCAATGGAAACCGAATCCTTTTGGTCGTTTTTCCGTATGTACTTAAAATGGTGTCCATTTTAAACAAAAGAGAGTCACATAGACTTATCCTGGCCACACTGCGACTCAGATTCATCCCGAGTTGGCTCGTACACATCACATATGACCCATGGATTGTTGGGATAAATTATCAATAGATTCGGAATGCGTTTGGTCGGTTTTCCATATGTCAGTTGATGATTTTCACTTAAAATGACGTCCTTTTGAAACAAAAGACGGACACTTTGAGTGCTGCCGGCCACAACACGTCTCTGGATTGAGCTTAAACAACCGTGAAACATTCTAATTATTATTCGTGACGTGTACGCGCAGACGGAACGTCAATCGGACGTGCGGTTTGCGCGGTACGACTCAATATTCGTTTTTTAAGTGATGTGCGCGCTTCGTAAACGCGCGTGAGGGGGGTCCAAACGGGCCGAACGAAGATGGAATGGCCTTAAATCAGAAGAAAAATACGGGAGAGTGATTTATGAAGTGGTCGAGCTGACGGCACGTCAATCGGACATGCCGTGTGCCCGCGGTGACCGACAACGCAGTTCTGGTGTCATAAACGGCCAAAATGGGCATCAAACGGTCAAATTCATAGCGGACGACCTTAGATTGACCTGAAACCACCGTGAAACATTCTAATTATTATTCATGACGTTTACGCGCAGACGACACGTCAATCGGACGTGCGGTTTGCGCTGTACGGCTCAATATTCATGTTTTAAGTGATGCGTGCGCTTCGTAAACGTGCGTGAGGGTGGTCCAAACGGGCCGAACGATTTCGGAATGGCTTGAAATCAGAAGAAAAATACGTGTGACTGATTTATGAAGTGGTCGAGCAGACGGCATGTCAATCGGACGTGCCGTGTGCCCGCGGTGACCGACAACGCAGTTCTAGTGTCATAAACGGCCAAAACGGGCGTCAAATGGTCAAATTCATAGCAGACGACCTCAGATTGACCTGAAACCACCGTGCAACATTCTAATTATTATTCGTGACGTGTATGCGCAGACATCACATCAATCATACGTGCGGTTTGTGCGGTACGGCTTAATATTCGTGTTTTAAGTGATGTGCGTGCTTCGTTAACGCGCGTGAGGGTGGTCCAAACGGGCCGAACGATTTCGGAATGACTTGAAATCAGACTAAAAATACGGGTGACTTATTTATGAAGTGGTCGAGCAGACGGCACGTCAATCGGACGTGCCGTGTGCCCGCGGTGACCCACAATGCAGTTCTGGTGTCATAAACGGCCAAAACGGGCGTCCAACGGTCAAATTCATAGCGGACGACCTCGGATTGACCTGAAACCACCGTGAAACATTCTAATTATTATTCGTGACGTGTACGCGCAGACATCACATCAATCGGACGTGCGGTTTGCGTGGAACGGCTCAATATTCGTGTTTTAAGTGATGTGCGCGCTTCGTAAACGCGCGTGAGGGTGGTCCAAACGGGCCAAATGATTTTGGAATGGCCTGAAATCAAACGAAAAATACTGGTGAGTGATTTATGAAGTCGTCGAGCAGACGGCACGTCAATCGGACGTGCCGTGTGCCCGCGGTGACCGACAACACAGTTCTGGCGTCATAAACGGCCAAAACGGGAGTCAAATGGTCAAATTCATAGTGGACGACCTCGGATTGAGCTGAAACTACCGTGCAACATTATAATTATTATTCGTGATGTGTACGCGCAGACGGCACATCAATCGGACGTGCGGTTTGCGCGGTACGGCTCAATATTCGTGTTTTAAGTGATGCGCGCGCTTCGTAAACGCGCGTGAGGGGGGTCCAAACGGGAAGAACGATTTCGGAATGGCCTGAAATCAGACGACAAATACGAGTGAGTTATTTATGAAGTGGTCGAGCAGACGGCACGTCAATCGGACGTGCCGTGTGCCCGCAGTGACCGACAATGCAGTTCTGGTGTCATAAACGGCCAAAACGGGCGTCCAACGGTCAAATTCCTAGCGGACGACCTCGGATTGACCTGAAACCACTATGAAACATTCTAATTATTATTCTTGACGTGTACGCATAGACAGCACGTCAATCAGATGTTCGGTTTGCATGGTACGGCTCAATATTCGTGTTTTAAGTGATGCGCACGCTTCGTAAACGCGCGTGAGGGGGGTCCAAAGAGGCCGAACGATTTCATAATGGCCTGAAATCAGACGACAAATATGGGTGAGTTATTTATGAAGTGGTCGAGTAGACGGCACGTCAATCGGACGTTCCGTGTGCCCGTGGTGACCGACAACGCAGTTCTGGTGTCATAAACGGCCAAAATGGGCGTCAAACGGTCAAATTCATAGCGGACGACCTCGGATTGAGCTGAAACCACCGTGAAACATTCTAATTATAATTCTTGACGTGTACGCGCAGACGTCACGTCAATCGGACGTGCGGTTTGTGTGGTACGGCTCAATATTCGTGTTTTAAGTGATGTGCACGCTTCGTAAACGCGCGTGAGGGGGGTCCAAACGGGCCGAACGAAGTCGGAATGGCCTGAAATCAGAAGAAAAATATGGGAGAGTGATTTATGAAGTCGTCGAGCAGAGGGCACGTCAATCGGACGTGCCGTGTGCTCGCGGTGACCGACAACGCAGTTCTGGTGTCATAAACGGCCAAAACAGGCGTGAAAAGGTCAAATTCATAGCGGACGACCTCATATTGAGCTGAAACCACTGTGAAACATTCTAATTATTATTCGTGACGTGTACGCGTAGACGTCACGTCAATCGGACGTGCAGTTTGCACGGTACGACTCAATATTCGTGTTTTAAGTGATGTGCGCGCTTCGTAAACGCGTGTGAGGGGTGTCCAAACGGGCCGAACGAAGTCTGAATGACCTAAAATCAGACGACAAATACGGGTGAGTGATTTATGAAGTGGTAGAGCAGACGGCACGTCAATCGGACGTGCCGTGGGCCCGCGGTGACCGACAACGCAGTTCTGGTGTCATAAACGGCCAAAACGGGCGTCAAACGGTCAAATTCATAGCGGACGACCTCGGATTGACCTTAAACCACCGTGAAACATTCTAATTATTATTCATCACATGTACACGTAGACGGAACGTCAATCGGACATGCCATGTGCCCGCGGTGACCGACAACGCAGTTCTGGTGTCATAAACGGCCAAAATACTGTCCATTTTAAACAAAATAGAGACACTTTGAGTGGTGTCGGCCACACCACACCTCGGATTGAGGTGTAGTTGACTCGTACACGTCACATATGACCTATGGATCGTTCTCCGAAAGTTTCAATAGAAACTGAATGCGTTTTGGTCGGTTTTCCGTATGTCATTTTTTGTTTTCACTAAAAATGAAGTCCATTTTAAAAAAAATAGAGACACTTTGAGTGGTGTCGGCCACACCGCGCCTCGGATTGAGGTGGAGTTGACTCGTACACGACAAATATGACCCATGGATCGTTCTCCTAAAGTTTCAACAGAAACCGAATGCGTTTGGTCGGTTTTCCGTATGTACTTAAAATACTGTCCATTTTAAACAAAAGAAAGTCACTTAGAGTGGTCCCGACCACACCGCATCTCGGATTTAGGCGGGGTCGACTCGTACACGTCCCAAATGACCCATGGATCGTTGTCTTAAAGTATCAACACAATCCGAATGCGTTTGGCCGGTTTTCCGTATGCCAGTTGATGTTTTTCACTTAAAATGATGTCCTTTTGAAACAAAAGACATACACTTTGAGTTGTTCTGACCACACCGCGCCTCGGATTGAGGCGAGGTTGATTCGTACATGTCACATATGACCCATGGATCGTTGTCCTAAAGCATCAACACATTTCGAATGCGTTTGGTCAGTTTTTCGTATGTCACTTTTTGTTTTCACTGAAAATCTTATGGAAATTCATATAGAATATTTTTATATCATATTTAGTATGGATTAGATTTTAGTTGATCGTGCTATGAAACATTTCAGAGATAATGAAATTAAGGAAGGTGGAGGGGCTTTCCGGGGGGGCTGTCCGGGGGGGGCTGTCTGGTGGGTGTCTGGGGGGCTGTCTGGGGACCAAGGAGGAGGGTGGGGGGGGGCTGTGTGGGGTCTGTCCGGGGGGGTGTTTCGGGGTTGTTCAGGGGGTTGTCCGGGGTTTTTCAGGGGGCTGTCCGAGGGTTGTTCAGGGGTTGTTCAGGGGTTGTTCAGGGCTTGTTCAGGGGGGTTGGTCCGAGGGTTGTTCAGGGGGGCTGTCCGGGGGGTGTTTGGGGGGTTGTCCGGGGTCCAAGGGGGGGTGGGTGGGGGGGGGGGGTGGGGTTGTTCCGGGGGGCTGTTCGGGGGGCTATTCCGGGGTCCAGAGTGGAGGGTTGGGGGCTGTACGAGGGGCTGTCCAGGGGAATGTCCGCGGGACGCTGTCCGGCGGGGGGCTGTCCGGTGGGTGTCCCGGGGGGCTATCCGGGGACCAAGGAGGAGGGGGTGGGGGGGGCTGTAGCGGGGTCTGTCCGGGGGGTGTTTGGGGGTTGTTCAGGGGGTTGTCCGGGGTTGTTCAGGGGGCTGTCCGGGGGTTGTTTAGGTGGTTGTTCAGGGGGTTGTTCAGGGGTTGTTCAGGGGGCTGTCCGGGGTTGTTCAGGGGGCTGTTCGGGGGGGTGTTTGGGGGGTTGTCCGGGGTCCAAGGGGGAGGGTGGGGGGGTTGTCCGGGGGGCTGTCCGGTGGGCTATCCGGGGTCCATGGTGGAGGGTTGGGGATGTACGGGGTCTATCTAGGGGGATGTCCGCGGGGGCAGGTCCGGGGGGTGTTTGGGGGGGGGGGGGTGTTCGGGGTCCAAGGGGGGGGTGGGTTGTCCAGGTTCCAAGAATGACCGGGGGTTGTCCAGGAAGTTCTCAATCACACAACCAGTAGAAAGACAACAACATCCATAAAAACAGACAATATATAAAAATAACTCAACTCCAATACTATACTACGAGTCTAGATAAAACCAATAACTAGAATAGATTAAACATCAAATCTCAGTAATATAAGTCAAAAAATGTAACTGATCAATATGTCCCACATCAGTATGACCATCACTATCATCTTCATCATCATCACCCTCGTCATCGTCCTCCTCATTGTCCTCACCCTCCACAGCACCTTCCTCCTCGCCTTCGCCCTCCTCCTCGCCGTCCTCATCTCCCTCCTCTTCTGCATCAGACTCCTCGCCATCACCATATTCAAGATGGATATCGGCCTGACCGCCACTGGAATTGACACCTGGTGCACCATATATAGAATGTATCGACGACATGTTATTCATCAATCGCTGGGATGGCCTCTGCTGGAAGTGTTGGACGTAGAACTTCAAAAAATTTCATAAATGCAATGTTTTCCCTAGCAGACAGTTCTGCTGTCTATGTGTCCCTTTTTTCAGCCTTTTCTGCCTGTGCCTTAACTTGCTGCAGCTCGGTGGCACTACAACTCGTACCTGAGGCAGGCCAATACCTCGTCGGGGCTATCCTAGATCGGCAGCGTACTCTGCCAGAATGATCCTCTCCCAACACCTGATGTAAGTGATCAGATGGCCCAAAATTGTCCGCTTCTTGGGAATTGAGGGCCTCTAAAGCATCATGTTACAAATATAAATATATTATTAAGTTACGAAATAGATATTAAAATATAAAATCAACAGATTAAAACATACAATCTGCTGCTGAGTCGCTTCGTTGACAGCACTTCCATCCTTTTTTCGTCTACTCGAGCAAAATAGTTTTGCTCGACGAACAGGACATTCAATATTTTGTACTTGCCTCTACAATGATATTGAAAACAAAAGTTATATAAAAACATTATCAAATTATTAAATAATTGAGGAAACAAAAGAAAATGTAAGTTGTAAAGAGAACTTATAAACAATTGTCATACCTGCTGCCTCTCATGATCCGGCATCGTCGTGTGTCCTAGTGTATGGAGGTATTTGTTTGCATCAATGTTTTTTTTTATTTTTTCCAGATGATTCCTAAATAAAATTCGATAATGAAGAGGATAATATTAATGCAAAACTTGAAAGTTATTATTTAAATACCTCAAATGTAATTCATACCTTAAACTGGGTACTCGTCCAATGAGTAATCATCTGACGATACTGATCTATAGGACAGTCATCCACGACTGGTACCGCCTCTAACTCAGTGCTAACTCTAGCACGCCAGCCAATATACAGCTCATGCTTGTAGGCTCTCCAAAGCTCGCCTAAATCCTTTAGACGTTCCATTTGTGCACCCTCACCATCAGAAAAATTAAATCGAAGATGAAATCAAAATATTAATTCATATAAATACAAAAATAATTCATGGAAATAAATACAACAGAATTTTTTACCCATATCTCTGCCCAAGCTCTATCTTTGACCTCATGTGGAAAATGTCTCCACGACAGCGGGCTGATGGGAATGATGTCAGAGTATTTGGCAAGCGTCGCCAGAAAACTCCGACATTGCTGCCCTGTTTTCTCAACCATCTGATTGTCTTCATTATATTCCACCATAACCTGTGTGCGACGGTTCCACACCGAACGCATGTGTTTACAGCCCCACCCCCGCCTCCTGTCAGTAGATGTATCTGTCATGAAAGAAAAACAAATATTTTATCAAAACATGTTATAATGAAAATAAATATTGCTATAAAAAATTGTTAGGGTTTTATAAATATACCAGCGCTAGTCTGATCAATGAGTGGCGCCGGATCCACAGAACCTGATGGAACACCCTCTGGTGGAACAGGAGTCAAAGACGATGGAATATAAAAGCTCGGAGAGACAGAAGTAGAAGGAAAAGAAGATGGAACAGCTGTATGACCTGATGTTGACTGGGAAGTGGGAATCATCATGGGATGTGAAAATGATGGGGCAGAAGATGCAGAGGGTAGCGAAAACATGGGAGGCCTAAATACCCCATGTGTCCCTAACGACACACCGGGATCAGAATGTGGGAAGGCTGAAATGTCAGTGGGAGGGGCAGGGTCTAGTCGGGCACGCACAGCTCTATGTCCACCTCTAGTACGAACCCTCCTCGTACCATCGGCCTGAGTACTAGGACCAGTACTAGGCTCCTCGTTGAATAACTATCGACGTAATGGTGGATCCTACAAAAAAGTTTACAAAAAAAATTAATCAGATGACATTATATATTCTGTAAATATATATATATATATATATACATATTTGAAATAAAGTACTCAATGTAGGCACTAATGGTGGAATGCCCATCTCCTCCATCCGACGATTCTTCTCCGCCATTTTTTTCTTTGTCTCTCTTCAATTGGCTGCATTTCCTGCATTTGAAAACAAATATGTAATTAAATAGAAAAAGAAAATTAATGTGTAAACCAAAAAACTAAATATATGAGGGAATGAGGGGATTCATTGGTAATTTAGCTATCAATTGTTTTAGAAGAGATTGAATGAATTTAATAAAACATACAAGTTGTAATGTTCACCAAGTTAGAAATATTGTTTGATTTGGTTTGAATACAGTTCAACTCCAAATTAGAAAATGAAATACAAATAAAACAGCAACCAATAAACATTGAAAATTCACATAACGGTCAAGTCAGCTAAATCATATTTGTGATCAATACTAAATAAATATGAATATTACCAACCTTAACAACCCAACTAGAGGTAAACCAAAAGAATTGAGAACATGGATGAATGATTCTATATATTTCCAACCACAACTTCAGGTTCACAATCAACTCTGACAATTGAGCTATTAGAGTCATCAAAAGAAATAAATGGATTGGTTCCAATGGAAATAGGGACAGTGTTAATTCCATCATCAGCATCATCAAAAATATGTCTTAGAATTACTTCAACTATGACACCAAATTCAGGTAGAAGTTGATCTTTGACATAAAAAACATGTTTATCCATTGATGCCAACACATATGGTTCTTCGGTAGAAAGAATGTGGGTCATATTAATTACTCAAAATCCACAATCATCAATAAATGTGCCATGTCTCGTCATCGAATCAAACCAATGGAATTTCATCATTGTGACTCATCCAAGAGAGTAATAATCCAATATTATTATTTTCTCAACGACTCCATAATAACCAACATTTTCAAGTCACGGTCTACTATCTGATGCACTGGCATAACAATCTGTTGTGGCAGTAACCATAATACCATCATGTTGTGTTCTCGTGTTTTTGGCTCGTTCAGTGACAATAAATCTGTACCCATTGATAACAATTGATTTACAGTCACGAACCACGATATTAGGACCAAAATCCAATGCTCTTATTTCCTCAGAGACAGAGTCAGCATACAAACTCAATACCTGCAACATAAATGACAGTTAAACTTAAGTAAATATTGAAATAATTAATTTAAACAGTAATATTTTTAACTTCAATTTTAACCAAGCAGAAAACTCTTTGCTATGCAAAGTCTCTCTCCTTCTCAAAGATAAAGAACGATGCTTCCTATTTATCATTGATTTATGTTCCCTGTAGATAAAAAAATATGAATAGTTTAACAGATATATATGTAAGATATACATATTAAATTTTGTTACCTAATATAGTCATCGAACAAATCACAGTTGAACAAAACTGTGTGATGTGCCATCTCCCGATCTTCATGGCTTAATGTCTTAAATGTATATGATCTAGGAATTCCTCCTGTTTGAGGAAGTGATGGAAAAATGGGTTCAATTTGCTCATATTGTTCTTCTTCATTTCTCATTGCTCTGTTCATTCTTGTAGTAAGATCAGACAAATACATTGAACAGAAATCCATACATTCTTGAGCTAAGTAACCGTTCACGATAGAACCTTCGGGATGATTCTTGTTTCGAACATAGGACTTTAATGTGAACATATTTCTTTCAGTTGGATACATCCAACGAAAAGAAACAGGTCCTCCGAAAAGTATTTCAGTTGGAATATGGACAGTCAGATGCAGCATGCATGTGAAAAATGATGGGGGAAATATTCTCTCCAACTCACACAAAATTAATCGGGCATCTGTCAACATTTTTTGCAAGAAAGACTTGGGCAACTTCTTAGCACAAAGATCTCTAAACAAATGGCACAACCGAATAACACCCACCCTTACATTATTGGACAAAAGATGACGGATTTCTATTGGAAGCAACTCATGCAGTAGAACGTGATAATCATGAGTCTTCAAAGATTTTAGCTTTAACTCTCTTCTGTTGACCCGTTTTGATATGTTGCTTGAATAGACATCAGGAACTCTAATAGTCTCTAATACTTCCAAAAATTGTTTTTTTTCAGTAGGTGTCATCACATAAGAAGCACATGGAAGTTTCCATTTATTTTCACTGATACGCACAGGATGCAAATCTGGTCTGATGCCCCAATCCACCAAGTCACATCGAGATCGTAAATCATCTTTTGTCTTCCCCTTTACATTTAGAAGAACTGAAAGCAACATTTCACATATATTCTTTTAAATATGCATTACGTCTAAGCAATGACGTAGCAAATTGGTTGACCAATAAGGCAAATCAAAAAAGATACTCCTCTTCCTCCAATTGTAACAGGTTTCTGTAGAAACATTCTTTCTCTTTACAGATTTCATTTGACCCTTCCTGAACGAAAAACTGAAATCTTTCAATTCATTAAGCACATCAGTTCCAGACAAACGCTGAGGTGGATCATCGGTCTCTATAGTATTATCAAATCTTCGACGATTCATTCTATATGGATGATCCTTTGGCAAAAATCGTCAATGTCCCATAAAACTGAAACTACAACGATGTTTCAGTCTTCTGGATCGTGTATTCTTCATACAAACTGGACATGATAGTTTTCCCTTCGTGCTCCTTCCAGACATCATTGCATAAGCTGGAAAATCATTGATCGTCCACATAAGCATAGCACGTATCTGAAATATGTCTTTCGAACATGCATCGTATGTGTGCACACCCACATCCCAAAGAAGTTTTAACTCTTTTATTAAAGGTTGCATGTATACATCAATATCAATGCTGGGATCGGAAGGACCAGATATGAGTATACTCATTAAAGTGAAAGATTTTTTCATACACAACCATGGGGGAAGATTATAAATGTGTATAAAAACTGGCCATGTGTTGTGCGAAGTAAGCATCTGCCCAAACGGATTAAAACTGTCGCATGAAAGACCCAGCCTCACATTACGCACGTCAGCTGCAAAATCAGGATATCGAGCATCAAATCTCTGCAATGAAAATCCATATGCAGGATGAACCAACTCATCATTAGTCTTCTTTCTCTTGGTATCATGCCATCTCATTTTTATTGATATGTCATCAGACATAAAAAGATTCTTGAGTCTGGGGATCAATGGAAAGTGCCACATTACTATCTGTGGAATGCGGGATGGTGTTCTATCAGATTTTGACTTTCAGCGGGATGTGCCACATTTTATTCATTCATTTCGTTCAGCAGTTTCTTCCCAGAATAAACTGCAATCTTTCGGGCAAGCATGAATTTTGTTTCTAGAAAATCCAAGTTCTTCAACTAACTTCCATGCCATATAGTGGTTTGAGGGAATATCTGCATCATCTGGAAGTAAATCCTTCAAGAGGGTAAGAATGTAATCGATTTCTGTATTAGAAATCCCGTACATAGTTTTTCCATGAAACAATCGGATTAAAAATTCCAACTTTTTCATTTTATCACATTGTCGATATACTGGAGTCGTGGCAGCGTCATTAAATTTTTTCACCCTATCAATATCATCATTTTCACTAGATGCATCAATTGTCCTCATATCGACGTCTTCTTGAGTCGAAATCCTTTCTTTTTCATGATGACGAATAAACGAAAACTGATCATCTAACAAATTCTCCATTCCAGTCCTTTCATTTTGATCATCACCAATTTGAGATTTCATTTTATCCCCATTGTGATACCACACAAAGTAGTTTGCTTGAAAACCATTTTTGGTTATGTGGTAGCTGACTTCATCACGACTCAACCAAGGTCTACCAACACAATTGGAACATGGGCAGTGTATGCGACCACTATCTGAAGCATTTTGAAATGCAAAATCTATAAAGCTCTCCAAATTGTTTTGAAAATCTCTTGAGATACGATCGGTTTCATACATCCAACTTCTGTCCATTCTGTAAAAAGATTTCATATAAGTCATTTTGTCATAAACAATTCAATAGGATTGAACTTTAATAGAAAATATATTTAAGTAAACGATAAAGGAATAAAATAACCATGGTATCAACTACACAGGTGAAAAAAACTTACTAATGTGTTATTGAAAAAATGTAAAATCAACAAGAAAATAATGTTTTATCACATCAGAGCATGCCTCATCTCATAACCATATTAGTAGGGTACCCTCGTGGACATCCCCGCCCACCCTCGTGGATAACCAACCCACCCCCGTGGACACCCCCTGCCCCCTAGACAGCCAGACCACCCCCGTGGACAGCCCACCCACCCCCCTCGACACCCCTTCTCCCTATGGACAGCCCACCACCCCCTTGGATAGCCCGCCCACCCCCCTAGACACCCCTACCCCCTGTGGCCAGCCAACCCACCCCCCTGGACAGCCCGCCCACCCCTCCTTGACAGCCCGACCACCCCCGTGGACAGCCCGTCCACCCTTGTGGACAGCCCGCCCACCCCCGTACCCCCTGGACACCCCGTACCCCCCCCCCCGGGATAGCCCCACCCACCCTCCCAAATAGCCAACACCCCCCTCCCCTGCAACCCCACCACCACCACCTAGACATACCAACCCCCCTGGAGACCCCACACACCCCTCCCCCACCAGGACACCCCACCCAGACCCCCAGGAAAGCCCACACCCCCTAGACAGCCCCACCCACCCCCGTCGACAGCCTTTCCCACCCCCGTGGACAGCCCCGCCCACCCCCGTGGACAACCCACCCACCCCCGTGGATGCCCACTACCACCTAGACAGCCCAACCACCCCCGTAGATAGCCCACCCACCCCTCTCGACACCCCTTCTCCCTATGGACAGCCCCCCAGCCCCTTGGATAGCCCGCCCACCCCCCTGGACACCCCTACCCCCTGTGCCCAGCCCACCCCCCCCCCCCCCTGGACAGCCCGCCCACCCCTCCTTGACAGCCTGGCCACCCCCGTGGACAGCCCGTCCACCCTTGTGGATAGCCCGCCCACCCCCGTACCCCCCTGGACACCCCGTACCCCCCCTGGATAGCCCCGCCCACCCTCCCAAACAGCCCACACCCCCCTTCCCTGCAACCCCACCACCACCACCTAGACATACCACCCCACCTGGACACCCCACACACCCCTCCCCCACCAGGACACCCCACCCAGACCCCCAGGACAGCCCACACCCCCTGGACAGCCCCACCCACCCCCGTGGACACCCCCTACCCCCTAGACAGCCCAACCACCCCCGTGGATAGCCCACCCACCCCCCTCGACACCCCTTCTCCCTATGGATAGCCCCCCACCCCCTTGTATTGCCCGCCCACCCCCCTAGACACCACTACCCCCCGTGGCCAGCCCACCCACCCCCCCTGGACAGCCCGCCCACCCCTCCTTGACAGCCCGGCCACCCCCGTGGACAGCCTGTCCACCCTTGTGGATAGCCCGCCCACCCCCGTACCCCCTGGACACCCCGTACCCCCCTGGATAGCCCCGCCCACCCTCCCAAACAGCCCACATCCCCTCCCCTGCAAACCCAGCACCACCACCTAGACATACCACCCCCTGGACACCCCACACACACCTCCCCCACCAGGACACCCCACCTAGACCCCTAGGACAGCCCACACCCCCTAGAAAGCCCCGCCCACCCGCGTGGACAGCCTTTACCACCCCCGTGGACAACCCCGCCCACCCCCGTGGACAACCCACCCACCCCCGTGGACACCCCCTACCCCCACAATCCATTATCCAAAACATATCAAATTGGTTTGAACACAATCCATAATTCCCACAATCTATTATCCAAAACATGTAGACGTTCACGATAGCCTCCCCCAACTCCGATTTACATGTTTTGAACACTCTCCTTCCAAACATAGAATACAAAAACATTAAAGAAGTATTCACAAACACAAACAATATCCTATTTAGATATTAATTTCAATAATCAATTAAACCACCAACACCTGCAAAAAATATATTCATTAAAACAACTACAACAATATGGTTGAGATCAAATTTTACCTATTGGTATGGGGGTGTACCTGTTGGGATGGGGGGTGTTGGTGTTCGGATTCGCGAGAGCAGTGGAGTCGGATGGGGTTCGCTAGAGCAGCGGAGCGAATAGATTAGGGCTCTGTCTGAATGGGGAGAGGAGATCGCGATCTGGAATTTGGGGGAAACCTTTTCCAACGTTTTATAAAAATCATTGGCAAAGGCACACATTTCCCAATGGTTCCACTGGAACCGTTGGGAAAGGGCACACATTTCCCAACGGTTACACTGAACCATTGGGAAATGTGTGGGTTTAGTACCCCTTTCCCAACGGTTCCAGTGAACCATTGGGAAAGGGTTCACCGAAATTCTCTTTGCCAACGGTTTCCTTAAACCGTTGGCAAAGGCTCACTATACCAATGGTTTAAGTAAACCGTTGGTATACTACCGTTGGGAAAAGGGAAAATTCCGGTAGTGTTTATTGGAATAAAAACATGGTGTAATTATTAATTCATGCTATAAATGAATATATGGTTTTCATAATATGAATATTATTGATCACAATATTATTTTTGGTTTTATCCAATTACTAGAACCTCAAAAAAAACATGTTAAAATTATGTATTAAGAAAAATATGGTGACTATGATAAACCCAATGAGATAATGATATGAGTGAAATATTCCATGATTCTTCATATTTAGTTATGTAGATATTTTATTAACTACATATACCTTAAATAACTATATAAATCAGCATATAAGATAAGGATAGAGTTCTCTAAGAGCTTGAGTAGTGGACATCATAGAGGAAAAATGATCAATTTCCTTTATGTTAGAAATGTTGGAAGGGAAACCCCAAAAAAGACTCAATGGAATGGGAAAATATTTTATTTGTAGAAAAAGTGTATAAGAATATTAGATTATTATGTAAAATGACTAGTATGATGAAAGGATATAAATCACATCCTAGGGGTCCATTTATAGTCTTTTTCATAAATGTGGGGAACCTGGGTATTCTCTGAGCTAATTCTCACATCAAAATGTTAACCACTATACTAAGGTAGGGCCTATGAAAGAATAAAATTGATGAATTTCTTTATTAGGGTTAAATAATTAAATTGTAGAATTATTTTTACCAATGGTATTTTGGTTATAATAATAATGAAACGTCTATGGATTGTGTGAAATTTAAGAATGATATTTTCCTTTATTAGTTGAATACATATGGTTACTATTATAGTTTTATAATTTTAAGGATGATCTTCAGTTAAATGTATTAAACTACCATTTTGGTATATTTTGTTGTGGTAATATAACATTATTAAAGATATTTTTTGAAAACATTCATGGGAATACAACTCACTGGTTAAGTATATGAAAAATTTATTTTTGGAAGAATGGATTAACATGTTTTGGACATAAGATTAAAGGAATTGGTGACCATTAATTTTCATATTACCATTCTTGTTGTAGTAATTATGGGTCATCAAGATTTTGTAACGATATATGAATTATATTAATATGGTTCTAGAAAAAGGAAGACCCACATACCAAGTGACTACCCATTTCATCCAGTGAATGATATAGGGATTTATCCAAAAACTGAAGTGCGATAAGTTTTTAGCACACTAGACTATAAGGTGTTCTAGTTAATATGTCATTGTGTTTCTTATCTTATTTGATGAATTAAATATTAATGATAAACCATTGGTGTTACTATTTTTGTAAAAAGATTAATAACTTATGTTAACTATGATGGATTCGAAAAATATTTTGAAATAGGCATAATGACTAATCGTTATTTTTTGGATCTTAGGATATATTAAAAGTTAATTTTAGTGCTTCATTCATAAATCATAATTATAGATATTAATTAATTGGAGTAAGATATGTAGTGTAAATTTATAAAAGAAAAACAAGAGGATGAAATTTTTTAATGAAGTAGAAATGTATAAAGTATTTATATTTACTTATATGATTAGACAATAAAAGAAATCCTTGTCAGTATGAAAAAAGATCATGAAAAAATGGAATCCAATTAAATTCATATCTAATGAATTAAATGTTATTTTAAAGCATAATAGATTTTATAATTTTTGGTTCTTAACGTTCCATTAACCATTCAATTCCTTTAGAGCAACAATCTTCATTGAACTCTATAATTATATACACTTTTCTACTATTCCTTTGTCCTTACTTTCAAGTAATGATCACTTATTTGAAAAACAAAATTGGGTTATTCTGAATGAAATTTTTAATTCCATTTATCTTTTAATAATACGGTGTTTCATTAACCCTTTTTACAATGT
Organism: Viscum album; assembly: GCA_963277665.1. Taxonomy (NCBI): domain Eukaryota; kingdom Viridiplantae; phylum Streptophyta; class Magnoliopsida; order Santalales; family Viscaceae; genus Viscum; species Viscum album. The sequence goes on along the minus strand of OY728141.1, from coordinate 1,767,833,859 downwards.
GGGTTTATAATAATGGTATTTCATATATAAAAATATTAATTACTCAGATCAAGAAGAAATTGTGAGAACATAATTTTTTTTAAGGGTGTAGAATATAACATCGTGAGGTTTTATAAGTAGAAAATGGGATTACATAAAATATATGGAACATGAAACCAATCATAGATGATAATTTTACAACCAGATAATTTATTATATATTCATTTTTAAATAAATTCAATCTCTTATATATCTTTTTATGCATGTAACACTGTGTTTAAACAAAACACAATACTCAATTAAAATAGTATAATTTAAAATGAGAATGTTATTTACTAGAAGTTATAATGGAGAGTATGAATATTCATTGAAATATATGAAAATATATGGTTTACACATGTTCATTTGTTATCTATTCATTATAAATTAATTTCAAAACATTTTAATGAAAAAGAAATGATTCTTGAAAACCGGTATTTTTTTTCTAAAAGGTGGTTTAGTTTTGCTGTATGTACATAATGAAAGATTAATTTTGAAAAATTCAAAAATAAATAGTTAAAAAAGTAATTTTTTAAATATACATGAAAAAATTATCTTTTATAAAATATTTTATAATTTTTTTAAAACATTAAATTTTTTAGGAATTTTGAAAAACATAGTTTTTAACAGAAAAATCACTTTTCATTTGAATAAATTACTTTTTAAAATTAAATTTTTAGTTTCTTTAAAAGTAAAATTATTTCAATTATATTAAATTATATCTAATTTAGGTCATTAGAATCTATTTAATATTTAATGTTGATATAAATACATTTTAAAATTATGAAAACAATTTACTTTGGAAAATATTGTTTTGGTCTCAAATACGGGTTTAATTTTAAATTCAAATTTCTACTTCTATTACTTGAATTGGTAAAAAAGGATTTCTTATTTGGAATATTAAATTCATTTATTATCTAATGACGAAAAATTTATTTTTTTTATTATAATGAATAGTGAAAATAGTGAAAAATAATTAAAATAGTTAAGGTAAAAATGGATATACATAGGGTTAAACAAAGAAAATAAGAACTAAAATGAGATAAAACTTGTAAAAAAAAAATCTAGACATATATCGACCTTAAAACCTCAAAATTTATATAATGGACCATTTTTGAGCATCGTGCAATGTTAATTACATGTGTAGACTTTAGTTTTTTTTATAAATTTCAAGAATGTCCTCTCGCCCAATTATAAAAGGTCACTCCCTCCATTTACTTGTTCACACCTCTCAAGAAATTTTAATTTAATAAACCCTAAAAATCTATATCTAAAACATCATTATTTAGGAACTACATATATTTTTCTTCCCAAAATTCTAACTCTAGTTTCCTTAACGGGATATCCATATGTGGTTTCTCCATGAAAAGGTAATTGTCTTAACAAAAATCGTTTATTTTATTTATTCTTTTTCAACCTTAAATTATATCTTAACACTTAAAATATAATAAAAAATTATATAAAATATACATAGATATAAGTATGTTTATGTAAAAAAATTTATCCATCACCTCTTTTATCAAATGGTAAATGAAATCATCCTTTGTGTGTACGAATGACTACCACCTCGTGAACTGATGTAACTTATTTCCCATCAACGCATATCATGGTCTTATGTAATGATTAATTTTATGTATATATATAATACTTAATATATTATTATACTTATATAATTATAATATCCGTTATACATTCTTAGATTCTATTCTGTTTAAAATATGATAACATAGATCCTATGTATAGTGGACTACCACCTCATGAACTGATGTCATTCATTTTACCATAATGATTTACATAGGAGGTAATAAGAATAAATTTAATAAATTTCTGTGATATATATGATATTATATTGATTATGAAAAATTAATATATCATCCACTTCCTTAACTTTTAACTCATTTATGAAATGATATTATTGATCTGGTGTACGCACAACATACCTTCTCCACAAAGTGATGTGATTTATTTTTCATGTAAAAAATTAAATAATGATTTTAAAACTGTATTTGTTTTATAAATATTATAATCACAACATTAATATAATTTAGTATGTGATGGAACTATATCCTATACCCATGAACCATAATGTTGATGACAAAACCTGTATGAGAAAACATGGCAATTAACACAAAAAATATTGAAAATAGTAATTTATTATTAAAAAACGAGTTGAAAAATGTTATAAGAGATCATATATGATTTAAAAATATAAATATGGTTCTTTTATAAATAAATATCATGACTAAAACCATTATAAATTATTTTATATATTTTTCAACCATATGAAAGAATGAGGTAAGTGACATCATATCAATTTCCCTTCATGGAGGAATATTGGTTTTTTGAAACTAATTTCTTTTATGTGGTGTATATACTATGTCGTTTAAATGTAATATAATTAATAATTAATAATTCTTGTTATTTTATGTCATAATTTTAGTTATTTCATTTAAATAAATTTGAAATGAAAATTTCCAAGTGGTAAATAATTTCATTACTCATTTTATTTTCATTGTGTTATATTACTTCTTTATTATCCATGACATTATAATATTATGTGTGAAAATAGTTTTTAATATATTATGTTTTATTTCTCCATGTCATATGTGGATTTAAATTTGGTATATATAATTGATTAATTTATTAACTCTAACATTATCTTTATGATATTTTAAGAGTTTATTTCACAATTTCATTTTAATTGGGTTTATTAATACTTAACAGTCTATTGAAGTAAAAGGTTTATTCATTTCATAATAAAACCTTATAATTTTATTATCCTTTTGTTACTTATGTTTTTGTAATGTATCAGTATCATATTCCACTCTTTGTTACTTAAAATTATTTATAAAATGATTTTAATAAATACAACATCATGTCTCACTCTAGTAAAAAATACTTTTATCTTTGAAAAAAAAATTTCTAAAAAGTTTTTTATCATTCAATTAATTATATATTAAAAAAAATTCAGTTTTTATTTTTTAAAAATGATATAAAATGTATATTTTTGTCATTTTCCAATCAAGGAATGTTTGTATTTTACCAGAAATGTTAATTGAATCATTGATTTTGGCACGTAAGACATGTATAGAATATCCCTTCATCGTGACCATATAATATTTTAAATATTCATATTTATGTTTCATAGGTTATTTTAAAATAATTTTTTCCCAAATATTTTGGGAACTTTAATTTTTAAAATGTGTTTTCGAAGAAAAATGAAAATATTCATCAAGAATGTTTTTAATAATATCATTATGGTCTTTCAAATCATCAACACCATCAATACTTTATTACACATATAAAATAATAGGTATTTATTATATTTGTACCATCCTTATTATTTATCTTGATTTTTTTATTTTCTTTTCCATGGATTTTATTGAAAATATCATTCTAGATTTATTTTTATATTCATTATCTTTTCCTTGAAATATTCACATTCTTTTCATCATTGGACATTACATTCCCCCTAAATATCCATATTATTTTTCATTGATATATTTATTAATTATAACTTATAACATTTCTAAAAATGAAATTTTTCTTTGAAAGATATATGATTGAATGGGGAAATTATTATTAATTTATATTCGTTACTCTATATGATTTTATTTTAATAAAACATATTGTTCATGAAATAAATCGTTTATTTGATATATGATGAATGATTTGTACAAGAAAATATGGGTGGGGATTATTTATATATAGGCCCTCAATGCATTGCTTATATCATGAGATAAATTAGTTGGATTGAATTTTTTAAATGGGTTTGTGATGTATACCTACCCATCAGTATAAAAATGTCTTATGAAAGGTATTTAGAGTAGATATATCATTATACATTAGAAAATATTTTCTAATAATTAATAATTTCCTTCATTAGGAATTCAGTTATTATTTACCATCTGAGTTTTAGAATGGTATTATATTTAGTCACCTTCCATTCAATGTTTATCGATTAAATGGAATGTTTTGTCATATATTTACCTTAAATTATTTATTAAGCATTATCTTATCATGATAGTTAGTTCATTGATTAATTGGAATGTGTGTTCAAATATTGGGCATACATTATTGAATAGGTAATATTGATTATTCATAAATTACTTATGACAAATTTCACTTCATATAATTCATATTGATCATTTGAGATCAGTATTATTTTTTTTACAAGATTCACAAAACTATACTGACATTGATATTCAAGGATATTCTATAGTTAAGAATGTTATTCTCAAAAAAATTATAATTTCAGTATTGTAATGTAATATAGGAATATTATGTTCCTATTTTACCTAAACTATTAAATTATTCAGTCTTCTAGGATGTGATCACTTGTATTTTATTATAATGTTGTAAATTTGTTAGTGTCTCTATGATTTTTGGGTTGTGGTCTTTATAATAATGACCCATCTATGAGACACGCCACATTACCACTCAAAATCAATAGTTGGAGAACCATGCCTCACCAATGAAAAGTATTAGGTGAGGGAGAAACCATCCCCGATAGAGGACTCATGCCCCACCTATGCTCATCGATATAGGATATCCCATATCCATATATAGAATACAGATTCCTTGTGCATGTGGGAGATTATTAAAACCTATCAATGATTATGGGGGAACACACACTAATATAAACCTATTTCTAGGGGAGTACCTACCTAAAGAACACTTTGATTTCCACGTTCAATCCCTATTGTCAGACATATTGAGATATAGAGACAAAAAAATGTATCACTTCACGTATCAAATCATATGTCTAAAACAAGTGAACCATCACATTTTATCCAAAAAAATCATGATGTATTACTCACACACCCAAATCTGAGAACGGGGTATGGCGATATAAAGAGTCACTATGGATGGAAAAGTAAATGATTTTTATTTTGGGGGGTGGGGTACATGATGTTTATCCTTGACCCATAAGATGTGCAAGTAAATTTTAAAAAAAAATCAAAATCAACGCCCATGAGGTGATTTATTCTTTCAGGGTGTGACCATTTTAGGGAAGGATTTTTAGGCTACACAAATCAATACATAAGTGTACCTCATATGTATGTGTCCTAGAATTTGGGAAAAAATAAGCAATGATGAAAATAATATTACAAATATTATAAGATGAATAAATCATTTGGTATTTTCCAAAATGGTTTTGTTTTTTCATTTGATCTCCCATGCAATAATTGTAAATTACTTAATTTCCCATATATATAATAATCATGTTTCTAGTTATTTTATTCCTTGGATATATTTATATTTTGTTGGTTGATATAAAATAAGTCCTCCCATATTATATTATGTGAAAACTATATTCTAGTAACTATATTATGCCAGATTTTAGGATTTTGATAGTTTTGAAAAAACTGGAGATAAAATGATATATGTATTAAGGTTTACTCTGATGCATGATCCAATTAAATATAGGGTGTGTAGATGGACACATTATTACATAAAAATATCTCTTATCATGTTGATTAAAACAAGTTCTTATATTATTTATTTTAATTCGTAGATATATTAGTACCTGATTCATATAGTGGAAAGTATGTTATATGTGTGCAATATTTCTAGTGATAGGGGAGCAGTTCTATGATGGGAAGTTAAGATAGTTAGTGACATATTCTAAAATTTATCTATTCATGACACTATAAGACCATTATGGTTTTTTCATCCACATTAATGTGATATTATATCATATAAATAGTTCTATTTGAATTCTTGAGTAAATGATGGCTTATTGTTAACATACTTGTGTTCATTTTGTTATTTATTATGTGGTTATTGATTATTCTATTTGGTTTTTGTGTGATAACCATTTTTTGGGTCAAGTAACAAAATAAATAGATGATAATGCTCATGATTTTTTATTGGAAAATATGGATGGGTACAGTACACCTTTTCCATTGGATTCCAACATTAAAGACAAAGTAATCCTTCATCAGACATAACTAAATGAAGCATGTTCAATGGAATTATATCTCAGTGGCTAGAAAGAATATAAGTAAATGAGTAAGGAACTAAAATGGTTTATCAGTAGATTTCATCATAGTAGTTCCGATGTTTGAGAATGAATAGTAATCACATCCAATGCATTCCCTCATAAATAGAACATATATATAAATAAGTGATAAAAACAGAAGTTCCATCTTCTTGATAAAAAATAAAATTATAATGGAAGTGGTGGGAAGTGTAGATGTTACACTAGAATGATGTTGAATATTCAATATATGTTATAATTTTAAGCAATTTTCAAATACGTTAGGGAAACTAAGGGTTCATTCATCAATTATGGGTAACCTATATGTTTTCGAAGATCGTGACAGATTGATGATTGGTTAGAGCATGATAAATTAGGAAATGGGAAAACCACTTCTATGAGTACACTGAGTGAAATGAGATTAAGAGAGGCTAATTTGGCTTGGGAAGTGACAACTAGTGTGTTTATTAGAATTTTCGTGTGCTAATCTATCACATCCAAGTTCCAAATTCCTAAGGGTCGATGGCTATAGGTCATCACTAAAATGTTGAAGAACAAAAGGTGTAGTGTTAGAACATGAAACCACGAGAGGTGAATGATGATACTTCTTCTCATTTTCTGGGTAGGGTAATGGAACATGGTTCCCTTATATATCTTGTTAGTGTTTCTTGGAATAATTGAGATATAGTTATTCTTTCATGGATATAGGAAACAATTTATGAACCTCATAATCCCTTATGCATTGTGGTTGTTTTTTTATTTAATATTCCATTATTTATCACTTGTTTTTTTACATTGACTTGAAGGAAAATGTCTAATTGGAACCAAGAGTGGGATATAAAAGTAGAATATGGTGATTTGGTGTGGTGGTTGGGGTGGCTGGTCATCATATACACATATGTTGAGGTTCATGGGGTTTATCTAATCATTAATGTGTCTTGAGACACATTTTACAAGATCTTGTATCTAGTGGATTTATTTCTATGGTCTTATGATGTCTCACCTCCAACAGGTGGTATCAAATATTGGATACAGAGCATCAAATGAGTATTTTCTCAAGGACATATAGGATTTTCACTAAGATGGTTGAGGTCTATAAAACATACTTTTGGGACATCAAAAGTTGTTCTGATTAGATTGAGTCTCCAAGCATGTTTTATTTTATAAGTAATAGTTTGATCTTTCTTATTAGAATCATAGGTTCCCCTAGTAATGTTTCTACTAAGTTTCTGATAGGTTACTCATCGGTGTAGAGGCATCAGTACCATGTAGTCTAGGTTTACTGAATGATTGTATGTGTCCATTATATTTTTGGACACATGTTTAACACATCAAGGTAAAATTAAAAACATTATGAAATGACTAATACATATTACTAAAACCATTATTAATCCTTATGTTATATATATTTTTCTGGATCTTATTGATTTATTGAAGATAACATTACAAGGGTAAGGTCAAATGTAATGATTCAATGATGGATGCTACAAATCTTGGACATTGCTAGTGTGGATAATCATGGAGGGTTTGTATGTTCCATACGATAGTGATTCACCTAAAAGTAAGGTTTTAGTTGACTAGAAAGCATTGAATACAAGTACATGGATTATTATAGAAGGTTGTAGTCAAGACATATGTTGGATGTCCTAGAAAGGTGTCTTCTACAGAAATGTCAATGAAATTCAACCTGATATGTTTTAGGTTGCGGAAGACACAAATTTATTTGGTTTTATTTCGATTAAAAACTAAACCAAATTATATTTCACCTTGGTTTTTATACATAAATAACAAACAATTTAATTATGGTTTCATTTCGATAAAATAAAATTTTATGTATTACTTTTTTGGTTGGGTGGATTTGTGTTATAGATAAACCTATTTTTTAAAAAATAAATTCATAGATAGGGATACATAATATTATATATTGATTGGATGAAAATTTTAAAAAAAATTATACATAATCGTCAACAGAGTGACATAGTATTATCCTTGAACATATATCAAACTAAAAAAATATTCATTAATGGTGATTGAAAACAATATATGAAATACGGGGTGGATAAAGGAATGAATATGTGGGCTAATACCATAGAAAAATAGAAAATTATTTTTTTCAAAATATCTCTATCATGGTTTAATAAGTGTACTTCGGGTTTGAACATTAATGAACCAAACAATCAAAAGGGTTTATTCAATTAGGACTGAAAACCAAACCATAAGAAAAACCATTATTTTAGATTGGATTGGTTTGAAATTTGGTTTGGTTTAGGTGCTTTTTCATCCACCCTTAGGTTCAGATTAAGTCATTTTAGTGAAATTTAGTTAATATAAAAAGAATCTATGCAAACGAGTGGGATCCTAGGTGGACTAGAAATGAGGTTGTAATCTAAAGGTAGAAAAGTACAACAAATATCATGGTTTTGTAATGACCAAATGTTTTATCAACGGAATTTCCATTATTATAATTATTTTATATAATAAAATGAAATAAAAACACAATGATATACTATGTACTATGTGACCTTTATGCATAGTTTTGACACTTCTATGATTTTAATTTTGAAAATCGGACATACACTGTCGCAATTAGTATGTTTTTTTTGAGTCTGATAGGACAGGCATAATTTTTATAATAGTAACTGAAACTTATGAATATTAATGTTACCCTTATGAATAGTAAAATGGAACTTATGAATATTAAATTAACCAAAATAATAGAAACCTTGTCATTGAAAATATAAATAAAATTTAGGAATCTTATCATTGATAATATGGTCATAGTGAAAGTGTTGGTATTTTTATAAGTCATAAATATCTAATTACAATTAATTAATTACTTTAAAATAAAATTTATTTTCCTAAAAGTTTTTCACAATTTAACAATTATATTTCTTCTTGTTTTAATATAATTTTATAGGACCTCAAGTAATTTTTGAAAGCATTTTAAAATCACTTATAGTATTAAATTTTCTATTTTTCAATAAATTATGATTTCAATTAAAAATTAAATTAATCCTATATAGAAAAATATTTTTGTAAAATTGATTTCAATTTTGGATTCTAAACATTAATAAATGGTTATGGTGAATTTTTTGGTTTTTTTTTGAAATACATGAATTTTAGTGAATAGTAAAATACAGTAATTTACCGTATAAATAAATTATTATTTAATTCTACTACTCCTGACATCATGAGTGATGTAAGAACCCAATTCTAGATCTCATATTCCCTTATTACTATTTTTGTTCATGGTTTCATCACTATTTCTTGCCTTAGTGAAAAATAATAAACTAATGATTAAAATATTATGAATACCCCATCCCCTCCACTATAAAAATATCCCACACTCGCTTCTTCTCTTCACTCCTCCCATGCCTTTTGGATTTCTATAAATTCTTCCCAAAACACTCATATATCTTCTCCCCCGCATCTAGAAACCCTTGGTCTCCCCAAATGACCAAATCCTCTCCCTTTAAGAGTCTCTCAAATAAGATTAAATCAAGAGGTAAATTCCTCTTTTCTTTTGTATCATTTTCATTCAAGATTCTTCTATTTTCTTTTTTTATTTCCCCACATCCCTTTTACCAAAATAGTATGATAAATATAGTAACATAAATTCATCATAATTATATTATGATAATGGGATATTTAATCATAATCTCTCATTCCCCCTCCTTTTATACTATAAATTAAAACACTGTCTGAGATGTGTTGATTTATCACATTCAAGGAAGACGAGTTTTTAATTTCCATTAAAATATTCTATACTAGACATGAAACCATTTTAATGGATGAACTAGATTATAATATATTTATTTTGTCTTATTTAATGACTTGTAATCCCTATAAATTCATGATGTAAAATAATAATAAAAAAAGGTTAATTAGGAGAAAAATCACAATGTTAATCCAAGCGTTTATCATGAATGATTTATATAATGAATCAACTTCCATACAAATAACAGAATTAATTTTATAACCATGTAATCTTCTGTATGTTCACTAATTTCATATTAATTTAATTTTGGGTAACCACAACCATCATACATGTGTATCTAAATATGAATATAAGTGAACTAATCATTAAAACAAAGGAAACAAACGGAACCGAACAATGAAATTGAACCTCATAACAAATAAAAAATGGATATTAATGATCTAAAAAAGGTTATAAAAAATAATTTAATGGTAAAATAAGTTCCCAAATGATTTATTAATGAACCTAATATTATTATTCATGTCATTAATATCAATTGGAGAACACCATCAGACTTAACATAAGGGATCCTCTCTATATACATTTTTTGAAGAATGTCCTATATGTTGGACCTTTTATGTATAATTTCTAATGATGGGGTATAATTTATCACCTTCCTAATACTAAAATCATATTTTATATATGATTATAGATCCATTTATATCTCATTATTACCTTCTAAGTACACCTGATACCATTTTGATATTCCGTAAGGGATTATACCTGAACCGCCATTATTCCTTCGGATTGATCTATATTTATTTTTACCAAAATAAAGTTGTCTTTTCTTTGTAGGTAAACCTTATACATAATTTTTATATTATCTAAACTCATGATTCATGATACATCCATCATTCTCTTTTGGGGATATACATGCTTTTAAGTGATTCCCTCCTTGATACTTCCCAATAAGCAAACTCATTTTAATGGAACTTCCCAAATGTTTACTCTACCTTTTGTTTAAGCCACCAATTTGTTTGTGAAATAAATGTTTTTTATTATGAAAACCTTCTTAATTCACTTCTGGTTTTATAAAAAACATTATTCCCTTTTTTATTTTAAATTCTCTTTAGTATTTTCCATAAAAACACAATAACATGTTTTTATGCATTCAATTTACTAAATACACTTCATACATGTTCTCACTTCTATTTGTAATCACATACCATGATATATGCTTACATTACCTTATTAATGTCCATGTATGTTTTAATTCCTTTCTCTCATGTGAAATTTTATGATACACCCATTCATTATGATTTATGACACGAATTTGATTCCCCTTTCTCACCATCGGTTCCCTTATGTTTATGCATGATTGATTATGTATGATTATTTATGTTGAAATAATTTTCATGAACATGTTAAAACGGGTGCAACCAGATAGCACTCCAATGCATTCGGTAATGTTTAGTCTCATGAGATTTTATGTGCTACGGTCTTGGCGGTTAGCCTTGACTCATGCTACCAAGTGAAATGGTCTTGATGGTTAACCTTACCTTGTGGTCCTCTACGTTCAACGATCCCTAACTCGGGATAAAGTCATGATTTATGTTGTTTCCACATTACTATGAAAACATTTTTAGGTGATCCCATGTTTTTATGTTATGATTCTATATTCCATTTTATATCATTATGTTATGATCTCTAACTCCTTTTCTAAATCATTATTCTAATGTTTATTTACATGATGATATTTTTTTCATATATTTTTTCATGTGATCCAGAGGGAACCCTATATAGATGTAAGGGATCAAAGGATGTTAAGGGCTCTGTATGAGTATTAATTGAAGATGTGTTTTTTTAGTTCCATATTTCCAGTTTTATGTTCCAAGTCATCCAAGACACTAGACTTTATGATCCTTGTCTTATACTCTGATGTATAATTATGCTTAAAATCAGTCAATGTAATGTGTAAATGAATAGGGTTTCTATAGATGGTATCACAAGATTGTATAGTTATTTTTGGATATTATGGATAAATAACTTTAGTAAGAACCATAATGATGAGACTAAGTATAAGAAAACACCCCTAAAATTTGGTAAGTATAGAGTAAGTGGTTTATCAAGAACATATATCCTGATCTATATAAAAATAGGTATAGGTAGATCTAGCATAGTTGTATCATTGTGTAGAACCCAAAAACCCTGGTTTGAGCTAGACTCAAACAAGAACTGGTGAATGACAACGGGCATTACTGCACTCTTGGTTTGAAACTCCAAAGGTATATGCTTTAGTAAATTCATGATCTTAGTACAAACCATTATTAAGTAAATAAAGAAGAGATCCCATACGAATATAAGATAAGAAATAGATCTTGGATAACCATGATTTAAACCTATGGAATATCAAATTAGTAGATTCTTCACCATTAAAATTTTATCCTTTTATGTTAAAAGTTTCCTTTTTTATGATCAATAACTAAGTATTAAAGAACTCTAATTGTATGTTATTTTTATTAGATAATTGTGGGAGATAGAAGAACATCTTCCAACAATCAATGTGAAAGGAAATGTGAATATCACCCAAATGATACGCTGGATATGATGGGAATGGGTTCTCAAAAATTCATGATAATACTTTCTCAGCTGGCTCAAGTTATGAATAATGACTTCAACCATGTGGAGAATCCTCCTCCTTTAAGGAACTAGCATGTTTCCATTGAATCCTTCATGAGAAAAAGACCTCACATGTTTAGTGGATCTTCTGATCCCCTCCTTCCGGAACAATGGATTAACTCCATTGAAAAGATATTCTCTATCTTCCAATTCTCAGAATAAGATAAATTCATACAGGTGGTCTATCATTTAGATGAGGAATATGATCAGGGTGGAAACTGATCAAGAATACAAATCCTCAAGAGGAAATTGATTCCATGGATTTTGAGGAATTCAAGATAATGTTTTTCAATAATCAATATCCTTGAACTCTTCTTCTCAAGATGAAAATAGATTACATATGACTTAAGTAGAAGGAATATGAGTCAATCAGAGCATATAAAGAAAACATTACAATGCATTAATGGTACACCAATGGATTTGTCCTGAACAACGAAAGCAAGGTGTATCACTTATTTAGCGGACTAATGTTGAGTATATGAAAAGTGATGGAGATTTGAGACATTTAAAATAATGAAGAGATTGTTTTTTGTTCCCCTAAAAAGGAAATGGAGATCAGAGACTCATAGTGGAATCGTTGGCTTGATAACAAGAAGAAGAAAATAGAATCTAATGTGGGATGTTTTGAAAATAAATTCCATGATGGAAAGAGGGTTGATCATCCCATGTGTAAAAATTTTGGGAAGAAGAATCCTTGAAATTGTTTAAAGGGAACCAGGAATGGCTTCAAATGTGTAATGTTGTGACATCTGGAAAAAAATTCCAATGATATATAAAGAATACCATTAATGCGGAAGAATAAAAGAAGGTTCATATCAACACTCATCTTGTTGTGTGGTGTTACAACTACAAGGATCATGGGAATTATGCTAGAAATTTCCCTATGTGAAGGGTTGTTAGAGAAAATCAACAACATCCTCCAAGGATACAAGAATGTATTATTCTATCACTACTACTAAGTTGGATTCAGACAATGATGTGGTGATAGGTATGCTAGTTATTCATTCATGAATAGAGAACATACTATTTTATTCTAGTTCTACACATTCTATCATATTTTTCCTGTTTATTAGAACTATTCAAACACCACCTCAAAATTTGGAGGATAAGTTATCTATGATAGAAATGAATGGGGAAATAATTGTTTCCATGGTTTATAATTCATCCCCGATTAATGTTTGTAGAATCAACCTCCCAGAAAATCTCGTAATACATCCTCTAATAGAGTTCAATGCTCTCTTAGGTAGGGATTAGATATCTTTATACAATTCCAACATCAACTGTCTTGAATGGGAGATCACTCTTCACATCCAGAAGCATCCTCAAATTCATTACAAGTTTAAGGAGGAAGATGAATCTCCTTAAGAATAATTGTCTCATGTGTAGATACTAATTCCTTATGAGAAAACATTTATATCTCAAATGATTGATAAAAAGGAATGAATATCGGTCAAAGATATTCCCATTATGAGGGATTACACTAATGTATTCCCCAAATAGTTGTCTGGTCTTCCTCTGGATTGAGATGTTGAGTTCCTAAATGTTCTTATTCCTGGATCTATTTATATATCAAAGACACATTATAGAATGGCCACCGTAGAGCTAGTCGAGTTGAAGAAGCAGTTAAAGTTGAATCTAGAGAAGGGTTTTTTATGACTGAGTACTTTTCCATGGGGTGATCCAGTCCTCTTCAACAAGATGAAATATGGATCAATGCTCCTCTGCATTTATTTTCATGATCTCTAGAAAATCATAATAAATAACAAGTATCCCTTGCATGGATAGATGAATTGTTTGATCAACTTCGTGGGGATAGTTATTTCTCTAAGTTGGACCTCCGGTTGGGATATCTCTAATTAAAAGTGAGGAAGGAAGATATTCTCAAGACTAACATTCGAATGAGTTATGGATACTATGCATTCATAGTGATTCCCTTCAAGCTCACTAATGATCTAATAATTTTTATTGACTAAATAAATAGAGTCTTTAGAGATTACATCAAAAAACAAATTGGTAGTATTTCTCGATGATATTTTGATATACTCTAAGAGCAAGGAGGAATATGAGGAGCATTTGAAAGATATGTTGAAGACATTGTGAAGGGAGAATATGTAGGAAAGATACATTAAATGTGAGTACTGGATGGACGTAATATAATTTTTGGGGCATGTTAACACAAGTAAAGGGATATCTGTAGACCCTTCCAAGACAAAGGTTATTGAAGAGTGGAAAAACCCACATTTGTAACGGAGATCTGTATCTTTCTAGGTCTTACCAAGTATTATTGAATATTTTCGATGTACTTATCAAAATTTTTAAATCCAATGACCAAGGTGAAATAAAAGGGAGTAAATTTTGCATGTAATCATGAATGTTGAGACTGCATTAAGGAGTTAAAAAATATGCTTCTCACTGCATCAGTACTCACACTCCCATCAACTAGAGAACACTTTGTGGTGTACAGTGATGCTTCAATGATGGGATTTGGAAATGTGATAATGAAAAATGATAGAGTTATATTATATTCCTAAAGGAAGATTAAAATCAATTAGAAAATCTATCCTATTCAAGATCTAGGGTTTGTGGTTATGATCTTTGCATTAAAAAACATGCGGAATTTTCTCTATATAGAGAAGTGTGAGATATATTCTGATCCTAAGAGTCTCAAATTTATATTCCCACCAAAAAAAGAGTAATATACGCCATTCAATATGGATAGATATCATCCATGATTATGACTGCTTAATCCACTACCATCTCAGTAAAGAAAACAAGGTGGTGGATGCTCTATGTAAAAAGTATTCTTCATCATTATCAATGAGGAGAATTAAAAAGGATCCAATCTTCATAGATTTGTAGGGGATGGAAATGGTAATCATTAAGGGGTAACATCATCATTCTTTTCTCAAATAATTTCTCAACCATCCCTCATGGTGAAAATAATGTATTCTCAAAGAAAAGATGTGGAAATTCAGAAAAGGGTAGAAGCTATTAGAAATGGGAAATACATTAAGATCAAGATAGATGTGGACAAATTTTCAAGATTTAGGTCATGATTATGTGTACCATCCGATCCAGAGATAAAGAAGGATATTTTGAATGACACAAAGCTGAACCATCTCTATTCACCCAGGGAGCAAAAAGATGAATTGAGATCTATAAGACAACTTTATATAAAAAAATATGTAGATAGAGATTATTGAATATTAATCAAAGTGCATGGTATGTCAACTAGTGAAGGATGAAAGACATAAGTCTATTTGATGTGAAACCCCTGCCCATACCATTATATAAGTGGGAGAACATCACCATGGACTTTGTCACTGGACTTCCAAGGACATCCATAGGAAACAATGCTATATTAGTCATTTTGTATTTTTTTACAAAGACAGCTCACTTTATCGCAATTTAATATGACTTATCATTTGATCAAAATTCATGGATTTATATCAATGTGGTGGTAAGGATTCAAGTAGTACCACTATTTATTATATACATTCAAGATCTGAGATTCATCTTAATGTTCTAGAAATGTATCCAATATTCTATGAAAACTGAATTGAACTTCATTATGTCTTATCATCCTCAAACTGATGGCCAATATGGGAAAACTATTCAGACATTTGAAAATATGTTGAGAGCATATTCTATGGAATTAAATGTAGGATGGGACCATCATCTTCCAATAGTTGAATTATCCTACAAAAAAATCCACTTGAGAATTCGAATTTCACCACATGAATCCCTTTATGGGAAAATGTGTATAACACTGGTGTGTTTGGATGATGTCAGTGAGCGTAAGCTATAAAGACCTGAAATGTTTGATGAAATGGTGGAGAAGGTGAATATTATTCAATAGAACCTCAATGCATCCCAATGTCAACAAAAGAGTTATTCAGACAATAATCAATGATACCTTGAGTTCAATGTTGGATACCTTGTATTTTTTTCTTATCTACATGGAATAAGGTCATGTGCTTTGGGAAGAAATGAAAGATAATTCCCAAGTACATCATCCCCTACTGGATTTTTGATCATATTAGGGAAGTGTCCTATCATCTAGCACTTCCACCTACCTTGGACTAAGTATATGATGTCTTCCATGTATCTCTCTTAATAAAGTACATACTATATTCTTCACATGTACTCTCTTTAGAGGTGGCATAATTGTAGAATGATGTTTTTACGAGGATCATCAAATGAAGATCCTGGATTGTAGAAGTAAAGTTATACGTAACAAGAATAATCACCTGGTTAATTTAATATGGTGTAACAACAAGTACAAAGAGGTGGTATGGGTACTGGAGGAGGAAATGAAGGAAAAGAACCCGCACCTATTTATGTCATATAATGTAAAACAAAATATCAAAGTAGAAATTTCATAAAGAGGGAATAATGTAATTACCCAATGTTTTATCAATGGAAATTCATTTCTTATAATTATTTTATATAATCATATAAAATCACAAAACAATGAACTACTAATTACTATGTGACCTTTATACACAATTTTGACACTTCTGTGATTTGAATTTCAAAAATATGACATACATGGTTGTGACCGGTAAGTTGTTTGGAGTCTGATAAGAGAAGATTAATTATTTATGAATAGAAACCAACCCTTATGAATAGTAATGGTATCATTATGAAATGTAATTCGACCCTTATTAATATTAAATTGACCAAAAAATAGTAACCTCAACCTAGAATGTATAAATAATATTTAGGAATATTATAATTTAAAATATAATCATACTGAAAGTATTTGTATTTTAGTAATTCATAAATAATTAATTATAAATAATTAAATAATTTAAAAGAATATGTATTTTCCTAAAATTCTTCTATAATTTAATAATTTTATTTCTTCTCATTTGAAGATAATTTAATAAGATAATATGTAATTTTTGAAAGCATTATAAAATTAGTTATAATATTGAAATCTATATTTATCTTGTAAATTATGATTTTATGTAATAATTAAATTAATAATATTTAGAAAATTATTCTTGAAAAATTGATTTCATATTTATATTTTAGACATCAATAAATTTTTTGGGTGAATTTTTGGGATTTTTCTGAAATACATGATTTTTTGGTGAATAGTAAAACACATTAATTTACAATATAAATACGTAATAATGTAATTCCACTATTCCCGACATCATGAATGATGAAAGAACCCAAATATCTAACTCACATTCAATTATTACTATTCTTGGTCATGGTATCATCATTATTTATCTAATTATGAAAAAATAATACACTAATGATTAAAATATTAAGAAAATCCCCACCACTCCACTAGAAAAACCACCCACACTCCCCTCTTCTCTTCCCTCCTATAAATCTTTTTACCTTCCCCAAAGTTTCCCCAAATATCTCACCATGTTCTTCCCCCACGTCCAAAAACCATTGGTCTCCTCAAAAGACCAAATCCTGTCTCGTTAATAGGCTCTCAAAGAAGATTAAATCAAGAGGTAAATTCCTCTTTTCTTTTTTTCATTTTCTTTCAAGATTATTTTCTTTTCCTTTTTTCCCCTCATACCTTCACCTAAATGGTCTGATAAATCTATAAACATAATTTTACTTGAATTTATATTATTTTAAGGGTATATTTTATAATAATATCTCTTTCCACCTCCTTTTATAATATAAATGAAAACATCGTCCAAGATGTAGTGATTTATCACAATCAATGATGACTGTTTTAAATTTGCATTACAATATTATAGACTAGTAAAGAAACCATTTTAATGGTTGAACCAGATCATAATATATGTATTTTATCTTATTTAATATTCTTTAATCCTTATAAATTTATGATGTAAGATAATAATACAAAACAAGTTAATTGTGAGTTCAATTAACAAGTTAATCCAATTGTTTATCATTAATATTTTATATAACGATTCACCTTCACTACAAATAACCAAATTAATTTTATAATTTTTAAATATTATGGATTTTCACTAATGTCATATAAATTCAATTCTGGAAAACCTCTCCCATCATACTTGTGTATTTGAACATGAATATAAGTGAAGCGATTATTAAAACTAAGGAAACAAATGGACCCGAACAATGAAATTAAACTTCATTACCAATCAAAATGGTTATGAATGAACTCAAAAATTTTATAATAAAAAATTTAAATGTAACATGGGTTCTATAATTATTAAATAATGAAGAAAATTTCATTATTCATGCCATTAATATCATGTGGAGAATACCATCAGACTTAGGGTAAGGGATCCTCTCTATATCTCTTTAATTCAAGAATGTCCTCCAGGTTTTTCCCTTTTACACATAATTCATAATAATTGGTTATTAATTCACATCATCTTCATACATCCCTAATTATGTATAAAATATTATATATCCTTTTATCTCACATCAATCTCTCATAAGTACACTCGATACAATGTTGATATTCCATATGGGATTCTACCTAAACCGCCTTTATTCCTTCAAGTTGCTCTATCATTATTTTTACCAAAATTAAGTTGTCATTTCTTTGTAAATAAAATTGAAAAATACTATTTATATTCTCCAAACTCATGTTTAAATATAGATCCCCCATTATCGTTTGGGAATTTACATTCTTTTAAGTGATTTCCTCCTCGATACTTCGCAATAAGAAAACTCGTTTTAAGGGAACATCCCAAATTTTTACCGAATTTCAACTGAATTCCACCACTTGTTTAAGCAAACATATATTATATAAAATCAATTTTTTATTCTAAAAACCTACTTTGTTCGCTGAATGTTTTATATAAAATATTATTCCCTTTTCTATTTTAAATTGTCTTCAGAATTTTCCTTAAATCCGTAATAAAATGTTTTAATGTTAAGAATTTCCTAAATACTCTTCTTATATGTTGTCACATATGTTTGACATAACATGCCTGGATATGATCCTATTTATCCTTATTTATTTACATTTATGTTTTAATTTCATTGTCTAATGGTCACTTTTATGATACACCCATTCATTATGCTTTATGATATGAATGTGAAGCCCATTTTCTCCATTGGTTCCCTTGTGTTTATGACTGACTGATTATGTATGATTATTTATGTTGAATGCATATTCATGAACATTTATAAGATGTTTGTGACCATATATCTCTCTAATTAATTGGGTAAATTATATTCAAATGAGACATTACGTGCAACGGTCTTGGCAGTTAGCCTTGACTTGTGCTACCATGTGCAACTGACTTGGTGGTTAACCGTGACTTGTGATACTTCATGTGAAATGAACCTAGAATAGTGATAAATTCATGAGTAATGATGTTTCCAAATTAATACGAAATCATTTTTATATGATCCCATGTTTATATTTTATTATTCTATATGCCATTTTATATCATTATGTCAGAATCTCTAAGCCTTGTGCTAAAGCCATATTCATAGGTTTATTTCCTTGCTGAGATTTTTAGCTCATCCCTTTATTCATGTGACCTTTATGGTACCCTATGATGATTTAAGGGATAAAATGATGTAAGGATAATTATATTAATGTTAAATAATGATGTGTTTTTTTAGTTTCATATATTCAGTTTTATGTACTTGGTCTTCTAAGATGCTAGACTTTATTATCCATGTCTTGTACTACAATGTATAATTATGCTTAAAATCATGTAATGTTATGTGTAAAAGGATAGGGTTTCTATAAGGTCTACTAGAAAATTCTTGAATGAAATTTTATCATCCAATTAAATTAGAATTTAAAGAAGATATAATTTTATATAGATCTCAGATATGATGATATTGTTGTAACTCAATATATCATAAATCTTTTTAAATTTTCAAAAGAACAATTGTATGGTCATTAAAAGCATACATTATTTGAAGGAGTTGATCCATCGACACAGTAAACATCATAATCAGTTGATTGGTTTTAAATGTTATTTAATTGGGACATAAATAATTTTTTTTTCTGGGTGGGAAATCCCCTGGAGGCCCTTAGAAGAGACCATTGTCCAAAAAATGTATAAGAGTAGATTCTTATATGGGGGAATTTATGATTAAACTCAGGATAAAGGAGAACTATTCATACACTACCATGTTGAATATAATATATTCATCAGATGTTATCTGTCATTGAAGTAGATTCTATATCAAAATAGATATTTAAATGAAAAAAATAGGTCCATCCACATTTTTTGGTTAGTGGTGAGAAATTTATGAATTATTGTATACTACTATATTAGAAAAGGGTATAAAATTGTTGTACGTACAATAAATAACACTTTACTGGAAGAGTTAGAGGTGGCTTAGAAGGGTCCAACCGAAGAATATCAAGGGTTTTTTTCACTAATATGGTACACCCATGTTCCATAGGCCTAAGGGTTTAAGGATATATTTCATACCTATAATTGTGGAAGAATGAAATGAGTAGTTCCATGGAATACAACGGTTAGAGGTGATTAATAAGACTTATTCAAGTATCTTGTTAGGAATCCAGAACTTTCAACCCTTATAACTAAAGTAATTTTTTTTATAAATGAATGTGATTTAGTTTTTCCCCCATTGATGTAGGAAAAAATGGTTGAACCATGTACTCCCTTATGCATTGTTCTTGTATTTAGTTCTAGAATGTTATATTATTTCTCACATGATTTTTCATTTTCCATTGTAAAAAAGGATGGTCTTGAATGTGAACCATTATAGGAAGCCAAATATATATTAGGGTGACTCGATGCAGTGGTAACGGTACCTGGTGGTCCTAATTTTGGAAGACAAGAATTTAGGGGATTTTCCATATATTATGGTGCCTGGTACTATGTTTTGAAATCGATAACATCTGACAGAAGAATGGTGTCTGAGTCCCAAACATTTATATATAGGGACTCAAGTTTGAGGGGTTTTTACATAATACAATATTTAATATTTAGACCACTTTGTAGGATATGATTTATCATGTTAATGATGTGATCGAAAAGATTCATTACATAATTCTACCCATGCGATGGCAAGATCCCAATTCCTCGTAGTATATGATAAAATGAATAAGATTAACTGGGGGTGGTGTGTTGATCCCTATCTATTTGTTCTGTTGGGTGATGGATATCAACTCTACTATGTTATTTGAGTGAAATATATCGTGATGAAGTTACATATTATATAGGGATATGTGACTGTGACCAAAATTCACATTTTAAAGGGTGACAATATTATTAAAAGAATAAATGTTGTGGAGAGTGATGTTTTTGGACAAGTCTATGTGTTCTAAAGGGTAAGGTAATTATGATCCAACTATGTATCGTGGTATGTGATATGATTGTCACATATATTTATATTATGGATGGTGGGGGTAATTCTTACCCAACAATGCGTTCTATAGTTTGATTTAATTGTGACTTATCTGTATGTTACAAAGGGTGATTTTTGTGACCTAGATGCATGACCTTTTCACTCATCAGTTTTATTAAAAGTTACTAGATGAGATTTAGCAATGATGTTACTTCTTAATATTCTTAAAGGTGTCATAGTTTTTTATCTATATTGTGGTCATACAAGTGGGACAGTGTTTAATATTGTCATTCCATTTTTCTAAAGACACGGATAGTTGATTATGTGGGAATCAATATTCTAGTAAAAATATTTTATCTAGATATATAGTGAATTTTGTTAATAGAATCCAACACATATGGTAGAAAATTTAATTGTTTGAGGTAAATCATGAGAAGAATAATTTTCTTGGGGTTTGACTATTATTGTTTTATACTCATATGGATACATTATAAGTGATAAAAATGGTGAGATACGTGTAACATATTTATAATTAGTGTGTCTGGATTTATTATTTATTAATAAAAACAATGAAATTATTCCACTATAAGGTATTTAATTTAGTTATGATTTGTTTATGCCCAGTTGATAGATTTTTTCTCAGGTAAGAGATTTCATAGAGACTAAATTATATAGTTTTGGTTCATCCCAATGGCTACTAACTTGATATATTGGGATTATAATAATATAGTTCCTCGGTAGGTTTTATGGTTAAATATATTTGGACACTGATTTGTGGTGTGATGTTGAATATTTTCATTAATAATTTTAGAATATTTCTCTCAAGACATCTACATTGGGGAAACAATGATAATTATACTATGGTCATTTTGAGACTCTTAATGATTAAAGATGTGAATTTTTTTTGTAAGATATTATGCATCCATTGGGACAATAAATCAAGGAGTTATAAAATATAAATTTATGATTTTCTAGGGGTGGAAGAAGTATAATTTTATAAATTCAAGGTAGATTAGTAAAACTAGTATGATGAAATTTAATTTTCATTGACATTATATGATTCCCATATTCCATGTATCTATGGATGGAGATTCAATAATAGGTATATTGGGATTAGAAGGAACTAAAAAATAATGGGTTTTGGTGTTACATTATTGTTTTATAAGCTTCTATCTTGATTTTAGAAACTGTCCTACAAATTTGGAAAGATTTAAATAGACAATTATATATTCCAACTCAAGATATTATCTTACTTTATTGAGTGGTAATCCCAATAATGAGGAGTTTTTATCCTGACATAATGTGTCCATGAAAAAAATATTTAAATTAATTCATTGTGATTATTCTATCAAAAATCCCCATATGGGAAAAATATATCTTGAATCATTTACTTTAAAAAATATTGGTAAGTCAAGGTTTCATACCTACTTTACTATTGACCTATATTTGTTTTTTTATAGAAATGATTTTTTTTCTCCCTCAATAGAGGTTGATGGATTAATGTTATTTACTCAAGATAAAATTTTGAAATGTTAACCTTTTATTAATATATTATTGTTATAAAATTAGTCTCCAGTTTACTAAAATTGAATAATAATATTGCCGGTGTTGTTATACTATGCATTTTTGGAAGGATTCCATGAGGTTTATATATTGAGACATACAAAATATTATTTGTGGTCAAGATTTAATCATGATATTTGTTATACTATATAGTTAATGTTAAGGGTTGAAAAAGAATTTGAGTTATTTTCAGTATTTATGGATATCCTTGAGATCTTGTATTTTTTTCAGTATGGTGTAGCAGAAGCATGTGGGCCGATAATCCAAGGGTTTTATAAAAGTTAAATGATTCCATCAACTCGTGTTTGATAAAGGGTGATGATGAAATTAGAGCCAGAGATGGTATTAAGAAATAAATTTAATTAATTGATGATTTAATTACTTATATAAATTATTGGTTTCCATCATTAATTATGGATCACTGTTTTTAAAACTCATTATGAAATTACTTGACCAAAAGGGGTCCAGCAATAGAAATATGTTATCTAACTATGCCACCCAAATCTCACCTCTAGTAGTTTATGGGTAGAAAACTATCAATGAGTAGACATATCACACAATATAGAAGGCCTAGTCCAATACCAGCTTGCAATATACACATATCTCTAATGCACAAAATTATCAGCAACACTAGTAGTTTATATCGGAGAATATTAGAATTTTAATTGTATAAAATACAATGATAAGACATCAAATTAAATAAAAATTAAACATATAATAATACCAAAGGAATTATACATCTGAAATTCCCTTAAATATTATAGAAAGAAGAAACTAGATAGATCCCACCCATTTTATGTGCCTCTAGATCAATATCCACCCATAATGGTATTCTTTGCCAACAAAAATCACCATGATCTTCGATGAATTAACAAATGTCACTTGGAATAATATCTAAAAAAGACACAACTACTCCATATCCACCAAGACCATATCTAAACAATGAAACATATTCAAGAGCACATCATTGGTGGAAAAAATGTCCATGCATGAGTGAGTATAAATATACCCAGCAAGACACACCAGAAACACAAAGGAAATACAAGAAAAAATTTTCCTCAAAGAATGGTATTAGAATGAATCTTGGAGAAGTGAAAGGAAAGATCTATATATTTTCTACCACTATAAGTCTCAAGTAAATAAGGATGTCCCAATTATCACAGGTTTAATCCATGAAGATTTATATATCATTAAAAAATAATAATTCAATTAGTACCAAAAAGTATAAAAATTATGAAGTTGATAGCCCAAATGTATTTCATTTTATAGTGACAACCAAGTGGTTCTTGAAAAGTTAAAAGTTTCAAATAATAAAATATACATAGATTTTTTTCACACCACCTCTAGTAAATATTAATGGGAAACCGCAATTCACCCATGTATTTATGTTAATCATGGGAGTAGCTTACCTTAAATTCCACTATTACAGCTTCAGTGTTCTATAAACCTATTAGGGGACCCACTACTTGACCAAATATAGATTTTCATTTAGGGAATTCTAACTCCAACTCTAATAACTGTAACACCCAATGATTTTAAAATAACAAAAATGGGTTTGATTAAGTATA
This sequence comes from Viscum album, assembly GCA_963277665.1. Taxonomy (NCBI): domain Eukaryota; kingdom Viridiplantae; phylum Streptophyta; class Magnoliopsida; order Santalales; family Viscaceae; genus Viscum; species Viscum album. The sequence continues at coordinate 1,767,809,090 of OY728141.1, read as the reverse complement.
AGAAAACATTCACTAATTATAGAAGATAATGAATCACCCCAATACCTTATGAATTATTTCTTTTAAAAAATCATTCTATTTGATATATTTTGATGCATGCAATATTAGGATAAAAAAAATAATCTATTAAAACATTATTATTTAAAATGTTACTGTCATAACCTAGCTGTTATGTTGGTGGTTATAAATATGAATAACTATTATAAGAAAATATATTCTTTACCCATGTTTAATGGATTTATATTTGATTATAAATAAAAATAAAAAACAATATAAAGAAAAAGAAAGGATTTCTAAAAAATATTTTTTCTTCTAAATGGTGGTTTAGTTGTGCTTTATTCATACAATTTAAAATTATGTTTTTCCAATGTCCAAAACATTATTTAAAAAAAATATAATTTATTTTTAAAATCTAAATTTGGATATCTTATTTTTGTAAAATTTTGAAAATTGTCTAAAAATATTAATTTTTTGATTAATAGCGAAAATACAGATTTTTATTGAAAACTGCCTTTTCATATGAATAATTTACAATGTTAAATTATATTTTAAATTTATTTTAATGTAAAATTAGTAAAATTTGGTCAGAATTTAACTGATTCAGTCCATTTTAAATAATATAATATTTATCATTTTTATAATTATTTTAAACTTTTTAATGTTTTTAATTTGGAAAAGCACTTTTTTGTCATGAATACACTTTTAATATTAAATTTAAATCTACAAATCCATTTATTTTAATTTTGAAAAATGGGTACCATTTTTGGAATTAGAAAAATTTATATAATATACAGAAGAAAACCAATGTTTTGACCACAATGAATAATGAAACTAGTAAAAATTAAATATCACATTTAATGTAAAAATGGGTTTACCAAGGGTTGAAAAGTGATGATAGGGGTTATAAAAGACCTAAAACGTGTAAAAAACTATTTTATGACCGTATTTCTACATTATAACCTATATGGTTTGATAATGGGCCATTTTTTTTATTATTTTGGATTGTCAAAAATGTGGGTACACTTTATTGTTTTCAATACATCCATGTATGTCTTGTCCCCCACTTGAATAAGGTCACCCACTCCCTTCACTTATTCACATCTTTCAAGACCCTTATTTTGACCAAACCCTTCCAAAATATCTACCAAAAATCCTTATACAAATTATAAAAATTAATTTCTTCCCAAATTACCAACCCATGGTTATTTAAGTGGGTCTCTAAAGGGGGATTCTCTTAGAGAAGGTAATTATCTTTACAATTATCTTTCATATTATTTATTATTTTCCCACCATCAATTATGTTTTAAAACTTAAAAAATAATAAAACCATTATAAAACATATATTTATATGGTATTATATTTATTACATTATATTTGACCATTCATCCTCCATCAAATGGTAAAATAAATCATCTATTGTTTGTATGGTAAACTACCACCTCGCAAAATGATATAAATGTTTTTACATCAACACATCTCAAAATTTTACATAAATAAAAATTTAATATATATATATATATTATTTATTTTATTATTATACTTATTTTATAATATTATAACTATTTAAACCTTTGAAATTACAATTTCATTTAAAATATGATAACTTTGCTCGTGTGTATGGTGGAATGTCGCCTCACGAAGAATGTGATTTGTTTTTTATATATGATTTATATGAAATGTAATAAAAATATATTTATTGAATATATTAAATTTATATAACATAGTATAAATTATTTAAAATTAATATATCATCAACTTCCATACCCTTTAACTCATTAATGAAATGATATCGTCGCTTGTGCGAACATACGACCTACCATCTCCATGAAGCGATGTGGTTTATTTTTCCATGTACAACCATCATGAATGATTACAAAAATATAAATAATTACATAATTTAATTTTATAACAGTTATATAATTATTGATATTATGAATCTATATGGTATACCCAATTACCAAACCATTCATAAAAAACACACATCAGAAAACAAGGCAATTAAAAGTTGAACCAACGAAAATAATGAAATTTTAATAAAAAAATATGTTAAAATATTTAAGAGGTTAATATAAAATATTATTAGCATAAATATTTTTTTTGTGCTATTATAAATTAATAAAATTCTTAAAACCATTATACTAGAGGTAAAAACATTTTCAACCAAATGCAAGCTTGAGGTAAGAGACTTCATCTCAATTTCCCTTTATTGAGGTGTATTTTATTATTAAGAACCTAATTTCATTTATATGCTTTCAATACAAGACATTTTACTTGTTAAATAATGATTTATTCTTACTTTATCATATTTTATTTATAATTTTAAATTATTTAATCCAAGTGGATTTGACCTCAAAATTAGCATGTGATAAAGAATTTCATAACTGAATTTCTCTTCATAGGGTTATATTAAATATTCATTATCATTCATATTTAATTATTATGTGTGTAAATAATTTTACTATCATATGTTTTATTTCCAATTTTTTTATGTTGATTTAAATTTGACCCACATAATTGGCTAATTGATTAATTATCACTTAAAATTTATAATCATTATAAGGGTTTATTATATAATTTTATTTTAATTAAGATAGTTTATATTTGAATATAAATTAATGGAAATTATATGATAATGTTAGAATAAAACAAATTAATTTTATTATACTATGTTTATTTGTGATTTTTGTCATGGAATATGAATATTTACCTCTTTTTTGTTCTCAAAATTATTGAGAAATTATTTACCCAAAATAAGACATCATTTCACTCTTTGATAGAAAATCATTTTCTTTCAAAACAATGGTATCTAATTTTTTTTTTAAAATTGATTTAAGAATTCTCCAAAGGATTTATTAGAAAACAAAATTACCCATTTTTTACTTCTATTTTTTCAAAGGAATCTTTGTTTCTCTTTAGTAATAAGGCCCATTTCCCTTTTATTAAAATTGTGAAAACAATTATCTTTTAATATTTATGGAATGTATGGAATTAATTGACATCATGGCCAAAAAATATTTGAAATTTTTTTATATGTTTAAAATATAATTTTCATGTAAATGTATTTTAAAATTTCTTTTTGAGCTTTTAGTTTTAGAATGTATTTTCAAGGTGAAAAGTTATTTTCCACAAGAATGTTTTAATGACATCTTCTTTGGTATTTATATTTATCATCAAAATCCACAATTTATTATACTTATGATTCAATGGGGTTATATTGTTTTGAAATAATATTTATTATTTCTATAGATGTTTTACGATCTGTTTAACTAGGGAATGTATTGAACTTATCTTTCTTGATTAATTTTTTTTATTCATTAACATTCCCTTAAAATATTCATCTTATTTTCATCATTAGACAATACATTTACCCTAAATATCAATAATAATTATCATGAATATATTTATTACAATAACTTATATATTTTCAATATATGGTATTTTAATTTGAATGTTTTATTAATGATATATGAATGATTAGGGAAATTATTATTAATATATATTCCTTAATCGATATAAGGATATGTTGGTAAGGCATATTTTTCATGAATTAAAAATATTATTTTATATATGGGGAATGTTATAGAAATTATGATATGGGTCGGGCTTTTTTATATATAGCCCATTGATACACTAGTAGTCTCATGAGATAGGTCAATTGGAAATCCTTAGATAAAAGGGTCTATTGTGTATACCTACCCATTGGTTTCAAATTGTCTTGTGCAATGTATTGATACTACAACTATCATGATACATGAGATCATGAGATCCGATAATTATTCTTTTCCATTGTTATGAATGTAATTATTATTATCCATGATATTTTGGTAATGATATTATCTCTTGATGCATTTCATTTTCAATTTAATAATTAAATGGAATATGTTTTCTGATATTTGTCTTTCCATTTTAATTATTCCTTATAAAATCATGAGAGTATAGTTATTAGTAAAATGGAATGTCTATTCATATATCTACCTTATAATATTTATTATACATAAATTTATTTTATTAATTTAATTGTGATTACTTCTGATTTATGTAACTCTTTATGATTATTTGAGGACACACTTATTTTTTCATTTCCTAGGAATCCAGGAAGTGTACGAAGAATGATATTCAAGGATATGTTAGAGGGAGTAATAAGATTCACGAAAAAATAATGTTATTTTTTTATTTAAATGTAATATTAGAATCATTTAGGTATCTAATATACCAAAACTACTAAAAAAATATTCCCTTCAAGATGCAATCACTTGTATCTTATTCTAGTGCAGTAAAGTAGACCTCAGCTCTTATATAAAGGGGTTGGGGTCTTTATAGTTGGTATCCTAGATATTTTATTAGAAACCTTGATAACCATATTTAAGAAAACATATATTATAGATCATAATCAAAAAATATATTTTGAGGATTGGTATAGAAAATGTCCAAATTATTTGGTATCATATTTATTTTGTGGTTTTTTGGAAAATAAATCCATTTCTAGATACTATTAGTGGACAAGGATCTATCACAGATGTAACTTGGGGTAATAACTCTGAATAAGGAACATTAGGCTTAACATGGGAATTACTTGGTACATGAAATCATGTTTTATTTCACACTTAGTTTGACACTCCCATGGGATATTATTTAATAATTCACATTTTCTTTACCATCATTTATGAAAGATTTTAATAGCTGATGATAATGAATGTACTAGGTGAAAACTAATTTTTATTTGATAAAAAATAAGGTGTCAAAAATTTAAGATCCTCTAAATTAATATGTTTTTTTCCCATTATGATTATTGTTTCTCACACTAGGCTTTTTGGGTTTATTCAAGGTCAAGAACATCAAGGAAATTTGTTAACATTAAATATAAAATAATATATGGTTACTATGGGAAAATCATGGATTTGAAAATAGGATTGAAAGACATCTCCATTATTTCTAATCAGTTATCCAAAAATATGATTATTAACATATAACATAACCAACTATTTGACTCACCGAAGAAGATAAGGACAATGTTAGCTAAGATCTCGAGTGGTGGAGACCATTGAAGAAAAACAGAATTCAATAATTTCATAAATGAGGAAAGGGAATACAATTAAGAGCCAAAATAGAATGTGATTTTTTTTATTTTTAGAGATAAGAGGAATGATATAATGAATTTCGATGAAAAAATCAATAGAATGAGGGACAGAAAAAAAATCTCATCATAAGGATCTATATATAGTTCGTTAGCATAAATGTGGGGATCCTTTGGATTAACCTAGTTATTTCCTTATTTTAATGTTCAACTCTTAGAAAATAGAAGGTCCTATGATAAAATAAAATTAATTAAGTATTTATGTACTTGGATTAAATAATTAAATTGTATAAGTATTTTTATTAATGGTATTTTGGTTATATAAAACACAAAAACATATAATGATTGTGTTTAAATTTAAAAGCATATATTTATTTATTACAATAACACTTAGGGATACCAATATGGGTTTATGAGTTTGAGGTTAATCATAAGTTCAATGTATTAAATTACTCATTTGAAAATTTGTATAGTATTAATATAACATGATTAAGGATATTTTTTTGAAAAATATCTTAGAAATACAACCCATTGGATTAGATTATGAAAATATTCTATGAGGAAGATTTAGTTTACATTTTATGGGAAATCAGATTATATGTATTGGTAAAATTTCACATTAATTTTCTCATTGATGTTGTAGTAATTTTGGGTCATCACCATTTTGGAAACTTATAAGATTTATATGAATATTTTATTATGAAAATGATAACTTGTATATCGGGTGACAACATGTTGCAAGTAGCCAATTATCGAAGTATTCAACCCACAACCAAATAATGATATGGCTTCAGTACCATCCATAGATTTTGTGATGTTTTAGTTAGTATGCTGTTGTTTTTAATTAAATAATTCAATGAATAAATATTTCTGAGTAACCAATGGTTTTATTTTTGAGGTTTTGAGATTAATAAATTTTTATAACAACATTGGTTTGGGAAAATATTCAGAAATAAGAAGAAATACTTTTTACATATTTGTGGATCTTACATTCCATTAAAATTTAATTTCAGTGATTGAATAATAATGATTCATTTTGAATCTTCACTTCATGGAGTTAGAGTTGAAGTGTAAATTTATATAATAACAACCAAATTATGAAATTACAATTATGAAATTAAAATGTATAAAGTACGTATATTTCCTTATATTTAAAGAGAGTAAAAGATTTTATCAACTTTTGGAAAAGGATCTTGAAACAAAATGCTATCATATTTGATGAGACAAATAGTCTTAAAAATAATCACAAATTATAGTTTTTTGGGTCCTCAACATCACATTTATAACTGAATTTGTTGTTATCAATTATATATGTCACCCTTTATAATTATTTAATCATTTCTTTCATGTCCATATCATTACATTACACTAATATTTTCCAATTTAACACCATAATATGTGTTATTCCAAATAAAATTTATACATCTCTTAATATATTATTTAGTGGACTTTTTTAAACCTTTTAACAACATGGGATTAAAAAATTAATTATCAAATATCAAACGCTTAATTTTTGTGATCAAAATGAAATTGTGGGGACAAAATTTATTTAAGGGGGTTGAATGAAACACTCCATGAGTTTAAAGAAAAAACTTGTGTTCAATAGAATGTATGACATATTAAACAAATCTTGGATGAAAATGTAACACAGGAGAATTTATGACATATTTTATTGAAAAATAATTCAATCTATTAGCTAACTTTTGATTCATTTAAGACAGGGTTAAAATAAAACACAATACTCTTTTAAAATATCACTATTTAAAATATGACTATTATAACATAGAAATTATGTTTACAGGAATGAATTCGAAAAACCAATTTATCAAAATATATTGTTTAAAAATGTTCATTGGTTTTCTATTTATTATAAATAAAAATAAAATTCAATTGAATATAATAATTATTTTCTAAAAACTGTATTTTTTTTTAAAATGTGGTTTAGTGCGCTATGCGAACATATTTTAAAATTATTTTCCACCAATTTAGAAATTCTATTTTAAAAAATAAACTTACTATTTTTAATATTATAGTAAAAATTATATTGCGGTTTAATTTTGAGAATTTGCATAAAACACTAATGTAACTCCCTGACTCGAGTTACCCAGAATTGGTGTATTATTACATAACATTGGCATGATACAAGGAATCATTTCCCAAAAGACCGATCAGTTTAGTAGCCTTGGAAGTACCAGATACTTACATAAGTTTTACATTACATCATGAAATAAAAAAACATTGTGTCCACTTTGAAACTTATTATATCCCTTCTCCAATTCCCGCAGGTTAATCGTATTATACTTCATTGCATCATGGAAAAAATAAAACATAAGAAAGTGGTGATCTCAGATACTTTGTAAGGATAACAATATAGAAGAAACTGTTATAAATAAGAATAAACATTTAAGGAAATGTATAAGAGTAGAACATAAAACCTTTAAACTTAAACACTAGCATAATATGGCAATGATAAATCAAATAATCCCATTTACATTTTTACATGGATATTCTACTAGTACAATAATAACGTGTAATATCGATAGCCAATTTCATAATAATGGAATGCATAATCATAAACTTAATAACCCCATATTCAGTGCCTTTTTCTAATACTTCAAATAATATTATTTCAAGGCCTTATTCCAAGACACTAGTTTTTTTAATGAGGCCTACTGATGCATCGAGGAGCTATTGCAGGCTCCACCCATAACTTACTAAGTCCAATGCATTCTTAATATGAAAAGGTTTAAATATAATATAAACATTTGATAAAAACTATCATATGAAATTTCAATACGTAATCCATAAACCATGAATGGTATAAAAATAACACAAACCCAATCAAACATATCACAGAACCATCAATATAGTATGAAATATTTGGAAGAATTAATTTTTAAAACATTTAAAATGATATTTTAGATAGAGTTCCAAACCAAAAGAGAGACGTTTGAATAAAAACATAAGGTAATAAGAAATTTATAATATCTTGAGAATAATTGTATTCATTATATAGTATTTTAATGTACATTATAAACACCAAATAAATGTGAATTGGTGCATAACAACAATGAAGTCTCAAAGGAATGTAAGTTGAGATGAATTCATTTATAAAGATCGTATCATTAGGTTAAGGATAAATCAATGAAATAATTATTTGTCACAAATATAAATACACTCAATATGATTGGATATTCAGTGTAAATCAATTAGATACTATTCACATATATTATTGTAAAAACAACACCAATGACTTGGATGATTAACTCAATGAATATAAATTGAGTTAAAATTACTCTTATCTAGTTTATATCGATAAATTTAGTATTTATCAAGGGAGTGATAATGTGAAAAAATATTATATAAACACAAAGGAGAGTGTAAATTACTACATAAGTAAATAAATAGTTATTTCACACATAATCATGGAGTGAAGTAATGAATGAAGTTTGCAAAAAACTGAATGACTGGAAATTGAAATTTGAAATTCCCTTACCAATTTGGTAAATTACAAAACATACACCCCATGAAATAATAATCATATAATGATGATCTAAATACCCATAAATTAAATTATATTACACAAAAAATACAATCATGGGCAATACATACACCACAAAAAAGTTAATAGTGGAAAATATAGCATGAATCTCACGGGAATAAATGTGAGATGAAAACCCCTTACCATGTACTTTTCCTTAGTATAAGGTAGTTTAACCTTCTGTATAATGGTTAAATCATTGTTATTAAATTATTGAAGAACCAAATACATGAATATGATATCATATATGATCTTATAATATTTCTTTTGTAATGATATATTTGTAGTATCATTGTTTTGGTTGTTAACTGATTCGTTTTCCGATATATGTTTTTTTTAGGTAAGTAATGTTTTTATGTATATGATGTATTTTAATCAAATCCAGAATTATATTAAGTTCATAAATATGATTTTTAATCATAAAATGAAAAACATTCTTGAATTATTATGATGGGGAATGAATCTCATCGCGTTTATGGTGACGGTAAGCCGTACGTTTGCACGAGCGACAATATCATTATATTGATGGTTAAATTGTATGTATTTGGATGGTATATCATATATAAATAATAATTAAAAATATATATTTGTAATTAACATTAGTTATACCCATTGTTATACACATCCAAATATTTATGTGTTTGAATAACAAACTACACCACGACGTGGAGACAGTAAGTCGTACGTACGCACGTTGGTGACTTTTTCATTTATAGGATGGATAGAATAACGAATATGGTTGTACCAAATTTATAATAAAATAAAAGTATGTAGAAGGTACTGGATTTATTATTTTCATATGGAAACAAAAAAAGAAAGAGGAAGTGGAAGAAGAAAAGAACTTGAAATAGGGTTGTGAAATTACTACCTCTTCATTAGGTGTTTCATTTTGAGTTGATCAAAATGGTTCCTAAGGTAGGATTTCGGATCAAATTAAGGACACAAGTTTGATTTGAGTGATGCTGGGAGGATATTTGGTCAGGTTTTGGCTGAGACAAATGGATTTGGGGGTGTGAGTTTGGGATAAGGGGAAGTACCCTTTTATAAGAGGGGTGAGGGGCACATTAGGGAAATCATGAAATATTATTTTATAATAAAATCACTTTCAGTTTATAATGGCTCCAAAATTATTTATTTAGAGGAAATGGTGGGGGTAGTTAAAAAAATTCTCAAAAAATACGATTTCAATAGGTTTAGGTCACCATATTAACCTTATCTTTTAGAAAAAACTCTTAGTTAAATAGTTTGACATTTACCATGTCTCATTGTATTTTTACATTATATGGTTCATAAAATTATTATAACAAGAAAATGAAACCCGAAGTATATAATTATTATATATATAACCTTATCTAAGTCCTTTAGTAGAAACATTTATTTTTAGAAATATTATTTCAATTAATAATATAGTATTTGTTTTGAAAACTAAATTATGTCAATTTTAACACTATTTAGTATTTGATTTTTTTGAAAGACATAAAAACTTTATCACTTTAAATAAAATTTATTTAATCCACCATTACATGTTATATTAACATATAGAATTAGTGGAATTAATCATAAATCTCAATTTAAACTTATTTATATATTTATAATATCAATTATTTTAATATTTCATTAATAAAATAATTAATGCACCATCATTGTGTCATAAATAAATTAAATTATTTAATGTCTAAAAATTAAAAATAAAATATAATTATGTATGAAATATTTTTATCTTTCTATTTAATACTTATAGTTTAATTTATCATACGTGTATCCCAATATTAAAAATGGGTTAGTTACAAAACATTGAATTCAACACTTTTAACTCTTCATTAAATAAAATAATAATAAATGTCCGAATCTAAACCAAGTGGACCAAAGAGGATCATATTTTATTCTTAAGGTGGATATTGGTCGAATTACACTTATCTAGTAGAATTAGGACATATGTTTGGGTAATTATAATATCATTTTACCCTTAATTACCCTATTTTCTTTTAACTGTGGAAAATAAATGTCAAAAGTTACTATTCAATAAAAATTATTTTAATCTTATTGAACAAAATTTTACTTACTGATGTTAACCGTGTCTCTGAGATTTTCAAAATTCAACTCACAGAAGCGGTAAAATTAGGTTTTATGCAAATTTTCAAATGCTCCTAGAAGGTTGGTAAATGACTGTAAAAAGTTCAATAAAATTATATATATCTAGACTTATTTTAAAATTACTCCAATTAATTGAATTGAACATATATAGGTATTGTGTATCTATTTTTACTTAAAATAAATTTAAATAAAATAAATTATAATTTAAATTAAAAATTCACTTTTAAAAAATAACGCATCAATTTTTAAAATTCATCAAAAATTGAATGTTTTCAGAAAAATACCAAAAATTCACCCTAAGAAAATTTTGATATTCCAAATTCAAAATTTAATTATATTTTACCAAATTAAAAAAAAATCTGTTTCGTTATTTTATTTAAAAATAAATCCTGTAGTCAAAAACAAAAAAGAGAGTTTTTAAAAATAATAAACTATCAAAAGATTGACATGTGTTTATGTCAAATTTAAATTTGAAAATAATTTCAATGACCTAAATTGTATTAAATGATAAAAATATAATCTAATTATACTTCCAAACCATTCAAATTTAGTATTTAATAATATAAATTATTTTTATTAAAAAAGTTGGTTTCAATTAAAATTTATTATTATTCAGTATTTATCATAATATGATTGTTATCAGAAAAGTACCAAAATTTTATCCAAAATAAATTTTTGTGTCTTGATTATAAATAAGAATTTATTTTCATTATATTGAATATATAAAATTTTCAGATATTGGTTTTAAAAACAATTCCCTTAAAATGTGGTAAAATAGCATCTTTTGAAAAATACTTCTTTTATCTAAAGAATGAATTTGTTCTTATATTTTGTCAAAGAAACACATAATATGGATTCAGAAAATATATGTAATATATAAAATTGAAAATTCAGATAATACTATTCATAACCACTTTTTGAATTGCTACTTTCGTAATTCGTGGTGCGCTCGAACTCGGTGTTGTGTGTGTAGCGCAAGATATTGAATTGCTTTAATGAAAATAACTTACTATAATATCATTGGGTGTTATATTCTTTCCCCATTTGGGAAATTGAATCCTCACAATTTTAAATTTGGGAATGGGAACTTCATTGAAAGTACCACATCGAAAAAAGAGTCAATAAAACTATCACTTTAAAAGAAAGAAAGATAAGTATAAAGGTCACTCGAGATAACCAATTCTAGGATTCTATGTATGAAAACATGGATATGGAAGATAAACTAATTGTCATGTTCTGATATAGAGTGATAGAAAACATGATGAGGAGAAAGTTAATGACAAGAAACCACAAACTTGTGATGGGATAAATGGTTATTAGTTTCCCTGTAGGAAAAGTAAATGAACAATTTTTTTTAAGTTTCATTTCATAAATTTGACGAATTTATTTATGAGATTGACTATGAACATGAAGAGATATACTTAATTTTTTATGTAGAGTATCATCCTTTAATAAATTTCTACAACTAACTCATATTTTTTTTTCAAATGATGAGTATTCAATATTACTTGGTCACAACTGAAGCGCTAGAATAATATTCTAGAGAAACACATAATCCACAAAGGATAAACTATATATTTAACTTGTCTTTAGATATTGACCAAAACCAAAATGGTTAGTATAGGATCAGATGATCCCCAAAAATGATAATCATTTAGTGAAAGAAATACTAATCTTAATTTCTAAAATTAAACCAACAATACCCAATGTTCAATAAATACCATTCAATAAACATTATTCTTTAAAATCCTTCAATGTAATGAAAAATAATATTGAAACCCAAAACGTAGATGAATTGAATTATGCAGTCTTCCACGTTAAATTGTATATCTAAATAACATTGATTACTCTTAAAGTGACATACTTAAAAGTAATTAAACTTATCACATATTCTCTATTACAGGTTAATCATTTCCATAAATAACCCAAATCACTATAAATCAACAATAAAAACATGAATAAAAATACACCATTACTCCTCAAATGAAATCCAATAGTATTCTATTTTCCTTAGGCATATAGTGCTCCCAACATAGCAGAAATATTCCAAAATAACATTTATCACAAAATCACCGAATCATTTTCCTATACTATGGATATCCATTTGATAAGATATAAAATCCAAAATCAACTTATTATTGACAAATAAAATCATTTAGTTGAAAATAATTAGTCACACTAAATAGGGACTTCACGTAGTCCAGTGGTTGGCGATAAATCCCAATCGCACTCGCGTTGTGGGTTCGATTCCCACATATTTGTCTGATGCGACGGGTTTTCACACAGTCTGCATGTTGTCCTTATTAAAAACTATATTTTATAACATTTTAAAAATGAGATAAATTCATCAAAACCACCATAACAGAATTTCACCACAAATGTTGTCTCGTACCTCTCATTTTCAACCTAAAATTTAATAATAAGTAATTACGTAAAACTCAAATATCATATAAACCCAAATGGTTATTTATAACTATATCAACAATAGAAAATATAATTATTACTAAAATAACATTTTCACATAACATACTGCAGGGTTACACATACAAGAGAAATGGATTTCAAAGTAACCCCATCCACAAAGAGCACTAATAATTTTAAACATTTCACCATCCATTTATTTCCTCATAGGTTTTTCGGTGACCAAGAGGTTATCCTATAACATATTTCATTCACTCAGGTAATTCCTAGGTCTCCTACATTTAAGTAAAATGACTATAAATGGATTCTTATGATCATTTTTATTTTCTTCTGTAGTACTTGTCATTTTTACTCAGAAATTCATTACTTTATGTCCTTATTTACCACACCTAAAGAATTTATTTGTTCCATTGAGACACTTCCCAAGGTGTCTCTTTCCACATTACTTGTATGATGGAAATTAATCTTTCTTTTATCCATGGTATCCACTGCTGGAGCTCTTATCATTCACCGCCTTTCTCATTTTAGTTGAGTCCGGGAGTTGGTTAATATATATGTTATTGATCATATTTTTGGAAAAATGATTCAGGATGAACACGATATCTTTTACACTTATCAACATTCCATTTTTTTCTCACTTCCACCACTATTCCCACCTTTTACATCATGATCAATGTTGGAATGACTTCCTTGGAATCCAACCATTGACTAACATAAGAAATCATAGTTTGAGTCATAAAATAATTTAGATAATATCATAACAACTTATTTTCAATATAAAACACCTTATAATTATAAACGTTTATTTGTTCTCATCTTTTTTTAAAATAATTCAAATCAGTTTGTAATGAAAATTTGAATTATCCAAATCTTATCACCTGGGAGTGTCGTAACCAAGAGTGCCTCAAGCCCTGTTGTCATGTACCAGGATACACTAGGTCAATCCTGAAACACTTGGTTGAATTTTTCACTCCTAGGTACATCTTTTATAGAGCCTCCTCTACCTGCTCGTATCCAGAAAGTGATGTATTTCTTGGAAAAACCCATATAATATTTATATTAACAAAATTTTTGTATTTTCTTCTATAATAATCTTGAATATCTATCTTAGGGTAGTGTTTCCTAATCAGAGTTTTTTCTAAATCTAGCTTCCAAGGATTGTAACAAACATTCTCTGATACCTCCTATAACACCCCGACCAAAGTTACCAAGAATTGGTGCATTATTACATAACATTGGCATGATACAACGAATCATTTCCAGAATAACCGATCAGTTTAGTAGCCTTTAAAGTACTAGATACCTCTTTATGTTTTACATGACATCATGAAATAAAAAAAATAGGATTTTTTACCCTTAAAAAACTCTTATATCCATTAACCTATTCCTGCAGGTTAATCGTAATATATTTATTTGCATCTTGGGAAAAATAAAACATAGGAAAGCGGTGACCTCAAATGCTCAGTAAGGATAACAATATAGTGAAAACTGTTATAAATAAGAATAGACATTTAAAGCAATGTATAAAAATAGAACAGAAGCATTTTAAACATAAACATCAGCATAATATGGAAAATATAAATCAAATAATTCCATTTACATATTCACATGGATATTCTACTAGTATAATAATAACATGTAATATCAATAACCAATTTCATAATGATAGAATTCATAATGTCAGACTTTATAAACACATAATCAAGGCCTTGTGCCAAGGCTAAATATAAGTTTTTTTTCAAAGCCTTGTGCCAAGACACTAGTTTGTCTTATGAGACCAACCGATGCATCGAGGAGCTATAACAATCTCCACCCGTCACTTACTAAATCCAATGCATTCCTCATATGATATTTTTGAAACATAACATAAACATTTGTATTAAAACTAGTATAAAAATATCAATACTTTATCCATAAACCATGAATAGTATAAAAACAACACATCCACAGTCAAACATATCACAAAACCATCAATTTAGTATGGAATATTTGTATCATAATAAATCATCCTCTATCAAGAATAATATTACATAACGGATTTTGACATAGTTGAAAATGACCAGTAAAAATATTTGAGAGAAATATCTCTTTTTCATGAAAACATTTAAAAGTCTCGCTATTTATCAAGAAGCTATTTAAATTAGATTTTTCAGTCAATGTATCCAATACCAATTTGAAACATTTAGAAGGAATTTTAAATTTAAAACAATAATTTCCATATAAATAAATCCTTAAAACTATTTTTAAAATATGGACATTAATGAGAAAGAATTAGAAGAATAAATTTTTAAAAAATTTAAAATGTTATTTTTGATAGAGTTTCTAACCAAATGAGAGACACTTAAATACAAATAATTGATGTAATCAAAACATTATAATATCATGAGAATATAGGGATTCCTAATATACACTGTCAAAGTACATTATATACACCACATAAAAGTGAATTGGCGCATACCAACAATGAGGTCTCAATGGAATGTAAGTTAAAATGAATTCATTTATAATGATCATATCCTTTAGTTATGGATAAATCAATGACATAATTATGTGTGGAAAAAATAAATAAACTCAATATGATTGGATATTCAGTGTAAATCAATCATCAGAAATTCAAATATATTCTTGTAAAAAAACACCATTGACTTGGAGGTTTAACTCAATAAATAGAAATTGAGATAAAAATACTCTTATCATGTATATATAGATGACAAGAGAATTTATAAATGGAGTGATTGTGTATATCAAAAGTATATCCACACTAAGGTTAGTGGAAATTACTAAATAAGTAACTAAATAGTAATTTCACAAATAATCTTGGTGTAATGTAATCAATGAAGATTGTGTGAAATCGAATGAGTGGAAATTAAATTTTGAAATTCCCTTACCGATTTGGTTACTTACAAAACATACATCCCGCGAAATACGGATCATACAATGATGATTTATATACCCATAAATTAATCTATATTACGAAAAAAAAGACAATCACGAGTAGTACATACACTATATAAAAGGTAATAGTGGCATATATAGCACGAATCTCACGGGAATAAAAGTGAGATGAAAACCCCTTACCATGTACATTTGATTATTATTGGGTAGTTTAACCTCCTTTATAATGGTAAAACCATTTTTATTAGATTATTAAAGAACCAAATACATAATTATGATATCATATATGATCTTCTAATATTTCATTGTTAATTATATTTCAGTAGTATCATTGTTTTGGTTGTTAATTGATTCGTTTTCCTTTATATGTTTTGTTATGTAAGTAATGTTTGTTTTATATTGGCTGTATTTGATTCAAATACATAATGATATTATGTTCTTATACATTATTTTTAGTCATAAAATTAAAATGCTTCTTGAATCATTATGATGAGGAATGAATCTTATCGCGTTCGTGGAGTCGGTTAGCCGTGAATATGCACGAGTGACAATATCATTATATTGATGGTGAAATCGTATGAAATTTGATGTTATATCATATATAAAAAATAATTAACATGTTATATTTATTATCTACATTAGTCATACTCATTTTTATACCTATAAAAATAATGAAATGTTTGAATAACAAACTACACCACGATGCGGAGATGTTAAGCCAAGCGTGCGCACAAAAGATAAATTTTTCATTTATAGGATGGATAGAATAAAGAATATGATTGTGACATATTTATAATAACATCAATTTATTTATAAGGTACTGGATTTATTATTTTGTATGGAAACAAAAAAACAAAGAGGAAGTGGAAGAAGAAAAGAACATGAAAGAGGGTGGTGGAATTATTACCTCTTCATTGTTTGTTTCCTTTTGAGTTGATCAAAAGGTCTCCTTAGGTTGGTTTTATAATCAATGTATGGTTTATAGGATGATTTTTGGGATATTGGTAGGATATTTCGGCAGGGTTCAGATGAGCCAAATGGTTTTTGAGGTGTGATTTTGAGAGTAGGGGAAGTTACCTTTTATAAGAGGGTCGAGGGGCACTTTAGCCTGAATGGCCCGAAGGCCTTCTTTTTTTATTTTTATAATAGATAATCCCCCAATTTAAGTGTTGAAGGGGGACCCGTACATGGCCCATAGGCCTAAGGCACAAGGCCCGACATGACCCGAAATACATGACCCAAAGGCCCAGAGGCATATCATGCCCAATACATGACTCGTATGCCCAACCCACTAGAATTTCCTCTCCCCAGCTTATGCATCATTGTTCACATTTAGCTCCCCACCTGCATTGCTGATTGGCTAGAATTTCCCCGTACAAATATGCACGGTGCCTCGTCCCGATGGTAGTTGCCATACCCTCTCATTCTTCCAATCCGGTTAGCTTTTCTTATGGTGACTGCTACTGGTGCTCTGATCTTCATCTGGGGCCTACTCTATGTGAATTGGGCAACTTCATGGTCTTCAATGGCTCGAAGGCCCTATGTCCTGAAGGAATTTGATGGCACGAAGGCCCTGAGACCCGTAGGCCCAAACCGGTGGCCTAAAAGCCCAAATTAGGTGAATAGTCCGGATGCTACAATACCAAATAGTTCCTGCTACAGTGCCTACTATAGTACCCCTGAAATTCGCATCTACCCAGTTTTGAACCTCGGTCTCTTGGATGCCAAGCAGGAGCCCTTACCACTCGGGTACGGGTTCGTTGGCCGAGTGTCACTTTAGGAAAAGATTGAAATATTATTTTAAAATAAAATAATTTTCTGTTTATAATGGCACTAAATTGATTTATTTCTATTATAAGGTGGGAATGGGTCTATAAAATCTCAAAAAATAGGTATTAGATAGGTTAAGGTCACCATATTAACCTTATATTTTAGATATAACTCTTATTTAAATAGTTTGACATGTACGAAATCTCTTTGTATTTTATTATTTTATAGATAATAAACATACTATTATAATCCAATAAAACCCCAAGTGGTTCATTTTTAATATATATATAATCTTATATAAGTCCTTTCTCAGAAACATAGATTTTTTTGAACACTATATGAATTAATAATATAGTAATTGTTTTAAAAACTCAAATTTGTCAGTTTTGACGCTATTTTGTATTGGATTTTTTTTGAAAGCCATATAAAAATTATCAATAAAAATTAATTAATTTAATCACCCATAACATGTCATACTAAACTAAAAAATTATTGGAAGTTATCAGAAGTCTCAATTTACATTTATTTGGATATTTATAATAATAATTGGTTTAATATTTCATTAATAAGGTAATTACTACATCATCATTGTGTCATAAATTAATTAAATTATTTAATGTCTAAAAATTATGAATAAAATACCATTATGTAAAAAATAATTTTGTATTTATAAATAATATTTATAGTATAATTTATGTTATGTGTAACCCTATGTAAAAAATGTTTTAGTTATTAAACATTGAAGTTAACACTTTTATCTCTTCTGTAAATAAAATAATAATAAATGACATATTCTAATCCAAGGAGTCCAAAAATAATCGATTTTTTACCTAAGGTTCTTTTTGTTCGAATTAAACTTATCTAATAGAAAAAAGACATGTTTTAGGGTAATTATAATATCATATTTACCCTTAATTATACTATTTATATTTAATCATGGTAAATAAAAGTCAAAAGTTACTATTCAGCAAAAATTGTTTTCATCTTATTATACAACATTTATTTACTGATTTTAACTGTGTCTCTCGAATTTCTTAAATTCAACTCCCAAAAGAGGTAAAATTAATTTATAATCAAATTTTCAAATGCTTCTAGAAGGTGGGTAAAAGAAAGTAAAAAGTCCAATAAAATTTTATATATCTAAACTTATTATAAAATGACTCCAATGAATTACATTGAACATATATTAGTATTATGTATATATTTTTACTTAAAATGAATTGAATTAAATTAAATAATTATTTAAAAAAGTATGTTTTAAACAATAATGCAATGTTTTCACTATTCATCAAAAATTAAATGTTTTTAGAAAAATACCAAAAATTTATCCTAAGCTGATTTCGATATTCAGAAATCAAAAATGAATTATATTTTACCAAAAAAAACAGAAAAGTTTGATTAATAAATTTAAAATTAATTCATGTTGTCAAAACCAAAAAAGTATGTTTTTAAAAAGTAAAAACTATCAGAATATTGACATGTGTTTATGTCAAATTTATATGTGAAATTACTTTTAATGACCTAGTTTATAGTAAATGATAAAAATATAATCTAATTATACATCTGAACCATTAATGTGCATAATTTAACACGCTAAATTATTTTTATTAAAAAGTGGTTTTCAATTAATATTTAGTATTTTTCAGTATTAATCAAAATATGAACGTTACCAGAAATGTACCAAGAAATTATCGAAAATAATTTTTTATTTCCCGATTCTAATGAAAAATTAATTTCATTAAATTTAATATATAAAAGTGTTAAATATTGGTTTTAAATAAGTTTTTCCATTAAAATTTGGTAAAATTGCATATTTTGAAAAATACTTCTTTTATCTAAAAAATGATTTTTTTCTTATACTATGTCTAAGAAACACATAATATCGATTCTAAAATTATTTGGATTATATAAAATTCAAAATTCGGTTAATACTATTAATAACCGCATTTTTAATGGATTGATTGGTAATTCGAGGCGTGGTTTAACTGGGTGTTGCATGTAGCACGTGCTTTTGAATTACTTTAATGAAAATAACTTACTATGAAATCATGTGGTGTTACAACTAATTTTTTGATTAATAGTGAAAATAATCATTTTTATTGCAAACTACTATTTCATTTGATTAATTTAAATCTTTAAATTATATGTTAAATCATTTTTAATTTATAATTAATTAAATTATTTTAAAATTGTATAATTTTTAATTATTATATTTTTTTAAATTTTTATATTCATTTTTTTAAACCATTACAATATTTTTACCTTGGAAAACTGCATTTTCATCTCGAATGTGGGTTTAATTTGTAATTGAATTATATCACTTCTATGATTTTAATTTAGAAAAAAAAATATATTCTATAAATGGAATCAGAAAAATTGATATTACATAACAATTTTAATAAAAAAATTTACCATAAAGAACAGTGAAAATAATAAAATTTAATTACCACAGTTAATGTTAAAACTCGTTTAACGGGCTGTTAAACTAAGAAGATAATTATTTAAAATGAACTAAAACATATATAAAACCCACTTTATAGAAATATTTATACATTATAACATCTAATTTTTATTAATGGACAAATTTTGATCCTTTATGATTGTGAAATGCATGGATAGCCTTTATTCTTTACGAAAATAAAACCCATGTGTGTCCTCTTCTTGATTTATAAACTGCCACTCCATCACATCACATGTTCATACTTCCCAATCCCATTGACATGAACAAAACCTACAATAATTTCTCTAAAAACCCATTATAAAAATTATAAATATTATATTAATCTCAATATACCAACACTGGTATCCCTAATAGGATATCCAAAAGAGGATTCCCTTTGATATGTTAATTTTCATCACAACGCTCTTTCATTTTATTTATTATCTTTAAACCTTAAATTATGTATTATGAATTTAAATATAAAAAATATAGTATCTAAAATATAATGATATATTATTTTGTTTATGGAATAATATTTATTCATATCTTCAAAAATAAAATGGGAAATGAAATCATCAATCTTGTGTACATCATACTACAAGGTCGCAAACAGATGTAACTCATTTTACATCAACGCATATCATGATTTTATAAAAAGATGAATTTAACAGATATTTATATATATTATATTTTATTATTATAATTAATGAATATTATATCCCATATACCTTCTAAATTTCCATGGTTTTTAAAATTCCATATTTTCCTTTTTCTCTACGAAGGACTACCACCTCCCGAAGTGGTGTGATTAGTTTTTCACTAAAGCATTACATGGATTGTAATAAGGATATATTTAATGAATATATATTAAATATATGAAATTATATAGATTTTGGAAAATTAATATACCATACACTTATTTACTCATTCATTTGTTAATGGAATTATATCGTCCCTCATGCCTACATAGTATCCATCGTCTCTATAAAGCGATGCATTTTATATTCCATGATCATCATTCAAGAAAAATTATAAAATGTATATAATGATTTAATATGATATTGATAACATTAATATACATCTTGAGATGATATATCTATATCCTATACCCAATAAACAAAACATTCATGATAAAACATGCATGAGAAAACAAGGAAATTAACTCTCAAAGGAATGAAAATAATGAATCATTCTTAACAAAATGGAGGTAAAATGTTATAATAGGATCGTATATGATATTATATATATTAATATTGTTCTTATATAAATTATAAACATTCATAATAACATTATATTAGAGTTTAAATCATGTTCCAAAAAAATGGAAGCATGATAAAAGAGACTTTGTCATAATTTCCCTACATTATGGAATATTTTATTATCGTGCACGTAATTTATTTTATATGGTGTAATAAAATCCCACTTTACATGTAATATCATGAATAATTCATACATAATTATTTTTTTGTTTCAAATAGAATTATTTCATCCATGCGGATTTGAATTGAAAATTACCATGTGGTAATGAATTTCATTACTGAATTTCAATTCATTGGGTAATATTACTTCCTCACTGTCCTTGACATTATAAAATTATGTGGGTAGATTATTTGGAATATATTATATTATATATAATTTTTTTTATATTTACATTTGAAACACATAATTTTATTTACCACGGTTTATCAATGATTTTTTCATGTAATGGTACCATATTCCTCTCTTTAGTACCTAAAATGACTCAGAAACTGGTTTTAATAAAATACGACAATATTTATAACCTCAGTATGACATATTAATTTATTTAAAAACCATGTATTCTAAAAATGTATTCAATTTTTTATCATTTTAAAAATGACTTCTAAAATTCATTTCTACTCATTTTTTCACTTTTAATAACAAAATTTTAAAGGAATCATCATTTTCATTGGAAAACAAGGATTGGTTTTCTTTTACCCAAAATGACACAACTGATCTTCATTGGGACCTTTCCAAGGCTTTCTAAGACCATATCTAATAGGATAGGGGTAGGAGTCTAGAAACGAGAAGGCATACCCCTTACATGGGAGGCCTAAGACTTTGTACCGGCATGAATGAACACATATCCCAGCCGATACAATGATGAAATGTGAAAAAATATGAACAATCATACTTTTAGACATATAATCCCTTAACCAAAGTATGATATTAAGCAAAAGAAAAGTAAACAGAAAAAAATCAATCCCACCATATAGAGTCTGAAACAAAAGTCCGATATTACTATAAAGTACATGTAATTCTTCCAAAAAGTTGCAGCAAGACCCCTCAATATGTCTGGACTCACTAAGAAATGTTTGGTCCTAGTCCACCTAAGACTCTGTCAAAATGTCAATCGTCTACAAATGACATGCATGTTAATGTTAAACCATTTGGGGATTGGTATAAAAATAAAAAATAGGACACACTGAGACCACAAAGCATACAAAAACGAAACGAAATCTGCTCTGTTGAGTTATATATATATACAGTACATATTACAAGAATATCCATATATACTAAACAAATTCACAAAGGCTATAGGTTAGACACAGTCAGATTATATCTAGTGTGTGATTCTAGATTGATGATTCCACAAATCACTCACATGGGAGAACACGCTCTTGAGTCTGATAGCACTAACGACGTATGTTCGAGAGATATTTCTCATTAGGCCTCATCATGATAATGAACACGCTGATAATCCAAAGAGATACAATAAATTAATGAGGATCACTGCCAAGTCCATGGAGATATATCACTCAATCTGGATTAATATTCTGTGTAGTGTGTTGATTACCATGTTGTTTTCTCCCTAATGATACCAAGAACCCCACCTTGGTCATGAAGATGAATATAGGATCTCACTATGGGCCTCTCAAAGGGATTCAAACGACTCTATCCAAGAAGTCCTACATCCAATATAGTACACATAGGTTTAGTAGACGATTCATACTACCCTTCATTGAATGGATAAGGGTAGTAGACAATAATGAAACATTTCCATGATATATAGTACTAGAGATCCACACTATGTTTAATAGAGTAAACAATTTGTTGTAGGTGTCACATGTAAATCCCTTCATCCTGGGATCTTCTCATGTAAGCCACCCATGTCATCAATCCATGATATTGTAGTAATTGACACCATTTATGTATCCCATGTACTCTACCCCTTTGCTAGTACATGGCATAGCCAATGTACTTGGTCTACCCGTGTCTATGTAGGGGAGTAAACTCTATTTAGAAAACCTATGTACTCCACCTCATGTCCATGTACTCTATAAATTATATTTGAAGTCTTTAGGGAGATTTCACACACCATATAGGCTGATCCACATGAAATGTGATACTTATCTACTAGTTGAAACCTTTACCACTGCTATGGGGCCCCACATACAGTGTAATCCCGGGTTACAATCCGTATTGATCGAGATTTTCCTGAAACCATGGTTCTTCCTCCTCGCATCACATCCAATGATCCTTCATTAGATTCAGTATTTTACTTTCCCTAAGAAACATAGATCGAGCCTCTTCGATCCTAGCCATAACTGAATAAATAATATTTGGGCATTCAATCTTCTCAAAAAATATGATCCTTATAGTTCTTTACTATGTGTTGAAGAACACAAAATCAGGTATCAACTATCATCCAAATTGCTTTTTCTATATTTTTTCATCTATACCATATCCTTCCAATACTAGATATATGATTTCATATTGTTTCACTAAGAAATGAGTGTGTAATGATTGATTGTTCCGTTAAAATTTTAACTGAGGACCAATAAATAATTTCAATGATGAATGCCGAATTGGGGGAGAAAAGAACAAGAAAAATAAAGATGAATGAACCCTGATCAATGTTTGTTTTGATTTACGTTTATTTATTTATATTTATAATTGATAGATCATCAACCACCAGGAGATCTTCTCTCAATAAACCTCATAATTATGCCCATCAAAAAAGACAATCGAACAATAGATCAATCAATTCGTTGATTGGTCCAAGTACAACATATAAATAAATAACGGGGAAGAAATCCAAAAAACAAACACTCCATAACTCAATTAGGATCGATCACTAATGAATAATGATGGTTTATCGTGTTCGTTGGCAATATCCTTAAAATCTGAGGTGCATCAATCACTGATCAGTGCTCTCATCATTGTTCTCTTGAGAGAGAATCCTTAAAGCTATCTCCAATTGTAAAATTTTTCAAGGTTCATGCATCTAACCCTGGAAATATAACCTAATTATTTATTTAAATACTGAAAAATTGTTTCTTCAATAAATAGAAAAAAATTAATTTATTCAATTTATTATTCATTTCCACCCCCATGAATAATTTTCTACAAATGACCCATGATGACTAATGCCAAGTTATGACTAGGATAAACACAATTTTTTGAACTCAAAAGTTCTTCAGATTTCTCATATGGGCATCCATTTTTAATTTATTCAATTTTGTAGAAGATATCATACCCAGGATATTTAATATATTTAATGTATTTTCCAATAATTAATTCTAGGAACATGGGCCCTTGGAATAACACGATGTCTTAGTACCTTGTCTCAAAAATAATCAATATAATAAAAAAATTAAAACATGGAATATTTGAGACATTAAATTCTCCCAACATTGGGGCTTTACATCACTAGAAATATAATATAAGGGACACTAAAAAATATGTGTGTATTGAGAATGAATATGAGCCTCTTACTCCCATATAATCTCCTAAATATTTCCATGCTTCCATTAGACTCACAATAAAGTAATCAATAAACCATAAAGGAACATCTCCTAACGATCACCAATCTGTATTGGGTACATAGAAATGGTCACCCTATCTTCTATTTCTAGATGGCCCCTATTGATAACATGTGAAGGGTAATGCACATACCCTTCAACTATGACATGTGAAATATGTCATTCCCCTGGTCAAAATAAATGGTATATCTAAGTGGTATGCCACCTCACCATCTATATATAGTATCTAGAAGGGGTCAATGAACCTAATAGATAACATTTTGCACCGAAAATTTCTCTATAATCCAAGTTATTTTGAAACCCACAGGAACAGATGTTCTGCTTCATCGAATTCCAAAGGCCTTCTTCCTCTGTCATCATAAAAATTATGATGGCTACGTGGAGTCTTCATCTACTCTTTTATGATCCGCAACATCTCTATTGTATCTTGCAGCAATGTCGAGCCCATAAGAGCTAACTCTCTAGGCCTCGTTCTGTTGAGTCAATAAGGTTTTCCTTATGAATTCTCCATTCTTTCTTGTTTTGAAAATCAAAAACACATTATACTTAAGGAAATATAAATTTTACCTTCATATAGAAAATTTAATTCTTCAAGGAAATTTACCCTAACCTAGATTTTCTTATACATAGCCATATTTTTTTCTTAAGTACAAAAAAACGGATTCATACCAAAAATCCGAGAGCCATATAATGTAAAGATTTGGAGCATTCTGTTTTTAGGATCCAAATTCTGGATGTGAACTGTAATGCAGTTCAAATCCGAATTCTGGACTCTGAACTTTCATATGTTTGACTCTGAACTCTTAAACAGTTCGACTCCGAACATGAATGAAATTCGACTCCTAACTCTTAAGCACTTCGACTCCGAACTCTTAAGCAGTTCGACTCCGAACACTTAAGCAGTTCGACTCCAAACTCTTAACCAGTTCGACTCCGAACTGTTAAGCAGTTCGACTCCGAACACTTATGAAGTTCGACTCCAAACTCTTATGAAGTTCAACTCCAAACCCTTAAACAGTTCGACTCCAAACTCTTAAGAAGTTCTACTCCGAACTCTTATGAAGTTCGACTCCAAACTCTTATGTAGTTCAACTTCAAAATCTTAATCAGTTCGACTCCAAACTCTTAATCAGTTTGACTCCAAACTCTAAAACAATTCGACTCCAAACTCTTATAAAGTTCGACTCTGGACTCTTAAGTAGTTCTACTCCAAACACTGAAAGTTCAGATTCCTTAAAGAAGTGTTTTTCAAACTTTACCCATGGTAAAGAAACTTTTGATAAAATGTATTCTCAAATACGACCTTTAAGAAACAAATCCGGATTTGGTTATACCCATGCAAAACCAACATTTAGTAAAAACTACTTTGTTCCACAGAATGCCCCATTTTGTACCAAGTGTCAATGTGGTGGTCACTAGGTGAAGAATTTTTCTTTAAATAAAACTCAATCTCAAGGTTTTCATAAAACCTATTTTTCTAAGAATGTGTGGGTTCGGAAAATTTTGTTTTCTGGAAATCTCGGATCCAAGAAAGTTTGGATTCCGAAAGTCTAATTCTTTTCTTGTTTTCAGGAATATAGAGGAAGTACGAACAACAATATGTGGTACCCGGATAGTGGATGTTCCCGGCACATGACTGGTAATAAAATCTATTTTGAAAATATTATCAGAATGAAAGGATGAAAGGTAACTTTCGGAGATAATGCACAGGGAGAAATTGTTGGTATTGGTAATATTGTTCTTCAAGGTAAAACTTTGATTTCAAATGTTTTATTTGATAAGGGTATTAAGGACAACCTCATTAGCATAAGTCAGTTATGTGATGAAGGGTACCTTGTAAATTTTAGGAATGATAAGTTCTTTGTACACAATTACAAGGAAGAATTTATTCTCTCATCCAATAGGCAAGAAAAATGTTTACACTTTGAACTTAGAAGACCTCAGGAGTCAAGATTTACCTTGCCTAAGTGAAATGGAAGATCATTCATGGTTATGGCATAGAATATTAGGTCACTCTAACCTTAGAAACTTATGTAAACTCTCTATGAAGAATCTAGTTAAGGATCTACTGGAGCTTAGATTTGATTCTTCTAAAGTTTTTGATCCTTGTCAATATGGAAAGCAACATAAATCTAGTTTTAAATCAATTAGTGAAGTCTCAATGACTGATGCATTACTTTTAGTGCACATGGATCTTCTTGGTCCAACACAAACTGGAAGTATTTGAGTCAAATACTATGTGTTTGTTCTAGTTGATGATTACACCAGATTTACTTGGGTCTATTTTCCAGCAAAGAAGTCTGAAGATTTTTCTTATTTCAAAAGTTTTAGAGCACAAGTTAAAAATGAGAAAAATCTTCCATTGAAAACTATTCATAGTGATTGTGGAGGAGAATTTCAAAATTCTGATTTTAAAACTTTTTGTAGTAGAAAAGGTGTTAATCACAATTTTTCAGCACCTAGAACTCCTCAACAAAATGGCGTAGTCGAAAAAAGAAATAGAATTCTTCAAGAAATAACTAGAACCATGTTGAGTGAATATTCTCTATATAGAAATTTTTGGGCTGAAGCTGTATGTACTGCTTGTTATACTACAAATTGAGATTTGATTAGACCTTTTCTTAATAAAACTCCTTATGAATTATGAAATGGTAGAAAACCAAGACTCTCTTATTTCAAGTTTTTTGGTTGCAAAGTATTAATTTTGAATACTAAAGATAATCTATATAAATTCGCACCAAAATCTGATGAAGGAATTTCATTAGGCTACTCCACAACTTCTATAGTATATAGTGTTTGCAATAAAAATACTTGTACAATTGATGAAACAGTGCGTATAAAATTTGATGAGTCTGATCCTTTTGTTTTCAAACTATCCCAATCTACATCCTCGGATGTGTTTTCAAAAACTGATTGTCAACCTTTGATAGAAGATCCTTCTGATAAGGAAAATATTCCAGAAGATTATTCTGAAACATTTACCCTAGAAAACATTCTACCCTATGTGGATGAACAGACTTTACAAAACCCAAATCCGGTGTTTCTTAAGAATCATCCCTGTTATAGCATCATTGGTGATGTAAATCAACCTATATGGACTATAAGTTTCATAAGAAATGAATTAGAACATATAGGATTTCTTTCCCAATTAGAACCAAAATGAAATGATGAAGCTTTAGGTGATGATGATTGGATCAAGCTATGCAAGATTAACTAAATTAATTTGAAAGGAACAAAGTATGGACCTCGGTTGAAATACCTAAGGAAACTTCTATTATTGGAGTTAAATGGGTCTTCAGAAACAAGTGTGATGAAAATGGATTCATAATAAGGAATAAATATAGACTGGTTGCTAAAATCTATAATCAGAAAGAGGGAATAGGCTATGAAGAAACCTATGCTCCAGTAGCTAGACTTGAATCTATTCGTATTCTACTTTCCTTTGCAGCATTCTTCAATTTTAATCTTTTTCAAATGGATGTGAAATGTGCTTTTCTAAATAATTATGTTCAAGAAGATGTTTTTGATGAACAACCTCCTGGAATTGAAGATACAAAAAATCCTGATCATTTTTTTAGACTTACCTAAGCTTTGTATGGTCTTAAGCAAGCCCCACGAGCCCGGTATGATAGAATCACATGTTTTTTGCTTCAAAGTAACTATGTTAAGGGAAATGCAGATCCAGCCCTTTTTATAAAGAAAGTTAAGAAAAATGTTTTAATTGTTCAAATTTATGTTGATGACATTATATTTGGTTCAAATTTGCAATCCTTAACTAATTTTTTTGCAAGTATAATGAAATATGAGTTTGAAATGAGTATGATGGGTGAGTTAACTTTTTTCCATGGTTTTCAAATTTCTCAAAAACAAGAAGGAACCTATATATCTCAACATAAGTATATTAAAGATCTTCTCACAAAATATGGTTATGAAAATACTAAAAGTATAAGTACTCCCATTGGTACATCAAACTCTTTAGATCTTCGTGAAGCTGGGAAACTAGTAGATCAAACATCTATTAGAGGTATGATAGGAAGTATACTTTACATAATAGCTAGTCAACCAGAATTAATGTTCTCAATATGATTATGTGCAAGATATCAATCCAATGTTAAGGAATCTCATTTAAAGGCAGTAAAAATAATTTTTCGCTTCCTAAAGGGAACCATGGATATTGGATTATTTTATACTTCTGAAATTATTTTGTTCTAAAAATATTTTCTAATGCTGACTTTGGTGGATGTAAGATGGATAGAAAGAGTACATCTGGAACTTTTAATTTCTTAGGAGATTCGTTAGTTTCATGGTCGTGAAAGAAGCAACATTCTGTAGCACTTTCCACTGCTGAAGATGAATATGTAGCAGCTGGAAGTTGTTGTGCTCAAGTGTTGTGGATGCAATACACACTCACAGATTATGGCCTGATTTTTACTATAACTCAAATTTTGTGTGACAACACAGGTTCCATTTCCCTAAGTAAGAACCCAACACATAAATCTCATGCTAAGCACATAGACATTAGGAATCACTTTCTTTGGGATCACACACTTAAAAAAGATATCATTCTTCAGTTTATCAGAACGCAAGATCAACTTGCTGATATTTTCACAAAATCACTACCCTCCGATAGATTTGAATACATTAAACAAATGTTAGGAATGATAACTGTAATGTAATCATTCTTCCTTAACTTCTTGTTGAACAATTCTCCTAACAGTAATAAACTCCTTCTCATAGGGGGAGTACATTTGAATGATAGTGTAACTAAAATTTTTCCGAATTTGTTTTTCAAAATTAGTATAACTAAAATTTCTCGTAGATAGTTTTTCAAACCTTTTGGAACTGATGTTTTGAGAATAAAAATTTATGAAACTAAAATTTCTGGAATGGGAATTTCCAGAACTGAAATTTTCAAGATTGAAATTCTTAGAATAATAACTTCTGGAATGGAGTTTTTTTTCCATAATGGAACTTCTAGAATGGAGATTTTCGGACTAGAGTTTTCGTAATGAGATTTTTGTACTGGAACTTTTGTAATGAAATTGTTTTTAAATTTCATTTTCTACAAGAAATATTTTGCCAATTATGAACAATGTTTCTAGCCAATCTGAGAGTTGTGATTTCCTTACTTATAGTTTCATAATAATATTTTTCTTGCTGGTATTTTCTTATGTTTTTAAAAGATAGGATTCTAGTTTTCTTCAAATCCAAAAGTTTTCTTTAAAAACCTCAAAATATCGGACTCAACTTTTTCTTGCGGGATTGTTCTCAACCGTCAGATCAGATCAAAGCTTTTTCAACTGTTAGATGGCTTTTGTAAGACCAACGGTAACATCCATAGCCTATATAAAGGGGACCCCGAGACTCGTCCCACATCGGTTTTTCAAGATTTTGCATCTCGAAGACCTGCTGCTCTTCTTAAGGTCGGTTCCGAACTCGGCAAATCCGATCCAAGTCTTTCATATTTCTTCACTCCGAATGTCTATTGAAGAAACATCTCAAGATATGTCGACTATGAAACCAATATCTAAGTGGTTATTCTTTAGGGAAAGGTTAGTTCATCCAGATTTTTATAAGCTTGATTCCATTATTTCCAAGAATATAAAGCTGAATGGATGGGAAGATGTCTGCGTAGCAAAGTCAGTTAAACAGGATCCGGTTTATACAGATTTGCTGACCGAGTTCTACGAGTCTGTTTTATTCCTAATGGAAGTTGGCTGAGAGGGGTTTTCTTTCAAATCTTATGGGAACACTTATAAGCTTTCCTACACTAAGTCCATGAGCTTGGTTGGTTTGTAATATGAAGAAGAAGTTGAATTATGCTCACACAAACTTCCGGATGAGCAAGGAAGTTTCAACAAGGAGAAGGCACTGTAGTGTCTTGGGATTAAGAATGATTCAACTATCAAGATTGCTCGTCTCACTCCAAACAATAGAATTTTTTAGCTTTGGGTGAAAGGATATCTGGTTCCAAGAAGAGGTGATAAAGAAAATCTGAAGAAAACTGATATATATGTCTTAGATTTTTTTGTAAATCTAAGAAAGATAAATCTGATGAGGCATGTCCTTTTTACGATCATGAATATCAAAGAAGGCAATTTGAGAGCTCAGATTATCAGGTTTCCTGCCTTACTATCTAAGATGATAGTTCGGTGCTCAGAATCCTTCAAGGTTTCCTGCAAATCAAAGATCTGGAATTGGAAGCTCATGCTAGTCAGTGATGATACTCTCAAGAGGACGAAGATGGGATTTTCCAGTGAATCCAGAGAATTTTACCCACAATCTGCGGAAGAGTTTGAAGTAGCTTAAAAAGAAAAACAATCTCTGGAACCATCCAAAAAGAAAAGGAGGAAGATAATGTTTAAGGATGTCGTTGTTGTTGAAGAAATTCCTCAAGCTAAAGAAACTCAATCTGCTCCCTCAAGCTGAAGAAACAGAAACATATACAGATGATATGGCAGCCAAGTGGAGGGAAGATAAAGAAATGAGGAAGGAAGGGGATCCTCAATTCGGATTGGACCCTGTAGAGGCTAAGGCCTTAGAAGAAAAAGCTGTGGAGGAACTAGAGAAACAATTGAAGGAGAAGAAAATAAAAAAGAAGATGTCTGTAGCTGATGTGGTGAAATCTTTGATGAATGCTACAGAGTTGGATTCCAGAATGCTTCCCATTCCATAATCTTTTGGTACTAAACCTTCTTTACAAGAAACTCCAGCCACGAACTATGTCTCTCCGGATAGATCCAAGGATAAAGAAATTGTTGAATACGTAGAGAAAGAAGTTTCTAAAAGAAGTTGAGGAAGAAGAAGAAGAAGAAGAAGAAGAGAGTAAAGATTTGGATACCCTGATCAATCAAGTACATGACTATAAAGATAAGGCTGAATCCACAAAGCTAGTTACTCCAGGAAAGGGATACGAGGAATCTAGAATGCAACAATAAGGATAAGTAGAAGAGAATGTCTTGTATGATGAGGAAGAATCTTATGAAAGGAATTTTCTTGAGGAAGGACAAGAAAAACAAAAACAAGATGAAGACCAGATCGTTCAATTATCTGAATCCGAGGAAGTTTCCATTAATAAATAACCTGTTCCGAGAGCTGATAAGGGGAAGAAAACTCTCATGTAGACACCTATAAAAGATGTCATCATAAATAAAGAGGATGGTGGCACCTCTAGAATAAAGTTGGTGCAAACTGAAGAAGATCAGTCTCCAATCAATGTTTCTGATTCGGAATCATCATCTCATGGGCATGATTTTGTGGTTCAGTCGCTGAGGAGGTTGTTGGACACAATTCAATTCTTCCAACAAGAGATTCCAGATGCCAGATGCTGCAACAAACTATGAATCAGTAATCGGATTCTTTATCCATGGTCATGGATAATTTTGTGAATATGGAAGGTGAATAGAAAAGTTTTTTTATCGATTATGGTGTGCATAAAAAGTCCTGCAGTAAGGTAACCAAGTTGTCTAAGAGAGTTGATGAAGATTTAGTTCATTTTGAGAGTTTTTAGGATGAAGCTCAAAATGATTTTGAAATGGAGGATAAAAAGGTTAACGAGATTTATGAAAAGATGACCCAAGAGAAAAATTCTCGGAATCAACAGGTCAGGGACCTGAATGGGAAGCTTATATCAGTATCTCAGAATTGGAAAACTGAAAGATATTTCTTGATTAAGTTTCAGTAGAAGATGTAAAATCAAGATGAGATAATAAAGTTGCCGAAAGAATCTTTGGAGGCTCAAGCAGAAGCATTAAAAGTCCAAGAAGAAAAGGTAAAAGCCTTGGAGAGGCAATGTGAGGAATACCAAAGAGACTTAAAGAAACTCCAAACCATGTTAAAGAAGCTATTCCAAAGGAAAAGGCATACAAATGAACACACTATGATCTTTTTTTGTAATTTTATTTCGTTGTAAAATTTTCCAACTCTAATGAAATGATTATTTGGTTGGTTGTATCTTGTCATATACTAATGTTTCAGGTACCATATTTTGTTTTCCATTCCCTTCAATTATTTTTGAAAATCACAAAGGGGGAGAAGGAAAAAGAACTACTCCTAAGGAGGAAAAATGAAAATTTCCTAAGAAGAATATTCTTAAAGTAAGGGGAGTTTCCCACTACGAATTTCTTCATTCTTACAATAATGAAAACTTCACTCTGAAAATTCAGAATACAATCCTTGGTGATTCAATGCCTAAGGGGGGGTTAGTTGTATTCAAATTCATCAATGAACAAAGGGAGATAAGTGTTTAATTTCAAAGTCTAATGAAATTTTTCAAAGTTCTTATTTTCTTTTTCGTAAGGATGTTTGTGCTTTCAAAAATGGGGAGATTGTTGAGTCAAAAAGTTTTTCTTTATGAATTTTCCATTCCTTCTTGTTTTGAAAATCACAAACTCCTTATACTTAAGGATATATAAATTTTACCTTCATAAGGAAAATTTACTTCATCAAGTAAATTTACCCTAACCTAGATTTTTTTATACATAGCCATTTTTTTTCTTAAGTACAAAAAATGGATTCATACCCAAAATCCTGGAGCCATATAATGTAAAGATTTCGAGCATTCTATTTTTTGGATCCGAATTCTGGATATGAACTATAATTCAGTTCCAATCCGAATTCTGGACTCTGAAATTTCATAAGTTCAACTCCGAACTCTTAAACAGTTCGACTCTGAACTGTTATGAAGTTCGACTACGAACTCTTAAGGAGTTCGACTCCGCACTCTTAAGCAGTTCGACTCTAAAATCCTAAGTAGTACGACACCGAACTCTTAAACAGTTCGACTCCAAACTCTTAAGCAATTTTACTTCAAACTCTTATAAAGTTCGACTCCTAACTCTTATAAAGTTCGACTCCGAACTCTTAAACAATTCGACTCCTAACTCTTAAGCAGTTCTGCTCCGAACTCTTATGAAGTTCGACTCCGAACTCTTAAACATGTTCGACTCTGAACTCTTAATAAGTTCGCCTCCGAACTCTTTAACAGTTCGACTCTGAACTCTTATAAAGTTCAACTCCGAACTCATAAGTAGTTCGACTCCGAACTCTTCATGTTCAGATTCCGATCTCTTCTGAAATCAGACTCCGAATTCCAATAAAACATAATCTGAACATTTCTTAACATAGACTCTGAATTTCATTTTGGTTAGACTCTGAACTTTTGACTTGCTGACACTCCGAAGTATTTATTATCTTTTACTTACATGTGCTTCATTTCGAAATGATGTCTTGCATTCAGTTATACATGGTTTGTTATAAAATGATGTCATCTATTCTGTTTCTAATTAACCGTTGGTTGAGTTACACTTGTACAGGTCCCACCTAATTTCATGGAAAATATGACTATTGGAAGAGGGAGCCGACCGTTGGAAGATTGCCTATAAATAGAATCTCATTTGAATGATCTCAATGAAGAAGTTGATCGATCTAGAGACCACACACTGTTAATGTTATTTCTATATAGAGAATATTTTCATGCCTTGTGCGTACTGAACCACTCATTCAGATTGCTTTGTGCGGCACCGAATGATTGTAATTAAATTCGAGGGCTTATGGGGATAGAAAGACAGAGGTGTCTACTACCTTGATGTTCGAGGGCATCCTTGCTGAGGAAGACATAGGTTCCAACTACCATGAGGTTGAGGTCTTGCGGGGATAGCAAGACAAAGATTCTGATCTTCATATCGAGGGCTTACCCTGGTGTGTGTAAGATAGACTTTCTTAAATGTATAAATCAAGGGACCTTTATCCTAGGTTGTTCGATACCCTTATCTTTGGGTTAAAAGAATTATATATTGTTACTTGTAGGTTTACTACTTGTTTTTTTCCGTTGTATATTGTATTGTAAGGAATGTATAACCTTCTTATATTTCCTTACACTTGTACTCTAATTAGTTTAGATTCTATACGCTTTAAGGTAGAATCTTATTCTGTAAATCTAGGTTCCAATTCCCTAGTTAGTGATTATAGGTGTTATGAATTTTCTTAGTCTAACTTTTTTAAACATAGAATTTTCCTTATCTAAAAAATCATAGTTATCAGTAACCAACATTAAAGGTTCCAAAAGAATTTTTAAAGTGTACAATTCACCCCCCTCTTATATATTGAGCATCTACATCGTTATTTCGATCCTACACGTTCAACAATGTGGATACCTAAAGGGTCAACCTTAATGACCCCCAAATGGTGCCATACTTATGGGGTAATGATATGTATTGTTGTATGAAAAATCCTCTAACGAAAGGTGATCCTCCTATGTAAATATGATGTCTATCATTATAGCTCATTACATGTTGTCCATAACCAGAGTGGTTTGATTAGTTTGGACATCATTTTGGGCGTGAAAGGTTATTCTAAAGAATAAATGAGTCCCAAATACCTCTTATAATTCCTTCCATAACTGGGATATGAATCAAGCATCAGTGTCCAAAATGATCGATGATTAAAATCCATCGAGTCAAAATATCGCATGAATGTAGAGGCATCCATTGCTCTCTACTAAACTCTGCTCTTGAATTTATAAGAAGTGGGATGGGTTGATGAGTCGGTCTATGATCACCAATATGGCATCATGTCTCATGGACATATGTTTTAATACCATCATGATGTCCTTGGGGATTGCATCCCACATCCACTTTTTCTCCTCAAGGGGTTGATCTAAACTCATTGTAACTCGGTGCTCCACCTTCCCTTGCAGACAAGTAAGGAATCAAGAGAAAAATTTTGCAACTCCTTTCTCCATTTCTAACCACCAATACTAACATTATAGGTCTTGGTGAAAATTCTCCGAACCTGGATGTACCACTACAAAAGTTGTATGAAACCATCTCAAAACCTCCTCCCACAACGTCACTGGTACCATCATGTGTCCTTTGAAAAGAATGAAATAATCCACACCATTAGAAAATCCACCAGGAGCATGCCTTATGGATACCAGAGTATGTAGGGTCTTATAGTTGGTATCCCCAATATGTTCCTCCAGGGATCACTATAAGGGAAGATGGAAAAAAACCATCGATTATAGGTACGATGATCTATCCAAAGAGGCATATTTCTCTAATTCCTTGTTTAGTAGATGAAAACAATATATCGTGATAAAAAATCAAATAACATGTCCCCCTTCCCAGGAATATTGAAAATATAAAAGTCATTTTCTGGGAGGAACTCTGTCAATTGCCTCTATCACATTTTGACATCATTCTGAGAGAAGATACACATGACACTACTACAATCCAAGTAGACGTTAAAAAACTCACCCATCATGTAGTGGTGCCACATTTTTTGTTAGTAGACTACTGATACTAACCCAAGCTCATGGGTCATGTAGCTCTACTCATCTGTTCTTAAATGGCTTGAACCTTAGGCAATCTATGACTTCCTCTACATCGAACACACCCATGCAAAAGTCCTGATGAATCGCAAAACACTATGTACTCCACACCCTCTTCCAGAAATTTTATTTTGGGTATACTCATCCAAATCTTCCCCAAATACTGAAAAACGTGATGGTACTTCTTATCCACAAGAATGGATTTCCCTTTTGATTCAAGTCTTTAATGGGAGTTTATATCCTGGATATATCATGAGTGACTCTCGAGTAATATCCTTCAAACATATGTAAGCTCATCACCTCTGTCACACTCTAATACGGGTCCCAATATAACACTACTTTGACATAGGCCTTGTCCACTAACACTCTATCTGCTGAGATAATGAGTCCCATAATGTGAATCTCTTATGTCTAGAATAGAAGCTTTGAGATATTTCTATCAAGATGGTTCTCTCAGAGTACATTAAGAAGTATCCATAATTAACTCACGTGATCCTCCTCAGATGATTAATATAATAGGATTTCATTTATGAAGACTACCTCAAACCTATCCATGTAAGGCTGAAAGATCTAGTTTATGATTACCTTGAACACTATTTGGTTGTTCATTATTCCAAAGGGAATCACAAAGTACCAATAGTGACTGTAGTGACATATTAATGTCATGTTCTGTAAATCCACATTCCATACACACAACTGGTGATAGCCTCACCTGAGGTCAACCTTTTAGAACATTCATTCCCCTATCAATTGATCATATACATCATTGATCATTTGTATAGACTACGCATTCTTCATGTTCACCTAAGTCATGTGCTGGTAGGCCAAACACACTCTAAATCTCTTGTCTTCCTTCTTTGAAAACAATGGAAGGGATTCCAACGGTGAAACATTGGGTTAAGGAATCCCTTCCACTACATGTCCTCTAGTTTTACCCACAATTCATGATGCCTTGCGAGATACATTTGAATAATAGTGTAGATATCTGGGTCTTCCTAAGGTGAAGATCAATGTAGAACTCTATCTCTGATCGGGGACGTAATCCGGGAACATCCTCAAGGAAGACATCCTCTAACTCCACCACCACTGTATGAAATTGGAAACTAATTATATGCACTCCAACAAAGCACAGGATAGAAAAATACTGAGTAATATGTAGCACCCCTCTATGCATGATTCCAACCTACACTACCTGATTTTCCTTTTCATAGACAAAGGATACCATTACTTCATCACTACAGACACCCCACACCCTTTTCCTAAAACAATCAATATGGGAATGAAATATAGATAACCAATCAAAAACATGACTGATCTAATAAGGCCTTGATAATGATATAAATATATTCTAATGATACTCTCACCTCTAAGAGTTTGGTCACACTATTAGAACAAGTGTGAGATCACCAAGTTTTCCCAAATAGGAGTCTCCAAGAGTAAGGTTCAAGCCAAAGGTTCAACTTGAATATCAAAGTCTCATAAGAGGAATTTGAAATAAAATAAATGACCAAAATTGTGTTCTGAGTACATTAGTTATTGGAGAAAAGACACAAATCATACCTCGAATTATTCCCAGATCCTTTAGATCATACGCTTTGACTGCCTACAGCTATCCCCTTCACTGTCATATAGCTCCTCGATCCTATCTTGTACCACCCGGGGGTGGTGGTGGTTACACATAAAAGAATCGACCACCTCCATCTACTCTTCATTATCCTCTAACACATCTGCTTCCCTTTGAAACTACCTTCTCTTGTCATTGGATCGACCTCAGCGGCTGATCTACAGTCTCTCGGTCAGCTATAAGGTGGGTCAGGCAATCTGTGGAAAGATTTAACCTACTATCACATGAGTAGGACTACCTTTCAAGGATGACTGGACCCACCCTATGAGACATAAACTATAGATCCATTTTCTTGGGGACTCCCCATAAAACATATCACACATATAGGTCCCTGAGACTGTCGTCAGCACCCTACTACTAAGGTCTTTGATCCTTAATTCCCACTGCTGACAACCACCAGTTTTATATGCTTATCCAAATAACTCCCAACAAACAAATCTCACAATAACACCCCACCATAGATAGGTATACACAGAAGGATCACACTGGATTATATTTCACTATACATACCTTGGTTGATGGTCTTAGACCTAAAGAACTAATCTCAAACCATATACATCGAGTACCTGGAATGGTGGGCATGCCTCGATGAATACTACATGACTTTCATGATACTCTGTTGGGTCTATAGATGTTCTTAGATAAGTACAGTCTTCATCATAGCTAGAGATAGATCATCATAAAAGAGATGGTCAGAATCAATCCATGTAGGATTGGCTTCATCAAAAGTTTGGGTAACTAATCCATATCATTTCCTTGCTGAGCCACGAAGAAGGCTCACTTATAAGACCACCATATGCTAGGATGGTGTCATGACTAGATAGAAAAAATGGGTCCCGACCTCAATCTATTTCTCATATACCAATGTGTCAGGACCACCTTGGAACCTAATGGGAATATTTCAATAAAACACATGAAGCACCCTCAAACTGGGAACCTCTTCTGCTGGTACTAGGGGTACCGTGTTCTATTATATTGGTAGTGATATGGATGGTGCAACAAGAAGAGGTAAAAATTGGGGAACTGTTCCCTATATCAACACCTCATCACTGAGGGAATCAACCTTATGATCATGTTTTATAAAATATGGTTTAAATTGTGGAGGCATCCTGAAAAAAACAATATGTAGCACAGTCATTTAGTATATCTCGAGTGTTGACTCAAGATAAAAATGGAAACAATGAACCATTCCTATAGGATTCATTCACCATTTTTTTCTCTGAAACCAATGTTATTATATATGGAGTTGTAATATAGGTGATTTTAACCTTGGGTTACGGATAAGTCGACTAACACCCCAACAATGGAGTCCCTGACCTGAATGAAGAACTCAATACTCTTAACACAATTTACCCAACCCAATATCACAGACTCCCAATCCTTAAGTTGAATCGACCACCTCTAATACCAATCTATCACAACACATCCAAGTGGTGACCATTTTTTGACTCTCTAAAACCACCTCTAATAGGCCAATGTCAGGTGACTAGAATTAATAAGGAATATCACTTACATAGGAGTCCTTATACTATGTACAAGTACGAACACACACATTTCCAAACCTATACAATGCTGAAATTTTAAAAAACTGAACAACCATGCATGCACACATGTAATTACATAACTAGAGTACAACAAAAACTAAAAGAAAAGTAATCAAGGCCAAATAAAATCCCACCACAAAGAGTCTAAAAAACATGTCCACCGTGAATTTTATGTATTATGATTACTATCAAAAAGCCATAGGGATACACCTCAGATTGTCCAGTCTCACTAAGAACTATCTAGTCTTGGTCCACCTAGTACCCTATCAAATAGGTCAATCATATTCAAAAGACAATAAATGTGTGAGAAAATCCCTTATAGGGGTGACTATAACAATAATATCTAGGACACTCAATAAATACCAATCAAAAAACAAAATAATTATAATTTGCTCTACATAGATATATTTTTACAGCACATATAACAACATTATCCAGATATACTAATCAAAGACACA
The DNA here is from genome assembly GCA_963277665.1 of Viscum album. Classification (NCBI taxonomy): domain Eukaryota; kingdom Viridiplantae; phylum Streptophyta; class Magnoliopsida; order Santalales; family Viscaceae; genus Viscum; species Viscum album. The sequence goes on along the minus strand of OY728141.1, from coordinate 1,767,769,116 downwards.
TATTTTAGAGGTAATCAACAACCATAGTACACCCAACCAAGGATTATTGCTCAAAGATTCAAAAAATGACTCTTTCGGGATAACACAATCATGAGTCTGATAGTAGTGAGGATTTATGTTTTAAGGTACTACTTGTTGGGTCTTACTAGGAGAAAGAACTCATTGATTGTCAGAAAAGATATAATACATAGATGTTGTTCTCATCCAAGGCCATGTGATGATACCAAGAAACTCAGTGTGAATTAACCCACTACATAGAGGATCAATGCCACCATATTGTCGGTTAGGAAGATAGAATGAACTCCACCTATGGATTGAAGATGAAAAAATGATCTCTTTCTAGTCCTCTCATAGGGGTTCCAAATACTCTTTCCAAGAATTACTAGTGCCATGATCATAGTCCTAGGTTTAGGATGTGACTCATACCAACCTTTAAGGAGAGGAAAAAATGGAATATAAACTATTGAATATTATCCATGATACAGTGGACAAGAGATCTGTTCCATGTTTAGTAGAGTAAATGGTGTGTTGTAGTTGTTCCATGCCTTATCCCTTGACCTCAGTCTCTGCCTTTGTAAACATCCTATGCCATCAAGTCGTGGCTGGGTCATAGTACATGATGTGTCGGCATCTTGTGTACTCTACGCATGTGCCAGTACATGGCTCATCCCATGTACATTGTCATATTGTGTCCATATAGGGGAGTAAATGCGGTGTAGGCAACCCATGTACTACAACTCATGTTTGTGTACACTGCAAAGTACACACTGTGTTTTGAGGGAGAGGTTACAAGTCATGTAGGCCAAGACACAATCAATGTTATAATTTTATCCTTCCCAAAACTATAGCCACCACTCTGGGTCACCACGCACCATGTAATTCCATATTATAGGCCTTGTTGATTAGGTTTTTTCATAAACCCTAGTTCTTCCTCCATGCGTCCTAGCTGATGATCCATCATTCAATCCAATGGTTACCTTTCCAAAATAAGGTATATCTCCTTATTTATCCAACCCATCCCTAGATTAACAAGAATTGGGTTTTATATCCACTCATAAATCATGATCATCGTTGTTCTTCGCTGCATACTAAAGAACACAAAATAAAGTATCAATCGTATTTTGTATCGATCAATATTCATCATTGCACCTATGTCATATCATGTTGATCTAAGATCTATTATTTCTTATCATTTTTCCTAGAAACAAGTCTATAATAATCAATTTTTTGGTAAAAAATTGAATCATGGACCAACGAAGAATGACCATGATGAATAGTGAATTGGGATAGAGATTCACAAGAAGAATCCCAAGGAAAAGACATTGATCGATGTTCGTGTGGATCTCAATTCATTTTTTTAGAAAGATAATCATGGAATCAACAACCATGAAGATAAATTCTACCAATAAACTCCAAAAATATTACCATACCACAAGATGATTGAACTTTGGATGAATATGTTCATTTATTGGTCAGCATTCATCAGAGAAATAAATAACCGGATAGAAATCCGAATAAAACACATGTCCTGCCTTGATTCATATTGGTTGATGATTAAGAAAAATGTTGTATCACATTTATTGGTGTGATCCTTAGAATCTAAGGTTTTTTTATCATTGATCCATGATCTCATCATTGTTTTCCAGAGTGAGAATCATCGAATCTCCCTCTAATGGTCCTCCGACATTTCTAGGGTTATGTGGCTAACCATGGAAATCTAACATAATGATCTATTTAAATATTCAAAAATAATTGCATTAACAAAATGAATTAAAATAATGTATTTAATTATTTATTCATTTTTGTTCCCATGATGGCTTTTCTAAAGACAACCCATAATGAATAATGCTAAGTTTCACATAGGGTAAACCTTTTGGAACTCAACAATGCCCTCATATTTTTGGTATGAGTAGCTATTTGGAACATATTTCACATTTTTAGGAAAACAACGTGCACATTATTTTTAATATATTTAATATAATTGAAATTCTTATTCTAGGCACACCAGGCCTCTGAATATCATGTCGTCTCAGCACCTTCTCTCGAAAATAATCCATATAATATCCCAAAATAATTCACAAAATAATATGAAATTGTTAAAAATTTGAAATGAATATTTGTATTAACACATACAACAAGTACATGATTTCCTTCTAACATAAAATCTCAATGATTTAAATCTTATTTTATAAGTGTGAAATGTAATTTTATAAGTCTGAAATGTTATTTTATGAGAAATTTTTTATCAAATTGTTTTAAAAAAATTTGTATAAATAATTTTCAATGTGAAAAGGTTATTTTCCTATTGAATGTTTTAATGACATATTTATGGTTTTTATATTATTAAATGGACTACACCCTTTTCTTTAAATATGGTTAAGTATGGATTTTTTGTATTATTACCATCCTTATTATCTCTATTGGTGGTTTATAATTGGTTTAACCAGTTTACGTATTTACATTTTCATTTTTGATTAATTTTTTTGTTCATTTGCATCCCCTTGAAATATTCAATATCTTGTAATCATTAGACATTACATTTACCCTAAATTACCATAATATTTATCATTGATATATTTATTACTTCAAACATAAATCATTTATAGATATGGAATTTTACTTTGAATGATATATGATTGACTTAATAATTTTTTTTAATATGTATTCCTTACTCGATATCGAAATTTGATGATAAGGAATATTGTTCATGAATTAAATTGATTATTCCATATATTAAGAATTATTTTGAAATGAATATATCAGTATGTACTAGTTATAGATGACCCCTCAATGCATTATTAGTCTCATTGGATGAATCATCTTGATATCCTTAGTTAAATGGGGTTCTCATGTATAACATCCCATCAATTTTAAACATTCTTGTGAGAAGTAATGAAAGTATAGTTATCATGATTCCTGATATCATAGTGTAAAATAATTATGAATTTTCTCCATTAATAATTCAGTTATTATTATGCATGATATTTTCACAATGACATTTTCCCTAGATTCAATTCATTCTCAAATTATTGGTTAAAAGGAATGTATTTTTAGATAACTACCTTTCCATACTGATTATATCATATCTAATCATAATAGTCATGTTATTGATTAAATGAAATTCGTCTTCAATAAGTTTCCTTACCATATTTATTATTCATTATTGATTATTTTTCATTTAATTATGATAGCATCCACTTTACACCACTCTTACGGATTATTTGATCCCACCCTCATTTTATTTTCTTTCCTAAGAATCTAGGATGTGTTATAAGAATGATATGAAAGGATATTCTAGAGAAAATAATGATATTATTTAAATAGTATTATGTTATATTAATTTTATTAAAATTTAACATAGGAATCATGTTTGTATATATCTTGCAAAAACTGCTAAACTATTTTTTCATTTAAGATGTTATCACATATATATTATTCCAATGTTGTAATGTAAGAAAACAATTATGGATAATGGGTCATGGACTATAAATTTTGTATAATATGATGTTTATAATAAATCATTGGAACAATATTTTGGAAAAAATTATTTTGGGATAATAACCCTGTAATATAATTTATATATAATTATATAAAAACATCATAAAGTAATGGTAAGGGAGAAATTATGTGGGTTTTCCTAGAAATGCATCCCTTTATATGTAGTATTTGTGTAAATGGGTCTCGAATAGATATATATAGGGGTAATAGCTCGGAAAAGGTGTGTAGGTCTAAACTAGAGTGTTACCAAGTACTCAAAAATGAGCCTTACTATGCACATGGTTGGACACTCTTGGAGGATATTATTTGTATAATTTACATTTTATTACCAACCATTATAAAGGATTCGAATAAATTGTGAAAATTCATATACTAGGTTTAACATACGGTTTCTTATATTTAAAATAAGGTGTCATTATTCAGTCATCATATACATTAATATATTTTTTTCCTACTATGATTATTTTTTCTCACACTATGATTTCTGGTTTTAGTCAATTTCAAGAACTAAAAGGAATAATGTTAAAATTAAATATAAAATAAAAATTAGTGACTATGTGCAAACAAATGGGATGATTATAAGAGTGGCATATATCCTAATTATTCATATCCTATTATCCTGAAATGTTGTTGGTAGACTATTCCATAACAAACTCTCAAACTCACAAAATAATCTAAGGATAGATATCTCTAAGAGCTCGATTGCTGAGACCAGATAAGAAAGAAGAAACTATTTCCCTCATGATAGAAACATGGAAAATAAAATATATAAATGTTCCTTAAGTTAATGAGAAAATATTTTTTCAATGGAAAATAAGGGAATAAATAATTTAATTTCCAAAAATAATGAAGACTATAATGGAAGAAGATAAATCACATCCTACGGATCCATTTATAGTTTTTCTCTTAAATATTGGGAACCTGGGTAATATCCGTGTTAATGATCACTTATAAAGGGTAACCCCTAGTGTAAGGAAGGACCTGTGATGAAATAAATTGGATTAAGTACTTATGTATTAGTATTAAATAATTAAATTTTATAAGTATTCTTTCCAATTGTATTGTGGTTATATTAATCATGAAACATACAAGGATTATGTTAAATTTTAGAGGAATGTATGTATTCACTAATTTAAGATAAATAAATACTATCATGGGTTTATGAGTTTAAGGTTGATCATATGTTCAAATTCTTAAAATCCCATTATGATTTTTTGGCAGGAATATGACATGACTAAGGGAATTTTTTGGAAACCTTTGTGGGAATACAAACAATTGGTTTATTATATGAATATTTTATTTGAGTATTAATTCCATTACATCATGTTGGGCATAAGATAAAGGTATTGATAACCTTAAAACATTATCATATATTTCATGTTTTAGTAATCATTGGTCATCACAATTTCATAATTTTAAAATATTTATATTAATAAGTTTTTTAGAAAAAATTCCACCCACATATCAGGTGAAAACACGTTGCATCCATCGATTGATGCAGTACTTGAACCCAAAATTGATGGTTGATAAGGGTTTAGATCACTGGACTACATGTTGTTCTAGTTAATATATATTTGTTTTTAAATATACTATTTTATGAAAAAATATTAATGATAAACTAGTGGTCTAAATTTTACTATTTATATATTAATAACTTTTGTTAGCCATATTGCATTTTGAAAATATTTTGAAATATTAATAATGACTTTTCACTCATTAAAGTATATTATGATCCATTAAAAGTAAATTTTTTTTCTTCAAGATGAATGATTAATTTTGGATATTCATTTCATGGTGTAAGAGATGAAGTGGAAATTTATCAAAGAACAACAAAAGAGTGGAATTGTGCTTATAAAGTAGTAACATATCAAATAAGTATAATTCCATATATTCTTAGACTATAAATTAACTCCTCAACATTAGAAAAATAATAATGAAAAAAAACAATTATCCAATTAAACTCATATATATAATGAACCAAATGCTATTTTAAAGCATCATAGATTCATAGATTTTGATGCATTAAACCCCTGGTTTAAATGAAATATAATAATCTATTAACTTATTGTTAATTAAAATGTGGATCTTATTACTTGGATTTTAAGTTGGAGGGTTTGAGTAAGACTAAATAATTTATGAAAATATATGGTTTAAAAATTTTCATTGTTTATATATTTATTTTAAATAAATTTAAAAATCATTTGAAATACAAAAAAAAATGTTTTCAAAAAATGGGTTTTTCCCTAAAATAAGTATTACTCATGTTTTGTGCACTTAATTTAATATTAATTTTCAAAAAAATTATCAAATTTATTTTAAAAACAATTTTTTTTTTGAAATTTACATGTCATATATATCTTTGGGTTAAATTTATAGAATTTTATTAAAATATTGTTTTTTGATTGATAGTTAATAAAATTGATTTTTATTGGAAACTGCATTTTTATATGAATAATTTGCAAGGTTAAATTATATTTTAAATTATTTTTAAAGTAAAATTATTTAAATTATATTAACATTTAACTAATTTAGGTCATTTTATTGAATTTTATATATAATTTTGATATAAATACTTTTTAAAATATTGAAGGTTTTTACTATGGAAAACCTCCTTTTATAACTACTACAAGTTTAACTTTAAATTGAATTCTACAACATATGTGATTTGAATTTTAAAAATTAAATTTTATATTTGTAATTATAAAATTTGATATTATCTAATAAGTTCATCATAATGTTTTACAATAATTTTTACTAAAGAAGTATAAAATAAATATTACGGTTAAAGTAAAATTGGGTTTATTTGGGTTTAAACTAATAAGATAAGGGTTAAAAATGACATAAAACTGGTACAACACCCATTTTATGGCCACATATCAACCTTATCAACTATAAGGTTTGATAATCGTCAATTTATTATCCATATTTATTGATTAATTCATTTTAACACCATATTGTATTAAAAAATCTCATGTGTGTCCTCTCCACCATTTATAAAAGGCCACTCCCTCGCTTCACTTATTCACACATATCATGCCATTATTCTTGAAAATAAACTACAAAAAGATATACTAAAAAACATTATTCACAATATTGTTATTTTTTATTCTCATTATACTAACTATAGGGTCCTTAATACGATATCCAATGGGGGTTTCTATTAGATAAGGTAATTGTCTTAAGAAATATCTTTTATCGACTTTCTTCTTTTTCCACCATCTATTATGTCATAGAAAATCCAATATAATAAAACAATTATATAACATATAATTATATTTTATTATTTTTATGAAATAATTTTTATGAAATAATTTTCATCCATCACCTCCCCTATTAAATGAGAAACGAAATTGTCGATCATGTGTACGACAGACTACCACCTTGCGAATTAATGCCACACATTTTCCCTGAATGCATATCATAATTGAGTATATTTATTAATTTAATGTATATATATAATATATTTTATATTATTATACATATATAATTATAACATCATATATACCTTTTTAGTTTCAATACTATTTGATATACGATAACATTGCTCGTGTGTGTGGGGGACTGCACCCTCATGAAGTGATGTGATTCATTTTCAATTACACTGTAGATGGAATGTAATAAGGAAATATTTAATGAATTAATGTTACATATATGACATGATATTAATTTTTTAAAATTAATATACCATAAACTTTCATACCCTTTAACTCATTAATGAAATGATATTGTTGATCGTGCGTACGTATGGTCTATTATTTCCACAAAGCGATGTGATTCATTTTACATGTCCAACATTAAAGAATGATTATAAAAATGTATATAATTATTAAATATGATATTTATGACATTAATAAAATTAATAATATTATGGAACTATATATGATAACCATGAACCATAAATTTCTTGACAAAACCTGCATGAGGAAATAATGAAAATATCACTCAAAATAATAAAAATAATAAAATATTAATAACAAAAGAGAGAAACAACGTTATAAAAGAATAATATATGATATTATAAAGATATACATGGATGTTTAATAAATTAGTAACATTATTAATGTAATTATACATAATTTTAAATAATGTTTAACCAAAAGTAAGCATGAGGTAAAGGATATCGTCTCAATTTCTCTTCATTAAGGCATATTTGGTTGTTGTGCACCTAATTTCCTTAATATTCATTACTAACCACCCCTTTTATAGGTAACATCATGAGTACATCATAATTCATTGTACTTTATAATTTAATTTTAATTATTTCATCCAAGGGGATTTGACTTCAAAATTACCAAGTGTTAAATAATTTCATAACTCAATTTCTTTTCATTGAGTTATATACCTTATTCATTGTATTTGACATTCTAATATTATGCGTGTAAATAATTCTGAAAATATTATGTTCTATTTACACTTTTTTAATGTGGATTAATATTTTACACACATGATTTATTCATTTATTAATTCTCACTTATACTTTATGATCTTTTTATGTCTTTATTTTATAGTCTAATTTTAATCGGGATTGTCTATACTTGAATATCAAATAAACGAAATAATTTGATAACTTTCTTATAAACCAATTTAATTTCAATTTACAATTTTTATTCATGGTTTTATTTATTATAGAAACAAATTACTCCATTCTATAAATAAAATGAAATGGAAGTTATTTTCAATTAAATACAGCAACATTTTCCTCTTTAGTCGAAAATTATTTTTCAACCAAAACCATGTTTTCTAAAAAAATATAAAATCATTTTAAAATTTTAAAAATGATTTATTAAATTTATTTTTACCCATGATTTAATTTTTCCAAGTTTTTTAAAGGAATAATTCCATATTTTTAAAAATAAGGATTGTTTGGAATTTTCCAAAAATGTGAAAATAGCCATTTTTTAGATATACGACAGGTATGGACTTTACAACTATAATGACCACTACATGATTTAAAAATTCCTTCATATATTTCAAAAGTTATTTTCCATGAATACTAATTTCAAAATATTTTGTGACCATTTATTTTTAAAAAGTATTTTCAATGTGAAAAGGCTCTTTTTCTCAAGAATTTTTCTAATGACGTCATTATGGTATATCTACTCATAAATGACAGAACCCATTTATTTGAAAAAACGATCCATTAGGAATATGTTCTACTGATTCCCAAATTATTATATTTCTAGATATTTTACAATTTGTTTGGCCAAGTAAATTATTTACATTCTCTTTCTTGTTTTATTTTTTTATTCATTAACTTTCCCCTAAAATAATCTCATTCTTATCACCATTAAGAATTACATTTCCCCTAAGTATCTATATTATTAATCATAGAAATATTTATTACATAAACCATATATCATTCATATATATGTAATTTTTCTTTTTATGTTTTATGATATACTGAGAAAATTATTTCTAATTTATATTCCTTACTATATATTGAATTTTTTTGATAAAACATATTTTTCAGGAAATAAATTGATTATTAAATATATGATGAATGATTTTTAAATGAAAATATTGGTGGGTTGTAGTTATAGAAATCCCATCAATGCATCTGTTTTCTCATGAGATGAATCAGTTGAATAACCATAGTCAAATATTTTCATAGTGAATACCCATCAATTTTAAAATGTCTTATAAAAGTTCTCGAGAGTATAGGTATCATGATATTTGGGATTATTAGGTCCTATCATTAATAATTTCAATATTTAATAATTTAGTTATTATTATCAATGATATTTTCACAATAATATTATCTGAGTATGCATTTCAATCTCAATTTTTGGATTAAATGGAATGTATTTTTAGATATTTACCTTTCCATATTGATTATTCCTTATTTAATAATGATATAAAAGTCACTTATTTAATGTAATGTGTCTTCATATATGTAACTTACCATATTGGTTATACCTTATTTATTAATATTCAATTAATTATGATAGATTCCGTATTACTTAACTCTTACAGACCATTTGAGCTCACCCTTATTTTATTTTCTTTCACAAAAATCTAGGAAGTTTATAAGAATGATATGAGAGGATATTATAAAGGGAATAATGATATTATTGAAAAAAATATGTTATAATTTTGATATTCAAATGTTATATCTGAATCTAATATTAATCTAGTTTATATAAAATATTAAACTATTTGGACTTTAATGATGTGGTCACTTGTATTCTATGCCAATGTAGAAATGTTGACACCATATATGGGTTAATGGGGACATGGAATTTAAAATAACTATCCAACATTAGGAAAACCAATGGTACCTCTAAAAAACAATGGTGGGGGATCCATGCCTCACCAATAGAAAAGTATATGTTCAGGGAGTAACCAACCCCAATAGAGGACCTACACCACACAAGATCTCATAGATGGAGTATTACCACACTAAAAATATAGAGTAATTATTCCCCATGGATATAAGGAGACTAAACCAAATGTATGTCTTTGTGAATGAAATCATCTAATGAAGATAAATAAACAGTCAAATTTTCCAAAATAACTCTTCATAGACTACTCATGCACCCAAATTTGAGTCCCATGAAAGGATATATAAATATTCACTAAAGCATGAAAATTAAATGAAATGTAGAATAGTGATACATGACATATAACCTTGACCTACATGATGTGTTACTAAGTTTTAGGTGAAACATAAAAGTATTCCCCCGTGACGTGATTTCTTCTGCCATTGTGTGAGCTTCATTTCGAAGAATTTATAGTCTACACAACTCAATTCTTAATATTCCATTATATATAAGAGTCCCATAAATTGTAAAAAATTATGCATGGAGGAAAATTGTATTCAAACTATTATTAGATGTATAATTACTTTGCTATTTTCTAATTTGGTTCTGTGATTTTATTCGATATCCCCTGGATGTGTTGTAAAAAGTTCAATTATTTAAATATATATATATATAAAATAATAATGTATCTACTTATTTTATTCCTTGGATATATGTTTTTTAGGTTAATATATGCTAGGTTCTACCATATTATATGATATTCTAACTTGATGGTAGTCTCAAGATCCTGTACAATTTGACAAGATCTTATAATGTCACACTCAGCATAATTCCACCCTGATCGGGGCCATGATTGGTTAGTTAATATCAGTTTCTTTCATTTAGATTCATCAACTATGTTATGAATGACCATTTTTGAAGGTATATCTCCATTGGAGGATTGTGTGATGAATTTTGAATGAATTAATGTGATTCTGAATAAGAGGATGTATGTATGAGTTTTTCTTTTCAAGGGTTGAAATTTTTGTAGGTGTATCAATTATAATAGTACTAAAAATTCGAACTTTGAGTTTTCAAATTTTATTTTCATTTTGGTAATTTCTCAGTATAGGGTAAAATTGATAATTATAAATTATTAATCCATTTTTGAAAATTTCCTCTAACAATTCCATTGATCTTAGAATAAAGTTTCTATCATGTTGTATAAAATTAGAATGATCTATAAGATTTTTTTTAATTAATTAACTTAATTACATAATTAACATTACACGTTCTGGATATTTAGTTTTTAGAGAAAAACTACATAGTCATGTAAAATATAACATAGTTTGATAAGCATATTATGTAGTGTTTCTAATAATGTTTTTTTATTTAACATTTATGTAATTTAATAGAGTGATCCACACCTACCTCGATATCCTCTCCAACTTTGTTTCTTCAAATAAATGGATTTGATTCAAATCCATTATTTTGAAACACTCCTCAAGATAAGGAATCAAGAAAAATTATAATGATGGGCCCCCTTTTCCTAATGAAGTATTTACAACTAAATTTTTACATTATGTTCAACATTTTAATTCAATTTAGTTCAATTATTAATTTATAACTTCATTAGATATTCCATTATTTTTATTAAAAATATTATTGTTGTAGTTAAAGTTGTTACTATTTTATACTTATATTATTATGTTGTTGAGTTGTTGATCAAATTGCATCCGTTTTTTCTTTCATCCAATATTGTTGTGAGACTTTTTCTACCCACATGATTCATATGAGAGAAAGATAAAGATTAAAATATTTTTTAGAGAGAGAGGTATAATGTAAGTAGTTACAATATGTCATTGGTTGCAACATCAACAAGGATTGGTTGAGTAGTGGTTCAACCTAAGAGAGTAGAGAATGAGAAAATTCATCACTGAATAATTTGGGAGACATACAAGGTTTGTGGGAATTTTTTGATTAGGAATATGATAATCACAATAAATATCTCAAGGGCTGTTTGTTAGGATATATATTAAGATGATGGATCTATTGATTAGTGGTAGTGTTCATATGAGGTTGTAGTTGTGTGGCATGTTGATTTTTTTTCTAAATGAGGGAATTTTTTAGGTGTGGTTCAGATTTATGTGTGCGTGGTGGTCAAGGGAGGTATCCTATATTATTAAAATATATTTTAGTTGATTGTAGATCCTTTTTAGGTGTAGAGATAGTTATTGAGGTTAGAGTGGGGGCATTGTGTAGTAAGGAAAAGTAGCATGGGGAAGATTGGGGTATGATGGATGAATATTTTTGTGCATAAGTCGGAGTGAGACTGATGGAGTAAGAGGTGAAATTAATTTTATAAGGTGCACCATGCGTTACAATGTGATTTTCAATTATAAGGTGGAAATTTGTTAAGATCAATAATAATATTAAATTTTAAGAAAATCATAATTAATTAAATAAATAAACACACACATATATTTGGATGTGTATTATTTTAGTTCCACTGGATCACTCTCTCTCCCAATTTCTGCCTTCTCACATTGTACCACCAAAGAACATATATTAAACCCTCTCAGAACCTCCTCCTACAATGTCACTGGTACCATCATGTGTCCTTTTAAAAGAATGAGATAATCCCCACCGTTAGAAAATCCACAAGGAGCATGCCTTATAGTTGGTATCCCCAATATGTGCCTCCAAGGATCACTGTAAGGGAAGATGGATAACAACCATTGATTAGAGGTACGATGATCTATCCACATCCACAAAGAATAACTATAAAGAGGCCAATTTCACTAATTCCTTGTCCAGTAGATGCAAACAAGATATCATTCTAAGGGAATAAAATAACATGTCCCCCTTCCCAAGAATATTTAAAAAATAAAAGTCATTGTCCGGGAGGAACTTTATCAATTGCCACTATCTAATGTTGACATATTTATGAGCGAAGATACACATGACACTACGATGATCCGAGCAGACGTTAAACCACTCACCCATCATGTAGTGGTGTCACATTCTTTGTTAGTATACTACTACTACTAACCCAATCTCATGGGTCATATAGCTCTAACCATGTTGTATTAAATGGCTTGAGCCATATGAAATCTATTCCTTCCTCTACATCGAACACAACTAAGCACAGTTCCTGATGCATCGCAAAACACTATGTACTCCACACCCTCTTCCAGAAAACTTATGTACGGTATACTCATCCAAATCTTCCTCAAATACTGAAAAATGTGATGGGTCTTCTTATCCACAATAATTAATTTCCCTTTTGATTCACGTCTTTAATGGGATTTTATATCGTGGAGATATCAGGAGTGACTCTTGAGTAATATCCTTCCAACACAAGGAAGCTCATCCCCTCTATCACACTCTAAGGTGGGTCCCCATGTAACACTACTTTGACCTAGGCCTTTTCTACTGCCACTCTATCTGTTGAGATAATGAGTCCCATAATCTGGATCTCTTATTTCTAGAATAGAAGCTTTGAGATATTTCTAACAAGATGGTTCTCTCAGAGTACATTAAGAACTATCCTTAACTATCTCACGTGATCCTCCTAAGATGATGAATATAATAGGATTTCATTTATGAAGACTACATTGAACCTATCATCTTTCTTATTATTGGGATGTTATTTTATATTAAACTTACTGTAATTTTTATGTTCATTTGACGAGAGACCCTATTATTTCTCATCAATCCATTTTGGAAGTTTTGAGTGGCGCCATTAGGCTGCCGAATTTTCGTAAGAGATCTAACCTCTCTCTCTCTCTCTTTAAGTACTCTCCTTTATGTCACTTCTTTTAAGCTCCACTTTGTTATGTTGGGGGATGTTATTTTATATTTCTATTTCCATAAACTTTAATTTAATATGATGAGATACCCTATTTGATCTCATCAATCCATTTTTGTAAGTTTTATGTGGCGCCGTTAGGCTGCCGAGTTTTCGTAAGGGAATTTTCATCTCACTTTTATTCCCGTGAGATTTATTCTAGATTTCCCACAATTTCCTTTGAGTGGTGTATGTACTGCCCATTATTCTATTCTTTGTGTAATATACTTTCTTTTATGAGTATTTACATCAATGATTTATTGTCCTTCTTTCATGGGGTGTATGTTTTGGAAGATACCCAAGTCGGTAAGGGAACCTTTCACCCTCCTCTTTTTTAAAAGACTTATTTTGCTGGGTCTTTTAACTTACATATTGTTATGTTGGGATATGTTCTCATATATCCTTATTGATGTAAATTTTATGTCCAATTGATGTGATACACTTTTTATCTCTCATCAACTCATTTTTATGTGACGTCGTTAGGATGTCAAGGGAACTTCTTAACCCAATTTCGATTTCTTTGGGTTCAACATGTAGTTATTGAATATGTCATCCTTTGAATATGTGTGAATGACCTTTGATTATTTTACACTTAATATCCACTTATATTTGTTGTATTCGTTTTTCACACATAATTATGTAATTGATTTATCCTTAAACCAAGGATATCGTCTTTGTATGGGACTTTGTCTCAATCTCCTTTCATTGAGGCATATTTTGTTTAATACACAACCTTCTTTTATATGGTGTATAAACCCCTTTGACTTTTACGTTTATCCAAAATGAATCTTTTTTATACTAATCATTTACTAAAAGACAAAAGGGAATGTTTTTGTCGTACGTATGTGGCGACAATGACTTCTCCGCCGCCGTGACCATTATTTGGGTTTCGGCTTCCTCTACAAGCCATACATTCTTTTTAAAAGAAAAATAAATATCATGTTTTACTTTTCTTTTATTTTGGTATTGAAAATGGTTTTCATAATGTATTTATATCAATGTGTTGTATTGATATCTTGTTATTGCAAGGTGGAAATGTTATGTTTCCTTTATGAATGTTTTATGTGATAAGATTATGTTATGGTTCTTGGGCATTGTTATGAAGACGTGTGGTTCCGTGATAAACTAAGGGCGGGTGAGCCCAATATAGCTCTCCAATGCTTTGGGTAATGCGAAAGGAGTGAAACGTTAAGGTTTCTCTGAAGAGATTTAGGGAATATACTGTGATGGGTATTCCAAACGTAACCAAGAGGGTTACTCCATACGTAAGAATGTTATGAATGCCTCAAGTTACCTTTATGTCTTATGTTTTCTATTATTTATTCATGGTTTGATGAGGTATGTTAAAGTGCCTATGTTTTATGGGTAAAGTATGATTTTATTCTTATGTATATATGAACTCATGTTTCCTTTCCATATTTTTATAACCCTTACTGAGCTTTTTATGCTCATCCCATGTTTTTGAAATGTTTTTCACAGGTCAAGGGAAAGGTACATGATGTGATGATAGTGTCAAGGATGTGTCAAGAAATAATCTGTGTCTTATTTTAAATATGTTTTCGTTGATGGGAAGAATGAATATTGTCTTTTATGTAACCACTTTGTTTAAATGTGGAATGTAATGCAAGTTTCATGATCTAATTCTCTAAAAATCTAAACCTAAAAAGATCCTCAATGTGTAATCTTGTAATAACTCAATATTAAGTATGGTTTAAGACTGGGGCCTTATAGTTGGTATCAAAGGTCGGTTTAGATAACTTTAGAGGTTAGGGTATTCTTTAAGCATAAGTGACATTACCATAATGGTTAGGATTTCAGAAAGAGTCCTAGTTTTAGATAAAGTGAATGAGTAAGTGTATCTTAGTGTTTACCTTCCTCATTAGTACATGATGGTTTTGTTGATATACTCACAATGACATTTCTGTTTTTAGTAAATTGCTGGATCTAGCAGGAACCAAAGTAAAAGTGGATGTGAAGGAAACTGTGACAGTTTTTTGAGCAAGCAACTGAATGATATGGGAGCTACAATGAGAACTCTTGTGATTATCCTTCACCAACTATCTGGAGTAATTATTGACCACCTAAACCTTGGTGATTTCTCTAAGGCATCATATATGTGAGAAACAAATCCCTACAGAAGTATAGGTAATAATCATAAAGGAAAGTGTGTTCAAAAACCTATGTGTCAAAGATGTGGAAAGAAACACCTAGGAAAATGTTTCAAAGGGACAGAAATTTGCTATAGATGTGGAAATAAAGGTCACAAAGCAAGAACCTACCATGGAAAAAGGAAGTATCAAGTTGAATCGAGGAAAGGGAAAGAAGTTCTTTCTGAGGGATCAATTGAATGTTTTAAATGTGGTGTGCATGGTCATTTTGCAAACACATGTCCTATGAAGAAGTTTCGTGAATGGGATCACCAAGAGTGTACAAATGTTCGTTTACCAATAACTAATGCCATTCCGATTGAGGATGAAGAAACTGACAATAACCAATCAAAGGTATGTATTTTTTCATGACTATTGTTTTCCTATTTTCGAATCATAGGATATGGTTCATGATTTTGTTTGTAGGAAAGAGGTATTTCGGAATAAGTTGGAAAGGAATGGTTAATGGATCATGAAGAATGTTGAATGAGTAAGATGTCAACATATAAGGGCTTCAAGAGTTATGGTGAAATTATTAAGAGTATTAAGTCTCTTTTGATGATGGGGTTACATTAGAAGACTTTTTATATTATGTGTAACCCTGATGTTTAATATATGCAAATTTTATTCAAGGAATAGTTATCTTTTCTTTTGTGTACATAGTTATAAAAAACCATTTGGGTTTATATGATCCTTAATTTTGAGGTAATTATGGGTTACTATATGTTATGATTGAAGTGAAAGGCATGAGATAAAATTGAGGTTAAATTATGTTATGGTTATTTTTTATGATTTTATCTCTTTTGGGGAATTATTTAAGAATTATATAGTTTTGGAAAAAGGACAACACGCAGACCGTGTGACAACCCGTCGCGTCGGACAAAGTTGCGGGAATCGAACCCATAACCAAAGTGCGACTGGTATTTATCGCCAACCACTGGACTACGTGAAGTCCCTGGTTAGTTTGACCAATTATTTTTAGTTATATGATTTTATGAATTAAGAGTAAGTTGATTTTGGGATATTTATGAAAATGATTAACCTATCATGGAGGATATGTGATTAGGTTAATTACTTTTCAATACAAGACTTTAGGAGCAACTGATATTGTTTGGAGATAAATGTTACGATTTAACATGGAAGACTATGTGACTAAATCCTTCAAATATTTGGGTTTCAATCTAATATTGGTTTACTTTGAAGAATTTTATGGACAAATTTTTTATCGGATGGTCCTTGTTGAACTTTGGGTTTTGTTGGACAAATTTTGAGATTAAGAATAGATTTTCTTTTTATAAAGGGTTATCCTTTTTTGGATTATGTGAACTTGTACTAACCTTTCTAGTTTTGGTTTTGGTTAAAGCCTAAAGACATGGGATGTATATAGTTCTCTTTTGTGGATTAGGTGATTCTCTAGAAGTTGATTATATTACACTTAATGCGAACAAGTCTCCCTAAATACTCATCTTTTGAAAAAAATATGAGTTTGATTAAGGAATTTAGTAAAAGTTGAAAGTCAACATGATAAGTGATTATGTATCCTTATGAATAAATTCCTCAATAAAAAGTAACTTAAAAAAAAAATTGTCTATTAACTTTTCCTACTGGGGAACCCAACACTGTTTAACCCATCACAAGTTTGTGATTTTCTTATTTTTAACTTTCTCCTTAACATGTTTTCTATCACTCTCCATCAGAACATGACCCTATGTTTTCTCCTCCATGTCCATGTTTTCCTACATGGATTCCTAGTATTGGTTAACTCGGGTGACCTCTGTACTTATCTTTCTTTATTTTAAAGTGATTGTTTTACCGACTCTTGTTCTGATGTGGGACTTTCAAAGATGGTTCCATGCGCAATTTTAAAAATTGCGAGGACGCAATTCCCAAAAGGGGGGAAGGATGTAACACCCTAGGTAAATAAAGAATATGACATTTTCTTATTTATCCATATTTGTGAATAAAATATTAATATGACTTTAAAGGGGACGCTATGCTCGATGGCGTACCCAACACGCAACAATGAGTTTCTTGGGAATCTTACGTTGCACTCTAATAATAAAATAATATTATTTTAAATGGTAGTTAACATGTAGCCATTGTATTGGCGGGAATGGATAGAAATAACTAAAATATGATTATATATGTTTTTAAATTTTTTTACATTTATCCAATAAAAGATAAAGGCTTAAAATACGGAAAGAATTCAATTTTAGGCATATATGCCCTAGTTTTCACTAATGGTTCACTTATTGCCTTTTGATGGAGAACCGTCATTAAATATAGTTTCGTTCACTCTTATACATACTTTTGGACCAAACAAAACTGTTCTTAATAATTGGGACATCAAAATTTACCTTGTGTAAGTTTTTGGTATCTTTTCGATAAAGTTCATTTTTTTTAATTAATAGTGTAAAATGTTGTATTTTAATTCAAAACCTCTATTTAATATAATTTATTTATATGATTATATTATCTTTTGAATTTGTTTTAAAGTGAAATTAGAATATATTTTTACCATTAAATCCAATAGTGGTCTTTGGAATTAATTTCACTTTGAAATCAGACTTAAACTAGTGTCAATCTTTTGATACTTATTGTTTCATAAAAACACTCTATTTTCTCTGACAGCGGGAATTAATTATTAAATTAATTAATGTGACTTATATGTTTTTAATTTTTTAATATAGACTTCATTTTTGAATTCAGAAAATCAAATATAGCTTAGGGTGAATTTTTGGTAATTTTCTGAAAAACTCAATTTTTTAATGAATAGTGAAACCACTAAGTGGTAATCAAGCAAACTGATTTTTCAGTTAAATGAAAGTTTACCAATAATGTGTATTGAATTTTAAAAATCCTACATACATTGTTTTCATTAGTATGTAAAATTTGGTTCAATGGGATGAAAATAATTTTTTGGTGAATAGTAACGTTTTTTCATTAATCGCGATTAGAGGTAATTAGTGTAATTTAAAGTAAAAATGATATTATAAAAATGTCAAAACACCATGACACTTGTCCTAACCTTATTGTATGAGTCATGGTCGACCACGACAACCCATGGGTCGATTTTGGGGACCCTATGGAGCCTCTTGGGTGAGATAATGACTTTAATTCCTTTTTTTAAAATAAAGGTGAAAATGACACTAACATTTATTGTTTTACTAAAACAATTTTTAGATGGGGTTATACTAATCATAATTTTGTCTATAAATATTCTTTGGAAAGATAAAAATATTTCCTACATCAGGATATTTTTTTTATAATTTTTAGATATTAAATAAATTAATTTAATTATGACATCATGATGATGCAACGATGACCTCATTAAGGAACAGTTTAAATGAAATGAAACGATAATATAAAATCTAAAACCTAAACTTGTCCAAAAACTATTGTATGGGAATATTTAGAAGCCTTATCATATTATCTTCGAAATATATCAATGTGGGACCTTAGAAATTCGAAAAACGTTTGAAAATAAAATAATAGTTTCATGATTTCCAAAAGTGCCCCTCCTCTCCTCTTATAAAAGGCCCCCACCTCTACCTCATTTCACACACTCCTCAAGCCTTTGTCTCGGCCATACCATGCCCATTTACTCTATCCACATCCCCCTCCTAATCCTAGAGGATTCCCTTTGGTTAGAATCCTTTCAAAGAAAGCCTTTAGGCTCAAATCAAAAGGAGTTACACTTTTAAAGGTAATTCATTCTCTCATGTTCATTTGTTTTATTTTTTTTCTCTAACCCCCTAAACTCTTTTTACTTACTTATTTTGTAACAACACCATTAACATAAATATTCTAGGATGTTTTTATAAGATTTATTCGAGCTACACTCTCACACAACTACATCAAATGGTTAAAGAACATACGATTTCCGTGGATGGAGAAATTCTGCCTCCCGAAACAATGATTGTTCAATACTCATTTAACACATTCAAATGTGGCCATTATTATGTCACTATTTTTATATATGATATATAATATTTTTATTATTTCCTTAATCTTCTGTATTTTTCATTTATGGCATACCATTATTGTTTCCATTATGGGTAAACACGATATCTTCATTTTAGGAAGTGCGGACTACCGCCTCCTGAAAGTGATTTGATTCGTTAATACCATATGTGGGATGTTTAAAGGATAAATATAATGATATTATATATTTTATTATACTGGAATTATAATATACTCTTATATCATTATGATTCCATTCCAGAAAATACGAAATAGAAATGGAAGTAGCGTTCATGCGTACGTACGGCTTAGCGTCTCCATGAACCGTGCATTTCATTTCTTACCTCTAAATGTGATGTAATATTATAAATACATGTATATGATGAATATATATGATATATATTTTATCCAAATCATTAATATCATTCTTTATATAACGAACCTTTGACCAAATTAACAACATGTAAGTGTAAGAAGTCTATTTTTGACTTAAGAACCAAATACAGACAAAATGAACATTATTAACTTAAATGATTACATGATGTTTATAACATGGTATAAAAGTAATAATGAACTATTAAAAAAGGTTCTTAATAAAGTGTAAATTAACTCAAATTTACTATTTGGGACGTTAAAGAATGATCGAGTCAATTTGGACTTGAGGTAAGGGATCATACTCCTCTCTTTCTTTTAAGTAAACTCTTTTATGTCATTCCCTCTAAAGTTCATCTTTCTTCTTATTGGGATGTTATTTTATATTACACTTACTGTATTTTTTATTTTCATGTGATGAGAGACCCTATTCTCTCTCATCAATCCATTTTGGAAGTTTTGAGTGGCGCCGTTAGGCTGTCGAATTTTCGTAAGAGATCTAACCTCTCTCTCTCTTTTTAAGTACTCTCCTTTATGTCACTTCTTTTAAGCTCCTCTGTGTTATGTTGGGGGATGATCTTTTATATTCATATTTCTATAAACTTTAATTTAATATGATGAGATACCCTATTTGATCTCATCAATCCATTTTAGTAAGTTTTATGTGGCACCGTTAGGCTGTCGAGTTTTCGTAAGGGATTTTTCATCTCACTTTTATTCTCGTGAGATTTATGCTACATTTTCCACAATTTCCTTTGAGTGGTGTATGTACTGCCCATTATTATACTCTTTGTGTAATATAATTTCATTTATGAGTATTTACATCAATGATTTATTGTCCTCCTTTCATGGGGTGTATGTTTCGGAAGATACCCAAGTCGGTAAGGGATCCTTTCACCCTCCTCTTTTTTAAAAGAGTTCTTTTGTTGGGTCTTTTAATTTACATATTGTTATGTTGGGATATGTTCTCATATATCCCTATTGATGTAAATTTTATGTCCAATTGATGAGATACACTTTTTATCTCTCATCAACTCATTTTTATGTGAAGCCGTTAGGCTGTCAAGGGAACTTCTTAACCCAATTTCGATTTCTTTGGGTTCAACATGTAGTTATTGAATATGTCATCCTTTGAATATGTGTGAATGACATTTGATTATTTTACACTTAATATCCACTTATATTTGGTGTATTCGTTTGTCACACATAATTATGTAATTGATTTATCCTTAAACCAAGGATACAATCTTTGTATGTGACTTCATCTCAATCTCCTTTCATTGAGGCATATTTTGTTTTATACACAACCTTATTTTATATGGTGTATAAACCCCTTTGACTTTTACGTTTATCCAAAAGGAATCTTTTTTATATGAATCATTTAATAACGACAAATGGAATGTTTTTGTCGTACGTATGCGGCGACAATGACCTCTCCGCCGCCGTGACCATTATTTGGGTTTCGTCTTCCTCTACAATCCATACCTTCTTTTTAAAAGAAAAATAAATATCATGTTTTACTTTTCGTTTATTTTGGTATTGAAAATGGTTTTCATAATGTATTTATATCAATGTGTTGTATTGATATCTTGTTATTGCAAGGTGGAAATGTTATGTTTCCTTTATGCATGTTTTATGTGATAAAATTATGTTATGGTTCTTGGGCATTGTTATGAAGACGGGGGGTTCCGGGATAAACTAAGGGCGGGTGAGCCCGATATAGCTCTCCAATGCATTGGGTAATGCGAAGGAGTGAAACTTTAAGGTTTATCCGAAGAGATTTAGGGAATATACTTTGATGGGTATTCCAAACGTAACCAAGAGGGTTACTCCCTACGTAAGAATGTTATGAATGCCTCAAGTTACCTTTATGTCTTATGTTTTCTATGATTTATTCATGGTTTGATGAGGTATGTTAATGTGCATATGTTTTATGGGTAAAGTATGATTTCATTCTTATGTATATATGAACTCATGTTTCCTTTCCATATTTTTATAACCCTTACTGAGCTTTTTATGCACATCCCATGTTTTTGAAATTTTTTTCATAGGTCAAGGGAAAGGTACATGATGTGATGATAGTGTCAAGGATGTGTCAAGAATGAATCCGTGTTTTATTTTAAATATGTTTCCGTTGATGGGAAGAATGAATATTGTCTTTTATGTAACCACTTTGTTTAAATGTGGAATGTAATGCAAGTTTCATGATCTAATTCTCTAAAACTCTAAACCTAAAAAGATCCTCAATGTGTAATCTTGTAATAACACAAGAATAATTAAGGTTTAAGGTTGGGGCCTTATAATCATTGGGTTAAAGAATCAATTCCTCTACATGTCCTCCACCTGTACCCACAATTTATGATTCCTTGCGGGATACATTTGAATAATAGTGTATATATCAAGGTTGTAATAAGGTGTAGATCAATGTAGAACTCTATCTCTGATCGGGGATGTAATCCTCGAACACCCTCAAGGAAGACATCTTCCTACTCCACCACCACTGTATGAAGTTCGAAAATCATTATATGCACTCCAACAAAGCTCAGGATAGACAACTGAGGAGTAATTGGTATCACCCTTCAATGCATGATTCCATCCTACACTACCCGAGTTTCCTTTTCACAGATAAAGGATACCATTACTCCATCACTACAGACACCCCACACCCTTTTCCTAAAACAATCAATATGGGAATGAACTATAGACAACAAATATAAAAGATGAATGATCATATAAGGCCTCGATAATGATAGAAATGTATCTTAATGATACTCTCACCTCTTTGATTTTGGTCACACTATCGGCACAAGTGTGAGATCACCAAGTTTTCTTAGATTGGAGTCTCCAAGAGTAAGGGTCGAGGCAAAGGTTCAACTTGAATCTCAAAGTCTCATAAAAGGCATTTCAAATAAAATAAATGGCCAAAATTTTGTTTATGAGTACATTAGTTATTATAGAAAAGACACAAATCATACCTCGAATCATTCCAATAACCTTTGGATCATACACTTTCACTGCCTACAGTTATCCCCTTCACGGTCCTATAGCTCATCGATCCTTGCTTGTACCACCTGGGGGTGGTGGTGGTAACACATCATAGCATCGACCACCTATATATACTCTTCATTATCCTCTACCACATCTGCTTCCCTTTAAAACTACATTCTCATTCCATTGGCTCGACCTCGTCGGTTGATCTAGAGTCTCTCTGTCAGCTATAAGGCAAGTCGGACAATCTTGGGAAATATTTAACCTACTATCACATGAGTAGGACTACCACTCCCTATGATGACTGGACCCACCCTATGAGACCTAAACTAAAGATCCATTTTCTTAGGAACTCTCCATAAAACATATCATGCATACATGTCCCTAATACTGTCATGAGCACCCTACTACTAAGGTCTTTGATCCTTCATTCCCACTGCTGACAACCACCGGTTTTATATGCTTATCCAAATAACCCCCAACAACCAAATGCCACTATAACACCCCATCATAGAATGGTATACACAAGGGTATCACACTAGATTATATTTCTCTATAAAGACCTTGCTTGATGGTCTTAGACCTAATGAACTAATCTCAAACCATTTACACCAAGTACCTGGAATGGTGGGCAAGCCTCAATGAATACTACGCGACTTTACTGATACTTTGTTGGATCTAAAGAAGTTCCTAGATAAGTGTAGTCTTTAGCATTTCTAGAGATAACTCCTCAATAAAGAGATGGTTAGAATCTATCCATGTAGGATTTGCTTCATCAAAAGTCTGGGTAACTAAACCATATAATTTCCCTGCTGATCCCAGAAGAACGCTCACTACTAAGACCACCATCTGCTAGGATGGTGTCATGACTAGATAGAAAACATGGGTCCCCAGCTCAACCTATTTCTCATACACCAATGTGTCAAGACCACCTTGGAACCAAATGGGAATATTTCAATAAAACATTTGAAGCACCCTCAATATGGGGACCTCTTCTGCTGGTACTAGGGGTAACGTGTTCTATTCTATTGGTAGTGGTATGGATGGTACAACACCAAGAGGTAAAAATTGGGGAACTGTTCCCTATATTGAAACCTCACCACTGAGGGAATCATCCTTATGATCATGTTTTATCCAATATTTTTTAAATTGTGGAGGAATCGTGAAAAATAAATATGTAGAACAGTAAATTAGTATATCTTGAGAGTTGACTCAAGACGAAAATGGAAACCAGGAACCATTCATATAGGATTCATTAACAATTTATTTCCCTGCAACCAATGTTACCATATACGAAGTTGTTATTTAGGTGGTTTGAACCTTGGTTTACGGATATGTCGACTACCACACCAACAATGGAGTCCCTAGACTAAATGAATAACTCAATAATCTTAACACATTTTCCCCAACCCAATATCACAGACTCCCAATCCTTAAGTTTAACCGACCACCACTAATACCAATCTGTCACAACACATACTATTAGGGCCCATTTTTTTACTCTCTAAAACCACATATAATAGGCCAGTGGTTAGTGACTAGAATTGAGAATGCATAACACATAAATGGGAGTCCTTATACTAAGTACATGTACGAACACACACATATCCAAACCTATAGAATGCTGAAATTTTAAAAAACCGAACAACCATGCATTCACACATATAATCCCATAACTAGAGTACAACAAAAACTAAAAGAAAAGTAATCAAGGCCAAATACAATCCCACCACAAAGAGTCTGAAAAACATATCCATCCTGAATGTGATGTACTGCGATTACTATCAAAAAGCCATAGGGATACACCTTAGATTCTCCAGTCTCACTAAGAACTATCTGGTGTTGGTCCACCTAGTACCCTATCAAATAGGTCGATCTTATTCACAAGACAACAAATCTGTGAGAAAATCCCTTATAGGGGTGAGTATAACAATAATATCTAGGACACTCAATAAATACCAATCAAAAAACAAAGGAAATATAATTGGATATACATAGGTATATGTTTATAGCACATATAACAACAATATCCAGATATACTAATGAGAGACACATAGTTTAGAGGTAATCAACAACCATAGTACACCCGGCCAAGGATTCTAGCTCAAAGATTCAACAAATGATTCTTTCCGGATAACACAATCCTAAGTCTGATAGTAGTGAAGATTTATGTTTTAAGGTACTAATTGTTGGGTCTCATTCGGAGAATGAACTCGTTGATTGTCATAATAGATATGATACATAGATGAGGATCACTTCCAAGGCCATGTGATGATACCAAAAAACTCATTATGAATTAACCCGCTACATAGAGGATCAACGCCACCATAGTGTTGTTTAGGAAGATAGCATGAACTCAACCTATGGACAAAAGTTGAAAAAATGTTCTCTTTCTAGTCCCCTCATAGGGGTTCCAACGACTCTTTACAAGAATTAATTGTGCCATGATCATAGTCTTATATTTAGGATGTGTCTCATACCAACCATTAGGGAAAGTAAAAAATGGAATATAACCTAATGAATATTATCCAAGATACAGAGGACAAGAGATCTTTTCGAATTTTAGTAGAGTAAATGGTGTGTTGTATGTGTTGCATGCCTTATCCATTGACCTCAAGCTCTGCCTGTATAAATAGCATGTGCCATCAAGTCGTGGATGGGTCATAGTACATGATGTGTCGGCATCATGTGTACTCTACGCACGTGCTAGTACATGGATCATCCCATGTACCTTGTTGTCTTGTGTTCATACAAGGGAGTAAATGCCATGTAGGCAACCCATGTACTACACCTCATGTCTCTGTACACTGTGAATTACACACCGTGTTTTTAGGGAGAGGTTACATGTCATGTAGGCCAAGACACAATCAATGTGATAATTTTATCCTTCCCAAAACTATATCCACCACTATGGGGCACCACACACTATGTAATACCATATTATACGCTGTGTTGATTAGGTTTTTTCATAAACCCTAGTTCTTCCTTCATGTGTCCTAGATGATGATCCATCATTCAATCTAGTGGTTACCTTACCACAGAAAGGTATATCGATACTTATCGATCCAACCCATCCATTAATCAATAATAATTAGGTCTTATATCCACTCATAAATCATGATCATCGTTGTTTTTTACTGCATACTTAAGAACACAAAATAAAGTATCATCCCCATTTGTATCGCTCAGTCTTCAATGTTGCACCTATGTCGTATCATGTTGATCTTAGATCTATGATTTCATATCATCTAACCTTGAAACAAGTGTCCAATAATCAATTGTTTCATAAAACATTGAATCATTGACCAAAGAATAATGACCATGATGAATAGTGAATAGGGATAGAGACGCACAAAAACAATCCCAATGAAAAGACATCGATCTATGTTCATGTGGATCTCAATTCATTTTGTTAGAACTAAAATCAAGGAATAAACAACCATGAAGAGAAATTCTTCCAATAACCTCCAAAAATATTCCCATACTAGAAGATTATTGAACTTTGGATGAATATGTTCATTTATTGGTCAGCATTCATCAGAGAAATAAATAACTAGAACGAAATCCGAATAAAACACATTTCCTACCTTGTTTCAGATTGATTAATAATTAAGAACAATGTTGTACCACATTCAATGGTGAGATCCCTCAAATCTAAGGTGTTCCGATCATTGATACATGATCTCATCATTGTTTTCCAGAGTGAGAATCATCAAATCTCCCTCCAATTGCCCTCCGACATTTCTAGGGTTATGTGTCTATCCATGGAAATCTAACTTAATGATCTATTTAAAGATTAAAAAATCATTGCATTAACGAAATGAATTAAAATAATGTATTTAATTATTTATTCATTTTCTTCCCCATGATTGATTTTCTAAAGAAAACCCATGATGACTAATGCTAAGTTGCACATACGGTAAACCTTGTGGAACTCAACAATGCCCTAATATTTTTGGTACGAGTAGCTGTTTGGAACATATTTCAAATTTTTAGGAAAACAATGTGCACATTCTTATTAATACATTTAATATAATTCAAAATCTTATTCCGGGCACACCAGGCCTCCAAATCTCATGTCGTCTCAGCTCCTTGTCTCTAAAATAATCCACATAATATCCCAATATAATTCACAAAAAAATATGACATTGTAAAAAATTTAAAAAGAATATTTTTTTGACACGTACAAAAAGTACATGATTTCCTTATATAATAAAATCTTAATGATTTTAAGATTATTTTATAAGTTTGAATTGATATTTTATTAGAAAATTTTTATCAGTTTTTTTTAAAATATTTGTATAAATTATTTTCAATGTGAAATGGTTATTTTCCTATTGAATGTTTTAATGACATATTTATGGTTTTTATATTCTTAAATGGACGAAACACTTTTTTTACATATGGGTAAGTATGTTTTTTTTGTATTAAACCCATCCTTATTATTTCTATTAGTGGTTTATAATCGGTTTAACCAGTGTACATATTTACATTTTCATTCTTGATTAAATTTTGTGTTCATTCACTTCCCCTTGAAATATTAAATATCTTGTAATCATTAGACATTACATTTACCCAAAATGAACATATTATTTATCATGGATATATTTATTACTTCGACCCTAAATCATTTATATATATGGTGTTTTACTTTGAAAGATATATGATTGACTAATGAAATTATTGTAAATATGTATTCCATACTCGATATGGAAATTTGATGATAAGGCATATTGTTCATGAATTAAATTGATTATTCCATATATGAGTAATTATTTTGAAATGAAGATATCAGTATGTACTGGTTATAGATGACCCCTAAATGCATTATTAGTCTCATTGGATGAATCATTTTGATATCCTTAGTTAAATGGGGTTCTCATGTATTTCATCCCATCAATTTTAAACATTCTTGTGAAAATTATTGAAAGTATAGTTATCATGATTCTTGAGATCATGATGTAAAATAATTATGAATTTTATTCATTAATAATTCAGTTATTATTATGCATGATATTTTCACAATGACATTATCTCCAGATTCAATTAATTCTAAAATTATTGTTTAAAAAGAAATGTGTTTTTATATAACTACCTTACTATACAGATTATATCATATCTAATCATGATATTAATGTTATTGATTAAATGAAATTCGTGTTCAATAATTTTCTTTGCCATATTTATTATTCCTTATTGGTTATTTTTTATTTAATTATGATAGAATCCACATTACACCACTCTTACTAATTATTTTATCCCTCCCTCATTTTGTATCCTTGCCTAAGAATATAGGAAGTGTTCTTAGAATGATATTAAAGGATATTCTTGTGAAAATAATGATATTATT
Organism: Viscum album; assembly: GCA_963277665.1. Classification (NCBI taxonomy): domain Eukaryota; kingdom Viridiplantae; phylum Streptophyta; class Magnoliopsida; order Santalales; family Viscaceae; genus Viscum; species Viscum album. The sequence goes on along the minus strand of OY728141.1, from coordinate 1,767,740,709 downwards.
TAAATAATATTATGTTATATTATTTTTATTAAAATGTAATATAGGAATCATGTTTGTATCTATCTTACCAAAACTACTAGACTATTTTTTCATTTGATATGAGATCACTTATATATTATTCCAATGTTGTAAAGTAAGAACCAAATTACAGATAATGTGGTCATGGCCATTAAATTTTGTATAATATGATGTTTATTAGAAATCATTGGAACAATATTTTGGAAAAAATAAATTTGGGATCATAACCCTATAATATAATTTATGTATAATTATATAAAAACATCCTAAAGTTATGGTAAGGGAGATATTATGTGGTTTTTCCTTAAAATGCATCCCTTTATATGTAGTATTTGTGTAAATGGGTCTCGAATAGATATACTGAGGGGTAATAGCTTTGAAAAGGTGTGTAGGTCAAAACAAGAGTGTTACCTAGTACACGAAAATTATCCTTACTTTGCACATGGTTTGACACTCTTGGGGATATTATTTTGATAATTTACCTTTTATTACCAACAATTATAAAGGATTCGAATAAATTGTGACAATACATATCCTAGGTTAAACATAAGGTGTCTTAGATTTAAAATAAGGTGTCATTATTTAGTCATCATATACATTAATATATGTGTTTCCGACTATGATTATTGTTTCTCACAGTATGATTATGGGTTTTAGTCAATTTCTAGAACTAAAAAGAATAATGTTAAAATTAAATATAAAATAAAAAGTAGTGACTATGTGCAACCAAATGGGATGATTATTGGAGTGAAATATATCCTAATTATTCATATCTTATTATCCTGAAATGTTATTAATAGACTATTCGTTAACAAACTCTCAAACTCATAAAACAAGTGAAGGATAGAGATCTCGAAGATCTCGAGTGTTGAGACCAGATAAGAAAGAAGAATCGATTTCCCTCATGATAGAAACATGGATAGCGAAATATATAAATGTGCCTCAAGTTAATGAGAAAATATTTTGTTTGTGTAAAAGAAGAGAATAAATAAATTAATTTTTTAAATAATGAAGACTATGAGGGATGAAAATAAATCACATCCTACGGATCCATTTATAGTTTTCTTCTTAAATTTAAGGAACCAGGGTAATATCCAAGTTAATGATCACTTATAAAGGTTAACCCCTAGTCTAAGGAAGGACCTGTGTTGAAATAAATTGGATGAAGTAGTTATGTATTGTGATTAAATAATAAAATTTTATAATTATTCATTCCAATGGTATTGTGGTTATATTAATCTTTAAACATACAAGGATTTTGTTAAATTTTAGATGAATGTATGTATTCACTAATTTAAGATAAATTAATAATATCATGGGTTTATGAGTTTAAGGTTGATCATATGTTCAAATTATTAAAATACCATTTGTATTTTTTGTTAGGAATATGACATGACTAAGGTAATTTTTTGAAAACCTTTGTGGGAATACAAAAAATTGGTTTATTATATGAATATGTTATTTGAGGATGAATTCCATCACATATTTTTGGGCATAAGATAAAGGTATTGGTAACCTTAAAATTTTATCATATATATCAGGTTTTAGTAATCATTGGTCATCAAAATTTCAATATTTTAAAATAATTATATTAATATGTTTTTTAGAAAAAACTCCACCCACATATCGGGGGACAAGTTGTTGCCTCCATCAATTATTGCAGTTCTTGAACCCAAAATTGATGGGTGATAAGGGTTTAGCTCACTGTCCTACATGATGTTTTGGTTAATATATATTTGTTTTTAAATATATTATTTTATGAACAAATTTTAATGATATACTAGTGGTCTAAATGTTACTATTTAGATATTAATAACTTTTTTTAACCATATTTCCTTTTGAAAATATTTTGAAATATTAATAATGAGTTATCGCTCATTAAAGTATATTATGATCCCTTAAAAGTATTTTTTTTCTTCAAATTAAATGATTAATTTTGGATATTCATTTCATGGTGTAAGATATGAAGTAGAAATTTATCAAAGAACCACTAAAGGATGAAATTGTACTTATAAAGTAATAACATATCAAATAAGTATAATTCCATATATTCTTAGACTATAAATTAATTCATCAACTTTAGAAAAATCGTCATGAAATAAAATAAATTATCCAATTAAACTCATATATATAATGAACCAAATGGTATTTTAAAGCATCATTGATTCATAGCTTTTGATGCATGAAACCCCAGATTTAAACGAAATATAATACTCTACTAATGTATTGTTATTTAAAATGTGGATCTTATTACCTGGATTTTAAGTTAGAGGGTATGAGTAAGACTAAATAATTTATGAAAATATATGGTTTAAAAGTTTTCATTGTTTATATATGTATTTTAAATAAATGTAAAAATAATTTGAAATATAAATAAATGTTTTAAAAAAATGGGTGTTTCCCAAAAATATGCATTACTCCTGTTTTGTGCACTTAATTTAAAATTAATTTTCAAAAAAATTATAAAATTTATTTTAAAAAAGAAAATTACTTTTTTAAAAAGTTTCATTTCAAAATTATCTTTGGGTGAAATTTATAGAATATTATTAAAAAAAATTGATTGATAGTGAATAATATTGATATTTATTGTAAACTTCCTTTTTATATGAATAAATTGAGAGGTTAAATTACATTTTAAATTAGTTTTAAAGAATATTATTTAAATTATATTAACATTAAATTAATTTAGGTCATGTGATTGAATTTAATATTTAATTTTGATATAAATACATTTTCAACTTTTGATGGTTTTTACTATGGAAAACCTCCTTTTATCACTACTATATGTTTAATATAAAATTGAATTCTACCACTTATGTGATTATTTTGAAAAATAGTTTTAATATTTAGAATTATAAAATTTTATATTATCTAATAAGTTCACCATAATTTTTTACCATAATTTGTACTAATGAAGTAAAAAATAAATATTACGTTTAATGTGAAATTAAGTTTATCTGGGATTAAACTAATAAAATAAGGGTTAAAAATGACATAAAACTTGTACAACACCCATTTTATGGCAACATATCAACCTTATAAACTATAAGGTTTGATAATGGTAAATTTGTTATCCTTTTTATTGATTAATTTATTTTAACACCTTATTCTATTAAAAAATCCCACGTGTGTTTTCTCCACCATTTATAAAAGGGAACTCCCTCGCTTCACCTATTCACACATATCATGCCATTATTCTTGAAAATAACCTACCAAAAGATATACTAAAAAAATTATTCACAATATTGTTATTTTTTATTCACATAATACTAACTATAGGGTCCTTAATAGGTTATCTAATGGAGGTTTCTCTTAGATAAGGTAATTATATTAAGAAATCTCTTTTATCGACTTTCTTCTTTTTCCACCATCTATTATGTCATAGAACATCTGATATAATAAAACATTTTTATGACATATAACTATATTTTATTTTTTTGTGAAATGATTTTTATGAAATAATTTTTATCCATCACCTCCCCTATAAAATGAGAAACGAAATTGTCGATCTTGTGTACGACAGACTACCACCTTGCGAATTAATGCCACTCATTTTCCCTGAATGCATATCATAATTGAGTATAATGGTAAATTTAATGTATATATATTATATATTTTATATTATTATACATATATAATAATAATTTCATGCATACATTCCTAGTTTCAATACTGTGGGAAATACGATAACATTGGTCGTGTGTGTGGGGGGACTACACCCTCACGAAGTGATGTGATTAGTTTTCAATTACTCTATAGATGGAATGTAATTAGGAAATATTTAATGAATTTATGTTACATATATGACATGATACTGATTTTTTAAAATTAATATACCATCAAATGACATACCCCTTAACTCATTAATGAAATGATATTGTTGATCATGCGTACGTATGGTCTATTATCTCCACCAAGAGGTGTGATTCATTTTACATGTCTAACATTAATGAAAGATTATAAAAATTTATATAATTTGTAAATATAATATTTATGAAATTGATAAAATTATTAATAATATATAATTATATATGATAACCAAGAACCATAAATTTCATGACAAAACACGCATGAGGAAACAATGCAAATAACTATAAAAATAATAAAAATAATAAAATATTGTTAACCAAAGAGAGAAATAAATGTTATAAAAGAATAATATATGATATAATAAAGATATACATGGTTTTGTAATATATTTGTAACATTATTAATTCAATTATACATAATTTTAAATCATGTTTAACCAAAAGTAAGCATAGGGTAAAGGACATCGCCTCAATTTCCTTTCATTGAGGCATATTTTGTTGTCGTGCACCTAATTTAATTAAAATTTACTACTAACAACCCATTTTATATGAAACATCACGTGTACATCATAATTAATTTTATTTTACGTTTTAATTTGAATTATTTCATCCAAGGGGATTTGACTTTAAAATTACTATGTGTTAAATAATTTCATAACTCAATTTCTTTTCATTGGGTTATATACCTTATTCATTGTATTTTACATTCTGATATTATGTGTGTAAATAATTCTGACAATATTATGTTTTATTTCCACTTTTGATATGTGGATTACCATTTTACAAAAATGATTTATTCATTTATTAATTCTCACTTCTACTTTATGATCTTTTTATGTCTTTATTTTACAATATCATTTTAATCGGGGTGGTCTATACTTGAATATCAAATAAACGAAATTATTTGATAACATTCTTATAAACCCATTTAATTTCAATTTTGAAGTTTTATTCATGGTTTTATATATTATAAAAAAATATTACTCCCTTTTATAAATAAAATGAAATGGAAATTATTTTCAATAAAATACAACAACATTTTCCTCTTCAATCAAAAATTATTTTTCTTCCAAAACCATGTTTTCTAGAAAAAATAAATTCATTTTAAAATTTTAAAAATGATTTATTAAACGAACTTTTACCCATGCTATAATTTTTCAAATTTTTTTAAAGGAATAATCCCATATTTTTAAAAATAGGGATTGTTTGGATTTTACCAAAAATGTGAAAATTGCCATTTTTTAGATATATGACATGTATGGAATTTACCACTATAATTACCACTATATGTTTTAAAAATTCCTCCATATATTTCAAAAGTTATTTTCAATGAATAGTAATTTCAAAATATTTTGTGACCATTTATTTTTAAAAAGTATTTTCAATGTGAAAAGGCTCTTTTTCTCAATAATTATTATAATGACATCATTATGGTATATCTACTCATAAATGACATAACCCATTTATTGGGCATACGATCCATTATGAATATGTTCTATTGATTCCAAAATTATTATATTTTTATATGTTTTACAATTTTTTTGACCATGGAAATTATCTAAATTCTCTTCTTTATTTAATTTTTTTATTCATTAACTTTCTCCTAAAATAATCACATTCTTATCATCATCAGACATTAAATGTCCCCTAAATATCTATATTATTAATCATAGAAATATTTATTACATAAACCATATATCATTAATATATATTAAATTTTTCTTTTGATGTTTTGTGATATACTAAGAAAATTACTTCTTATTTATATTCCTTATTATATATAGAAATTTTTTGATAAAAAATATTTTTCAAGAATTAAATTGATTATTAAATATATGATTAATAATTTTTAGATGAAAATTTTGGTGGGTTATAGTTATAGAAATCCCCTCAATGCATCGTTTTTCTCATGAGATGAATCAGTTGAATAACCACAGTTAAATAGTTTCATAGTAAATATCCATCAGTTTTAAAATGTCTTATAAATGTTCTTGAGAGTATAAGTATCATGATATTTGGGATAATTAGGTACAATAATTAATTATTTCCATCTTTTATAACTTAGTTATTATTATCAATGATATTATCATAGTGATATTTTCTGAGGATGCATTTCAATCTCAATTTTTGGATAAAATGGAATGCGTTTTTATATATTTACATTTCCATGTAGATTATGCCTTATTTAATAATGATTGAAAAGTAACTTATTTAATGTAATGTGTGTTCAGATATGCACCTTACCATATTGGTTATGCCTTATTGATTAATCGTCATTTAATTATGATAGATTCTGTATTACATAACTCCTACAGACCATTTGATCTCACCCTTATTTTATTTTCTTTCACAAAAATCTAGGAAGTTTAGAAGAATGATATGAGAGGATATTATAATGGTAATAATGATATTCTTGAAAAAAATATGTTATAATTTTGATATTCAAATGTTATATCTGAATCGTGTATTAATCTAGTTTACATAAAATATTAAACTATTTGGACTTTAAGGATGTGATCACTTATATTATTTTCCAATGTAGAAATGTTGACACCATATGTGGGTTAATGGGGATATGGAATTTAAAATAACTATCCGACTTTGGGAATACCAATGGTACCTCTCAAAAACAATCATGGGGGATCCATGCCTCACTAATGGAAAAGTAAATATTGAGGGAGTAACCAACCGCAATAGAGGACCTACACCACACAAGATCTCATAGATGGAGTATTACCAAAATAAAAATATAGAGTAATTATTCCTCATGTATGTGGGGGACTAAAATACTTATTAGTGATTTAGGGGCACAGAAACTAACAAAAACTTGTTTCTAATAGTGTTCCTACCACTGGAACACTCTGATTTATACACTCAATAATTATCATATACCCTATAGATATAAGGAGACTAAACCAAATGTATCTCTTTGTGAATAAATTCATATAATGAAGATAAATAAACCGTCAAATTTACTGAAAAAAAAATCTTCATGGACTACTCATGCACCCAAATTTGAGTCCCATGAAAGGAGATATAAATATTCACTGAAGCATGAAAATTAAATGAAACATAGAATAGGGGTACATGACTTATATCATTGACCTACATGATGTGTTATTATGTTTTAGGTGAAACATAAATGTATTCATCCATGGCGTGATTTCTTCTGTCATAGTGTGAGCTTCATTGGGAAGAATTTATAGGTTAAACAACTCAATTCTTAATATTCCATCATATATAAGACTCCCAAACATTGTAAAAAAATTATTCATGGAGGAAAATCGTATTCAAAATATTATTAGATGTACAATTCCTTTGCTATTTTCTAATTTGGTTATGTGATTGTATTCGATATCTCATGCATGTGTTATAAAAAGTTCAATTATTTAAATATATAAATATATATATACTAATCATGTTTATACTTATTTTATTCCTTGTATATGTGTTTTTTAGGTTGATATATTCTAGGTTCTACCATATTATATGATATTATAACTTGATGATAGTCACAAGATCATGTACAATTTGATTAGATCTTACAATGTCACGCTCAGCTTATTTCCACCCTAATAGGGGCCATGATTGGTTAGTTAATATCAGTGTCTTTCATTGAGAGTCATCGATTATGTTATGAATGACCATTTTTGAAGTTATATCTCCAGTGGAGGATTGTGTGATGAATTTGGAATGAATTAATTTGTTTATGAATACGAGGATGTATGTATGAGTTTTTATTTTCAAGGGTGGAAATTTTTGTAGGTGTATCTATTATAATAGTGAAAAAATACAACCTTTGAGTTTTTAAATTTTATGTTCATTTTGTAATTTCTCAGTATAAGGAAAAGTTGATAATTATTACTTATTAATCGGTTTTCAAATATTTCTTCTAACAATTTCATTGATCTCAGAATATAGTTTCTACCATTTCGTGTAAAATTGGAATGGGATACAATTTTTTTTTGTTTAATTAATTAATTTAATTAGATAATTAACATTAAACATTCTGGATATTTAGTTTTTGGATAAAAACCCCACAGTCATGTAAAATATAACATAGTTTGATAAGAAAATAATGTAGTGTTTCTAATACTGTTTTTTGTTTAACATTGATGTAATTTAATAGAGTGATCCCCACATACCTCGATATCTAATTCAACATTGTTTCTCAAATAAATGGATTTGATTCAAATCCATTATTTTGGAACACTCTTCAAGAAATGAAATCAAGAAAAATTATATTTATGGGCCCCCTATTTACTAATGACATATTTACGACTGAATTTTTACATTATGTTCATCATTTTAATTCAATTTAGTTCAATTATTAATATATAACTTCTTTAGATATTCCATTATTTTTATTAATAATATTTTTGTTGTTGTTAAAGTTTTTACTCTTTTAAACTTATATTATTAAGTTGTTGAGTTGTTGATCAGATTCCTTCCATTGTTTATTTCATCCAATATTGTTGTGATACTTTTTCTACCCCCATGATTCATAGGAGGGAAAGACAAAGATTTAAATATTTTTTATAGAGATAGGTATAATGTAATTAGTTACAATAAATCACTGGTTGCAATATCTATAAGGATTGGTTGAGTAGTGGTTCAACCTAAGGGGGTAGGGAATGAAAAAATTCATCATTGAATAAGTTGGGAGACCCACATGGTTTTCGGGAATTAGATTATTAGGCATAGGATAATCACAAAGAAGATCTCAAGGGATGGTTGTTTAGATATATACTGATCTGATGTATCTATTGATTAGTGGTGGTGTTGATATGATGTAGTAGTTGTGTGGCATGTTTCTTTTTTTCTAAATGAGGGAATTTTTTAGGTGTGGTTAAGATTTAGGTGTGGGTGGTGGTCAAGGGAGGAATCATAGATTATTAAAATCTATGTATGTTGATGGTAAATCCTTTTTATGTGTAAAGATAGTTAGTGAGGTTATAGTGGTGGGATTGTGTAGTATAGAAAAGTAGCATGGGGATGTTTGGGGTATGATGGCTGAATATTTTTGTGCATAGGTCGGAGTGAGACTGATGGAGTAAGAGGTGAAATTAATTTTATATGGTACACCGTCTGTTAAAATTTGATTTTAAATTATAGGGTGAAATGTATTTTTGTTCAATAATAATATAAAATTTGTAAAAAGTCATAATTAATTAAATAAATAAACACACACACATATTCGGCTTTGTATTATTTTAGTTCATCAGGATCACTCTCTCTCCCAGTTGCTCCCTCTCAACTCTTGTAGCTATTAGTATGTCTTTATGAAACCCCTCACCTGTGTGATATAGTAACTTATTATCTTTCACCCTTCTATGTTCTGCCTTCTCCCATTAGTGGTACAATTTTTCCCTAGGATTCATTCCTTATTCGTTCTTCATCATTTGGTAATTCATGGGTATTTGTTTTAGGGGTTTATTTATTTCTTCAGCTATGTCAAATACTTTAAAGATTCAATTTTCATACGGTTTATTTTTGGTTTAGTTCGTTCCCTTCATTATATATAATTCATCACATATATAGTTCTCAGAGGAATGGAGCCATATCTAGTGAGTTTATATTTTGGATAGCATGTTTAGTGAGTTAATTTTTTAAAATAATATTATATTTTATTTTATTTTTTTTTATTTTCATATTCCTATTAGGCACATGTTTTTTCCTCTTTATGAAACCCCTCACATGTGTTATGGAGTCACTTATGATCTTTGACCTTTCTATGTTCTGCATTCTCACATTGGCGGTAAAGTTTTTCCCTAGGATTCATTACTTCTTCTTTATTCATGATTTCATTTTCATATAGGAGGGGTATTTGATCTGGTAAAACATTATTTATTACATTTATATTGTATTATTAGGGTAATCCATGATTTTTTACTCTTTATATTCTCTCGAAGTTGTTGAGATTCAGTGGATATAGAGGGGGTTGATGATTAGTGATTCAACTACGATGATAAGTCTCTAATGGGTACAAAATTCATGGGTCCTCCTTAGTTGGGGTTATAGTGTTTCTCCTGTAATTCTTAGATTGAGGTTAGAAAATCTCAAGCATCATTATATAGTAATCTCACCAGACATTTATGTGGTATCTTGGTGGTCCGACCCTCCTATAGAGTCTCGACCTTGAATGTTCTCTCGACCATTCGAGCATCATTACCTAGTATCCATGTGGAATAAATTTTATTCGTTGGTCTATAACGATTATTCTCATAGTTTGGTGGCTAGGATTTACATATTGGTTTGTACCCAGTTCTCATTCAACCTAAAATTATTTTACTAAAAATCATGGAAAAATTGTATAACATGTATATATATATATATATATTTATTTATTTATCTCAAGTAAACATAATGTACAAAAATAAAAATGTGGATTAGGTGGATCTTTAACAATGTATTGTAACATAATATGTAAATAATAATAATAATATTGTTAATAATCATGATGTTAACAGCATTATTACAATTATTTATGTACTTAAAATATAGAAAAGTGTATTTTTTTTCTTCAACGTTCAATTTTATTGAGTGAATAGGTAAAATAACCCAATTTTACACATATACCAATGTTGATATTTTTTTGGTATTTTGGTGTGTTTGTGGGGAGTTTTTTGAAATTTAAAGATGTTTATTGTTAATATTGTTGTGACAGTTGGTTCCCTAGACCCAAATTTAATGTCTACTTTTTATTACCATTTAATACATTCTACTTAGTATATAGATGTAATTGTCATACCCTGATAGTAATATTACTTAAACTTATACAATATATGGTAATTTAATTACATTATATGTTGTTTCAAAATATTATAATAGTTCACATCTATAATGAGAACCTCAAGGTAAAATTACAATAATATTAAGCATATGTATTATGATCTAGATATATAATATTAATGTGATACATATCATTTCTGAATACTAGGTTTTGGTACCTCATTATAATTGAGATTTCTTATTATTAAATTCACATTTAGGGATCTTACATATATATAATATTGAGGAATATATCTCCAATAAGAACACCATATGGTATCTGTGTCATTGGTTGTTCCTATCTAGGAACATGTGGATTTTTATCTTTTCATGAGATCATTTTCATTATATATAATTGATTTTGTACATTGTTGCATGATCAAAAACCACAATCATTTCTAATTTTTGTTAGTTAACTGGTATTGGTTGTCTCATTAATGACAAGATATATACATAATTATCAAGACAATATTTTTCACTTATGAATATATGATTCTGGTATCTAGATAACTTTTAAACAATATAATAATTCCTAATGGGTTCTTTATAATAATCTAATGATCATTGATAGTGGCAATGAACCTAAAACATAGAAATATTTATCTTCAATAAATAGGTGTGTAAATAATCCTAAAAACAAAGTACCTATAAATTGCCTATTGTAGTAGCATCAATCTTATTCCTTCGTTGATGTGTGCTTGAGGGAGATCATGAGGATCAAAAAAAAATTACTCTACCTCCATGGGAATAAAACAATCACTGGATCCATTAAAATATTGTGAGTTTACCAAAATTCCAAAGGGTATTTATAACCTTACCAAATGAGATAAATAGATTTTTAGGGAGAAGAGTGTTTATATGTAGTTTAGCAGTGTCTCACAGACATTACACACCACACCTGAAATATAATAGATTATATCTATTCTATTATTGAGGCTTAATGAATCTTTTCTGTAACACATCATATGTGTTACTATTTCCCAGGGGTTGAATTTTTCAAACATTTTAATGAATAAACGTAATGCTTAAATGAACATAATATTTGGTTTGAAACTATTTGGGAAAAGCTATATAGGCAGTTTCATCACATGCCACTCACATAATAATCTCATCAAGATTAATATATATATATATATATATTATTAATATATCATATGTATGATAATTAAATATAAACTATAAAAGTAAAATCATATATTTATATATACATCATGCATCAAATGTATGAATACTTGAATCATAGGAATGTCTTTTGGTTAACATCCAACAATCTCCCAATTGAACAAAAATATCATAAGAAGTTTAAGAAAAACATCACAAACCATTAAAAATACATCAAAATTCATTTGGAAATGGTTTTATAAATCAATATTCTTGTTGATAAAACACTTTACCAAAAAATTTACCCATATAAAAGTGCCTAACCATGTGAACCTATACAACTTATCAGCATTAGAAATAATTATGAAATCCATATGTCATAGATAAAAGAAACGAGAGGCATCTATCAAAGCATAAATGATGCCAAATCTTCCAAGGGGTTTGGTGTGATCTCAATCCAACATACTCAAATTCTATATGAAAAATACCTACCAACAAATTTATTATATACATCATATGTATGCCTATATTATCTATTTATTAATGATATCATGTAGCTAATCGACATAGAAAATATCAATCTAGTATTAAACTCTAATTATTTCTTGGTTCTCTAAAAATGACTAATGATGTTGATAAATACATTTCGTTTCATTAATTTATATGATACGTACATCACATATCACTTATTGAAAACGTTAATATGTAATTTTTGAAACAACAAATAATGGGCATGCATTTCCTTAGTGAAATTCAATCATGGTCTATATGTCAATACTCATCTTAAAATTCATAAAATATGATAGTGGTTGTGCTCCATCCAATGACATAATAAGCAACACTCCCTGAAACCCCTATTCAATTATGTCACGATGTAGACTTTCATAAGTAGGGTATCAAAGTATGAAAATCATAATGTTATGTATCCATCCAACCATAGGTAAAAAAGACTTATAATAAGAATATAACCCGATGTATATTGATGAATGTATGACATTAATTATATATAATTTTGTGGAATAATCCATGTAATAAGTTTCTACTTATTACCTCATGAATATATTATTCTTACCTCATATACAATCCGTTATAATGAATAAAATATTCTATTTATGCTAACCTTATCACATCATTACAGTTGATAATACTTTGTAATGACCATCAGCTAGGGACAACTCAAAGTCATTCTTTGAGGGGATATCATCATTCAACCATTAATGTTAAATAAATTATAGAACACATGAATTAATAGAAATTATATATTTCTTTTATTATAATAACATTATATGTTTACAACCATTAAAACCAATTTTTAATGTGTCTTACACCTTGAGATTCTACATGGATCCCTTGTTGTTGTTGTAGTAAATATTTCATCAATATATATATTATATTATCTTGAGTAATCACCAAACTATGCTTTACATCACCACTATAAATGGTCCCCCATATGATATGGTAGTAGAAATTGATTTTTTTGTCCTTTGATGATATTGGGGTTTGTTATCTTGAGAAATAACAATATTATTTTCCAAATATATCTGGACTTATCCCTTGATGATGGGAACCCTCCATGTTCAAAAGTGATCTTTTTATTCCAAACTTCATATTTCACAAAAAATAGATATGATGATGTCTTTTACCCTATTTTTGAGTTTTATATGGTGTCTTATTGAAACTATTCTAACTAATTACTAAACTATTTTGGAAAAACAAAAATCCATATTGAGGATTCTTATCATAATTTTTATATATAAAACTAGAATTAGTGTAACACTTTACAAATTGTTCATATTCTTCAATAAATACTAAAAATATATCTTTAGTCCTTTTTATGAACATTAGGATTTTATTCATAACAATCTCATGATTCTCACCAAGACTAGATTGGCATCTACTTGTTATGATCAAATAAATTGAGATATTAAGTAGATTACATAACATGAAATACATAATAGATTATATAGTGGATACAAAATTAATCCCATCCACCCTTTCAAACTATTTAGATGGATATTGAATCATCTTAATATTGATTCCATGGAATGATTCTAAATTCTAGTTAATCGATTACTCCATGCTAAAACACTTTATAGATTTCCCAATATACATGTTTTGACTTAGTTCAAGAAACTTATTAGATATATATCTATATATCTACATACCGACTATGCAAGCTATATCACCAATGTATATAATTGACAAATATTTACCCAGCCACTTATTCATAGAGTGATTTGTCAAAATAAAATTTACAATAAAATTAATTTCATCTATATAAACTCTTTGAAACACTAATATAGTTACTCAAAGCATCTTTTAATATAATTTTACCAATTTTTAAAGGATAATTAAACCCCCTTTTGTTTCTATTTTATATGTTTAATTTTTTTGGAAATTTAATTCTTCAATAAAAAACTTATATATTATTTTTTGAAGTGGATTTACATAAGGTTGAAAATACTATTAACATTTTTTCAAAATTATATCATTAATTGTTTGAGTTTGGCATAGAGTCATTGAGTTATTTTGGATCTCGTAGAACCTCAATGTTGATAAAATAAAAATATTAAATATATTTTATCAAACACATGCTTTTTTTATTAAATAATGGAATATCTCATAAATATGTTTTATATAGAAAATTTGAGACCTTAATTAGTTCTAAAATATGGGTTTTACCCTGGGCATGATATATCTTTTATTCTCATCATATGTTTGTTGCATGCCCATGTGTAAGGGTAATATTTTAACCTTATCTCTTTTAATATTATTATTTAATTGTTATTTTTTATTTTTCCCATATTCTTCTTTAAAAATCCAGTACAAAACCATTGTTCTTCATAGTAATTCTTCCAAAATTCAACTAAATCAACCATTTCAACCAATTTATGTTGGTAATTCATTAATGGGGTGGAATAAAAGACTTCATATTCATGTTTCGGGTGAATATCACATTAAAATTACATATTAATATTTGGTATTAGAATCCCATACATGGAATGGATTTCTAAATGTCCAAACCATTTGGATTTGTTTATTGTTAATCATGAAGAGTCCAAGAGACAACAATACTCATCTATGCATGATCAGTGAAGTATCTATTTACCAGTTAGATGTTATTAATACTATATCATGGTCTGTGGTGATAGTTATTATTCTTCCCTAATAGAATATGAGCACTAGGATGATTAAAGGTCTGTTTTGTTTGGTTTTTTAATTTATTTTCTGTTCACGTCATATATGGGGGGAAATTGTGGAATGTAAATAAAATAAAAAACTAAATTATATTGGGATAATTTATAAAATTATCAAGTGTTAACTACATGAAATTATCAATAGATAACAATGAGAAGACTTTTTCAAGGAAAATTCCAACAAATTATCAAAGAATAATTTATAAATAAATATAAATATATTATTTAGGGAAATTATCAATGATAATTATAAAGATTTATCAAGAAATGGTTATTTTTATTAATAAAATTATCATTTATTAAAATTTTTGATAGAAAACTATTGAGTTATGAAAGAATAATTTATAAAAAAACAAGCATAACATAATTCCTAAAGGATAGTTTATGAAAAATTATGATTAGATAATAATGAATGGATATTTTATAAAAAAGTATGAAAATATAATTTT
Organism: Viscum album; assembly: GCA_963277665.1. Taxonomy (NCBI): domain Eukaryota; kingdom Viridiplantae; phylum Streptophyta; class Magnoliopsida; order Santalales; family Viscaceae; genus Viscum; species Viscum album. The sequence goes on along the minus strand of OY728141.1, from coordinate 1,767,725,364 downwards.
TTTGAAATTATCCAAGGATAATTAAAAAGTAATTATCAAAAGAATATTATTTTGTTAGAGGGTAATTAATGAGAAACTACCACAGGGTAATTATGAAAACAATCAAAGATAATTATATATAATTATAAAATAATAATTATAAAGGACTAAAATATGTCTACTCAAATTAATTTATAGAGATCTATAATATCATATTAGGTTCAATAATTACTAATGGGGAGAAGACCACTAGCACATGCGTTAGCTTAAAATGATAATTTGGAAATTATCTTCAAGAGAGAAGGTATCATCACATGTTATATTTTAATTAATTTTGAAATAAAATTATTTGGTTGTGATTAAATAATCACATGACAACCCATGAGCTGTAAATTGTCAAAAACAGTGATAAATATCACAAAGAGGAGGTGTCCTTGCCTTTTGAGGTTTACAATCATTCTTTTGAACTATACATGGTGGTTTATCCTTGTCGTTGATGAAAATGTATTTTGAGGTTGGATGTTCCATACCTATTAGGGATTTATTCACATGATTCCTTGTTATAATGTATGTGTTGGCGTAATTGATAACTATGATTTATTATGATCACTTATGCGTGGGTGTGTGTGTGTGTGTGTCGTGAGACCTAATGTGATATTATATTTTGTGAGAACTTCTAGGGTATCATATTTCAATGTTTTGTTATGATCAAATGATGTTATGTGTTGCTACTATATTCTCATGATGATATACTATTAATAACTTCTATGATTTACCCTATATGTGTTTTTCAATGCCTTATAGGTTGTTATGTGTACTTGAGATTGGTGGATGTTGAATATTTCATATCCCTTACATGGGGTTCCACACAAATTGAGATGATTATAATAATATAATTAAGCACAGGGTTGGGGAATTATAGTCTAGGGGCCTAACCCAAGGCAGAACATATGGGAAATGATAGTATGAGGTCCTCAATAAAGGCACATTTAGACTATGAAGGTCAGGGGGCCTGATCCATGGTGTAGTTGATATATAACTGTTAGCAGGTATGATCATACTTGATGCCTTTATAACTATGAGATATTGGATTTCGAGCATTGAAGTTGGTCCTTTCACTTTTATGAAATTCCATGATTTTATTTCTCACACGTAGCCAAGTAGGTATAGACGAGAGGTTGTGGCTATATGGTTAGAAAACGACCACTCGGTTTTGGATTGTATGTTTATTTTCATGTAATTCATTTATTATTATTATGGAATACACTTGTTAAACTTGAGTGTACTAGTTTAAGGATTATTTGGATGTGTCTTACTTGGTCTTGTAATCACACTCTACTAAAGAATTTTCATTCTCTTGAATATTTCGTGACTAGAGACCCAGTGAACGGAGGGTCCAATGTTGGACAGTTGTGTAGTTTATCACATAGCTAGTATAGGAGATGGAGGGACTCTAAAGGACCCCATTATTTATTTATTTGATTATTTATATTCTAGGTAGTCATTCAACATTGGGAGATGTTTATTATTGTATGGAATATATAATATTATTTAGTTTCCACATGTTGACTATAGTTATTTTTTTTATTTATGATTTTTTATTAGTCTTATGACATGATATTTAGGGTATAGTCTCCCCACTGATGGACTCATAACCTTAGTTCTTGTTGGAAAACTATTTCACATGGGGAGGTGCACATGAGGTCAGGTTGAAATCCATCTTGTACCCAATGGTTCAGGCCAGTGTGTTGCAAAATGGACTGAAAAAATTATTCATTCTCTTGGACAAGATTTGAAAAAGGGTATATATAAGATATAATAGTTAGAACGTGGAAAGGTGAAAAAAATGTTCCTAGCTATCATTATATAGTGGACCTCTGAATATCCATAATGTTCTGGAAATTTCTTTTTTATTATAATTGATTAAATTTACCTTAGGTGATGAACATGGTGTTTATATGTGATTTGTGAGAGTTCATGTTGGATAATGCATCCGGATTAGGCTCTTTAGTTCACTATTCATTTATATATATCTGTGTGTGTGTGTGTTTGTGATTTATAGTAGTTCTTTAAAGAAAATTCCACAATTGTTGGTATCTGTGTGGGATATTTTATCATTGTGTAATATATTTTTTCTTCAACACATTAATAATATATCTTTATTTGGATTAATTAGTTTTACTAAAAATTTTGTGGTGATAGTATATATATGATGACTATGATTAACATATTGTCTTAAGAGGGTTATACCTTAGGATAAGTGTATTATCTGGGGGGAAACTTCTGTGATCTCATAGACTGGTTAGGGTTTATCCTAATGAATCTATTTATTTTTTGTTGGAGTGTTTCCTTCATGTTATAGAAGATTTTTCCTCGACCTAGTTTTATGTAACTACTTATGAATAAGGTATGGAAGTATTTTGTTGGTAATGATGTCCTACACTACCACCAGATGTGTAGTAGTTTGCAACTAAGAATTCTCCCTCACCTAAACTATGGTTTAAGTAGCAAGGCCACTTCAACAAAAACTATTTTGCATAGTGAATTATATACTAATTAGAGATTAGATATATGGTCAAACATACAATGAATTAAAACTAAATCATTATTAATACATATAAGTAACTAGAGGCCCTCAGGATGATGGTTAATGGGTTGAATTTGTTGAGCGAATATATGACCTAGTAGAAACTCTAAGGGACCAGAAATTTTATATGATAAAAAGCTCATGTTAGGTGTGAGGCCCATTTTTATACCCCTATGTCCTATGGTTCTAGTTTAGATAAATGAGATATAGGTGTAGCTGGATGACTTGAAGTGGAAGGGATTTATCCGGAATAGTGCTTTACCATTGGGTGCACCTAAGTTGTTCTCCAAGAACAAATATCACCGTCTTCAACACCATTAATATTATCAAATGTTAACCAGATGATGATAAAGAATTTATATCACGTCCACATGAACAATTATTTTTTTATTAATTATAGGGATCTTGGTGGTTTTAAAATATTTTTCTTTTCTTGAGTTTTCACCAATTCTGAGTCAGAGATGAGGATGATCTTAAGATGATGTTTTAAAGTATACATGGGATGTACAGGAATGTGATGATTTAATTAGGACTAAGTAATGTTCTATAAGTGTTCATAGATCCCATGAATAAGATCTTCCACCCATAAATAGACTCATTCATCAGGGTGTTCCTAAAAAACAACTTCATCTACCTATCAACACCAAAGAAGCAGGCCGAAAACCTCAAGATAACTTTCTGTATGCTTTTTGAACATCACCTTTACATCATGTTTATAAATATTGACATATGGAATAGTGGGGTGATGTTACTAGGAGATGTGGTGTATGAGATTGGTATATCTATATACCAATAGAATGTAGAGGCAGTCATGTCTTAGGCATTTCCCTAGAACATTATCCAGATCACAAGATTCATTAGATTTGCGAGATGTTACCGTTTCTTTATTAATGACTTATCTCATTTTTTAGCACCAATGATGTCACTAATGAATAAAGGATCTGTGTTATAGTGGATAAACTAGTGTGAAGAGGTATTTCGTTAGTTTATGTTGAGGTAGAATATAACTCTAGTTATGATAGTACCCAAACTATGGATTAGATATGTTGTATACTGTGATGCGCCATGTATTGGTTTTGGAGTAGTTGAGATTCATTGGGAGAAGGTAATAGCATATGGTTCAAGTTATCTATAACCCCATAATTTTAACTACAATAATAATGAATTGTATTTGGTAGCTTTGGTACCAGATTTTATGTATTTGTAGAACTTTCTATTTTTTGAAATGTTTATATTCTATTCTACCACAGGATCCATTGTTATATATTCATATAGTGGGACGTTAATTTGAGATGGAGAAACTATATTGATTATCTTAATATGTTTCAATTTGATGTTGATTATAAATAGTAATAGGTAACATCATTATGGATTCTATTAACTATAAGATGTAGGTAGAGTGGGATCAAAGTGAGAGGAATTCAGAGGAGAAGTGGTGCTCGATGATCTTATTGGATGATTGATGATGAATGCTTCAAAGGGTTCAAGATTGATGAAATATTCCCCCTCGATGACCAAATCCACATTTCTATACATGGTATATGAAATAAAATATCTAGACTATAATTGTGTTGTTATAAGGGAACAATAATATATAGGTTATTTGATACTTTAGTGAACTTTAAATGATGACTATGTGATCCTTATGCATCAGAATGTGGTAGTCGAACCTCCCAAATGACACCATATGAGACTCCTATGGGAGAATACGTCGATCATTATATTTTTAGAATGTGGTTGGTGAGGTAGTGTTTGTGGGGCCTAATTTTTTTAGGTTACATTAGAGAGAGTATATTCTAATAAAAAGTTTGATCATCATTCAAAACAGAAAAAGATTATATGACATCTGTAGGAGGATGCATTTAATGTTTTTTTTGGTGGTTAGGTTTTTTTGGGAGTGACTCCACAATTATAATACTATTTTTTAAGAAGAATGGAAAAATTTCATCAAGAATTATTGGACCCATTGTGATCACCAAATTAGTTGAGATAGTGGAATAACATCTAGATTATCCTTCTCACTACTGAGGTATGCATGATGTGCTTCATGTGTACCATCTCTTGGGGTACATGCTCGATCCTACACATGTCATCGACTATGAGAATGTGGAGTTAGAAGAAAAATGCATCTTATGAGGAGGATATGATGAAGATTATAGTATGGAGTGAAAAATTCCTTCAATGGAATATGGTACCGCTTGTTCTAATTTGGTGGAAGCATGGACATATCAATTGGGAGAGGTGAGAGTGAGAGTCTAATGTATGAGATTAAGTTCATTCATTGTATGATAAAACTATTAAAGTACAGTCTTAGGGATGTTAAGTTGATAGTGAGGGATAGTTGTAATATTCATAGTTTTTAAATGATAATTTCACCTTATTTTTTATAAATTATTTGTGTTGAAATTTAATTATTCAATAAAATAAAACATGAAAACTAATTTTTTTCTGAGACTTCATATAAGGGTAAACGTTTTGTTAGCAATTTTTAATTTTCTGTGGAATATTTTTTGAGTATTTCATGGATTCGACCAGAGAATCTAAGGCCTATAGAGCCTCTACATTGATTAAATAAAAATATTAAAAATATTACCTAACACATTAATATTTATCTAAACGAATATAATATCTCTTGAATTATTTTTATATAGAAAATATGGGATTATTATTAAGTTTGGAATATGGGTTTTACCCTAGGAATGGAATTACATTTGTGTGTGCAAGATGTTTTTTCTCATTCCCTTGTGCAAGGGAAACATTTTACATTTATTTATTTATTTATTATTATTTATTATTATTTATTTTATTTTTCCATCTTATTAATATTTTATCCACCTCAACTAAATTGTTCTTAGTTTTGATTCATACAAAAATTTATGGAAATCAACTATCTTGGACCATTTAAGATAAAAACACCTTAATATGGTGAAATTAAAGACCCCTCATTTATTATTCAGTTGAGTCATGGTATAAATTAGTCAATTGATTTTTTGTTTTAGAATCCTATATAAGGACTTGTTATTAAATGGGTAAACCATTAGGATTCCATTTTTGTTTATTTTGAGGAGTTAAAGAGCCCACAGAACTCCTCTTTGATTAATCAGTAAAGACCCCTTTGACATGCACAATGTTTTTATTCCCAGATTCAGTTTCTTGAGTACTATTCTTCTCCATCCTTGAAAGGTGTGCTAAAAAAGGTTGAAGAAGGTTTTGTTATGTTTTATATTTTGAATTTTTTATCTTTTTTCCCTCTTCTCAATTATGGAAAAAATATACTTTATATAAAATAATAAAACCAATATTATCAAGGGGTAATCTATAATATTATCAAAGTATAATTCCAATAAATTATCAGAAGATAATAATGGGAAGAAATATCTAATTATAATTACACAAAATTATCGAATGATTGTATATAAAAAAAATACCAAAATATAATTGCATGAAATTATCAAAGATAGTTGAAAAGAAATATCAAGTTATGGTTACCTCAATATTTCTATGGATACATTATTTAAATTTTTAAAACATAGTTGTTGAATTATAAATGAAAAAATTATTAAAATTTATCCAAACGAAATTATGAAAGGATTGTTTCTAAAAATCTATCATAAGATGATTATGAATTGCATAATTTTAATAAATTATCGAAATAGAAATGTTTAGAAATTATTAACATATAATTAAATAAGAATTATAAAAAAATATCATTTTTCCTGAGGATAGTTTATTAGAAATATTAAAAGGATAGTTATGAAAACTATCAAGGATGATAACATATAATTATTAAAGAATAATTATAATGAAACACCACAAGTGTTTTAAAATTAATTTAGTGATATCTATAATATAAAATGTGGTTTTATAATTATTATTGATGAAAATATCCCTAGTAAATGTGTTAGCCTAAAATAATAATTTAATATTATCCAGGAGAGAGAATGTATCATTGCATGAGATATTGTATTTATTTTTGTACTAGCACTGTTATTTTTAGTTCCAGGAAATCGTGATGAACCTCGATCATTTATATAAGGCCTAAACCTTAAACATTACTTAATCATGAATTAAATGAATAATTCACATAGAGGATCTTTTCAGGTTTAGAGTTTTAGAGAATTAGGACATATCTATTACATATCAAAACATTACAAAGTAGACACTTCTACTAAGATTCCATAAAATAAAAAAACACTTAAAAAGAAACATGTCTAGTTCCATGTTTTAGATGTAATGTCTTTCCTTGATCCTATCCTTGAACCTATTCATCTGTAAGTCCTGTGTAAAACATTTCAAAAACATGGGATGAGCATAAAAATCCCAGTAAAGGATACACAAAGAAAGAAAACTGTTAGTTTTTCAAAACAACCCGTAAACCATGAATACTTTATCAAAGTAATACTTTTCACCTTATGAAGTAGTAAAAACTATTTACTGAATAAAAGACCATTACATACCCTTTTGTAACCAAAATATTACCACAAAACCCATATAAAGAACAAATAACATATAAGGGTAACAGGGGACATAAACATACTTAAGTGGAATAACCATACGGTCGACTTCTACACATATCACTTAATGGAATAGCCATACGGCTGACTTCCATACCCAATGCATTGCAGGTTATAACAAAACCACCCGTCCTGGTATTCACGGCACCAACCGTCATATGGTTTATCCCGTAACCACCTGTAAAATTTCCATGTACCATAATTACACATAAAAGTTTGAAAATATAAACATTTTTATAACAAAATTTTATTTGAAATCACAATAAGTATTTCCAAGATATTGAATTAATCAATCCATTTTCAAAAGTCATTTAAAAGAGATTTTTGAATCAAAGTGTCTTGTACCACTTTGATGATTTTAGAGGAATTATAATTTTAAAACATTCATGTCCCTATAAATAAATACTTAAACCCATTCTGAAAACATGGACATTAAAGATAAATATCTAGAATAATGAATCTTTAAAACATTTAAAACGATATTTTAGTTAAAGAGTTTTTAACAAAATAAGATACTCTTGAATACAAATAATTGTAGAATAACATTTAATCTGAACATCATAATATCATGAGAATAACGGGATTCATGATATAGTATGTCAAAGTACAGTATACACACCATATAAGAGTTAATTGGTGCATAACAACAATGAAGTCTCAATGGAAATGTAAATTGAGATGAAATCCATTATAAAGATGGTATCCTTAAATTAAGGATAAATCTATCACATAATTATGTGTGAGAAATATAAATACAGTCAATATAAGTGGATATTATGTGTGAAAAAATCAGAGGTCATTCACACATAATCTTGGAAAAACAAAACCAATGACATTGATATTTAACTCAATGAAATGAGATTGAGTTATGATTTCCCATACAAGTTCGTAAGAATTTATCAATGATATTATTAGGTTTTGAAATAGTTTATCCATGAAAAGGCTTGTGTAAATTACAACATAGATATTCCACACATAATCTTGGAATGATAAAATCATGAAGTAGAGGTTTAACCCAAAGAATTTAATGTGGGTTAAGAAGTTCCCTTACAGAAATCCGACAGCCTAACCGCGTCACTTTAAAATTCAGAAAATGAGTTGATGAGAGAGAAAATGGTATCTCATCACTTGGAAATAAAATTTACATAAATAATGATATATAATTACATATCCCAACATAATATTATGTGAATTAAAAGACATAACAAAATTAATCTTTTAAAAAGAGGAGGGTGAAAGGTCCCCTTACCGAGTTGGGTAACTTTCGAAACGTAAACCCCATGGAAGAAGGGTCATAAAATGAATATGTAAATAACCATAAATGAAATTATACTACACAAAGTGTATAATAATGGGCATTATATACACCACCAAAACGAAATAGTGGAAAACGTAGCATAAATGTCACGGGAATAAAAGTGAGGTGAAAAATCCCTTACGAGAACTCGGCAGCCTAACGGCGCCACTTATAACTTCCAAAAAATGGATTTATGAGATAAAATAAGGTCTCTCATAATATGACCATGAAAATTACAGTATTAGAAATATAAAATAACACCCCTAAACATAAGAAAGATGAGCTTAAAAGAAATGACATAAAATATAGTACTTCAAAAGAAAGAGAGGGGTTGGATCCCTTACCTCAAGTGCGACTTGTCTTGTTCGTTTATTTATATTCCTGAATAATAAACTTTGGCCAATTTGAAATTTCCTAATTACCTCTTTTAAATATTATTAATCAGTTCATATCACATATTATAATTTTATAATAATTGGATAATAATGTGAGTTCATATCATACGTTTTTATCGATGTTTGGTACATTAGTCAAAAATGAACTTGTTTAAAAATGATTGTCCATGTGGTTATAAGTTAATCATCTCCAGAATAGTATTAAAGATTTAAATATCATATATATCCATTACATTTTCATTTTATACTACTCCATAATATTTGGAGATAAAAAATAATGAAATGCACCGTTCATGGAGACGGTAGGCCGTACGTACGCATAAACGCTACTTTCATTTCTTTGTCATATTAATGGAATTAAAAATAATTGAGGGATATATTTATTATAATTACAGTATAATATATATGTTATATAGGTCACATATGTTCATTAATTTTATTCTTTATACATTCCATGTATTGCATGAACGAGTCACATCACTTGAGGGGGCGGTAGTCTACACTTCCTCGTATGAAATTATCGCATTTACACAACATGAAAAGCATAAAGGAATGTTTTAGATATAAAATTAAGAAGCATATAGAAAAAATAAATACCATATATATCATATATAAAATATAGTGACATCATAATGGCCACCATGAAAGGTGTTAAGGGAAGATTGAACAATCATCTTTTTGTGAGGCAGTAATTCGCCATCCACAGAAACATTATGTTCTTTAACTATTAGACGGAGGTGTGTGTTAGTGTAGCTCTAATACACCTCATAATAACATCCTAGTATATTTAATATACTGTTGTTGTTAAAAAAGAAATAAATAAAAAGATATTATGTGGTTGGAGAAGAAAAATAAAACAAAAGAACACTAGGGAAGACATTACCTTTAAAACGGGTAACTCTTTTTGATTTGAGCCCAAAGGCTTCCTTGGGAAGACTTCTGCCCAAATTGAGGCTTCTAAGAGTAATAGAGGGATGTGGATAGGTGAAATGGACAGTTTTTTGCCGATCCAAAGGCTTGAGAGGTGTGGGTAAGGAGGTAGAGGTGGGGGCCTTTTATAATAAGAGAGGAGGGACACTCTTGGAATGTCAAAAAAGGGTACATTATTTTGAAATGACTTTCGGATTATAGAGGTCCCACATTGATATATTTCGAGGATATGGTGATTGGGGTTCGAAATACACCCATACAATAGGTTTTTTACATGCTTAGGTCTTATAATTTATGTTATCTTTCCATTTTATTTAAATCGTTAAATAATGAGGTAATCACTGCATCATTATGGTGTCATAAATAATTAAATTTATAAAATGTCAAAAAATTATAAAAAAAATATCATGATGTAGTAAATATTTTTATATTTCTAATTAATATTTATAGTCAAAAATATGACTTGTATAACCCCATTTAAAAGTTTATTTAGTAAAACAACTCATGTTTGTGACATTTTTATTTTAACTTTAAATAAAAAGCTATTTATGTCATTTTCCTACAAAAGTGGCTCCATGGGGTCCCCAAGTAGACCCATGGATTGTATTGGTCGGCCATGACACATCCAATGAGGGTAGGACATGTGTCTAGGTCATTTAATATTATTAAAACATTATTTTTACCTTAAATTACACTAATTACCTTTAATCGTGATTAATAAAACTTGAAAGTTACTATTCACCAAAAATTATTTTAATCTCATTGTACAAAATTTTACTTCATAATGACAACCATGTATGTTGGATTTTTGAAAATCAAAACACAGAAGTGGAAAATTTTCATTTAAACGAAAAATGAGTTTCTTTAACTAACACTTAGTGGTTTCACTATTCATCAAAAATTGAAGTTTTTCAGGAAATTACCAAAAATTCACCCTGAGTTTTCATTGATATTCTGAATTCAAAAATGATGTCTATTTTACAAAATTAAAAACATATATGTTGCATTAATTAACTTAATAATTAATTCCCGCTGTCAAATCAAATTGCGTGTTTTTAAGAAACAGTATCTATTAAAAAATTGACACTAGTTTAAGACCAATTTAAAAGTAAAATTAATTCCAATGTCCACTATTGGATTAAATGGTAAAAATATATTCTAATTTCACTTTAAAAAAAATTCAAAAGATAATCTATTCATATAAATAAATTAGATTAAATAGAGGTTTTGAATTAAAATACAACATTTTTCACTATTCATTAAAAAATAAACTTTATCGGAAAAATACAAAACATTTACACAAAATAAATTTAGATGTCCCGATTATAAAGAATAATTTTATTTTGTCAAATATAACACATAAAATTTTCAAAAAGTTGATTTAAAAGTGGTCCTCCATCAAAAGGGCGGTTAATCGACATTTTAATGAATATTAGAATATTTATGCTTAAAACTGGATTTATTTGAATTTTAAGCCTCTAACATTTGTTGGATAAGAGTAAAAATATTTGAAAAACATATATAATCATTTTGTAGTTAGTTCCGTTCATTCCCACCATTACAACGGCTAGGCGTAAAATACCATTTAAAATAATATTATTTTATTATTAGAGTGTAACGTAAGATTTCAAAGAAACTCGTTGTTGCGTATTTGGTACGCCATCGAGCATAGCGTTCCATTTAAAGTAATATTAATATTTTATTCACAAAAAGGGATAAATATAAAAATTCCATATTATTTATTTACCTGGGGTGTTACAAATTACATGTCAAAATTTATGAAAAATATTTACAAGGGGAGTGTTTCTTTTCTGTTAAGGTTACTCCTCCATATTTAAAACCGCAGAGTGTGGTTTTTCCTAACTATTGACAGTGAAAGATTTTGTGGTAGGAGGTTACTTTCTTCTTTGATATATTCCTACACAAATTTCCTTTTAAAAATTTATGTGTTGGAATAATTAATAAATATGATTTATTTTGATCACATGTTCATGTGTGTGTAGCAATTGATCCCTGCTATAACATTTAATTCAATGAGTTCTACTAGAGTAGCATGTTTCGATGTTTATTTATGTTTATATATTATTATGTGTTTCTTGTATGTACCCATGATGATATTTTATGCCTTTCTTCTATTCTTTACCATGAATGTTTGTTACCACGCAAGTGATATTGTTATTGGAACTTGAGACATGTGGATGTCATGTGCAGTTTATCCCTTAAGTGGGAGTGTACATAGATTGTGAGGATAAAGATGATAGAACTGAGCATTAAGTAGAGGCATGATGGAATGGGGGCCTGATCGGAGGTAGTGTGTAAGAGGGATTATAAATTTTTGGGGATAAATAGAGGCACATATGACGTATTACATTTATAGGGCCTCAACCATGAGGGATTTTGGATGCAACAGTCAACGGTCCTGTATGAATTGATGCCTTGAGTATGATTAAAGATGTTATTTTAAGTTTGTTGTCTAGTCATGACTATTTTGTGAAATCAAATTATTATCCTTCTGGTATGGAGGAATTTTTTGTACAACCATTGGTTTGTGGTAGCTTAGATAGAACATGACCACTCAGTTATGGATTGTATTTTCATCTGTTTGTTAGAAAAATATTATTATTTTGGAATTCACATATTATACTTGATTTTAATAAGTCAAGGAGAATTATTGCTATCCAAATGAGTTTTATACTTACACCCTACTCATGAATTTTCTTTCACTTTTAGATTTCATGATTATCGACCTAATTAATGGTAAGGGCATTGTGGTGAAAAGTTTTGTAGAGGAGGAAAAAGCTAGTAGTGATCCAGGATAGACTTCAGAGGGACCCTATATTAATTTATTTATTTATCTACTTATTTACACACAGAAAAGGACTTCCACTTTATGATATGCTTCTTATTTTATAAAAATTATTCCATTATTTTTTTCCATCTATCATGTTTCAATATTTATTATATTATTAATGATTTATTATCGATCCTATTAGATAATAACAAGGGTATAGACTCCCCACTAATGGAGTCAAACCCTCAGTACTTATTTGTAGACTCTTATATATTGGGAGGTGTGCATGAAGTCATGTGGAATTCCGGATCAGACCCAGTGTTTTAGGTTATGGTGTTACATGTACACACATGAATCATCTTCATACTTGATGAAACCAAACACTTTTACTACATCCTCAAACCAAATATTCTATCTATGTGAATCTTTCTTTAGTGCATAAATGGACCAATGAAATTTTTAATCCTTAGTTTTCTCATGTAACTTCATGAACCTTGGGATGTATCCAGTACACATCCCCAGCTAAATTACTATTATGTAATGTGATTTTGACATCCATATGATCTATGCCATATTCATAATTTTCGTCTATGGCGAGAAACAAAAAATGGACCTTTTCAGTGAAACTCTAGAAAATGTCTCTTTATATCCAATACCATGAACTTGTTTATAACCCTTTGACACTATATGTTCTTTATATCTAGAAACCCTATAAATTATATTAGTTTTATTATGAAAAAATGTGTTCACCCAGTGGGTATGACCCCTTCTACTGTATCCACCATTTTCCAAACATGGTTAGTGTACATGGATTCCAAATCAGATCGAATGGATTTTAACCATTTCTCATAATTATAACTCTTAATAGACTCATGGTACGAAGAAGGTTTAACTCCTATAGAGATTAATTCATCAACATTATCCATGAGTAATCTATATCTCTTGGATTTTTATAGAATCATATCATACCTTTGATGTTTTAGTGTATCTTGAGTCATTTCATCTTCGACAACTCATTGTGCAACTATATCAAACTTTATCTCATAAAAAATTCCTATTTATTGGTCAGCTACTTTTCTACGATCAAATTTACACCCACTTACAACAAAAATTTGAAATTATTTCTTAATAAATATTCCAGATTGAGCCAAAAATTATTTTTTTGAGTAGGATGGTAGAAGTAATATTTCTTTGTTTCATTATGAAAACTAAAAAATAAATCATTTTTAGATTTGAGGTCAATTTTATTGTCATCTAAACATCATACATATGCTTTACAACCCCAAAACGTCAAATAAGAAAAATTAGGATGTTTCCCATAACATATCTCAAATTGTGTCTTTATGATTGTTCGAGATACAATGCAGTTTAGTAAGAATTTATCAGTCGGTAAAAGATAACCCCAAAATGAAAAAGTAAATTCCCATAGACTCATCATCGTTCAAAACATGTTTAACAAGGATTGATTCCTTCTTTCTAATAAACCATTACATTATGGTTTTTGGGAAGGATTAAGGTGTGAAAGAATTTAATATTCCATTAGATGAAATATTAATTTCTAGATCAATTATTCACCATCCTGATCCAATTAGAGGACATTAATACTTTTTCCTAGTTGATTCTATTCTTCAATATTAAAGTCTTTTAACTCTTATATTTTTAAATATTGTTGTTTCATTAAAAACACAAACCCAGAATAACTAAATTCATCAGTAAAAGTAAATAAGTACCAAAATATACCATTTTCATGTGTACTCATTGGTCCACGTTCATCACAAGGTATGAGATCCAACAGTCCACTATCCCTCTCAAATTTTCCCCTAAAAGGTGAATTTTTCATTTTTCTAAAAAAAAGATTCACATGTATCAAACAAATTATAATCTAATGTGTTCAATAATATAACTCTATGAAATTATTGAAAATGATTATAATTTGTATGTATAATTAGATAATAAAAAAGGTTAGTTGGATTAGAATCACCAATGACCTTCTTATTCTAAATGTTATAAATAAGATTATTCATATCAATAATATATAAACTATTAATTGTATTATCAATTCCAAAAAACATTTCATAATTATATATAGATTAACTATTATTATTAATAATGAATAAAAACCCAATATTTTATTAAAATGGCATGATAATCAAATTTCACATTATGAAGGGAACATAATTATATATTTTTAATTTTAATATCATTCCTCTTGCTAAAATTAGACCATAGGTGTCAATTTATAATGCTATAACTCTTCCACCATTACCATCTCAATGATCGACATCCCCCATAAAAAATTCCCTCTTATTTCTTATTGTTTATTGCAATACAAATGTGATATGAAGAACCATTTTATAATACCCATGATTTAGATTTGGAGAAATGTTTTTCTAAAAAAATCACATTTTAACACTTTGAATATTCCTCTTTGAGGACACTTCTAAATCATATATACCAATATTTAACTATATTATAGTTCATACATATTAATATTCTCAATATGATTAGTATTAAGCATTCCATAATATAAATAAACATCTTTTTTGGTGAGTATCATGTGTTATATATTTTCCATATTGTATTTAAAATAGTTTTCTCTGACTAAAAATGATGACCTCATTCATCATATCCATTTAGTGAGGTAATATCTATATTTCACTAAGAAATGAGTCTTCTATTACATTTCTCTCACAAATTAGATATTTTGGTAGGGTTTCATCCCAATACAAATAATTGAGAATCATGGATATTTGAGTTTAAAATTATTTTTCTAAATTCATCACAATGATTCATTTAACTTTATTCCTTTGGTAACCAAATCATATTATGGTCAAATAACTAGTCTAACATAATATAAAAACATAAAATAGTCTAAAAAGTTCAATTCAGGTGAAACCGTCAATGACATGACCTGCCCAATGATGTTCTGCTGTCCCCTATTACATTATTTCATTACACAAGATAATCCATGGGAACCTATTTATTGAATGTACTACCTAGTTGGATGAACATGTCCTTGACAAGTGTCTATGGAAATAATATGAAAGTTAGTATTTAAGGGGTTTTAGTCTCCCAAATTCAATAAAGATCATATGAATATTAAATTAATAACTATTACATCCTATGTAAGATTTATCTTTTCTTGTTTTACTTATTTTTTTTTACTATTGTATCTAATGATTTAGTTATATAAATACCTATTCCAACCACCAAATTAATATGTTTACACCACATTAATGTGTAACTCTTTACAATCCCACAAGTATATGTTACTCACCTAATAGAATTAATATATATTCATATATATGTATGTATGTATATATATATATTCATCATAAGAATAAGGTACATGAAGTCATCATGTAATGTCATAGAGTTATATGTTGTTGACAAAATCCATATGTGTAAACCCAGAGAAACCAATAGACAACATCATTAACTTTCTATGGAATGGAATAAGCCTCTAGGAAAGTATGTGGTATGACCCTACGTCCATCCACATGTAGAGAAAATATTCATGATATATTTCAATTCATGAAAATATTAACACATAATATACAAAAGCTATGATCCAAAACTATTCTCATTCAAAAAATGAAAATTACAAACCGAAGTAAGGGTTGATGGAAACTATAATTTTTGATATCAAACCTATCAAGAAAATCAATGCTCCATCCAAGAATCATTTTATCATATAAATGGTTATACACAATATTAATATTTGATAAACAATTCACTAAAAATTAATATCAAAATATATTAACAAGTAAATAAAAATTTATTTATTTTAAAACATATGGTAATTTTTTTAACTATTCTTAAATAAATGAAAATTATAACCATTTTAAAATATATAAATAAGAAACTAATTTTATATTTATTTCATTATTAAATCCTGTATATTTTTATTATATGAAATTTCTATGTTATTTAAGGAATTATGAACATTTTATAATTCAATTTCTATTATATGAACAATTTATATAATCTCAAAAACAAAAATGTTTGATATTTTTAAAAACATTATAAATAATCTCTTGGATTTCTAAATAACCCATTTATTTTCATATTAATAGTCATTTGATTTACTTTTGATAAAGGTGTTTTAAAATATAAATCATTAATATTTCAGGAAAATGTTACATAATAATTAATTTAAATAATTATAAAAAAGTAATAATTTATTTATATATTTAAAAAATATCAATAAATTAATGATTCCCCAAATACATTTTAACATTATTTAAAAACATTATGAACCATTAAAATCATTTAGAAAAGTATTTTAAATCATTAAATATTTTCACACTTATTTATAATCCTTATCCTCTATAAGGGTGTCCTCCCTTTACACTTATGTTGAAACTCTATGTAAGGGTTACTAACTTATACCTTCACATAGACTCTTATTATAATATTATTTGGTGACGAACCTTAAAAATTTCCAATATATAAAGGGATTGGAGGAAACGACCCTAACATGGTTCCTTGTGTATAGATAATACCACTATTTAAAACCAATTATGTATAGGTAATACATTTATGCATTCCACTTGTGTAATGCAATATCCATATCACCTCTATGCATGCTATAAAGGTAATAGGATACCCATAAATGAACCCTTCATGCAAATGTAAGTCATATTTTAATCTTTCTTCATAACCTTTATAAAAAACTTTTATACATAAAAGTTATTCATTGGTTACTAGTACATAGAAAATCTATGTATAGGTAACGCCATGATGAGCTTAACACATCATCCTTTAAAAAGGATAAAACATTTAAATAACCTCATCTCATAAGGTTAAATGATATTAACCTTTACACAATTCATGTAAAGGTCTTTAAGATAATGTTATTTTACAAAAATCATGTTTTTTGACACCAATTATCGAAACACATTTGATTATTGAGGAAAACTACATTTGACACCAATAATGGGGTTTTTATGATCATCTAAAGTTCGTTTGAAATTTAAAACAACCCAAAATAATGAAAAATAAATCTCATGAAATCTACATGTAAATAATATGAAAAAATAGTGTACTTATGAATTTTCTATTGTGGTAGCTTCTATCTCATTCCTTCAATGGATTGTTCTTAAGTGAGATGACGAGGCATAATTAAAAAAAAGCACTCTACCCTCATGGGAATACACTAAGCGGTGGGTCCATGATCATATATTGAGAATATCTAAAATTTTAATAGGTTCCATCACAATCTCAAATAATATAATATGAGTTTTGTATGATGAGAGTTTAGAAATGTCTCACACTAATTGCACACTATACCTGAAATTAAATCGATTATATATCTGACATATAAAATCCTGATTCATCTAATTGGTATGAAAACATATGTGTCCATGTTTTTCAGGTGTATTATTATTTTCAAAGTTCCACATAAAATTTCAAATCATAAATAAACAAACTCTTTTATTAGAAACAGATTGAAACTATTTATGTGAACTTATATAACCAGTTTCATCACATCAAACTCACTTATGAATCTCATGCATATTAATATCTATATATATATCATAAATATATATATTATATTCATTAATCATATTAATGAAAATTAAATTAGAACTATATATATAATATCATATATATATACACTTCATGGGTCAAATACATGAATACATTCATAACACACATGCATTTTGGTGCATATTGAATAGTACCTTGAATAAATTAATGTCCATGGTATAATATGGTAAGTCCAACAGATAAGGTCAATGAAAAAAATAAATAAATCATTGAATAATGATAACACAAATACATTTTTTCTTTTTTACGATCTATATATAGATAGATAGATTATACAACACGCTCTTTGTTAATAAAAGGTTTTCATAGATAAAACTTATCCTTATTTCCTTAGGGGGAATGATATGTTGCGAGATTCTAATCTTGGACTACGATAAAGACTCACTAAAATATACATAAATGTTGATAGGGACACAGGAAATGTATATACATTTTTTAAACAATCTTTTTTGAATTAGAGTTGAAGAAAAAGTAGTACCCTTGTGCATGAGTTGATGAAACTCTTGGTAGTAAATTCTCCTTGTAATACTGAATCTAAGACAAGTTCAAATCTATGTGGGGGAAATTTTGTCGGATTGTATTAGTATAGTTTTACATTGGATATGTGGGTACTATAGATGGGTACTATAAAAAGTTACTATTCATCTTACTCTACAGTTTCATGCTAGGAATTGGGCCATTAGGCCATGAGGCCTCTAGTCAATCACTTGTGAGGCCTTTGATCTTTCTGGTGAAGATTTTAATTGGTTGGTGTGATAGTACAATGGAGGTTATTAATAAAACTAAAATGTTGTATTATCATGTAGTGTGACTAATTGATAGTTTAATTGAATGGATTAAAAAGCACACTCAGAGCCTTAAGCACTTCAGCAGTGGTGATTATGGTTGGATGTGGATTCAACAATGATAATTGAGTTAGTCGAATGATATAATGAAAGGAATGAGATGTTTTAGTTTATGACTCTATACATATGTCTGATTAAGACATATATTATTGGGATTTTAATCAAACTAAAGTTTCCCTCTCAAGTTGGTTGAAAAGTGGGTTTATCTAAAAAAATGGAGTTTAAGGATGAACCTATAAGTGTAAATGATCAAAATTAATTAAATGAATAAATTAATATATATATTATTTAAGTTGAAAAAACATGAATTGAATTCAATACTCATGGTATTAATATGTTTTTTCTATTAAAATAATTGAATATTAGTAATGTGTTTATTCAAACAGATATTTCTTATATAACATTTTTCGAACATATACAAGAGAAATGGTATGAGTTAATGGATAATATTTAAAAATTTAGAATGTCAAATTTTAGGGTTGGGTTATATATTTCACATATAACGTGTTAATTAAGTCAATTGTGTTATATTGATTTTTTGAAGAGTTCAACCATCCCTAGTGAATAAAGCATAATTTTCATAAGTTTAACCAAGATATAAAAACACATTTAACAGTGAACAACTCTAAGGGAAACATCTTGATCAAACTTCAGTAATATTCCATTTTCACTCAATTATTTAGAGTAATATACTATAAAAAGGAATAATGTTGAATAAAGTCCATTCACCAATTAAATTTTGTGTTTTACCCATGATCAATGGAATGTATTAGGATGTTACAATTTCTTATAATAGAATATCAAATTTGGAGGTTGGTTAACTAGTAGCTTAAAAATTAGGTATAGAAAATATGGAGATCCCTATTTAGAATTTTTATGTAATGAAAAGTGATAATTAGAAGACCACTCCAATAACTAAAAATTGAATTAGGTATAATTTTGATTTATTTTTTCATGTTAATTAAATTACACAATGTAGTCAAAATGAGAATAGGTTACTTCCATTCATGATCTACCATTTAACAAAACAATTCATTGGAAATTTGTTATATTTATCTTTTTGTACACTTATAATGTATACATAATACCAATAAGTGACATAAGAGTAATCATTTAACTTGTTATCTTTAAATTTAAGTTAAAGTTTATATAATTAGAGTATAGGGTGATGATATGGTCCCAACGTCAGATTTTTTGCTTGAATCAGTGATTAGATGTCTAGGATTAAGTCATTTGATTCGAGAGAGGAGAAAATGAGGGTGGAGAGAGGTGGTAGAATTTTATCAATTGTGTCGATTACTACAAAAACATTAATGGGGTAGGTGTATAATATTTATGTTTACATGAAAAATAAAATAAAAAAACATGGCCAACAGTGCTGCTCACTCCCAACTAGCCCTACAAGGCCATCTTGAATTGGTGTTACTAAGCCACGTCACCACCCATATTAATCATGAGAGGTGATATTTTTTAAATAAATAAATAAAATCATGATTCACTAGATCCAAAACAAATACATCAATATATGACTATCAATTAAGTTTCTCAATTCACTTTTTCTTAAGAAGGTCTAGGATTTGTTGTGAGAGCTAGTGAGAGGCCCAATAATGGAAAAATAACACAAAAACTCCTTAAAATAATTTAAAGTATTAGTAAAATTTTAAAACAATTTTTATAATTATGAGACAATTCATTTAGGATTTAAAAATTAATTCAATGTTAATTTCAATTTAAAATAATTTCCTTAATTATAAATTTAGCATAATTAATTTTCATTAGATAATTTTATGCATTTTAGAATTATCATGACCTGAGGCCAACCTTTATATGTTTTATTTTTATTGATTACATAAATATTTTATTATAATAGTGAATGTTTATAATAATTAATTATTAAATATTTAAAATACCAATTTCCAAATTTCTCCACTCTTCCTATTAAATATATATAAGGGCCTAAAAATACACATTTTATGTAATTAAATGTGATCTTGTATGTTGAGTCCCCATCGTCATTTGAGTGGGTATGCATATGTTATGATCGATTTTATGTGGATGATGTAGTGTAAGGTAAGCACTAGAGAGGATGTATCCATTGGATTTTACATGTTTGATGTTGTGAGGATTTAATTAAACTCATTTAATGGTTGATGGGATTCCCTTAGTTTACTAGTTGATCCAAAATCCATTTTATAGATCAATAATTAGAAAAGGAACTAATGAAAATTCCTATTTAAATTTTAATTTATGATTAATTATTTTTTGAATATTTTATTATACATGATAACATTAAATAGTTAATAAACAAGCATATATATATCATGAATAAATGTGTAGTGAAAGTTTTTAGTTTATGCATAGATGAAGATTTGAGAGTGAAAACCTATTGAAAATAATGATAACTGTAATTATATTTCATTAATTGTGTAAAATAAATAAATTACAACCCCTTAGAGTAATATTATTCTATTAAATGCATTGAATCACATTAATTAAAAAAACAATAATATGAGCAGATCTTTAGCCATAGTTTAGAGTGCCTATAACTATTAATACGTTTTTATAATAGTGGATTATCAATTTAAATAATCAGTTCATGAAATAAACAATCATATCTATATTATTAATTAATTTAGATGCAATGTATTGAGTAAATCCAGGGTTAATATTTATTGGTTTTGGGTTCCACAAAATTGATTAAGGACCCATGAGTTAATATGTTTTGTAAGAAAAAATTCCAACTTAAATTATCTAATTAGTTGAATATACATTGAATGGACTATAAATAAGTGTTTTTAGGATTCGTTATACTAGAATATTCATGTGAGTAAATATTATAACTCTATTAGTTGAGGGATACCAGGAATTGTTATAATGATTGGAGACATTTAAAATTAATAAATTAATAATTTCTATTATATTTTTAATCAAAATAAATTATTAATATTCTAAATTTCATTGTTTTACATCTAATGTATATCAATACCACTGATTATATTTCATTGTAATCTTTTCATGAGAAAGAAAATTTCCAAGTCTGAATAGAAATTAAGTAGTTGTATTGGTTCCTACACATAGTACGATACTAAAAGAGAAAAGTTTATATTCTAGAGTCCCCACATCCCGATGAGCCTCCTCATGGGAAGAGAAAGGATTATATAGATTCCTAAAAGAGTCATCTTGATTATATATTGTATTTAGTGTGCATCCTAATATCATCTATATCTTATGAATCGACAAAAATTGATGAGGATAAGGAAGTATACAAGATATTTTCTCACGTACAAGAGTTATAAATTGGGAGAGAGTGAGAATGGTAATAATGGTATGTTATATCTGCACTATTTTCAAGTGTATTATAGGATAAGGGTACCAAGAAGGTACTTATGTGTTCAAGATGATAAGGTACATCAACAAAATGGAGTCCCTAGGGTGCAATAATTACCATGATCTTTCTACAGGTCTCATACTCATTTAATTACCACACATATTTCTAACTAACATCATTAATAGTAACATGAACAACATAAAGTAATCACTTCCATCTCTTTCAAAAATGGTTCCCAAAAAAAGAAAAGGTTTCTGATATCTCTGACCCTTATTTACTTATATAAATTTAAAGTGGATGGGAATTTAAAATATCTCAAAAAATAAATCTATCTGAAAAGAACCAATGCAATTCCCCTCTATGATTCCAATGATATAGTGGGTGATAATGAGTAGGAATCTATTTAATTTTCATGTATAAATAAAGGCCAATGGAAATAGAATATCAATGATTATAATTATAAAAAAAGCGGTGCTTCTAATTTCAATAATTTTTTCATTGAATTAAATTTTTGTATTTATACAATTTTTTTATTGGATGCAACCTATAACCCACAAAATTTTATTTGAATACTATAACCATGTAAATTAAAAGGATTATAGAGGGTAAGGTGAATATTTTGGAAGAGAATTAGGTAAACCATGTAGTCATAACTCTATCTTATTAAGATATTAATTACTTTACCTACTTTTTTGGTTATTTTATTGAATAATTGTTTTTATAATACGTCCATTTCCAATAAATTATCTCATTGTCATGTCTAAAAAACATTTTATTTTATTTCATGTTTAGGAATAATTTTTTTTATTTTATTTAAATGACTTATATTGTGGTTTGTTATATATTATTAATTATTCAGTTATAAGAAGACATTAAAAACTATATTTTCAATCAATAAAAACTCTACTTAGTAATACTAATATCCCACCTAAATGTAGCACTTCATATTTTTTCATGAAAAAAAATAATTAAATAAACTAATTTGAAAAAGGTATATAGACTCAATAAATATTAAACTCTTAGTAGTATTCCAAGGTTTTTTATAAGATAAAATGAAATAATCACATTTCAATGAGGAGGTTGTTGTGAAACATATCCTCTAACATTGATTTATTTTAATTTATGTTTTCCACTTCCAGTAGAGATAAGTGGTGGGTATTTTTACTTGATAAGTTTTACTAACAAATTTAATATATTTGGTTATGTCTACATAATGATACTTAAGTCAAATTCCTTTTCCTTGTTCAAGATATATCATTATAGAGTAGATAATAAGCTTGGTATAAATATTAATAAACTTTACTCGAAAGGTGGAAGAGAATATATTATCCAAGAATTTACCAATTATTTAACAGAGTGTAGGATACTCTCCCAATTCACCCATCCTTATACACCTTAGTGGATTGGTATATGTTAAAGGAAGAATCATAATATTATTGATATGGTAATAGTTATTATGAATCAAAAAACACATCTATTACACTCTTTGGGGTATTACTTAAAAATAATGGAATATACACTAATATGGTGCGAACTAAAGTAATAGATGTGGTTCTATTCCTGTTCTGAAATAAAAATAAACATGGTCTATCTCGAATATGTGCATAGGGATGTAATGATTTTTTCAAGAAATTAATTTTTGACAAACTAACATAATAGGGTATGAAGTGTATCTTTATAGGTTATCACAAGAAAAATAAAAGAAATTTCTCATATAACCCTTTTTATATAAATGTAATTTTTTGAATACATGTCATATTTATAGAAAGGGAGAACATTTATAACCACTAATACAAATATAGCCTTTATCAGTGCTATAAATGTTCATTAATAGACCTTAAAAATGTGTTGTTAATAGATGTGAAGATAAAGGGGGGTCCCTTTTATCAGTGCTCAAAAAATCGTTGATAAAATCACGTTTTATCAGTTCTAAAAAATCACTTATAAAAGTTAAAAAAATTTAACAAAATAAAAAAAGAATATATAATCTGTGGGCGGAGATTTTAACAAAGCTTAACCCCCCCCCATCAGCCCTAGGCAGGGCCCTCTCACTCTCCTACATGCTGCCCTTTCTCACACATCACCCAACATTCCAGCGTTCACCTCATTTCTTCCACCCGAACTCAGAATCGTGATCTCCCCCCTTGAGGACGTGTACCTTTACCACTAAGCCATTTCACTTTTTTCTCTATTTAATGATATATATATATAGTTATATTTATTCATATATTCATATATATTCATATTAATATAAATATATTTAGTTATATTAATACATATATATTTATTCATTCACTAATATATATATATATTTGTATAATAATATATATTTATAAATATATAGTTATATTTATTTGTATATTGATATAGATTCATATTAATAAAAATAAATTTAGTTGTATTAATACATATATATTAATTCATATATTAGTATATTATTATTTATTCATATATTAATTGTCACGACCCGCCCTCGGGGTCCGTGCCGTGACTACCCCAAGCCCGCCTTCCATAGGCCAGGGGCTGGCGACTAGCACCAAGGCGTAAATCCCGGTAAAAAGGGAAGGCATTGCCTTTGTAAGTAAACAACCACCACAGAGTAAGCAAGCGGAAAGTAAACACTAAGTAAAAGCATAGTACAACTGAAAGTGCGGAAAAGTAAATGGGCCAGTATACAAACCCAAACTGAAAGTAAAGTACAACTCGAAAGGGAAAACAGCAACTGAAAAGTAAAATCCGCTACACTGAGCTGTCCACTGGAAATCCCACCTGAAGGGTGGGTACATATAGCTCCACTGCTCCACGGGTCCCGCCGTCCGCTCCGAGCACGTCCCGCCCAGTGGTCCACCTCCAGGTACCGTCCTGCCCTGCAAGCCTCAGCTAAGATCAACGTTGTCCGTCGTCTGCAACCAACACAACGTAGTGCGGGCAAAGCCCGTGCAGGGGTGAGTATAAGCTACTCAGTAGGGACCCCGAGACCCCTGAAGGTCTCTCAAAATCCACAAAGGATAAACCATGAAGAAAGGTACAATCACGAAGTAACAACCGACACTGCTTAGGTATATGCCCTTACATATACCTAAGTCATCAATTTCAAATACGCTCCAACCTCCGAGCCCAAGTACAACTCAGTCCACACAGGAAAGTAAACGTATTCCTCACAGGAAAGCAAAACGTAATCCACACAGGATAGCACAACACAATCCACACAGGAAAGCAACAGGATTCAGCTCACACAGGATTTTCATTATCAAAACGTAACTACTG
Source organism: Viscum album (assembly GCA_963277665.1). Classification (NCBI taxonomy): domain Eukaryota; kingdom Viridiplantae; phylum Streptophyta; class Magnoliopsida; order Santalales; family Viscaceae; genus Viscum; species Viscum album. Next base: position 1,767,699,878 of record OY728141.1, on the reverse strand, counting down.
AAGAGCCCCATCTCTGAAGTGTACAGTGTCCTGTCACGACTCTGAGATACTGCTCACTAACCTAAGACTGCTGAGGTACTCCTCCTGTCGAGTACCGCGGGTCTGCCACCAACTATCGGGCGCTCCGTCCGCTGAGGGTCTGCTGCCAAATACCGGGCGCTCACCCAAATAGCCTACAGAGGTACTCCTCCAGTCGAGTACCGCGGGTCTGCTGCCAACTACCAGGCGCTCCGTCCACCGTGGGTCTGCCGCCAAATACCGGGCGCTCCGTCCACTGGGCTAGTCGACTCACTCCATGTCGAGTCGGTCGAGCAGTCTTCAGGTCTCAGCCAGCTACACGGTCTCTGTACTCCGTACGCTCGTCTCCAGTATCGTGGGTCTGCCGCTACAACCAAGCGCACCACCTATATCGAGTAAAACAGAAGATTCTTCTCACACAGGTATACTTCTTCGGATAACGATAAAGTTGATCACTGAACCATCTAAGTCGTCAGACCCACGAAAGATCGATAGGTACTAACCCCCGTAGTGACCTACACAGGATCGGACCCACACAGGATCGGGCCCACGCAGGACCTGTAGCACTAATCCACGTAGGATCGCTGAGTGCAGTAGTCGTCGCAGTCCACTGCAGATCTCTGCACAGTCGTCGCCGCAGTCCACTGAGGATCTCTGCATGGTCGTCGTCAGAGTCCACGGAGGATCTCTGCACAATCGTCGCTGTTAGAGAAGCAGTCGCAGCCATCACTAGGGTTCCCGCACACAGCAAGCTCGTTCGGAGGGTCCGCTCCACGAGCCGAGAGGCTGATACATCAAATGTCACAAAGTCCAGAGTTGATGTATCCAAAAGTTCTGTATCGTCAACATGAACTTAACGCAACAGACGGCGCGTCGATCGGACGCCCGGTCTGAGAGTTATTGGCATTTTCGTCCCCGGGCCCCGATTGGTTCTTAAGGCAAAACCAACCCGACCGTACTCCACCTGCGTCCAAACCTCAGGTGGAGCATGCCAAAAGAACCGTCTCACTAAGAGGAACACAACAAAGCTGACGGTACGTCAATCGGACGTCCGTAGCTCAAGATATGAGCATTTCCGCTCCGAAGGCCCGGTTGGTTTCGTGAACGAACCAACCCGGCCGAACTCAAAGTGTTCCGAAACCTTGAGTGCGATATACCGAAACGACCATCTCGATCCAAGGATCGCGTTTCCGCAGACGGTTCGTCGATCGGAGGTCCGTGGCTCACGTTATGGCCAAAAGACCGAAACTGATTCGAAACGGGGGGGTCCGGGTCCGGGCCGACCTGGCCCGACCCCCCCTGGGTCGGCCCGAACCGGGTCGACCCGACCCGGCCGGCCGGCGGCACGGCAGCCGGGCGGCGCGGCTGCCTGGCGCCGCACGGAGGCAGCGCGGGGAGGGGGGGGGGCAAATCCCCCCGCTTCTTGGAGTGGCGGCGCGGCATAAGTGTCGCACCCTTTTGGAAATCGGCCCCCCTCGTGGGGGCCTGCTTGAATAAACCGGGGGGCCGCCTGCCCCCCCAAAGGAAACCGCCCCCCTCTTAAATGAGGGGGGTTTTAGAGCTGGCTGGGGGAATTTATTTCCCCCGGTCTTTGACCTTTCGGCCGGTCATCTGCCTGCCGGTTTTCTCCAACGGGACCGGCAAACCGGTCCCGTTTCTGGCTTCTGACGCCGGTGGCCCGGCCGCCGGTCTTCTCGTCCCGCCGCGGCCCGGAACCGGCCGCGGTGTTCGTCGTCCGGCGCGGTGCGACGGCACCGCGCCCCTCCGCCGTGCCATTTATTTCCTTCAACGCGGCGTGACGGCGTCGCGTTCTTGATGATTCTTCCATTGGCGCGGCGCGACGGCGTCGCGCAATAAAAATCGGGCGAATATCCGCGTGGTGCGACGGCACCACGCCACCTTGATTCATCCGCAATATAAAACATCAAGAACGAAGGAGGGGGTTCGGCCGTGTTCATGCGGTCCGACCCCCTCACGTTAAACAATAACACTTATTTAAAATACTTACGTTAGTCATGCAAGAACCACGGACAAGGATAAATAAATAAATAAATAACAACAACCCCTACCTTGAAAATTGACGTCGCACATCGGTTATCGCGGAGAAAGGCGTCGCGGCGTCGGACGTAGATTCTGTGGACGTCGGGGTGCGTCCGAAGAGGAAACGACGTCTCTTCACTTGTCGCTAAGACGAAGAAGAGAGGTACGTTGTCGTCGGCGATGTTCACCACGGTCGGCGACTTCTCCCTTGTCGAGGAGGAAGATGAAGACGGATGAATCCGGGACGTCGAGTCTCGAAGGTCGTGGGATCGATGTTCCTTGACAGAGAAGAACCGTTCTTCACGTTCATCATCGAAGACGAAGAAGATCTTCAAGTCTGTCAACGATTCTCCCAATACTCTCAAGTAACAAAGGAACTAACCCAAAAATAAATTAAACTTACTCTTAATTTATTAACACAACCCAACCTTTGAAATTCAAGAGTTTGAATTTCAAAAACTCAAAATTAAACTCACTTATTTATTATACATGAGTTGTATAATTAAATAAACGTTAAGTTGACAAGCCTTTAAGAGGGAGAGAGGGGAGTTAGGGAATTTGAAAAGGTGGGGCTCATGTGGGCCCCTCCTCACCTAAATCCTCTCTTAGGTAGTAAAACCACCCAACTTCCAACAAAAGATTATAACCACTTTTAAGATATAAAATAAATATTGTATAACAAATTTATTTTACTCTTCATTTCATCCAGAAAATTAAAAATCTCTTCCTAGGCAAACGCAACTTCGAAAAAGGTCCCCTTAAGCGAATATCGGCGCTGCGAGTTCATCGGTTCCCTCAGATTTCAATTCCGAGCACCGGATCAAAAGTTAGAAATTCCCGCTCGTTCGTTCACTGAACATACCTGAGCCAAACTTCGGAAATTGATTCTGGGCACTCCGGGCCTCGGAATCAGGTGCCGTCAGAAACCACGCTCTTGTAAAATTCCAAAGAAAATTAAGAAAAAATTTTCCTTGAATTTTACGGGTCTTTACATTACTTCCACCTCAGGGCTTTATGTCCCCGTAAAGATACATCAAAAACTAGGGAAACAAATGAGGGTACTGAGCACGCATCTGAGCCTCCCGCTCCCATGTGCTCTCCTGGAGATTCTCGTGCTACCATCTGATGCGCACAAGAGAAATCGATCGACCACGCAGGACCCGCTCTTGTCGATCCTCTATCTCCACCGGGACCTCCATAAAAGTCGCCCCAACGTCAACGTCAAGCTCCCCATGGTCAATGATGTGCGTCGGGTCATGCACGTATCTCCTCAGCTGGGATACGTGGAAGACGTCGTGCACTCGGTGCAACTGAGGTGGCAGAGCCAGGCGATAAGCCACCTCGCCAACCCTGCTGAGGACCTGGAAGGGTCCGATGAAGCGTGGAGATAACTTGCCTACTCAGCCAAATCTCCGAATACCACGTCGAGGTGAGACCCGCAAGAAGACGTGGTCGCCATCCTCGAACTCTAGTGGCCTCTGCCTCCTGTCAGCGTATGACTTCTGCCGGCTCTGTGCTGTCCTCATCCGCTCCTGGATGACCTGGACCTTCTCTGTCGTGGCCTGGACCATCTCCGGTCCCACCAGAGCTGCAAGATTTCTTCTTTGCCGATAAGAGAAATCTGGTCCCATCCCCTGGATGAACCACATTATTTTCCTAATACAGTCAATCCTAACATGGATGATACTAATCCATACCATGGATGACGTCGTAAGGCCTCGACGCTACTACTAAGAGATTCAACCGTTACTCTCGCCTCCAAGGGTTGAGTCAGACTGTCGGCATCAGTGTGCGGTAACTGGGTCTCCTCCAGTAAATGTCTCACAAGTGAGGGTCAAGTCAACAGCCAAAACTGGAACCTCTTATTAACATCACGAAAGAGGACAGGAATGAAAATATCACAAAGGTATGTGTTTTTTTATTATTGCAGCTCATAATACAAGACGCTACACAAAAGCAACAAGGAACCAGAAGTACAAAGAACATATCCACTAGTTATGCTCCTGTCCATCGGCTCCCAGAGCTCCATGATCGAAGGCCTCGGCTGCCTGAAGCTGAGCTCTCGCATATTCACCTACTCCCTGTGGTCGGGGTGGACCTCATGGTGGTGGTGGTGGCAGAGCCTCAAAGCGTCACCCACCACCGGCTGCTCGTCCAGCTCCTCTGCCTCGTCCGCCTCCTCCCTGCGGACCGCCACGGTCGAAACTCTGCCTCTGCCTGGGAGGTTCTTCACATATATGTTGATCATCAGCATGGCGGGTCGAACAGTCACGAGCCATGTGTCCAATCCCGCCACAGGAGTAACACTGCCCACTCTCGGCACGCCTGGCTCTGACTCTGTAACGCCCCGACCCCAGTTTCCTAGAGTCGGTGCATTATTACATAACATTGGCATGATCACAAGAAAGATCAAATCTCGAAAGACCGATTGGTTTAGTAGCCTTGGAAACACTAGATATATTCATAAGTTTTACATTACATCATAAAATGAAAAACTACTACAACAACATAATGTTTCCACAGTCCACACTATAATCCCCTCATAATATCCCTGCAGGTCATTCATAACTTACATCTTCACTTCCTGGGAAAAATAAAACATAGAAAAGGGGTGAGCTCAAATGCCCAGTAAGGATAACAATATAGCGGAAAGTTTCATCAATAAGAATAAACATTTAAGGCAATGTATAACTAAAACAAAAGCCTTTTAAACATGAACATTCAACATGGTATGGCATAAATAAAATGAAATAATGCCATTTAATTATTCACATGGATATTCTACTAATCGAATAATCACATGAAAAAATCAATAACCACTTTCATAATGTTGGAATGCATAATGCCAGACTGTCATAACCACATAGCCAAGGCCTCGTGCCAAGACTACAAATAAGATTTTGTCAAGGCCTTGTGCCAAGACACTAGTTTGTCTCATGAGACCTACCGATGCACCGAGGAGCTATAGCGGGCTCCACCCATCACATATTAAGTCCAATGCATTCCCATATGAAAAGGTTTAAACATAACATAAACATTCATATTAAAACTAACATATGAAATGTCAATACTTTCACCATAAACTATGAATGGTATAAAAATAGCACATCCATAGTCAAACATATCACAAAACCTTCAATACAATATAGAAGTTTTGTATCATAATAAATCAACTTCAAATAATCTTAAAATCCATCAAAGGATGTTGACATAGATGAAATCAAAATTCTTTTTTAATAAAATATCTCCTTTTATTTTGAAATAATTTAAGATCCATATAAAATAAAACATTTTCTTTGAAAATATTCTTATAAGCTTGTAAGGGAAGCTTTGAAGATTTTATAACGGCGGAAAATAGCCGCACCCGCCGTATAAGTTAAAAAAACATTCTTACCTTAATTCTGTCGAAAAGGTTAAAAAGGACCTTGTTTTGAAAATGACCGAAAGATTCCTTTATAAACCACTTATAAAAGTCAAAAAGGGTATAAATGACTTTAACTCATATTCTAGTAAATAGTAAAAATGTTTTGAAATGCATTTTTAAAAAACATGGATGTGGATGATAAAGAGATCCCAGTAGATTATTACGTATAAACAACCTTGGATAATGAAGAGGTTGTAAAGTAAACCCTTACCTTGTACTTTTCCTTGGTTGGGGTAGGTTAACCTCCTGTATAATGGTGAAATAATTGTTATTAAATTATAAAATAATCATATACATTAATATGATATCATATATGATCTTTTAATATTGATTTGATAATATCTTAGTATTATCGTCGTTTCGTGTGTTAACTTACTCATTTTCTTTTATATGTTTTGTTACATAAGTCATGTTTGTTGTATCTTATTCATATCCAGAATGATATCAAGTCCTTAAACATCATTGTTAAATCATTAAATGATAATTATACTTGAATGGATACGATGGAGAATGAATCTCATCGCGTTCGTGGAGACGGTAGTCTGTACGTACGCACGAACGCTACTTCCATTTAATTTTTATTTTAAAAGAATCGAATCCAAATGATAAATAGGTATATTACTATTCCAGTATAATATAATATTTTATATATGTTACTTAAGTTCATTAACACCATCCTTTATACGTTCCATGTGTGGTATGAACGAGTCATATCATTTTAAGGGGGCGGTAGTCCGCACTTCCTCAAATGAAATTATCGTATGTATATACAACATGAAACGAATAATGGTATGAAATAAAATGGAATTACAGAAGCTTATATATAAAATATATATCATTAATATCATATTTAATTACAGTTCCATAATAATGGCCACCATGAGAGGCGGTAAGATGTATTTGAACAATCATAGTTTCGTGAGGCGTTAGTTTTCCATCCACAGAAACATTATGTTCATCATCCATTAGATGGAGTTGTGTGTATGTGTAGTTTGAATCCATCTTATAACAACATCCTAGTATATTGAGGATACTGGTGTTGTTACAAAAGAAAGTAAATAAGAAGAGTTTGGGGGTTGGAGAAGCAAAATAAATGAAAATAATTTAAGAGAAATCGTTACCTTTAATTTAGGTAACTCACTTTGGTTGGAACCAAAGGACTTCTTGAAATGCTTTCTGCCTAAGGGTAAGCTTCAAGGAGGAGGAGAGGGATTTGGGGAGCTTAATTGGGCAGAGTTTTGACGAGCCAAGTGGCTTGAGAGGTGTGAGGAATGAGTAGAAGTGGTCTCCTTTTATAAGGGAGAAGAGGGGATCTTTAGGAAAGAGTGAAAGTATTATTTTATAATATAATTATATTCGGTTTATAATAGTCCAAAAATCATTGAGGTCTAAGATAAGATGACTCATATTCTAAATAGCATCAGCCAATAAGAATTGGACAGGTTTTAGATAATATTTTAATCATTATAATCTTATTTATTTAAATGATTTATTAATGAGGTAAACATTGCATCATTATTGTGTCATTAATAATTTAAATTATTTGATGTCTAAAAATTATAAATAAAATATCATTATGTAGGAAATCTTTTTATCTTTCTAATGAATATTTATAATCGAAAATCCAACATGTATAACACTATGTAAAAATTGTTCTTCTAAAAGATGTAAGCTTATGCCATTTTTATTTTTATTTTAACTTTATTAATATAAAGTGTCCCTACCACATACAAGTGGATCCAAGGGGTCCCCAAATTGACCCAAGGATGCTCATGGTCGGGTATGTGTCCACCAATAAGGTTAGGACACGTTTTAGGTTAATTTTGTATTATAATAAAATTTTCTTTTTAACCCTTATTTACCGGATTTACCCTTTAACCATGGTAAATAAAATATTTACCGCAGTAATTATTCAAAATGTGTAAAAATAAAAGTTACCTATTTACATAATTTGGACATCCTAATTCCAAATATGGAATCCATTTTCCTAAATTCAAAACTCAGAAGTGGCAGAAATTATTTTAAAATTAATTCCCGCTGTCAAAACAAAAAGCGTGTTTTTAAGAGGTAATAACTATCAAAAGATTGACACTTGTTTATGTTCGGTTTAATTGTAAAATTAAGTCCAATGACCAACATTATATTAAAATGTAAAAATATATTCTAAATATACCTTAAAACTACTAAAATTCATAATTTATCACTATTAATTATTTTGATTAAAAAAGTTGTTTTTAATTAAAATTTAGTAATTTTCACTATTCATCAAAATATGAAAGTTATCCGAAAAGTACCAAAATTTCACCTTAGGCGAAATTCGATATTCCGAGTCTAAAAATGAAGTCCATTTTCAAATATAAAATATATATAATTTCAAAAAGTAGGTATTACTATTCACAACGGCTAGTTTAATTAGTTGTGGTGTGTGTTAGAACTCGAGGTTGCGTATAACACACGCTATCGCATTATTCGAAGGGAAACGTACCGTAGAAGCTTGGGGTGTTACATTCTTCCTTCCTTCAAATAATTGCGTCCTCGCAATTTCTAGAATACTTATTACATGAAAAGACTCGGGTGGTTCTTCATCATAAGTTCCTCGGGTTCCCACGTTGCCTCTTCCATCTTATGGTTTCTCCACAAAACTTTTACCAGACGCGTCGTCCGGTTTCTCAGTACTTGTTCTCTTGTATCAAGAATCCTGACGGGCTCTTCGCAATAGGAAAGATCAGGTTCCAGTTCTAATTCCTCATAGATGAGTACATGCGTTTGTTCAGGCATGTATTTTCTCAACAGAGATACGTGGAACACATCGTGATCTTTGGAGAGACTTGGCGGCATTGCCAATCGGTAAGCTACAGCCCCAATTCGTTCTAGAATTTCGAAAGGTCCGATGTACCTGGGACTCAATTTACCTTTCTTACCAAAACGTATGACTCCCTTCCATGGAGATACCTTTATGAAAACATTATCACCGACCTGAAATTCCAAATCCATCCTTCGATTATCAGCATAGCTCTTCTGCCTACTTTGAGCTGCTTTGATGTGATTTTGGATTACCTTCACCTTTTCCACCGTTTCCTCCACCAGTTCTGGGCCTACAAGTTTTCTTTCACCAACGTCATCCCAACAGGTTGGTGTACGACATCTCTTTCCGTATAACGCTTCATATGGTTCCATCTGAATACTCGAATGGAAGCTATTGTTATAGGAAAATTCTACTAGTGGTAAATATTGATCCCACATACCCTGAAAATCAAGTGAGCAAGATCTCAACATGACTTCTAAGGTCTGAATAGTCCGTTCTGATTGTCCGTCTGTCTGAGGGTGGTAAGCAGTGCTCAAATGAAGTTCAGTATCTAGGGATTTCTGAAGACTTTTCCAAAATCTTGAAGTAAAACGGGGATCACGATCAGAAACAATCGATAGGGGAACTCCATGAAGTCTCAACAACTTCATTAATGTATAGTCCTGCTAGACGTTCCAGGGGTAGATCTTCTCTTATAGCAAGAAAATGTGCTGACTTGGTAAGACGATCAACAATAACCCATATTGCATCGTTCTTTCTAGGAGTCTTTGGTAGCCCCATGACAAAGTCCATCGTAATATTGTCCCATTTCCACTCCGGTATGGGAAGAGGTTGCATGACTCCTCCAGGCTGTTGCCTTCCAGCTTTCACTTGTTGACAAACCATACATCTTGACAAAAAATCAGCAATCTCCCTCTTCATGTTGTCCCACCAAAAATGTTCCTTAAAATCTCTATACATTTTGGTGCTCCCAGGGTGTATAGAGAAATTGGAACTATGAGCGTCATCCAGCAATTCCCTTTTTAGATCAGGTATATTGGGAACACAAAGTCTCTTCCCGAATTTCAAAATTCCATCTTCATACACAAAGTCTCTCAATCTCCCATCATTCACAGCTTTAATCTTCTTCTGAAATTCTTCATCATCGGTCTGGGAACTCTTAATCCTTTCTAGTAAAGATGGTTTGGCAACCATTTGAAAAAGCATTGATGTTTCACCTTCCCTGGTTATTCCCATGTCCATCTTCACTAGATCCATGAAAATTGGATCCCTTTCAATTCTCATCATGTTCAGAACTCCATGGTCTTTTCTGCTCAAAGCATCTGCTACTTTGTTTGCTTTCCCCGGGTGGTAGTGTATCGTACAATCATAATCCTTGAGTAATTCAAGCCATCTCCTTTGCCTCATGTTGAGTTCTTTTTGTGAGAAAATATACTTCAAACTCTTGTGATCAGTATAAATCTCACATTTTTCACCATAGAGGCAGTGCCTCCATATCTTCAAAGCAAAGATCACTGCTGCTAACTCGAGATCATGAGTAGGATAGTTTTGTTCATGAATTTTCAACTGTCGTGATGCATAGGCAATAACTCTATCATTCTGCATAAGGACACAGCCAAGTCCTTTCTTCGATGCATCACTATATATAACGAACCCATCATTCCCCGATGGTAGAGTCAATATAAGATCATTGACTAATCTTCTCTTCAGTTCTTCGAAACATTCTTCACACTCTTTTGTCCAAACAAATTTAACCCCTTTACGTGTGAGCTTCGTTAATGGGTTAGCCAATCGGGCAAAATTCTGGACGAAACGTCGATAATAACCTGCCAAACCAATAAAACTACGTACCTTAGTTATACTCGTAGGTGCTGGCCATTCTTGGATTGCCTTGGTCTTAGAAGGATCAACAGAGATTCCATCTTTAGAGACAATATGGCCAAGAAAAGAAATCTCCTGAAGCCAGAATTCACACTTGCTAAACTTCCCATATAATTCATGCCTCCTCAGAGTCTTCAAGATAATGCGCAAGTGATTTTCACGATCTTCGTAGGTTTTGGAGTATACCAAGATATCATCAATAAATACCACCACAAATTCATCGAGATACTCCTTGAAAACTCTATTCATTAGATCCATGAATACAGAGGGTGTATTAGTCAATCCAAACGGCATTACAGTAAACTCGTAATGCCCGTACCTGGTTCGAAATGCTGTTTTCGGAATGTCTTCCTTCTTCACACACAACTGATGGTATCCAGATCGAAGGTCAATCTTTGAAAAGTATTGAGCTCCATGCAGTTGGTCAAATAAATCATCAATACGATGTAGGGGATACTTGTTCTTTATCGTTATAGCATTGATCTCCCTGTAGTCGATACATAACCTCATAGATCCATCTTTCTTTTTAACAAAAAGAACAGGGGCTCCCCATGGAGAAACACTAGGGCGAATAAATCCCTTATTACTCAATTCCTCTAGTTGTTTCTTTAGTTCGACTAACTCTACAGTGGCCATTCTATAAGGGGTCTTCGATATAAGCCTTGATCCAGGAATCAAATCAATAGAAAACTCAACTTCTCATTCTGGAGGATGTCCAGGTAAATCTTCCGGAAATACATCTACAAATTCGTTCACAACAGGTACATCCTATATTTGAACATTCCTTTCCTCACCGACAGTTATTTCATTCTCTTCCTCCCCAATAATTGAATTAAGTTGAGCTACTGGGGGTGGATCTAAATAAGAATTAGGTGGTGACGATTCTGCTCTAAAAATAAGGTGCTCCATACGGGTAAGGTTATTATTCATAACCTGAGTAAGTTGTCCCAGTATGGTGATTAGCTGATCAGCACCAGTTGCATCACCAGCCCCACTATAATTATCTTGAGCAGGAGGGCAATCCCTACATGGAGTGCGTGCATTGATACGGTTTCCATTTCTTCCACTAGGCGCCATTTCTAAACAATGGCATAAACTAGATCAGTTTATGAATCAAAATACATAATCCCATACTTATAAAACACTTAACATAAATTGAACTATTTATGGATATAATCCATAATCATAAGAATGTTTTCTTTGAGGAAGTATATACTCATAATCCCTTCAAAATGATTTGTAAATAAAATGAGAGTTATCCTAAGCATATCCCCCGGGAGTGTCGTAACCAAGAGTGCAGCAAGGCCCGTTGTCGTGCACCAGTTCCCGTTCGAGTCTAGCTCAAAGCGGTGTTTTCGGGATTTACCCCTAGGTACATCTGTGCCAGAGCCGCCTCTACCTGCTCGTATCCAGACAGGGATGTATTGCTTGGAAAACTCACAAAATCTCTACAATACCAAAATTCTAGGAAGTTCTTCTATACTAATCCTCAAAGTTCATCTTAGGTCTACATGCTATAATCAGAGTTTATCTAAATCTAGCTTCCAAGGTTTGTACTAAACTTCCACTGATACCAACTGTAACGCCCCGACCCCAGTTTCCCAGAGTCGGTGCATTACTTCGTAACATTGGCATGATCACAAGAAAGATCAAATCTCGAAAGACCGATTGGTTTAGTAGCCTTGGAAACACTAGATATATTCATAAGTTTTACATTACATCATAAAATGAAAAACTACTACAACAACATAATGTTTCCACAGTCCACACTATAATCCCCTCATAATATCCCTGCAGGTCATTCATAACTTACATCTTCACTTCCTGGGAAAAATAAAACATAGAAAAGGGGTGAGCTCAAATGCCCAGTAAGGATAACAATATAGCGGAAACTTTCATCAATAAGAATAAACATTTAAGGCAATGTATAACTGAAACAAAAGCCTTTTAAACATGAACTTTCAACATGGTATGGCATAAATAAAATGAAATAATGCCATTTAATTATTCACATGGATATTCTACTAATCGAATAATCACATGCAAAAATCAATAACCACTTTCATAATGTTGGAATGCATAATGCCAGACTATCATAACCACATAGCCAAGGCCTCGTGCCAAGACTACAAATAAGATTTTGTCAAGGCCTTGTGCCAAGAAACTAGTTTGTCTCATGAGACCTACCGATGCATAGAGGAGCTATAGCGGGCTCCACCCGTCACATATTAAGTCCAATGCATTCTCATATGAAAAGGTTTAAACATAACATAAACATTCATATTAAAACAAACATATGAAATGTCAATACTTTCACCATAAACTATGAATGGTATAAAAATAGCACATCCACAGTCAAACATATCACAAAACCTTCAATACAATATAGAAGTTTTGTATCATAATAAATCAACTTCAAATAATCTTAAAATCCATCAAAGGATGTTGACATAGATGAAATCAAAATTCTTTTTTAAAAAAAATATCTGTTTTTATTTTGAAATAATTTAAGATCCATATAAAATAAAACATTTTCTTTGAAAATATTCTTATAAGCTTTTAAGGGAAGATTTGAAGATTTTATAACGGCGGAAAATAGCCGCACCCTCCGTATAAGTTAAAAAAACATTCTTACCTTAATTCTGTCGAAAAGGTTAAAAAGGACCTTGTTTTGAAAACGACCGAAAGATTCCTTTATAAACCACTTATAAAAGTCAAAAAGGGTATAAATGACTTTAACTCATATTCTAGTAAATAGTAAAAATGTTTTTAAATGCATTTTTAAGAAACATGGATGTGGATGATAAAGAGATCCCAGTAGATTATTACGTATAAACAACCTTGGATAATGAAGAGGTTGTAAAGTAAACCCTTACCTTGTACTTTTCCTTGGTTGGGGTAGGTTAACCTCCTGTATAATGGTGAAATAATTGTTATTAAATTATAAAAGAATCATATACATTAATATGATATCATATATGATCTTTTAATATTGATTTAATAATATCTTAGTATTATCGTCGTTTCGTGTGTTAACTTACTCATTTTCTTTTATATGTTTTGTTACATAAGTCATGTTTGTTGTATCTTATTCATATCCAGAATGATATCAAGTCCTTAAACATCATTGTTAAATCATTAAATGATAATTATACTTGAATGGATACGATGGAGAATGAATCTCATCGCGTTCGTGGAGACGGTAGTCCGTACGTACGCACGAACGCTACTTCCATTTAATTTTTATTTTAAAAGAATCGAATCCAAATGATACATAGGTATATTACTATTCCAGTATAATATAATATTTTATATATGTTACTTAAGTTCATTAACACCATCCTTTATACGTTCCATGTGTGGTATGAATGAGTCATATCATTTTAAGGGGGCGGTAGTCCGCACTTCCTCAAATGAAATTATCGTATGTATATACAACATGAAACGAATAATGGTATGAAATAAAATGGAATTACAGAAGCTTATATATAAAATATATATCATTAATATCATATTTAATTACAGTTCCATCATAATGGCCACCATGAGAGGCGGTAAGATGTATTTGAACAATCATCGTTTCGTGAGGCGTTAGTTTGCCATCCACAGAAACATTATGTTCATCATCCATTATATGGAGTTGTGTGTATGTGTAGTTTGAATCCTTCTTATAACAACATCCTAGTATATTGAGGATACTGGTGTTGTTACAAAAGAAAGGAAATAAAAAGAGTTTGGGGGTTGGAGAAGCAAAATAAATGAAAATAATTTAAGAGAAATCGTTACCTTTAATTTAGGTAACTCACTTTGGTTGGAACCAAAGGACTTCTTGAAATGCTTTCTGCCTAAGGGTAAGCTTCAAGGAGGAGGAGAGGGATTTGGGGAGCTTATTTGGGCAGAGTTTGGACGAGCCAAGTGGCTTGAGAGGTGTGAGGAATGAGTAGAAGTGGTCTCCCTTTATAAGGGAGAAGAGGGGCTCTTTAGGAAAGAGTGAAAGTATTACTTTATAATATAATTATATTCGGTTTATAATGGTCCAAAAATCATTGAGGTCGAAGATAAGATGACGCATATTCTAAATAGCATCAACCAATAAGAATTGGACAGGTTTTAGATAATATTTTAATCATTATAATCTTATTTATTTAAATGATTTATTAATGAGGTAAACATTGCATCATTATTGTGTCATTAATAATTTAAATTATTTTATGTCTAAAAATTATAAATAAAATATCATTATGTAGGAAATCTTTTTATCTTTCTAATGAATATTTATAATCGAAAAACCAACATGTATAACACTATGTAAAAATTGTTCTTCTAAAAGATGTAAGCTTATGCCATTTTTTTTTTATTTTAACTTTATTAATATAAAGTGTCCCTACCACATACAAGTGGATCCAAGGGGTCCCCAAATTGACCCAAGGATGCTCATGGTCGGTTATGTGTCCACAAATAAGGTTAGGACACGTTTTAGGTTAATTTTGTATTATTATAATATTATTTTTTAACCCTTATTTACCGGATTTACCCTTTAACCATGGTAAATAAAATATTTACCGCAATAATTATTCAAAATGTGTAAAAATAAAAGTTACCTATTTACATAATTTGGACATCCTGATTCCAAATATGGAATCCATTTTCCTAAATTCAAAACACAGAAGTGGCAGAAATTATTTTAAAATTAATTCCCGCTGTCAAAACAAAAAGCGTGTTTTTAAGAGGTAATAACTATCAAAAGATTACCCTTGTTTATGTTCGGTTTAATTGTAAAATTAAGTCCAATGACCAACATTATATTAAAATGTAAAAATATATTCTAAATATACCTTAAAACTACTAAAATTTTTAATTTATCACTATTAATTATTTTGATTAAAAAAGTTGTTTTTAATTAAAATTTAGTAATTTTCACTATTCATCAAAATATGAAAGTTATCCGAAAAGTACCAAAATTTCACATTAGGATAAATTCCATATTCCGAGTCTAAAAATGAAGTCCATTTTCAAATATAAAATATATATAATTTCAAAAAGTAGGTATTACTATTCACAACGGCTAGTTTAATTAGTTGTGGTGTGTGTTAGAACTCGAGGTTGCGTACAACACACGCTATCGCATTATTCGAAGGGAAACGTACTGTAGAAGCTTGGTGTGTTACAGACTCCACCCCGACTTCCCCGCACAACTGAGCCTGAGTCGTGCAGTCGGCCACTGGTAGGTCTGGTCTGCCTGGAACCCTGAGTCATCCATCGGCTACCTGTTGCCGAAGACTCCGCTATCTGCCGCCCTGCGGTGGGTCGCTGCGCTGTTGTAGACTCAGCAAGGAAGCTCTCAATCCGAAGGGCCCGCTCCAGTACTCCTGTCTGAGTCGGTATGCTGAGGGAGATCAGCGATGCCCTGATCTCGTGTCTCAAACCCTGCTCGAAGGACCGGACCCGGAAGAATGGGTCTCGTACCATGTCGGTCGAGTAACGCGAGAGATCAGTAAACCTCGCCGAGTACTGAGCGACCGTCATGCTGCCCTGCCGCAGCTGAAGAAGCTCCTGGATACGTACCGCACAAAGGGTGGCTGGGACGAACTCCGAGCGGAAGAGGCTCTCAAAGTCCGTCCAAAGTAGAGATGCCTCATCGTGCACCTGGAGCATCAAGCTCCACCATCGTCCTGCTGCTGTGTGTAGTAGGCTCGCAGCGAGGATCACCACGAGGTCTGCTGGTGTCCTCACTAGCCTAAACACTCGTACCACTGCCTCCAGCCAGTCCTCTGCTGCCTGGGGATCCGTCTCCCCGCGAAACCTGGGTGGTCGCCGGCGTTGAAACTCATGCAGTGCGCTGAGGCGACGTGCATCGTCAGCGGCTGGCGCTGGAAGCATCGGGGGCTCGGCGGGTAGTACTACCGCCGGTGCCACTGCTGACAAAGGTCCCTGCACAGAAGCCTCGTCGCTCGGTTGGCTGTCGTCACGCTCGACTCTCAGAACCCTAGCTGGCTGCCGTCGTGGGGCCATCCTGAAAAGGAAACAGGTGCGCCATGGTCAGAACAGTATACCTGGTGAGATGATTTATGTAATCACAAAGAAAACTTTGAAACACACACGCAATCAATGTTTTCGTGCATTAAGTCGGAAATCAGAAGTCAGGGTCCTGGTGTACGGATACGTCGGCCACCGCACCAACACTAGACTCCCTGGACTGATAACCACACTCAATACGCTAAACAATATTGCTTCACATAGAAAAGATCAGAGTTCGCGGTAGAACCGAATTCCTCTGATACCAATTTGTCACGACCCGCCCTCGGGGTCCGTGTCGTGACTACCCCAAGCCCGCCTTCCAAAGACCAGGGGCTGGCGACTAGCACCAAGGCGTAAATCCTGGTAAAAAGGGAAGACATTGCCTTTGTAAGTAAACAAACACCACAGAGTAAGCAAGTGGAAAGTAAACACTAAGTAAAAGCAGAGTACAACTGAAAGTGCGGAAAAGTAAATGGGTCAGTATACAAACCCAAACTGAAAGTAAAGTACAACTCGAAAGGGAAAACAGAAACTGAAAAGTAAAAGCTGCTACACCGAGCTATCCACTGGAAATCCCACCTGAAGGGTGGGTACAGATAGCTCCACTGCTCCACGGGTCCCGTCGTCTGCTCCGAGCACGTCCCGCCCAGTGGTCCACCTCCAGGTACCATCCTGCTCTGCAAGCCTCAGCTAAGATCAACGTTGTCCGTCGTCTGCAACCAACACAACGTAGTGCGGGCAAAGCCCGTGCATGGGTGAGTATAAGGTACTCAGTAGGGACCCCGAGACCCCTGAAGGTCTCTCAAAATACACAAAGGATAAACCACGAAGAAAGGTACAATCACGAAGTAACAACCAACACTGCTTAGGTATATGCCCATACATATACCTAAGTCATCAATTTCAAATACGCTCCAACCTCCGAGCCCAAGTACAACTCAGTCCACACAGGAATGTAAACGTATTCCACACAGGAAAGCAAAACGTAATCCACACAGGATAGCCCAACACAATCCACACAGGAAAGCAACAGGATTCAGCTCACACAAGATTTTCATTATCAAAACGTAACTACTGAAGAGCCCCATCTCTGAAGTGTACAATGTCCTGTCACGACTCTGAGATACTGCTCACTAACCTAAGACTGCTGAGGTACTCCTCTTGTCGAGTACCGCGGGTCTGCCGCCAACTATCGGGTGCTCCGTCCGCTGAGGGTCTGCTGCCAAATATCGGGCGCTCACCCAAATAGCCTATAGAGGTACTCCTCCAGTCGAGTACCGCGGGTCTGCTGCCAACTACCAGGCGCTCCGTCCGCCGTGGGTTTTGCCGCCAAATACCGGGCGCTCCGTCCACTGGGCTAGTCGACTCACTCCAAGTCGAGTCGGTCGAGCAGTCTTCAGGTCTCAGCCGGCTACACGGTCACCGTACTCCGTACGCTCGTCTCTAGTATCGCGGGTCTGCCGCTACAACCAAGCGCACCACCTCTATCGAGTAAAACAGAAGATTCTGCTCACACAGGTATACTTCTTCGAATGACGATAAAGATGATCACTGAACCATCTAAGTCGTCGGACCCACGAAGGATCGATAGGTACTAACCCCCGCAGTGACCTACACATGATCGGACCCACACAGGATCGGGCCCACGCAGGACCTGTAGCACTGATCCACGTAGGATCGCTGTGTGCAGTAGTCGTCGCAGTCCACTGCAGATCTCTGCACAGTCGTCGCCGCAGTCCACTGAGGATCTCTGCATGGTCGTCGTCGGAGTCCATGGAGGATCTCTGCACAATCGTCGCTATCGGAGAAGCAGTCGCAGCCAACACTAGGGTTCCCGCACATAGCAAGCTCGTTCGGAGAGTCCGCTCCACGAGCCGAGAGGCTGATACATCAACTGTCACAAAGTCCAGAGTTGATGTATCCAAAAGTTCCGTATCGTCAACGGGAACTCAACGCAACAGACGGCGCGTCGATCCGATGCTCGGTCTGATAGTTATTGGCATTTTCGTCCCCGGGGCCCGGTTGGTTTTTAAGGCAAAACCAACCCGACCGTTCTCCACCTGTGTCCAAACCTCGGGCGGAGCATGCCAAAAAAATCGTCTCACTAAGAGAAACAGAACAAAGCTAACGGTACATCAATAGGACGTCCGTAGCTCAAGATATGAGTGTTTCCGCTCCGAAGGCCCGGTTGGTTTCGTGAACGAACCAACCCGGACGAACTCATAGTGTTCCGAAACCTTGAGTGTGATATACCTAAACGACGGTCTCGATCCAAGGATCGCGTTGCCGCAGACGGTTCGTCGATCGGAGGTCCTTGGCTCAAGTTATGGCCAAAATACCGAAACTGATTCGAAACGGGGGGTCCGGGTCCGGGCCAACCCGGCCCGACCCCCCCTGGGTCGGCCCGAACCGGTTCAACCCGAACCGGGTCGACCCGGCCGGGCTGGCCGGCGGCGCGGCGGCGCGGCAGCCTGGCGGCGCGGCCGCCTGGCGCCGCACGGAGGCAACGCGCGGGGGGGGGGGGGGGGGGGGCAAAGCCCCCCGCTTCTTGGAGTGGCGGCGCGGCATAAGTGCCGCGCCCTTTTGGAAATCGGCCCCCCTCGTGGGGGCCTGCTTGAGTAAACCGAGGAGCCGCCTGCCCCCCCAAAGGAAACCGCCCCCCTCTTAAATGAGGGGGGTTTTAGAGCTGGCCGGTGGAATTTATTTCCCCCGGCCTTTGACCTTCCGGCCGGTTTTCTCCAACGGGACCTACAAACCGGTCCCATTTCGGGCTTCTGACGCCGGCGGCCCGGCCGCCGGTCTTCTCGTCCCACCGCGGCCCGGAACCGGCCGCGGTGTTCGTCGTCCGGCGCGGTGTGACGACACCGCGCCCCTCCGCCGCGCATTTGATTTCCTTCAACGCGGCGTGACGGCGTCGCGTTCTTGATGATTCTTCCATGGCGCGGCGCGAAGACATCGCGCAATAAAAATCGGGCGAATATCCGCGTGGTGCGACGGCACCACGCCACCATGATTCATCCGCAATATAAAATAACAAGAACGAAGGAGGGGGTTCGGCCGTGTTCATATGGTTCGGCCCCCTCACGTTAAACAATAACACTTATTTAAAATCCTTACGTTAGTCACGGCACGGACCCCGAGGGCGGGTCGTGACATTAATTTATATTTATATTAATTTATATATATATACTTAATTATAATTTTTTATCCATACATATATTTTTATATAAATATATATTTAGATGATTGGTTCAAAATACATTTAAAAAATATGTTTTTTATGTTTGTTTTGAAATAAATAAATACATACATATATACAACACACACACACACACATAGAGAAACACACACACACACACACAAACACACACACACACACACACACACATATATATATACGAATAAATGCATATATATGTGTATTTGAAAAGCCATAGAATGTAAAAACAACCATAAATTCTAATGTAGAAGAGCTTTTCAACTCTACATCTAGTCAAATCAATGAAAATGAAACAGTATTTCATATGATATGTCGTACAGGCCTAGAGGACATCCAAATCAGAAGTTATACCTGTTTGAATGTTAGAAAAATGGGGTATCCTGATTAAAAACATAGTTTAGGAGGCCTTTTAGGCCATCTTGGGCCTTGAAAATGTGACCCAAGGTTGCCATCAGTTCATAGCGTGTAGATCTCATTTCGAGCTTCGATTTGATATGCTGTAGAGCTCAAACAGACTCCAGGATCCAAAGTTATGGTCATTTGAAGTTTGAGTTAAATTATAAACTTATTTTAGATCTTTTATTCATTTTTTTATTTTTTTTGTCTTTTTTTATTTTTAAATGATTATTAATCGATTATAAATAGTATATTTTTAATTATTAATATTTTTAAAAAAAATTAAATCCATTTTCACTAAAGTATATATGTATTAAATGTAATAGTCCATTTATATTTATCTAAAACATATTTAAAAAATATATATTATATTTATATCAATATAAATATACTTATATAACAATATATTATTTTTCATGATTTTTTAATTAAAAATTTTTTCAGCGCGAAGAAAAAGAGCTCATAAATCCCCTCTTTATCAGTGGTAATAAAAAAATCACTTATAAAGGGGCCCCTTTATCAGTACTTTTTTTAGCACTGATAAAGGGTGGTGCATCCCTTGCCTATTTTTGTAGTATTAGAATGTTAACAGTATGTTTAATATTGAATTATATGAAGTTGAAAATCAAATTAAACCAAATTTTATATGAAAACTATCTCTATAAAAAATAGAGTAGAAGAATATGTTCATGAGACAAAAGCACTACTTATTTTTATATTTGAGGTTATATAATAAGATTGATAGAGTTTTATTATCATCGATTCCATTTAACCATTATTCGTTGATAATAATTAAAATATAAACTATATGGTACTAGTAAATAGAGAAGATTCTTTTATGTGGCATGAATTTATTAATTTTAAAATATATTCCATGTAATAAAATTAATTTTTGTAATTTTATAGACTCACTATATAATCTAAAATATATTCGACAAAATTATGCATCCAATAAGAATTTAACATGCATGGTATCATAAATACATATAATTAATGGATCGATATAAAAGGTTTTAGAAAATTTTAATCGATTTAATTGGAAAAAAAAATTCACTGGTTTTAATACTAAAATCGATTTTAATTTTACTTGTAATAGTATCCTTCTTGGATTATAATATTTTTTATTTGGATGTTAAAACTATTTTCCAAGATGCTAAGATGGTTGAAGATATCTATATGACTCAACGCAATGGGATAGAAATTTATAAAAATTAAAAAAAAAAGTGTATTGAAATATATATTTATGGATTAGGGTATGTACCAGGATCCTATAATGTTCTCAATGACTAGGCAATAAGAGAATTTTTCTTAATAACTATAATGGAAAACCTTAAATAATAAATATTATAATGTATTTAGAGATGATTTTTTTCATGCATTCCCAAAAGTATTTTTTTGTATGGTTTTAAATAATTAGTTCATAAACCATACATAAATAAATACAACACCAAAATTTGGACACATTCAATTAGTATCCATTTTCCCAACAAATCATGTTCTTTATAAAGATATTCTTCCTTCATTTAAAGTAACTTTCATATCTATTACTATAATATAGTTAACTTTTAAAATCACCCTTATGAATTTTCAAAAACATTAAATAACATTGGATGATAAGAAAAAGATCATTAAAGTACATAAAAGAAGAAAAAAATGGATCCATGAATACTCATTTTTTTCTTTTTTTAATAAAAACATTGAGCTCAGAAAAAATATTTTCTTTCCGAAGAAGTCAACTTCTCTACCCAAATATTTTAAAAAAAATATAGGAAATATTAAATGAAAAATAATCCTCCAAAAGGATTCTTATAAATCCAAAAAACTCCTGAATACTTTTGTAAGAACCCATACCTTCTTTTTGGGTACATTTTTGCCTTTGTGGTAGTTTTTTGGGAAAAAGATGTGTTTCTGGGAATTTTTTAAGTACACGCCATGTACTTTTTGAGTACATTCCATGTACTCCTTTACCACTCGAGACCATGTGATGGATGTGTCTGGAACACATACACGGGGTGTAGGAGTGATGTGGAGACCGCTTAATGCGGAGTACGGAAATACTGAGTACATGTTGTGTATTTTATTTTTTTCCATTAAATGGACTGGGGTCACGCCCCATCAACAGAACCATCTTCTTCTCTAGGTTCTTCAATCGAGAGCATTCTTTATAGGCTCTAATCTCTTTCGAGCCTCCGAGCCTCCGTCTGTTCTCAGAATCGGTCGTCGTCGATTGCGTTGTGACCGCAGCGGTAAGTTCTCTCTTCTCCTAGAGCTTTTTCCCCAATTCCTATTAATTCTAAAGTTATCAGGGGTTGAGCCTTTTGTGAATTTTCATAGATATACACAATTAAAGGGAGAATCATTCCTCGTGGTTCATGTATATCAATTTCCTAGGATCAAGGTTGGAGGTTTGTTGCCCTATGTTGAATGACTTTGAGTTTTTCGTGAAAAAGTGCCGGATACCCATGTATCGGGTATCTCGGGTAAGGGTTTTGATTTTGTATTGTTATATTCCATAGATTTAATGTATTCTTGAGGTAATTAGATGATTAATAATTTCTTATTAGCGTGTTTGAGGATCACCCCATGGGTGTTTCCCCCTTTTTTGGCTGTTTATCGTCGTTTGGCTTAGGTTGCCTGTGAGGCATACCTTGTTTCATTGTTTCCCTACCTTGATATAATTGATTGAATGTATTTCCTACTCTTTATATTTTTTTAATGCATTTTATATATTAGCCAAGTACTTTTTCAACATACTTAGGCTGATAACAGTCGATTACGCATGACTAAACTGCTCTGGGTTTTGTGATCCTGGTGTGGTAGAATAAAGAGGGAATTGACGATTAGGGCTTCCCTAGAGAGTCTGTTATAAATTATTATTGTTCGCGGGAACTATGGGAATGGGACATTGTGTTTCCTTAGAGTGTCCTTAGTTATGTATCAAGACTATGGGGGGAATTAGACGTATGTTTTTCCTCAGAGTGTCTATAGCTATTGTTGCAAGAATGTAGGGGAATTGATAGTGAGAGCTTCCTAGAGTGTCTGTGCCTTTGTATGTTTACTTGAGTAGAGCATTCTGCCGGTGTGAGACACCCATAGAGTCACCTTGAGTATTTATTGGTTGGTTTTGATGAGTCCACCATGCCAATGAACAAGCTTGAGTTTTTTACTGCTTGTTGTTTGGGTAGTCTTCTGGGATATCTGTTTTATTACTTGCTATGCCTTGAGAATGTAGAGTTGTTTGCTAGATTCCATGGTTAATAATTAATGAGTGAATTAAATTAATAAATAAATATCAATGGAGATTGTTAGGATTGTTTAATCTAGTTTACTTATATTTCTCAGTTGCACTTATTTCCTTTAGTTTTTCTATATTGCTCACTGAAAGTAGGGCACAGATCTTATGGTGATTGCCTACTGGGATTAGTCTTACAACCTATTTGGGTCCTACTTTTCGGCCCAAACAGGTTATATGGTTGTAGGTGAGGATATGGATTATATCCCTTATACTTCAGGTACATGACTTCTAGTTGGAGTTGGAGAGCATAGGATCGAGCCAAGCCTTGCGATGCTGCTTGAGTTCTTTTTTACATTTAGTACCTTTTTCTCTGTTGTATTTCAGAAAGTTGTTGTGTTTTCTGCATTCCTTAGATACTTGTACCTGCTACATCATTTTCATCATTATTATATTATATATTTCTTTCGGTGTTTGGTTTTATTTGTTGTATGTTGTTTACTGCTTCTGCTATTGACTGTTATTTCTTATACCTTGTATATCTTACCAAATGAGGGCATAGTTTCCCCCAATGACTCACCAAGGCCCTCGCTGGTAGTCAGCAGCCTCTAGAGTTTGGGGAAACGCGCTTGAGGTCATGTGTAAAACCGGGTATGGGGAACCAGTTGAGTAGCTCCGGATTCGGGTCATTACCACATTTTAGAAAAATGGTATACATTTCTCACATAACAAGTAGCATGTACTTTGTTTTATAAAATAGCCTAATTTCATAACATTTTAAATTCATAATATTTCTCTAAAAACCCATCGAAGGCATAGAAAATCATATGGGTAACTTGAAGAATTATTTTCATATCACTCTCAAAATAACTAATTCCAGTGGAATAACCTCCATATTTACAAATGGAATAAACATAACGATAAATTCCAATAATATATTAGGAGAAACATGATTGGTTAACTCTATCCTCGTAGAGAACACATTTGAGAGCTATAATAGACTCACCAATCCTCGGTTTATAATGAAACTATCCATCCTAATAAAAAATTCCCATGAAATATAACAAAATAATAACCAAAGAAATATTTCTTAAAAATATTATTTTCACTCATATGAAAAAAAATTCTTAATGTTGAAATATTTCATTTAAAATAAATTTCAAATAAAACCATTTCAAAAATGACAAAAAAATTTGGAAGGAGGGTTATTATTTTATGAAAACATGAATTTAAGGAAGGAATCCAAACATAGAATATTTGTTGTGGTGGAGAGGAAATATTTTTACACTTTATATATTAAAATATAGCATTCCACTATTTTTATCAAAATTTTATGTATAAAACTTTTAAAAAGATTCCATAAATAACCCTATGAATGAAATTCAAAATAGAAATAGAATTTATTTTTTAATTATTTTAGGTCCAAAATTAATACATCCAAAAAATAATTTTATGTATATGTATATGGAAGAAAAATATTTAGAAATTTAATTAATAAAATATTTTTAAAGAGGTTTTCAATGTAAAAAATTCCTTACCTCGAGTCTGACTCATCACATACGTTCCTTATATTTATCCTCTTTAGAAAATAATTGTTCCATTTCACTTTAATCCCAATAAATTTGTTGTTATACTTATACCAATACCACTAGAACAAGTGTATAGATTATATAAATATATTTGGATAGGAATTTCCAAAACTAGAAACACTTTTTAAGTGTACAGAATATGGAAGAAGAGATTCAATTTTATAAGGGAGGGGATGGATAATCGTGTAATTTCATAAAGTATTACATTAATAAAAATTGTTTTTCTTTTTAAAATGGAGAAAAATAGATAATATAATAATATAATATGATTATAATTCAAATTTACCTTATTAAATATAATCTAGACATATTTAGATTATGATTTTATCCTTATCTTTTTGTTTTAATCTGTGTTAACCCTTTTTTATGATTACCATAAAAACAAAGAATTCACTATTTTGGGGCCACTGTAGTTACTGTAAAAGAAAAATTAGACATGAAATAGATCATGTTTTATATTTTAAACCATATCAAAATCACTTGCCCAATTATATAATTTTTAGTAATTTTAAATCATTTATTAAATTATTATTTATTATAAAATGAAATTAATTTCTTTGTTGTAACTAATCAATTAATTTGACCTTGAAAAAAACATCGATATAGATGAATTTGAATATAATCCATAAACAATTACTAAAATATTATAATTATCAAAAAAGTTCATCAAAAATATAGTTTATTAAAATTATATGACTTTTAATATTTTAAAAAAAATTATTTTGTTTTCCGATTAATTGAATAAATAATATGTTGGTGTTGCATAAGCATTTGAGGTAATTATTTAATCAGATAAAATATTAAATAAATTACCATAAACAAAAGAAATTCATTTATACCTAAAATATCTATTTATAATATAACCTTACTTTTTATCATGGACAAAAAATATTATAGATATTAAATGCAAGAGACTGACATTTTTGACTTTATCCATTACTTATATATTCTAATGGTCAACTTCACATCCAAAGGAAAAAAATGAAATATATAAAAATATTGTATTATTATGGATGAAAAATATTCATATAATGAAATAATGTAAAGTATTGGGAACATTATTTTTTCCTTATTATATTATTTTTAACATTAATTACCTGATTTACCCTTACTATATGACAAAAATATTCTATGATTTCTATTCAAAATGCCAAAAAATAAAGGTGACATATTTAAAAAATATGGGAATACTATTTATAAATATGGAATCCATTTTTATCATTCAATTTACTGAAGTGGAATAATTTAAGTTAAAAATAAATTTTTTAAACATGATGGAAATTATTTTTTCAAAAAAAGTTAACATTATGTATAATAATGTTTTAATATCAAATTAATGTATAAAATTCATTAAAAATAATATGATAATACTTTTTAAATTAAAATTATTTAATAAATTCTTTAAACAATACAAAATATAATATTACACTATAAAAAATTTAGTACAAAGTACAGTTTCTAATAAAAATAGTATTTTTCACTACTCATTGAAAAATAAATCTTTTATAAAAAAATATTAATATTAAACTATACAGAAATTATGATATGAAAATATAAATATAATTATAATTTTTATAAAATTAAATTTCTAAAATTTATATAAATTAATTATATTATTCTGTAAAAAAACAATAAAAACCATTTTTGATGAAAACCTATTTTTGAATAATATATTTTCTATAGTAAAAAAGAGAGTCTTTATTTCCAAATGATTAATTAATAAATTTTTATTGATTTGTAAATTTTTATATAATTTAAAATTTAGTGAATCATATTCAGACTTTCTGACTCTATGACATTGTTATAACAATGATATTTCAATAATTTTGATTTGAGGTTTGTTTAATCTTGGTTGTAATGACCCGACACATCAGGCCCAGCATTACTGGCAGAAGGCCAGACTACCGCAATCCCAAGCCCCTCTCCATAGACCAAGGGCAAGAAATAATCACTATGAATTAATAACTATAAAGGAAGGAATTTTCCTAATGTACTTATACACACGCACCTAACCATGCCCAAGCAAGAAGTTCTACGGAATAATAACCTAAGATAGTCACATCTAGTGTAAAAACCTTTCATGTAATAACCTCTATGGAATACATCAGTGTACACAAAAATGAAACCAATGTTAAAAGGGGGAAAATAACCTACCAATAATAAATGAAATCCAAACCTAATAACAACAAGAATAAATGAATGTTGAGAGATCCCTACTCATGATCTCCAAGATTAACCACCGTAAATGGTCTACGCCCTTGAGTATCCCTATTCTCCACTGAAATCAAAATCATTATATCTATATTCTTTATAATACATGAAAAGTTCATGAAATTACTGTGTGGGAAGAGTATACACACACCTAGTAGGACTCCCTAAAAAATGAAGGTGAGAAATAGAGATATAAGATTAATGTAGTTAGCTCCACCCCAAGAAAGAGAGAAATAGAATCCAACAACATATATATACATATAGATATTTTTATACATATATATATATATTCCCATAAGTTAAACCTTGATGATAGAATGTGTATCTCCTTATCATAGCCCATATATGACTATGAGTCTTCCAACAACTCTAATGGGGCCCATTTTTTATTTCTAGTGTGTCTTTCTTCCATCGAGTTATTTTTGTGGAGGAACCACACCTCACCAAAATGCCTCACAATGTGGGGGATAATATCCAAATAAAGGAACTATAACTTAGTCTATCTGGAGGTTAAATTCATTAGTTTGAGGATACACACCCGAGTCTTCCAAGGTGGGGTTCCACTCTGTAGGGAGTAGACCCACACCTTAGTCTGTTAGTGGTTCCACGTAGTAGGTAGGGGACCCACGCCCTAGTTCATCAAGGGGTTCCAATCAAGCCACTGTATTGAGTAAGGTTCCCATGCCCTAATTCAACAGGGGGTTGTGAACCTCGACCTCTCGTTGATGATCCTTCCAAATCACATTCATCATAAAGAATCGTGTGAAGAAGCCTCACACTCAAAAGATTTTATGTCACACAATGAAAATCACTATGATGTATACCATCATATTCAACATGAAAAAATGTTTATGATAGGTTACTCTAGATACAAAATCCTAATATTGAAATAGGAGATATGAAAGGTGGAATTCTCTCAATAAGGTGTACAATATGTGTATATGGTCCACATAGTGTGTGGTACTGCATCACAGCGTCTTTGTTTTCTCCTATAGACAAAGATCAAAAGATCTCTCATAGAAAATGAAGTTTAGTGGGACCGCATGACTTTTATCAGCCACTAAGGTAATTCTCATGTTCTCTTAGAAATTATTATGATCATTGTGTCCTACCTATGTACCTGGAAATGTACCTATCCATGCTCAGGTACCGACCAATGACTTTGTACTCCAAGAGTACATTCATGGATTTCTACATGGGGTCATAGGAATGTGCTTTACGAACACATCCTTGCTATATAGGGAGGGCCACTGGAATGTTTCATAGCCACACAACTTGTGATCCTTATCCTCACCTGAAACTCTAACACATAATATAGTGGGGCAACACACCATGTGTTATTTTGTGTTACATAGTGTGTAGTTTGTATTTTTGAGAATTCTCACATTTACATCAATTTTCTTCATGATATACCCACTCCTCTTTAATACCTACTAGATGAAAACCCAAATATTTTGGAAACCACCTCTACCTATCGATATCATCATTTTATTGGTCTGAAATCAAAAACCTCTAGTTCTTATGAAGCTTCGCATCACTAGAAACACCTCTAATCATATACATCTGATGTAGGATCCCATGTCTATGAAAACAGTCACTCATATCCAACAAAATAACCTGAATGATGAGAAAATTTTTATTCTATACATCATTTTCAAAACTACCATGAATCTTGGGGTTTGATCAGACTCTAACCCACAATGGTAAAGTAGAATGATGATCCCATAGGCTAGTGGTAAAGAACAGGAATAACAGTGGAAAGGGATAGAGAAAAAAAATGTTATAATAATTGTTGGACATGAATTCTCAGCCAATTATTACAAATTAGTGAAAATAGGCTAACATCGTGGAATAATTTGAATATAACAAATTATGTTTACGGAACAGGATCATGAGAAAATCAAAAGACTATAGATCAAAGAATGGCTGATAAAATACATTCTCAAACATTCAATCAGGGGAATATCCTTCAATTGAAGTTCCATACATAAATTATGGATCTAAAATTAGTGAAAAATTGTTCTCCATCAATGAGGATGATTTATTATGTTCGTTGCCTCTTGATCCACCTCGATCTGTTCACTAATAATTGCTTGATGTCGATTCACCACTAAATGTCATTATAGATTATCTCAATTATCCTTATGGAACAAACACTATAGATTGTAAATAATATTAATTTAAATGAAAATATTAATTTTTTTAAAATTAAATGTATTAATTAAATTAATTAATTATATAATCCACTTAACATACCCTCCAACTATTGTCTCATCTGAATACCTGGTGTCGACCAAGTTTATGTCATGCCTAGGCTGAGCCACATATTCGTAATTTAAAAATGGTCTCAAATTTATGATCCCAGACACCATTCAATATATAACCCATTATTTCTAAAAACCTACATGTGTGTGATATTAATATAAGTAATATTTTTTAAATGTCAATTTCTGATTCACTGAGCATCGGAATCTCACTCATTCTCAATGCCTGGCTCTAAAAATTTAACATGATATATTTAAAATTCATAAAAGTAAAAAAGAAGAGTTTCTATATTATTCTACGGATCAAGGTTATTATTTTCTTCTTGCTTTAAAAAATATGGGCCATTTCTCAATTTGTGCGTGACATCTTGTGCAGGGGCCATGCTAATGTTCTTTGTATAATTCCAATATTATATGATGTCTCCGAAGAGACCATCAAGGATTTTCATTTCCAAATAGAACAAGATAAATAAAATGATGGGGATACTGAGCCTGAATCTGACTCTCTCTGTCCCAAGATATTTCCTACCTATTCTCATGCTATTAAAAAATGTGAACCAAGGAGATGTACCATCCATGTAGGATCCACTCCTACTGATCCCTTATCAACATCGGGTACTCCGTAAAGGTGGATCCATCCTTGTCATCTAGATCTCCCCAGTCAATAACACGCATAGGATCATTCATGTATCTCCTCAACAATGACCTAAGGAATATATCATGCACGCAGTCCAAGTAATGTGGTAGAGCTAAGCAACATACATCCTCGAAAACACTATATTGGATCTCAAATGACTCGATGAAACATTAGAATATTTTTCCTACCCATCCAAATTTATAAAATCCTCACCGTAGGGAGACTGTCAAGAAATCATAGTCTCCCTGATCAAACACCCACGCCCTATTCCACTAGTCTGTATAAGATTTCTATCAAATATGAACTGTCCTCATCTGCTTTCAGATCACTTGAACATACTCAATCATCATCTCCACCATACTTGGGTAGTAATGTGATTTATTTCCAACCTTAGACCAACCCAATGGAGACTTTTTGGGTATACCATATAGGACCTTGAAAGGTTTCATGCAAGTAGTATAGTGATATATGTTCTTATACTAAAACTACCCCAATGGAAATTGATCCTCCATGATCTGGTTGATGTCAAACAAGTATGTCCTTAGCATATTCTCCAACAATTAGATAATACACTTGGTCTTCCCATTAATTTTTGGGTGAAACTATATAATCATCTTCAAATAAGACCTAAATGATTATCGAATAATTCTCCACAACTATGTAACAAACCACACATCCCAGTCAAAGACATTAATATAGGTAAATCCATGAATTTAGAAGTTCTCCAAAACATACATGTTCCCCAAATTCTCCAATGAACTCTGCTCCATGATTAAAGGAAGTGCATCGATATAGTAAGTTAGTCGATAATCATATAAATGGAATTGTTGATTCTTAGTTTATATGGAATCCCATTCATAAATTTTAGGTCAATTGTATCCCATTTCCCCTTAGGAGTATCAAGTGGCTCAAATGACCCCTTCAGAACCTAGATCTTAGCCTTCACCTACTGATATGTGTGACACCAAGAGATGAAATCAAAACTCCCCACATTATTACAACCCACAAAATTGCCAATACAGGTCCCTATACATATTCCATACATTTGGATGTATTAATAAAGGAGAATATTTAAAAAACCTCATCAAATCCTCCTACAACATGACTGGATCCACCACCTATCATGGAAATGGATGATGTGATCCTCTCATTTAGGGAACCCATCCAGTGGATCACTAGAGGATATCTAGTAACATAGGACCTCATTATCAACGCCTTCCAACTAATCCCCTCTCACATGCTAAGGAATAAGAGTTGTCAACACCATCTAATGAATAAAAATTTAACCCTTTCCACTAGTAGAGATAGCTACAAATAATCCATCTACTTTTACTCCTCCTCCACAATGTGATAACTAGGATTCTTGCGAAAGGAATCTGCCAACACATATCCCATACCAGGATTATAAACTACCTTGAAGTCATAGTCCTACTA
The DNA here is from genome assembly GCA_963277665.1 of Viscum album. Classification (NCBI taxonomy): domain Eukaryota; kingdom Viridiplantae; phylum Streptophyta; class Magnoliopsida; order Santalales; family Viscaceae; genus Viscum; species Viscum album. Next base: position 1,767,668,708 of record OY728141.1, on the reverse strand, counting down.
TAACTCCAACCAATTAATGTTTATTATAATTAGATCTATGTATGTGAAGATAAACATGATACTCTGATGGTATGGGTAAATAAAAATGTTTTCTCTAAGAAGATAGTGCCTCTATATCTTTAGTATGAAGAAAATAGCTACCAACTACAGTTCTTGAGTCACGTAGAGATACTCATGTTGTATTAACTTCCATAACCCATATAAGATCACTTCACCACTTTACCTCAAAAAACGTATGATTCTAGCTCTAGAGGTATTGTAATACACTATATAATCCACACCCTCCACTGGTAGTTTCAAATGGGTTTCAATGGTCAAGATCAAACTCAACTCCTCGTAGGCTCTATGACACTACTCGATCTAGCTAAATGGATACCATTTTCATATAAGGGTGTTTAAATGTTATTCAATCCTAGATAAGTCATCAATGAACTTCATGTTGTACCTTCACCATGTCAATATTACTCTGCAACTAAAATTCCCTCTTGGGTGGATCCTAATAAAGAACTACATCAACATTCATCAAGTCCACAACTAATTTATCCACAATGATGACATTCCCAAAGAGTGAACCTCATGGATATAGAACTGGAACTTTGAGAGATTTCTATAACGATAGATCTGATAGAGTATGTTTAGAATCAATATTATGTGCTTTTCATGCTCAAATTTTGATTCAAATTATAGGACTATTTCATCAAGGAATATTACCATAAAACAGACCAAGTATGGATAGAAGATATATTTCATTAAAGGAATTAAAACTATATGGAAATTCATCACACTAAAAGAATGACCATGATCTCATTGTTTCTATAGAAACATTGGAATGACTACTTTAAATTATCAGCCTCTTTAACACTCAACTAGTGAAAGTCAGAACTGAGATCGATCTTCGTGAACCAACTCGCACCACAAATATGATCAAAGTGGTAATAAATACTCAAATGGGGTACTTGTTCTTTATTGTTTCTAGGTTTATTAGCTGAGAATAAACACAATGTCACATTCTCTCATCTTCTTTTTTCATGAACAAAACTGAAGCTTCAGAAGGGGACACATTGGGCCTGATTAACCCCTTCTCCCAAAGGCCCTCCAATTTCACCCTCTACACTTTTATCTTGGTTAGGGCCATATGATATACCATTGAATATGTTGGTATATTCTTAGGGTGTATGTAAATTCATAATTCCATCCCCATCTTTATCGGTTGTCCCAAACTGTCATCAAAGAATATGTCCATAAATCATCTGTTACTGTAGGAATATAGATGCCTAAATAGCCTTCTATGACTAGGGATAAAATATTTAACATATGGATAATGGGTTAAATATTCCTAATCACAAGACCCTGTAATTCTTCAATTGGAACACTCTCATTCACAAAGAATAATCTCCTCCAATCAATCCAGAATAATCTGACTCATCTATGATGGTATTCAATATGGATTCCATACCCACGATGACTTCATCACACCCCAATATCAATGAATTAAGCCGATATCTCCTTAAATCATATACTCCAAAGGTAATAACATCCAACTGATAAAAAGGTGGTTGTAACCTCCTATGAATGGGATCATCCTGCACTTCCTAAGGATCATTCTTTATCAAAACATGAAAAATCTATCCCACAAAACTAAATGAACTACCACAACAACTACTTTAAATAATATGAATATTTATGGTAGAATACTAGACAATATTGAGGAAATCATCATAAGTTCTCACTACCACTATAGAAATATTTCAGGTGACGCTGTCTCTCCATGCAGTGTAATGTGACACCATCAATGAAAATGTGTGATCGTTGATCCTCTCTATAGGATCCTCCAATATAGGGGACTAGAATAATGGAATAAACATGTATAACTAGTTATCAAACAAGGGATATTTATATTGAAATGATTCCTATTAATCTATGTAAATTAATAATTATAGCATTAGAGACACGTGTTCTACCTCAAACCAAACATGGAGCCTCTGATCCGAAATCTCCCAAAACCAAAATCTATCCATCACCTTTACTACCTACTCAAGAAAACCCAAGGATTGATCTGACACCATATCACACCAACCTCCCCAAGCAAGAAATCCATAGGAACTCATCCACCCCACCAGGACATGATCTTCTTTGGGCCGCACTGACTCACCCACACAAAATTAAATCATTTTAATAGAATGTGTCTTAGTGTGGGATGTGTCTCTTTTACATTCATATCCAAATACACACTAAAAAGATCCATCACAATGCTCCACTAATTCACAATGTCTTTTTATAGATATCTCACCATAATGACCACCATCAAAATGGTTCATATCCAAGTAGGGTATCCAAACCACAAGATCGTTCCTGAACTTATCCACCAAATATGGTAGTTTGGAACCAAATGAAGTCTAGGTGATATCTATATTTAGAAATCATGATGCACGCTCAGCATAAGTTCATCATCTGTTGGTACCACATGATCCATCTACTACTCTATGAGGATCACTAGTTGCGAGTGAAACCATCTTCTCGGTTAGGATTATTATATCCAGTAAACCCAAACAACTACCTTGAGCTAAAACTATACTACATAAGGGTCTATCTCATTGTAAAACCTCACTGTTCCCTATGGTTGGAACTTTCATAACATGTATTTCTACATTCATCCTTATCCTAAATCACTGGCACTAACTGGTACTTGATAGTAGGGGGTGATGCTACCTTCCCACATTATAGAAACACATTATGGGATAACCCCTAAAATGAGGCCTCATCAATCATTAGATCATCACCGAGATCCAGAATTAGTTACCTAGATGGTTGTCTTCACAGACAAATTGTAAAAGTGATTATGTGTACCATAGTAGAATGATAATATATAAATATATGGCGAGATAACTCAATAAGGATAGTTAAAGGACTCAATCCCATATGATGCATATACCATTGAATCCTACAAAAAATTTCATGGAATACTATGCCAAAATGTAAGTAGTCAGTGTCTTGGTGAATGGATGAATCAGCCACCATTTCAAAACATGATTCCCCAGACTGAAATCTTTTATCAAGACAGTTTGAAACTATTCCCTATATCCCAACCATCTGCATAAGGGGAAAACTACAAATATTATCCCATGGAATGAACTACATCGATACCAATATGTAATGACTTGATCCACTGGGGCTAGCCAATCCTCTATAACCCCAATCTTGTCCTTGTAGTCCAAGCGTTGGTGACAAACTAGAAGAAGGCATGATAAAATATGAGGCCTTTTCCTAATGTACCTATATTCAGGCACCCAACCATATCCTAGTGAAGAGGAATAAGAATTATATATAATAAAATCTGGAGTAAAAAACAGTCATTTAAAATACCCTAGGTAATAAATCATAGTATGAAATAATACAACCAATTAGAAAAGGTAAAAATACATACCAACCCAAAAAATGTCCCAACATGAAAAAAAATTGAATAAATTAATGATGAGAAGGACTAACTCCTAATATATATCCGTACCACCATAAGTTCTCTATTCCCCTATGTATACCTATGCTTCATCGAAATCATCACTAATCAATCCAAAGTATTCATAAGACAAGACATGTGTGGGAAAATCTCATGCACGGGTGAGTAAATAAATACCCAATAGGAAGCCCAGAAAAAATAAGGGGGAATATATAGATATGATGTATGCAGTCAACTCATCATACTGAAAGAGGTAAATAAAACCCAAAAACAAACACATGTGTAGATATATAAATATATGTATATATGCACATAAAATAAACCTATATGGCATAGAAACGGTATCTCTATCTCACAACCCTGCCATGTCAATGAGTCTACCAACATCTCTGAAGGGGACCATTTCTAATTCCAAACATCTCATGTATCCACAATGGTAACTGTGAGAGTACCCACACCTCTCTAATGTGTTTTTCCATTGAGAGGTGACATAATCTCTGAATAGAGGCCCCATTCCCTATTTCATCAGGGGGTGCCACTCAGTAAGCAGAAGATCCACCCCTAGTCCTTCGGGGGGGGGGGGTGTTCCAATCAGTGTGTAGAGCAACCACACCCTATTCTGTCAGAGGGAGGGGGTTACAATCCGTAGGTAGAGACCCCTGACCAATTACCTTAGGGCTCACATAGAATTAAGATGACCCACACCCTATTCTATTTGGGGGTTCTACATGGTTGGTAGATAACCCACTCCATATTATATCATGGGGTTCCAGTCTTTAGTTAGATGAAACACACCCTATTAAATTAGGTGGTTCCACTAAAACTAGTGTAGGGAATATGGGGGTCACACACCATAATGAAATATGGTTTTTCTAACATTTTACCCTATCTGATGATCGTGCCTAATTAATATCACCACCGAGCATCACCTAATAAATATTCATTCTGTGAAAATTCCACATCATATATCAAAATACATTACGAAGGATACAAACATATTTTACAATGAAAAATACTTTTGTAGTATACTCATGGGCCAGAATTAGATTCCATAAAAATGATATATTAAATGTGGCAGTTTCTGATAAAGGGGGTACACAATGTATAGGGTCTACATGGTATGTGATCTCGGTTGGTTTTTTGGTCGTGTTCTCATATAGATATATCTCAGAGTCCTTGTCACCATACTTATAATTTAAGGGTACCATATATTATGTCTCATCCATCTAGGGCCTACCGATGTTCTTCTAGTCATGACCATGTTCATCAAGCCATGTCGGTTTACCTTCTCGTGCCCTGGTATAAGCCCAATCTTGTACACTCATTGAGTACACAGAATGTCTTCGCACAGGGGACCCTGGGTGTGTAATATGTCTACATGACTTGTATTTCCTAGGAGGGTTACATGATGTTTGTACTATCCATGATATTTTTTATACTTAACCTCTACTGAAACCCTAGCATCAAAGCTAAGGGGGATACATGTCATGTGTTATTCCCAGTTACTTGGTTTGTAGTCATGAATTTTATAGATTCAACGAATTTCATCATGTGACTTTTATATCTAAACTCACCACCATGTTCTTAACTGTTTAATCTCCCAAAAATGGAGGAAACCACCATTGTCCATTGATTCTGTCACGACCCGTCCTTGGGGCCCGTTCCATGACTACCCCAAGCCCTCCTTCCATAGGCCAGGGGCTGGCGACTAGCACTGAAGGCGAAAATCCCGAAAACTGGGAAGGCATTGCCTTATAAAAGTAAACAAAACACCACAGAGTACAAGTGGAAGTAAAACACTAGGTAAAATAGAGAAGTGCCGAAAGGTAAATGGGACAGAATACAAACCCAAATGAAAGTACAACTACAACTGAACAAAGTACAACAGAAAAGGACAACAACTAGAAGAACGGATGCGGCTCTTGTGTTGTCCTCCTCGGATCCTACCTGAATGGTAGGTACAGATGACGCAGCTCCTAGGTCGTCCACCATGGATCCTACCTGAAGGGTAGGTACAGATAGACTCCACAATGATCTCGCCCATCAACCTCATCTGTGTGTCGTCTCGCCGTGAAGTCCACCTCCGGATACTGACTCGTCGTGTAGTCCACCTCCGGGTACCGTCCAGTCCTCGAACACTCGGCCTTCGTCAGCACTGCCCGTCGTCTGCAGCCAACACAACGAGGTGCGGGCATAGCCCATTCAGGGGTGAGTATAATGATACTCAGTAGGGACCCCTAGACCCTCATGATCTCACTAAAACCAACAAGGATAACCACAAAGAAGATCTCAATAGATAAACTCTACTTAGGTATATGCCCATACATATACCTAAGTTATCAAGTAACCCATATCAATCATGAGGTAACACAAAGATTATGAAATCAATGGATAACCACTACCCAGGTATATGCCCATACATATACCTAAGTTATCAAGTGACCCGTCTCAATCATGAGGCAAACACAAGGTTCATAAACTCAGCTCAAACTAGGATTTTCAATATCGATACCGTAACTGCTGAAGAGCCCCATCGTTGGAGTGTACAGTGGTCCTGTCACGACTCCGAGGTACTTCTCACTAACCTAAGACTGCTGAGGTACTCCGCCTATCGAGTTCCGTGGGTCATCCATCCAAACACAATAGTGCTTCCCACCGGGGTATGTCACCCAAACACAGTAGTGCACACCCTCTAGTAGCCTGTTGAGGTACTCTCCGGATGAGTACCACGGGTCTGCCCTGTCACACAGGTAGTCTCCGTCCATCATGGGTCTACACCCAATCAAAGTAGTGCTCCGTCCACTCGGCTAGTCGACTCACTCCAAGTCGAGTCGGTCAAGCAGTCGTCAGGTTTCAGTCGGCTACACGGTCTCCATACTCCGCGCGCTCGTCTCTGGGAGGGACCGCTCCACGAGCTACAGGTTGATAATCCATGTATCTCAAATTCCCACAAAGAAGTATCTCAAAGTACCGCCTCATCATAGGGGTCTCAACGCAACAGACGGCGCGTCAATCGGACGCCTGGTCTGTGAGTTATTAGCCTTTTCGTCCCAGGGGCCCTGTAGGTTTCGTGAGAGAACCAACCCAGACGTAACTCAACAGTACCCTGAACTCTCATAGGGTATACTCATAGGAACCGTTTCTCAATGAGATCACCAACGCCGCTGACGGTTCGTCAAACAGATGTCTGGACTGAAAGATAACAGCTTTTCCGTTCCAAGGGCCCGGTTGGATTTCGGGTACAATCCAACCCGGCCACTATCCAGTAGCAACCAAAACTCGGGCGAGGTATTCCAGAAGTTCCGTCTCATCAAGAGTAATCCAACGAGACAGACGGCGCGTCAATCAGACGCACGGTCTGTGAGTTATTGGCTTTTTCGTTCCAGGGGCCCGGTTGGTTTTGTGAGCGAACCAACCCGACCGCACTCCGACGTCATCCAAACCTCGAGCGGAGTAAGCCAAAAGATTTGTCTTACATAGAGGAAACCAAAAAAGTCGACGGAATGTCAATCGGACGTCCGAAGCTTAAGATATGAGTGTTTATGCTCCGAGGGCCCGGTTGGTTTCGTGTACGAACCAACCCGGCCGAACTCAATGTATTCCGAAAACATGAGTGCGATATACCGAAACGATCGTCTCGATCCAAGGATCGCATCGCCCTTGACGGCACGTCGTTCGGAGTCATATATCTCATGTTATGAGAAAAAGACCGAAGATGGTCCAAAAACGGGGGTTTCGGGACCGGACCGACCCGGCCCGAGACCCCCTGGGTCGGCCCGAACCGGGTCCGACCTGGCTGGGCCCGGCCCAGCCCGGCCGGTCCGGCCCGACCGGCCGAGCCGAAGTCACGGAGCGAGGGGGGGGGGGTAGGTGCACGGCCCGCCCTCGCCGTTGATTGAGGCAGGCGGCGGATCTGCCGCAGCCAATCTTTCGGCGACGCGCTCGGGCGCCGCCGCCCCCTGGCGGCCGAACAGCTCCGGCCGCCGCCCCCGGTCGCCGGTGACCCGCCCCTCCGGGTGTTTCCGCGGGCCACCGGAGTTGCTCCGGTGGTCCGTTTTCAAAACCGTCTGAGCCGGTGTTCATCTCGGGTCTCGAACGTTACTGCGCATTCTTCAAAAATACTTTGCGGCCCCGTTTGTCGTCACCTGTCAATCTGCACGTCAATTAACAAAAAGTATCATCTTTGTGGTTTTCCGGCGCGACGCGATGGCGCCACACCCCTTCGCCGCGGCCCGACTCCGACCGCGGATTCGTTCGGCATAGCGCGACGGCGTCACGCCCATCCGCCACGGCCCCGCTCTGGCTGCGGTTCTTTTGCGGTTCTTCGGCACGGTGCGACGACGCCGCGGAATTGGTTCAAAAAATTGAATGTGCGGTGTGACGATGTCGCGCAATCTTTCCGCTCAAACCCACACGTTGTGAAGGCACCACGTCACTTTCATTCGATCCGCAATAATAAGAAAAACAATAGGGAGGGGGCGTCCGTGTTTGAGCAGTCCGGCCTCCTCCCATTAACAGATATCATGCGGTCCAAATAAATCCGGATAAAAGACGGAAGAGAATCATGTAAGAAAAAATAACGTAAACCCCCTACCTCGAGCGCGGCTTGAACGAGGTTTTCGTAGCAGAGAAATTCGTCGAGGAAAAAACGTCACGGGAAGAGACGTCGCGGAAGAAGACGTCGGTGGCATCGCGAGAAGAGACATCGTGGAAGAAAACATCAGCGGCGTCGCGGGAATCAGTTTCCAAGAACTCGGTTTTCTTCGTCGGGGACCAATGTTCTTCGCGTTCTTCGTCAAAGAAGAAGATGTTCTTCCCAAAACCTCTCAATGACAAAAATCTAACAAAAAAATAAAATAAGCTCATTTCTTATTTTATTAACACAACAAGCCATTTGAAATTCAAGTGTTTGAATTCCACATTAACTCACCTCATTAATTCCATAACTTAATAATCTTAAGTTAACAAAATTAATGGGAGTTGAGGAGGTTAGAGGATATGAAGGGGTGGGGTTCATGTGGGCCCCACCTCCTTCATAACCTACAAAGGGAAGTTGGGTAGTTACCCAACTTCCTCCCAAAGGATAAAACCACTTAGAGAAAAATAAAAATTGTTGTTAAATTTTTATTTTTAACTTCCACAATTTTTAACAACTTCCTTCGTGTAAACGTAACTCCGGAAAAGGTATCCATAAGCGAAAACCGGCGTTGCGGTTTCATCGGTGCCCTCAGAATTTGATTCCGAGCACCGGTTCAAAAGTTTGAAATTCCCGCTCGTTCTTTCACTGAACTTACCTGAGCTAAACTTCGGAAATTGATTCCGGGCACACCAGGCCTCGGAATCAGGCGCCGTCAGAAACTGCATTCTTGTAAGATTCCAAATTAAATTAAGAAAAAATTTTCCTGGAAATTTACAGGTCTTTACATTACTCCCACCTCAGGGCTTTACGTCCCCGTAAAGCTTCAGCCCAAACTAGGGTCACAAAAGCGGTATTGAGCACGCACCTGAGCCTTCCGCTCCCATGTGATTACCTAGAGATTCCGTACTACCAAATAAAGCGCACCCAAGGAATCGACCATCCTCATAGGATCCGCTCCTATCGATTCTCGATCCCTACTTGATCCTCTGTGGAGGTAACCCCATCGCCATCGTCCTGCTCCTCATGGTCGATGATATGCGAAGGGTCGAGCGCGTATCTCCTCAGTTGAGATACCTCGAAAACGTCGTGCACCTGGTGCCACTGAGGTGGATGGGTCAAGCGGTAAACCACCTCGCCTAACCAGCTGAGGACCTAGAAAGGTCCGTTGATCCCCGGAGATAACATATTGCCCTGGCCACATCTCCATAAACCTCGTCGAGGTGAGACCCGTATAAGGGCATGATCGTCATCCTTGAACTCTAGAGGTCTCCAATTCCTATTAGAACTGAAACTCAAACGACTACTACCACGAGGGTATGTTTGACCGACTCAAGAGTGATCGATCGCACCCTCTAGTGAAAGAGTTTATCATGTGCTGCCTGGGGTTTCCTTTTCGCCGACCAAGGAAAAATCATCCCATCATTGTATGTAAACAACAACCTTTTGGCCTAATACAGTCAAACAGTGTATGAACTGTGGATCCAATCAATACTCAGACCAACGTCGTAAGGCCTCGACGCTGCCACCAAGAGATTCTAACCGAAACTCTTGCCTCGAGGTACTAACAACACTTTCAGCGTAAGTTTGATTATCTAGTCTCCTCCCAAGGTATCTCCAGACGCGAGGTTCAAGTCCACGGCTTACCGGAAACTCTAGGTCTGGAACAAGATTTTTGAAAGAAAGGAATGATTCATATCGACGTCTGTTACTACAGCAGCTATTAGTAGACACAGACTGTCCCTTGAATCATTTTTAGATCCATTAGGTCACACTCCTTGACCACATGTAGCTACTCTCTTCCTCCGCCCTCCAGCTTCCTGAGCCTGGTGGGGATAACTAAGGCCGGTGGTTGTAGCATGTTATGATGTACACCAACTCATGCTGCTCTCCTAGCTCTACCTCCATGTCTGCTGCTCTGCAGACTCATCTCTCCTTAAAGCTTCCTCTTCTTTAAACATTTAACATGCTCGAGTCTCTAAGTCAGCAGCCAGTTTCCTGTATCTTACTGCACTGTGCAGTCTTCATCCGCTCCTGGATGATCTGTTCCTTCTTTGTATAAGATCTGAAGAAGATGCTAAAATTTCTCCTTTTCCAAAAAGAAAAACTCAGTCTCATCCCCTGGATGAACCACACCCATTTCCTAATATAGTCAATCCTGACATGAATGATGTATTTATGCCATGGATGATGTTGTAAGGCCTCGACGTAACTACCATGAGATCCAACTGTCACTCTCGCCTCCAAGGGTCGAGTCACACTGTCGGCATTAGTGTGAGGTCACTGGGTCTCCTCCAGTAGAAATATCGAAAGTGAGGGTCATGTCAACAGTCTTAACAAGGACCACTCAGTATCAACCAAACAAAAGGATAGTAAAGCAAACAAAGATAAGTGTCTTTTTATTATTGCAGCTCATAGTACAAAGACACGAATACAAAAGCAACATGGAACTAGAAGTACAAGGGACGCATCCACTAGTTCTGCTCCTGTATACCTACTCCTGAAGCTCTACTGCCTTGTCCACTACTCGACTATTGCTCAAGAACCTGCCACTTCTTCTACCTCGGTGGCTCCTCCAAAGCCTGCGGATCAACTATTGGAGGAGTCAGACAGTCACGTGCCAGGTGACCCTTTCCGCCGCATGAGTAACACTATCTGTTTCTGGCACACCTAGATCTGTCCCCACCCCGGGTGCCCCGCACCACCGATCCTAAAACCTGAGATCGCCCAAATACTGGTCTGGTCCTCCTGGACATCTGCATCATCTGTCTACTGCCTACAGATGACTCAACTACTAATCGAAAAACACGCGGTAAAGGAAGCAGCTCCTGAACAGGCACGGGGTGTTGAGCTACAGGTACAAACTCCACCCTGAAGAAGGTCTCGAAGTCTTCCCATGCGAAGGTCATCCCATCGTAAAACTGGAACAAGTGGCTCCACCACCTGTCTGCTGCTGCCTGAAGAAGGCTGGTAGCAAAGATCACCATGAAGTCTTCAGGCATCCCCACAAGCCTCAAGACTCTCACCACAGCCTCCATCCAAACCTCAGCCGCCTACGGGTCCGTCTCTCCCCGGAACCTGGGTGACCTCTGGTGCTGGAACTCGTGTAGTGCACTCAAGTGGCATGAATTGCCTACTACGGGGGCTGGTGGCATCGGTGGCCCAATGTTTGGTAGTACCGCTGGTGCCTCCGCTGGTGCCTCAACTACAAGAGGGTCCTGTACCAAAGCCTTTTCACTCGACAGGCTGTCAGTGCACACATCCCTCTGGGCTCTAGCTGGTCGTCCGACAAAAGGCATCCTTAAAGAACAATGTGACATGGTCAAACGATTATACCTAGTGATATGACCTGGTTTGAGATGATATTTAAATAAAACTTCTGGAAACACACACACAATCAGTGTTTTCGTGCACAAAGTTGGAATTTAGTTGTCAGGGTCCTGGTGTATGGATACGTCGGCCGCCTGCACCAACACTGGACTCCCTGAACTGAAGACCACACTCGGTACCCTTAACACTATTACTTCACAGAAAGAAAATATCAGAGTTATATGTTCTGCGGTAGAACCGACTCCTCTGATACCAATTTTTCACGACCCGTCCTTGGGGCCCGTGTTGTTACTACCCCAAGCCCGCCTTCCATAGGCCAGGGGCTGGAGACTAGCACCGAAGGTGTAAATCCTGATAACTGGGAAGGCATTGCCATATAAAAGTAAACAAAACACCACAGAGTACAAGTTGAAGTAAAACACTAGGTACAAAGAGAAGTGCTGAAAGGTAAAACGGCCAGAATACAAACCCAAATGAAATTACAACTACAACTGAATAAAGTACAAAAGAAAAGGACAACAACATGAAGAACAGAAGCGGATCCTAGGTCATCCTCCTCGGATCCTACCTGAAGGGTAGATACAGATGGCGCAGCTCCAGGGTCATCCACCACGGATCCTACCTGAAGGGTAGGTACAGATAGCCTCCACAACGCTCTCTCCCATCAAACTCATCCGTGTGTCATCTCGCCGTGTAGTCCACCTCCGGATACTGACTCGTCGTGTAGTCCACCTCTGGGTACCGTCCAGTCCTCGAACACTCGGCCTTCGTCATCATTGCTTGTCGTCTGCAACCAACACAACAAGGTGCGGGCATAGCCCGTGCAGGGGTGAGTATAACGATACTCATTAGAAACCATGAGACCCTCAAGGTCTCACTAAAACCAACAAGGATAACCACAAAGAAGATCTCAACAGATAACCTCTACTTAGGTATATGCCCATACATATACCTAAGTTATCATGTAACCCATCTCAATCATGAGGTAACACAAAGATTATGAAATTAACGGATAAACACTAACCAGGTATATTCCCATACATATACCTAAGTTATCAAGTGACTAATCTCAATCATGAGGCAAACACAAGGTTCATAGACTCAGCTCAAACCAGGATTTTCATTATCTAAACTGTAACTGCTGAAGAGCCCCGTCTCTGGAGTGTACAGTGGTCCAATCATGACTCTGAGGTACTGCTCACTAACCTAAGACTGCTGAGGTACTCCTCCTGTCGAGTACCGTGGGTCAGCCACCCAAACACAGTAGTGATTCCCGCCGGGGTATGTCACCCAAACATAGTAGTGCACACCCCCTAGTAGCCTGCAGAGGTACTCTCTAGACGAGTACCGCGGGTCGGCACTGTCACACAGGTAGTGCTCCGTCTGCCATGGGTCTGCACCCAAACAATGTAGTGCTCCGTACACTGGGCTAGTTGACCCACTCTAAGTCGAGTCGATCAAGCAGTCGTCAGGTCTCAGTCGGCTACACGGTCTCCGTACTCCGCGCGCTCGTCTCTGGGAGAGTCCGCTCCACGAGCAATAGTTCGATACTCCAAGTATCTCAAAGTACCACAAAGAAGTATCTCATAGGACCTCCTCGTCATAGGGGTCCCAACGCAATAGACGACGCATCAATCGGACACCCAATCTGTGAGTTATTAGCCTTTTCGTCCGAGGGGCCCGGTAGGTTTCGTGAGCAAACCAACCCGGCCGTAACTCAACTGTACCCCAAACTCTCATAGTGTATACTCATAGGGACCGTTTCTCAACGAGATCACCAACTCCGCTGACGGTTCGTCAAATGGACGTCTGTTCTGAAAGATAACAGCTTTTCCGTTCCAAGGGCCCGGTTGGATTACGGGTAAAATCCAACCCGGCCACTATCCAACAGCAACCAAAACTCGGGTGAAGTACGACAAAAGTTCCGTCTCATCAAGACGAATCCAACGAGACTGACGGCGCGTCAATCAGACGTCCGGTCTACGAGTTATTGGCTTTTTCGTTTTAGGGGCCCGGTTGGTTTTGTGAGCGAACCAACCCGACCGCACTCCGACGACATCCAAACCTCGAACGGAGTAAGCCAAAAGATCCGTCTCACTTAGAGGAAGCCAACAAAGTTTATGGCACGTCAATCGGACGTTCGGAGATTAAGATATGAGTGTTTTCGCTCCGAGGGCCCTGTTAGTTTTATGTACGAACCAACCCGGCCGAACTAAAAGTATTCCGAAAACTTGAGTGCGATATACCGAAACGACCGTCTCGATCCAAGAATCGCATCTCCACTGACGGAGCGTCGTTCGGAGGCCTGTAGCTCTTGTTATGAGCAAAAGACCAAAGACAGTCCGAAAACGGGGGTTTCGGGCCCGGACCGACCTGGCCCGAGACCCCCTGGGTTGGCCCGAACCGGGTCCGCCCAGATGGGCCCGACCTGGCCCGGCCTGTCCGGCCCGACGGGCCGGCTGCAGCTCGGCCAGTGTGGCCCAGCCGAAGTCGCGGAGCGGGGGGTGCACGGCCCGCCCTCACCGTTGATTGAGGCCGGCGGCGGATCCTCCGTGGCCAATCTTCCGGCGGCGCGCTCGGGCGCCGCTGCCTCTTGGCGGCCGGACGGCTCCGGCCGCTGCCCCCGATCACTGGCGGCACTGTGCCGGCGACCCGCCCGTCTGGGTATTTCTGCGGGCCACCGGAGTTGCTCCGGTGGTCCGTTTTCAAAACCGTCTTAGCCGGTGTTCATCTCGGGTCTCAAACTTTACTGCGCAAGCTTCAAAAATACTTTGCTGCCCCGTTTGTCATCGCCCGTCAATCCACACATCAATTAACAAAACGTACCGTCTTTGTGGTTTTCCGGCGCGATGTGATAGCGCCACGCCCCTTCGCCGCGGCCCGACTACGACCGCGGATTCATTCGGCATAGAGAGACGGCGTCACGCCCCTCCGCCACGGCCCCGCTCCGGCCGCGGTTCTTTGGCGGTTCTTCGGCATGGCGCGACGGCGCCGTGGAATTGGTTCAAAAAATTGAATGTGCGGCATGACGACGTCGCACAATCTTGCCGCTCAAACCTACGTGGTGTGACGTCACCGCGTCACTTTCATTCGATCCGCAAAAATAAGAAAAACAATAGGGAGGGGGCGTGTTTGTGTGGTCCGGCCTCCTTCCGTTAACTGATATCATGCGGTCCAAATAAGCGCGGATAAACGATGGAAGAGAATCACATAAGGCAAAATCACGTAAACCCACTACCTCGAGTGCTGCTTGAACGAGGTTTTCGTAGAGGAGAAATTCGTCACGGAAAAAACGTCACGGGAAGAGACGTCGCGGAAGAAGACGTCAGCGGCGTCGTGGGAAGAGACGTCGCGGAAGAAAACGTCAGCGGTGTCGCGGTAATCGGTTTCCGAGAACTCGGTGTTCTTCGTCAGAGACCGATGTTCTTCGAGTTCTTTGTCAAAGAAGAAGATGTTCTTCCAAAAACCTCTGAATGAAAAAACTCTAACAACAAATTAAAATAAGCTCCTTTCTTATTTTATTAACACAACAAGCCTTTTGAAATTCAAGTGTTTGAATTCCACATTAACTCACCTCATTAATTCCATAACTTAATAATCTTATGTTAACAAAATTAATGGGAGTTCAGGAGGTTAGAGGATATGAAGGGGTGGGGTTTGTGTGGGCCCAACCTCCTTCATAACCTACAAAGGGAAGTTGGGTAGTTACCCAACTTCCTCCCAAAGGATAAAAACACATAGAGAAAAATAAAAATTGTTTTTAAATGTTTATTTTTAACTTCCACAATTTTTATCAACTTCTTTCGTGTAAACGTAACTCCGGAGAATTTCTCCTTAAGCAAAAACCGGCACTGCAATTTCTTCGGTGCCCTCGGAATTTGATTCCGAGCACCGGTTAAAAAGTTAGAAATTCCCGCTCGTTCGTTCACTGAACGTACCCGAGCTAAACTTGGGAAATTGATTTCGGGAACACCGGGCCTCAGAATGAGGCGCCGTCAGAAACTGCGTTCTTGTATAATTCCAAAGAAAATTAAGAAAAAATTTTCTTTTAAATTTCCGGGTCATTACAGATTTGGCCATATGGGGCTGAAAATCAGAAATCACTTATTTTCATGCAGTCACAAGTCACCATACATGCCTCACATTGTCTTCTACTCATCTAGTATCCTTTATCTTTGGAAAATATTACATTTATTGGGAAGAATAACTGAATACAATCACAAATCACCATATAAAATGTCATTCACACGACAACTATGAGTTTGAGGGTTCTATCTTCCTCAATCATGCCCCAACAAAGTCCACCCATGACCTCGTTGGCTAACAATGAAGCATGTTAATAATGTTAGAGATAAATGCATAGAAATAATGGTATAACCATATTTTTCCAATATTTCTAATCCAGTGATTGCACAATATGGAAATGAATGGGGCCAGGGCATAACTTGAATTAGAAAATTTATCTTTAGGGAATAGGATCATGTAAAGATCAAAAGATCATACAACAAATAATAGATGATAAAATCCATGCTCAAACTTTTAATAAATATAGGAAAATTAAATTAAAAATACATATATTGATTTAGAATGAATATTTGGTTAATAATAAATTCTCCAACGATGGGAATGATCCACTATGTCCACTATTAGTGGATCCTCCATGATCTGATCACTGATCATTGCCTAATGTTGATTACCCAATGCTGGTCATCATAGCTCCTAAAACTCACCAAATGTTATTGTAGCTATCCCTAGATATTTTCTATGATAGGTAATTTGAATAGGATATCATGTTTTGATGAAATAATTTTATTAATTAATTAAATTAATTATTTAATCTGCTTAACATTCCCGCCAATGGTTGTATCATCTAAAAGCAAGCATCGACCATCATTAGGTCATTGCTAGGATAAACCCCACATCCTAGATTTAACCATGGTCTCATATTCCAATCCAAGACTCTTTTTAGGAGATAAAATATTATTTTAGAAGAACTATGTATTCATGATATTAATATAATTAATATTATTAGAATATAAATTTTATACTTATCGAGTCTTGGAATCTCACACATTCTCAATGTATGGCTCTGAATTTATTCCTTGATATATTTTAAAGTCTTATAAGTCAAAAATAGGGTATCTATGTTGTAATTTCATAACATTTTTATTATAAAACATAGTCTTTTTATTAAAAACATTGGATATTACATTTTCCACCACACCTTGATGAGTTTCATCCAATAAATTTTAACTTAAGATTGGTAATCAATGATTGGAATTTTAAAATAATTTTTCTGAAATCCAATAAAAAAGGGTTCGTATATATTCCCCTTGAAAATAGATAAAGGGAATTATCAATGCCATCTATAATAACACATACTATCTTTCCAAATAATAAGACATTAGTGGGATGTTAAAATATAAAAATTGATGAAAAAGTAATTTCCAAAATAATTTTATAGAGTAACAAAGAACATTGATCACAAGAAACTGAATGATCATGGGAAGGTCAATGAACAAAAAAAAAAATTAGGTTGGAGGAAGATGATTGAATCATCAAATATTAAGGTAACATTTCATATGTTTTGTTTGAATATCTTTTCCAAAATGTCAAGGAATTAATTTATCATATAAACTATGAATTGACGTAAATATACATACATGAGAAGTTTAATTTTGTAATTTAATTTGTTTCAAACACAATATCATTATTTTATCCAAACTATGATTATTAAAGATGAATTTTTCATTCTGAAAGAACTATAATATACTTCCAGTGGATCACATAATTATAGAAAAGGATAAAATCTATTCCTACTATCTTTAGTCATTAACCATAATCAAAATGGTTGACACTAGGTAATGTCGATCCCCAAATGAATGAACCATCATATGAAGAAATAAAAATTAAATATTAATATGAAAAGTTCAAAATAAATCATTCTATACAAAACAATACCCAAAATTATAAAAATAATCCGAAATAAATTATATATTACCAA
Source organism: Viscum album (assembly GCA_963277665.1). Taxonomy (NCBI): domain Eukaryota; kingdom Viridiplantae; phylum Streptophyta; class Magnoliopsida; order Santalales; family Viscaceae; genus Viscum; species Viscum album. Next base: position 1,767,651,284 of record OY728141.1, on the reverse strand, counting down.
TATAAAATCAGTATTAAATTTATTTCTCTTTTACATAATTTCCTACTAAAAAGGACATCACATTGGACAATGATAGTCATTGCATGTTTTTTACCCTTCAGTTGTGGGTTTATACCCCATGACCTTTCAATATGTGACTTATTGTCTCCCAGTATGAAAATTGTCCATTTTCTATAACTATATAAATGTAATTATTATAATGTTCCCAAAAAAATAATTAACATATGCAAAAAAAACCTTAATCATTAATGATCATTCAAACTATAATGGTTATCAATAACATTAAATTTTTTTCCACAAAATTAAAAAATCAATATTTTTAAAATAAAAATTTCAAATGATAATATTACGGGTAACAAATACCTCAATAATATATAAAAACCAAAAATGTCCGCAAAATTTCTCCCATAAATTAAAAAATAAAAATGATATTTTTTAAACTTATGATCATCCTTAAATCTACCACTACATAGTAACTCTTGAATCTATATGTGTAAAAATCCTATTAATTAAATATTATCAAAAATCTATTCATGATGATTTTTTATTTTATTCTTTAATACTTGTATTTTCCTATAAAAAAATGAATCATGTCCTATGATTCAACATGATTTAATATATAATCCATACCATTCATATTCCATTTTTTGTTTCATCATATTTAGTTGAAATGGTATTAGGCATTACTAAACATATATCTATATGGCCTTGTTGATCCCGTTTTGGATATATCTCCATATAAAACTTATTTACATAATTCTGATACTCTATTCATTTAAAACATTCCATCAATACATGGGGAATAATTTTATTCCCCTTCAAGGAGTTAACTGCATACTAATATTTTCCATGAAAGATTATTTATTAATGTTATTTTTTACCACATACAAAACATTATTCAATTCATTTAAGACATTTTCTCAGGTTCTTCTTCCAACATTTTTGACACATAGTTTGTCAAATAAATTTTAATTTATGATCTTTATTACCAAGGAATCTAGAGATATTTATTTCTTCCTTATTTTATGTGTTCGGAAAATCACCTTGGTTTATCTTATTAATGATAGCTCTGATAAATGGTTAACAATAACTGTAATATTTTTCACTATAGCTGACATTCCATGTGGTTCCTATTTCAGACAACCACTGAATTTTACTTCACATACATTATTAATTTGGTTCATTCCAAATCTATCAATTTAATAAAACCCAAAAGGTTTTTTGATTATATTAACAATGTCATAATAAACATTTTTATGGAAAGGATAAACAATAATATATACTTATCCATGTTATATTCAAATATTTTTATTTATAACTATAATTATCCATAACATAAAAACCATCGGGGTTATAGAAATATTATAACTTATGCGTAAATAACATCCCATTTTATAAATTTATGTATGTATTTTCTCTGTTACAAACATTAAGGGCCCAAACAGAAAAAAATATATTATAGTTTATTCAGACATGAATTTATTTTTTTAATTCTTGATGATCTTTTAGGAGCTTTATAAAATTTTTTCATCACCCTTACATAAATAAATCTTACATAATTATGTGCACACTTCCACCCAGTATCCATTTACCCCAAAAATTAAATTCATTATAAAGTCATTCTTTCTTATTTTAAGGTAACTTCCATATCCAGAAATCTGACTTTATTAACTTTAATACTCATCTTTAAGCACTATGAGACACATTTTAAAAAATAATATGAGTATTAAAGGTCAGTAAGGGACATAAAAAATAAAGAAACCAGTTATTCCATGAATACTAAATTTTTACCTATTAAAATAAACATTAATCAAAAATTATTTATTACCTAGGAAATAAACTTCTCTTTCAAAATATTTTCCTCAAACGTTTACTTAGAAAATATTAAAAAACTCATAATATTTTGTTTGAAATCATTAAAACTCATTACATGCTTTTAAAAAATTCTATAAATTTCTCCATTAAGAAGAAGTATATACGTTTGGTTTAAAAATATACTCATTTATTGAATTTCCAAAGTCATAAGATTTCCATAAAAACCCATAGTAAGAATAGATGAATCATATATGAAACATGAGGCATTATTTTCATATCTCTCTTACATTAAATATTAAAAGAGGATTAACCTTCATGGTTATAAATGGAATAATATTATTGGTTAAAAATTTAATTACTTTCATTTTAAATTTTAATAATATTTTAAGATAAATCTTATTGGTTATCATTGACCATTTACACAATGTATTGGAGGGATATAATGAACTAAACCACCCTTGGTTTATAATAGAACCACAAATCATCAAAAATAATTCCAAGGAACCATACCAAAATAATAACACATTAAATATTGCAAAAAAATATTCTTTGTGATAGTAATAAAAACATTTCTAGATATCAAGAAATTTTAATTATAACCCATTTCATTTAAAACCATTTTTAAAAAATCATAAAATATACAGAAGAAGGTTTTTTTAGGGCAATAAGAATTCATATAAAGGAATAAAGACATAAAATAGTTATTGTAGCAATAAAAAATCTATTTATGACAAAATATGTTAAAAAAGAATATTTACATTATTTTTATATTCTGTATAAAAACATGTTAAAATATTCCTTTTGAAAACATTTGATGGAATGTCAAAAGAGATATACAAATTGATTTATAATTATTTTATTTACAGATAAAAACATTAATAAAATATTTTTAATTATATGGCTATGCAATAAAAATATTTAAAATTAATGCTTTAAATCAATTATATTGAGGTTTGTAATGTAAATTTTTTTTACCTTGACTCTGGCACGTCACAGTCTTTCATTATCTAGTTCTTGTTTGGAAAATCTCTTATGTTTGACATAATAATCCATATATGGTTTGTTATATACATAAATAATACCTATACAATTATGGGTGGTGTTATTGGAGGGTATTTGGGTAGGAATTTCTAAACCAAAATGGATTTTTAAGTGTTAATAAAGGAGGAGTAGATGCACCCTTTTATAAGAGAGGGGAGGGGCACTCAAGGAATTTTTTGAAGTATAAAATTATTATAAATTAACTTTCTAGAAAAAATGGAATCAATTTGATATAATTAGAATATAATATGATAATGGGTTGAAATACAATCATTCAATTAATATTTTAAAAGTTTTGATGATGTTTTTTTACTTATATGTTTGATTTAAACTATGTTAATAATTTTCTAGGATTACTAAGATAACAAGGTTTTTACTCTGTATGGGTCATTAAAGTTATTATAAAAGACAAAATATCCCATAAATTTTTTTCGTTGATAATTTTAATCATATCCTAATCACTTGGTAGAGAATATGATTTTTAGTAATTTAAAATAATTTAATAAAATAAAAATTAGTTTCAAATATCATTAATTTTATTTTTATAACTACAAATTTTATTTGACATTGAAATAAACATGATAATAAATCAACTAAAATATAATTCTTTAACACTCCCTATCGTGTTTTATTTGTCTATAAAATTTTTATAATAGAACCATTGATTTTAGTTATATTGTTCTTAATATATTTAGAGTCATTTATTTTATTTTTCTATCAATTGAAATAATTATTAAGTCATCATTGCATAAGAATTTAACATAATTATATTATCACCACAAATTAGAAATGAATTACCATGAAAATATAATTATACTAAAAATAACTATTTAGAACTAAGCATATGTTTTTTATCCCTATCACAAAATATTATAGATACTAAAAGCAAGAGAGTGACATTTTTACTTTATACATTACTTAAATATTATAAAGATAAAAATCACAAATGAATTGAAAAAAGAAAATATATTTTAATATTTTAGGCTTATAAATAAAATAGATTGATTAAATGATATAAATTATAGTGGTTGGTATAATTTTTAGACTTTATCATTTTATTTTTTCCCTTATTTACTCGACTTACCCTTACCGTGGTGATGTTTTTTTATGGTTACTATAAAAAATAACAAGTAAAAGGGTACTATTTTATAAATTTCGACCTCATGATTAAAAATATTGAATAAATATTTAAAAATTCAATTTATATTACTGGTAGAGTTAAATTTAATGTTATACCCATAAAACATGACTGAAACCAGTTTCTCATAAAACAATTTTTTTTGTAGAAATTGTTTTTATAAAAGAATCTTGAAGAAAATTCATTAAAAACTATCATTAGAGAATTTTTATTCAATGTGAACTAATTAAATTTTAATACAAACAAAACTTAATATTACATTGTAAAAAAATTAAAAGAAAATTCAATTTTTAATAAAAGTCTATATTTTCACTATTCATTGACTAAACAAAACAATTTATAAAATTCTTAAAAAATTAGTCTAAGTTTATTTTTACATGATTATTTATAATATTATACCCTTAATGTAAAATTCCTGAAATTTATAAAAATTGGATATTATATTTTTTTGTCGTTGTGGATACTCAAGAAGGGGTGAATTGAGTTCCAATAAAAATTTCTGTTTAAAAATGCTTCTCTTAAAATCCCCCAATTTAAAAACAAAGATAAACTGTAGTGAATCTATACAGAGTGTAAATGTTCAATCAGTTTATCAACGACTGATTAGGTCTTAGTTGACTTAATCTGAAGATTAAATTAACTTTTTAAACTAACTTACCGATTTACAGTAAGTATAAACACTTACTAATTTAACTATCAATGTAGATTTAAAATAATTTTTTATTTCAAAGTAATAGCAGTGGAATATTAAATAAATATATAGTATACTTATAGACATAAATTAAAATTCACAGCAGATTTAACCAAGAGGTTCATTCTCAAGTCGAGACTTTGTCCTCTCCACAATTTATATAAATTGATCCACACCCTGGATCGGGGGTAAACAAAAGTACAATAATGTCTAGGTCCAAAGTCCTCTACCACAGTTCTTCGTGGGAAAAACAAACAACAGCACATATGCTATCCATGTCTTATTCGACCTCTACCACTATCCAAATTTGGAAACAAAGGGTTATGAAGTTTGAGTGAGGATTTAAGAATCCTCCCGCTTAGCACATGAGTCATTATGTGTGAAAAATAAATAGGATACACACACTGCTCAAAATGTAAATAAAAGAATCACTAAGATAAGTATGACTGAGTTTAGAAATTCATTAGTGATTAGTAGTGCAGCTCTGGACTCGATTGTTTTATCATAAAATCTTCTGAGTCCTTCCCTGTTTTCTTGTTCAGAAAACAGAGTGTCGTTTTCTTCCTTGCTTCTTGGTCCAGTTTAGCAGCCTGAGTGCATGAAATGTTTGTTGTAGTTCTACACTCAAGATATAGCTTGTGTTCTCCTCTAGAATAAGTTTCGTCGTGTTAGTACAAGATTCTTGGAGTATGGATGTAGACTAGTGAAAAATGCTCCACATTTTAATGTTGTTCATATCTTGGATATTTCACCCTTCTTGTGTCTTCTTAGTGCCTTGATTCTCTCTCTTTAAAAAAGTGTGTATTGCACGATCTTTTTCATTCCCTTTATAGGTTTCATCTTTGGCCGAAAAGAATAATTACTTTTTGCATTGGTACTTGGTACGGTTCCCTGACATGGAAATAGAGATCCTTAAATAACATTAACTGCATTAAAAACATCAAATGTAACTGTTAGATTAATAAATAAATAGTATGAAGAGAATAGGGTTTGACTGGTTGGTCAATCATTAGTAGCTCGTGTTGGTAAATGTGTTCAGTGGACTTTGTGTAGCAGGTCCTTCCATCGGTAGATCTTTGAACTTGCATCAGTAGCTTGTTGGTATCGGTAGCTCTATGTATCAGTAACTCCATCTATCGGTATACTTGATCTATCAGTGTCTCGTTAGATTGGTTCTATCAGCAGCTCATGATCCATCAGAAGTTGTTGCTCCATCGGTATCTCCTTGTATTGGTAGCTGTTTGCACTCGTATCGGTAGACTAATACTATCAACAGAATTCTATTGGTAGCTATCTGTGAACTGGTTCTATCGGTAGCTATCTATCTATCGGTAGCTCTGGTCTGTCTGTCGGTAGTTCTGGTTATCAGTGACTGTCTGTACTCATATCAGAAGGCTTACTTTATCAGTAACTACTGGTAGAGATGCACGTCGGTAGCTCTATATATATCAGTGTCCTTTGTGTATCAGTGACTTTCTATCGGTAGAATAAGTCTATCAATAGACTGAGTATCAGTAGCTCTTTATCAGTAGCTATACGCAGATCAGTGACTCAACACTTATCTATTTTATAAAAAACATCTCAAAATGGGTTAGAACTTCAAAAACCATATAAACATAGATTGACATGGATTAGCATATCTCAGGGATTATTTTAATACTATTATCATCTTGATCATAGAATCTCATAGGTTTGAAAGCATTAAAAAAATAGATAAGCATTAATTGGGATTATCAATGTATATGAAATCATGATAAGGATTATCAAAACAGGGGAGGTAAAAAATCTCCCTGTTTTTGATAATCACAACTTATATAATTATATTTTTAAAATAGAGAGAAGTTGTATCAGATGATATATCATTGAATGAAATTAAATCAGAGAAATAGTATGTTATAGAATATAATGGGTCATAGGTTGATGAAAATTTGATAGTATCAGAGATAAAATTAAATGCAATGATATCAAAAGTAAAATTTAGTGGTATCATAGAATTAAAAGAAATGTTATCAGAGGATGAAAGTAAAAGCACTAGTATCTGAAGGGGAAATCATGATAGATTTTCCTTATAGAAAATTTCTCCCCCATTGATACTCTCTCCCCCTTTGTAAAATCTTGGTAAACTATTTCTCCCCCTTAATATCCCTGTAGAACATTCCTGTAGAACATTTCTCCCCCTTTGTGAAAATCAAAAAGTGGGAAACAATATGAAATAGAAAAAGTAGCACAATGAGAAAGAAAGGAAATCCAATTGTATTAGATGTTTCAAAAAGGTACATAGACATAAAAAAAATACAATGGATTCCTATCAAATAGTCTAGTCACTTGCTCAATCCAAATCCTCAATGTGAGATTTTTCTTTGGGAGAAAAAGAGGATTTAGGTGAAGTGGTTGCTGGTGAGGGCTTAGGAATTCCAGCAATGATCATAGGAGGCTGAGCCACAGAAACTGTTCTTGGTCTGTACTGAGGAGTCTGTTGTTTGATCATAGGAGTGAGGCTTTGAATTGCTTGGGTAGGAGTCATTTGAACTGGAGAAGCAACAGAGGCAGAGGCAGACAAAGCAGGAGGTACAATTACAGGCCTAGAATCAAAATGTAGAAAATGCAGAAACAGATTTCTGAAGTCCATAATTATTCTTCCTCCCCTCTCCATGGAAGATATGAAGTCATCTTTTTTCTCCATAAATTTGTCCAATGCTGGAGTCAATTCACTTAGCTTGCTATCTTGTTCTCGGAAGTCTTGATTGACAGAAGGAAGCTTCATATTTTCTATCATAAGCTTGAAGGGACTAGTCATTTGGGTCTTTGTGTAAATCATTGAGAAATAGGAGTTCACCTTTTCTTTCACTTCTTTTTATGAGGCAGATGCTTCTCTCATATAGTCTTGGACTATCTTTATTACCTCTCGACCTGAATCTCTGGTAGAAAGTACAACTCTGCTTAGCTTAGATGAGTTCACAGAGCCACTGGTTGAAGCTATACCAAGCTCCTCCTTCATCAAAGCTCGAAACTGATTTAAATACATTGAAGGTTTAGATGAAAGGGAACCAACAAAGAAAGATATAGTATATTTAATGCTTTTGGTCAACCCACTGATAAGATTTTGAACTTGGTAATCATGGGGTTTTATATGATATTTTATAGAAGTTTTGAAACCTTCAAATACTGAAACCATCTGGCTTACAACACTTTTCACATAAGATAAGTCCTTATCTGGTTGGGATTTTGAGCTCATGTAAGAGTATAATGAAACAAAATATTCCTTTAGCACTTCAAGATCTACTTCAAGTCTAGAAACTTGAGCCTGGTGGTCTTTAACTTCTTCCACTATCTCACTCATAAAGGATGGCAAATTACAAGGAAGAGAAATTTTAAAAGATCTTTCCAACATAGTCATCTCTTCAGCATAACTATTCTTTATCTCAGCAACCGCGGCACTAAATGATTCTTTCAGCTCATCCTTGAATGATTCCAGATCGGCCCTTGTGATCATATTAGCATGTGAAACTGCAGTGGGTACTCTTTCAGATTCTAAACTGACCACTGAGTCAGTCATAACTGACTGAATTAAAGATACCAGAGAAACTACCATCTTCTTTACCTCTTCCACAAATCTATCCTTAAGCTTTTTCTTCAATGTATCTAGGTCACACATTCTGACCACATCATCAGGAAACAACTCAGATTCAATATTATAAACAATCTTTCGTCTATTGTGAGATTACTCCTTATCTGAATCTGGATAATCTATACCATAGACTACAAACCCTGGATCTTCTGCCCAATATTTAATTCCAGTAGCCACTATAACACTTCTAGCATTGGTTTGATGCTCTCCCTCAATGGGTGCATCCTCAAGTAAAACAATAGCATTTTCAGTAGCATTATCTGCAGGTTTTCCATCCTGAGGAGAATATTCTAGAATTAATTCTTCCTCTGCAATAGCAGGAGGGTCTGCTGGATTAGGTAAGGTTATGTCAACCTCATTTTCATCCATAGAAGGCACTAAGGATTGTCCAATCACTTGAATCTGGCTCATATCAGCTGACAGAGATGCTTCACTTTCATGAACATCTTCTTCATTTTCTACAGCAGCCACTTCAACATCCTCTAAATCAGTTTCTTCCTTATCTGATTTATGTTGATCTTGATTTTCATGAGTTAGGCTAGGAGGTAAGTCAGGATCTCCTCCTTCATCAGCAGAGGACTCTTCCTCTTCTGAATCATCACTATATTCTAGATCCTCTTCATCAGTTCCTAGACCTATATCCCTCACAGCCTTAGATCTTGAAGGATAATTCACATGATAAAATTTATCCTACATCTTCTGGTCATCATTGATCCATTCTCCTCTCCATGTTTTCTAATTGATCCCCATGTATTTACAGACTATGGATGTAATATAAAAGTTATTCATGACTACTATAGTCTCATCTGGAGACTCATCTTCCCCTTTTACTTTAATCATCACAGTGATCAACTTAGCAAAGAATTGGGAATTTGTCTTTGATTTCGGCCTTGTCATATCTTCCATTTGGATCATCAACAATCTTCCAAATTCACCTTTACACAATTTCATAAGAGGTGCAGGAGATAGATATCCAGATATTTCAAATTGGAAAAGTCTCCTCTTCTCAGTATCAAGACATGTTGAACAAATTTGAATAGAAATCTCTTATCTCCATCCATTTCTGCAGCAACTACTTGTCTTTGACTTCCATCACTAGTCATCTCTTCCAAAGAAGTCTCATAATCGAAAATATCACGGGTAGGTGGCAAGGATCTCGGGACATATCCAGACACACCTTCATGTGGAACTTTTAAGCACTAATCTCACTAAACAGATGAAAACAACATCTCTTTTCCATTCACAAAAGAGGTTACTCGGTTTTCATTCTCAAAATTTTCAAAGGACACAAACTCGTAAAATTGTTTCACTAATTTTGGAAAGTAAGGACCATTGTTGTTTGAAAAACACTCTACCCATTTTTGATCTTCATGTAATTCGAGTACTAAGGATTTGCTGGGCAGCAGTCAATCTACACACAACTCCTTTTCAATTAAAATAACACGATTTTGCAGATGAGGATTCGCTGGTCATCTCCCCGACCTAGTTCTAGCAACACTACCACTTGCTTCTTGCTCAGTTATCTGCTTCTTTGCTCTAGGCTCATCGAAAACATCTCTAACAGATGGGAGTTTGGTTTTTTCCATCTCATATTCGAAGGATTTAGGGTTCTCTAAGGATTCGGGATCTAAAGTTTGAGGGTCATGGTTTTTAGGCTTGGTGGATTGAGAAGTATCTCGGACTTTAGTTTTATCATTTAAAAATCAAAAAATAAATAAATAATATGAAATAAATTAAAAAGGATTTAGATTCTGGCGTCAGAAATAAGTTTTAAAACAGCACACTCATCACTGAGAATTCATATCAGTGAGGTTACGTTGGTGATAATTTTACCACTGTGAGAATTTTACATCAGTGAGAATTTCACATCGGTGAGAAATTCAAATCGGTGTGGATTTCACATCAGTGAGGAAAACTACCGATTGAGGTTAAACATTCCTAACTCGTGTCTAATGTAACTTAACTTATCCAAAATCAAAGGTTTAGTAAAAATTTCAGCTAATTGATGTTCAGTTCCTATAAACTCAAGAGTAATATCACCGTTTTAGTAATTATATCTTAAGAAATGGTGCATTACATCAATGTGTTTGGTCCTAGAGTGAGACACAGGATTCTTTGAGATATCTATTCCACTAGTGTTGTCAGAGTTGATTGAAACGTGTTTAAAGTCATATCCATAGTCTAAAAGAGTGTGTTCCATCCACAGAATTTGTGCACATCAACTACCAGAAGCTATATACTCTGCTTCGGCAGTGGAAAATGCTACAGAATTCTGCTTCTTACTACACCAAGATACTAAGGACATTCCCAATAAATGACATGTTCCAGAAGTAATTTTTATATCCAACTTGAAACTAGAAAAGTCAGCATCTGAATAACTCATCAACTCAAAGGACTGTCATTTTGGGTAAAACAAACCTAAGTTTACAGTATGTTTATGATACTTAAAAATTATTTTAAAAGAAATTAAATGAGATTCCTTTGGGTTAGATTGAAATCTTGCACACATACACACACTAAACATAATGTCTGGTCGACAAGCAGTAAGGTAAATTAAGATTCCAATCATACCTCTATAATTGGTTTGATCTACTGGTTTCCCAGTTTCATCTGTATCCAATTTACAGACTATACTCATAGTAGTATCACTTTCCTTAATACAATCCAAACCAAAAAATTTTAAAATATCCATTGTATATTTACTTTGATTCAAAATAATACCATTTTCATTTTGAAACACTTGAAATCCAATAAAATATTTATGTTCTCCCATTAAACTCATTTCAAACTCATTTTGAATACTCTTTGTAAAATTAGTACAAAAAGGGTGTTTGGAAGATCCAAAAATGATATAATCAACATATATTTGTACTATTTGAACATCTTTATAAATTATTTTAATAACAAATTTTGGATCAACAATCCCTTTAGTAAAACTTTTTGAAATAAGAAAATTACTAAGTCTATCATAACAAGCTCCTGGAGATTGATTTAAACCATATAAATCTTTAGAAATTAAAAAAAAAACTGATTTGGAAAATGAGTATTAGTAAATCCAGGTGGTTGTTCAAAAAAAAACATCTTCAGTAATAAAACCATTTAGAAAATCACTTTTGACATCCATTTGATATAACTTGAAATTCAGTTGAGCATCATATGAAAGTAAGATCCTGATGGCTTCTAATCAGGCTACAGGTGCAAAGGATTCCTCATAGTCTATACCTTCTTCTTGACTATATCCTTGTGCAACTAATCTAGCTTTCACTACTAGAAATCTGGGATTTTGAGCCCTGTTACCTATAGTGAACTCCAGTGGCGGTCGCTAGGTTTCCCAAAAAAAATGGGGCATCGGCGCCCCCTCCCACGAACCCTCCTCCCTCCTCTCGAGAAGCCCCCCCCCCCCACCATGAACCGTCCTCCGCCCAACCTCGCCACGCACACTGCCCCGCCACCGCACACCCTCCCTCACCACCGTCCCTCGTTGCCCTTTCAGCCTCCGCCCTCCGCTGGCCGCCCTCTGCCTTCCGACGGATTCCCTCCACACTCCGTCGGCCACCCTCCGCCGCCCCACCCTCCTCCCTCCACCCTGCCCTCCATCTACTATGGGCTTCCTCCACCTTCTCCCTCTGGCTTCGGCCGCCCTCCACCCTGCGACCTTCCTCTGGCCTCCCTTTTCCCTCGGGCCTCCCGCCCCCCGCCTCCGGTGGCCCTCTGGCCTCCGACCTCCACCCTCGGCCCTCCGCCCCTCACCCCCCACGCCGCACCGTGAACACCCCCTCCTTCACATCGCCAACCCCCATCCCCTATTTCTTCATCCCCTCCCCCGTCGCAACACCGCCACCCGTCCCCTCCTTCACCGTCCTCTCCCTTGCCACACCGTCGCCGCCCGGTCCCCTACCTCCCCACACGACCTCTACTCGTCCCCTTGTCGATGCCGTCCAACCACTCTGGCTCCCCCTGTCCTTGGTCCCCTCCCTCGCCATCCCACCCTCGCTACATCGTTGCCACCTCACCGCCTCTTCTCCTCTGGCTCCCCGTCGCCACCACTGCCCGTCCCCTCCCTCACCGCACTGGCTCTGGCTCCGGCTCCCCTCCACTCCCTCTCCTCTCCATCGCAGCACCGCCTTCGACTCCCCTCCCTTCTAGGTTTGTAGCGCAAGCAGGTATGACATGAGCTTTCACTTACATTATTATTTTATATATGGTTCACAAATAATTAATTAGTATTTATTTTAAATATATTTGATATGAAAAATGAATTTGTAATAGCTATTGTGTAAATGTTTGTTATAGGGATCTTATTATGGATAAGAGTTGGATTGATCTTCCAAATCGAATGTCTAGAGAATATTTCAATGGCATTATGCAATTTATTGACATCACCAGAGGATTTGAAATTGAATATATTAGTTGTCCATGTAGAAAATATGCTAAATGATATCAATATATAGGTGATAATGTGAAGGAGCGCATATTCTTTAATGGATTTCTGAAAAATTATAAGATTTGGACTCGTCATGGAGAATAATATGTTCATTGTCAAAATACGGATGCAGTTCAGATGGATGTTGATGCAAGGATGAATGATCCAATGCATGAAATGCTAACTGAAATGGTATGTGGGTTAGATCCTAAAGGCATTAGCATCCAGAATCTTGAGACCGGGAGATAAATCTTTACTCTAGTGCAGATCATGATTCGAGGATGTTTTATGAAGCAATTGATAATGCAAAAACATAATTATATTCTGGATGTACTTCTTAAAATAAATTGTCATTTATCGTGGAGTTGTTGCATTTGAAGACTTTGAATCATTGGTCAGACACATCATTCGACATGCTGTTGGTGTTATTAAAAATGGTTCTTCTTATCGATGCTATGATTCCCGAGTCATATTACCATGCTCGTAATCTGACATAGAACTTAGGTTTTACATATGAGAACATAGATACATATGCAAACAACTGTATGTTGTTTAGAAAGGAAACTACCCATTTGGATATTTTTACGGTTTGTGTTGCTTCCAGGTGGAAATAGAATAGGGGAAATCAGACTCATCAAAGTCAGATTGTGATACAGGGTAAACCGATTACCATAAAGAAAATGTGTTACTTTCCCCTTAAACCGAGGTTGAAAAAGATTTATTATGTCATCTAAAGTTTCTAATTTAATGAGATGGCATGCAGAAAGAGTTTATGAATGTGATATGTTAACCCACCCGACAGACTCTCATGAATGGAAGGATTTTGATAAGAGACATCCCGACTTTTCCAAAGATGGTCGTAATGCATGATTGGGATTTGCAGTAGATGGTTTCAATCCATTCAATTGTATGGTTGGTTTAACTCATAGCACATGGCCCGTGGTGTTGGTTTCGTATAATCTTCCTTCGTGGTATTATATGAAGCAACAATTTATATTACTTTCCACTCTTATTAATGGACCTAAATGTCTGGGGGATAAGATTGATGTTTACCTTTAGCCATTGATTGATGATTTGAACGAATTTTGGGGTGATGGTGTGATAACTTATGACAGTGAAACAAATGAAATATTCAAACTGCGTGCTGCTTTATTGTGGACAATCAATGACTTCCCAGCTTATGAAAATTTATCAGGCTGGAGTATGAAAGGAAAATTTTCTTGCCCTTCTTGCAAAAAAGTAAAAAATATGTATTTCTTAAGCATTCAAAAAATGGGAATAAATGGGTCACAGAAGTTTTCTCCCCCCTCAGCAGAGGCTCAGAATGGACATAGTGGCATTTTATGGTTCTAGAGAGTTCAGCTAAGCACCAATGATCATGACTGGAGTCGAAATGTTATCGCAGATTGAGGAAGAAAACATCCACGCGGTATATGAAAATATGGATTTGGTGGCTCCACCAGTATGTAACATTCGATCTGAGGGTAGGCAGCGCAGTCACAATTGGAAAAAGAAAAGTTTTTTTATAGACATCCGTATTGGAAAACTAACATGCTGAGGCATAATTTGGATGTCCGGCACATTGAAAAAAATGTATGTGATAGCATATTGTGGAACATTTTAGGAGTCAGTGGAAAATCAAAGGACCATGTTAATTCACACCATGATTTGGAAAAAAATGGGTTTAAGGAAATAGTTTCATTTAACATTAGCTGAGGGAAACAAGGCATATATGCCTTCTGCATAGTATACGATGTCTACATAGGAGAAAGAGACATTTATTTCCATTTTGAAAATTCTCAAGGTGTATGATGGTTACTCTTATAATATTTCAATGTGTGTGAATCTGATGAGAAAGACATTGCAAGGGTTGAAAAGTCCTGACAATCACATACTACTTCAGCAATTGATTCCAATCGCAATTTTTGATTGATTATCCCCCAATTTTGTTCAGCCAATGAATGAGATGAGTAATTTTTTTAGACAGCTTTGTTTAAGAAATCAATGAATGAGTGATTTAGAAAGTTTACAGGACCGAATTGTACTTACGCTTTGTCACTTTGAGAAACTATTTCGCCCCTCATTTTTCGATGTTATGGACCACATGAAAGTGCACCTAATTTATGAAGTAATGGCTAATAGTCCAGTTCAATTTAGGTGGATGTATCCTATTGAGCAGTATTTGAGTACATTGAAACGATTTGTATGCAACAGAGCTCGTCCGGAGGCATCAATAGCCAATGGTTATTTGATGGATGAGTGTACAAATTTTTGTGTAGAATATCTTACAGATGTTGAAACAAAATTAGATAATCCCTCTTGGATTCATGATGGTCCAGTTGGAGAAGGAACCACATATGATATGGACAACATCGAGTGGATACAAGCGCATCGATATATCTTGTTCAATACTCCATCAGTTGCACCATTAATGCAGTAAGTATCTTATCACTTTTATTTTTTAACTTTTACATGTTTTTTTGCATAAGTCGATCATTTAAACATCACGTTATCATTTTCAGGAAACACATTAATGAGATAAAATAAGTGATGTATCGTGCGACTGATTTGCAAATTTAACAGTCTCATTATGCGTCATTTCGTGATTGGTTCAAGGATTATGTACATATAAATTGGTTTTCATTATGAGTGAAGTATTATACTAATTTCTTTCTTCATACTTCATTATTGAATTCTATGAATTATGTAGCTTCATAAGATGAGGGAGTTATGGGACCCCACGCTAACTAAAAAATTTATCCAATTGGCTGAGGGTCTATCTATAATGGATCATCGTTATAAATCTATATAGGCTAATGGTTTTCGATTTCGCATTAAAGATGTTGACAATAGACGAGCATCACAAAATAGTGGAATTATTTGTCCATTTTTCGATTCTTGTTATTACAATGGCCAATTGATAGACATCATTGAAGTTGTACACACACACAGGTTGAAGTACATATTGTTAAAGTGTAATTGGTTCGATCCAGTGCATGGATGTAAAGTCGATCAATATCAGTTTTCATTGGTGAATTTTAACTATATGTTATACAGAAATGAACGAGTTGATAATGAACCTTTCTTTTTTGCATCACAAGCAGAACAAGTATTCTTCCTTACTTTGCCTTTGAATCCAAGTTGGCATGTTGTTGTCAAAATGTCTCGGTGAGGAGTGTTTGTATTTGAACAAGATTAACCCGAGATTATTCCTTTTGTTTCCTAAAATCTTGATCAACATACCATAGTACAACGTGTAGAAGATATTTATTGGGTTAAAGCAGCTGTTGAAGGAGAAACGGTCTATTTCCATGCTTAATGAAAGGAATAATTGTTTTCCCACTATTCAGCCAAGTATATAATAAATTATCTATCCATTTTATAAATCATTATTATTTTTAATCCTCACTTTTGGAAGTTTATTCATTTATAAATATTTATGGTGATTTAACTCATGTAATATTGATGTTATTGTTGTTGTATCTTCCCATTGAGGTATTCTTCATTTGGTTCATGTGCTTCTTGAATTTTTATTAATTCAATTTGAAATTTGGCTATGCATTGATTGGTTTTGCAAATAATTTGTATATTTGTTTTATTAATTTTCTGATTTTTTAAAATTCATTCACAACTAATTATTAAATCCCTTTTATTTTGATTAACAACTGTACAGGTTTGATTTTTTTTAAACAATCCTATTTATTATTTGGACACTTTGGCTAGTCCCCTTACTAATTTTTTCCATGACTGTAGGCATGTCAGTGGAAGAGGCAGAAGATCCACATCATCCATCTGAGGCATCAACGTCTCAGGGTCGAGGTATGTTGGAATGTCATTGTATCTATTTTTAATGTAATTGATAAACATATATATATATATATATATATATATATATATTTATAACATCTGTCAATTTATATATAAAATTGTTTTCAACAGGATTAGACTCGGCTGCTTCTTCCTCCCACAGGAGAGGCCCTGGTCGTGGCATATTATCATGGAATTCCAACACGACTTTTGAAGTTTCATTTGATGAGGAATTTCATCATGTGGGACGGAATGCCCCTGCATTTATTCGTTAGCTGGGTCATATCATACGTGATCCACATAGATTTCCGTTGACCACGCGTGACTGGACTTCTATCCCTCAGGACACATTAGATTGTCTTTGGAGGGAGGTTCTGATAAGAAGACCACTTTAGTTTTTTCCCTATGTATAAAAAATAATAACATATCTGATTTTTTCCTTTAATAGAAAAATTTTAAAGTATGTCTGGATAAGTTTCGACCAATGTGTTTGAGTAAATGTAGTAAGATGTGAAAATACTATAAAGGCAAAGTCAAGAGGGACTAATGGGTACGAAATGTGGGTGCCCCAGACACTCTGGAAAAAGTCCTGAGAGGTGTCCTCCCAGCTTAGTGGCGTGATTTAGTTGCATATTGGTCTATTGAGGGTGTTGCAGTTTGTATATTTATTTTGGTATATATATTTTCAAGAATGTGTGATTAGTTTGAAATTTGAATGAATTGAATGTAGGAGGTGACAACACGCCATTCTGAGAATCGGGCGTTGCAGGGACCACCTCATAGGCTCGGGACTCGTCACGTGTCTCATATCCAACATGAGGTATTTATTATTCATTTTTCAAATTTTTTAATTAATACGGTTTTGTGTTTATATTCTATTCATATATAGTTGCGGGAGCAAGCTGCACCGACTGATAAAATGTCTGTGTGGATGAGGATTCGCGATCACAATGATCCAGAGGCAGCAACATTGATAGTAAGTGCTTGTACTCATTTCCAATACATACAATAAATCTGTATATTAATATATGTATATATATTAAAATATTTCACAGGATAAATTTGAAGCTGTATTAGAACATCTGCCAGAGGACCAGCGACAACTTTCCATATGAAGGGATGCGATCTTTCATCGCATTATTGGTCAGGACGGTCATGGATATAGTTTGACCTATGGAACAAGGATTCCTTGTTCTTTAGTGTCACGTGTTGTGGTTTTAGGTCCTGCTGTTTCTCAGATGACATAGCCGTTGTCAGATTTCGAGGCACGACTACATGCTTTCTAGGAGGTAAATGTGCAATTGATCCCTGAGGCTAGAGCACTGTGGAAATATGTGCATCCAAGTGATGGTGCAAGGGATCAGACGACACAGGTATATACTGTATTTATTTATTTAATTTATATTATTTTTTTATGAAATTATTCATAATGTTTTTTTGTTGTAGGCCCCTGACCAACCTGATGGAGGTAGTAGTCATGACCATGCATGACGCATCATATTCACGAGGTGTGTTTCTTCTTCTAATGGTGGGGTTGTTATTGATAATTATGTTGGGTTTCTAGTGATATTTTTTTTGTGATTTGGGGGTATCATGTGTGTTTTGGGCTGATGCAATGTTTGTGTGCATGAATTGAGAAGTAACCATGAAACAGATTAATGATTTGGATATTTTTTGTTCATTTAATTCTTCAATTTTTTAATTGAATGTTCTGTAATTTTTTTGAAAAAAACATGTGATTCTTAATATAAAACATTAAACTTGTTTTTGATGAATTTGCTGAGTTCAGTATTTCTAGACCTCAGCCCACCCTAGACTGCCCTCCCTGCACTCCGGAAAGCCCTCCCCACACCCCGGACAGGCCCCCCGCACCCCGGATAGCCCCCCCGCATGCCGGACAGGCCTCCCCGCACCCCGAACAGCCCCCCCCCCACACTCCGAACACCCCCCCCCCCCCACCGCACCCTAGATAGGCCCTCCCTGCACCCCGGACAGCCCTCCTCGCACTTGAGACATTCCTCCCTGCACCCTGGACAGCCCCCCCACCCCGGACAGCCCTCCTTGCACATCGGACAAGCCTCCCCCCACCTCGGACTACCCCTCGGATAGCCCTCCCCGCACACCAGACAGGCCTCCCCGCACCCCGGACAGGCCCCCCGCACTCCGGACATCCCCCCCCCCCCCCGCACCCCGGACATCCCTCCCCGCACCCCGGACAACCTCTCCAAGCACCCCGGACATCCCTCCACACTAAAACATTAGGACTATTATTCGTCATGTGTAGGAGGAGACGACACACCCATCAGATGTGCGGTGCGCGCGGTACGACCGATTGTGTCGTTTTCAGCAGCTCAACGTGCACTAAAATGGCGCGTTGGGGGGTCAAAACCACCCGAACGTCCTCGGAATTTCATGAAATTGTACGACAATGGTCGTTGTGTGAATTTTGAAATGGTCGAGCAGACAGCACGTTAATCAGAGGTGTCGTTTGACTGTGGTGACCGGAAACGCGTTTCCGAAGTCATAAAACACCATAACCGTCATGACACGGTCGAATTCGGAGCAAACATGCTACAAATGACCTGAAAAAACACTAAAACATTAGGAATATTATTCGTGACATGTTGGAGGAGACAATATTCCCATCAGACATGCGGTGCGTGCGGTACGACCGATTGTTTCGTTTTCAGCAGCTCGGCGCGAGCTAAAATGGTGCGTTGGGGGGTAAAAACCACGTGAACAAATTTGGAATGCCATGAAATCGTACAAAAACAGCCTTTGGGTGAATTGTGAAATGTTTAGGCAGACGACACATCAATCGGAGGAGCCGTTTGACAGCGGTGACTGGAAACGCGTTTCCGGAGTCATAAAACACCAAAAACGGCGTGAGATGGTCGAATCTGGAGAAAACGTGCTCTTAATGACTTGAAACAACAATAAAACATTATTAATACTAATTGTGACACGTAGGAGGTGACAACACGCCCATCGGACGTGCGGTGCGCACGGTACGGCCGATTGTGTCGTTTTTAGCTGCTCGGCGCGCGCTAAAATGGCGCGTTGGGGTGTCAAAACCACCCGAACGACCTCGAAATTCCATGAAACCATACTAAGACAGCCGTTGTTTGAATTATGAAATGTTTGGGTAGACGACACGTCTATCGGAGTTTTCATTTGACCGTGGTGACCGGAAACGCGTTTCTGGTGTCATAAAACACCAGAACGGCGTGAGATGGTCGAATTCGAAGAAAAAGTGCTCTGAATGACCTCAAACCACAAAAAAACATTAGAAATATTATTCTTGATGGGTAGGATGAGAGGTCATGCCAATCGGACGTGCGGTGCGCACGGTACGACCAATTGTGTCGTTTTTAGTAGCTTGACGCGCGCTAAAATGGCGCGTTGGGGGGTCAAAACCACCCGAACGACCTCAGAATGCTATGAAACCGTACGAAAACAACCACTGTGTGAATTTTGAAATGTTTGTGTAGTGGTCATATCAATCGGAGGTGTCATTTGACCGTGGTGACCGAAAATGAGTTTCCCGTGTCATAAAACACAAGAACGGCGTGAGACGGTTGAATTCGGAAAAAATGTGCTCCGAGTGACCTGAAACCACACGAAAACAATAGAAATATTATTCTTGACGTGTAGGAGGAGACGAAACACCCATCAGACATGCGTTGCGTGTGGTACGACCGATTGTGTCATTTTTCGCTGCACGGCGCGCGCTAAAATGGCGCGTTGGGGGGTCAAAACCACCCGAACGACCTCAGAATGCCATAAAACCATACAAAAAAATCTTTTGTGTGAATTTTGAAATGGTCGGGTGATGACACGTCAATCGGAGGTGTCGTTTGACTGCGTTGGCTGGAAACATGTTTCCAGTGTCACAAAACACCATAAACAGTGTGATACAGTCGAATTCGGAGAAAACGTTATCCAAATGACCTGAAACCACACTAAAACATTTGAAATATTTTTCGTGAGGTGCAGCAGGAGACAACACACCCATAGGACGTGCGGTGTGCGTGGTACAGCCAATGGTGTCATTTTCACCAGCTCGATGCACGCTAAAATGGCGCGATGGGGGTCCAGAAACACCCGAACGACCACATAATTCCATGAAACCACATGACAATAGCCGTTGTGTAAATTGTGAAATGGTTGGGTAGATGGCACGTCAATCGGAGGTGTCGTTTGACCGCGGTGACCATAAACACGTTTCTGGTGTCAAAAAACACCATAACGGCGTGAGACGGTCGAATTTGGATAAAACGTGCTATGAATGACCTGTAACCACACGAAAACATTAGGAATATTATCCGTGATGTGTAGTAGGAGACGATATGCCCATCGGACGTGCAGTGCACAAGGTACGTCCGATTGTGTCTTTTTCAGCAGCTCCGCGCGCGCTAAAATGGCGCGTTTGGGGTCAAAACCACACGAACGACCTCGGAATTCCATGAAATCGTATGACCATATCCGTTGTGTGAATTTTCAAATGGCCCGGCAGAGGGTACATAAATCGGATTTGTCGTTTGACCGCGGTGACTGGAAATCTGTTTCTGGTGTCACAAAACACTAGAACGGCGTGAGACGGTCGAATTTGGAGAAAACATGCTCCGAATGACCTGAAACCACAACAAAACACAAGGAATATTATTCGTGACATGTAGTAGGTGACAGTAAGCCCATCAGACATGCGGTGCATGAGTTACGGACGATTGTGTCATTTTCAGCAGCTAGACGCGCGCTAAAATGGCGCGTTGTGGGGTCAAAACCACCAGAACGACCTCGTAATTCTATGAAACCATACAAAAATAGATGTTGTGTGAATTTTGAAATGTTTAGGAAGAAGTCATGTCAATCGGAGGTTTTTTTTGACCGCAGTGACTGGAAACGCGTTTCCAGTGTCACAAAACACCAGAACGACATGAGACGGTCGAATTCTGAGAAAACGTGCTCCGAATGACATGAAACCACACGAAAACATTAGAAATATTATTTGTGAAATGTAGGAGGATACGACACGCCCATCGGATGTGCGGTGCGCATGGTACGACCGATTGTGTCATTTTCAGCAGCTCGACGCGTGCTAAAATGGCGCGTTGGGGGGTCAAAACCACCCGAATGACCTCAGAATGCCATGAAACCGTACAACAACAGCCGTTGTGTGAATTGTGAAATGGTCAGGTAGATGACATGTATAATGACCCATACTTTACATACATGGTTATTAATTTAAAATCGAAGCGTACTTATTACAACATATAACAAAACCATGAAAAGACCATATAGGTATAGTGTCTTTAGAAACTGGGAAACATTAAAAACTGGTTCATAAATCATCTACTTTGTCTCCCATTTATTTCATCATATCTAGAGTCCCTTTTTTGCATATCCTAATTAATATCATTCTTTCTAACCAGGGGAAAATAAACCATACAAAAGGGTGAGCTCAAATTCTTAGTAAGAGTAAACAAAAGAAATATCAAACATATCATATTCATTAGAACATAACATTTTGAAAATGTTATCCTGAAAAAGAGATCATAACATGGGATAAATCATAGAAGTGAAATGTAATCCAAATAATCATAACATAATACATGAAGCTCTGTGGCATACACACATAATCATAGAAAATCATTTCTTAGTAGTCAAGACTCATTGCCAAGACTATCTTAGTGGACAAAGTCCATTTCTGAACCAAGTTCACTTCTCGTTTCAGTCCGGTTTCACTGAACCGGTTTAACCTGTCATTCCAGCCATGTCTATCTCATGAGATATAAATCTTTACCCAATGTATTGGAGGGAGATATAGGTCCCACCCATCTCATAATTAAACCCTTCTTATGTGTGCTAGAAAATCATAAATCATACATCATAGCAAAACCCATGTAATAAAAATGGGAATCTTTAACATCATTCCATCATAACATAATCCATATAAGATAATAGGAAATCATAAAAATAATTCCATCGTAACATAATCAAATCAATGTAAAAATAGGGATAGAAACAGAACCCTATATTATCTTAGATGGAAAATAATTTTGATGAAACACTTGAACTCCATTCTTGAGGAAAATATTCTTTCTACTTCAAAAAACATTTTCCTTTCTTAAAATGTCATATAATTTTGAACTAAAATAATTTGATTAAAAATAAACTTGAAAACTTGTAAAGGAAGCTTCAGGGACATAATGTTCTAAAAATCCATTCATGCCGTATAAGATAAAAAACATTCTTCTAGTACTTTGGCCGAAATAGTCAAAAAGTACCTCCTATGAAAAACGACAAAAGATTCCATTCATATCTTTTTCTAAAAACTCTATGAAAGGTAAAATTGGATTTAAACAATTGTAGTTGGATGTAAATAATATTACATATATAGTAAACATGGATGTGGATGATAAATATTCCCCAGTAATTTTTGAAGTATAAACAATCTCGGATAAAAATGAGATTGTGAGATTTTCCCGTACCTTAGGTCCGATATGCTGCGTATGAATCCGAAACTTCTTTAATATGGTTTAAATAGTATCAATTGACTTATTAAGGAATAATATTCATTGTTATGATATCATATATGGTCAAATTTGTATCTTCTTAGTAGTAATATTTCATTGCTACTTATTATTCGGGTGTTTATTGCTTTATGTTCTTATGCGTGTTTTGTCGAATAAATTCTTATTACTCTTTGTAGGATATAGATATATCATTTATAAGATGTTATTACTGTAATATATATCATATTAATTCATTCAATTCATTTAAATAATAATTATTCAATGAAGATCATATAGAACGAGTCGCATCACATCGTGGAGACAGTAGGCTGTAAGTACGCACGAGCGATGATATCGTTCCCATGATCGTGGAATTATATTGAAGTGTATATATAATATTTCAAAATCAATAACACTTTAAAATAATAATATATAATTATTTATTTTCACCATTATACCCATCCATGTTAGGTGGTGGTGGAAAACATATTACACCACGACGTGGAGACGGTATTTCGTACATACGCACGCGCGGTGATTTTGTATACCGTAGGATGGATAAGAGGTGAAATAGGGTTGTTTCATATTTATAATAACATATAATTATATGAGGGATACTGATTCTATGACGTCATAATGAAACAACTAAAGAAGAGGGAGTAGAAAAAGAATGGAACTTGAAGAAAACGGTAGAAGGTATTACCTCTTTCTCAAAATGCCTCCTTTAAACTTCTCTTAGGGCACTAGAGTTAGTCTTTTGAGAAGACGAGTACCTCTACTAGGTTCCTATGGAAGTGTGGAAGTGAAATGGGAAGGGTTTGGCCGAGATTGAGGGCTCAAATTGGTGCGAGGAGGAGAGGAAGGAGGTTCCCTCATATAAGGGAGTAGAGGTGCACCTTTGGAAATATAAGAAATATTAGTTTATATTAAATCCCATCCCCACGTAAAGACATCCAAAATGACTCATATCCGATGATTTAATGAGATAGGATTGTAATCTTATCAACCAATAAAATTTAGACAATTTAGTAGTTTATTTTAAACATTATCAACATGATTTATCTTTATTTATCCATTTAATTTTATTTGTGGTAATAATATTGTAAATTTAAAATTATTATAAATAATAACATATGTGTTTTTAATTCTCTATAATATGAAACATTATGACATTTTCGACCATATAAATTTTAAATAATATTTTTAAAATATTTTTTTTATTTTTAAACAATTTTATAATATGTTATTTTTATAAAATAACAATAGTGTCAATTTCGTCACTATTCATTTATTTGAATTTAAATAAAATATATACAGAATATATTTTCTAAATAAAAGATTTAATAGATTTATAAAATTTCATATGTATCTATTAAATTAGTGGATCACGTTAAATAGTTCATATAATATTTATTTTAATATTTTTAAAATCATTTATTTGATATTTCAATCAATAAAATAATTTCAACATCACTATTGTGCCATAATTAATGATAATTATTTAATCTATAAAAATTATAAATAAATTCATATGATGTATATAATTTTATTATCTTTCTGGAGACTATTCGTGTTTGAATTTGCATTAAGTTTATCACTAAATTAAAATTATTATATACTTATAAGATTTAAGAATGTGATATGTTGTCACTTTCTTTGGTTTTAATAATAATTAAATTATTTTCATGAACAAAGTCCCTTAAATGAATCTAATCCGACCCTTATGTGATATGGGTCGACTTTCAGTCATCCAATAGGATTTTTTCAGGTGTTAGGGTAATTTTATAATCTTATATTTACATTTAATTACCCAATTTACCTTTAACTATGGTAAATAAAATTTACCGTAGTTAGTATTCATAATGTCCAAAATAAAAAGTAGCCTATTAACATAATTTGGACCCACTGGTTCAAAATATTGAGTACATTTTTTAAAATTCAAAACACATAAGTTGCAGCAATTAATTTTAAAATTAATCTCGTTGTTAAGAAAACGGGTTTTAGAAGTTAAAACATTGCCAAAGATTGAAATGTTTTTACCTATAAATTCAATGTGAAATTAATTCTATAACATAAATTATATTAAATGGTAAAAATATATTCTATTTATAATTTAAAACCATTCAATATTATAATTTAACCATATAACTTATCTCAATGAAAAAAGTATTTTTACAATTCATCAAAATATGAATGTTATCAGAAAAATATCAAAAATTTATCCAAAGTAATTTTTTATATCCTGTTTCAAATAAATAATTTTATTTTGTCAAATTGAAATTATAAACATGTCAAAAACTAGATTTAATGTGGGTACACCATCAAAAGGTGGTAAAACTGCATTTGTTTTTATAAATACTTATTTTTCCCAAAAAAATTATTTTGTTCTCTTACCATGGTCTAGAAATTGTGTAAGATGAATAATAATGTTATAAAATTCAAAATGTAGTTAATACTATTCATGACAGCTAGTCCATAATAATATATCGCTGTTTAGTGAAACCTGGTATTGCATACTACACACGCTATCGAGGAAGGTCGTGATTGCGTGTAATGCAATCCAAGTCAGTATTGTGTGTTGTGAAAGATTCCTTTGTTGTTGCGTAAAACACAAGAAATTAAAAATATTTCTCATAAAATCTTAGGGTGTAACATTCTACACCCCTTAAAATGAGTTTTTCCCTTGAAATTCGTCACTTCATTACAAACAGATGAGGATACCTCTCCATCATCATATCCTCAAGTTCCCATGTAGCTTCTTCTAATTGGTGGTTCCTCCATAAAACTTTCACCAAGCGAGTGGTCTTGTTCCGTAGGAATTTTTTTCTACGATCCAGAATCTCTATCGGGTATTCTTCATAAGAAAGATCTTGCTCCAGTAGTGCAACTTCGGAGCTAAGTACATGTGAAGGATTGGGTATGTACTTTCTCTGGAGAGATACATGGAACACATCGTGAACTTGAGAGAGATTCGGTGGAAGTGCCAATCAGTAAGCTACCTTCCCAACACGATCTAGTATTTCAAAAAGACCGATATATCTAGGTCTCAACTTTCTCTTCCTTCCAAATCTCATTACCCTCTTCTAGGGAGATATTCATAAGAACACTTTATCACCCTCTTCAAAATCTAGGTCTTTTCTTCGGTTATGGACAGAGCTTTTTTGTCGACTTTGAGCTGCTCTTATGTATTTTTGAATAGATCTGACCTTTTCTGCCATCTCATCAACAAGATCAAGTCCTAATAGATTTCTTTCCCCAACTTCATCCCAGAAAGTTGGAGTCCTGCATTTCTTTCCATAGAGATATTTATAAGGAGCCATCTGAATACTGGAGTGAAAGCTATTATTATATGAAAATTACACCAAAGGTAGGTGTTGATCCCAACCACCTTTTAAATCCATAGAGAATTCTTTCAACATATCTTCAAGAGTTTGAATTGTCCTCTCAGACTGACCGTCTTTCTGAGGATGATAAGCAGTTCTGAAACTCAACTCTGTATCCAGAGTATGGTGATGACTACGCCCGAACATTGAGGTAAACCTCGAATCCCGATCAGATATAATAGAAAGTGGTACTCCATACAATCTTACCACATCCTTTACATATATCCTGGAAAGCTGATCCAGGGAGAAATCTTCTCTAATAGTAATGAAGTGTGCAGACTTTGTAAGACGATCAACTATGACCAAGATAGCATTATTTCCTTTGGATGTTTTAGGAAGTCCAGTGACAATGTCCATAGTGATGTTTTCCCATTTACATTCTGGTATGGGTAATGGTTGTAACATCCCCTTAGAATATTGTCTCTCAGCTTTAACTTGCTGACAAACCAAGCATCAAGAGACATATTCAACAACATCTCATTTCATGCCATCCCACCAGAAGTACTCTTTCAGGTCAATGTACATCTTTGTACATCCAGGATGAATAGAAAATAAAGAACTATGTGCCTCATCAAACAGATCCTTCTTTAATTCGGGGATGAGAGGAACACAAACCCGATTCCTGAACCATATTATTCCATCCCAATCAAGGCTGAATTCAGGACCATTTCTCACTTTCTTTTGTAAATATGCATCTTGTTTATGTGCCTCTTTAATATTCACGTGAATAGATCGTTGAAAATTCATTTTAGAAAGATAATATTTATCCCCTTCCATTATAATTCCAAGATCCGTCCTTTGTAAATCCATAAATATTGGATCTTTTGCAATCCTAATCATGGATATTCTAGCATGGTATTTTTGACTTAATGCGTCTGCCAACTTGTTTGCTTTCCCAGGGAGATAATGAATTGATCATTCGTAATCCTTAATCATCTCCAACCATCTTCTTTGTCGCATATTCAGCTCCTTTTGTGTGAAAATATACTTTAACCATTTATGATCAGTATAAATATCACACCTTTCACCATAATGGTAATGCCCCAAAATCTTTAATTCAAATATTACCATAGATAACTCCAAATCATGAGTTGGGTAATTTTGATCATGGATTTTCAACTGTCGTGAGGCATAAGCTATCACCATATAATTTTTCATGAGAACATACCCCAGTCCCTTCTTGGATGCATCACTGTATATCACAAACCATTCTCCACTTAAAAGTAGTGTGAGCACAGGTGAACTGGATGACCTTCTTTTAAAATCCTTGAAATTATCTTCACATTACTCCATCCAAACAAACTTAACTCCTTTCCGAGTCAACTTGGTGAGTGGCTTAGAAAACATTGAATTTTTTTTCAGAAAACACCGGTAATATCCAGCCAAACCAAAAAACTTCGGATCTCAGTTACTGTTGTTGGTCTCGACCATCTTTTGATAACCTCTGTTTTTGCTGGATCCACAAATATCCCATCTTTTGAGATTATGTTACCCAAAAATGCAACTTTTTGAAGCCAAAATTCACACTTGGTAAATTTGGCATAAAGCTTCTCCTTTCTCAGGGTCTTCAAAACAATTCCCAAGTGATCTTCATGATCATATTTCTCTTTGAATAGACAAGAATATAATCTATAAAGACAGCCACAAACTGATCATGATAGTCTCTAAAGACTCTATTCATCATATCCATGAAGATAGGATGGCCATTAGTAAGACCAAATGGATTCACTATAAATTCATAGTGTCCATACCTTGTACTGAAAGCATTCTTTGGTATATCCTCCCTTTTGACCCTTAATTGATGATACCGTGAAGGAAGATCAATCTTGGAAAAGTATTGATCTCCACGTAGTTGGTCAAATAAGTCATCAATGCGTGGGAGAGGATATTTGTTCTTGATAGTGATCTTGTTAAGTTATCGTTAATCAATACAGAGTCTCACTGATCCATCTTTATTCTTAACAAACAGAACAGGTGCTCTCCAATGTGATTCACTAGGGCGTATGAATCCTTTATCATGATTCTCTTGGAGTTTCTTCTTCAATTCCTACAACTCAATTGGGGACATTCTATAAGGTGTCTTTGAAATGGGTATAGCACCCAGTATGAGTTCTATTGAAAACACAACTTCACGATTTGGTGGATGACCTGACAATTCCTCTGGAAAGACATCATCAAACTCCCGTACAATGGGCATATTATTAATCGTGAGTTTCTCACCAACCATTTGAGATAAATGACCTTCATTTAGTGGAATCAAGACCCATAAGATGGAATAAATTTCCACTGGAAGGTTATGTTCATCCTTGCATCGATAGACGATCACAAATTGATCTGGAATATGAAATGTGACTTCCCTTCTTTGGCAATTGATGTGAGATCTATATAAAGAAAGACAATCCATGCCATGAATTACATAAAATTCCACTATATGAAGGATCACAATATTTGCAGGAATCACTTTCCAAAAAACTTCAATCGGAGAAGAAATGTATACTTTTGATGCAACTGTTGTTCCATTAGGAGTTGTCACAGCCAACTCAACATCTAATTATTGAGGTAATAAGACGATACCCTTAGAAAATTCTTCAGAAATAAAAGAGTGGGTGGATCCAGAATCAAATAAAAAATTTTCTACTTTAGAGTGGATGGTAAGTGTACCTCTCACCACTTCATTGTCGTACTCCACAACGCTAAGAGTAATTGCATGTAACTTTCCTTTGTCTTTGGCCTTAAGAGTTTGTTGACGTCGATCATCATCATCAACCCTTCTATTTGGGCATTGACTGGCATAATGCCCCATCTCCTTGCACTTGAAACATTGAATTGTAGTAGGTGCATTCTGTGTATCCCTTTTTTTTTGTTTTTATCATTAGACATCTTCTTCCCATTATTTCGACATTCAATTTCCCGATGACCTTATTTTCCACACTTATAACATTTTCTTGTCCCCTTAAGACAGTTTCCCCCATTTTTCTTTCCACACATTGAGCATAAGAGAAAACTCATCTTATTTTCAGTGTGGTATTTAGATTTTCCTTTGAATTCCATTTTCCTCATCTTATCAAACCCATGTGACTGATGGGTTACTCTAATCTCCATCTCAACCTTGAGAGTACATCAAACAATTTCTTCATAGCTATTGAAGTCCCTTATGGATAACGCCCTTAGAAGTCTTCATTTTAAGCCACTAAATAATCGATCGATCTTACTCTCAGGATGGATAATAATTCCGGATGTGTACCATTCATGTCTTGTAAAATTTGCTTAATAGGTACCAACAGATTCATCATCCTTTCGATTCATTTCAATAAAATCATTCTCCATCTTTGTTTGAAGAATACGAGGAAATAATTATTGAAAAATAAGTTCTTGAACTCATCCCATTCCATGGACTCAATTTCAACCCTTTGCCTCGTATTATTAATTAGATTCCACCATTGATTAGCATCAACTTCTAAACGATATACTGCTATGATGACTTTATCATGTTCAGAACATTGACGAACTAAAAATATATTTTCAGTGGTACTAAACCATTTTTCAACCACTAATGGATTAGAAGACCCGCTGAATGAAGGTGGACGCTGCCTCATGAATGATTCAACATAATGTTGCTCCTTCCTTTGCTCGTTTCGATGTCTGGCATGATTCATAGCTTGGGAATGTTGTGTGAGCATGGCTACAATATTTTTCATTCCAGCTTCCATAACGTTTGGTTGCTCAGGGGGACAATCATTGCATTTCCCATCACATTCCGCATTAACACGGTTCCTTTGGGTTCCAGCCATTGACTAAAACCAAGAGGAATACTGTGAGAAACACTAATTATAATAGGAAACCCACATAATCAGGAATAAAATTTCACACTTAAGGTCTTATCATAGGTTGTTCGTGACCATTTCTAAAACACTAAGATTGTGTTATATGCTTAGACATTTCATTAGGTTTCTTACTAAGTCTTTCACATCCTAGTTTCCAAAGGTTGACTATACCATTCCTCTGATACCAACTATAACGACCCATAATCTACATATATGGTTATTAATTCAAAATTGAAGCATACTTATTAAAACATATAACAAAACCATGAAAGGACCGTATAGGTACAATGTAATTAGAAACTAGGAAACATAAACAACTGGTTCATAAATCATCCATGTTGTCTCCCATTTATTTCATCATATATAGAGTCCCTTTTTGGCATATCCTACTTAATATCCTTCTTCCAGAACTGGGGAAAATAAAACATACAAAAGGGTGAGCTCAAATGCTCAGTAAGAGTAAACAAAAGAAATATCAAACATATCATATTCATAAGAACATAACATTTTGAAAATCTTATCCTGCAAAAGAGATCATAACATGGGATAAATCATAGAAGTGAAATGTAATCCCAATAATCATAACTTAAAACATGAATCTTTGTGTCATACACACATAATCATATAAAATCATTTCTTAGTAGTCAATACTCATTTCCAAGACTATCTTAGCAGACAAAGTCCATTTCTGAATCGAGTTCACTCCTCATTTCAGTCTTGTTTCAATGAACCAGTTTAACCTTCCGTTCCAGCCATGTCTATCTCATGATATATAAATCTTTACCCAATTCATTGGAGGGAGATATAGGTCCCACCTATCTCATAATAAAACCATTCTTATGTGTTCCACAAAATCATAAATCATATACATCATAGCATAACCAATGTAATAAAAATGGGAATCTTAAACATCATGCCACAATAACATAATCCATATAATATAAAAGTACATCATAAAAATAATTCCATCATAACATAATCAAATAAATTTAAAAATAGGGATAGATACCGAACCCTATATTCTCTTAGATGTAAAATAATTTTGATAAAACCCTTGAACTCCATTCTTGAGGAAAATATCTTTTCTACTTCAAAAACATTTTCATTTCTTAACGTGTCATATACTTTTGAACTAAAAGAAGTTGATTAAAAATAAACTTGAAAACTTTTAAAGGAATATTCATGGAAGTAATGTTCTAAAAATCCATTCATTCCATATAAGTTAAAAAACATTCTTCTCGTACTTTGGCTGAAAAAGTAAAAAGTAACTCGTACGAAAAACGAACAAAGATTCCTTTCATATATTTTACTAAAAACTCACCGAAGGGTAAAATTGGATTTAAAAAATGGTAGGTGTATGGAAATAATATTACATATTTAGGAAACATGTATGTGGATGATAAATATTCCCCAAAAAATTCTGAAGTATAAACAATCTCGGATAAAAATGAGATTGTGATATTTTCCCTTACCTTAGGTCGGATATGATGCGTATGAATCTGAACCTCCTGTAATATGGTTTAAATAATGTCAATTGACTTATTACAGAGTCATATGCATTTTTATGATATCATATATGGTCATATTTATATCTTCTTAGTAGTAATATTTCATTGCTACTTGTTATTCGGGTGTTTATTGCTTTATGTTCTTATGCGTGTTTTGTCGAATAAAATCTTATTACTATTTATAGGATATAGATATATCATTTACAGAATGGTATTAGTGTAATATATATCATATTCATTCATTCAATTCATTTATATAATCATTATTTAATGAAGATCATATAGAACGAGTCGCATCACATCGTGGAGACGGTAGGCCGTACGTACGCATGAGCGATGATATCGTTCCCATGATTGTGGAATTGTATTGAAGTGTATGTATAATATTTAAGAATAAATAAAACTTTAAAATAATCATATATAGTTATTTATTTTCACAATTATACCCATCCAATTAAGGTGTTGGTTGAAAACATATTAAACCACGGCGTGGAGATGGTAATCCGTACGTACGCACGCGTAGTGATTTTGTTTATCGTTGGATAGTTAAGAGGTGAAATAAGGTTGTTTAATATTTATATTAACATATCAGTATATGATGGATTCTGAAGTACTTACTTCATAATGAAACAACTAATGAAGAGGGAGTAGAAGAAGAATGGGACTTGAAGAAAATGGTAGAAGGTATTGCCTCTTTCTCAAAGTGCCTCCTTTAAACATTCTCTTAGGGCACTGTAATTGTTCTTTTGAGAAGACCAGTACCTCTAGTAGGTTTTTAAGGAAGTGAGGAAGTGAAATGGGTAGGGTTTGGCTGAGCTTTAAGGATAAAATTGGTGTGATGAGGAGAGGTAAGAGGTTCCCTTTTGTAAGGGAGTAGAGGGGCACCTTTGGAAATATAAGAAATATTAGTTTATATTAAATCCCAACTCCACTTAAAAACTTCCCAAATGACTCATATCCAAAGATTAGTTGAGATAGGGTTGTAATATAATCAAAAAATAAAATTTATACATGTTAGGAATTTATTTTAAACATTATCAACTTGATTTATCCTTATTTATCAATTTAATTTTATTTATGGTAATTATATTCTAAATTTTAAATTATTATTATTAATTACATATGTGTTGTGAATTTCCCATAATTTGAAACTTTATGACATTTTAGACCACATAAATTTTAATTAATAATTTTAAAAAAAATTTGTGATTTTGAAACAATTTTAAAATATGTCATTTTTATAAAATAACAATTGTGTCAATTTTGACACTATTCATTTATTTAAATTTAAATAAAATATATACAGAAGATATGTTCGAAATAAAAGCTTGATTATATTCATAAAATTTCATATGTATCTATAAAATTATTGGATCACGATAAATAGTTCAAATAATATTTATTTTAATATTTTTAAGATCATTTATTTGATATTTCAATAAATAAAATAATTTCAACATCACTATTTTGTCATAATTAATGATAATTATTTAATATCTAAAAATTAAAAATAAACACATATGATGTAGATAAATTTATTAGCTTTCTGGAGACTATTCATGATCTATGTTTCATTAAGTTTTTTACTAAATTAAAATTAGTATACTTATAGGATTTAAGAAAGTGTCATGTTGTCAGTTTCTATGGTATTAATAATAATTAAATTATTTTCATGGAAAAAAGTCCATTAAATGAATCTAATCCGACCCTTAGGTGATAT
The DNA here is from genome assembly GCA_963277665.1 of Viscum album. Classification (NCBI taxonomy): domain Eukaryota; kingdom Viridiplantae; phylum Streptophyta; class Magnoliopsida; order Santalales; family Viscaceae; genus Viscum; species Viscum album. The sequence goes on along the minus strand of OY728141.1, from coordinate 1,767,617,791 downwards.
GGGTTGACTTTTAGTCATCCAATAGGATTTTGGCAGGTGTTAGAGTAATTTTATAATCTTATATTTAACCTTAATTACACGATTTACCTTTAACTATGGTAAGGAAAATTTATCGTAGTTACTCTTCATAATGCCCAAAAATAAAAAGTAGCCCATTAAAATAATTTGGACCCACTGATTCCAAATATGATATTAATTTTTAAAAATTTAAAACAAATAAGTTGCAGTAATTAATTTAAAATTAATCTCGTTGTTAAGAAAACGGGTTTTAGAAGTTAAAACATTGCCAAATATTGAAATTTTTTTACCTATGAATTCAAAGTGAAATTAATGTTAATGACATAAATTATATTAAATGGTAAAAATATATTCTATTTATACTTTTAAACCATTCAATATTATAATTTAACCATATAAATTATCTCAATGAAAAAAGATGTTTTTAATTAAAAATTAGCGTATTTTTACTTTTCATCAAAATCTGAAAGTTATCAGAAAGATGTCAAAAATTTTTCCAAAGTAAATTTTTATATCAGGATTCAAAATAAGAATTTTATTTTTTTTCAAATTTACCTTATAAACATGTCAAAAACTAGATGTATTGTGGTTACTCCATCAAAAGGCGGGAAAACTGCATTTTTTTAAAAATACTTATTTTTCCGAAAAATTTATTTTGTTCTCCTACCATATTCTTGAAGTTGTGTAAGATGAATAATAATGTTATAAAATTAAAAATGTAGTTAATACTATTCATAACAGCTAGTCCATAATAATATATCGTTGTTTAGTGAAACCCGGTATTGCGTACTACACACGCTATCGAGGAAGGTCGTGATTGCGTGTAATGCAATACAATTCAGTATTGTGTGTTGCGAAAGATTCCTTTGGTGTTTAGTATATCATAAGACAAAAAAAATATTTCTCATAAAATCTCAGGGTGTTACAGCACGTCAATCAGAGGTGTCGTTTGACCGCGGTGACCGGAAACGCGTTTCTGGTGTCATAAAACACCAGAACAGCGTGAGACGGTCGGATTCGGAGCAAACGTGCTCCAAATGACCAGAAACCCCACGAAAACATTAGGAATATTATTCGTGACATGTAGGAGGAGACGACACACCCATCAGATGCGCGGTGCGTGGGGTACGACCGATTGTGTCATTTTTAGCAGCTCGGCCCGCGCTGAAATGGCGCGTTGGGGGGTCAAATCCACCAGAACAACCTCAAAATTCCATGAAATAGTACAACAACAGCTGTTGTGTGAAATGTGAAATGTTCGGGCAGACGCCACATCTATCGGAGGTGTCGTTTAACCGTGGAGACCGGAAACGCGTTTCCGGTGTCATAAAACACCAGAACGGCGTGAACTGGTCGAATTCGGAGAAAAAGTGCTCCGAATGAACTAAAACCACAAAAAACATTAGGAATATTATTCGTGACGTGTAGGAGGAGACGACACACCCATCGGACGTGCGGTGCGCACGATACGACCGATTGCGTTGTTTTCAACAGCTCGGTGCGCGCTAAAATGGCGCATTTGGGGGTCAAAACCACCCAACTGATCTTAGACTGCCATGAAAACATACAAAAATAGCCGTTGTGTGAATTATGAAATGGTAAGGTAGACGGAACGTCAATCGGAGGTGTCGTTTGGCCGCGGTGACGGGAAACACGTTTCTCGTGTCATAAAACACCAGAACGGCATGAGACGGTCGAATTTGGAGAAAACGTTATCCAAATGACCTGAAACCACACAAAAACATTAGGAATATTATTCGTGACATGGAGGAGGAGACATCAAGCCCATCAGACGTGTGGTACGCGTGGTACGACCGATTGTGTCGTTTTCAGCAGCTCGGCGCGCGCTAAAATGGCGCGTTGGGGGGTCAAAACCACCCGAACGACCTCATAATACCATGAAACCAAACAAGAAAAGTCGTTGTGTGAATTGTGAAATGTTTGGGAATACAGAATGTCAATCAGAGGTGTCGTTTGAATGCGGTGATTGGAAACGCGTTTCCAGTGTCATAAAACACCAGAACGGCGTGAGACTGTCGAATTCGGAGAAAAAGTGCTCTGAATGACCTGAAACCACACGAAAACATTAGGAATATTATTCGTGATGTGTAGGAGGAGACGACACGCCCATCAGACATGCGGTGCGCGCGGTACGGCCGATTGTGTCGTTTTCAGCATCTCGACGCGCGCTAAAATGGCGCGTTGGTGGGTCAAAACCACCTGAACGTCCTCGGAATTCCATGAAACCGTAAAAAAACATCTGTTGTGTGAATTTTGAAATGTTTGGGTAGATGGACTTTCAATCGGAGGTGTCTTTTGACCACGGTGACCGGAAACGCGTTTCTAGTGTCATAAAAAACCAGAACGGCATGAGACTGTCAAATTCGGAGGAAACGTGCTTCAAATGACCGGAAATCACACGAAAACATTAGGAATATTATTCATGATGTGTAGGAGGAGACGGACCACCCATCGAACATGCGGTACGCACAGTACGGCCAATTGTGTCGTTTTCAGCAGCTCAGTGCACGCTAAAATGGCGTGTTGTGGGGTCAAAACCACACGAACAACCTCAAAATGCCATGAAACCGTATGAAAATAGTCTTTTTGTAAATTTTGAAATGGTTGGGCAGACAGTATGTCAATCGGAGGTGTCTTTTGACTGGGTTGACTAGAAACGTGTTTCCGGTGTCATAAAACACCAGAACGGCATGAGATGGTCGAATTCGGAGAAAACGTGCTCCTATTGACCTGAAACCACATGAAAACATTAGGAATATTATTTGTGACGTATAATAGGAGATGAAAGGCCCATTGGACGTGCGGTGCATGCGGTACGGCCGATTGTGTCATTTTCAGCAGCTCGGCGCGCGCTAAATTGGCGTGTTGGGGGGTCAAAACCACCCGAATGACCTCAGAATGCCATGAAACCGTACGACAACAGCCGTTTTGTGAATTGTGAAATGGTCGGGTAGACGGCATGTCAATCGGCGGTGTCGTTTGACCGTGGTGACTGGAAACGCGTTTCTGGTGTCACAAAACACTCGAACGGCATGAGACGGTCGAATTCGAAGAAAACGTGCTCTAAATGACCTGAAATCACATGAAAACATTAGAATATTATTTGTGATGCGTAGGAGGAGACGACCCACGCTAAAATGGAACATTGGGGGGTCAAAACCACCTGAACGATCTCGGAATTCCAAAAAACTGTACAACAACAGCCGTTGTGTGAATTGTGAAATGGTCGGGCAGACGACACGTCAATCAGAGGTGATGTTTGACAGTGGTGACTAGAAACGCGTTTCCGAAGTCATAAAACACCAGAACGGCGTGATAAAGTCGAATTCGGAGCTAACGTGCTCCGAATGACTTGAAACCACATAAAATAATTAGAATATTATTCGTGACGTGTAGGAGGAGACGACACACCCATCTGACGTGTGGTGCTAGCGGTACGGCCGATTGTGTTGTTTTCAGCAACTCGGCGCGTGCTAAAATGGCACGTTGGGGGGTCAAAACCACCAAAAAAACCTCGGAATGCCATGAAACCACACGACAACAGCCGTTGTGTGAATTGTGAAATGGTCTGGCAGATGACACGTCAATCAGAGGTGTTGTTTGACCGTGGGGACCAGAAACGCGTTTCCGGTGTCAAAAAACACCAGAACGGCGTGAGACGGTCGAATTCGGAGCAAACATGCTCCGAATGACCTGAAATGATAGCATTTCATAAATTGGGGGTTTTAAATTATTATAGCACCATGATTTGATTTTAGATTTAATTTTATTATATGTATATAATAACTGAATAATTATGTCTAATTTATGTTTGTTTTTTTGTTGTTGTTTTTTGTCTTATTGGAGGTTTACTGAAGTAGAAGACTAAAATGGATGGACCTGCTTGGATCGTTGAAGCATGTTTATCAATTATTGTTTATAAAGATAATGTGGTATATGATGTTTGAAATTGTTTTCCATTTTTTATAATTTTTACCTTGTTTTATCTCTAATTTTGCATCGTGAAGAAAAAAACCACAATTCGTACATTTCATTAAAAAAATAAATATCCACAAAAAATACCACAAATTAACCCTTACAGATTATTATGTTTGGTTTTCCAAAATATAGGTTTATATTGAAATAAAAAAATTTATAAATGTTCTAGAATTTATTTTTAAAATAGGCTCTCCATTAAGAGGTAGTAATTTCCTTTTTAGCGAAATACAAATTCTAAACAAAAAATTTGATTTATTATTACCATATTCTTAAAAAACCTATTGGATGAATAAGGAAAATATTTTATTTAATATTATATATATATATATTTCTTAAATATATATATATATATATATTTAATTTTATATATATTAAAATATTTAAAACATATTATATAGATATATTTAAAATATATATTTAATGTTATATATATAAATATTTTCTTTAATATATATATATATATATATTTCTTTATCTAGGAATTTTTATTTAAAACAAAAGTTTCCCAGAACTAGCGACCGCCTTTGGCGGTCGCTATAGGCTGCCTGCCGAGAGACATTTGCGACCACCAAAGGCAGTCGCTTTAGCCTGGAATTTATGTCACCTACAGCGACCGCCATTGTCGGGCGCTAATGGTAACCATGTAGTCCGCCATTAGCGACCGCCAGGCAGTCGCTTAATGTCGGAATTTTGGCCACCTATAGCGACCTCTGTTGGCAGTCGATGGGTGGTCTCTATAGGCCTATAGATACCGCCAATGGTTGTCGCTATTGTCTGATTTTTTAGGAGGGTTTGTTTCTTACTATTTTTCCAGACTCATCAACTTTGTTTCTAAAAACCCATTTTGTACCTATTGTTAAAGTGTCATTAGGTCTATAAACTAATTCCCAGACATTGTTTCTTTCAAATTGATTTAACTCTTCTTGAAAATCCATTACCCAAAATTCATCATTGATAGCATCATTGACATTTTTAGGTTCTAGCTTTGAAAGAAAGGCTTGATGTTCAACCTGGTTTCTTAGAGAATCTCTAGTCTGTGTCCCTCTATGAAGATTACGAACAACATCATCCAAAGGATGATTCTTTAGAATACTTGTTGATCTAGTAAAGGTAGGACTAGATATTTTAGGTTCATCTATAGGTTCGGGTTCCATAGTAGGAGATTCTAAAATATGTCCAGAACTGGATGTTTTTACAGCAGGTTCTTTAGATTTATCATTAAGGTTCAGAACACTTAAATCTTCTTCAAGATTTTCAAGAGAGGTTTTAGGATCATGTGGATCAGTTTCATCAAACTTGATGTGAACAGATTCTTCCACACATTTGGTTCTTTTATTAAAGACTCTATAGGATTTTCTAGTCAAAGAAAAACCAAAAAAAATTCCTTTATCACTCAAAGATTCAAACTTATCCTGATTATCCTTTGTATTAAGAATAAAAACATTGCAACCAAAGACACTAAAGTAACTAACTTTGGGTTTTCTTTTATTCCACAACTCATATGGGGTCTTCTTAAGAACTGGTCTAATTAAGACTCTATTAATGCTGTAACAATATTTATTCACAGCTTCAGCCCAAAAGTAAATAGGCAGGTCAAACTCATTAAGCATGGTTCTAGCTATTTCTTGAAGGGTTCTATTTCTTCTTTCTACTACACCATTCTGCTGAGGAGGTCTAGGAGCAGAAAAGTTGTGACTATAGCCATTGTGTAAGAAATAAGATTCAAAGTCTTGATTTTCAAACTCACGGCCATGATCACTTCTTAGAGTTTTAATCTTAAGTCCACTAAGGTTTTCTACATATTTGGAGTATTTAATAAAGTAATAACAAGCTTCACTTTTGTGAGCTAAGATGTATACCTAAGTATATCTAGAAAAGTCATCCACTAATACATAGACATAGTGCTTCCCATTTAAACTAGAAACTCTAGAAGGTCTAAACAAGTCCATGTGAACCAACTCGAGAGGTTGATAAGTTGAAACTTATTTCTTTGATTTAAAAGAAACTTTATGTTACTTTCCCTATTGATAGGGATTACAAACTTTGTCATTTGTGAATTCAATATTAAGTAGGTATCTAACTAAATAATTCTTAGTCAATTTGCTAAGAGAATATTTTTAGCAGTGTCCTAATCTTCTGTGCCAAATCCAAGACTATTTATAAAAAGAATTTAGGCAAGTAAAATTTTTCTTAGCTAAAGATTTTAAATCAACTGCATAAAAATTTTCATTTCTTAAGGTAGAAAAGACTAAAACATTTTTATAATTAAAAACATTACAAAAATAATTTTCAAATTTGACATTAAAACCATCATCAATTAATTGAGAAATACTTAACATATTATATTTCAGTCCATCAACAAATAACACTTTTGAAATTAAAACTGAATCAGTGTTACCAATATGGCTTAGGCTGATGATTTTTCCTTTAGAATTATCATAAAAGGTGACATGGAATTCATCAATATTTATTAGGCCTTTAAATCATGAGTAATCTCAAAACATGGGTCTCGAACATCCACTGTCCAAGTATCATACCTTCTTGTGAGAACTCTTCAAATAGGTTTCTTACAAAACAAATTTAGATGGAAAATGACTTTGGTACCCAGATCTTCTTGGGTCCAGACAGGTTAGCAATCACCAATTTTGGTACCCACATTTGTCTTATGGGTCTTATATAATTTATAGAATCAATATATTTTTACAGATAAACTTTATTTGATCTATAACCATATGAAGAACTAGTTGAAGCATAAGAATTTCTAGAACTGGAACTTCCAGTATTTTGTCCAGATTTAGGAATAAATCTATTCTAAGTAATATATCTCTGTCCTGGTGAGTAGCCTATTCTAGTAGTGCATTTAGGTGCCACTTTCATTCCTAGCATTTGATTTAGTGTATCCTATTCAATAAGTATAAAAATTTGATAATTTAACTATCAAAGTAGCTTTAAAATAATTTTTTATTTCAATGTAATAGCAGTGGAATATTAAATAAATATATAGTATACTTATAGAAATGAATTAATATGCACAACAGAGTTAACCAAGAGGTTCTGTCTCAAGACGAGACTTAGTCATCTCCAGAATTTATATAAATTTATCCACACCCTAGATCGGGGGTAAAAAACAGTACAATATTGTCTAGGTCCAATGACCTCTACCACAGTTCTTCGTGGGAAAAACAAACAACAGCACACAGGCTGTCCAAGTCTTACTCTACCTCTACCAATATCCAATGTGGGAAAAAATGGAAATGAAGTTTGAGTGAGGATTTAAGAATCCTCAAACTTAACACAAGAGTCAGTATGTGTGTAAAATAATCAGGGTAAACACACTGCTCGAAATGTAAATAAAAGAATCACTAAGATAAGTATGACTGAGTTTAGAAATGCTTTAGTTATTAGCAGTGCATCTCTGGACTCATTTAGTTTATCAGAAAAGCTTTTGAGTCCTTCTATGGTTTCTTGTTTAGAAAATAGAGTGTCGTTTTGTTCCTTGGTTCTTGGTCTAGCTTAGCATCCTGAGTGCATGAAATGTTTGTTTTAGTTCATCACTCAAGATTCATCTTGTGTTCTCTTCTAGAATAAGTTTCTTCGTGTATATCCAGGATTCTTGGAGTATGGATATAAACTAGTGAAAAATTATCCACATTTGAATGTTTTTCATCTCTTGTCTCTTTCACCCTTCGTGTGTCTTCTTATTGCCTTGATTCTATCTCTTTCAAAAAGTGTGTATTGTACGATCTTTTTCTGTCCCTTTATAGCTTTCAGCTTTAGCAGAAAAGAATAATTAATTTTTTCATGGGTACTAGGTATGGTTCCCTGACATGGAAACAATGATCATTAAATAACATTAACTGCATTAAAAACATCAAACGTAACTGTTAGCTTAATAAATAAATAGTATTAAGATAATAGGTTTTGACGGGTTGGTCAATCATTAGTAGCTTGTGTTGGTAAATGTGTTCGGTGGACTTTGTGTAGTAGGTCCTTCCATCGGTTTCTCTTTGAACTTGCATCAGTAGCTTGTTGGTATCGGTAGCTCTATGTATCAGTAACTCCTTCTATCGATAAACTTGATCTATCAGTGGCTTGGTGGACTGGTTCTTTCAGTAGATCTTGATCCATCAGTAGTTGTTGCTCCATTGGTATATCCTTGTATCGGTAGCAGTTTGCACTTGTATCGGTAGACTAATACTATCAGCAGACTTCTATCGGTAGCTATCTGTTAACTGGTTATATTGGTAGCGATCTGTCTATCGGTAGCTATGGTTTGTCTGTCGGTAGTTCTGGTTATCGGTGACTGTCTGTACTGGTATCAGTAGGATTAATCTATCGGTAACTACTGGAAGACATGTACGTCAGTAGCTCTATACATATCGGTGACCTTTGTGTATCGGTGACTCTATCTATCGGTAGACTAATTCTATCGGTAGACTGAGTACCAGTAGCTCTTTATCAGTAGCTATACACAGATCAGTGACTCAACACTTATCTGTTTTATGCAAAACATATCAGAATTGGTTAAAAGAACTTCAGAACTCATATAAACATAGATAGACATGGATTAAAAAATATCATGGATTATTTTAATACTATTATCATCTTGATCATAGAATCTCATAGGTTTGAAAGAATTAATATATATATATATATAAGAATTAATTGGTATTATCAAAATATATGAAATCATGATTGGGATTATCAAAACAGGTGAGGTCAACAATATTCTATCTCAACATGAAATAAAACCGATTTTTGAAGAAAACATATTTTGATAAATAAAAAGAGATTACTAAAAATCGAGTTCTTATTTACTATGAATTAATCAATAATTATTTTGATTAATAAATTTATATATATTTAATAATTAATTTAATTATATCCATACATTACAACATAATGTCTTTGTTATAATAGTCATATTTATAAAATTGTATTTCTTGTTCAATTTTAGCTTGGCATTGTATATATTGTATGATATTGAATATAGTATTTATTTTAAAAACTAGAGATATTACAATTATGAGTGAAATAGATTTTGTGTTGATAAAAATGTTAGTGGGAGTGTCTCAATTTTCATAGAATTATATTTTGATGACATATTAATGACGTGAAACACAATTAATGTCTTTCAATAGGTTAATAATTGGTTAAGTGAATTTTTATCTATTAATTTCTTAGGTGAATTAGCACAGATTCTATGGATCAAGATCAATCCAAATATATTTAAAATGATTCCCAAGCTATTTAATTATTTATATATTGAAAAGAAACTCAAAAGGAACAATATATTACAATCCATGAGAGGATTGGTGCTGATGAAACATGGAATTAATCTATCTAAGAAAATGTGCCGACATATACTGGAGGAGATATATATAATGAGAAAATATTTGTATGCTTTGATAGTGGGATATATAATGTATGTCATGCTATATAGTAGGTTTAATGTTTCCTAAACTTTAACCATGGTAAGACGATATCTTTTAAATCTCGGATAGTTGTTCATTTTAGATATTAAAATTATACAAAAGTACCAGAGATGTACAAAGGATTGTTTTAGATACATGAGCACAGTGGATCTTGAATTATGAAATAAAGAAGTTTCACCATCCTAAATATAGGAATGAAACATTTTACTCTATGAATTATTGAAAATAAATCATTAGGGAGAATGTTGGAAAAATTACATGCCTCTTTATTCACACCCTTGTGGGAAAGAGCATCTACAAGAGAATTGTTCTCGCAGAAATCATTCATGATAATATAATTAATTGATGCAAGTTGATCAATGAAGTTGATCCATTTCACTATCACTTTTCACCCAAGGTGAATTTGATATTTTCAGATAGCTTGATGAATTATTATGTAGTCGTGTTCAGACTAGATGTAGTTCAAGATTCTTTGCCTTGAAAGGTTCAATACATTAATTAGTCCATTAATTATAGCTTCCAAAGCTATAGTAGTTCCAGGAGGAATGAATTGATGACCAATGTGATCACCAGTATAGTTAATGAAAATATAACCATACCCGGATGGACTAGGATTAATTTTCAAGGACCCATTAGAATTTAATTTCATCAATCCAACAAGAAGAGGATACCTAAAGACTACAATAGTGTGATGTGGTGGAGGATATTTAAAAAGTATTTGCAGACATCTCAACACGGTCAAATCATTAAACGAATTATTATAGTCATCCATGTGTTGTTCATTTTCATGATAAATTTCCTAGGTGATTTTCTCTAGCAATGCTATGCAACTGAATCAGGTATGCTCCTGGATGCATTTATTAAGGCCTCTCTAAATGGAATGCACCAGTTCAGCAGAAGCCACCATAAAGAGTTTTGTAAGCTGCATAGACACTGAGATATAAATCATTTTCAGGTGTAATTAAACTAAAAAAATAGCTTCATGAATCGGTACATCAAATATAGTGTACAAAACCATCCATATAGTGAATAGGACATTTGACAGCATAAAATGAGAAGATCCACATCTTTATGGTGTTGTTGAAAAAGATCACATCTGAAGCATAATAGAATACCAAATATTTATAGGTTAGAATCAACCAGAAGTCTGTTGTATGAAAATCTCCAGAGGAGAGTTAATCTAAATGGGGAAATCAAACATTTGTTAAGCTTTCCAATCCATTTGGGGGATCCTTGAGTCAGATGTTTATAAAAGGCTTTATAATCAATATTACCATATGGGACTAGTTCCCAAATCGGTATATATCCTTGACTTTAAAATGTATAACTGGAAACTGTGTGTGGAATATCATTAATAATGTTAGATATGCTTTTCATTTGGTTATTGAGGTATATGTCAAAATCAATGCCTTGATCAATAAAGTATATACTATTTAAAAGAAGTCTTCTAACCCCGGTTTCCATCCAAATTTTCAGTGTTGAAATGGCATTAACCAACAAGTGGGATCTTCTAAAACTTTTTTGAAATTTCTCATAAGTCCAGGAAAAATAAAGGAATCTATGTAGCATTGAGATCCTTACTTAAATCTATCTAAGAACCTGGAATGAATGAAATATATGGCATATAAATAGTTTGTGTTAAGTTTCCAAATGAATTTTTCATAAACTGATTCATTAAACAGGGTCAGGTATTTAATTCTTATGCCTTTACAAGCACAAGGGATGTATCAATTTTCTAAGAAATTATTAAGAGATTTCTTTCCAAAATACATCGAATCCAAAAACAATTCTCATTAGGGTGTTCATGGAATTAATAACTGAGATATTACATGAGTTGAACATGAAATAATAGACTAGTTTTTAGAAAATCATATGCCTGAGTAGACAAACCCTTCAATCCCTTGAAAGATATTTTCCTTTTCTAAGAGGCTAAAGCTCTTTGATTTTGACTTCAAATATTGATAAAGTATAAATTACGAGGCCTTCCCAAAAACAAGGTTAAACTAAAATATGGGAAAGGGAAAAATCCCTCTATTATTCCCATGTCATTTATCATAGATAATTTTATGGATATGAATTAATAAAGACATGGATGTTGATTTCCTAAAAAAACATGAGTATATAGTTACTTCTGGTGTATTCACGGAAGTAGTTTCCATATAAAACATTATTTATGATCATGTAATTGCACCTAGTATTAAAAACCCTATTACATTAGACATTGATATTACTATATCACTGATAAATTTAATTAATATCAGGTCAAACTAGTGGACAAATCATATACGTTAAAAGTTTCATCTCTTGATGGATTTTACTCATTGAGGTGAAGCTACAGTCTGTAAGGTATCCATAGATAATAATGTGGTTGATCAACTAAATAAATACATATCTACATATAAGGATGATTTTTATTTGAGATCTATTATAATAGCAGTGGTAAAAAATTGGATCTAGTTTAAATGGGAGTGTTAGAGAGCGGGTTCCCTAGAATAAAATCAATCATTTACATTTGATTAATATTTCATGTACATAGCTTGATATATAAATGTATTTCAATTACCATGATAGTAATATTACTTATGTGTATATTATATTTGTGAATTTCCTAATATTATATATTATATCAAAAGTTTATAGTAGTCCCCAACTATAACGTGAACGATGAGATACTAAGACATAAATCTTAAACATATGTCGTATGGTATAGATATATAAAACATATGATACATTGATGAAGAATAATTTTATTTGTTTGGGGATCATTAAAATTGATAATTCTTATCATTATGTTAATACATGGTGATATAAAGTATGTGAGATAATGATGATTATCCCACTAATAAAAACACCACATGTTATAGGTGTCATTGTTTTCTCATATATATTAATATGTTCACTAGTCTCTTGACATCATATCATTTTCATTATATACTATTGATCACATGATTTTATTCATGATGAAAAAGATAATAATTAATGTTTTTGGTGAGTTATATTGTAAAAGTGTATCTTTAATGGTATGTCATTCATTGAATGATCAATGCAGGATTTTTCACATTTGAGTATTGAAATTAGATATCTTGGGCCCCCTTAAATGGGATAGTAGTAGTTGATTAAATATATAAAAATAGATGAATTTGGTAATTATATAGAGTATGGTAAATGAAAATAAAATGAAAATCAAAGAATTATTGTAGCTCAAAAATATGTGTAATACCTTATGAAAAATCCATAGATATAAATATTATATTATATAATAAGTGTTCGTAAGGGGTTGTTCAAGTTATGAGTTAACTTTGTCTCTTTTCGGTCCATGATATGTTACTAAATAACAATTGTGATCTCTAACACCACAATAATTGTGTTTATTAATACCTTTTATGATTACATTTGATACACGCAACACCGAGCTTAAGAGAATTGTGATATACTATTAAAATATTTTTATCTAAATATGATCATTATAACATAGTCATTGTATTAGTGAATATGAATTCGATAAACAAAAATAAAAAATATATATATAAAATATTTAATAAAAACAATTTATTGATTATTTTCTAGGAAATTAGTACTCAATTTGAATAATTATAATGAAATCACATAAGAGTAAAAATATTTCGAAATTAAAAGGTTTATTTTTCATAAAAGCGTGTTTACTGCATATTTTGTATTTAAATTTAAAAGATATATTAAATAATTTAATAATTAAAATTTGATGAGAATAATTTCAATTTTTTTCAACACATCAAATTTATATTGCGGTGAATTTTTTATATATTTCTAAAGTAATGGATTTTTAGGTGAATATTGAAAAGTAATGATTTTAAAAATACTTCAACTTTTATGAAATATCAAGATATTTCAAAGGCATGAATGTTTTTAAAACATTTTTTCCATACCAAATATATTTTATATAAAAAATATAATTAATTTAAAAATAATATTTAGAACTTTTAAATATATGTTTTACATACTAGAAATATATTTAATGTTTTTATTAAAAATAATTATTTTTGTTTCTTCTCTTTTGATAATTTACCCAGAAGGATACATTCTCTTTTAGTTTTGTTTGAAATTATTAAAAATAAAATTTTAATTAATATAACTAAATTAATTCAATGGTAATAAAAATTTTACATTATTCTGGTTTAAAATTATGTTTATTCTCAGAAATACATTTTTTTAAAATATATTTTTAATGTGTTTGGCCAACTAATGTTTAAATTGGTTTTTACCACTACATGAAATTGTATCATATAAAATGGATTCAATATTTGGGATAAGAACATAATAATTTTATTATAAGGTAAATTTTATATTTGTTTATATTGAATAGTACCCATAGTGGAAATTTATCGCTTCAGTTTACTGTAAAATGTGTAAAATGATTTAAAATTAATGTATAAGGATTCAAGAAAAAAGAAAAAACATTATTATATCTAATTGGATGGTATTAATTCAACCTTATACTTGTAATATTTTAAACTATGAACATTTGGATCCTTTTTTACTTTAGAATGTCATAAATTATCTAATAAAGTCTTAGGTATTTACAAGTTTTCCACCCACATCAATTGTAAAAGAGAACTTATTCCTCCCGCTTATCCACACTTATTGTCTCAATTAAATCAACCAAGGTCCATCCAAATATATTCCCAAAATAATTTTCCACATATTATAGGTTTTTTCAATCCAAATTACCACTTCAATAACATGAAATCCTAAAAAGGTTTTCTAATGAAGTAGATGATATAGCTTTTCCGGACAAGAAAGAATCCAAGGATTGATTTTTTCATCCCAATTCCAACCCATTGAGTAATATTTTATATTATGAACCAAATTTAAAATATATGGTTTATATAACACACATTTAAAATATTTTATCATAAATAACTCCTAATTCAGTGTATTTATAGTTTCAATTCTCATTTTCTTATTTTATGGGGATTTTCTTCAAAATTTGTTATAGGTATAAGGGATTATTTTACTATCTGAATCTTATTAATGATTGTTCATGATTAAATTTATTTGGAAGAATTATGTATTTTTTATCTCATAATAACCATCTATTCTATTCTCCCATGTATATTTATTACTTTCAGTTCATTTTTCAAACTTTCCATCTCTTTGACACTAAGAAATACTGGTCATTTTTTTATAAAACAAATTGGCCTCATTTTTTTTGCTTAGTAATATCTATATTTCATATCCAAGTTATTAAAATTTCATTATTGAAGTATTTTTCTACATTTAAATGATTTGTAATGGAATTTTTAAACTATCATTAACTATATTTGTAATGATTTAAAAGGAATCGTTTCAATGTTTTTGAACAAGTAATTTTTGACTATTTACCAAACTGTGAAATGAATTTTATTTTTTACATATATGACATGAGTTGATTCTCCTACACCTATTATCAGGATTATATATTTAGATTCCTCTTCATGTTTCTTTGTTTTTTTAAAAACATTTTCCCTAATACTGTAAACTTTAACATATAATATTAAAGGAAAAGGTTATTTTTTTCTTAAAGGGTGAAAAATGATTTTTTAATACATAAGTGTATTCTGTCTTCTTATGCACATTTTATTTAATATAAATAGTATTATCAAAACATTATATTATTTTGAAACCAATATTTTAAAATTCATTTTAACACTTCATGAAAATATATTATAAATGATTTATAACTAATTTTTTCAATAAATATACAAAATATCTTAAGGAAAGATCTTATTAAGTCTTGTCTTCCACTATCCTTCTTAATTATAAAAATAAATTCCTTTAAATAAAAATAATAATTTTTATCGTTTATTTCCCTACATTCATCCATTATCGATTTATGTTTTATACATAATCTATTTCATATGAAATAATCATAGTTCTTGGAATTTATTTTCTCTATCATTCTCTACTACTATCTTGACATTATATCAATATTATTTTGTATCATGGATATATTGATCATATTAATATTATATTAATTTTATACATTTCTACATACATTGTTAGTTTATGGAAACATATTAAGAATGTTATTTCATTTATTGGAGAAATATTGATTTTTTCAATTCTTAATTCAATATGGATATTTATTTTTTAAAAATCCACATTGATTATATATTATTTATTTGATTCAATATATGTGGAATTCATTAATATTTAATTTATTACTATCCATGTTATTATTATTTTTATATATTCTATGGATACATTTTTCAGATTAATTTATTGATTAAATGGAATGGTCACTTCATCATATTGTGAATTCCTTATCTGTTCATGATTTATTATGTTAAAATTTTTCACCTAATAAACAATTTTCTCTTGATTTATTACGTTTCACATTCCACATTATATGAATTAGTAATATTTAAAAGATATTGACGGATTTTTTTGGGCCCCATAATTGTGCATCATACACATTACCATTAGTGATTCAAGAAGTGTGATGACCATGAAAAAAATATTATTATTCATTTCATGAACGGCTCAGAAGTGACCTACCTAATGATATAATTTTTTTTGGGATTGGGGTTCAATTGATTGTGGAATATATTTATATCTATTAATGTATTAATTTTACTTGTATATTTCTATTATGTATTATGCATTCCCTTATAAAAACAATATCGGTCAAACAAGGCTAGCTAGACAAGCCCACTAAACCCAAGCTCCTATGAGAGTTTTCTTAACCATTACTAGGGAGTCAAATCATCAAAATATAATAATTTGTGATGGGGTCCATAGGGAAAACAGGTATTAGAGGAGAAGAACCATGCGATAGGATGGAAATGTAGCAGAATAGTGAGTCAGCATGGGGTGGTTTTAGTGATGGTCAAGAGTGGACCCTATACATGACTTGAATGACTAGTGGATCTGTGGTAGTTTATTATGTTTCAAACATCTAGTTGGATGTATAATGTCATACTTACGCATGTTTGACAGTGTTAACATGATTAAAAAATGATGTAAATATACTTTATCATCTGATAACTTACCTGAGTCGTCTACAACCACGCACTCTTCAGCGACACTCCTGGAACTACTGGTTCCGCACTGTGATCCCCAACTTATTTCATATTAATAATAGTGATACAAATCACCATGGTAAGATTCCTATGATGATCAAATAGAGACAAAGGAGAAACACTCAAGGCCTCAAATTTGTGCATGCTACTCTATTTAACATGGATTCCCTTGATTGATGAAACTAGACTCATCACCTAATAAATCTCATGTGATATATGTGAATCCATCACCATTGGTTCTAAAGATAATGTGACCAATGTATTGAAGATAATAAGATTTAGTTCTTATAAAATAATGATCACATTAATACCAATGTATGTTCTTAGCAAATGATGGTTCATTCTTTTGGTATAAATCCTTTTTCAAAATGATCATATGACCAATATGCTAACATATGATCGTAAAAGTGGTTTTAAAATGCGATCTTGGGATTATTTTATTATCTCATTGATGATTTTAGTCTCTAGAACTAGGTAGTCAATCTCTGTGAAAGTTGGTTTCCAATATTAATGAACTCAACCCTTGGGAAAGTGATTTTCCACTTGAGTGTGACATGATCATATGAAAATTGATTGCGTTAATATCATCATGGGAAAAAAATATAAATCCACTGATATCACCATGAATCATGTGGTGAAATGGTGATTAATAGGTGAAGAAATGTGGAAATATAGTGAATCATGTGTCTTGTAATCATAAGATACTAAAAATGTGAAGTCACTAACCTCTATTAGTCAATGTACAAGAAAATCTCACTCTTAAAAGTGTATGAAATCACATATGACCTATTTCAATATAAACCCTTACTTCCCATAAAAGATAACATACATGTGAGGAGGAGATATGTGTGATCATGTAGAGAAGGGGATGTTGAGGAGAAAAATATTATGAAGAGACTAGTTATGAACTTGAGGGGATATCTCCATATAATCATGAGAATCATCGCTTGATAACCTTCATGTGATCACATGATGCTTTGAATGACTTGTTATACCATCATGTGAAGACCCAGGACCAGATATCTTCATGAAATACATATTTTTAAAATATAATTCTCGTGATTATGTGATGGATTTAGGAACCTATGATCATACATAATTAAATCCATACACCAAAAAACACAAATCTTTATATTTTCAGGGCCCAATTGTGTGCGATCCATTCTGGAAAATGGATTGATAACCATCATCCATGAATCCTCACCCATTCCAGAAGTGCTAATATGAACACCTTGAATATGTTCATAGATCCCATCCAAAGTCTCCATTGAGGATAGTGAATCACATGATTAATTAAGAATCCAGACATTCCATCTTGGGGAAGCACCTTGAATTGTATGTGTCCTTGGCATGAATGTAAATCCATGGACATGGCATCAGTTCAATAGGAAAGCACTATGCTTGTTGAAACACAATCCTACTATGTAAATCTTGGTACGTGTAGCCTCAATATTAATACTCAGTCATTCACACATACTTCAATTTCATCCAATATCCATGAGACCTTAAGAATGATTCCATTTGACAGGTTTCTTCAACCCATGGACTTGGTTCCCTTTTCATGCACAAGATTATATACATGGTTGTGAGAACCCATTGCGTGAATATTTTAAGATCACATGATCTAATGACTCACTCGTCCCATGATGACCTTATGAAACCCTATACATGCAAAAATGTTCATGAAAATACCATTGAAATTGAATCATTATTAATGTAACATTCCACAGAGAAGTCACTTTGATCATGTGAAAGTCCATGGACATGTCCACTTTGAACATGTGATGACATTCGAGACAAGTCACATTGATCATGAGAAGACATCCTGGAGAAGTTTCATTGATCATGAAAATACATATTAGAAAATTCACATTGATCAAGAGAATAAATCCATGAAAATTCAATTTTATCATGAGAATACATCCTAGAAAATATGTTTTGATCATGTGAAAACCCATATAAATTCTAGGTTGATCATTCGAAAACCTATGGACAAGCAAAGTTGATCATTCACTAACTTGTGGATATATTATGTGGATCATGTGAAGATATCCTATATAAGTATAGTTAATCACGAGAATAGACCTAGTTATTTCAGCTTCAATCGTGTTATGAATCATTGAAATCTAAGGCATAGACCATTGGATGTCTTCAATGTCTGACTGACACACTGAACATGTCTAGAAGACAATTAAGACATGTCAACCTCATCAGTCACGCTTGAACAAAAACCATGTGACACCTCAAATGGGATTCATATTCCAAATAACCCCTTTATAAGTTGAGTGTCCATAATTTATTAAGGTTATGCCCTCATGTGACCCTATTTCTCGTATGCCCTTGTATGGCCCTCTATTCCATACCAAGAATATTTGACAGCCCATTCATAGTCATCATATATCTTTATCATTCAGAAGAAAGAGAATGGATATTAAACCTAGGACTCTAACCTGGTATAAGCCCCTATCTTTCCTAAGCCTCAAGGATGATAACAATTCTCTGAGGTGTCATCACCCACTGAAAACCATTAGTGTATTAGGGGTAATTGAACTATGATAAATATGATTCCTATAGAATAAATATATGTGGGATTCATTCTAAAGGACCATGTCTGAATGGCAATCCACAAATGTGTAAGTTCATAAATTTCCCAAATATTCTTAACTCATCAGACTTAATTATCCAATAATTCTATTGTCCTTCATTTTCCATCAACAAATGATAAGTGGTCTTATACCTGGGAATCATTTTTAAGTGTACGCCCCCACCATGCCCTCATGTACCCTAAAACCATCAACATTTTAGAAACTAATTGAACTACAAGACCCTGATTCTTGTTCTAAATAGGATATACATGACACCTTCATAAGAACTGATCTCCACAACATATTTCCTATGAGACAGGTAATCATACCTCTCTAATGGATGCTTTATTTTTGTGCCATGTGTTAATTTTCTCTCATATGATGCGTCCAATATTTTGATATCTATTTTTTCTAACATATAGAAAGACTCATGTGGGCTTAGAAACTTTTTATGATTATTCCAATAACATAATGAGGATTTCCCCAGTGTGGGACCTTCATTGCGATGTAATCATGTTTACATATCAACATCACTTAATGGGTCTTACTCCCAAAGAGGAAATCTAGTTTAGTCTAATATGCATATGCCTTACTCATGGACTCTATTGTCACATCTTTTAGGATGAAGAAACTCATAAAATACTGAATAGACTCTAATTACTAACATAAGCCAGACACATAGGACACCACATTAATCTCAACACCTTTATTATTTCCTTGATACATGATGTTAAACTTCATGACATAGTCCTATCATACGACCTTAAACTATGTAAAACTAAAAACATGGGTTCTGATTTATGTTCTCATAGGATACACATGAAACCGTGCAGAGGCTCAATCCAATATACAAGCCTCAAACTACCTAACTAGATGATAATTAACACCATAGAGACTAAACATAGATATTAACTAAATCACCATTATGAACAAGACAATGATAAAGAATCTATGACACAGATAGTTATTCTCAACAACACATGATTCTAATCATGTAAATGACCCATGGTTGACTAGTCTTATATCAGGGCCTTGGAAGGATTTTATGAGCAAAAATTAATTCAATAATAGAGTCCCAAAATAAAAACCAATTCCCCCTAAATAGGTTATACGATCTTGAACTCCCATATTTTTGACCTATGTGATTTCCTATGTGTTATTGGGTTTGAAACACCAAATGATCACCTACCTTTGGAATGTGGTATTGTGCCATTCAATCGATGTGGGACCATTTGGAGTTTCAGTTATAAACCAATATGGTAAATTGGATGAGTATTATTGTACAACCACCCATTAATCACTTCAAACCATGCATCTGGAAAAATAAACCAGACTAGATATTTAAGAAAAAAAATAGAGAACCTATTGTTAAATATATTAATTATGTATTATCTTCCTCATGCTAAATATTACAGACTTCTTAGTTCCTATAGATACATTTTATTCTAAATTTGGCACAAAACAAAACGGTGTGCCCAACACAATTTTTTAAAACTATTCCAAACCATTCATAATATAAGGTACCACCCCTTTATTAATTAACTCTTAAAAAAGTTAACCAAGCCTGTACTATTATATATGATTCTTCACTAAAAAGGTTTATTCTTACTTCTCATGGAATTTTAAGATTCCATACAATCCATATGGAATCCTGAAATGTTCTAATAGATTCCAAGACCACTGGACCTACTATAAATGCCGATACAACACCTCAAGATGCTATGAACAGTTGGATGGCACAGAAATCAAGTGAATCATCTTTCAAGGAAGCTTTGTCCTCAAATAACTAATGTATTTTGTCCCCAATGATATATATTCATTTCTAGTTGGTGAAAATATTGGTCTGAGAGTACCACATCATTGGATCCTTCCGGAATTTAGAATTAGATCATGAAATCCTCCTTTGAATGAATTACCACAATCCATTTTTTTCACAACAAACCACAGGAGTGGAATTGGACCATTTTTCCACATTCAACTACATTGGGGGCATATACCTAGAGTGAAATAAAAAATACCTTCCTTGCCTATGGGAGGTGGATAAGACCATAAAAATGTCAATTCAATCGCAAACAAGATACCTAGGAGGTCTCCCATCAGCTATATCATTCATCTATGACAATTTTTCTACTAGAATATCTAGAGTATTTTGTGACCACCCTATGTATGAAAATTGGGAACATTAATAAGAGGAATTTCTCTGGGGATCCAAATAATGAAACTACATATAAGGCTTATATTACTGTTACCGCAAAACTATGTGTCCCACAGATGTATCCTGACAATGGCATGAAATCAACCCCAGATCATTACTAGGTAGGAGCTTCTGACTTCATCCCATCGAGCCTTGGTGAGTATGGATTCCCAGGGAGCACCCAATCCCATTGGGATAAAATCATTTTTATCATATATTACTATAGGTTCATCTTCAACAAGGCAACCATCCAAACAAATGGTATATTGGGAACTATACCACCAAATGGTACAGTGGGCACTATCCCAAAAAATGGTATAGTGCTTGTCACACAACCAAATGACACAGTGGGCACCATCCCACCAAACTGCATATCGATCACTGACCATCAAATGAAATAAAACATTAAAGAGGATCATCATCCCGCATATGTCTCTAGCAATATGATATTAATTGAATATGAGGACTTCCCATTGGATCCAAAGAAGCACACTCCTAGAAAGTACTATCATATCCTCTTACATTAATCTAAGACATAGTTATTTGTACCACTGTGTACCTCCATAATTGGAAAATAAGGTCTCATTGGTCTCTTTAAAACATTTAAAAATGTATTATCAATCGTGTATGTATTTCTAAGTCTAATGATGATGGATCATACAACTAGTGGAAATAATAGATCTTGTCTCGGGGGGTCCAAATTGAGGCTCACATAATCATCCAATCATCCTACTATGGATTTAGGAATGGGTATTTTATTGGATCATTCCATTCATCCACTTATGGATGATAATGAAATTTTTCAGGAGTAATATATCACTCAACTCTAATGTGAGAACAATGTTTTTGGAAAATAATTATGGGAATACTTTTGTAATATCTTCCCCAAAAATATGTACCATTAATATCCTAAAAAATATTGAATTACAATGAAGTTCCACATCAAAAAAGGGGCATTAATATTTTTATATATCTCTTCCCATCATTGGGAGAAATCCAGTAATTATTCCACCCCATCCCAACCAACTAGGATGGGGGAATTTCCATATTTTCAAGACACCCAACACACAGGTCAAGGGAATTTCCATATTTTACACCCCCTCATGGAGGGTACCCAGACTCCAAACTTAGTCATGTTCCCAGAAATTAGAGTTATAAGTATCACATGAGGGAAGAAGTGTAGTCTCCCATCCTTTTATGATAGTCGAAACAAAGTATGTTCCTTCCAAAAGAATATTTCCCAAGGTACATTTACAATTACATGGAGAATGTTTTGATATAATTCTCAACAATGAGAAATATATGTGAGGCAAGATTGATATTCCATGAATATCATTACCCGTTCCATCGACGTCTCAATAACAAAAGAGGGTGTTTCTTTTCCATTGAAGATAGTATATAAGATTAGGTAAATGATATCTTTATACAGTTATAGGATCATGAGAATCATGAAATATACATAATATTCATCCAAGATCCATCATAAAATCCACCTTCCTGATAGGTTGTGAAACAATATGTCCTAGTTTCATGTTGTTAAACCACATGGAAAAAACCTAGTTACATGATATTAATCCATAAGATAGTTTCTTAGTCACATGATATTAAACCATCTGATAATATCTCATTTTCATGATGTTAAACTACATGACAATGTCCTAGTCAGATGATGTTAAATATCATGAAAAAGTTATAGCCACAAGATGTTAAATTGTTTGAAAATATCCAAGTCGTATAATGTTAAAATGTATAACAAAGTCATATTCACATGAAAAAATCATAGTATCATGATTTTAAAAAAATAAATACTTCTCGACCACATGTAGTTAAACTACACGATACATCCTAGATGCATGTTGTTAGTCTGCAACAAAAATTTCCTTATCACATGATGAAAAACTGCCCGATTGATATATCCTTAGAACTTGATGTCG
Source organism: Viscum album (assembly GCA_963277665.1). NCBI lineage: Eukaryota > Viridiplantae > Streptophyta > Magnoliopsida > Santalales > Viscaceae > Viscum > Viscum album. The sequence continues at coordinate 1,767,594,586 of OY728141.1, read as the reverse complement.
AAATCAATGGAAAATATCTTGGAAGAAATAATTTAAACTGAAAAGCACCCATAGTCTTTTTAGTATGCCATAAATCTACACTACAATAAGAGTGTTAGTAATATGACCTAAAACAACATTATACCATTCGTCCTTATTCCATGATGATAAACTACATAACTAACGTTACATAAAAATGTGACTCCCTACACATGAGGTTGATCTAATCCAAAGGTAAATGATGTTCCCTCACCCTTGTGAGTTATTTAGATCTACATCAGAAATCTACCCACCCATGAACAACATGTGGATTTATTTCATCTATCATAGGATACATAGTGACACATAGATCCCAAGTTCCAGGTCACACCATAATATATGGACACTATTCATCATTACCATATATTGTTAAACTGCATGGTGTCCCAGATCTATTTATGGATTGATTCTCAATCGAATGAGATATGTATAGATTCTTAAATTATATATCATGTCTCAGATTTCACATTATAAAAATCCCCATGACATTTCAATAAATTTCCTCAGTGCAATGAATGATGCCTTTTCCATTCCTTGTTTCTCACACATGGAATAAATCACATGGTGTTAGGAATATTGGAATGGGATTCCACACATGATCAAGACATAGTAGTTCAAATCAGGGTTATAATGATCCTATATGACTAACCTTAAATGGAACACCATATATACTTACTGTGTGATGTTAAACTATATGGTTGATGTCTATTTCATGACATGAAATTGCCCATTACTATGTTCCCACTTGATAGGACCATTATTCTTGGTGTTGGTCCCCACCACACATCCAATTATAAAATATGTGTGTCTTGATTCCTTACACCACTTGATACTTAGTGACACATGGATCTCCAATCCTGGTTGAAACCACAATAATCAACATAAAAATTCCCCCACCCCCTCTACATATGGGTCAGACATTCAGGGGGAATTTTTTATTCAGGAACTATGTGTGGGTTGATTACATCCATCTTAATATATGTAGTGAAACCCAAAACACCAATCCTTGTTACACCTTTAATAATAAAGGTGAAAAACCCCCCTATGCATATGGTTCAGACATGTGTGGGGAGTTTCACATTCAAGAACAACATTTGTCTTGATTCATGATATCACATGATACATAGTGACATCTGAATCACTAATCCTGGGTACGTCAATATAAGAAAAAAATTCCTCCATTTTCATATGGTTCAGTCATGTGTGGAGTGTTTTCCATTAAAGAACTATGTGTGGCTTGGTAACTTTCTTCCCTAGTACATAGTGACAAAAGGATCTCAAATCATGGGTCCAGTGACAGTCAACAAAAAAAGGATTCCCCTTTGTATATGGGTAGACCTATATATAGATTTTTCCACTAATTAACTTTGTATGGATTGATTATTACCATCATATGATACATAGTGACACCCAGATCTCCCATCCTGGGTCCAGAAACAATAATCAACAAAAATAAATTCCCCATCTATATATTGGTTAGACCACCTTGGAGGGATTTCCATTAAATAATTATGTCTAGCTTGATTCATTCCATCATATGATATGTAGTAACACCAAGATCTACAATCAGGTGTCCAACTACAATAACTAGCAATGAAATTACCCCTATGAAAATAGTTCAGACCTTCCTATATAGTTTTCCTTTCAATAACTATCTGTGGATTGATTATTTCCATCACTAGATATGTAGTGACTCCCAGATCCCTAATCATTGGTCAAGTGACAACAAAAATAGTAAATATGCCCCTCTGAATAGGGGTCAAAGTGACATAGGGAGTTTTCCCCTCAAGAGCTTTAGGTGTCATGATTAATACCATTGAAAGATATTTAATGACATATAGATATCCAATATACGGTCCCTCTTTAATATAATAATGTTCTCCCTTCCTACACATGGGTCAAACTTGCGCTATAAACATTTACGCAACAACAACAACTCGTGGATTGATTCTTATTACTATAGGATATGCAGTGATACGTAGATCATTAATATTGGGTCTAGATGTAATATATCGAATGCTAAAAATGAAGCCCCTATATATGAACCATACCTATACAAGGAACAATATGAGAACTATGTGTCTTGATTCCTTCCATCACAGGATAAGTTGTGACACATGGATTTCCCATTTCAGGTCTATACATGGTTTTCCATCACCCTAATCATATTCCTTCATGAGCTTCATATCAGTGTGGAGGTAATAGTTACGAATAAATTGTTGTCCCCCTTATATTTTCCCTATCATGTACTCACACATAACATAGTCTCCTGAGTTGTTATCCCATATTTTTCGTGCCGAGCACAGATCATGTGAGCTTAAAGAACCTAGAGAACCATGCTATCTTGCATGGACCAGATTTATCTTGGATGATGAGCTATTTTTTAGTCTCATGAAATTAAAAATAAATAACCACATCCTAATATCATGATTTTAAAAATCATGATGACATCCTAGTTTCACGACTATACAGTTCATAACATATGGTGAAACCTATGAGACCTAAAATTTCATAGTACAGGAAATTCTATCCATGAATCTATGTTAGGGGTGAATCTTACACATCTAAGCCAGAATTAGGTACGGAATTAAGTTATCCCTACATACCATCCTGATCTTTATTGAGGACCCCTTAGTCGGCCTTCATGTAAGGAATCACTAAGTTAATAATATGAAATGGACCTCTCCCATGTATATGAGTGAGATCTATTTTGATGGGATGTCCTTAAATGATCTTTTTATGGAATGATTCCTACCCTAAAAATGTGAATCAAGAATCCACAAGACAAACAACTACAAAATTATAATATGGATCTATTTAAATTGGTCTGAATCATAAATACTCACCCTACCTATGCAAAATCATGATCTACATAAATCATTCTTGTCATTAAAATAAATCTGTGCAAGAAGGGATCTAGTATATCACTACCCAAAAATAAGTGTGCACATAATAAATAGTGTTCCCTAACACTAAATTCCTTTGAAAAGTAATAAATTTCCCCAATACCATCTTTCAAAAATTCACATCAGTTCGTTCATCCTTACTTCATGAAGTTAAACTATATGGAAAAATCCTTGTCATGTGATGTTAAAATGAAAAACAGATACTTCCCCACTACGTGGAATTAAAATTTACTAACCATTACCCACCATAATTCCTTATAATAGGGCCATAAGATCCCAACCCTTGTCAACTGGTGTACGGGGTGATTCCATCATCTTGTAATCACCTCAACCCATAAATCAGACATCATTTGTTGAATATCTTGGGTTTCGATAAACTGTTCGTGGAACCTATAATGGGGAATATATCACTCTATTTATCCGTGCTAGAGGTGGTTTGACATACAGTATTTGACCCAAAATGTAACGGCCCAACCCCAGAAGCCCAGAGATGGTGTATTATTTTAATACATTGGCATGATTACAAGGAATCAAGTCCTGAAAGACGAATAAATTTAGCAGACTTGGAAAATATATTACATACTTGAACGTTACATTACACATTAGAAAATAGAACACAACATAAATGATTTTTTAAGAACAGTATTAATCTCCAAGATTAAACCTTATTATCAGTTATAATACACTTTTTGGAATCCTGTGAAAATAAAACATAAGAAAGGGGTGATCTCAAACGTTTAGTAAGGATAACAATATAGCAGAAACTTTCACAAATAAGCATAAACATATAAGGCAATGTATAAGACTAAAACACAAGCCTTTTAAACTTTAACATCATCATAATATGGAAAATATAAATAATATAATTCCATTTACTTAGTCACATGAATATTCTATTAGTCGAATAATCACATGTAATATCAATAGCCAATTTCTTAATGATGGAATACATAATGTCAGACTTCGTGACCACATAGTCAAGGCCTTATGCCAAGACTACAAATAAGATTTTTTCAAGGACTTGTTCCAAGGCACTAGTTTGTCTCATGAGACCCACCAATGCATCGTGGAGATATAGCGGGATCCACCCGTCACTTACTAAGTCTAATGCATTCCTAATAGGAAAAGCTATAATCATAACATAAACATTAGAATTAAAACTAGAATACGAAATGTAAATATTTTATCCATAAACCATGAATGGTATAAAAAATACACATCCACAGTCAAAAATATCACAATACCTTAAATACAATATGGAAGATTTGTATCATAATATATCAACCTCGATCAAGAATAATATCTCGTAAAGGATTTTTACATAGTTGAAAATGATCAGTAAAAATCTTTGAGTGAAATATCCCTTTTCCATGAAATCATATAAAAGTTATATAAAGGAAGTAATTTGAAAGTTATTTTTGAATAAAAGTGTCCCATACCACATTAAAACTTTTTAAAGGAAATAAAATTTTATAAAATTCATGTCCATATAAATAAATTCTTAAAAACGTTTTGATAATAGGGACATTAATGAGAATGGTTTAGAAGAATAAATCTTTAAAAGATTTAAAATGATGTTTTTGTTAAAATTCAGTTAAAAATAATCCTTTTGATTTTTTTGAGACATGGAAACTGATAATTAATATCCCCTAGTTGATACTTATGTAAAAATAACCTCAGATAATAAAGAGATTGTGAAATTAACCCTTACCTATGACTTTCATTTGTTCGAGGGTACGTTTAACCTCATGCATAATGACCATAATATGTTATTAAATTATACTAGAACCATATTAATATTTATTATATCATACATAATTCATTTATTACATTATACTACCCATTTAATAATAATTTCCATGTTAGAATACAATTTTGGATAATAATCACCTTTTTTATCATACATATTTTAACTTGTTATTCTTGATCGTATAATTTAGATCATGATTTAAATACATCGAGAATATAGGACATGATTTATATGTCAAATATATTTATAATATAAATATTTATAATAGATAGATAGATGAAATTGAAGGCACCGTTTATGGAGATGGTAGGTCGTACGTATGCATAAATGTTGTTTCCGTTTTCATATTGTATTGGACGTAAGTAAGTGAATAAAATATATGTATGTACATAAAAATTTATATATATATATATCTCTAGTATAATTTTTATGTCATATGTTACATACTTATTAATAATATATATTTTTATATTCATCATTGAATGGTGAATGTGGTAATGAATCTCATCGCGTCGCGGAGACGAAAATTCGTACGTATGCACGAGTGAAAATATCAATATATTAATGGTGAAATAGTATGTAATTGGAATGTATATAATATATAAATAATTATTAACTTCTTAAATTTATTATGTATATCAGTTATACTCATTATTATACTGATCCAAAAAATGAAGAGTTTGAATGACCAACTACACCACGACATGGAGACCGTAAGCCGAACATACACATGTATGGTGACTTTTTCATTTAGAGGATTGATAGAATAATGAATATGTTTGTACCATATTTATAGTAACATAATATTATGTAACAGGTACTAGAGTTATAATTTTGGTATTGAAACAATAGAGAAAGAGGAAGTGAAGATGAAAAGAACATGAAAGATGGTGGTGAAATTATTACCTCTTCTTCGAGTGTTTCCTTTTGAGTTGATAAAAAGGGCTCCATAGGTTGGCTTTAAGAACAATGTATGGATTCTAGGATTATGTGAGGGAATTTTGGACGATATTTTGGTAGGTTTTGGCTGAGCCAAATGGATTTTGGGGTGTGATTTTGAGAGAATGGGAAGTACCCTTTTATAAGAGAGGTGAGGGTCTCTTTAGGAAAATCTTGAAATATTATTTTATAATAAATACATTTTCGGTTTCTAAAGGATACAAAAGGAAATATATATAGGATAAGGTGGTGATGGGTCTCAAATCTCTCAACCAATAGGGTTTATACAGGTTTCAGTTATCATATTAACCTTATCTTTTAGATTTAACTCTTAGTTAAATAGAATATCATTTAACTTGTCTCTTTGTATTTTTTTATTATATAGCTAATAACATTACTATAACAAGCCATGTGAACTCCATGTGGTTCCTTATTAATATATATAACTTATAGTTTTAGGAATGTTATATCAATTAATAACATATCAAATTAACCTTTAACATTAGTGGAATTAAACATATTTCTCAATTTATATTTATTTGTATATTTATAATATCAATTTTTTTAATATTTCATTAGTAAGGTAATTATTTCATCATCATTGTGTCATAATTAAATTAAATTATTTAATGTCTAAAAATTATAAATAAAATACCATTATGTAAGAAATAGTTTTATATTTATAATTAAAATTTAAAGATGAATATATATTATGTGTAAACTTATATTAAAAATGGTTATTTATTAAACATTGAATTTAACTCTTTTAACTCTTCTTTAAATAAAATAATAATAAATGTCCTAATCTAATCTATGTAGACCAAATAGGATCATATTTTATTCCTAAGGTTAATTTTGGTAAAATTTTACTTATCCTATAGAATAAGGACATGTGTAAGTGTAATTATAATATAATTTTTACCCTTAATTAACCTATTTACTTTTAACCATGGTAAATAAAAGTTCAAAGTTACTATTCACCAAAAACTATTTTCATCTTAGTGAACTAAATTTTACTTACTAATGTCAACCATGTCTCTCAAATTTTTTAAATTCAACTCACAGAAGTAGTAAAATTATGTTTCATGCAAATTTGTAAATGCTTCTAAGAAGGTGGGTAAAAGACGGAAAACATTTCAATAAAATTTTATATATGTAAACTTATTATAAAATGAATCCAATTAATTACATTGAAAATATATAGATATTATTTATATATTTTAACCTAAAATAAATTATATAAAATAACTAATTATTTAAATAAAAAGTTGGTTTTAGACAATAGCATAGTGTTTTTCTCTATTAATAAAAAAATTAATGTTTTCAGAAAAATACAAAAAATTCACCCTAAGCTAATTATCATATTTCGAATTCAAAAATTAAGTCTATTTTACCAAATTAAAAACACAGAACTTTTATTTATTAATTCGAAATTAAATCTCAATATCAAAACCCAAAAGAGGGTTTTTAAAAATTAAAAACTATCAAAAGTTTGACATGTGATTACATTATATTTAAATTTGAAAATACATACAATGACTTAAATTGTATTAAAAGATAAATATATAATCTAATTATACTTAAAAACCATAAAAATGCATAATTTCACACTACAAATTATTTTGATTAAAAATGTTGTATTCAATTAAGACATCGTATTTTCAGTATTCGTCAAAATATGAAAGTTATCATAAATGTTCGAAAAATTTATCCAATCTAAATATTTATTTCCCTATTATAAATAATAATTTAATTTCATTAAATTATATATATACGTGTCGAATATTGGGTTTAAAAAGGTTTCTCCATTTAAAGGTAGTAAAATTACATTTTTTAAAAATTCTTATTTTATCTGAAAAAATGAATTTTTTCTTATATTATGTATATGAAACAAATAATATGGATGTTAAAATTATATATATTATATAAGATTAAAAATTTAGTTAATATTGTTCATAACTGCTTTTGAACGACTGTTTTGGTAAGTCATGGTGTGCTTGAACTCGATGTTGTGTGTAGCACTAGTTATTGAATTACTTTGATGAAATAACATACTATGAAATCATTGGGTTTTACATTATCCTCTCCTTTAATAAATTTCATCCTCGCAATTTGAAATTGTTCATAAAAAATAATAGGTTAATAATATAAAAATATCTTTGTGAAAACCCACAACAAAAATTAGTTTAATAAAGTTTAGTCTTAATAAGAGTAATGGTAATGTAAAAGATACCACGAAATTATGATCTCTATTAGGATAAAATTGGTGGAAATCAGAGACACATAATTAGAGGAAAAGGTAAATATTTATATGGATGGATTGAGGTCATCAATCACAAACAAGTGTAAAAATGAGGGATCAAAGCCATAGATATATGATGATTTAAAATATTATTAGTACGACAAAACATAAGGTATTAGGATAACACATTTTTGGTTTTAAGATCCCTTCCCTAAAGTTTAAGAATTAATTTATTCATATAACAAGAGGAAAAAATATACTTGAAATGTATAGTTTCATCCTTCAACTAATTCCAACCACAAACTCATCTTTCGCTTCAAAAGATTATAGAATTCAAAAAATATTCTATTTATCCTAATTGTATAGGGTTCCAAAAATAATGATTTATAATTCATTTGACAGTCTATTTAAAAAATGTCTACATACTAAAAACCAGGACATCACGCATGCCAGTGGTAGGTGGTCCCCCCTTTTCGCCCTTCGAATGCGGGTTCAAGTCTCGTGGCTTTGCCGAACATGACAGGTTGTCACCCGACCTCCAGGTTTTCTTTTTTATGACAATCCAAAAATAATCTCAAGAAATAATTTAACCATAAAAATATTATCCAATGTCAAACTTAATCGATTCCAACCTTTAGACTTATCCAAATTACTTATGTCCAAACTCACAGTCCAAAATTTATAACGAAGGTAAACACAATGAAGATCCATTTTTCCATGTTATAAAATGTGAATACCTTCATGATGTATTCATTTAAAACACTATAACTCCCCAAATTACCATAAAACCTTATTAATTACATTCATGATTCCTTATTCGTTATAGAATACTGGATATACTTCTTATATCCAAAAATGTTGTAAACACTAACAATGATGGAATATACAAATAAACAATCAGTTTCAAGGTAGTCAATAATATCTAATATAATTTATGCAAATCAAACATATATTATTCCAAAATCACTACCTTAGTACCAGAACCATATTATGGTTTATCTTTCTCTTAACCATATATTTTCAAGAAAATCTAACCTACTATAGAGTCACATTTCTTGGTTCCACACAATCTCAAGTCCATAATGAAATAGTACTGCAGTATAATCCTTATATACTCTATAATTCTAATAACATGTACATCATTAATACAATACTCCAGTGACAAAATACTTTTATAACAAGGTAAGAAATCTAATCATTCCTCTTCGTCTTCAGTAGTATCATAACTTGATTATTATCCAATAACATTATTTGGTGTATATTATGATGATTTGGACATTGATTCGCATAGTGTCCCAACTCCTTGAAGATGAAGCATTGTACATTTGGAACCGTTTTCTTACCCTTGAAATCATGTACTTTGGTTCCTTTTTCTCCAAACTGATAAGAAACTCCCATTCCCATCAAGCATTTACCAATGTGATTCTTTGCACAATTATCACATACGGTAAAATCCTTCTTTCCCTTATTCCCTTTATCAATCTTTCTTTCTACCACCCTTTTCTTCTATAGATTCCCTTCAAAGCCATAGGACTAATAGAATTATTTACTTATCTTATTAACTCATGATACTATTTCTTCATATGATGATAATATATGGGAGACAATTTACTTTCTAAATTTTGTCTTAATATTATGAAAGATATGATCCTTATTACTCTTTGGATCATGTGTATTGCTGGAGTTCGTTTTCTATCTACTGGGCGCCATTTATATACAATGGAATACACTAGGTTTGTTTATGAATCGCAATGCATAATTCCAAACTTCTAAAATACTTAATATAAAATAAAATGATTATGCATATAATCTATAATGATAAAACTATTTTCTTTGAAAAAGTATTAACTCCTAAATCCTTCGCAATGGCTTGTAATGAAAATGGGAATTATCCTAAGCATGTCCCCCAGGAGTGTCATAACAAAAATTGAATTAATGCCCATTGTCATGTACCTGGACACCCCAGGTCAAGAGGGGAACTCCTTGTCGAATTATTCACTCCTAGGTACATCTGTTCTAGAGCCGCCACTACCTGCTAGTATTCAGACGGTGATGTATTTCTTAGAAAATACATAAAATCTCTACATTACCAGAATTCTAGGATCTTGTTCTATACTAATCCACAAAGTCTATCTAAGGATAATGTTTTCTAATCAGATTTTATCTAAATATATTTCAAATTTTGTTGCTAAACTTTCTCTGATACCAAATATAACACCCCGACCCCAAAATCCTATAGTGAATTCTTTATTTTAATACATTTTCATGATTACTAGGAATCAATTCCCAAAAGACTGATCAGTTTAGAAGTCTTGTAAAATAAATTAAAAACATGAACACTACATTACACATTAGAAAATAAAACACAACATAAATGATCCTTTTAGAAACCCATTAATCCCCTATCTTAACCCATCTTATCAATCATAATACACTTCTTGGAATCATGGTTAAATAAAACAAAAGAAAGGGGTGAGCTCAAATGTTGAGAAATGATAACATTATAGATGGATTTTTCACAAATAATAATAATTATTTAAGCCAATGTATAAGAATAAAACACAAGACTTTTAAAATGAAACTTCATCATAATATGGAAAATATAAATCAAATAATTCCATTTACATATTCACAAGGATATTCTACTAGTCAAGTAATCACATGTAATATCAATATCCAATTTCAAAATTATGGAATGCATAATGCCAGACATCATAAGAACAAAGTAAAGGCCTTGTGAAAAAACTAAAAATAATATTTTTCAAGGCCTTGTTCCAATAACTAGTTTGTCTAATGAGACCTATCGTTTCATCAAGGATCTATAGCAATCTCCAACCATCACTTACTAAGTCCAATGTATTCCACATATGAAAAGGTTTAAAAATAAAATAACCATTCATATTAAAACTAGCATTCAAAATGTCAATAATTTATCCACAAACCATGAATATTATAAAAATAACACAACCATAGTCAAAAATATTGAAAATCCTTCAATATAATAGGGAAGATTGGTATCATAATAAATAAACCTCAATCAAGAATAATATCCCATAAAGGATGTTGACATAGTTGAAAATGATCAGAAAAAATCATTGAGGGAAATATCCCTTTTTCATGAAATCATTTAAATGTCATATAAAGGAAGTCATTTAAAATAGTGTTTTGATTCAAATTGTCCCATACCACATTGAAACTTTTGAAAGTAATTTTCATTTTAAAACGTTCATGTCCATATAAATAAATCCTTTAAACCATTTTGAAAACATGGAAATTATTGAGAATGGTTTATAAGAATAAATTTTTTAATCATTTAAAATGATGTTTTAGTAAAAATTTACTTAAAAAATAATCTATTTGAAAACACGTTTATGAAAGATGGTCATCGATAATAAATATTTCCTAGTAGATACTTACATAAAAACAACCTTAGATAATAAAGAGATTGTGAAATTAACCCTTACCTTACAGTTTCCATTGGTCAAGGGTATGTTTAACCTCCTGTATAAGGACCATAGTATGTTATAAAATTTTACAAGAACCATATTCCTATTTATTATATCATACATGATTCATTTATGACTTTAAACTACCCATTTAATAATGATTTCCATGCTAAATTAACATTTTGGGTAATAATCACTTTATTTATCGTACGTGTTTTAAATTGTATTCTATAATAACATTTAGATAATGATTTAAATACTTCCAGAATATAATCCTTGATTTATATACCATATATATTTAGAATATAAATATTTATAATAGATAGATATATGAAATGGAAGGCACCGTTTATGGAGACGGTTGGATGTACGTACGCATAAACGCTTTTCCGTTTTCATATAATATTGAAGAGAAGTAAGTGAATAAGATATATGTAAGTATATATATATATACATACACAATATAATTAATATGTAATATATTACATACTTATTAATAATATATATTTTTATAGTCATCGTTGAATGGTGAACGTGGGAATGAATCTCATCGCGTCGTGGAGACGGTAATCCATAAGTACATACGAGTGACAATATAATTATATTGATAGTGAAATAGTATGTAATTGGATGGTATATCATATATACCGAATCATTAACATGTTACATTTATTATTTACATTACTTATACTCATTATTATTTCAATCCAAATAATTAACTCTTTTAATAACAAACTACACCACGACGAGGAGACGGTAAGCCGTACGTACACACATATGGTGACTTTGTCATTTAGATGATGGATAGAATAATGAATATGGTCATACCATATTTATAATAACATCATTGTATGTTGGAGGTACTGAAATTATTATTTTAGTATGAAAAAAAAAATAAAGAGGAGGTGGAATATGAAAATAACATGAATGATGGCGGTGAAATTATTACCTCTTCTTCAGGTGTTTCCTTTCGAGTTGATCAAAAGGGCTCCACAGGATGGCTTTATAATATAAATATGGACTCTAAGTTGATGGGAAGGATGTTGGGAGGATATTTGTTCAGGTTTGGGCCGTGACAAATAGATTTCGAGGAGTTATTTTGAGAGAAGGGGAAGTGCCCTTTTATAAGAGTGGTGAGGGTCACTTTAGAAAAAGTATGAAATATTATTTTATAATAAAATTATTTTCTGTTTATAATGGCTCCAAAACAAATTATTTCGAGGATAAGATGGGTATTGGTCTAAAACCATTCAACCAATAGGTTTTAGATAGGTTTAGGTCATCATATTAACCATATCTTTTAGATATAACTCTTAGTTAAATAGTTTGTCATTTACCATGCCTCTTTGTATTTTTATATTATTTTGTTAATAAACATACAATAACAAGTCAAGAGAACCACATGTGGTTTTTTATTAATACAAGTAACCTTATATTAGTCATTTGGAAGAACGTTAGATTTTTTGGAATATTATATCAATTTTTAATATATTATTTTTTTTAAAAATTCAATTATTTCAATTTTGACACTATTTAGTATTTGATTGTTTTGAAAGCCATACACACTTTAGAACTTAGAATAAAATTTATTTAACCAACCATAACATGTATTATTAACCTATAAAATTTGTGGAATTCATTAGACGTCTCAATTTACATTTATTTTGATATTTATAATATCAATTACATTAATATTTCATTAATAACGTAATTATTGCATCATCATAGCGTCATAAAAAAATTTAATTATTTAATGTCTAAAAAATATAATTAAAAAACCATTATGTAGGAAATATTTTTATATATCTATGTAATATTTATAGTAAAATATATATTCTGTGTAACCCTATATTAAATATGTTTTAATTATTAAACTTTGAATTTAACTCTTTTAACTCTTCTTTAAATAAAATAATAATAAATGTCCTAATCTAATCCAAATGGATCAAATAGGATCATATTTTATTTCTAAGGTTGTTATGGGTCGAATTATACTTATCCAATATAATTAGGACATGTGTAAGGGTAATTATAATATCATTATTACCCTTAATTACACTATTTACTTTTAACCGTGGTAAATAAAAGACAAAAGATATTATTCACCAAAAGTTATTTTCATCTTATTGAACAACATTTTACATACTTATTTGAACCATGTGTCTTGGATTTTTGAAATTCAATTGACAAAAATAGTAAAATTATGTTTTATTCAAATTTGTAAATGCTTCTAGAAGGTGGGTAAAAGACGGTAAAAAGTTCAATAAAATTATATATATATATAAACTTATTATAAAATGAGTCCAATGAATTATGTTGAAAATATATAGATAATATTTATCAATTTTGACTTAATGTAAATTAAAATAAAATAAAAAATTATTTAAATCAAAAGTTGGTTTTAAACAATAACGTAGTGTTCTTCACTATTCATAAAAAATTTAAAGTTTTCAGAAAAATACCCAAAATTCACCCTAAGATAAATTGGATATTTTGATTTCAAAAAGGAAGTATAATTTACCAAATTCAAAACATAGAAGTTGCATTTATTATTTTAGAATTAATTCCTGTTTGGTTTTTAAAAAGTAAAAACTATCAAAAGATTGACATGTGTTTATGTCAAATTTAAATGTGAAATTACTTATAATGACCTACATTTTATTAAATGATAAAAATATAATATAATTAAACTTAAAAATCTTTAAAATTCATATTTTAATTCTATAAATTATTTCAATAAAAAATTTGTTTTCAATTAAAGCATATAATTTTTCACTATTCGTCAAAATATGAAAGTTATCGGAAACGTACCAAAAAATTATCCAAAATAAATTTTTATTTTACCCATGTAAATAAGAATATAATTTCATTAAATTGAATATATGAAAGTGCAAAATATTGGTTTTTAATAGGGTTCTCCATTAAAAGGTGGTAAATTTTCATTTTTTGGAAAATACTTCTTTTATATGAAAAAATGAATTTGTTCTTATATTATGTCTAAGAAACACATAATGTGGATGTTAAAATTATATAGAGTATATACGATTAAAAATTCAGTTAATATTATTCATCACTTCTTTTGAACGACTAATTTGTTAAGTCATGGTGTGCTTGAACTCGATGTTGCGTGTAGTGAACGTTATTAAATTACTTTGAAAAAATAATGTACTATGAAATATTGGGGTCTTACACAAAAAAATATATACCATGTCCTTGAAATGAATGGATTTTTGATCCTTTTGAGAAAAACGTCACTATGGAGAAACTAAACACCTTTGGGTGTTTTGGGTCATCTTTGACATGACTTTCCAATAGAATTACTCATGTCTAGAGACCCTTGAGCCATGATTTACAAAATTTTCGCCTCCATCTCAATATAATATTTGAGAACTCTTGACCCTAGGTATTATAATTTGGATTTTATGTATCATTACCCTCATATGCAATGAATTATGACCTAAAACTACATACACATTGGTCAATGCTGCATGACCATAAAATATATTCTCCGATGGTCCAAATTTAATGAACATAAACTTATAGTAAAAGAGACATAAAACTTATGGGGTTAAAACCCACAAATGGAATCATGGTGAAAATTCAATTCTCTTCTCAATGAACTCATCATCTTTAGAATTTTTGGCCCTTTTAATAAATTAGCTAGGCTCTCTATTACACCTCTCTCTAGGAAAAAGTTGTGGTATTTATTTTTCATGTATCCTCACTGTAATAAAATTTTCCCCAGGAGGAAACAAAACAATTATGGTGCTAAAACCCTTATTTATTATTAGATTTTCCATAATCCACCTTTATGTATTTGAAATATGAGATGAAAAATCCAATTCAATGAGTTGGTATCCTTCTCATGGAACCCTAGGGCCCTTAAGAAGACATACTCTTGGTTCTTCCCTATAGAAACCTGGTAATAGGGACTGGATAATCCAAATAGAATCTTTAGTTCCATAAAGGACACCCTAAAATGCCAAAGTTATTATCCTAGAAATGTTGAACATTATAGGATTGTTAATTTACAAATGGTTCACTTATACCAACAAATCCCCACCACTAGTTAACTCAGATACTCCTAGACTAGGATTTACAATCCTTAAAACCGGACTATTCAATAGGATTTCAACTCCTTGTTATTAATTCACTATATATTATTCCCTTTATAAATTTATGAATGAAACACTCCATTCCCAAACATTTTTATTTCCCAAACAACGTGACATGAAACCATAGGTTGAAGGTCCTGAGCCTCCCAACAAAGATCTAAATTGTCCAATGGTTTTAGAACCATTATTGGATAACTCTTTTCTCCATACCCCACTTCATCCTCCAATATTTAAATCATCAAAATTATTTTATAGTTCTGGGAAGAGATATGGAAAATATCTACTTAACCGTGCTTGTAATCTCTATAGTCTTTTTTATAATAGATTCTAACCTAACAAATACAGACATCTTCTCATTTTAGGAAATAAACTATAATCTTCATGAGCCCTAGTAAAATTGTGGAAGAACTCAACACCTTAAGGTGTTTTGGGTCATCCATGATATTTCTTCACCATTCCACAATCATCTATTCAATATTTTGGGTTATGAATTAAACCAACCATATTCCAAAAATCCAGGTGGAATCAGCTTCTATAATATTTCACCATCCACAAATAAGATCTTTACAAGACCAATCATAACCCCATAAAAAGAGTGGGGATCCCCAATCATTGACTATTCATGAAGTGCTTATGATCCCCATCATAAGGTCTTGTAACCCACAAACTAGTGGTATCTTGTCCACACCAAAAATGAACTAAATTCATTCTAATCCATGGGAACACTACCAAATAACTCATCACCTTAGAGTACATTGGTTCATCCCTAGTATGTCTACCCCATTACACCTATGATCCCTAGTAACAGTTTTGTGGAAATTAGTACCTTAGTGTATTTTTGGTCATCCGAAGCTTGTCTTCAATATTCACTAATTTTTTTCAATAAAAGATGTAGGATTATAAACAATACAATATCTCAATTCCTGGAAGCAAGATTTTGAACTTAATAGTGCCTTCCTAATTACCACATGATATTAATCTGAATGGAATACATCATTATCACATGATGTCAAACAATAATAAACACATAACTATGATAATGGTATGATAGAAGTCACATAAGGGTCGAGATGGAATATTAAGAACTAAGAAAACAATGGCATAATTTTCAAGGTCATAAACAAAATATTAAAAAAAACACAATGATCACCAGGTTGAATAGTTGAAGAGGGGACCTCGTGAAAATGTCAGGTCTCTACTAACTAGAAATTCACATTGTTTTGTTTAATAAATATTGGGCATTAATGAAATGTAAAAGAAAAAACTCATCACGTTAAAACCCCATAAAGGGGAGGACTGAGTAAAATCCATGTCTATGACTTCCAGTCATTCCCATATGAACCTTATTAAACATTTATGGTAGAAACAAAATATATAATCAAATTGTAGGGGAAATTATTTTTCCATGAAAAAATAAAGCTACAGTCACTAGGTACTCTACTCTAGGAAAAAATAAGAGGGAATATCTATTTCTTAGGACCATCCTGAGCATACCTTGAACTCTAATGCCTTTAATGTACATGAATCTTGTCCCTTCTTGTAGTACGTTTAACTACTCAGTGTGGCAAAAAAAGTGGCATGAGAGTTTGAAACGTCGAAAATATACACTAGAAAATGGTTCCCTTCCCATAATTCCATCACAAAGTGATAACATTACACTTCCTATATATGAGCTACATCTATATAAGGACAATAATCATTGAGTTCTTCATCCATGAATCTATTTTCCATATCCATAATCTTGATCTATATAGGTCTTTATCTCTAAACTATCTATGGATTGATTCCCAATCCATCGGGATATGTAGCAAGATCAAGGCCCATCATCCTGAATCTTGCCACAACTCCCTTTACAACAAATTTGTTTTCCATCCTAGAATATATTAATATTCCTTTGTTAGGATGCTCATGTATCAAATCCTCCCATAATTCTTAATGTCAATGATTGTTAGGTGTTCAAATATATAGGCAAGTGATCTACATTCACAATAGATTCATATTCCTTTTATCCAAAATGAATCGAACTCTATGTGTGGAATTTTATTGGAACCCATAAATGTAAATTAGATACATTGATGTACGATATTAGAGAAGTGTGATGCCCATGAAAAAGTATTAATATATATTTCAAGGACTCAGAAATGGAATGCCTGAAATATAGTATTAATATCGGGAGATGTATTTACATTATAAAAGAATATATTATTTTAACTTATCGTATTCATTTTACATATATAATTACACAACATTCTATGGATTCTATTAGAAAGTGTCCAGCAAAGAAAAGCTAGAAAAATTAGCTCAACCCAACCACATTTTGGAGTCGCCTAAACTATGTTTAAGGAGCCATATCAACTGGCTAGCACTAGAAGAAGGTTGTTCACATGAAATAGCACTCAGAAGAGATATAGAGCCACATCATAGATCCCCAAAATAGTGGAAGAGTGGGCCAACATGTGGTGGTGCCAATGATGATTGAGAATGGACCCGGGTACCCACTTATGGTGATTGGTGGATCCATGATATTTTATTATGTGTCACATATCCATTAGGAAGTCTAATATGGAATTTCCCCATGAACGACACTATTCACATGATTAGAAAAGAAAGTACATAACCTCATCCATCCAATCACATGATCACTAGTTGTCTAACCACTCTCTTTAATCATCGTTAACCTCCCTCTCACATACCACACTCTTAACTCCATTGGATCGATGTTGGGAGCTACACCCAGGGCCCATTCAACCATGGAACATGGCGACCACCATGTTAGCCTCCACCGATCATCAAAAAAATAAAAATAAGGCACTCTTGGTAGATTGAAGTCATTAATTTATACATGTTTAATTTGAATTCCATTCTTTAATGAAACCAGATTCATCACTTGAGGCCAATAATGTGAGCTGCATGAATCCATCACAAGAGGTTCTAAAGATCACATGATCAATGTATTGAAAATCATGTGAGTAAGTGATGACACTATATAGGCCGAATAAAAATAAAGGTATGTTATTTGTGCATGAAGGTTTCATATTTTTTGCATGAATCCATTGGACAGTTGATCATATGGTAACATGTAATGTTTCAATGGGTTATGTGAAGTTTTATTATGAAAATATGTCTATATCGATGATGCATGATGTCTCTCAGACTTTTGAAATGAATGCAATACATTTTATTTTCCTATATTAAAACAGTCTACCCTTTGAGAAGAAATTATCCACCCTAGTATCTCATGATCATGCAAAGGATGATCATGAAAAACTGATCATGGAAAGATAATTTTGAAGATAGTGTGGGAACCTTGAATTGCATGGTGAAATGGTGATGATTCGTAAAAGTAATATGGACATCACTGAATAATTTCATGGAGAAGAACATATAATTTCTTTATAGTATCCTCCATTTATGTAAAAGATTATAATAATACATCATTCTATTTCATAATATTGACTATGAAAATCCACCCATCGCCTTAAGACAGTCGATGCGACTCTCTCACCATGAATAGAGGTGAAAATAATTATTGAACTCCTCTTATAAAAACCATTCCTTCCCAAAAACAATATACACATGCGAGGGGGAGAAAAGGGGGAGTTGAAAGGGATGGAGATGTGGAGGAGAAACAGATGAGGGAGAGAAATGGATAAATCCTTCGAGGGAACTCTCCAGGTAATTACATTCCTCATCACATGATACCCTTCACAAAATCACATAATTATGTTAATCTTGTGAGATTATACAACATGATGACCCAGGCTTGGATATCTTTATGGAATCCCTCTATTGTTTGAAGCATTATCACGATTATGTGATGGATTCATGTGCCTATGATTATATGACCTTAAAACCATGAAATCGATCACATGAATCCATAATATTTTAATGGGACTATTATTTTCACTACATGCATGGAAATATATTGATAACCCTCATTCATTAAGCCTCATCCATGCATGTAGCCCCGACATTCACCCCTACACATGATCCTATAAACATTCGTAAGACTGCACTAAGGAAAAACAATCCCTAGAGTAATTGAGTACCATGCGAGCACCCTTGAAATGTATCTGTCCTTGAAATACATGTGATCCCACGGAAAGGCCCACATTTCACTATGGAAATCCTAGTCTTGTAGACATGATGTTTTTCGATGTAATTATTGGGGCATGGATCCTAAATATGAATACTTGATTTTACATGCCCCCTTCAATGCAAACTATTTTATATTCAACCTTATGAATGATACCCTTGGATAGGTTTCATTTACCCTCAAACATGATCTCTTTTTCATGAGCATGATTATTAACGTTTTCATGAGAACCCATCGTGTGACTCTCTTTAGATCACATGACCACATGACTGACTAGTCTCATGATGCCATCATGAAGCCATAGATATTCTAGCATTTTTATGAGACATACCATTGAAATTCCATAATTATTATTTGATATCCCATGGACAATTCACTTTAATTATGTGAATCGACCTAGACATATCACTTTTATCATGTGGACACATAGTGGATAAGTCTCTTTGATCATGCAAAGACATTCTAGTCAAGTCACTTTGATCATGAGAATAAATCATTGAAAAGTCACTTTTTCATGTGAATACATCCAAGACAAGTCACTTTAATCATGTAAATACATCCCATACAAGCCAGGTTGAACATGAAACAACCCATGGAAAACCCAAGTTGACTTTGTGATAACCTATGGACAAGATAGGTTGATCATGTTACTTCTTATCGAAATGTTTGGTTGATCAAGAATATAATTTTGGGAATATTCATGATGATAATGATAAATTATTAGAACATGTCATATTCAATCATGAGAATCATCTTTGACATGTTTGTAAGACACTTTTATATGTGTCTTCCTTGTTATTATAACACCCTTAACATATTGAAAAGTCAATCAAGACTTTTTAAAATCATTATACATACTTGGAAGTGCACCTTGTGAACCCCTTACCATAATCCTTTGGATGAACACCCATTTCATAAAGGGAGTTTCCATAGTGGGTTAGAGTTGTGTACTCCTAAACCTTATTTGTGTTGTGTTCTTGAACATGACCTCTGTGTCATACCAAGAATATTTAACAAAACATTCTTGTTCATAATCTCTCATTATTTGTTAGAAGATTGGCAATTAATATGAAAAATCAAAATACATCTTGGTATAAGACCTTAACAATAATAATCCATGGGGATTAATATAAATCCATTAAGTATAATCATCCAATTTAAACCATCAGTGTGTTAGGGGTAATTGATCTACGAGGACTCTGATTCTTGTCTAAACAAGATATGTTGGATGCCTTCATATGGACTATGTTTTAAAAGGAATCTAACCCCATGTAAATACCATCACATACCAAATATTATTAACTAATGGGGATAAATTCACTCTTAGGCCAACAATACTTCATTTTATATCAGCAAAAAAGAAGTGGGAACATAAATGATCATCATTTTAAGTGTATGCCCCGATCATGTCCTCAATTACCTTAAACCCGTCAACGAGTGAAAGAATAATTGAACTACGAGGACTCTAATTCCATTTATAATTAGTATATGTAGTATTTATTCTAAATCCTTGATATCTATAACATATTCTCTATGATACTGTTAATCATACTTCCCTAAGTTATCATTAATCTGTAATCCACATATAATTTTTACCTCATGTGATGCCTATAGTATTATTTTATCTCTTGTTTTCCACATCAATCTTTACTCATGTGGACATAGAGATCATGATGATTATAACAACATCATGAAAAAATACAACATTTTAGGACCTTCATTGGGATGCAATCCCAATTACTTATCATCATCACTAAAAGAGTCAAACTTTGGATGAAGAAATGCATGGAACCATTATATGAATAAGCCCCACTCAAGGCCTTTATTGGAACATTATTTATGATGTATACTCTTATAACAAGATCTAATTAGACTCTTATTACTACTATAAGAATGAAAAATAAGGCACCTATCTAAGGAATGAGCTCTTTATTTATCTCATTTCTTCATGACTATAAACACTATGGTATATTCCTATCATACAACCTCAAAATATGTCAAAAAAGAACTACAAGAGTTTCGATTACAGTACACACATGATATTTATGATTCCTCTTAGGGTTTCAATCCCATATATAAGACACCAACCACCTCCCGTTCCAATAATGAACCCCAAAGATCTAAAATAATGATATAAACTATGTAATCATAAATGAACAAGAGGATGATGGATAACCTGTGTAACACACATTTTTTTCCAATAAATAGATGGTTTAAATCATGTCATTAACACTGGGTTAACTAGTCTCATATTATGGTCTAGGAAGGATTTCATGAAAATATCAAAAACATTGAATAGTTTCCCAAAATAGGAAAAAATACCCCCCCAATGGTGTGATGAGGGTGACCTCCCATCCTCTCAACCAATGTGAGTTCCTAAGAGTTATTGTGTTTGAAAATCCAATAAAATTTCTACCTTTGGAAATCCGGTCCATGGAATTTAATGCATGTGGTAATACCTATGATTTTACAGTAGACACAAATATGGTATAACCGAAAATAAAAATTTTGAAACTACCTTCCATCACCCATAATCAGGCATGAGGGAAAAAAGCATTCCATATTTTTCAAGAAACAGATGAAATAATTTTTCTCTCGAATGTTTTTAGTTTTCCAACATTATATGGAAATCATATATTTATATTGTCTCATAATACTAAAAATATTATTGATATTTTTATTTCATTCATGTATATCTTATTCCAATGTAATAAAGTTAACATCAGATTAGGGTTACTAGATTCAGGGTTATTATAGTTTGTATCAATGAAAGTTTAGTATAACCCTTGTGAACTATATTTTAAAAGAAAATATCTAACATGAGAATTATTTTAACACCTAAAAATATTTAAAAATTTGAATGAATTTTTATTGCTTTTATAGATATTCACTATTATATAATCTAATTATGTGTGTGCCATTATTTAGAGGTGGATGCTTCCAGAAGAGATCAAAATCATATCAACACCAGTAGTTGATGTAGAGATATAACTTATGGGACAATTAATGAATTGGTGGACGTAGATGATTCGATCATGTAATAAGGGGAAACCCTAGGTCATAGTGAATAGCCTAACATATATATAGGAACATGTTATTTCATAATGTGATGAAACTATTTTGTATTAATATATATGAAAAAGCCTCTGTACATTAATTGATATACTAATTCACTGGTACCTTGGTAGTTGGTCAAGTCCCATAAAATGGTATTCTTGTATTTAGTATAAAATGAAACAAAAAAGGTTAATCTAGTTGTAAATTTCTTAAATGGATATTTTGATATATAGTGGCCATCGATCAAGAGTAATAAAGAATATAATTAAATAAAATATATGTAATGGTGACCTTTTAATGTGATATTTTTTGAGAAATATTTTCCCAAATGGAAATGATCTAAAACGGAAAGGAAGTTCCTCAATATAACTCATAAGGAAGATTAATTATTTCTAAATATGAGGCTATCTCCAAAATTTTATCAAGGATGTAAATGAACAACATATATAATATAGAATGAAATATAGACCATTTTTTATAAGGCTAGGTCGATGTTATGAAGGGAACTATATTGTAAAATATTTTCACTATATAATGATATATTATCATGTTCTATTACGAAAAATAAATAATTTTATAGGACTTATATCATTAATATAAATCAAGAAAATAAGAGGTCAATTGCACAGTGAGGAAAAATAAATTTACCAAAGAAGAAGAAAGGAAATATGAAATATCCAAAATGTGATAATTGTTGAAAAAATATCCTATTAAATTATTAAAAGGAATGAGAGTTTTTTATGAGTGTTGAGATATTTTCTATCTATGTCATCAATATAAGGGAAATAATGAAACCACTTTTATCCATTGATTCAACTATAAGAATATGTGTAATTATTCAAAAAAAAAATCACCATGCATCAAGGGAACATAACCTAGAAGAGGATCTTGGGGTAATGACAAGATTATATGATTACTATAGTGGAATTTGAAGTCCCTAAAGATGTGATGGTAGGCACTTTAATAAAAAACTCAAATTCAAATACTTAATTAATTGATTCTAGACCATCGCACTCATTTATATCTTCCGTGATTTCTAAAAACATTAACCCATTACCTAAAATCATTATAACAAGGTTTTAAATCAAAAACACTTTTAGAAGACTTATTTCAACAATAATATATTAGTAAACCCATATTATGATTCATACAGATACCGTATTTTCAAACATGGTTATTATACCTATGTTTGACTTTCATACAGTGCTTGGTATGAAATGGCCTTTAATTTATAATGAATTTTTTTACAAAGAGATTGGGATTATTATTCATGTAGGATATTTACAGTACCTTATATTTAGATATGACAATTCATCATTTGAATAATGTCTACATTGACCTATAGTGGATCTGTATAATGATTTTTTGGTAGAAGAGGAGAAGTCAAAACTCATGGATGGGAAAGGTAACCTTGGAATAGATGATGAACCCATTTTCATGAAGGCATTGATGTGCTTCCAGAAGACATACCACGAAATACACCCAGTCATGATATTTAGTTTTCCATTGAACTCATCCATGAACTAAAACCTATATTTAAGAGTCCCAACAAAATGACCATAACAAAAATAGTATAACCGAATAAAAATCTATGGGATTTATTTAGTAAGGGATTAATTTACCCATGTGATTCACATTGGGATCCATTTTTTCCTTTTTGGATTCTGAAAAGATTAATGAGAAATAAATTACATTACTATAAATAAAAAGTATTCTCACATTGATGAATTATTTGATCAATTTGAAGGTTCTTAATTTTTTTTAAATAATGATATTAGGTCTTGGTATCTTAAATTTTAAAAAACAAAGGAAGATATTTGAAATAAAAAAATTCACACAAGTCATCAAAAAAATTATTTTATAGTAATTCACCTTGAATTAAATAATCCACTTCCTATTTTTGTGAATCAGATGAAAATTATTCAAAGATTATATTTAAAATTTAACTACGGTATTTATCGATGATATTTTGGTATACTAGAAAATATATATAGAGCATAAAAATCATTTGACAATCATTATTGAATGTATTATATAAAATGAGTTATGTGGGAAATTTATTATGTGAAATTTATGACTTTATATACTTCCTTTTATTATCCATATTGCCTCCATGGATGGAAAATCAATTTATCTTTGAAAGGCAATGGCTGTGAGAGAATAGACTATAGCAATGAATATAACCTATGAATGTAGTTTCCTTGTATTAGAACAATACTGTTTTTTATTTTTTCTAAAAATATCCCAATTAGATAACCCATTATCCAAGATGAAACAGAAAGTGGTTTTTTCAATTAGTTTGAATAATAAAAAGAATCTTTTAAATGTATCAAGAAGAGATTATTCAATTCACTAATAATAAAATTTT
The DNA here is from genome assembly GCA_963277665.1 of Viscum album. Classification (NCBI taxonomy): domain Eukaryota; kingdom Viridiplantae; phylum Streptophyta; class Magnoliopsida; order Santalales; family Viscaceae; genus Viscum; species Viscum album. The sequence continues at coordinate 1,767,569,649 of OY728141.1, read as the reverse complement.
CATTGGGAATGGATGTTTTTTTGATATATTTTGATGCATTGTTGAAATGAATCATATATGTCCTTATGTATAATGATAGAGTTTTTTTATTATATATCAATATTTTTAAATATCCATGAACAAAATTAACTAATCCATGTTCTTTGAATTGTCAAATGTAAGATTTTCCTTGAACATGTATAGGAATTATCTCTATGGTGAAATATCTCAGATCTATATATATATATATAATATAGAAATACATATTTTGAAAAACAATTACTCAACATAACATAAATGAGATTGATAAATACACTCAAAGATTATGATTTCTCATTACACTACAACCCTAGGAAGTAAAATAGTGTGGCTGATGCATTGCGTTGGAAAGATCATATTTTTAGGACTCAAATAAGGATAGACAAATATCCTATATTTATCGATTTAGAAAAGGTAGAATTTGGGATCATTTGGGAAGGAGAAATATTACATCTTTTTAAAATGATTTCCAATCCAATTTTTTTGGTGAATATAAAAAGGTCTCTAATGAATTATTAGAGTTTACAAAAGAAAAATTAATGTCATGAATGATAAGAATATGAAAGACTTTGATTATGACCATGGTGTCCTGAAATTTTTAAATTTTCTATTTGTTCCATTAATAATTGATCTATGGAGGGAATTAATTGATGAATCATAAACTTAAAACTCTCTACAAAAACTTTTAGAACTATTATATATAGGGATTTAATAGAATATTTTTCATGGGGCGATATGAAGCGGTAAATTTTGGTCTATGTATCAAAATTCTTATTTTCAATAGGTAAATTCATAGAGAAAACCTCCTAAAGGAGTCATGTAACCTATCCCAATTCCTATGTGGATGTTAGATGAATTAAATTGTAATTTGAAACTATATTTCCATTAAATTCAAAAAAAAATATTATATATCAGTTATGATTGACTGCCAACACAATGAGGCACATTTACTCACTATAAGGGAGGATCTACCACTTGATATGTCACACCTGTTTTTTTCTTTTCATGAATTGGTTTTGATCTGGTTCATTGGAAATCAAAATCTTTTTCCTGTGCTTTGGGTGTGATTAATTTGGAGTTTTGAACTTCCATATATATCCAATCATCCTACCATGGGTTCCCCATAGCTTGTTTGGGAGTGCTGGAGAAAAGGGGGTTTACTTTAGGATTTTGGCCAACTCTAAGCCCATTTCATGATTTGAAAACAAAATTTGTTTATTTTATGTCTACATCAAATTTTTTGACATTTGTCACTCATTATACTTCCCACATGTTCTCCACTAACATATTAAAATAACCATATCCTTTTAGACCCCTTATAAATTAATAAGCATGGTGATTTAGGGTTATTGTTTCAGGTTTTGGGTCAGCTCATGATCCCATTTCTAGTTTTAAAAATAAATATTTTTTCTTTTATATATTATGATATATTTAATAATTTTCAGCAATTATACCTCCTACTAGAGACCATGGAACCTATGCTCACCCCCATGTTCCATTTTCCTTATTTAGAGCTCATATTACTCATAGATTAGGGAAATATTTCTCAATTTTTCCCAAATCGTCCATATTTCTCAAAGGTGTATTAGTCATAAATTATTAAATTAGAACTATTTTTCCCCAACTTTTCTTTACATGGTTCAACTATACTATAGGAGACTCTCCAAAAATTCTCAAGCCATTCCCTTTCCTCTATGGGTGTAGATCAAATGGAATATGAAGAGTTTTCTAGTTTCTAAGATGAGATTTCATCCCCTTTCTCCTCCCTCCTCCTCCTCATCTGATTATTTCATGGTTATTTCTTCTCATATAGTCATGAATGACTCAGGTTTATGTTATGGGATGAATTTTTATGGTATTTATATTCATTTAGGGATGTTCTTCATAGTTTTAGTGTTTATAAACCCGCAGCGGGTGATTTTGGTTTTACGTTTCCATTCCACCATGGATTTGATGTAGGTTTCCATTTCACTTGAAAATTTTATTCAAGATATGTTTATTTAATTCTGCTTTTATCTTCGTCATACTCAAAAAATTTCAATTTATTCTTTGAATACTTTTTTTGTTGTGCCATGTAGCAGTTAAAACCTTATTTTTGGTATAGTGGTGTAGTTTTGTTAAAATGGTGCACATCTCGTGTGTTTTAAAATGATTTTTTAGCTTCTGCATATGTTTTGTGGTATTTTTAACACGTTTCAGTATATTGAATAAATTTATAGCATTACATTGATGTTTTATTCATTTTCTAGTGCTTTAAAGTAATTGTTTTGTTAAAAAATTCAAGCCATGTGTTCGGTAAGTTTCCAAATTGAATTTTATGTGTTTAGTGTGGTTTAAAATTACTATTTTGGAATTATAATCATATTTTAATAAGGGAATTAAATTTTTTTTGGGTTCCTCAGGAGGATTCCAAGCAGTTTTTGGTTTTTAGAAAGAAGGTGAGTTGGTTTTAAGGTATTTGGAAATGTGTTGCTAATGGAAGGCCCGTTTGGAACTTTAATAAACATTGTTTTGTATTGGATAATAAATATGAATATTTTTGAAGTGGATACAGATTTTTTTTAAAATACAAATAGTGGGTTATGACATAATTACTAAATGTGGTATTTTTTTTATTTAGAAATTTTAGTTTGGTAAAAATGATGAAAGGATCGTTTGGCCTTTCCTAAAATTGATGAATGATGGTTCTACATGTATATACCATGTTGCATCAATTGGGATTATTTCATACTTCATGAAATGATTTTATTAAATGTTTATAGGGCTTAAAAATACATATGGGAATGTTTTAGTGGTGTTTTTGTCCTTAAAAGAGTGTTTTTGAATGAGTTTTATGTGCAAAGCCTGACTACACACTTTGAAATTGATTTATGATTTTTTTTGTGTTTTATTGATCTGTCAAAGAAATGTTAAGCTTGTTTGTGGGATTTTTGTGTGTTTATGGTTTAGGAATTGAATTTTCATGTGGAATTTTTATTTTATAATATGTGTAACCTGATTGAGAACTAAAGGGAATCCTAGGTATCTAGGTGGGCAGACGTGTACAAGAATTCTAGTGATCCCGTGGGGTTTGGGCCCTGTTTCACATAGAAAGTTTGAAGATGACAACACTAACTAAACTATTATGATGATGTTATGGGAGGACAAAGAGGTTATGGTTATTCTACCAGCAATCATCTTGTGTGAATGAGAATAGATATATATTATGGTTACCTTAAATGAGATATGAGGTACCTGAGGCTCATAACTAACTAGTGCCTAGGGCTGTTCCTATGACTTGTGCTCATTGGATATTTTTTACTCACCGTCATCATATGGTGTTCTTAGTTGGAAAATTCTGCATCATGTGTGTTTTATTTTTAATTTTACCTTCTTTAAATCTTCCCTCTTGAAAAAATTTTCATCTAGAAGATGCACCTCTTTGAAAAATTGTTACTAGCATTTTTGTTTATAAAACAAGAATGTTTTTGTCTAATAATTATTATATTACGGAACATCATCTGGATAAAATATCATTATATCTTTTATTTAATACTTAAAATTTATATTTCTTTTATTTTAAAGGAAGTGAATTGGGTATAGAATATCGGGCTAACCTACTCAGTTTTTATACTCATTCCTATAGTCTTCTTCTGTTTTTAGCCTATGTGTATGTTCTAGCTTGAGATAAATCGCCATGGGCGACACGTGATCATTTTCTGGATAGTGACTAGTGGCTTCACATGGATTTTGTTTGTTATTAGGTTAGGAAAGTTGTACATTTAGTTTCTTGTACAAATAATGTTTAGTTCAATTTTTATATAAATGTAATTTGGGATGTACATTTCATTCGATTATTTGTTTGATTATTTATATTTCGGATAAATAAATCTCCTTTGTACTCTATTGATTCTCTAAATTCTTGTCGCCATCTAGGGAGTATTGAGAACACCTCTAGGGACTTGTCTCGGGCTGGCCTTAGTGACCGGTTCAGGGTCGACTCGGGATGGTTCGTGACAAAATGGTATCATAGGATGTTGGCTCTTAGTAGAACTTTCTATTTATATCACCCTTGTTATTTGGGGGATGTCAAGGTTGATGGAGTAAGATTGTTCTGACTTGAGGGGTTAGTGCGTGAAGAGTTTCACGAACATTTTCTCATTTTGATCCTCAGGTTTTCAAGGGAAGCCTGGTTTTATTAGTGTCCTTTGTTCTTATTGATTCTTTAGTGTTGGGATATGAAAAGTGGAGTTTGATCTAATGGCCTTCATTACCTTGAAGAACCTGGAAAACCATTTGGAGCCAGGGCATGTTTCTAATAAGTCCCTCTGTGTTGGTGTTGTGTTGGACATATGGCTGCCAATCATATGGTCAAGTCACCCACCGGCACTAGTTACTTTTTGTGGGTCTCATGGACCTTTCATAAATTCGGAATTTTGGTTTTGAAAATCCTTGTTTTAGAATTGGGGAAATGTATTTTAAAGTAAAGATTTAATTTTTAAAAGTTGAAAACGAGGTTTTCAATAATTTAATATAATAATGATTTTGGAAGGTTGTATTTTTGTGAGAAATTTTTTTTAGGAGAAAGTGGAAATGATTTAATGGGATTGGATTGTACATAATATAAACTTGTGGTTCATTGGAATAAACTATTTTGAATGTGTGAATCATTTTATGTGGATTATGAATCTATGTTTTAAATGGGGTGTTTTGGGATGTTGAGAAGTGTTTTAATCTGATAAATTGTTTTTCAAAATTATTTTGGTGCAGTTGGTGTTTTCCTAGAATGGGTATATGTCTCAATGGCCATCAGATTATGAAAAGATACCTTGATGAATTTTAGAAAATGGTAAGGGTTTGTTTGGAGTAGCTTGGTTGTTTTAAATGTAGCAGAAATAAAAATGGGTAGGTATTTAAGAAAATGGTTATTGATGAATTGTGGTTTTTTTTTGAATTCTTAAAAGGGTTTTGAATTGGTGGTTAGTGTTCCTTTAGAAGGTACATGATTCATGGAATGATGTTATTTTTTTCCTTCGGTGTTTTCGTGTGTGTTCACAAGTATGGTTTTATAGATATTTGGAAGGATGACATATATTTCAGGGTGGTTGGGTGCCTCGGGTGGCATGGAAATGTGCATGTGAGTGACACTTGATGAAACACCGTTTGTTAATGTGGAAATCCACCAAGGTAGATGGCTTTTTTAATGTGTTTTGAGATGAAACATTACAACATTTGTTTTTGAAAAGATGGTTTCGTGGCTAGTTTTTGTCTACGTCTAAGAAGAGTTTTTTATTCAGTATGCTTCCTTTTGATCTGGAATTTATACACATGTTGTGTCATGAAATGGGATCTTGTTGGTGTCTTGTTTTTGTAGTAATGTTCAGTGGGTATCTAATTATGTGTGGGATATTGTGATGTGGCAATGGATAGTTCACCGTTAGAAAACATTACTATTGATCAACATAAAGATTTATTTCAAATGATAAATCCACCTCTAAAGATGATTCCTCACACCATTTTTTGGAATAGATAGTTGTTTGGGATTGATTTAAACTACTTTGAGGTCGTGATGATTATTTTGTATATAGAAGTTGTGTTCGGTAATATTGATTTGTTTCAATGTATTCTTTATCTATTCTGCTCCTTGTTCGGAGTGAGAGATAATTTTGTCATGTATATATGAGTTCTTATTTAGATGATGGTGTGTTTCTGATCAGGTTAATTTTTTGAGTGGTGTGATCCTTACAACCAAACTGCAGTGTAGAAAATGCTTCAAGAATCAGGGCTCCATCCATAGGCCCCAGAGTAAATCCTTTCACACAGTCAGAAAATCACTAGAGGTGTGGAGTGATAAACTAGGATCCAGCCTCTACCATTTTGGTAAGGTAGTTTCTTCTCTATTTTGGTTCCTCGTCACTGTGAATTTATTCTTGTTTCAACAACCATGGTAGTCATACCACTCACACTGGGCCTATGGTTGTACCTTAATTGATGTGGGTTTCTGATCAATGTCCTTGTGTAGACCGCCAATGTTAATTGGGTGCGGTCCTGGTTTTACTTTTTAGTAGGTGGAGATTGTGGTGTAGTTTCTTGGTCACTTTTGTTGTTTCAATGGCCTAATTATTGGGTCCCCTTCCCTCCACTCCCCAAGTTATGGAGGTCTTGATCCATACAGAAAGCGTTGGCCCAGTTCTTGTCCCCTCCATTCGAGAGTGGATGGTTTAGATGTTCATGTTGTAACCATCTTAACATGAGTTTTCAGGTTGTTGTGGGAGAGTTTTGGTGACCCAGTGCTGGTTAGCCATAAGTATAGTTCATGTTTAATTCTTTTTTTTCATTTCTAGTTGGTCTTTAATGGTGGAAAGACTCACTGTGGGTCTTTAAAATTGTTCCTTTAAGGATTTGTCAGCTGGTAGTTGTGATTTAATGGTGGGGATCCCATTATATCCTCCCCCATAGTAATTGGATTTAATGAGTAAACATTAGTTTGGGTGATCATTGGGTTCATTGGGAGAAGGCCCAACAATCTGGTTCTTGGCTTGGTTGTTGATGATGTGGTTGGATCTTTCCGTTGATTCTTAGGAAGTGGTTGTGAGATGGTGTTTTTTTGGGAACATCATTAAGTTCTGTTGATGGTAAATGATATTTCTGTGGATTTAGAGGTTGTATCATATTGATAAATAATCCTTAGGTGTTGTTCGGTCAACTGTAATGTGTTATGGCTTTCCATGGGTGGAAATCATTTATGGTGGTGAGAATTGTCACACCCGATTTTCTTTTCTTTTCATATATTTTATTTGATACGATTCATTGGAAATAATGATCCATTTCTTGGGTTTTGGGTGGGATTAATTTTTATTTTTGAACTCCCATATATATCTAATCATCCTACGATGGGTTCCCCATAGCTTGTTTGGTTGTTTTGGAGAAAAGGATGGTTACTTCATGAGTAGGGTGAACCATGAGCCCATTTGCAGATTTAAAAACCAAATTTTATTGTTTTATAACTCATTATTTTTCAACATTTTTCAATCATTCCACATTCCACTTGGACTCCACTGACATATTAAAACCACCATATCGTTTTGGACCCATTATAAAATCACAAACATTGTGATTTTGGGTTATTGTTTTAGGTAGTCGGCCAGGCTGTGGAAAAATTTCTAGTTTTAAACAAATTATTTGTTTTTTATATATTATTAAATTTTTTATAATTATAATTTATTCCACATCTCAATAGAGCCCATGAAACCTGAGAATACCCATAAGTTCCATTTTTCCTCTTTGGAGATCTTATTAGTCGCAGATTAGAGAAAAACCTCTCAATGTTTCTCAATTCATCTAGATTTTCCAAAGGTATTATGTCTCATTCATAAATAATTAAATTAGTACTATTTTTCCCAAATATTCCTTCCAAGGTTCTCAAAAACCCTAGTATCCTCTCCAAGAAGTTTCAACACATTTCCTTTCCTCTATGAGTGTAGATCTAAGGGAATTTGAAGGGTTTTTTTCTTTCCAAGGTGCTATTTCTTCTTATTTCACCATCCTCTTCCTCCTCCTTCCAGTATTTCATGATTATTTCTTCTCCAATGGTAATGAATTTAATAGTGTTTTTTTGATGAATTTTTATTTGTTTTGTATTCATTTAGGGATGTTATTCACAGTTTTAGGGTTTATAAACCCACGACGGGTGATTTCAGTTGTGCGTTTCCATTCCACCAAGGATTTGATTAAGTTTTTCCATTGAACCTGACATTATTTATTTATAATCCATCTATTTAATTCTGTTTTCATCTTCCTCATACTTTTAAAATTGTTATTTATTCTTTGGATAATTTTTTTGTGTGCCAAGTAGCTGTTAAAACATTGTTTTTGGTAAAGTGGTGTAGTTTTGTTAAAAGAGTGCACACTACGTGTATTTTCAAATGATTTCTTAGATTGTTCACACTGTTTTTGGTATTTTGAACATGTTTCATTATCTTGAAAAAATTTATGGAATTTAATTGATGTTTTGTTCATTTTCAGGTGCTCAAAATTAATTGTTTTGATAAAAAATGCATGTCATGTGTTCGGTAAGTTTCCCAACTGGCTTTTATGTGTTGAGTATAGTTTGAAATGATTATTTGGCTTTATAATCATATTGGAAAGAGGGGAAAGAAATATTTTTGGGTTACTTAGATGGATTCCAAGAAGGTCTTGGTTTTTAGAAAGAAGGTGTATTGGTTTTAAGGTACATTGACATGTGTTTCTAATGAAAGGCTCAATTGGCACTTTAATAAAAAGGGTTCTGTAATGGATAAGCAATCTGAATATTTTCAATGTGGTTACTAATGTTTTGAATCTTAAAATTTTGGGTTCTCATATACATATAAAATGTGGTATTTTTAAATTTGAAAAATGTTGGTTTGGTAAAAATGATTAAAGGCTCGTTTGGCCTTTCCTAAAAATGATGAATGTGTGTTTTACAGGTATATACTATGTTGCGTCCATTACGATTGTTTTATGGTTCATGAAATTATTTTATTAAATGTTTTCAAGGAATAAAAATATGGTTTGATATGAGTTTTTTTTCTTTTATTCTTAAAAGTGTTTTTTTGAATGATTTTTAAGTGAAAAGCCTCATTAAATTCTTTGAAATTGTTTTTTGAAAATTTTATGTGGTTTATTGATCCGTGAAAGAAATGTGAAGTATGTTTGTGGGATGTTTTTTTTATTTTTTGGGAATTTAATTTTTATGTGGAATGTGTATTTGATAATATGTTTAACCTGATTGATCACTAAAGGGAATCACATGTGTCTATGTGGGCAGACATATACTAGTATGCATGTGATCCCATGGGGTTTGGCCCATGTTTCACGTTGCAAGTTTGAAGATGACAACACAAACTAAGCTATGATGATTATTTGGGGGGGGGGCACTAGGTTATTAGTATTCTACCTATAAGTGTATTGTGTTAACGTTAATGAATATTAATTATGGTTACCTTCACCGATATACAAGGTACCTGGGGATCACAACTAACTTGTGCCTAGGCGTTTTCCCTAGACTTTTTCTCATTGGCTATTTTGTAATCACTGTCGGCATAAAGTGTGATTATTTGGTAAATTTAGTAGATTAATTGTTTTATTTAATATTTTACCTTATTTATAGAATCCCCTTGAAAAATATTTTCATTTTGAAGTTCCACCTCTTTGAAAAATTGTTACTATCATTCTTGTTTATAAAACATGAAAATTTTTGTATGATAATTATTATAGCATGGAACCTTATATGAAAATCATGCCTCTATATATTGTATTTAAAACATGAAATTGATGTTTCTTTTAATTAAAATGATGTTCATTGGGAATATAATATCGGGCTAACCAACCGAGTTTTAAAAATTATGCCTATAGTCTTCTTCTATTTTTCCATTCTCTAGGATTCAGATTGAGTTTGATCACCATGGGAGAAGTGTGATCATTATATTGGGGAGTGACCAGTGGGGTCACATAGAGTGAGTTGGTATACAGGCTTGGTCAATTGAGTTTTTGGTTTAGTGGTACTTTAATTTCTTGTACAATTAATGTTCAGTTCAATTTTTATGTAAATGTAGTTTGGGATGCCCATTTCATTATTTTGTTTGTTTGATTGTTTATATTTGGGGGTAATCGTTCCCTTATATACTATATTGATTCCCTCGGTGCTTGTCTCCATCTTGGGGGGATTGAGAATGCCTCTTGGGACTTGTCACGGGTTGGCCTGGTTGACCAGTTCAGGGTCGACTCGGGCTGGTCTGTGACATGATAACCATACATGATTATATATCAATGATGTTGTAATAATTTATGGTGAATCTATTTGGATTTTATATGACTGTGAAGAATATTTTATTACAAAATTATGGAAAATTATTCTTAAGGATCTCAACACCAAGATACATTTGAGAACTACTTCTCCCCATCAGATAAATGGATAGTGAGAAAGGAATATTAAAATATTAGAATACATTCAAAGGAATATCTCACTTGATTTCCATGGTATGTTGGGTAATTATTTAACATTGGTGTATCATTCTTATAACAATTTCATCTATTCGAGTTTTTAAATGACATTTTATGAATAATTTCTACCAAACATATGTCATAAACCAACTTATTTCGATATATTTGGGGATAATAATATTTTAGTCCAATATCATTTTTAGGATATAATAGAAAAAATAAGAACTATTAAAATTAATATCAAGAATACAGAAAAATAATGAGTTGTGCTAATTGCTAAATTAATGATTTTAAATTTAGGATAGGGAGTTATTTTTTCTTAAAGAAACCTGTATAGAAGGGTTTCTTAATTTTTTGAAATAAATTTAAACTGACTCTCATGTATATTCGGTCTTTTTTTATTTTGAATCACATTAGAGTTGTGGCTTGTCATTTGGAAATGAAACCCATCATCTCGAAAGTTAATAATGTGTTCCAAATTTAATTATTAAAGAAGTACAATGTAAAACAGATACATATACTCAACAATGAATTAATTTAATATGATGATAATCTATCTTATTATGAAAAGACTATCTAGATTCTTGACACTAGAGAACAATTGTCGTGGAATCAGAAGACATGATTTATAAAATTACTATAGAGAAATCATAACATAGAAGAGGTAATACTGAAACCTGAAGATGATGTGATGAAGAAATGCCCAAAAAATTATGAGGACAAATTCTATAAATTTCAAGGAAAATAATTTTGAGGACGTGGGAATGTAACACACAAGATTTAATTATAGTAAGTATGTTTATTATTATAATGAAATTATAACATAATGAAAATAGATTTCATTAATAATGTAAATAAAGCCAAAATTAATAAAATTTATTATCATTTTGTGAAAACGATTTCATTTTTTATTTCAACATGTAAAAATTATATTACGGTTAATTTTTTATATTTTTTATAAATAGATGATTTCTAGGGTTAATAGAGAGAAGTACTGATCTTTGATGTTGATTTAATGAAATTATTATTATATTAAATGAATTGAATGATTATGAAATTTTTTTATTGAAATATTTATACTTAACATGTAATATAATGAATTTTAAAATATATTTTTTGACTTAGAAATACGAGTTTAATATTTTGGAAATCCACGTAATGTTTGTATTCAAATAAAAAATATTTTTCAATAATATATTTTAATGAAGCATTCAAAAGGTTAATTTTTGGTTTTTTTTTATGGTCAATGAATTTTAATTTTATTTAATATTTTAAAACTAACTCCATTTGAATAAATATTATACATTATTTTTTTATAAAATCATGTTTATGATTAAAAATGACATTTGTCTAAAAATTGTATTCCTTTTCATTTTGTGAACATATATTAAAATTAATTTAAATCAATTATTATAATTGATTTTTTAGTATTTAATCAATATTTCTAATAATCATAATTATTATAAGGAAATAAGTTGATCATAATTTTTTGCCATAATGAATTGTAACTATGATAAGAACATATCATTATGGTAAGGGTTAAAAGGGATTAAGGTCGGGAAAACTAAAGAGATAAGGATTTAAAAAGCCTAAAAAATGTATAAATCATATTTTATGAACTGATATCAACTATATAATTCCCCATATTCTAAATTTATCCACTTTTTATCCACTTTCCTATGAGAGTGAATTTATTATATTTGAATGTTCTTAATATTTTCACATTTACAACCCACCTCACTAATAAAAGTAAACCTCATATCCCCTCTTGTTTACACTTATTGATCCCCTGAGATAAAATAATCCCTAATAAAATAATTTCAAATCATTATTTATCTCTACTCATAGGTTCATGTATTCTCAAAAGACCACTTCCAGATGGCATAAGTTGTAATCTAATAGAGGTTACCAAAAGAAGAGGTGTATGGTCTTGCTGAGCCGTTTCAAGTTCTTTTCTTCTTAAACCTTTTCCATATGTTCTATAACCATTTTAATAAAATTAGATAAATATTTTTACCATAAATATATATTTTCACTTTAATGGTATATCCACTTTCTATCTCTTTTCCATCCAATGGAAAATGAAAGACATCGCTCATGCGTATATACGGATTAACATCTCAACATAAAGTGTAATTTATTTTTCCTAAAAATTTCAGTTGGATGGTTATAATGATAGAATTAATTAATATATATAATATTTATGAAATTATTATTATTCTCTAAATGTAATATATCAACTGTATTCTTACCATTTGATCCTTTATAAAATGACCAGGTCGCTTGTGCGTACGTGTCGACAATCACCTTCCAGAAGTGATGTGAATTGTTTTTATATAAAAAACATGAATGACTGATTAAAAAATTTATTATGATAAATAAAAATTATCTCCATTAAATTATTAAAAATATATAAATATTTTATCCATTTAATAACATCTTTAACCATGGTTAATATATGGAAGTAATTTATAGAGAAAATAACTGAACAACCTTAAGTGGTTGACATATGAAAGAATTATTAAATTAATGAAATAAAAAATGATAATAAAAAGAAATTAAATATTAAATATAGATAAAAAAATTTCTTAATAAATGATTTAATAAATTTAATTGTTTTTTCAAGAGGATATAACATGTCTGACCAAGTAAAAATCTACGGTAATAGTTTTTCATCTCAATACCACTCTAATGAGAAATATTTTATATTATGAACCTAATTTCTTTTATACGGTGAATATAATAACCCTTTGATATATTATATTATGAATAATTATATATTAATGTTATTTAATGTTTCAATTTATATTTTATATTTTATGTTAATTTGATTCAAAAGTGGTTAATGACATGATGTTTTGTTTTAAAATCTCACTCTTGTTCAGGATTGTTCATGTTAGAATTTACATTTGAAGAATTATATGATATTTATATTCTTAAGTCACATATTTTTACTTTTCCACTAGTTATTTTTGGGTTTTTCATGTTATTATTCCATATTTTCCTCTCTTTCACACAAGAAACAACAAAATTATTATTTATAAGAGAAATAGAATGTATTTATCTTTTATGTCAGGATTATTTCTCTTCCATATCAATAATATTTAAATTACTATATGTGTGTTTTTATATAATTTTAAATGACCAGTAATTGTAACTATATACAAACTTCTACATTTATTATAATAACTTAAAAGGAAACTTGATATCATATTTTGAATATGATTCTTTTAATTTTTATAAATGTGTGCAATTAATGTTCTTTTAATCATATATCGTGTGAAAACAAATTCACACATCCACGAAAATTAATTACTACCTATCTTCCTTGAAAATTATATATGAATTTTCAAAAAACAATTCTATTAATTGATGAATTTTTAGTTTTTATATTTAAATAAAAAGGAATTATTTTCTGTATTTTTGAAATGAATTTTGGAAATGATTTACAACTCTATTTTTAAAGTAGTAATACAAAATAATTATATAGAGATATTTTAAATGTTTTATTCCATTATACCCATAAATTATCAAAATAATTTACATTAATTATAAAACATAATTTCAATTGAATTAATGGTCATTTATAATACATTATTGATTTATGGATTATTCGTATTTTTAGATCATTCACTTTCTTATGATCATGTATTCTATCACTCTCCATTATTCAATGGGAAATATTTCTATCCTTCATGTACATATTTTTCGTATCATTAATTCATTGGTTATCATTTATAATACATTGATATTATCTTAATTTATACCATTTATATATAAGGTGACTGTTTAATCAAGCTTATAAATATAGTTAATTCATTTACTAAGGAAATATTTATGTTTCATATTTTTTTATTAAATTTTATATTTATTAATTTCTAAGTCTTATTGATTATGTATTATATTATCAAATAAATATATACGGCATGAATTGGTAATATGTAATAATGGTTGGGGCCTGGTTATAGATTACCCCTCAATTCAATGAAAAGTCTCATAAGGTAAACAATTGACCAAATTAGTTGGGTATTTTGTGTACACCAACACATTAATTAAAATATCATTAAACAAGAATTGATGGTAGTATTCTTGGTTTCGTGGAATGAGTCCTTGATGAAAATATCATGATGTATAAAATTATTAATTTTTGTTCATTAACATTTCAGTTTTTATTATTATCTATGTCACTGTTATGTTGATATTTTCCATTGATACATTTTGAAGCTCAAGTTATTAATAACAGGAAAATATATTGATTACCCACTCTTCCAAATTTTTAATTTGTTATCTATTCATGATATATTATATTTTATGATTTCCCTTATATAAAATATTATCTAATCCTTTATTATTTTTACATTACTTGATGTATGAATAAGGAATCCATAAATGGGTTTTAAGTGTAAAATAATGTTTTTCAGCCTATGTTTTACTTTTAGAATGTATTTTAGAAATCATGTATGTATATAGTATCTCAAGACTCCCAAAATGTTTTATTCTATATTTTTTGATCCCTTGTATCTTGTACCAACATAATAAAGTAAACATAGACTATGGAATACATGACATAGTGTTGTTACAATATATTTTCTAATATTATAGAACCTCTACATCCATGAGATGAAATTCATGGTATAATAATATAATAAAAGATTAATGTACTTATTTTACAAATGAGGTATAAATATGATGAATTGATGGTTGGTAGAGTACCATAATATAGTAAATATTTATTTGAAATACAATTCACGAATGGGGAATTTGGTGGCCATTACACTGAGTAGAAAATTTCTGACATGGTTAGTGAAAGATTATAGAGAATAATGGGTTCTAATGATCTTATTAATAGAGGATTATTTCAATGATGAAAATAGGGGTCAAAGAATAGTCTTAAAAAGTTCCTAGGTAACTTTTTGTCTCACTGAGAATATATATCATGAGAGGATTAATGATCCTAATTTTTATCAGATGACTAGATATTTAAATGGTTGCGATACATTTAGTGATTTTTTGGTATCCTAATGGTACTCCCCATAAATTAAAGTTGACAACATTAGGGTTAGTGGTCACCACTCTAGCTCAGTTGTTCAACTGGGATCCACCAAGATGTTGTACATCCAAAACACTAGTATTTTTGGATCATGAAGAAATGGGAAGTTTTTGAA
This sequence comes from Viscum album, assembly GCA_963277665.1. Classification (NCBI taxonomy): domain Eukaryota; kingdom Viridiplantae; phylum Streptophyta; class Magnoliopsida; order Santalales; family Viscaceae; genus Viscum; species Viscum album. The sequence continues at coordinate 1,767,554,503 of OY728141.1, read as the reverse complement.
TTAATTTCTCAATGTCCCACTTTTCCTAGAACTAAATCTAGGAACTAGAAGTCATTCGGGTTATTTCAGACTCTCCGTGTCTAGATATAGAAATGAGATAAAATTTCCTTGCATTTTGTTATTATATTTACATGGTATCAAAGTGGGAAGGATTAAATTTATGTAGTCATTGACTAATTAATGAAATAGGTTCATTTCATCCATAAAAATATTTTGAAAAAGTATAGGAGCTTGGGTCTCTCTACATCAAAGAGGTAGTTTGGTTTATTGGGTTTCCTTTAGTAATCATTCTAGACTAAGTCCCATATTTCATGTACTATTTTTAAAAATGATTTTAGAAGGATTTATCCTCTTAGTTGAAATTGAGAATAACATGCCATATGTAGACTAACGGTTAGATGGAGTGGGATATTCCAATCATGGAGGATGTGCCCCGATCCTAAATCCTTTATTTTAGGGGATCAGGGAAGAATCATTTCTCATTGGATATGTTATCTTATAATAATTTCTCCAATACATGAAAAAATAGATTCTGTCAAATGCTTATATGGAATTACTTGTCATTCTCCTTTTTATTATTATGAACTGGGAATGAGCTTCTAAATGGGGTTGAGTATTGTTCATGATACAAAGATAAAGATGCATCTGATTCAAATATGGTTAGAGATAGCTCAGATACACTTGGAATACTGTTATGATCATCTTCGTCATCATCATATATACTATGATTAAGGTTATTAGTTGTTTAAAATTTTCTCTCCTTGACTAGGATGATGTCATTTAAGGAATTAAGGTTAGTTGATTCCATGATATATCATACATTTCAATACTATACAATATCTATGAAAGGTAGAATACCAATTACCCATTCCAGGCTACATTTCTACAATTAATGATGTATTTCACATTTCAAAACTAATGTGATACCAACCAAATCCATAAAATGTTATTAAATGGGAGGGAATTGAATTGGAACTTGAAAACTATATTATAAAGCTTCTTATGGGTGTTCTGGATTTCCCGGTCAAGATACAATAGGTTAAATCGATCACTGTAGTTAGTTTTCAATGAAGTAATGGTTTGGAAATATATGATACATAAGATCATGAGGCCCTAATAAAAGTTATTTTGGCTCACTTTTTTGGAAAAATGATCCTTGAGGGATTTTTGATTACATAAATTGGCATGGTGGAGAGAATTGTGACACCTGATGCATCATTGGTATGCATTTTTTGTATATTCCTTATATTTATAGTGTTTTTAAGGTTTCTAGGTGGTCTGGATGGAGAAAGAGAAATTTTGAGAAAAACAACCAGTTCACATAGCTAGTGGTAATCATGTGCATAGTTGCATGAATTAGATTTTGGGAATAGAATGTCATTTTTAATGCTATCTCCATGGTTTTTCAATCTATATAGTACTTCACAGTTAATGGTTTGACATAAATAAGTAGATATGTTTAATTGGCACTATTTCTACAGTGTATAGAAAACCATTTTTCTAAACCATGTAGTTTGACTATAATTTTTAAAAAGTTACAATTTTAGAAAATATTCTCTTAGGTTTTTTCTGAAAACTACCCTCATTCTTACCCTTCATTTAAATTAGTAGTTTCCCTTTCTAGGAAGGCTCCCCTTCATCTACTTATGGTTTTCCATTGACTCTAGGGTGATTCCTCAAGGTGAGTTCTAAAATTATTTATTTCTTCTTGATTTTTCTTCCTTAATTCATCCTCATTCATGTTATATGTATTTATTTGGATTTCATAACCATAATGTACATGGAAGAACCAAACCTATGATTTAGGGTGAGGTTTTGATATTTTTTTGGGTTTAAGGCTACTGAGGACCCCTATTATTCTCTTATAGTGATATTTTTAAATGATGAAAATGTTTATTTTTTGATGTCGATGTTTCTCCATATCCATACGTTTCCTTTAATTTACCATGTTTCTAGTGTTATAATTTTGTTTTTATTATTTTATTATGATTGGCTTGATTGTTGAGAGCTTCTATGCATGTTCTATTATTGTGGTTGGATCATGTCCAAAAAAAATATTTTCTTTAGATTTGTCCATAGAAATCAATTTTATTCCTTGAAGGGGTTTTATATAATGACTTTATGAGAAATAATTTCTTAAAAATGGATTTGAAAGAGAATTTCAAATGGAATTTTTTAGAAGTCTTTATTTTTTGATCGTGCTCAATATTATATGTGATGAATGTGGTTGTGGGTGAACATGGGAGTACCTGGGTGTATGGGTTTAAGGATCGGTGATACCTTAGCCTTTTCCATGCCCCAACTATTTTATGTTGTTCATGCACTTGAGAGACCGATATTGGGTTATTTGTTTGGGTTTATAAAAGTCATACAATGGATCCTTGAGTGGGTCCATGTCACCTAAAAGCCATAGGTCATCTCTCCCCCATTTTTTCATATCGTCATTTGGATTTTTTGGGATTTTTTATGTGATTCCCATGTGTAGTTTTCTTTTGAACATATTATTTTTCCCCCATAATATTTTATGGGTACACCCCTCATGTTATTCATGATGATGTTTTTTTCTAAGAACAATGATTGACAAATTGTTTTTCAAATAAATCATTTAAAAAGTATTTCTTTCAAACTAGAACTACTAGTTTTCATTTTGAAAGATGGTATGTGGATTCATGGTGGTACCTTATGAGGATTTTACTCAGTCCCTACATATATTGTTAGGTGTACGTATACTTGGTTCTATCAGACATAGGTAAATTTAACTAAGCTAAATATTACAGTAGTGAATCTTAATGCTCATGTTGTCTTCGCAGATATGAGTTAGTGGTGGCCGACATACACAGATATCAAAATCGTTCCATAATGATGGGTTCCACTATATTTTGAAATTTTGGGATTTTAGATATGTATTTCCCAATATGGATAAGGATATATTTCAAATCCCATGTTTATATACATGATAACGGGTCATCATATTTTAGTTATAGTTTGATTATTATTATGTTATGGAGGCTTATGCTCTATTTGGTGTTATTTATGATATTTTCACTATTTATTTACTGATGTTGATGTCCAACCCAAGTAAGAATAATACCATCATTTCATGAGTGATATTGTTCCCACTCATTCAATATTGGTAACATGGCACTAGTCACCATCCCGGCGTGATTGGGAACATGCCTCAAAACATGTGGCGAGCCGACTAGTGTGTGTGGTCGGTTGAACTGGTTTGGTTTATTATAATACACATAGATACAAATACACACATGAATATACACAGACATACACATGAACATGAATGCGAGTGTATCCATATACCTATACATACATACATATATATTTACACATATACTTACACACGTACATACATATATACTCGCACACACGCACACACATACATATATAAATACACACATTCATGAATATATACATATTTATATGCATACAAACATTCATATATACATATATACATACATATATTCGCATATACTTACATACATAGACATACATATGTATTTTCTATACATAAAAATACCAATGCCCTATTTTTCCATTATTTTTTATCACACTATAATATATGGATTCACATGAATATAATAAAAAATATATATATAGTTAAGTAAATACATTTTAAATAATATATTTATATAAATATTTCAATAAAATAAAAATAATTATATTTATATATACATTCTAATGTATTTAAATACTCTACTAAATATGTTGTTTGATTAATATAAATTTGATAATGTTTTGTTTTTTTAAAGGCTTGGGTCAAGACACTTTATTATATATTGAAATGAAAAAGACAAAGTGAGAGGACGAGTCATATATGAAAACCATCCCATCATAAGATAATCAGACAACCTGAGAGCGGGTACACATGCTTAATTAGGTTATCCTTCACCCTGACCTTGATGATGCCTCCCCCTTCTCCATGTTCCAACCAACAGCCAAGGACAACAAGCATCATCCATATACTCATTATTAGTGTCATTGTCACCATCAATAAATTATCATCGCCATATTTTCCTTGAATATCATCCTCACTAATTTTGGAGGCAAGAATACAAAAAAAATAGATGAGAGTACCTTTCTACTTTTAACAATATATGTATTCTTATCAGTTGTTAGTCCAAAATATTGCATCCTTGAGGTAGGAGGTATTCCAGTTCAAAGGAATTAATGGACCACTAATTGAAATGGCCGACTATGAGATTCCATGGAGGCATCAATTTCATCTACAGATGTTGGTATATCCCTTTACAGATTATCATCACTCTCTCCAATGTAGTCAATGATCTAATTCCCTCCATTTTAATTGTTACAATTGTATCAGGTGCTGAATCATTATCACCATTATCATCATCATTTTCCACTTCAGTCAATCCACTCCTACACTCCATCACCAATTTTTTAAAATTAATTGCATCAAACACCATAAATTTCTCACTCCAAGTAGAATCCCCACTAGAATCCACTTTTTTATGTGGTTCAGCATCGCTTTGAGCAGCTACCCTATGTCTAGTAGAGTAAGACATCATTTTAGAATCGTGAATTGAGATACCATCTTTTTCTATAAGTATTCATAATAGCACAACATATCTCATAGATTTCCTTGAGGGAAAAAACACCATCTTGGCCTTTCCTTTTTCTTTGGAAGAAGCTTAAGCGTTACCTTTCCATAATTCCATATCAACATCAGCTTTGGTTGAATTTTACTAATCATATTGGTCACCCATTGACTCTATGAATGATTTCACCTACTCAACTCCTTTATAGAATACATCTTTGAGAGAAGGTGAACCGTAATGTAATTTCTTCTTCAAATCTTATTCTGCAATATTGGCATAAGGCCTTGATTTACCATGAGGGATAATGTTGTCTCTAGTATGCTCAAGAAATGTACTATGTACATCATATAGAGGGGCTTTTATGTCAATATAATAATCCTTAATGGGTGAATCATCATCATGGTACTTATGTTATACTAGAGGGGAATTCCTAGCAAATGAGTTCCCCATTTTTTGGTAATGTTTCTCATAATGACTAGACTGAGCACAATAAAGAACATGTTAGATGTGTTCGAAAGCTTGAGTTTTAGTGACCTATATCCTTACATAAAGTATAATATGCATGCTCTTTTTCATAAAAAATATTAAACTAAAATTCATCTTTAAAAAAAGAGTGGAGACTGTGTCATTGAAGGTGGATTCAACAACAAAATAAACCAAAACATGAGAATAGTTCTTACATATCATATGATCAGTTTCTTTATTCAATATAATAGGGATTCTAATAGAGGGAGAAATTTCATATTGTATCAAAAGATGATATAAAATACCATGAAAGACATAAAATCTAACCCATTATTTCATAGTTGTGATCCTGACTTCAAATAGATTAGGGATGAAATCCCATTCCTAGAATCAAAAGAACATAGGTTTGAGAGATATCACTCTGAACCCCAATGCCATCAACATTATTAATTCTAAATGAAAAATATTATTAAAATAATCCCAACCCGTTGAGATAGAATTAAATGATTTGACTCACCAAATTGATGAAATGTGATTATATATTTCATTAATCCTCTATAGATTTGAACCCCTTGGAAGGAAAAGTGAGAAATTAATTAATTCACACCAAATATGATCTGATAAAAAATTTCATTCTCATTAGACACCACATTTTTTATTTTTCACTTCTTCCAAGACATCCATGAACTTAGAAACAAGTCGCTTATCAAGAACATCGAAGAGTTGTTCCTGATTTCTGATGAAACAAGCCAATATTCGAAGGTTTTTAGGGAGCTCATCCACTTGATGCATCCCTCTTGGCAACTATTGATGCCAAAAAATATGGAATCACCAAGAAACAATGTAACTGTGTCAATCACTGAGATCACCATAGAGGAGGTCCCCAACCCGTATATTCTACCTTTTATTATATAAATTATTAAAATAAGATATATAGTGAACATTAATTATAATATGTATTATATTTTTTAAATATAAATTTTATATTTAAAAAATATTTCATTTTTCTATTTATATATTTTAGAGCATAAAACCGTATCTATAAATTTATAGAAAAAAAATATATAAATATAAAAGTATATGTATAATAAATATGATATAATATTATTATAAATATATAAATATTAATATAAAAATTATTTAATGAATTAATATATTTATTTTTATAATTCATATAAATATATTTCAGTATATATATGTATGCACTTATAATTATGCATATAATTTTAAATATGTATAATAGAATTAAAAAAGTATGAATGACTACAAATATATATATCTATAAAAATATAAAATTGTTATGACTAAATATATATATATATATATTTTATTTAGATAAATATATATATTTATTGTTATTTAACCCACATTTATGGTTATATGTATATGTGTATATAAAATATATCGTGTATAGAACCCCTTTTTAGGCCATATTAAATATAGTCCACATCACAACTGCAATAACAATATTTATATATATATTTATATTTATCTACTTATATTAATATAAATATTCATAAATAATTATATATTCATTTATATGTTTACATATTTTAATAAAATATAATTTTATTATAGTATACATACATAAAAATTTCTAATTTATTTAAATATCTTATTAAATATTTTTATTAATTAATATAAATTTGATAAATTTATATATAAATCATGAAAAAAATATTGATAATAATTTTTTATTTTAATTGAATTATATTTTCATATATATATATTTTATGTCAAAAAATATTTCAATTTATAACTTATATAGTATATAATAGAAAATCACGTATATAAATATATGCAAACACACACACACACAGATATATATATATATATATATTTAAAATTTATATGTATATTATAAATTATATAGAGACATAATTTCATCAGTGATAAGAGATGAACCAATAATGGTTCCCTTTATCAGCATGAAAAAAGATTTTATAAAAGGTAACCCTAGTCCCTTCTTTTTTTACCCCATAAAAGAAGACCATTATCATCTATTTTATTTACCATTGATAAAATTATTCCCTTTATCAATTTTTTTAGTATTTATAAAGGGTAGTTCTGAATTTATGTGAATTTTTAGAAATGTGGGTTGTTAAGGGTTCCTCAGATGATGATATCACTAAATGTAAATTTAGGAGTGACTATGTGAATAAATATTCTGCCAATTTTTAGGATTTCCACACTACATTAAGAAATTTTGGTGGAACCCATGATTATGAGTATAATAAATATGATTTATATCAGAATATTATTTATAATTATTTTATGATGTTATAATATTAACCATGACACCGAGAATTAATAAATATTGCACACACATTTTGGGCCATGGAATGATCACATGGAATTTTAAAACGTTGATATAAAATGAAAAGGGAGGGTGATATATTTTTATTTACCCCAAACTATACTTTTTTATATTCTCATGGTATTATTTTAATTTGATATAGTGATGAGTTTAACCGTGGTATAATGAAGATGTTTTATTCATTGCTGATGTTGATGGTGTGGACTTTGTGCTCAGGGATAGTGCCTCAATGGGATAAAGTATGTTGTGATATTAATTCCCTATAATATTATATATATGTTAGGAGGGTATTATATTGAATGTGAATTTCATAAATAGGAAATTAATTATTTAATGTTTCACTACATAAATTTGATTAGATTATTTTCATTTGATCTACACTTGATGGAATTACCATTAATTGGTTATTTAACATTAAAGGAGTAACCTAGAAATTTATTCAACGACAATGATTCGAATATAGTGTATAAAAAATTAATTAAAAAAACTATTTCAATTTTAAATTGAAATATTTAATCAATATAGTATAATTGAAAACTAGAAGATGAAATTCACTATATATTCTGAAATAAGTTCCATATAATAAGTAATAATATACAACATCAACATAATCATTAACTATGGAGTATAATACTCTAAAAATAATGAAAATATACATGGTATGTGAAATAAGATAAGTATGTTGATGATATTAGATGTTATATTAATGTATATATGTAAGGTGTAATTTGAAAGTTGGAAGGGAAATGTGACCATTGGAATAAGACCATTGGAGTAGTAACATACCTCCATAACCATTATAATAATAAAGTAATAGATATACATATTAGTATCATATAAAATATATAAAATCATTTTGTAATTATATAATTATTCTTTACAAATAATATATACTAATAAGTGAATAGTAATTTAAATAACCACATATGTATTAAAACAATAACGGAATATAGTAATGATTTTTTTAATAAAAAATTTGGTGCCAAATACATTGTATCAAAATACACTAATGGTTTTATTTAAAAATTAAATTTCATTTATAAAGGAATCTTTTTTCATAGAAGACTTCAAATTTATAATTTTAACTTCAAAATTAGACAATAGTGAGTTTTTCATATTTTTTCTAGGAACATGAAATTTGGTTCCAAGTAAGTGCCATCAACATACATTGCCAACCAATCTTCCTGGGCTACAGTCTATATCATACTATCTTCATAGAATATCCTTTATGTGGTCAACAAATCCCACCGAAATAACTTGGTGTGTAATTAGAAGTTCCCCTTCTAAATATGTCCCAAAATATGGAACCCAAAAATAATATAGTGATTGAACATCCAGTGTTCATTTTTGGTACACTATCCCAACTATCAACTGCCTAAAAATTTGGTGAACTAAAATCGTCCATTACTGATCCATTTGAAATTCAGTTGTTAGAAGTAGTGGCTTTAGAAATTCACTCTATAGGGTGGTATTAATTTCATCAATCATAAAATATAACTCAAATTCCCAAACAACATTCCAATTAATATTAATCTATAGGCCTCATCGTGAATAAGTCCTATATAAGCCTCAATAGACAACCTTTATTCCTTCCATTAAGATAATTTTTAGTAGTTTTATAGATCATTAAATATAGTGACCAGCCACCTAAGTCCAACTATTGTGTTACACTACCACATATCTTCATTGGTAAAATCCGTCATCAAAATTTCCACCAGATTCTGAATTCATTCAATCATCCAAAAAAATAACCCATTATCTTACAATTTCATTTAGATAAATTTGTTCTTAAAATATATGAGATTCATCCAAGAATGAAACATTAGATGTTTACCCAAGTGAATTACACTATGGGAATCACAAATCAGCATTCAAATTCTTGGTTCCCATCATAGATTTTCTAAAAATACTTTTACCCATAGTAAATTATTCTCTTCATCCATAAATATATGTACAATGATTCCATTTTTTAGGGTTAAACCACTATCTAGTATATATACATTGGAAATCCTAAAGTACATCAAAATACTCTAGATGCAATCTTCATAAGTCAGAAACATAATATTGAAACATATAATCATCACTAGTGTCATCCCTATAATCTTCTTTTCCAGAACATGTTCCAGTATCTCAAAGATTCTATCAAACATACCATTCTCCTCACTGATCATTCCTTTCACCAAAACAAAAAATTATCATCTACTTTACATAAATATGTAGGGTCTGAAAAAATTCATCACCAAAATAATTCTTGAAACAGTAATGTTTGAAATTACTTCATTTAAAATATCACTTCACCATGAATACACAAAACCACTTGTTACAACACCTTTGTTACTACTTGTGACAATAAAATCTATTTTCCATATTATAAAAAATTCCCTCAGTCCATTCAACATTTAAACAAACTGGTTTCTCTACAAAAAGAATTTGTATATGATTCTAGGTGATGGAATATTTTCTACATCTTCCAGTACAAAGTATGAAGATCATTAAAGAAACCATAAAAAATTGTTTAGATATTTTTCTTCTTAACAACAATTGAAAAAAATATCAGATAAGTCTTGAACTTCCATTTGTTAAAAAAAATTATAGTTATCTTGACCTTCTACCTCATTCTATCATTTGTATATTTTTTCAACTCATAAAACCTTTTATTCTAAAGAACATTATACCCAGTAGGCCCCTACATAGACTCCCATGTTCTAGTCACTTAGATTGAATTTATTTCATCACTCGTGTCCATCTACTATCTTGAAATCTTATTAACCCTTTTAGACTCTTAGTATATTTATATCATGTTAGAAGAATGCATTGAAAATTTTCACTATACCTTTGCACCGGGTGTCTCTCCATAGTTGATATATATACCTATCAATGCTTCTACACCATTTACATCTTCTTCATACATAGTATGAAATTTCAATGGTCGCTATTCTATATTCTATTACCTCTCTGGTACATATGGACTAGAATTAATCATCTAAACCTGACCTCCATCATCTCGTAAGTGTGCTAGATAGTTTGGTTCTTACAATCCAAACACGATTCCTTGATTTTATTGAACATGAATATCTAACTGAACCCTAACCCATCATCATAAATTTCAAAAATATTAATTCACATTCTAGTTTTGATCTTTTCATGACATTTGTTGAATTTTCTAGAATCATTTTCCTAGATTGTAATCTAAAATTATCATCTCTATAGCCTACAAAGTAAAATGCTAGATACTTAGCCTCTATATTGTCTCATTATTTAACAACATTATATTAATAGGTTCGTTGTCTATTGACATTGATGTTGTTGAAATTAATATTCCTTCCAACCCATTAAGTATTTAAAAGATTTTGTCCGATAGGAGACAACAAACACCAGTTTATTATGTACATCATTTAACTCATATATAAATCCAAAAAAAACTTTGGGGAACCTCATACAAATATTTTATTTAAATATTTTTTTATAATCATTCTAACCATAATTCTTAAAATCACAATACAATTTTTGAAAACAATATACATTTGAAAATTTTATACATTCTAGGTCTTCAAGATATTTTAGTAGTAAAGTTAAATGTTTTACAAGATGGTAAATATCCATTCTAATAAAAGAAATTCCTTCTTAATGTTTTTTTGGATAGAGGATATTAGATGTATATTCAACACCAAATTGACATGTATAGTATAAATCAAATGGATGGATAAAATTTCACAAGATAGAGGTTATAAAGTCTGGAAGACAAATTATTATGATGTTAATCAGAAAATGTTATACCTAGTCTACCAGAATGGCTTTATCGGGCAGAGGGATAATTTCATTCCAGATAACTTTTTATGAATCCAAATAGATTAATAACTACATTATTTATACTGGATAAAGAATCTATTTTCAAGTATATGAAACCGTTATACACTATATTGGTGTATATTATAAGGACTATAAAATGAATATTTGATGGTAAACTTTCAAAGTGAAGAATAAGTCCATATGATTCCATTGAATCCAACTATTAGAAATTATGAATATATCTATTAAGAGAGTGACTATAAATAAAGATAAATTTTTGGGATCTGATGCTTTTATATATCTGATTATCTATTTTCCCGTGAAAGTTTATTAAAATCTTGTTACATGATTACAATCTATTGTAAATTTTTAGAGTATTTTATATCAAGGAATCTTTTGATAGGTTTACTATTGTAAATTCCTTAAGATTTAATTTTTAATAGCTGTGTTTGATCTAGATTTATTGAGAACGTCCTTTTTAATAATGATAGAGGAAATACCAATCCAGATTGATTGATGGTTGTTGTGGCTAGGGAAATAGTGCTATAATATTTGTTTATAGGCATTTCTTTATGTAATAAAGATAAACGTTTTCAGTAAGGTTAATTATGAGGATAAAATGATTCTACATTAATACATCCTTAAAACATAAGTTTAGTGTTTGGATATATTCTTAGAAAATATTATTTATTTATTTTCTCATAAATACTTTGTCTAAATTTTATTATTAATATTTTTTATTTTTTTTACATTCCAATGTTCAATTTATCATGAAATGTTTTTCGTAGGTTTGTATAAACTTTTCTAAATAATATTATATTGTTTTTTGGAAGGAATTATCATCCTATAAACATCCTAAAAGAGGTTAGGAAAAAAAATTAGTTTTCTCTTATAAACAAGAATTCTCCCCACCCCCTCTCATAGTAAAACATATACTCTTTCAATCCCACATTTGGTGTCAAATAAGGTCACATTTTTTATAAACTATTATACTAATTTTTTTATAGAGAAGAGTGTCATTCATTTTTAATATTGTGTGTTTTTTTGTTGCTACTTTTGAAAATTTAAATCCAAGAAGACCAACTATATTTTATGGTACTGATTATGAATAATGTAGAGTTCATTTAAGTATTTTTGTTATAAATACTTGTGTTGATAATTTTTTCATGATTACCGAATATTATTACATTTATGATATGTGATTTAAAAAAATTCCAAGATATGGAAAGGTTGAATATTATCTTAACCATCCGGTAAGAAACACTTTTTTATGCTCAATTAATTCAAGTATATACAATATGATTTGTTCATCGACGTAATCTAACATAATTTAGAAGAAATTGGAAGTGACTCATTTTTGAACTAAAAAAATTACGAAAACATGAAGATCCATGCTAGGGGAAGATTATAGTGCCATTGATTTTTACCTCTAAAAACAATTGGAAAATTGAATCAAAATTTTACAATCATTTTGAATAGTCTACAATCTCCTAGAGATAAATACTTGGTCGATGGACAAATGGTTGAGAAATTTATTGATACTATTCCAAATGAATAGGAATATATTTTTATATTTATTAATGATACTAAGAATCATAATAATATTTATTTTTTTATTTAATTGGTACACCCTTACAATATGATTCTAGTTTAATGTGAGATATAGAAAATAAATTGAATAAAATTTAGGGTTTTTTGGCCTCTAAGTCTACTCTAGAAAAGAGATAAAAGTATTTTAAATATCTGTCCCAATATTCAAAGAAGAAGAAATGGAATGCCAAAACTAAAAGTATCTAATCTAATGAATGTGATAATGAACTAACAAAATTTTTACCAAGGATGATTAATATTATAGGAAGGAATGATTTATATTACAAATACAGTATTCATCAAAAAATAATAAGTGACAAAAAAGAATATTCTAAAGTAATTTCTTACGAATGTATGAAAACTGGATGCATAATTCCTTATTGTCTAAGGAAGAAGAAGAAATATAATAATTTTATAAAATTATATAATAATAAAGTAAACAAAATCCTGAATGTTTCTCACACATGGAGGTATGTGGTTGATATAGTTCTTCAGAAGGTTCTGTGGGCAATGATAGTGATAGAAAAAATGTTAATGGTTTCAAAAAAATATTCCAAAGACCAACATTTTCCAATGTCTATGGTATATGAAGAATCCATAAAAAATTAACATTAAATACAATCTCTCTAAATTCATATGATGAATGTGTTATTTCTTCTGATGAAGAAAATTTTATTACATTGAATTATTATTATAACTTACCCTATTTTGAGGAACTATCCAGTTACTATACCATTATTGAAAATCATAGAAATAAATAATGGAAAAACCATTACTGTTCTAAGGAATAATAAGAAAAAAGAAATTAAAAATTACCAAAAAATTCAATTTAAATTTATAATATTACTACATAATATTATATGAAAAAAATTAAAATTCTTATGTTGAATATATGAATTTTGTTGTTCAAAAAGATAATAAATATTTATCCTTGAAAAAATTATTTTAAATATTACTTATTTGAAGAAATTTTCTGATAATATGTACAGACAAATTAGTCCTCATAAAAATACTTTTTGAATTCATTTTTATAATGAAAACCCACATTTTCAAAGCAACTACTTTGTTAAAAAGATAACAACCTTCTCTATATAGTGTCTAAGAGGTGTACACTAGTTGAAAAAATATTTTTTATCATTGTTAAATAATTTAATCTTCACAGATCCCATATTTATAAAGAGTATGAAACTACATAATATAATAAATTTGGGCATATGAGGTTTCCTAATGTGATTTTTACTAAAAATTATAAACCCAACAAAATCTGGTTAAAAAATATAAAATTTTATATTTTAGGTAAATAAGATACATAATATAACTAGAAATATAATGTACCTAGACAGTGGATAATCTATACACTTGACATTAAACAATATGTTTTTCCAAAATATTATCACAATTTAGGGTGGAAAATTCACATTCAAAGATAATTTTTATGTTAAATTATACAATTTTGGTGATTTTTCTATTCTTGGTAAAGCCTTTATTTATAATGTTTTATGTGGTGTATGAATTAATGATGAACTCATTAGAAACTTTCCATTATGTTATTAATAATATATTGTTAACATTAGGTATGCTAAATATTCTATTGAAAGTTCAGAAGGTCAATTTATTTGTTCTATTGATAAGAATGAGAATGTCTACACATTAAAGAAATAAGACTTTAACAACAAAACATACATTTATTTAGTGAAACTAAGGATCTATCTTTGTTATGTAATGGTATTTTTGGTCACGGTAATGTGAGTAATTTATCCAAAAATTAAATGAAAGGATTAGTTAGAGTTATAACAAAGCATAGGTTTAATTATTCTAATGTTTTTGATCTCTATAAATTTGGTAAGCTACATATTCCAAGCATGAAATATATTATAGAATTTTCATCTAATGATGCTCTATAGTTAGTTCTCATGGATTTATTTCACCCCATACAATTAGGAAGTATTATTGGAAAATAATCTCTATATGTCTAAATTGATGGTTATATGAATATCCATGGGTATATTTTCTAACAAAAAATTTTAATCCCTTTTTGATTTTAGAAACCTATAACCCATGTAAAAAGTAATAAAAATATACGGTTGGTTACTACCCATAGTGACCATGATGGAGAATTTAAAAATTTCGATTTTGATTTTTTTTTGTAAAAAAGGTATTTTACATACTCTTAAAGCCCAAAGATCCCCCTAGAAAAATGATGAAATTTAATGAAGAAATTATGTTATTTGGTATGTTACGAGAAGCATATTGATTTGATTATAAATTAATCAATAGTTTTAAGATGAAAAGGTAAGAACATCATTTTGTATTTTAAATTGAGTTTTACATATATATTTTCGTAGTAAAATTATATATGATTTATATATAAGAATAAATAAAAAACATTCTCAATTCAGAATTTTTGGATGTAAATTATTCATCTTGAATACTAAATATAATTTTCATAAATTTTATCAAAATATGTTAGTGCAATTTTTTTTCTATTATACAAATAGTTAGGCATATCATGTTATTTTATAAAAAAAATTACCATTGATGATAAATTGCATGTTAAATTTGATTAATACAATCCCTTTACATTTATACAACCAAAAACAACATCTTCATGTGATATTTTTGAAAATTTATTTATAAACCTTTTTGGAAAACTATTCTCAAGAGAGAAAAACTGAAGAAAAATATTCAAATGTAATAACTATAGATGGGATCCAACCAGTTTTCTTAGAACAATGATTTGTAAACATATTAAATTATAAAATATTAAGGAATAATACAACAAATAATATCATTTGTGATGTCGGAAAACTAGTCAAAATATGACGTTTCTTAATAAATAAATGTAAAAATAGTTCATTTTTATAAAATAATTAACCCCAAACTCTTGATGAGGCTTTAGGATATGAACATTAGAAAATGAAAATGAAAGATGATATCCATGAATTTTATAGGAACAATGTTTGGACTTTGGAGAAAAATCTAAATATTTTATTTTAATTGGATTTATATGGGAGTTTAATAATATATGTGAAGAAAATGGAATAATAAATAGAAATAAATCATGAATTATTGAAAAAGGATATAATTGAAAATAAATAGTTGACTATGAAGATAAATTTTTGACCTATTGAATGACTTGAAATTATTCATATACTTTTATCCTATGAATAATTTTTAAATATTATTATTAACAAATGGATGTGAAATGTGATTTTATTAATATATATGAACATGTGGAATGATATATTCAAAACCCACCTATTTTTTATACATAAAAACATAGGATAATGTTTCTTGACATAATGAGAAACTCTGTGGATTTAAACCATCTCAAAGAGCCCAGTATGTTAAAATTACAAGAATTTTGTCACAAAAAAATTGTTCTGGGGGTCGTAAATCCAACTCTATTTATTAAAAATGTTTTTAGAAAAACCATTATTGCTAAAATTTATATCTATGACATCATATTTGGATCAACTAAAAAATATTATTCCTCTATGAAACCTTTTAAGTGTGAGTTTTAAATGAGTATGATGGGGGAACTATATTTTCTCTTTGTTTTCTAATTTATTAAAAACTAGAAAGAACCTTCATATTCCAATAAAATTACAATGAATATCTACTAATTATATTTTTGATTTGATAATGCTAAAATTATGATCACTCTTATTAGAACATAAAAATATTTATATTTTGATGAATTTGGGAAACTAGTTGATCAAAAACATTTTAGTGGAATAATTGACAGATTACTATATTTTACAGTGAGTCAACCAGAATGAGTTTTTTATTATCATTTATAATATTTAAATATAACCCAAAAGGTTCACATATGAATGATGTTAAAAAAATTCATTACCATAATGTTAGTGTGGATTATGGGAAACTTTATTCTATTGGATATTGTTTTGAACAATTTTTTAGATGCTAAATTTGACGGATATTAAATTAATATAAAATGTAAATCCTTAAATTTTCTTTTCACAGAGGAAGATATTGTTTTTTATTCATGTATTAAACAACACTCGGTAGGTCTTTCTGTTGTTGAAGTTGAATATATGGTAGTTGGATAACGCCATGCTCAGGTCTTGTGGAAGAAGCACACACTCGCTCAATTTGGAATGAGTTTTACTAAGACCGCTAATGTGTGTGATAAAAAACATTCAATATATTAAATAAGAAAACACACAAATCAGTAATGACCCATTCACATAGTTATAATACATTATTTCCATTTGTATCACAAAAATATATATATCATTTTACAATTCGTTGGAATGCAAGAACAACATGCAAATAATGTTACAAGACCCCTAAATTGTGACATATTTGAATATATTAATCATAATTTTAGAATGATAAACATAAAATTATTATCCATATATTTCATGTTTAAACATATTCTTATAGTCATGAGATTCTTGAAAGGGGTGGGGGGGTTCTTTCTTACGTTTTGGAACAAAAATAAATTGAGTTTTATTAAAAAATATTCTGAAAAATGTATTCCATGATAATTTCAAGACAACGTTATGGATAAAATTTTATGGAAAAAGGTTTCCAGAAAATTATTATGTTTCATCAGACTATTAATTATTAATAAACTAAATAAATATATTCTTGACTTATGTTTTTATAGTACCAAGAAGTCTATATTATCAAAAAAAACATTCATATGAAAGATTATATATTATTTCTCTTGGAAGTAATTTATTTTAAATATTTTCTTGAATTTTTTTTAAATATTTTGACAATATATTCTATGATACTTTATTTTAAACTTTTGGAATTTTTCTCTTTCTATGAAATTGTTAAATAAATTCATGTTTTATCAGAAAAAATATTAATATGATAAAAGATATTCAAATAATTATAGGAAATTAAAGAGATCAGATGTTTTTTTTCATGTTTTAAGAAATTATATAATCTTTTAATATTTACATGGGTTAGATTCAAAATCATTGGATATATTTTGATATTTAATTGTATCTCTTCTCAGTGTAAATAAATAAAAAGTTGGTAACCACACATGCACCATAAATAGTTTTTATTGGAGAGTATTATCCACTCATATTTTCCTTCTATCCAAATAGGAGAGATTGAATCTTGCAATGGATTTTCATAAAAAAGAAGTAGATTAAGAAATGGTTATATAGGAAAAAGGTTTTCATATATATGATTCATTTCTAATGACTGAAATTTTATTCATATTTGGGGATCTGTATCTTTTGGCAAAGTTAATTTTGACTTAATCTATCCTTATATTGTCAAATGGTTCTATAAATCTTCTATTTTTAATTATATTTACTACATGAATAATGTGACTTTCACACTTTTTTGTAAATAAAAAATGAATATTAAAAATGTTTCTGAATATATTCAGAATTCACCATAAGAAAAATAAAACCATATTACTATAAAATTTCAAGATAAATATGGGATTTTTAAACAATCATGGGCTAAAACCAGTATTTTTCCTCATATGAGAAAGTTGAATTTTTTTCCAATTTATCCCTAGATACATGAATTATTTACCCATTCATTAAAAACTATATTATTCTGATAAATTATAAAATTGACAGTATAAAATAATTTTATGTATCTACTATATTTTAATGTCCACAAGAGGACGTTCAATATAGACATTTTTTTACTCCACTATATTAAAGAAATAATTCTTTGATTTTTGATGTAGAAAATTCATCATTATCATATGTATATTAACATGCTATTTTTCAAATTCATATAGGTATAAATGATTATGTATGAGAATGTTTCTATCAATGATAAAACATCATATTTACAGAAGATACTATAAGAAAATGAAGCACAATTTTGTTTATTCATTGATTTGAATTAAAACTCATATAATTTAGTGTGTATTTTTGATGTTGGTGAGTTGAAGAAGAATTTCTTGGAAAATAAAAAATATGGAAAATAATCTACACCATTTTTATGAAATAAAAAAATAAAATCTCTTGTGATTCCTTTTTATCATTTATAAAAAAGAAGGGTGAAGTGATAGAAGATATCCCATTCATTAAATGGGATAATTATAAGGAATTTTTTGTAAAAGATAAAGATTATGAAAACATAGATAATAATAGAAGTAAATCAGACATGATAAAAACGAAAGAAATGAAAAAATTACCAAATATTTCTAAAATATAATTTAAAAATTAATTAAAAATTTGAGGTTGTGATGGTGAAAAAAGAATGTATTCCCATTCAACCTTAAAAGAAAACATATCTAGATTCAGCACTCCATCTATTTGTTATAAAAGAAGAAGGAAAAAATTGTAATTAACATAATCATAATTCATTCAATTCTTGTTAGCGATTTATTTTTCGAAAACCTAGTGAGGTGTTTGTTGATAAAAAATATAATTTTGATAAATTATTGAAGAAAGATCTCTATTTATAAGAAATTTCATCTAATGCATCATGTTCTTTACCTTCCCAATCATAATATGATTTTTAACTCAATGAATTAGTTGATGAAGAATCTTTATTGGAAGAAGAACAAAAATATAAAAACAAATTCATCAAAAAATATGATTCTAATGAAGAAGTTTAGAGTATAGAAGTTTCTCAAACTCTTCTTTCTTAATGAGAATATCCTGGATCTTTTGATTTTGACCACCTTTAGTAACATATGTATTGATTGATTTAACTAATTTTTATCTGGTTAAAAGTATAAAATGAATGTAAATGATAATAATCTATATCAATTAAGTGATAAATATACTTGAATTAATTATAAAAATATTTAGGGATATTTAATCTATGCGAAAGTATATTCATTAATATTTTATTATATGTAAAATTCAATTTCCTTTTAAAAACATATCTAAATTATCATTATAAATAAGGTATATTTTAAGGAATTCAAGGAAAATTCCAAATTGGAATCAAGAAAAATCAAAACTATTATTAATTATATAATTTACATAGAAGGTGATATTATTTTTTTAATAAATAAATGATTGAATCAGAAAATAAATACTGTCAGTGTAAAAAATTGTGAGCTCGATAATATTTGAATATTTTTAATGTTAAATATAAATTGATATTATCAAATATCAAATAATAGAAAAAGATGATGATATTTTAAATAAATTGAAGAGGATATAATTTTTATAATAATATGTTACAAAGTTGAGTAAATTATTACAAACTTAGAAAATAATATTAATGATATAAAAAATAACAGATTTCTGGACGATGAAGTTTCAAAAATAATGGTTATACTTAATTATTATGAATGGTACTATAATGGTATAATTAATATGATGGAAATAGTCAATAAAATTTAAAGGAATGAAAGATATTATTTTTTAACTCTGGAAACTCATTTTAATAGACAAACTCAAAAAAAATATGTTTTTCAATTATGTTTGGATGGATATTTTTCAATATCATTAGGTTAATATACTTATTATAATTTTATATTAATTTATGTTAAAATAATGTATAAATTTTTATTTTCATATCAATTCTTTCATACATATGTTTTCTAAGAACTTTCTGGTAACACATTCCACCTTCCTAATAATATTTTTAAATTTATATAGCGGGAAACGTTCATAACATTTCATAGAAAGGGGTAGAAGAAGGAATATAATATTTCATATAAAGGAGATGAAGAAAATATTGGGGATATTTTGTAAGGCATTGGGAGTATGATTTTTTAATGATTAATTAATTTTAGATTTTGTGTTTATAATTTTTTATTTTGTACTACACAAAATGGGGGAGATTTTAGAGTCAAAAAATCCCTTCATTAATTTATAACCATAATTTGGAAAATATAAATCCATTTCATTAAATGTTTAAAATTTTCTAAATTTTATACATCTAATTTCATTAAGTTTATTTTTAGGAATCCAAAATGACTTAAAAAACATAGAATAACCTTTCCAATAAAAAATATATTTTTTTATATCATAATTGGAATATGAGACAAAAATTTCTTACAATATGAAAATTTACATTTTAAATATGATATATATATATATAATTTCAACAAAAGAAGGTTATTAATTCATTAAAAACTGTAATTAATTCCATCAGAAAATGTTCTACCAAGTCTACGTGACAGACATTATCAAATGGAGGTAGACATGCTTCCCAAATAATAGTTTATAAATTATACTTGAAGAGGAACTAAATACATTCTACCAAAATAAGAATTAGAAATCTACCAAATAGAAACATTCTAAACTATAGTTTTGTATATCATAATGACTATTAGAAAAAGTTGATGTGTTGAACATTCCATGGGAAGAAGAAGTGTGTCGGATCTCATTGAAACCATCTTTGATAAATATAAAATATGACTATTGAGAGTTCCCTATAAATAAATATTTATTCATGGAAGGGGAATCTATCAAATATCATACTATATAATGTTTCAGAAAAGATTTTGTAACATATTGTTACTTCAGTGTTCTTTATTATAATTTTTAAGGATACTTTTCTTATGGAATACACTGTTAGGATTACTATTTTAAATTAGTTAATATTTTTGATTTTGTAATCTCTTTTTCAAATATAATATTATCAAGGGATTTAATTATTATGGATGACATAGGATATACTGAACTTGTTTGATTGAGGTTAACTAGGATAGGGAAACATAGGTTGTGCCTGATCTCTATATCGAGGGGTTTCCTTGGGTAATAATGGTAGACAATTATGGTAATTTGTATACCTAGGGTAGCTTGAGTTTGGATTCTGTTTTCTTTAACACATAAGTATAATGTGTGGATATATTCTTATAACAGTTTGTATAATTTTATTTACATAGGTTTCAATGGTATTGATATTAATTTTATTTACAAGTATTTTATTTTATCATGATATTTAATAAGAAAAATTATATAGTCTATTATAAACATTTCTAAATCTTATATTAATGTTTTGGGAATGAATATTGCTTTTATAAGTTAATTAAAAAGGTTATAAAAATTGTAAGTTTTATTTTAATATTTAAAATTCACGCACATATTGTATTAAAACATATACTCTTTAGATCCTAGAGAATTTTCTTAGTTCATTCTCATTACACTAAAATTGGGTTCATCCTCTCCACAACTTTATTATGTTCTATATTTCCTAGTATAGTCTTCTCAAACTGAATCAAATTTGTATAGTATAACCTCTAGAAATCCATACTTCTATATTCTCTATCAATATCTAACTACATGAAACTAAACTTGCATAATATATATTTCTCCACCATATTTCGACATGTGATAAATGTCTCGAACAACTTAAAACTAATCCCTAGAATTTACAAACAGGATTTATGTGTCATGTTTTTTTTTAAAATTTCACATAGAAGAGTAACCCTATGTGGAAACACAATAGATCCAGTCCCCACAAATTTGTGTGTACACACTCCAACATCCAATAATTTGGTGTTTTCCATTCCATATGGAATTAAATATTTTATTACATTCCAATGATTTCGTCCTCAAATATTATATACTCTATGCTTCTAGTCTTTAGTAATCCTTTAGAAACAATTATTTTCATCCACTTCTTACAGAGGTGACTCAGAAGGACATTCCATAACTTCCCTGATGCTAACTATTATACATGAATCAATCCTTCTGATAGACCATTTATGTAGAGTTTCCCATTAATAAATACTCTTCTGATAAATAAAGATCCATGTGAAATCATATATTCACCATATTTGAACTTCGTACAAAAAGTTGTGTCATCATTTTTCACAATATAAATAAGGGTTTTCATAGGCCATGAATATGGCTATCATCCGTTTACTCGACCATTATTCCAAGTAAATAATATTGATTTTAAATTATATTATGTATATAATATATGAGTAATGCATTGTGCATATGAATTTAATGGGTGGGGTTCAGTTATATATATCCCATTTCATGCATTAGTTAGTCCCATGATACAATCAATAATTGGTATTTCCCAGTAAATGTCATCCAATACAATGAAAATGTCTTAACAAAAAGTCATGAGATTATATATGATGTCTTGTAAAAAGTCCTCAATGCTTTGAAATATGTCTTTAAACATGGACTTGACGGAATTTAAATATATTTGGTTAAGGCCTTGATAGTATGTACGGTGTATGGGAAAAAGGCCGTGATGTTAATATTCATGATGCATTGGAATGATGAATTGGAGATAATACCATGAATGCATATCATTATATATTTATTTCCTAAGGATTAAGTTATTATTATCCATGTTATCTTTTTATTGATATTATAAATGGATGTATTTCAAGATCAAGTAGTTAATTAAATAAAATGTGTTTTATTATCAAAACTGTAGAATTTATTATTCTTTAATAATTCAAGATAGCTTACATTGTATACAACCCTCATTGTGAATTAGATCTAACCAAATTATTTTTTTTACATAGAATATTTAGAAGGGGTATTTGATTGATTTTTGAGGATAAAAATGTTTTTCATGAATTTTTTTTCTTATATTGTAATATAGAAGTCATAATTGTATCTATTTTTCTATGACCACTAAACTGATTATTCCTTAGTGATTTAGTCAATTTTATTTTATACCAATATAATAAAGTAAACATTACTCTGGGTTACCTTGTTATGAGTTCTAATAATTGGTATCTAGGAATGTCTTGTAGGACACCAGTGAACTATATTTTTATAGAACATAGCTAATAAAGAAATTATGATAAATCAATTATAATATTGTAAACATTTCTCATTTAAAAGGATTATTAGACCATGGATCAATATTCATGATACTTATGAGATGACTATGTATGTACCATTGTTTAGAGATGGCTTATAGTTGAAGGAATAGAAATCATATCAACACCCATGATAAATGTAGAGATTTTCAACAAGAGGACGTGAATATAGAGTGTGTTTTGGCTGAATAGATTAAAATTTTATTATGAATGTTTTTCCAATGTTATCACTAATAAATGATACCATATAGAGTAATAAATTCCTTTTCAACATAGTGAAATGGTGTTGGATGACTTCATGCAGTAGAAGTATCGATCTTTTAATGGAACTATTAATACATTGGTAGTTGAGAAATGCATCATGTACTTAGAAAATATTTCTAGGGATTTAGGAATTAATGAAAACGAAACAGATGTTATGTAATTATATTATTTAAAATTAAATCTGAATCTTTTTTTGTTATTTATTTACAAAATAGATGATTAGAAGAAAAAAAGTTTGTGATAAGGAACTTTTAAGGTGATATTATTTTAGAAATACTTTCCTCGATAACAAAAAGTTGATATATAATTGAAAATTTTAAATATCAAGAAAAATGAAGAGGAAATTGTTTCTAAGTGTGTGGATTACATCAGTAGACAAGAAATTCATGTTGAAAGATTCATATGTAATGTCAAAAGTTATATTGACCCTTTATATGATGGTATAATGTAGACCTTTTACTGGTACATAGTTTCATAATAAATTTTAACATATGATGATATGGTATCAAGATACATTAAGACATAAATATAATTTTAGAGAATTTATATTTTCAAATGAAATTAATAGAATAGTTGGAAGACTAGGTACCATGAAAATGGAAATGTAACGAAGAATAATGGAATTGTGGAACTTCCAATTTATAATAATTTTTGAAAAAAAATATTGATAAATGATTAAAGGTAATGAGAGTTTATTAAAGGTGAAATTATAAATGGCTTATGGTTCATTAATTTAAATTCAAGAAAGAATCCACCAACATCTATCACTTCAATGGTACTGAGACAAAGAACTATATAAATTAGTTGGTCAACCATCAAGGATTACATTGATAATTTCATTGTTATATTTATTGATGTTATATTTGTATAATAGAAAATTTATTATGTGTATCCAAATAAATTTTGAATCATTCAAGAGATCCTATGAGGAAATATTATATTTTAGAAAATCAATATTAATGGATTTTTCATTCATAATTTTCCTTTTCATAGAAATATTTTCCCAATGGATGAAATATTTTTTTTTGTTTCTAAGACAAGGTAGAACCTCCCCACCATATATAACCTTTAGGGTTAGTATATGATTTTAAGTAAGGATAATTATAGAAAATAATTGTGATTATATTATCATGATGTATTAAAATTTGGTCTAGAATATTTTGAAGAGTTTGGGGATTAAATGACTAAATTTGAACCTTGATTGTAGTTATTGAGGTTTTGGATATTAAATTAGTACTCCATAATTTTACTATTTTTTGTTGACTATTATTTATTCCTATTATAACATTTTTTTTATTAATTGGATTGAAATACAAGAAATCCCTAGTCATAAAATATTTTATACAAATGGGAGAATTTTCTTTTAATGGATTTCATAATCCCTTAACAATGTATATTAGTGCTCTATAAAAAAAATAATCTTATTCTTTCATGAATATTGGGTTTGATATGAATTAGAGAAAAAATATTGAAAAAAAAACTATTGGATGAAATACCACTTATAGAATGGAATTAAATTAGAAGGTATATTTTTTATAATTATTAAATCTAAAGAAATTAAATATAAATCTAACATATATTGTATGGAAATCATCACAAATTAATCATGGTACTCTTATTAAAAACTAATTGATATATTGTTGTATTATAAAGGTACACATATTTTAAAAAAATTATAAATTTATGAAATAATAAATTTCATAGTCATATAATAGAAACCAAAATTCATGATAAAATCTATAACTATTACATGATATCCTAATTTTAGAAAAAAAATTTATGAAAATTGGAAGGATAAAATTTATTCAAGGAGTTGCGAATGTAAAAACATAATATAATGGACTATTAATACTATTTATGATAAAATGTTATACAAAAAACACCATGAATGAACAAAGTGTTTTATACTACATAAATATTATTATTTAAATATGATTGTTGTAACTTTTTTATTGGATAAAAAAGTATGAGTAAATGTAAATTAATTATAAATTATATGTTAAAAATTATTTTGAATACTTGTTTATTAGCTCCTTATAAATATTTACAAAATTTTAATTTTATCAATGAAATTACATAAGGTTCGGAATAGTTAATGTTTAAAGGGTTATTTATTTATAAAAGTTATATTAATACATATTTTTTCATTCCATTTAATGAATTAATTTCTATATTTTATAATTCTAAAATTGTAAAAATAATTTTATTTTGGTTTTTATATATCAAAATTATATTGGGGTGAATTTTTGTGAATTTTTTGAAATTGAGGATTTTTTATGAATAATGAAATGTACTTATTTAAAAAATACTCTCACTCGGATGAAATTATCAGGGTATTCAAAACTCATAGACATTTATAAAAAAATACCTAGAAAATATATATTAAATAAAATATATAATTTAATTAAAAATATATTATTTTACTACAAAATTTATTTTTGACATATTCTAAACCCATGTAGTGTTTCTATTCAAATAAAAAAAATTCTTCTCATTTAATAAATATTCAAAAGGATACTTCATATAATGGATTTATTTAAAAATTAAATAAGTATAATTTTATTTTACATCATCTGATTAATTACATGGTAATCAATTTAAAAAATTATTTTCATGTAAAATCATTTGTATACTTAAAAAACACATTTATCTAAAATCTATTTTTGTTGAATTTTGTAAACTTATATTAAAAGTATGTTTTACCACTTTGTGATACTGAATCTTAAAATGTGGATTCCTTATTTTATATCAATTTATTTTAATTTCATAATGTGTTCAAATTCAATTTTAGTAAAACTAAATAGTAACCATGATAAAAAATTGTTACTTTGGTAATTAATAAAATTGGTTAGTTTGATTAAAATAATTGGATAAGGGTTCAAGATAACAAAAATAATTTCTCTGATATCATTGGTTAGTTGAAATTTGACATTATACTTGTTATATTAAAAAATTTCCATTTTTACCCATATTACTAGAGTAAGACAGATGTTATATAATAAATATTCAATTATTTTCTAGTTTTACACCCACCACACATATGAAATGGACATAATTATATTTAATTATCCATATATATTGAGCCACATAACTCAACCAATACATACACATGTATATTCCTAAAATTTTTGGACACATCCAATAGGTAATTTATAATAAAAAATTCCACTTCACTAAAATCATAAGGTGTATTACCAAAGTTTTTTCCCATCTTAGAGGAAAATATAACATTTATAAAGAAACATTAATCCAAGATAAGAGTTTTTATTCTCAATTACTAACTATTTAATTTTTTTTGATATTATTGTCCTAATTTTATAGATATGTTGTATATACCAACCCTTTGAAAAAATATAACCTTAATTCAAAATTATTCATGATATTTAAAGTTTAAATTCACATTTTCCCTTTTATGTGTATTTGATTCAAAAGTTATTACAACAATATGGTTTTATTGTAAAATCACATTTTTCACTAGTGTTACTCGTGTATAAATTTATGTTTAATGATTTAAATATTATTTCTCTCATAATCCTTATATATTTTTTTCCTATGATTATTTATATGGTTTCAATGTTTATTCCAACTTATTCACTCTTTAACACTCAAAACAACAGAAGTATTGTTTCTACGAAAAATCTACTATATTTTTGTTTTGTTCATAATCATTCACTTTCATGTTCATATTCATAAATTTTATAATGTAATATTATATATATATATATATACGTAAGTAATGGGAAATGGTTTTTCTATACTACATTTTACATTTCTTACAGTGTTTTAAAAGGAATAATTTTAATGTTTTTCAAAAAAAGTCATTATTGAATTTTTAAAAAAAGTTTAAAATAAATGTTATTTTTAACATATATCACACCAATGCGTTTTTCTTGCATTTATGACCATTATTTCATATTTAGATTAAACTTCATTTTTATTGTTTTTTTAAATTAAAATCATTTTTTCATTGTTATTTGAATTTTTAGTTATCATATTAAAGGAAAATGGTTTTATTTTTTTAAAGGACTGAAAAGAAATTTTATATTACTTATGTTTAATTTTTCTTCCATTAAAAATTTTATTTTATAAGAATAATATAATTTCAATATTATATTGTTTTTTAAATAATACATTAAAATTAACATTAAAACATAATGAAATGGTTTTATAATTTATATAAATTATTTAGAAAATAAATCTATAAATGCATTTAAAGAAAGTAAATATTTAGAGTTTCACTTTAATTTTCCTGTATAATTTCATAAACTCTATTCATTAATCTAAAAAAGTAATTTTTTAAGAATTGATAGTATCCTTTCACTCATTAATAATTAATTGTTTAGAACATAATTTTTTTCATAGGAAATAGTCTTAGTTCCTTGATAAAATGTCCTCTGTCTTTCTATTATTTTTTTAAAAAATTTATTAATTGTATTTTTTATAATATATATATATATATCATATTAATATTTTCTTAACCATATACATTTCCACATATAGAGATAGATGAAGGAATCTTATTAATAATGTAATTTAATTTTCCCATGAAATATTGATGTTCAATATTCATAATTCAATATGGATATACCATTCTTGATACCAAATATTGATTATATATTATATTTTCGATTAAATTTTGTGGGAAATTTATTTGAAATATATAAGTTATGGTTGGACCCTAATTATAGATATCCTCTCGATGAATCTACACATCTCATGAGATAAATAGTTAGCCAAATAAGTTGGGTATTTATTGTTTACCAACCCATATATTGAAATCTATAGGTATAAGGCCACGATAATAAGGTCAATTATGTATTGGGATAAGACCATGATGGTAATATCATGATGTTATAATTTTTTTATTTTCTTCCTTAATATTTCATTTATTATTATCCAAATGATCATTATATTTATATTTTCTATGGGTGTATATTTAATGTCATGATATGGATTAAATGGAATGTGTATTGATTATCCACTCTTCCATATTATTAATGCCTCATCTATTCCTGATTGCTTATATTTTATTCGTTCTCTTACTGATCATCTCAGCTCACATGTTATTATGTTATGTTTTCCCCAAGATATGAATAAGTAATCTATGAATGATCTTCAAAGATGTAATAAAACGTTTTATGATATGAATAATTTCTATAATTAATATTTAAGTCATATATATATCTAGACTCAAAAAAATGTTTATGTGATTAATCCTTTATGATTTAAACCCTAATATCATGTACACACATAATAATGTAAACATCAAGTCATAATTTCTGGAGTTAGGGTTTTTATGTTTGGTATCAAAATAACTTTGTTAGGTACCTTGGGAATAATATTTTAGAACAAAATGAATAACCTTATAATTATGATAACAACTTAAAATATTTCAGAACTAATTATTTTGATTCCTTTTCTAAATCATTATAGTGATATAAGCTAATTTTGTGAGTGATATTTTTTAGAGGAGATGTTTATCAGAAAAAAACGAAATCATATGAACACCCATTTTAAATTTAGGTATTTCCCTTATGAGTAAGACAATAAAGTGTGTGTTAGTGGTGAGTATATAATGGCTATATATGGAAGACTAACCGAATTTATGAAAAATAACCTTACACATATGGAGTCACATGTTGTTCTAGGGTATGATGTACCTCTGTTAGATTAATTTCTATGACAAAAGACTCCACCCTTTAATGGAACTACTAAACCATTGGTACCTAAGAATTTGATCATGTTCCCTGAAATGTTATTCCAAGTTTTGGGATGTAATGAAAGGGAAATGTAATTCTGGTAATATATTGTTTAAATGAAGAGGTTAATCATTGGTTTTCATTGATCCTTAATTTTATACAAGATAATGAAACTAAACATATAGAATGATAAAAATTTAATGTGATATTATTTGAGAAATATTTTCCTCGAGATTAATGAGTTGAAATTGAGAGGAAGTAACCCAAAATAAATTAAAAGTAAGAAGAAAGTGTACTTAATTATGAATATATCTTCACAAGGTTATAAAGGAACACAAAAACTATATGAATAATCTAAAATCAAGGATGACCATTTATTTAATGGGATTAGGCCAGGTCTCTAAAGGTAACTGGTCTCTAAAAAATATTCATCATATTATGATATAGTATAATGTTCTATTATAATGTAGAATTAAATTTATAGGACTGATATATTTAAGTGAAATTATGAAAAATAATTGGTTGACTAAACTGAAAGAAAAAAAGAAATTTTTCAATGAAGAAGAATGGAAATTTTTAGATACCGAATGTGATGATTTTTTAATAGAAAATACAAGTAAATTATTAAAGGAAATGATATTTTGTCACAAGTGAATATATAAGGGCCATATAGCTCAGGACTTCAAGGGAAAAAAGAAAAAAAATTTATCCATATCTTCAATTAAAGGTATATTTCAAAATAATTATCCATGTTTCCAAGAAACCTTTCAAAGATGAGGCCAAGGGGGGGAAAATATTCGAATATTTATAAATCTAATACTGAAGTTCCTAAATATGTGGTGGTAGTTAAAATTACCATAAACTAAAATTTAATTAGTTTTTTATATAACTATAGATCATGTCAATATTGAATATCTTCCATAATTTCAAAAACCATTAAATCATTCCCTAGAACCTAAAAATAGAGTTGTTAATAAATACTCTTATTTAAAATATTGTTGTAATAGGAATATGTTAGTCCTTCCCTATTTTTATGCATAAACATACCTAATTTTAAGTCATTGTCATTATACCAATAATTAACATTGATTATATTCTTGGTATGGATTGGATTTAAATGTTTTATGAAAACATTTTTTGAAAATATGAGGCGATTGTGATTTACAATGGAGATGTGGAATACCATGTCTATATAGGTGAAAATTAAACATCTAAATCTTGTCTAGATCTACCTCCATTAGGTCACTTTAATGATCTTATTATATAATAAGAGTATGTGAGACATGTGGATGGGAAAGGTAACCTTGGAATAAAATATATACCTATCTTTCATGAATAAATTGACATGTTTCCTATAGAGCTGCCTAAAAATACACCCAAGCATAATTTTGAGTTTTTTATTATCTTATCCCAAATATAAACCCTATATCTAATACTCCCTATTGAATAGACACAAATGAATTAGTAGAACTAAATAAACAATTCAAATATTTTTATAGTAATGGATCCATTATTCATAATGTTTAACATTGGTGATCCCTTGTTCTTTTTTAGGATTAAGGGTGGTTTTATGTGGTTGTGCATAGATTATAGGGAAATCAATGAAACTACTAATATGAATAACTATCATCTACATCAAATTAAACACTCATTTGATCAATATGAAGGAGATAAATGTTTTTAAAATATTAAACATCATTCTAAGTATCATCAATTTTGAGTTAATAGGGAACATATTTCAAATACATGATTTTCACATGGTATGGAAGTTATGAGATTAATGTAATTCCCTTTGGGTTGATTAATGAGCCCTTTATTTTTATTAATCAAATAATCAATTTATTTAGACATTATCTTGAGTTACATTTTATATTACACTACAAATTTACTTTATATGGTGTATATACTTACCTATTAATATATTTAATCAATATTTCATATTCATTATTGGTATTTAATTTTTTAATTCAATATTTCTCTTTTAAAGGGTTTTGATTCATAATTTATCTAAGTTGTAAGGTTTAATTTTACAATATCATATTTATTTAGGATTGATCATGTTTATATTTTCATTGGAATGATTACTGTTATTATATAACATAAAAAATATATATTTTCATCATAATTTTGTTTATAATTTACATGTTTTTTATAAATTTTTCTCTTTTGATACATGAATTAATGGAAGGATTATTTGTAATAAAAATCAATATTTTTGGTATGGAAATATTTCTATTCCATTTCTATAATATTAAAATTGTTTTATGGATGTTTATATCTAAATTTAAATGATTGATAAGGGTATTTTTCTACTAACATTGAATTTATTTACAATTGTTTAAAAATAAATCTTGTTAAATATTTATAAACAAGTCATTTTTTAATTTTTACAAGTGTTAATGAAATTGTTACCATATTTAGTATGAATTAATTTTACATCCTCCATTAAGAATATTTTTTATATTTTAAAATAAATTTCCTTGTTTTTATCATGAAAAATAATTTTTCAGTTATTATATGAATTTCTAGTTTTTATACTAAAATAAAATGGTATTAATTTCATAAAGGATTGGAAAGTTATTTCATAATACTTATATAAATTTTACCTTCCATTACAAATCTTGTTTTATTTGTATAATATCATTTAAATATTATATTATTTTGAAAATTATATTTTAAAACACTCATCAACACAACATCAAAAGAGTTTATATGTGATTTATGACACTGTATTTACATAAAGGATAGAGAATATTTAAGGAATTTTACTTTTAAATTTGAACATAAATTTTCCTCTTTAATTCTTAAAAGACACTAATTTTTCTAAAAACCTTAATTTTTGAGGAATTGATAGTCTCCTTTCATCCATGAATGATTTATGGTTTATCCATAATTTTTTATACAAGGAATAATCTCTATTCATTGATGTTATGTTCTATATCAAACTATTTTTTTATTTTGAAATTATATCCATATTATACTATATCATGGATATATTTATCATTTAAATATCATCTTGTACATTTAACATTACTTCTTATGGTGTTAGTTTAAGGAAGCTTATTAATAATGGTCTTTCATTTGATACGGAAATATTATGGTTTTATATTCTTGATTCAATAAAAATATTTATTTGTTGATAAGGAATAATGATAATTGAATATATTTTTGATTGAATATAGGAAGAATGCATTGGATATGTTTAAATTATGGGGGGGTAATTGTTATAGATATCTCCTCAATGAATCGATGGTTCTAATTAGCCAACCATGAATGGGTATTAGTCAATGTATGTTGTACCATACAACAAAAATTACTTAGAACAAGGCCTTGATGATATGTAAGATTTCTTGGAACAAGACCACGATGGTATATATGATGTATTAGCATAAGGCCTTGATGGAATCAAATATGACTTAGATTAATCTATTGAATGTATGTATAGTTTATTGGTGCAATACTTGATTGTATGTTTCCTGATTTCTTGGCATGAGGCCTTAGTGGTAAGATCATGAATGTCTTACACTATGCATTTCATTCTTTTAGAATTAAAAAATTTGTTATTGTTGTGATTTAAATATTGATATGATTTATATATGTATTTTTATATCAGGTTATTTATGAAATGTAATGTGTTTTTATTATCCACAATCCAATATTAATTATGACTTTTTTGAATCTATGATAGCATTATGCTACCCATATTGAGCATCAGAGCTCTCTAATTTATTTTTTTTATTTTCCCTATGACATGTAGAAGGGACCCTAAATTGATTTTAAATGATGAAATAAAATTATGCTATCTTTTAAATTTATAATATAATATATAAGTTATCTATATATTTATATTTTTTTCAAAACTACAAAATTGATATAACCTTGATGATGTAATCCATTGTTTCTGATAACAATGAAATAAATTAAAAAATACACTATAGATTACTAAGATAATTTTTGTTACATGGTTTATGAATATGAATCACTAATATCATAATAAATTGCTAAATGTCCATAGAGAAATTGTATTCATAATTTCCTCTGATACAGTTAAATTGGAGTATATGATGAAGTGGACACCATGTGCGTGAGACGATGAAATTCTGAGTGTGAAAAGTCATATGTAATTAAATAAATAAAAATAACTTATATGATATTATTATTTAGAATAATAATAATTGGATTTAATACTCAATCTTTTTATATGTCATTTAAGTTAAAATAAGTGAATATGAGTAACACATGTTTTGGAATGTATATTTTATTATAAGAGGTTCTTAATTTTAAATTGAAGGAAGGACCCAAGTTTGTTGTTATTAATTTATTATATAATAGTTGAGGATGTTATCTTGTAGTTTCAAGGATTAAATGTAACATTTTATGTTTTAATTGAGTCATCTATAAAATATTTTATTTTTCATGGGTTTAAACTTCTCTAGGGACTAAAGAAATTTTTTGAGACGTTTATCCTAACTATAAAAATGAATTTAACACGTCATAACCCTATAGATTGTCTCTTTCTCTAACTTCACTGAACTATCATCTCCTCTCCCATTTTTTTAGAGATAAAATGTGTAAAATGAAGATATTGAATTTATTTTATTCATATATTTGGTTGTGTGTTCATACCATAATCAAATGGATGTCATAAGGTTATTTAATTCTTCTATTATAGATTAGAAAATTTGTATAATGATGATCCATATGATTAATAATCACATGTGGGGTGATTAAGCGTGTTATCCAGTTCGATACTTTGAGCAATGATCACCGACAATGAACGAAACATGACCACATCTTGAAATTAAACAATATTTATTTTAAATATAGTTTTTCATTATTCGTATTATGACACTCAATTATCAAATTGTGAACTATGTACTTCTTTGTAGTATCTATATTTTAATGATATATACGATTCCTTTTTTTAAAATTTAATTATTTTCTTTCCTTTCACAACATATTATGTACAAAAATTAATTATTAATAACCCAAGACATACATTTTTTGTTGACAGAACCTAAATGTTTTTTATTTGTAAAAAAATATATTTCCCAATACTGAGTGATTTAGAGCTCCTTTGATAATGAAATTACTACATGAATATATGGTCTTGTTTGTTTACGAAGGTAGTATAACAACTTATATGATGGTCACAAATTAAGAGGAATTTTTTGTGGAATCAATGATCAGTGTACATAGAATATAACTTATATTTTTTGAAGATTTAATATGTTATAAGGGTTTGATAATATTATTTACAATGGTGAGAAATGATGAATATTTGACAATCATTTAGGGAGGTGGAATGATCTTATGGAAATTGATAAAGTTAATTTAATCTTACAAGGAAAATGGTATAATAAATTTATTTCCCTCATATTGATATTATATAATTTATATGGTTATAATTTAATCTTGATATAGAGATTCATTCAACCTTGACATGGAATGGACTCTGTGCTTGAGCATTTTGATTGAACATGATAATTCACATTATGATCATCATTTCCTTCTGTATTTATTACAATAGTAGGGTATCATATACGGATTTTGTATCATTGATATATTTCAAATTATCTAATGATTGGCATTGTAATTGTAATTGGATGATTGATATATGACCAATAATTGAACGACATATCATTAACTAACTTATATAATTGTATAATATTAACCTACAGATATTTAATCATTAATATTTCATTTTAAAGATGATGTATATTTTGTATTATTATTATGTGCATGTAGTTTTTGTCTATAGGTATCTACCTATGTATAGGGTAGTGTTGTGTTTACTAGAATTTTTACTTTGATAATTTAATAGTTGTACATTAGAAAATGATGATGATCCAGATAGTACAAAAATAATGTTGATGGTGTGAATATCACATGGCAGTTATAATGGTGTTATGAGGATGAAACATGTTAATATATTGACCAATGTTATAGGATAATGTGAGTTAATAATTATTATATTTTATAGTATTTTTTTGATGGAGGTACAATTCACTATGTTACCACCACCTGGGGTATTTTATCTCAAATATGTCCTAACATATATATTGATAAATGAATTGAAAAAGTATCACAACTATTATTCCGTCTCTCACCCCACTATGTTTTTTGGATTGGATATGGATAGATAATTTTATGGATCATATTTGGAATAGGCGAGGATATATAGTTTTTAATAAAATGGGTGGGTCATATGTTTTTGGTCATTAGAGATGTAATTATTAGATGGTGGGATCTCATTCATAGGATCTCTATTATATTTTAAAAAACATTTTTTATATTACAAATCCATTATTATTTTGTGAAGGATAATAATGGTGCGGATAAGAATTTCTTTGTCTAACAAATTAGATTTATTGGTAATGAAATATTAACTTCAATAATGAAATAGACATGTTCATATTATATTATATGCATTGATGATATGGTATTTTTCTAGATGATATTAAACCTAGTTTACTTCTAGGTGGGTTTACCTTGTGTATATGTGACTATGTTTTACAATTAAACTACATTGAATATTATGAATG
Source organism: Viscum album (assembly GCA_963277665.1). Lineage (NCBI taxonomy): Eukaryota > Viridiplantae > Streptophyta > Magnoliopsida > Santalales > Viscaceae > Viscum > Viscum album. The sequence continues at coordinate 1,767,518,549 of OY728141.1, read as the reverse complement.
AATGATTTTGACTTGGTCATCTATACTTATGGGATGGAATAATGTGTATATATATAATGACCCCAACATTTATATATAGGTTTATGGGATTCCGTTAGTAGAATTATCAAAGAGTGTAAGCTCAATGACTGAGGTGGATAATATAAGCATAGTGATTAGAGGTATTTTTCCATATAGTATTGATGTATACCAGTTATTAGGATTTTATTTTAGTGTTAGGAGATAGTAGTTGTTTTCCTTAAATTCCTATAGTCTTTCATTTTGGTAATGTATTATATAATTCAGTCATTTTTTGTTCTTTATTATATAATTTGATCATATATTCTTTGTAATTCATGGTTTAGTGGTTTGGATTTTATTTTCCCATGTTTTTTTATGATTCTAAGGGTTTAATGCCTCAAATATTTTAAATTTAAACCACCAATACTGGTATCAAATTTATGTCCTATTTGATCATGATAGAGTATGAATGAAATCTAGATCATGGGGAGAGTTTTTCTATGTTTATTTTTTTGGGTTGATTTTTTTTGTTTATTTAAGGTGGAAAATATTTCTCAATACTCATTACTTTTTTATTCATATTTTAATATAGAAATTGATCATATATATATATATATATATATGTGGGTGTGTGGGTGTGTAGAGTGAGTTTTGAACTACTTACCTCTCAATTATTCTCCAATAACTTTACCTCTTTAGCTAGCTTATCATGTGGGGACTAAATAAACATCATTATACCAGTATATATACAAATAAATATATGTTGACAAATAATAAATGAAAAATCATTGATAAATTAAAAATAAATAATAAATGACAAGTAAAAAACAAATAAATAAATAAATAATAATAGAAAATTAATAAATTAAATAGAAATAAATAAAACATAATAATTAAATAATAATGTAATATAAAACGAAAATTTAAAAGTTTTAAATTTTAAATTTAAAATTGAAAATAAATAAATTATTATTATGATTTAATAAATAAAAATTAAATCATAAATCATAAATATATAATATATAATAAGTGAAATATAAATAATAAATAATAAATAATAAATCAGTTGTAAATAATAAATAGTAAATAATAAACAAAAACTAAATGATAAATTTATAATGATAAATAAATGATAAATAAATGTTAAATGGTAAATAATAAATAATAACCACTTTGTAATAAATTATAAAAAATAAATAATACAAGAATAAGTAAATTAAAAAAAATAAGAAATAACAATTAAAAAGGGTCCTTTTTACAATCGACAATCTTAAAAATGCCTTGAATGTTCATGGGAATATCCATTTTGATTCCAATGAATGAAATATATTTCATTTTGTTCATTAGTAGAGGACTCCCCATAACCAATCATTAAAAAAGACAATATAATGAAGTTTTTAATGTATTTTAATGTTTCTACATATATAATTTCTAATTTATTACACTCCTTTACTGTAATTGTATTTCTACCATGTGGGGAAAATTCATGGAATAATGATAAAAATTTCAAATGAAATTATTGTATCTAGGTTTTATCTGATTGAAAGATCTTCTCAATGGGATAATGTCTCTTCCACATCATATTCCGCTCAGATTCTTTGAAAAGAATGGAATGGGGTGTTGTATTGATTTCTCTGAAGACTGAATTTATCTATATCCATAAATATGATCCTTTCTTCCAAACTTTATTATTAAAGAACATGTTTTATTAGGTGTTTGTGAGGATATTTGACCTTATCTTGATCTACTAGAATGAAAGGATTATTATGTTAATTTATATTACATTAGGAACTCTTATTTTAATGTATAAAAAGACTATGGATACTAGGGAAGTTCATTTCTAAAGGATCTTCATGTATGTGGACCATTCTAGTATGGTTGTTTATAATATACTCCACTCTTCTAGTGATGATAACATTATTTTCATGGCTTTTTAGAAGTATATTCCAAGGTTTTTATTTAATTAAAAGATGGTTGGGATGAGATTTAAAATTTTAGATGATCAACGGATCATTGTTATATATTTAACATAAATGGGGAATTATTTCTTCACAAATAAATAAGAGGGATTTTTACCAAAATAAAGGGAAGAAGATATAGTTGGATAGAGGTGATGAGATGTTGGTCTCTATCCCATGGTTTGATGGAATAGTCTCAAGCATGGAGAATCCTAATATCATACCTGTGAAGAATGATTGTAACGAATCTTGTCAATGAAGTGTGGGTACTATTGTGTAGGTCCTAACCCCTATGAGGGTTTTGGATATGTCTCATAATTGAATTCAGATGTCTGATATTGTTGGAACCAGGGTCTTCAAAGCATGATTTGGCGTATGGTTTGTGTTTGTTTTCAATCCTCAGTGGAAGTTCAGGATGTGTACCAACATAGAGATCATACCAATCAAGCAGAAAACAATAGTGAGGGTGGCGCCGTTTCCCAGGGTTTGCCAAATTTTTGGGCCTGAAAATCGGCCAATAAAGTAAAGTGTTTTTGGGAAAGGTACTTGCGCGCCGAGGTCTTGGAGGATAAAAGGCTTGCGTGCCATATGTTTTTGAGGATCAGAACTTCAAAATTTGGATAAGGAAATAAGGTCGCACAAATATTGGTTGGGTCGCACAAGTGAGTTGCGCGATAGAGGGTACTGGAGATATGACTTGCACGCCGCTGGGGGACTTGCGCGCCTCCGCACAGGGGGTCCAGTTTGCCTATAAATACTAGACCACCCCACCTCATTTCCAACAGATGAAGTTCAAGGTTTAGAGATTGTTTGAGCTCTCGTCGCGCATGTGGTTGAGCCGCGTAGGTGGTAGTTTGGTCACGCAAGTAGAGCTTGCGCGCCGGTTGTCTGCTGAGCGCCCAAGGCGGTTTGGGAGAGAAAGGAAGTGGACCGCGCAATTTTGTTTTCGGGGAAGGAAGCATCGCGCAGGTGCGTTGGTGACACTTGAGCGCTAGTTTGGACTTGTGCGCCTTATTGGGACTTGCGCGTCCATCTTGGGGAAGTGTTCCAGGTTTTACTAAAGCCCGCCGGCCTGTTTGGAGCTGCACGAAAGTCAGGAGACTACCCGATACATTTGAGGAAAAGTGATGTTCTTCTTTTGTTGAGAATAGGACTTCAATATAGCATCTACATACAACAAAGGATGCATTCTTATGCAAATGATGAAGAGACTTTCACGTCTATAAACTGAGTGAGACTTCACCAACGGCAGTGAGCCAGGGGGAGTCAACGGGAGTGACCCGAGGGAAGCAGTGAGCTATCCTTGTACCTTTGTAAAGGCAGTGATCCTGGGACAGAGTGACTGTATCCGAACCTTTGTAATCTATAGCTAGTGAAGCATAGTGGATTCCGGTACGACTGACAACCTGTCGGCGTATCCTCCTTAAATGTATCCCTTAGTGTTGAACCAAGTAAAAAGGGTTGTGTCTTCTCTGTGCATGTGAATGTTTTCCTTATACTCATAATCATCAAACAGGTTCAACAAGTTCCTACCAACGTGGGAACAAGAACCATTACTTTAAAAGAAAAAGTGGCCACCCTGATTCACCCCTCCCCTCTCAGGGTGTCCTGGGGTCCTTCAAGTGGTATCAGAGGGAGGTTGTTGGTGTTGAATCTGACCTTTTTCGTCATGGAAAACGAGGTCAATTTCAGGGGAGTCCCTCACTTTGATGGAAGAAATTTCTAGATCTGGAAGAATAGAATGAGATCTCATCTATGATCTCTTGGAATGGAAGTTCTTTTTTCTACTGTTCAAGGAATACAAGTCACTGATCCAACAGGCCTGGCTATGGCTGAAACAGACAGGAAACTTCTTGATTCAGATGCTAAAGCACAGAATGCTCTCACTGCAGCCCTTTCTGATCAGATCTACCGAAAGGTGATGAATTGCACCTCAGAAAAATCCATGTGGGATAAACATGAGAATATTTATTAAGGAGATAGCAAAGTGAAGGAGGCTAAGCTTCAAGTGCTACACAATCGGTTTGATGATCTGAAGATGCATCCAGACGAGAATGCAGACTCCTTCTTCTGTCGAATTACTGAAGTATTTGGATCAATTCAGGGTCTAGGAGAAGAAATCAAAGACATTGATATTGTAAAGAAAATATTAAGAAGACTTCCAGCTCTGTATAATGCGAAGGTGTCAGCCCTCGAGGAAAGAGATCTTTCCAAACTTTCTCTAGATGATATACTGAGCAGCTTGGTAGCATATGAAATGAGAGTCAAACCAGAAGATGCTACAACTTGGGTGAGAAAGGAAATTGAAATCAAGGCGATGGATAAATTGAAAATCTCAAAGGATAGTAGCGGTGATGATGACGAAGAGAAAAAAATTACTTCTCTCATTGCAAAGAAGTTCCATAAGGGGAAAGGGAAATTAAAAGGGAAGTTACCTCTCACATGTTTCCGTTGTGGAAAAGTTGGGAACATTGCCTCTCAGTGCTTGAAGAATATCAATGATGATGACAGTGAAGATGAAAACTTCAAGAATCCTCAGAGAAGGTTCTTCAAAAAGGGAGACTTCAAATTTGGTAAGAAAATGCAAATAAAGAGTTTTGTCTGTGAAGAGGAAGAAGATGATAATGAATTCCGTGATGAAGAAGAACCAGAATTCAAAACTGGGAACCATGCTTCTATAATGGCCACTGTTGAAAAGTCAAAAGATACTGATGGAGAAAAACAACTGAGAACTTGTGTATATCCCGAGGTGTAACTTAAGGATGCGGTTAGTAAGCTTAAGATTAAATATAAGAGCTGCAATACGTGGAAATCAATTGTAGAAGAATCAACTGAATATATTGATCATCTAAAAGTTGAAATTGAATGACTGGAAGAATTTTTGAAGGTACAGTATAGAATAATTAAAAGCAATGATGATGTAGTAGATCTGAAGCTGAGAATTGAAGAACATGCAAAGGTCATCAATGACCTCACATCCAGACTGGATGAAAAATCCAAGACTGCTGAGGGTCTTGAGGAGGAAGTAGTTACTCTAAGGAGTAAACTGGAGACTGAATTAGCTCCAAAAGTATCAAGGAATAAAATACAGTTTGGGAGATTCTCATATGCATAATTACTAGCAAGAGCCAAGTGTGGTTCAGATGGGGTTGGAAAAATCTTGACTGATCAAAGACCCGCTTGCATGGGAAAGAGTGGAATTGGCTGTGAGGCTGAGTCATCAACTGCTGGAAGTGAAAAGATCAAAAAGAAAGATAAATGAAAGTTGAACATGTTGAAATGTTGCATAGAGTGATGAAAAAGGAACCCTCAATCCAAAATAAAAGGAGACCTGAGAATTATCCTCAAACTCTCAAAAATGGCAGACAATCTTACTATTCTCCCAAGGAAGAAGGTATAAGGAGAAATTCAAGTGAGAAGACATTTCCTCTCATGAAGTGTCAGTTATGTGGCTATCAGGGTCATACCATGTCTTATTGCGAAGAGGCAAGAAGCTATCTGAATGGAGAAGATATAGATGCTCAACAAAGGAGAACAATTTCATATCTTAATTCTTATAGAAGAAATAATTTCTATGGATATTGTTTACATTTTTCTAACTTTGGTCATAAGGCTGTTAATTTTAGGCAGAGAAGGGACATTGACACCTCATACCGACGTTCCAGACAAGTCAAGTCTCGTAAGCAAGACAGTGTTGCTCTTTCAAACAGGTTCTCACCTCTCAAAGAAGACTTTGACTATGAAGAGCCTGGGTATGCGGAAGAGATAGTTGAAAGGCCATCAGTTCTATATACTCAATCTAATGTCTCATGAAAGGAAAGGAAGAATATTGAGAAATCGAACCTTGCAGAGGTAGCCCTCAAAGCTACAAAGAACAACAGTACCTGGATTCTGGATAGTAGTTATTCATCTCATATGACAGGTAATGATGTCCTACTAATGAATATCATAAAGAATGATGATGGTACAGTAAGATTTGGTAATGATGGGTCTCTGAAAATCAAAGGGAGTGGAATTACCAAATTAGCTAATGGAGAACTAAAGAAGACTGAAGTCCTTTACATAGATGACCAACGTCATAATCTCCTCAGCGTGAGTCAACTCTGTGACTCAGGACTTATAGTTACTTTTAATCAGAAAGGCTGCACTATCAAGGGAAAAACAGGCAATTCACTTATGAAGGGGTGCAGAACAGAAGGCAACTTGTATCAGGTTGATAGTGAAGAAAATGCATGTTACATGACTGTTGAAGAAGAAAATAATTAGTGGCATCAGAGATTGGGACATATCAATCAACAAGACATGGAGAAAATATCAAAATTAAGAATTGTCAGGGACATTCCCAACCTGAAGCATGAGCGTGAAAAATCTTATGATGCTTGTATTCATGGGAAGCTGTTCTGCAGTTCATATCGGCCAAAGAAGAAAAGGGAATCTCACCTTCTTGATCTGATTCATACAGATGTTTGTGGTCCAATAAATGTTTCCGGAATTCATGGATAAAGGTACATTGTCCTTTTCATAGATGATTATAGTAGAATGGCATGTGTGGTGGTCATTCATAGGAAACGACAAGTCCTTGACTGCATGAAAACATATCGGCGAATCGCCGAGAATGATACTGGACGAACAATCAAAGTGTTGTGATCTGAAAATGGAGGAGAATACACGTCCATTGAATTTGAGAATTATCTAGATAAGCATGGGATACATCATGAGGTAGCTGCTGTGAGAACTCCACAACAAAATGGAGTTGTTGAACGTAGGAATTGACAGGTGAACAACACGGCACGATCTATGCTGATTGAGAGTCGTATTCCACGATATTACTGGAAAGAAGTTGTTCAAGCTGTAGTGTACATTCAGAATCGAACATGAATTTATATGGGCGAGACGAAGACACCGTATGAATTGTGGCATGGATGGAAGCCTTCTCTAAAATACTTCCGTTTCTTTGGAAGTAAATTCTTCATCAGGAACAAAGAAGGAAATCAAGGGAAATATGGCGACAATGCATATGAAGGAATTTTTCTTGGTTACTCAATGAACAGAAAAGCCTATAAATGTTTCAACAAGAATTTGGGAAGAATTGTGGAAATTAGTGATGTTATGATAATTGAAGAGAAAACCACAAATGCTTCAAGGACGTCATATGTTGATATGATAGAAAGTCAGGAAGAATGTGAACGTGAAGAAAATAAAAATGAAGAAATAGAGGAAGCTGTTCAAAACACTCAGCAGTCACATCATGATGTTGACTCAGAAAAAGAATCTGAAGAAGAAACTATGGATGAAGAGAATACTACTGAACCTCGCAAGAGAAATCGAAGAGATGAGATTGATCCATCCAACATAATTGGGGACAGGTGTGCACCCACTCAAACAAGAAGGACGAGGAATACCACACAATCTGCATTTCTATCAGTTGTAGAGCCATCCTCATTCGAAGAAGTTGCAAAAGATATGTCTTAAGTGAAAGACATGAATGATGAATTAGATCAGATTGACAAGAATCAGACATGGGATCTTGTCCAGAGACCTGAAGGTCACAATGTGATTGGTACCAAATGGATCTTCAAAAATAAGTTTGATGAGCATGGAAGTGTCATCAGAAACAAGGCCCAACTGGTATGTAAAGGATACTCCCAGATTGAAGGCATTGATGTTGAAGAAACCATGGCTCTAGTGGCTAGACTGGAGTCAATCAGGCTTTTCCATACCATGGCACTCCAAAGAGGATATGAAGTTTATCAAATGGATGTCAAGACAGTATTCTTGAATGGTGTACTCGAAGAAGAAGTCTACATTGAACAACCAGTGGGCTTTGTATTGGGTACTGATGAAACAAAGGTCTCCAAACTGAAGAAATCTCTATATGGTTTGAAGCAGGCACCACGGGCATGGTACTCAAGTCTCGACTCATATCTCAAGAAGTTGGAATTAAAATGAGGAGGAGTTGATCACAATCTCTATGTGACGAATTCTCCAAAAGTTCAATTCATGGTTCTTGTCTATGTTGATGATATCAGAATTGGTGGAAGCAGGCAGAAATCAGTGGATAAATTTTCCAACCACATGAAATCAGAATTTGAAATGTCTATGATTGGGGATCTCACATATTTCTTGGGGCTACAAGTGATTAAAAATAAGGAATAAACTTTCATTTATCAAGAAAAAAATACAAGAGAGTTGCTGAAGTAGTTCAATATGCAAGACTCCAAACCAATGTCAACTCCAATTGCAGTTGGAACTAAACTTGGAAAGCAAGAGGATGGGAACTCTGTTGATACCACCATGTACAGGAGGATCATTGGAAGCCTACTATACATGACAGCAACAAGGCCAGATATTGTCTTTGGAACATGCCTTGTGGCACGCTTTCATAGTAATCCAAAGGAGGAACATATGGTAGAAGTAAAAACAATCATGAGGTACATTCACGGTACACATAACTTCGGGTTATTTTTTTCTTCAAGAAGGGACAGTGAATTATCAGCGTTTTCTGATACTGAGTGGGCTAGTGATGTGGTAGAAAGAAAGTACACTAGTGGTGGAGCTTTCTATATTGGGTAGAAATGTGTTGGCTGGTTGAGCAAGAAACAAGAAAGTACTTCTCTTAGTACTGCTGAAGCTGAGTATATCTCTGCCACAAAGGCATGCACTCAACTGCTTTGGATGAAGCAGCAACTAATAGATATTGGTGATAAGGTGCAGCAACCAATGGTGATTTACTGTGATAACAAAAGTACTATTGATATTACGAAGAATCAGGTTCATCATTCTCATACAAAACATATTGAAATACGGTATCATTTTATCAAATAAAAGGTTGAACAAGGCGTGATTGGAATGGATCAGGTTGGAACTGATGAGCAAGTGGTTGATATACTGACCAAGACATTGTCTGCGGCTGTGTTTGAAAAGCATCAGTTGAACCTCAGTGTTCAACCACCTCTTACTGCATAAGGGGAGGCTTCGGAAATCCCCTCTCCCCGTTTGTTTTAACAGTTTTTATCTTCTTATGGCTGTGATGCAGGGTTATGGGGGAGATACTATCCAGGGGGAGTATGGATTGAGCTGAATGTTGAACAACTTATCGGTCTTTGGTTTTGTGTTTGTTTTCAATCCTCAGTGGAAGTTCATGATGTGTACCAACAAAGAGATCATACCAATAAAGCAGAAAACAGTAGTGAAGGTGGCGCCGTTTCCCAGTGTTTTCCAAATTATTGGGCATGAAAATCGGCCCATAATGTAAAGTGTTTTTGGCAAAGGTACTTGCGCGCCGAGGTATTGGAGGATAAAAGACTTGCATGCCATATGTTTTTGTGGATCATAACTTCAAAATTTGGCTATATAAAGAAGGTCGCGCAAGTATTGGTTGGGTCACGCAAGTGAGTTGCGCGACAGAGGGTACTGGAGATAGGACTTGCGCGCCGCTGAGGGACTTGCGCGCCTCCGCGCAGGGGGTCCAGTTTGCCTATAAATACTGGACCACCCCACCTCATTTCCAACGGATGGAGTTCAATTCTTAGAGATTGTTCGAGCTCTCTTCGCGCAGGTGGATGAGCCGCGCAGGTGGTAGTTTGGTCGCGCAAGTAGAGCTTGCGCGCCGGTTGTCTACTGAGCGCCCAAGGCGGGTTGGGAGAGAAAGGAAGTGGACCGCACAAGTTTGTTGTCGGGGAAGGAAGCGTCACACAGGTGCGTTGGTGACACTTGAGCGCCCGTTTGGACTTGCGTGCCTTATTGGGACTTGCACGTCCAGCTTGGAGAAGCGCGCCAGGTTTTGCTGAAGCCCGTCGGCCTGTTTGGAGCTGCACGAAAGTCATGAGACTACCCGATACATTCGAGGAAAAGTGATGTTCTTCTTATGGTGAGAATAGGACTTCAATAGAGAATATACATACAACAAAGGATGCATTCTTATGAAAATGATGGAGAGACCATCACATCTATAAACTGAGTGTGACTTCACCAACGGCAGTGAGCCAGGGGGAGTCAACAGGAGTGACCCGAGGGAAGAAGTGATCTATCCCTGTACCTTTGTAAAGGTAGTGAACCTGGGACAGAGTGACTTTATCCGAACCTTTGTAATCTATAGCTAGTGAAGCATAGTGGATTTCGGTACGACCGATAACCTGTTGGCGTATGCTCCTTGGACATAGCCCTTAGTGGTGAACCAAGTAAAAAGGTTTGTGTCTTCTCTGTGCATGTGAATGTTTGATTTCTACTCATAATCATCATACAGGTTCAACAAGTTCCTACCAATGTGGGAATAAGATCCATCACTTTAAAATAAAAAGTGGTCACCCTGATTCACCCCTCCCCTCTCAGGGTGTCCTAGGGTCCTTCAGATATCACTATTGATATTAATGAACATCAGATACCTATGAATCCAAATATGGTAGATGATTTCCAGCTAGTGGTTACACAACTGAAGGATATGATCATCATATTGATTATATATATAGGGGTAGATACCATAGGTTTAATCATTTCTAATTATACCACTAAAAAGGAACAAGTGTTCATAACCCCTGATGAATTGATTCCTAAGCTGACCCCAATGGAAATAGAATTCAAATCTGGGAAGATGAAAGTAAAAAACTTCAATTCTAAGGGAATTGGTGAAAATTATATTGAGACTTACTCATAGGTGTACAAAGATAAGGCTTCTATAACAAGTATCCTTAATAATGTTTCTTCAATAGTGGGGAATCCATTAATGTTTTCCCTCTTAATGGGTTCTTTTGGGGTGTTGACTCTATGGAATAACATCCCACTTTTCTTGGCAATAATAATGATGGTTTTAAGGACTCAAAACACATTCATAACACTAAAAAACAAGCAAAAAATAATAGAATAAAGGGGAAAGGACAAAAGAGAAAATAGAAAGGAAAAGAATTGAATCTTTAGTGAAATAATAAGATAGTGTTCCCCAAATAATAGAAAAATAACTTCAAAATGAGTATCATTGTTTAGAACATTTATGGTCTTAAAAAATGATACATCCCAAGACCGAAGGTATAACAACAAGAGTCACAATACCTTATTGGTTTCAATTTCTAAAACCATTGTGTAGTTTAAAAGATTCAATATTTTCAATTGGACTAATGTGTGTTTTTATTTAGAAAATTATAATATTAAATCTTATAGGGTGGTAACTCTTTGGGATATCAAAAGGAATTTTGTAAATTCTACACTTTTCCAAGTTTGGAAGAAATAAATAACTCTCAAAATTAATCTTTAAAACGCTACATTTTTTATCATTGTATATTCTCATACCTGTTATATCAACAAAAGTGAATTGTGGAGTGAGTTATCCCTACACTCATCTAACGCCAACATTAATTGGATTATTATTGGTGAATTTAACTTCATCATCATCCAAGAGGAAAATATGTGGTATGTGTGTATTAGGGTGGCCTCTAATGATATCTATGAATATAGTTAAAATATAATCCTAAAAAAAATCACTTTAACATGTGTTAAATTTACTTGGTCCTTCTTCACAGATAAAAGAAGATTAGTAAGAAAGATTGATAGGGACTTCAACTCCCTTGTGGGTGGTGGTTATAACCATTACCTCTCTTGTATGTCCCCCCAAGGTTTAATCCTAGCCACTATACTATTTTTATTTAATCTAGGACATCTTCTAAGAACTCTCCACCTACTTTTAAATTCAATAATAACTATAGAAAAAATAACAGATAACAATTTTTTTTAGGTTTAGTGGAATTTTCTTAAAACTAACATGAAATGGTATGTCATTATATATTTAATGATGGATTCATATTTTTTTTCATCATTTATATTTTTCAATGATAAATTATATATTAATGTAGGAATTTTTTATAGAATTCGTTTTTCATAGCCCAACATTTAAGATTGGTTTCTCTTATTTGTGTAGGTTATTCTTATTAGAATCATTTTTTGACAAAAAATATATAGCGGTGGATTAAACCACAAATATATATATATAAACACATCATATTTTATGATGGTTTAATGGATTATATTTTATTCTCAGTGATCCCAACCACTTCTAATTATGCATATTTAGAAACATTAGACTTCATTTCCCCTGATCCTCTAAAAACCAGTACACAAAAAATATATGCAACAAAAGAAACCTTCCATTGCATAAAAATATTATTTCTTATAACAAAATAACATCAAATTAAATTACATATAATAAAAAATTAAAATACATAATAGTTTATAATATTTTAACATAAAAATTAGTCATGGTTACTCGAATATGATACAAGCCACTCAACCTCCCTTTGACATGTCATGTTTTTACCCATCACATCATTCCCTACATATCAGATCTGTTACCTAAAAATAATGTAACTAGCATCACATAAGCAATAATCCTATTTAATTTATAATAAATTAATTACAATTCAAAAAATATAGATTTTCGTATAAATTTGTTATAAGTAATAGTGTCATAAATAATAATCATATTTGGATCCACATATATTATTTTATAAAAAATAATTTTCAATTTCTAGATATATCATCGGATCATTAATAAACACTAATTTTATTATTATGAATTTTTAATGTACATAAAAATATTAAAAATATCATTTTGTAATTTTATAAGCCTTCACCCTTGAATGAAGATATTCTCATCTCATGTTAATCTTGGGAAACCACTTTTTCCATTCTAATGGAAGAATTATTCTTTTGAGGATAACGGTAATTAATTGATTACTGTAACTTGCTTTAACTATGAATTGTAAATATATAAATTTAATGTAATATCATGATTCTTGAAAGAAAAAATGTTATTTATATAGATGAATAACCATTCAAATAAATAAATTTCTCTCAAGATCATGTAATAGTACCTTAGTTATCGTAACTAATATAATTAAATTCTATAAGAAGGTAAAATAATTGTAAATTAATCTTAAATATTAAATTAAAATTTTTCGGGATTTTTTAAAATGAATCCTAAAAATTATTCAGGAAAAACGTTAGGTTATTTTTCTATAATGAATCAAAGTTTTAGGCTATTTAATTACCTCTAATGATTCCTAAACTGATCTCAATAAATTACTATTGTTAAAACCACTATTATAAATAATTTGACTATTCCTACTTGAACAAGAATTCAATTTATCTTATAATGTGTAAATAACATCATAAAGAGATATAAAAAAAATTGAATCTAAAAATATTTTTATGTCAAAAACCAATCAATTACGATGAAAATGTCACATGTTTTCTTCGTAAGTATTATAAAATCCAATGAGTCTTCAACATCACCTATTCAAATAGAACATGATAGAAATATAAAATTTTTATGGTTCCCCTCTCCCAATGACGTATCAAATATCACAGAATAATGAATCAATTCAATTCACAACCCCAACTTATTTACAACTTATAAAGACATAAAATAATGTAATGGCCCCATATAAATACTATAATAATCATCGTATATAAAATATTAATAACACATAAATTTATATATGGTCCTAAATTATCCTAATGATCTTTGATTAAGGTTTTGATTACAAAGATATAATTATAATCCTTTAGAGATATTGGTTTGTCTTCTTTTTGAGGAATTACAATTCCACCCTAAGTTTCTAAACCAAACTAATTATGTTAACCCAAAGAAGTTGTGATTCCTTCTTCAATTATTATTCTTTATATGTATCCCCTTAGGGTAAAATATCAAAAATACTCTTTAAATGACCTTTTTTATCAATGACAGGGCATGGAAAAATTTCTGTGTTGTGTCTTTACGTATCCCATCACACAAAATCTATAACATATTTGTGATTTATTTCTTATGTAAAACAAAAATTCATATCCATAGATTTATTTTTGAGGGCTTTACATTTAAAAATTTTTCCACTTAATTAAACTTTTCCCTCATCTTGTTGTAGATGAAAAATAGTAAGGCTATAAAATACATCCATTTGTTCCTCTACCAAAGTGTCTTTCATAACAATATCCATATAGGTATGTAAATTAAATATCAATGTCCTAGAATTAACCATTAATCAAAGCCTAATCTGAAACCTATAACCTTTGATCCATTCATTAGATACAAAATATGGATTAATATTAATGATTTAAATCATATAATAAAGTTACTCTATTTTAGATAAACTCCCTTACTGAAAATATTGGAAGTTATCGGTCTTTACTATAATTTATCACTTTTGAAAAAAAAACTATGTAATGTATATTTTTCTAATAACACTCCTATAATTTCCTCTCATAGATATTTTATTTTTATTAATAATTAACCATGTAAATTTCATTCATTCAATTTTATATTTTGTAAAATCTACCTTATAAGTTTCTATCAATCACAAAATCATATAAATTTATCACATTCTCCATAAAAAATATTCTATATCTGGAAGTACAACATCACCATAAAATTATAGAAAATTTTACCTCTCGAATTCTAATGGTCAATCAAAATTTCGATAACTATGAAAATTTTATTTCTTCACATTTACTTTGTATAACTTTCAAAAATGTGTTAATAATATTATGATCAATAATTTGGTTTTATATAACCCCTACCTCAACTAAGGGAAATCATTCTCAATAATATTTTTTTCTATAATATCTAAATATTATTGTTCAAAACTATATAATCACATATCATTACCATCACCCCTATCATAGAATTTCTCTATGTGACTCACTAGAATACTTTTCTATCCATTTTAAATATATATATATATATATATTTTTAAAGATTCAAACAAATTTGACTTAAAATATTTTTTGAATAAAAAAATAACAACTAAAATAAAAAATATAAGTGTAAATTTATGAAATTTACCACTTATACACCTTATATGTGTGTTACTATTTCATTAGGAATACTTTCTACCATATTTGGAAACATAATGTCCAAAACAATAACCAATATTTGTACCCGATCATTTGTTGTATTAATAAGTGATTCATGATATTTAATAGTATTCTTTAGGTCATCAATTTACTTTTTTCCGCTAGGATCACCAAAAACCATAATCCCCCTAAAACTGAAATCATTGAGGAAGATATATATGCCCCATTGAAGGCATTCAATGGACATATCCCACAATGCATCCCTTGTACAGGACCAGAATACATTTTTCTAGTAAATCAATCTATGACAACCTCCAGGTATACTGAAACTAACCAGGTTGTGATAGAGTCCCACACTTCATTGATTTTAAAATTTAAATTGAATAATAATATAATATATAGTGATTTAGTAACACCAAATTTTTATTATAGATTTTTAACCCTATGTTATTTATAGGTTTATGGAAATAGCTACCATTTTTTGTGAACATCATAATGAATTATATCCATCCAACAGAATGACCCACCTACTTCACATGTTTCAAAAAATTACATAACTATTATTTGAAAAAAATTATTTGAAATGTTGTAAGTATATTTTGTAATAAATTGGATGATAACATTCCATGTCATCACCTTGTGATGCTCATTGAGATATTAATGTAGGGAATTAGTTTATTCTCTAAATTGATAGAATTTCCCATATAAAACACCTCAATAAATAATATATCATTAAAACATGGAATTTTATACAAAAATATTATTACTATAGTGAAATTTAATAAGATACCTTTCAACATGATGATATAAAATGAATGTTTTTTATTGGCCCCTTGGTATGACTTTGGAGACCATCTAATTCATTATGAAAGTGATAGACATGTATAATTGAATTCATTACATAATTTCCACTTAAATAATTCCATTTTTCCAAACTTTTTAAATCTCCATGGACTTGAAATTTCATCATGCACTACAAAATGGAACATCATCTATAAATAAATATGTTAAAAGTATTAAATTATAAACACATTAAGTAAAAATGTTTAATTTAATCATATATGAATACATAATAATGATAGTAACTTTATTTTAGAATCAAACAACTCATTTTTCAGAGGTAATGCAATTTTTCTCTAATATAAATAATGAATATGTAGGGTTGTAACTTAATATGTTAATGAACTTAAGAAATAACAAAAAATTATTACTTCATCACGAGTGGGAATTCCACATTCATCTAAAGGAACAATGAATATTATGTTAGTAAAATTGAAAACATCTTTAATATTTCTATTTTTCTCTCTCCTATTATTAATTTTATGGGTTTAACATATTTACTATATAAATTTGTGTCATCATTTTAAATGTAATATTGTCACATTGGATTGGATACTAGAGAACCTGACCCATCAATAACTTATTGTTGGAAACCGGATGTCTACAAGATTACATGATGTACGCATTATAGGTATCCTATCTGATTCATCGACATTATCAGTATAAGTAAGACATATTGATGAAATTTTTTTAGTTAAATATGAAATGGTATCAAAAAACTATTCATAGTAAGTCATGAATTGTGCCTTTTTTCATAGAGGGGCAGTGGGAACTCTTCGGTGTATAGTGGTTACTATCACAAAACCACTTCCAACGTAGAATACCTACTAAAAACATTCAATGTCGACATGAATTACAACATTTTCAAATATAAAAACTAATCATATTATTACATAAAATCAAAAATTTCATTTAATTTCAAAAATGAATAAAAATATAGGTTTTTAAATTTGGATAAACATATTAAAAAACAATATTTAGTCATTTACATGAAATTTTTATTTATAAATTTATATTAATATTTTATATATCTAAGAGAGCATGAAATAAATATATTTTTAGAATCCACACCAATAATTTATATCAAAACACTCATTTCATAGTTTTTTTCACCATATAATACAATACACCACATGATATCATAACAAAATATCCGTAAAATATAATTCAATCGCACATAAATTTATTTTTCAATATTCTGATAATGTTAACATTAATTTGATGAATTATTTCACTATTTACTAAAATAAACATATCTTAAAATTTAATTTCAATTTGAATTCCTTAAAAACATTCATATATAATTTGTGTCCCATAACAATTCATTTGAAATCGTTCTCAATCAAATAGACTCAGTTATAAAATAATTTAGCTACCACTAAAAATGTAAACATAAGTTATGTTGACATTTTTTATATAAAATCATCAAAATAAATATCATTATGTTCAAGAGGTTACCTACTCAAATTAGAAAAACAATCAATACCATGAATACATACAAAACATCCCCTTAGACATAATGAATTCATAAATCTACTACACTACGGTATTGAAAGAAAATTAGAATATGTAAATAAGTAAACCTGACTCTAATATACAATTCAACCCTAAAATAGAACACAAAATAAAATTCATGTAACGTAGGTGAAATGAATATTAGTGTTCTCTCCAAAAATCACTATGAGAGTATAGTTTCATAGATTATGGGAGGGAACCAAAGAGGGTGTTCATATGTCAAGGTTGTGTGGGTAGTCTATTTATCATTGGGTGGTATCGAGCGGGATAATGAGAGTGGGTATGACATTTAGTATTATAAAGGAGACGTTAAGAGGTGTCTAGAACTGAGTGGTGGGGATGGGGAGTCTAGGGAGGGTTTGACATCATGAGGTGTTGAGAGAGTGGTTGAGGTCGATAGAGTTTTTAGTGGTTGGGGAGGGTGGTTAGGTCTATGTTCGTGTCATTAAAAAATATATCAGTGGTTTCAACCAAAACCACTAAAAAATAATTTTTAAAATTATTCATCAAAAATATTAAACAAGACCACCAATTAAAACCAATTATTTACAAAATAATCATCAATAATGTGGTCAAAATACCATTTTTTTAGTAGTGGTTTGAAAATCTATAACAAATAAAGTAATATAATTTAATACATTTATTATAGTGAATGCATGGATGGTTCTTGATGATTTTATGGAGGAATTTGATAGGTCTTGGATGCTACATAATGAATTAAATGGCTGATAAAGAGCCTATAAGAAGCTAAAAATAGATAATTTTTTCTTAGATCATGAGATAAATAGAAGTTCATGAATTTGGATAATGAAATCAAGAATTCTGAGAATGAACTCCTAGGTTTCCATAACATGGATATTAATCCATACATCCATCATGAGGTGGAAATTAATCTTCAATATAAAATTATTTTTATTTTAAACTCCTTGGATGGAATCTTGAATGAATAATTCGGAGTGTTATGGATAAAAATGGTGATATAAACTCTAAATTATTTCATAGGATGCATTGGGAATGGAGGGAAAAAAATACCGACAATTCAATTAATGGGGTTCACTACTTGGAGTAGGTTGATATTGAAAATTCCCTAATTGGTTACTTCTCTCAAATCATTAATAATAATTTAACATCATGTGACCAAACTATGGTAGAGTTAATTTATTTCTCAATCATAGAGATGAAAAATGATTTTCTAATAACAATCCCTTATGATGAGGAAATAAAATCAAATCTTCACTCCATTAATAGTGATAGTTTATTGTGACCTGATGGTTTTGTTAATAGTTATTTCATGCACTATTACGATATTAATCACTCAGAAATCTCCCTGGATGTTAAGGAATTTATCTCCAGATATTTTTTTCTCCCTTGGGTTAACATTATAATCAACTGTATTATTCGTAACTGGATAGAAGCCACTGATTTCCCACCATGCAGATTACATACAAGAAATAAAAGCATAAAATTACATTAGGATCTATAATACCTAGCTTCAATTCATTTAATTCTCCGGACACAATGAAATATATTCTACATAATGATTAAACCCAATCCCCATACCTACCTATACCTAAATTAAGTGATATAATCTTGTGTAACCAAGTTTCATGTCCAACTAAGTAGAGTGTGTGTACAACTAATTAGGAGACCACCAATATATTCCATTACCCAATCGGTAATATGCAGTGTGTGTACATGTGATAATCATAGTATAAATTGAATAGTAAATAGATAACTATATTAACATAGAATAAAATCACCAAATAATAAACAAGAAAACGATAACCATATACCAAGCGGCAGTGTCCTTGAAAATCCTCAATGAACCCCTAATCAAGCCTATTTTGTCTCAATGCCAGTATGGATGTATAATTTGATTTAAACATATATCAAAAAATTTCATGATACATGTCACAAATCTTATCATTAATTAGAACTTCATGTATGTCAGTCTAAGTTCCACCTAAATGGAAACACCACATCCCATCTATAATGGTAGTCATTGTCAGGAACAACGAACTTTCCACCATTGAAGTGGTAGTTATTAAGGTCTCTACATTCCCCAACCTAATATTGTTCATTTTTAATAACTATACATGACCCACTTGAGGGTGGTCATTATCCTCGACTGACAGTAGGTCTCACCCGGCGAGATTAATATAATTAGATAATTGATTCCCCACTGTAGGATGTTTTTTCACTTCTTCCAATAGTTGATAGACTATAGACCTATATATGGACTTACACCATGTCAAAAACATGTCTGCGATACAACCCTTATATAATATAGGCCATAGTTCACAGTCATCATCATGTTATCACACTCCCCCTCCAAAGGGGTCATCTCTCTAGAACTGAACAGCCTAATCCTCCAGATACCCAAATCAAGGCACCAAATTCTATGGAAAAACACAAGAAATATATTTCATAGAATTGAATAAAAATTCAAATGAAGAATATTTCAGAAGAGTCTACCCACACATACACACACCAATATGTGATCACTATCAAGCATGGTCAACAAATTATACCCACAAGGTATAGAATCTATGAAATGAGGGTATACATATATAAAGAATATAGTATATCATCATGAGTAATTGAGTCTAAAAATAGGATCAAGGTGAATCTACATAGGCAAAATCATGGAAAAAAGTATCATTAGGGGTATCGTGACTATGAACACGCACACATGTGATCAACCCATTAAACATTTAAACATGATATCTACGTCTCATATTGAATAACAAAAATTCAAATATATTATGTGTTATATAAGTCATATATCATTGATCCGGACATGACCATCGATTGATGGTATCAAGAAAGTGTAAAAGTGATAATTGTGTCCCTTTCTAAATTTTACAATTACATTAGGCTTGGTTCCATAAATTTATTACAACATAAGGTTTGATAATTAATTAATCATTAGTTTTTTTAATTATACAAAATGAATTATGGGTTGTCCACCCAATGTAGAAAACCTCACATCTCATTGCAATAAATATGAATACTAGTATAGGGTGGGGATCATGGGACCACCTACCTCAAACGGTGTCAACTCCAAGTAATGAAAGGCCTATAATAATTTTTTGAGTTTCCTAAGTCCACTCAACCTCAAATTATTTTCAAAACATTCTTGCAGAGAAATTGAATTCCATTTAATTGACTTTTATTAAATAGTAATTAATTAAGAGACTATAAGAACACACATTCATGGGAGAAATCACAAAAGTTGAAGGCATGTCAGATATCAAAACCTAGTTGTAGACATTACCGACCATCCGTGGAAGGTAAATATAGAATATCTAAATATATCACTGGAAAATCACCATTGCATGATAATAAAAAAAGTAAAATTTAATATAATTAAATTAGAATCTTTATAATAAACAAACCAGAAAATATACCTTATCCACAATGTCATATAAACGAATATGAGTCACTCCCAATACACTCCTAGTTCTCTATAAAAATTCAAATCAATGTTATCAGTTCCTCATCACGAGACATCTTATAGCAATTCCTATCAAAATCCCCATAAATCAAAGAAAATGTCATCAAGATGCAATGTAATTTTCTTCCTATTCTATACATAGAGACAATAAAATGATTAATTGATAACGAAAATGATCATGGTGATGAATATCCAAAAGGGCTTGTTAAATTTTTTGATAAAAAATGTAAACAAATTTCCATAGGATCGTCCATGATGAATGAAAACATAATATACCATAATATGGGGAATAAAGAGGCATTGATCAAAGAGAAATCAAAATATATCACCCGAAATCACCATTCGTTTTAGTCTAGATCCACCCCATCTTAAGGAGGCCACCTAGAGGGTGGAAGAGTGTAGAATTAGTTAGAAATATTTTCCAAAATCAATTCCATCATAGATAAAACTATGATGAATTCATTGGTTAAAAGACCAAAAACACAATAACATAAACCAAATCCAGTGTACCCCATAGGTGAGTCAGTGACCCTTCCCGTTGGCCAGTGATACCTATAGGGAAATAGGCTCACTTCCTACCTCACTAGCAAGCTGATGATACCTTCTAGGTAGTAGGGGAATTTTCCACAAAAGTATCTTGCTAGTGGGGAAACTATAATGTTGTTACTGCTGCTGCCTAGCTAGACATCGCAACCATCCATCCTTCTTCTGAGTAATGATTCACTCAAAAAAATTCCTTTTTATTCTAAAAAACCCCTTCATCGATTTTAAAAAATTAATCATATTGTGTTGACGCCAATTTCAATAAATAATCCATCCATCGAATAAAAAAGTTAAAATTTTCTCCAAAATTCATAACCATTACAACATAGTTTGTTAGCAATCAGATGATAAGGATTATAGTCCTATTGTGTTCAGAAATACCATGTTGATTATTATTGAAAAATGTATATCTATGATTCTTGGAGGCCAGGAAAGAAATATTGTTTCCTCTAATCATATTTGGTTCATCTCAATAATGAGGATACAAGACTATCATTATAGAATATCAATGTGTGTAAACATACGTCTAAAATAATAAAGGAATGGTAATATTTCCATAAAATTATATATTTTTATTGCCTTTGTGTACCATATGTTGGGACTTATCCCATAGATCATTATTTTATATGGTTTCAACATAGATTAATAAGGCTTATTTATTCAATACTCACAAGATCAAGAATGTAAACTTTTCTAATAGATCACACAAGGACTTCCTAAACTTATTTAGAGTCATTAGATATAGAGACACACTTTTTTCCCATCTCTTTATAATCATGGAAGATTACCAGAGTAGACGAATCCTCATGGTTTTGTATACTATTCATATCATTTATATAAAAGAAAATAGAATTCAGAAGGCCCCTACTCAACTCTAATATGTGGATGGAATTTGCATATTTTGAGAGCCTGATGATTTAACAATTTCCTATTTTATGTTAATTTTCAATAATTATGATTCTATCTCTAAGAAATTGATTATTTGGAATAAATATATGTTAATTTTTATTAATGTAATTCTAGATAAAAGGGAAAGACATATCATCAACAGTTTAAAATCTAAATAGTTTTACCTCCCATTAAAATACTTGGGTGTTCCTTTATTTTAGGGAGGATAAATTCTGACTATATTGAATAAATTTCATATAAACTCCCATCAGAAAATAGTGTATTTAACGGTAAACCTCTATCTAATTTCAAAAGAATTTTTCTAGTTAACTCATTTATTTTATCAATGTTTTTGCACTATTTTCATCTTTTTGATTGACATGTTATTCGATAAAAATGTATAAGTCTCAAATAATATATTTTATTTAGATGGGACGGGTTAATGATAAGAAACATCTAATTTTACCCTGAAATAAGTTCACAATGCCCATTCACATGGGAATCCTAAGTATTAAAATCCCTAACAACTTTATCCATTATTTGATTAGGATCTATACTTGGAATCTTCAATATCCCAACAATTAGGATAATGGTTTTCTAATATATAGATTTATTAAAATAATCCATAGATGAAATACATACTTTATGGGCTCTTCAATATAGCTATCTATAATGGATTGCTTTGAAAATATTATGCTGGATTCTCTTTGGATATCTTCCTTGACATCATCCCTATGTTTGTGGAACTACATATGGAAACACAACAAGCTTTTTGAATCCTATATCTCCAAAAAAGAACTAAAATTTTGGTCAATATAGAAGTCTTTAAACCTAACTTCTCAATATTTTCCATACCTTTCAATATAATTAATGTAGTAGGTTTAGAATTTTTATTCCTAACATGATGATATGGGATTCCGGTGTCCTACTCATTGGGAGTATTTGAATTCTAGAATCTTTTACATGTTCTTATGTGGTATGACTCCCAGCCCCTACGTGGATGGTCCATTTCAAGAAGTTCTATATTAACACCTCAAGAGAGACTTTGATTTTTAAAAATTTAGAACAATATATTTATGAATTTGAAAGACTCGTGTTCATGGTCATACTGATTAATTATATATATCTCATGTGTTATAATACATATAAGTGATACTATTATCGTTTTCATCCCTTTTATTTTCTATTTTATCTGGGTGAATCTCTAATATCTATTTCACTATGAAATTAACCTGAATATTATTTATACTAACTTTATGGAATTCCTTATCATGCTAAACTTGACGCACAAACTTTTAAATCTTCTCATTATGGATATTTCTCAAATATATTTTCATTAATGGAAGGTGAGAAATTGGTGCAGGTTTGAAGGTATTTTCAACCACCCACTCAATATTTTATATCAAATCATCAAGGTCAATATGATGACTTTAAAATTTTAAAAGGAATCATATGAAACAAAATGTAGAAATTTATCTCCACTATACTACTTAGGGTCCCATGGAATCCATGAAAGCTGAGTCACCCTGTGTTTTTTAATTAGACACCTCCCTGGCTCTCATGGATCAAATTTGACACTGATGGAATTACCCTATGGGTGGAAGTACATTCTAGTTGTGGATGTATTTTTGAATCCTCCAGATGCTTTATTAAGGTATCCATCAATTAATTTCGTATCAATATCATTTCCTATGAGTCTAATATTTGGGGGATTTTAAATTCAATCAAGAATGAAAAAGAAGTTCATATGGAGTAAAATCTGATTTGAATGTGAATATTTATTTGGTTGCTAATCTAGCTGAACCAAAATCAACAACGGTTCTATGGAACCTTTAAAAATAATGTATAGAGAGTAATTAATACCTTAATATTATAAAATAAATGGATTTTCACATTTTTAGGGAGTGTAATATGGTGGTTGATGCACTCTCTAAAGATCCAGTATTGAAGAAAGTATCACTCTAGTGTTGGAATATTTTTGGTCAATTATCTCATATTATTATATCCATAAAGTTGAGGATATGTATATAATCTCTTCTATTTTTTACTCTTGTTCCCATCTTTTCTTTTCATATTAATGATATTTACTAGGTATGGAATTCAATAAATTATTTTGTCGTTTTAGAGATCTTATTAAAATATATAAATATAAGTAAATTTATATAGATGTATATAAATTGAAAAACATATATATATATATATATATGTATATATGTATATATATAACAACATAATATATATAAATATATAAATGTATATAAATAAAGAAAAATAGATAAATATTTCTATAAAAATATATACATATAACAATATTTAGATAAATTTATATAATCTCCCATATATATTAGAAAAATGTGAATAAACACACACACACACATATTACTAGATAATATTAAATATAAATATAATTATACATAAATATATATAAATATATATTTGTATATACACCCACATAACATATATAAATATATGAAAACATAAATAAATATAAATATTTACAAATAAATAAATATATATCCCTAGAAATTTCCAAAAATAATATAAAATAATATTAAATTATAATGGAATATTGATAAATTTATTGTAACAAACACACACACAGATATATATATAATAAATCAACAATATAGGAAATACGAATAAAATTAAAACACCACCATATCGATATGAATTTATAACAATTGGATTAAATCATACATAACCCAATAGACATAAGAATACAATCTTAAAAAAAGCTAACATTTCATAGAATGTTCAAAAATTAGGGTATCTCAACTAAAAACATAGTTCATAGGTCTTTAGGCATTATCGTATTGAGAAAAATAGGTTTCAAGGTATATACTGATCTATATGTGTACATCTCATTGAAATCATCAATTTGATAACTTGGTGAACCCAATTGGACACTTGGATCAAAAGTTCTGGTTGTTTGAAGCTGACATTCGATTTTCAACATATCATAGAAAATTAAGAATTTTTTTTATTTGTTATTATTAATTTATTTTATAATTTTATCTTACTAATTTTTATAATATTTTATTTGACAATTTTTAGAGCCTAAATAGACACCCAGATCAAAAAATGTGGTCATTGGATACTGAAGTCTGATTTTTTTACTTCTCTTGGAAAATTTGTTACAAATGACACTTTCACCATGATATTAATATATATAAATATGTATCCTATATATATATATATATCTCTCTCTTTGTACATATGTATGTATCGATCTATCTATGTTTATATAAATTATTAATTTGTAAATAATAATATAAATTTTAAATCTTTTTTAAAAAAGTAATTAATTTTAATCATGTTTAACTATTTATAACAAATACATATATGTATTAAAATATTATTATCATTATAATTTAGGATTTTTATTAAATTTTAATATATTTAGTATTGTTTTAATAAAAACTACCACTAAAACGACATTAAAACGGGAAAAACTACATTTCATGGGGTTTAGAAATAATTTTTTAAACGATTCGCCAAAATTAAAAAATAAATTAAACTTATTATTTAGTGGTGATTTAAATATCCATTAAAAACTTATAATAAATTTTGTTTTCAGTTGAAAAAAATGTTTTTTTGATTAGTAGGGTCTTTGAAAAACTATAATAGAAAAAACTAAGCAAAAACATATTGTATCGATTGTAAAAACCATAACTAAAGGTTAATTTTATTATAATAAATTGAATAAAGACATTTTATACAATAGAAAATAGATGCCCCCACAACAACCTTCAATCAATATTCTTGATGAATGTCCTTCAAATGTAGCCACCAGATACCCTCCTTCATGGTGTATTTATAAGCGAAAGAGGAATTACCCATCACATGGTATAACAATCATTTTACAATGACTTTTTAGTTTCTCATATGGAAAATGATAAAGAGGAAATACTTCATAAAATGAGGATCAACAAAATAAAATGATACACATATATCTGATAGTTCAAATAATTTATGTAGTCTTTGGGGACACTATCCAAGCCCTATGAATTTAATCTTGCATTATAACACATGATTAAATGGATTTGGACATTCATTATTTTATCTCATTAATACACTTATCATACCATGAACTTAATCTTGTAAAATTTTCATAATGATATAATCTATAAAAAAAAATTAACCATTAACATTCCACTAGCATTCCATGGTAATGGGATGTTATCACATTATATGACTTATGATATCCATTGATACAAGGCATACAATATTCCTAGGTTTTCATCCTTGTGATACCATATAAAATTATCATATTGTAATTTATGATATAACCCAATTAACTAAAAATATAAATGACCTGTTAAGAATATGTCCATTAATATCCCACTTTTACTAAAGCCTCAATATTTGCATCATTTCACATTATATTTTTAAAGGCCCTGGAGATACGTGAAAGTCTTGTGGTGGATCGAAGTCATTGGGACCATGCCAAAAAATTAATATTCATTGATTTCGTTAGATTTATCCTTGATGTTATATGAATATATACCCTATAATCCCTGAGATAGTATCTAAAACAAATATTTTAAAATAAATTTATGAATATTAATTACCTCTAGTCTTTGGATTCATTATTCATTATCAAATTGGATTATTAATCTTTTCATACCATCATTATGATGAACAATTTAAGTACATAATCCTTCTAGAAATATCCACACATATTCTATAAATATACGAATATCATGGATTGATCTTTCTATGCTAGCATGAAAGGCCAATTTCTATATACTATTCCTATTGATGACAATTATAATTTCTTAGAGATTGTAAAAATATATATAGTTGTCTATAATATTTTAATTGGAAGAGGAGGATAACTATTCTTTATTTTTATGATAATTATAGAGATTTTTTATATAGGATTTAGAGAATTCTATAGAGAGAAATTATTTTCACAGGAAAATTGATTCATAAAATAAACGATATAACCTGATTTATATTATGTTAGAAAATTAATTATTTTAAAAAATACGTATATAATATCATAATTAAATGTAAAGTCCTATGTAAAATTATTTCCCTGATGTGTGAAAAAACCCACAGATGTTTAAATATCATTAATTTTTATAATTGATATTAAATATATCATTTCGTCCATACCAATTAACTCACACTATCAATCATCCTTGAATTTTATCTAACCATGATTAAAAACTATTTATATAAATAAATTAATAACATTATTTTATTAATTAATTAAATATTAATAAAATCAACATAAACTATAATTTAAGAATAATATTTATTCTAATATTTAATTTATGCATAATTTTACTATGTTTCTGGATACATTTAGTGTGAGGACCTAAAAGCATCATTCTTAGTGGAATTAGGCTATCAAGCCTAATGCCCAAAATTAACTTTTAAAAACACAACAATCCCACCATATAGAAATATGTTAATTTCACAATTACTATAACCACTTATGGACTCTCACAATGTAATATAAACCCTTTGTCTCAATATCACATCAATCTAATTCCATACATGTGTCATCAACTTATATAAATGATTTATATTTCAATAATTTCATAAAATTAACATTCTAGTAAAACCACCATGTATGTTTACATAAATATAAAATTACATTCCAATCAAAGGGCTAGATATATCTACATCCATTAACTGAAAGGTGACAAATCATTTCATGACTTGTTCATTGATTTCATATCATATGTGAAACACAGAATGAATCTTATCTCTCTATGAGCATATGCCATCATGGTTTTCATTAATATAAAGAAATATGTGACTCATGGTATACATTAATATTAATCTCATTCATAAGGGGAAATATATATATATATAGTAATGTCCAATGAAACATAAAATAAGTGGAATTCTTATGGGTGAGACTATCTTCATAACCTCATCTCCTAGATATTAGCTAATGAAAACATCATGAAAATAAGTCTTAATATCTCTTGATCCCAACACACCATATAGTCTCCATCATCTCTAAGTCATCAGGCATCGGACATCTAGGTAATGAACGTATATTTAATAATATTTTCCTAGCACTTCATGGTTCTCATTATAGAAGGGAACTTCTATAACCAATCGATGTGTCAAATACTCTATGAAAATTTTCATATTAGTGGTACGTATAATAAAACTGATCAATTGATAATATATTTATTTATATTTAATAATTTTACTATATAGGTAATTTAATGTAAAATGTTGTTGGTTCAACGGAACTGTCTTCAATACACACCCACTTGATGTATAGCAAATTTCTAACGACATTCAGTGTACTAGCTCTCATATGATATTCATTAGTCTACTAGGATAAGGATTCTGTAAATAGGTCCACTTTATTCTCATCCATTAAAACTATGATAATAGTAACATTACCCCTTATAAAAATATCCCTCAAAAGCTTATTCTTCTAAATTATATTATTTTTTCATTTATATAATCCTTTCTCATTAGAGAGGGCCATATCTATATTATTATTATTATAGTGAAATGTCATAGTATTTTTATTACAGGGAAATAAATCAGTATCCTGAATGAAGTTTCACATACAAACTTCCCCTTTAGATATATTATATGCCATAATATATTTCAACTCTACTATAAAATCAGTGGCCATTGTTTTTATTGAAAACTTCCAACTCACAGCTCCCCTAGTATGGATTAGGAATTATCATAGCTATGATTTTATATCAACCTAATATTTTAATAAACACATACACATAGACACACACACATCTATATATGTCTTATGTTAACTAAATAATCAACATTTCTATAGACCAGAAACATATCCTTAGTACACCTCAAATACTTTATGAGTCTTGAATTCAATGAAACGGTGTTATCCTTGATCTACTTGATATATTTTTCTGATGGAAAAGGAATACCCAATAGCAATCCCAGTACATATCATGATGAAGTATCTAGATGTAATTAGAATTTGATGGTTTCATTTTTTGTCAATAAATTTTTTATAAATGAAAAATTCAATGTGTTTAAATGACGGGTGATTGAGTGAGTATCCACCCAATCATGATTATAAAGGATTTTACCATACATTATTGGGTAAAGTTATATCATGATACTACTTTGTGATAATACTTACATAAGGTGATCAAATATTTGACCCTTATATAAATGTAAATTATTAATTATTGTGATAACATTGCTTTCATTATGGTTTTAAAGGTTGGATAGAAAAGGATTATATGGTTTTTATATAAGTTTCATGATGATGGTTATTATTATGTTAATAAATATATATTTAAATAAGTATAAATTTTCTCAAATGTGGAGACTAATGTTCTTAGATATGGAGAAACCATCATTATGTTCTTGAGAATAAATTGTGTTTTATTTATTGTTAAAGAATATTTGGATGGAGGATGTAGTTTTATGAGTTTTATGAAAGAGTAATAAATGTAGAAAGGTTTTACATAAATACTATAACTTGAGTATTTAATGTGGTGTACAAATCATTGAATTGTATTAAACATTTTTGAACATGTTTGATAGATTCCCTTAGGGTCTGAGGTATTTTGAGATAACTTGTAATGATTGGAAGAGCCTCTAAAGGTGTATTATTTGAATTTTAAAAAAAAATTATTCAAGTGTACAATCCATATTAACTTATTAAAAAATGATCCATCTCATATGAGGATTTATAATTGTAAAATAAACTTAGGAGATCCACATATTGAGATATTGTTATGAAATTCATGCAAGAGAATTCACAAGTGATCCACTATGTATTTTGAATTATAGTTGAGATATCAACATAAGGTGATCCAGGTCACACAAGTGGATTGATGCAAGGTTCATGAAATCAATGTATGTGGATCTAAATATAAACATACGTCCAATGGGATCCAACTAAAATAAACCATGTAATAGGTTTTATCATTATGTTTAGTGTGAAATTATAATGATTTTTAGAATTTGATATTTTGGTGTATAAAAAATTAGATGATGCATGGAATGATATTCATGGATTAAAACATAAAAATTTATATGTTATAAATTCTATGACTTTTTAGATAGAGGATATTCACAATGTATTAAAAAAATATCAATGCAAGATATATGTTTTAGATAATTCTCATGTTTGAAAATTATGAGTTTCTATAATTGTTTATTCTGATGAAATATGTTCGGGAATATGATGAATCTGTTCATTCATATATAAAATCATGAGGAAATTTTTATCAATGGTTCCATCATTTAATTTAATGAAATAAAGGGGTAAGTTAATTAAAATATGAGGTTATCACTACTATTCTAGTATTGAAATTTCACATGAAAATATATGAAAATCTATACATGTGG
Organism: Viscum album; assembly: GCA_963277665.1. Classification (NCBI taxonomy): domain Eukaryota; kingdom Viridiplantae; phylum Streptophyta; class Magnoliopsida; order Santalales; family Viscaceae; genus Viscum; species Viscum album. The sequence goes on along the minus strand of OY728141.1, from coordinate 1,767,488,183 downwards.
TTGAATACAAAATTAATATGTGGATGAAAGAACAAGGTTTTAATGTTCTAAATGTCATAAATAATGTATTTATTCTTCTTGCGACTGAGTTAGAGGATTTTGAGTTAAAATACAATTTTGAGTAAAGAAGATTAATTATGATTTTTTAGATATGTTGAGAATCTATGTTGTAGGTGGGTAGTAATATTATTTTTCTTTTTCTTTTGATGGATAATTTTCAATTTATTTTATTGGAAATGTTTTTAGAAAATAATATATTAATTTTAGGGCATGATGGAAGAATATGTAAGATCATTTGGTAGAGAAAAATTATAAAGAGTGAAAATAAAAGGTTTCTTTTATAAATTAACAAGTGAGTATCATTATGGAGATAAAAAAAGTAATGATTTCATGGTGTTGAGTCCCATGTACAGAAAGTGGTGGAAAAAGACGATAAGATCATGACACTAAAAATATAATGATATTATCTATATTATAAAGAGATAAAATATTATTCTTGTGACCTATTATAAAATGATACTAAATAAAGAGAGAATAATAACATAAAAATTGTGAGTTTTGTTGTGTTTTAAATATAGATTACTTTTAAATAGAAGTTTATTGTGAACCGATAATGTGTTGAGAATACAATCTTCTTTTTATAGAAGAAGGATGATAATATGATTATGATTTCATTACGTTATTCTATAACAAATTTAGGTTGTCAAAGAAGAAGAATAAATGAAACTGAGTGAGTGATCAATACATAATATCTTTTAATATCTCTATGCTTAAATTTTTTTATAATTGAGGAGTTTTTGGAATCATACAGATCACTGGAGCTCATTTACATTGATAAATCTAGGTGTGTAGGTGATACTAATGATATATAAAGCTTATATGAAATCTGAATGAATATGTGTTTCCTACTTGTTATTATATATTTTCATTCAATGCCTATTTTATGATGACTAATAGAATATATTCCATAGATAAACTTTTGGAACATTGTTGATCAAATAAAAACTTTATGGAGTGAATGGAAACACTTATATATACATGGTGGGAATTTCAAGAACCAGTGAGTCTCTAGGTATAGAATGATAAAATATTGAGAAAATATAATTTTATTGGGAAATTGATTATGTGAAATCTAGGGGGGTCTAGAAATTATAAACATGTTTGGAATCTATGTTAGTGTGGGAAGAACCAAACCCATTATAATCTGAGACTGGATATAGTAAAGAATCTATGATTGGGGTGAATAACCAATCATAAAGATTCGTATGAATTTATGGAAAAACCTTGTAAATATTTTTTTTCTTGTAATTTTATTTGATTCATAATTTTTTCAGGATGATAGGAAAAAATATAAGGTGATTGACACAAAAAAATTATCTTAAATGTTGAATTTGAATGAAAAATTTACAAAAAATAATCCACTAACTCGCCCCCCCCCCTCGGTGGTCCAATTAACCATGTAAGATCAACTGGTATCATAGAAAAATTAGGTTACCGATGAAATTATCCAAGTTGAAACACCTTAAAAAAAATGAATCTTCCCCATTATTTGCTTTATGTATGATTCAATAAAGACTTTGAAGATCAAGTTGAATAAAGAGGAAAATACTGTAAGTAAAAATTTAAATAATGAATGGGATATAACAATTCATTGAATTGATTTAAGTGGTAAATTATTATCAGTAGAATATTTTTATAACTATCCTTTTGAATATTTTTTTGAATTATTTTTTGGGCATGAAAATAATTAATCAATGAAAATAGTTAGAGTCTTATACTCTTATGATAGAGATTATTTGAATATGGATAACACTGATGTTTTAACTGAATCATTTTATTTTATACAGTTAATTTTTGGTGAAAAATCATGGATATAGAATGAAGCAGATTACAAGGAATAAACATTGCCTAAACAAGTTAGTAGATGAAACACTATCTCAAAACTGTTGAATGTTTAGGGAAAAATAATTTCGTCTTAATATGATAAATTTTTTTATGATTTATGGTCAATTGAAAAGAAGATTTTGTGACATATATGTGTTTAAATATGAGGTTATTGATATATTCCATGCATTAGGAAATTTGAATAAAGTCACAATTAGTATTAAGGATTCATATTTAGACGTTAATGGTAAAAGGGTGAAATTTCATGATAATTCGCTATAATAGATTAAAAATATGAATTATGAACATTTTTAAAAAAAATAGAAATTGGTATGTCATGTTGATATCATATGATGATGAAATTATTACCCTAAAACTAAAATGTATAGAGATTTTAATTAAAACAAAAAACATAGAATCAACCTACGTTGGAACATCCCAAGATTCTAAGAAGAATGTTCTACCACTCATGTTTCAAGTAATTATTTTCCACCAAAATGGACGCGTCGTGGTGGTTAAGAGAGGTTGATAACATTTAGGGAATCCTACACCTCTTGTTCATGGAAAATGGTATCACAGAGTCATGATGACTTTATTTTTAGAAAATATGTATTTTTGACTTGTGAAAAGATATAGTAAAAATATAGACACATTTTGAAGGATAAAAATGTTTAAAATCCCACAAAATAATAAAGGGTGTTGGGGATTATGTGTATAAAAACATCAACCCAATTGTTGAGAAAAATTTGGGTTCTAACCCAAAAACAACAAGATGATAAATCTAGGTAACCGATACCTCATGTGAAATGAATAAGGATAATAGGAAACTATTGGTTTAGATGGAGGTTTGGGAAGATGTTTAATTTTTTAGTATAATATGTAAATATATGGAGGTAGTGCTATTTCTAAACATTGGTGGTTCATTTCATAAATATTGGATAAAACTTCAGGATTGAAACGAAATTCATGTAAAATATATGTTATCAGAAAAGATTTTATTATATAAAAAATGTATTTGAATACTAAAGGTGAAGTGGTCAATGCATTGACCAATTTTGGAATGGAAAAACTGAAAATAATTTTTATATAAATGTGAAGTGGCTGAAATATTAGTAGAACCTAGTAATTGAATACAAGTCTCCCTTGGGAAATAATTTAATACAGATTTCTATTAAATAAACTATTTTCAAAAAGTCTTAAAAAATATTAATAGGATTATTATATATATAAGGATTGGATTATCAACTTATGGATGGAGTGACCACATCATGGACAATTGTAATATGGCCACGATCCATAATGTAAAATGGAGTGACCACGAACCATGAAGAGAATCCATCTAAGAGAGAGACAACTAGATTGGATTAGTTATTGATAATCATGATGAAGAGTTTGAGAGGATTTTAAGTAAGGGTAAACCAAAACGTGATGAGGTGTGTGGAAGGTGTAATTATGAGGAATATATATAGATACTAGGTTCATGACTAGGATTCCAGGTCAAAAAAATATTATGTGACAAAGATAAAGTGTCCTTGACACTCTGTAAAAAATCCAACATTGCGAAGAATATGTACACATAAGAAAAAAAAGAAGACCATGTTCCAAGTGTGTGTTTTTCCATTTGGGATGATTCGTTCATGTTTTCTAATAAGATGTTAAAGGGTAAAAATATTATAAGTGACTTGATATCTTAATTAAAGAATCCATTTTCATTTATCAAGAAACATTTAAAAGAAGAGGAAAGCGTAGTAACTTAAGGTTAATAGATATGTAATGTAATGAAGAAAGAAATAATGAATAAGAGTAGAAACATTAGAGATTTATTGAAATGTGATGTTGGGTTGAGGAATAAGTCTCAACCTAGATCCTACAATTGAATAACCATTGATAACCCACATTATTCCACCAATTTTTTGGATTTGTATCTTGAAAATTAATGTGAATGTGGAGCATAAATAGGGAATTTATATAAGGTGGTTATGTATTTATAGGTATATAAAGAAACCATCATAGATATAATTTTAGTTGATATCCTAAAATCCAATTACATAATATCATGTGATATATTTTTACTACTATTAAACAACGCTTGATAATAAAATTAAGGAGAAGATTTTTGGCAGAAAACATCAACTTTTAAAGAGTATGAAAAGTATTTCTTGAGGTGGGGATATCAAAATAGTCAAATATTATAGTTTTTTTCAACATTTATTAAATATAAAATCATGTTAATCTTTTTAAAAATGAGAATATATGTTATAATTTTCACTCTCTAAATTTATATTTTGATTATGTTTCATCAGTTTATGAAGGTGTTTTATTGTCTAAATATATAGAGGAATATACAATTTTATTTAAGATTTTTAACACTTTTTAAAGTTGAGTGTTGGTATACAATGTTTCCTAAGAAATATATTTTCATAACCCCTAAAAATGTAATATCGGAGCTGGTACCACATTTAGGAGTATATATGGACTTCCTTGATACAATAGTAAAGTCACTCTTTCATTCTACACTGGGTTATCCCTTGTATAATTAGAGTTGACTTACTTAACTCCAATTTCTAAGAATATTATGGTGTCATCCTTCTCTCAAGAATGGAATATAAAATATAGGGGAGAATATGTTTTTCAAGTTAATTAAGTTGAATATAGGATATTTTCTTCTCTTATATTTGTTGTTTGAAATAATGGAGTGTAAAAGAATTCTACTTTGTATTTATAATCAATTAAGGGGAGAAGTGTAACATTGATTTGGGAGAAACAAATTTATCCTTGACAACCATCATAATGTTGGGTGGGGTGAAGTACCCAAATGGATTTGGATGCTGATGGTTTTATTTTTTTTCAATAAATGTTTTCAAATGTGAAATTTAATGTGTGGGAATGATGAGAGATTAAGTTAGTATCCAAATATTCATGTTAATAATGGATTTTCCCAATAATTAATGTGAAATGAGAGAGTTTGATTATGTTTGGTGTAAATATCAATATTAGATGATTGATGAGATGGTCCTAAAGTCTATTGAATGTGATTATTTCTATGAAAACACTATCTAAAACATGTTAGTTAATGGTTGAGTGAAGTAGAAAAATATGAATGCTAAAAGAATTTTGTAATGCAAAATTTTGTAAAAAAATTAACAACATTCTTAAAAAATTATAAATCATGAACAAATGGGAGATTTGAGTGATAATATATGGAGAAACCATCATTGTTTTTATAATCATTAAGTTTGATGTATTCTATGTTAAGGAATACATGGATTAAATAAAAATGATGGATGAGTATGAAGATGGAAGAGTAAAAAAATTAATGGGATCTAGATCATGTGTGTAGATATAAATAATATTCATGAGATCAATGTAAGAGGAACTAGATCAGAACATCAATTTAATGCGATTCCAAGCTAGTGATACATGAAAATTAATTTATCCTTATATAAAACTATATTTCAAAAGTTTTCTAGAATTTTTTATTCTTAAGTAGAAAAAATTGAGCTCATTCTTGAACTGATTTACATGGATAAAAATGTCATAAATTATATGTGATAGATGATATTAATTTTTTTGAAGATGATATTTAATCTATATTAAAGATGATTAAAAAAAGCTTGATTTTTTTAGAGGCTTTTAATGTTTTAAAACTATGAGATTCCGTAGTTATTCATTCTAATGAAAAATGTATTTGAATATTATGAGGTTAGTATTTCTTGTATAAAATTATGATTTTTTTTATCCAAGATTTATTTAATGACTTAAAATAATTTAAGGGAGAACAAAATGAGATGTTGTGGTGATCAATTCTATTCTAATTTGTTGTTTTAAAATGAAAATATTAGAATATATATGTGTGATTTCAGATGAAATTTAATATGTTGATGATAGAGCTGTATTTCAACATTCTAAATATCACAGTGATTATTGTGATTCTATATGAGAATAAGTTTGTTGATTTATAAGTGAGATTATATTTAGAGGCTAGATGATTCAATATTAATCAATATAGATTTATTGAGAATCCTAGTTGGATGTGTGGAGCTGTATGATTTTCATATATCTTTGGAAGAATTACATGTTGTGATTTTTAGTAGATTTTGTTTCAGAAATTATAAAATATTACAGAATAATTCTATAAAATTATTGAAGATATGTTGGTTGAGACAAATGAAGAATATGTAAAAATATAAGGGAATCCTATCATTTAATACTAGACAAACATTAAATTGAAAAAAAAATATTGATATTATGGGTGACATCAGTTGAAAAGAAGTTGGGGAAAATTAGGAATTGGTCATGACACAAAAAACTGAAAAATATTTTATTTATTATAAATTGATAAAATATTACTCGGGTGACCTATGTATAAAAATAAAAATAACGAGAGTGGGGGGAATAATAGAAGAACATAGATTTTTTTGTCTGGGAATATAAATACAACTCAAAGATATGTATAAGTAAAAATCAATATAGTTTTGAGAATAAGATATTTTGGGTATCAATGAAGGGTGAGAATAAGATGTGGATATTAACCAATTAAACTAAAATAAATCTATGTTATCAAACCTAAATAATAGAATAACCTGAGTTTGAGAAAAAAACACACTACTATTCAATAATCGTGTTTTGAGAAATTATGAAATTGAAGAGTTATTTTATTTATGAAGATTATAGGATCTCATTAGAGTTTGAAAATATATGTGGGTATTTTCAATTAAATATATGTGAAGCTTAATTACACTAAAGAATTAGTTGCATGTACATCTTGTGAATATCTTCTAGCATTCAGATACTCTACTGTGATGAATAATATGACCTTCTTTACAGATTAAATATCATCCTTTTGATGACTAGAGATAAACTTCTTGAATGTATAAAAGGATATAATTCTATATATATATATATATTGGGATGTTGTTGGACTAGTGAAATTTTCGGAATGTGAGGATAACATAGTGGGACTCATTGATTTTAGTGGGAAACATTTTGTGTGAAGACAAGAAAGAAGTTGGCAGTTCTGAACTTAGTAGAAAACTGTGTTAGTGTGGGAAACACCAAACCAATTTTAATATAATATTGATCATCATATAGAGTATATTATTGGAGAAAATAACCAATCACATCATGGAGTGGGATTTTCCTTCCAAACATTATGAATCAAAAATTTCTTTTTTTCAATTATTCCATATTATAGGTGAGGCTAAGAGATAGAATGTCATGGGATCATGACTAAAAATAGGTTAATAATTTGAATTTAAAAATAATAATTTCTAAAAATAGACCATTGATCCCCCCCCACTTAGTCATCCATCAAACCTTGGAACTTCACCTAGAATGCATGACTGATTATATCATTGATGTGTTAGTCATAGTTGTAATCATATGTATCTCCTCTTATGTCCACGGACACATTTTCAAAGAGATATATATTCCATGTAACATTGATAACAACCACCTATTGAAATAATATATATTTACTCCATTTAGAGAATTGTAAATATTTATAACCATTATTAATCCAAGAAGCCTCTTATATTTACCATGAATCATATTGATCCCTAGAATGTAGGTGCTCTAATTATGTCATTCATGGACACGTATGTATTCAAGTCCATCTTTATAGAATTTATATTGGTATATTATATAAAATTTGTAATATGTCATCAATATATACTAATAGTAAAATGAACAAAATACCACAAAAAAACTAGTAGATAAATGGATCACATTTATATTTTGAGGAAACCAAATTCCCATATGGATTTATCAGAGTGAATGTTCAATGATCTACATTCTTGATTCAACTAATAATTGTATCTCTAAAACATGGATGCCTTATCTAAAACTTGTATATTCATAAACCCATCTTGTTTTTCCATGTATATATCTTCCAAAAGGATTCCGTAAAAGAAATTATTTTTGACATCCATCTTCCAAATATCATAATCAGTGTATGGCTCTATGTAAAGAAGTATTATTATGGATTTAACTATAGGAATAGAAGAGAATTCTTCAAAATAGTATTCTCATGGATGTTTCTTGAACACTTTTTGACTATTCTTGATTTAAAGCTACAAGATATAGCTTTAATTTCTAGATTAGTATAGTTGACCTTCCTTTCAATAACCTTGGGTTAAGATGATGGACCACCATGACTGAGGTATTGGTTGTGATATGACCTGAGACATGGATGATAGACCTTAACATGAGTGATATGTTAGTTAGTTGAGATTTGGAATTAGGATCATAACATATTCCAATGGGTATCAGGTTGAGGTATTGGATGAATATTACCATCCGTCTTTAGTTGTGGGCTCGGTCGCACTATGGGTTTGATGGAATGAGGCCTGATGATGAAGCAATTCCAACATGGCAGTGAACCAGGTATGATCATGTATCTTGGAAGTATGGTTATAACATGATGTTCTAATGCACATGAAGTCATTATGGTTTGGATAAAATAATACATATGACCCATGTGTGTGACATTTTCTCCCTTGTGAATAAATTTATATGATGGAATATATAAGAAAAACTATTTGTAACTCTACTAAGATTTAGTTCTCACACCCTGTATAAGAACATTTGTGTGTGTGCAGTCCTTATAATCAAATTTCCTTTCAGATCACATGATGTGTGGTGGTTTAGGATGGAGTATCTCAAAATGTTATAGAAACTAGGTTTTATTGAGGCCTAGGGATATCAAAAATATCAGTGTATATACTTTGGTCATTCATTTTTGTATATGTGATCATACTAGTGTGGGATAAGTTGTTATTTTATTTTATGATAAGTGCATTATATGAAAAAATTATGATTATTATAAAGAAAATATTTGTATTTGTGTAATATGATGTTTGTTAGGGGTGATTTTTTTGGATATTTTCCATTCCACTATAACTCTAATTCGATGTAATGGTATCCCAATGGTACGGATCATTTCATGATACAAGTTGGAAGCCTTTTGTGTATAGAATGTATCACTTGAAGTCGCATATAACTATGAATTGGATCAGAAAAATGGAATCATAGTATAACTTGTTATTTTGAGATGTCTGGTAGTTTGAAGATAGTATTTTTGGAACTCAATGTCGAATCCTGAGAGGGTGCCTAACCACCCCCCTCATGTGATTAGACATGAGTTTCCAAAGTTGTTTGAGATGAGTGTGTCAAAAATTTGGTAATTGATTCTCAATTGTTTTTGGACTTTGTGTATTTAATTAATTAGTTTTTTATTTTTCTGAGATTACGTTTTTCTGTATTTGAGAACTCCACCGTTGGAGTAAAATTTGGGATGGAACTTGATGGAGAATGGATATTATTCATGGTCAAGAAATTCATGAACATACTATTCCACCATGATTGTGGCCTTCCAGTAGAACTCGTGAATTTTTCACATGACCTACTATACCAACGTAGAAAAACCAATGTCAGTTTCAATTTCTCTATATTTTTCAATGGTCATTGTTTTTTTTATTTTTTAGTTACGTTAATATTTTTCAAAAATGATTTATAATGTCTTTCATTATTTTATATGATATTATTATGTTCTATAAGTTGTGTTTATTTTTTATATTGAAAATACATATTCCAAATATTTTTAAAAAAATTTATTGGGTTTTCATACTAGTGTCTTCTTTACAAGTAATTTAATATTTTTAAATGATAAATAGTCTACGAAAATATTATTATTTTTAGAATGGAAAGTGATTTATTAGTGCAAAATGATCAGCTTTAATAAATTTTAATTTTTTTTATTATTTGGTCAAACAGATTCCTCAAAATTTTATTTGAGAAACATTTTAATTTAGTGAAATATTTCAATTTATGTAATTATTTATTTTCATCATTTGAAATTTATTTTTTGTGTACTGATTCAATCGTATTTTGTTAATTTTTTTGGTTTTTATTTGATCCTTTGAAACTTGGTTTTAATTTCATTAATTATTTTTCATGATTTTTGTTTTTGGTAGTACACCCCAAATAATTTCAAATGGATTTTTAAAGGGATCTATGGGAGAATCCCCCATAGTGTTCCCTTTTGGTTAATCAAATCTCATCTTATCCATTTGATTAATGCACTCTAGAAAGGTATCCTAGTAGTCCTCATCCAATGTCTCAGTGTCATGATTTCATCCACAAGTTCAAACTTTAAAACCATTATCATTTCGTTGAGAATAATAAAATTGGAAAAGATAACAAATTTCTATTATGTATTGAGAAGATGTATATTTATATTGAGCTTATTTAACATATTAATTTCATTACCTGTACCTTAAATTCATATGTCTAGAGTGATATGTTTTATAAGTTTTTTTTTCAGACCAAAAAAAGACCACCCATGGGAATTCTTTAAAGATTTATGTATCTAGGAGAACAAACTTGAGTCCTTAAATATTATAATTGTTATAGAATTGTATGATATCCTGAAATGTAATTAAATGGTGTTGGGGTATGCCATTATTTTAACAGATTTGGTACTCTATCTTACTAATGTTTCCAAAGAATAATCCTTGATAATTCAGTAATTAAAATAGCACTCTAACTGAAGAGTGATTTAAATATTTATTCAATAAACATTGAATCTTATGAAGATGTAGTGTGGTAGGCTATTGAGGCTAAAGATTGATGAAGGGTTTGTTAGTTAATGTGTATACAACAACTGACGTGGTGTTTTTCTATATAACTACTCTGTGGAATTTTACTTAAAAAAACTAAGTGACTGATGAACTTCATGTGAAATGAATTATTTTTTTTTATTATGGTTGGGTTTCTAGGTGGAATGATTAGAAGTATTCATATACATGGTGGCTCTTCTTAGGAGTTTGGGAAGAAATATGGGATCAAGTCTAGATTCTTGTGGTTCTATAAGGACACTCGGTTTGTGAGTGATTATGTAGTTATCCTTGGTATGAGTAAGATACCTTGGGATGTTGGGAGGTCTTTACATGATAAATGGGTGTGGATGGTGGAATATGTTAGTAATCCTTCATTTAATGAGATGCGACTCATGAGAAAATGAGTTTCATTATGTGGTTCTGTTTTACTGGAACATTCTATTTTTGGGTTCAAGTGAGACAGAGTAGGATAGTGGGTATTAACTTGTGAGAGGGATCCGAGAGATTCACTCTTTATAATGATAAGGATAATGAGGTTAATCACGGATTTTTGGAAAATGTCTTGGTTTGTGGGAGTAGGTACATGGAAGGTTTGAACTCTGTATTTTTTTGGCACGCATTGAAAAATGAGACATGTGTGGGTTTATTAAGAATTATTCAGGTTGTATGGGAACCCAAGAATTGATATGATGGTGGGGATGTTCTTAGATTAATGTGGGAAGTGAATCTCGGAATTTTGATCCAGGTATGTGTTTGATCGGATGGGTGAGAATGACTTGAAAGAAGTGATGCACACTGAAGGTGGATTGTTGAATGTTAGGGATACCAACATAGTAGGCTAGGAATAGGTGTATTGAGTGGGTCATTATGGTCTATTCATTTAATGTGTAATGGATATAGTGTGGGTCATGAAAAACATAGCTTTTTAAATGTATTTATGACAATGATACATCTTAAATGAGGAGTGCTGAATTAGTAACATGCATATGAACCTCATGTTTTAAGGCTTACAGGTGTAGTGAGATCAGCCAATGGATAGCTAAGGTAGAATAAGGATTCCAATGTGTGAGAAGACACAATTAAATTTTTATCCTTGGTAAATTCATAATTCATGGTTATAATGTGGTTTTGGTTAGAGTCGGGGGGTATTCATCAGGATTGGAAAAGAGTTGGCATGATCCAAGGGTGAGTCAGATAAGAGTTGAATTGATGCATATGAGAGATCATGATGAATGATTTTGTTGATTGGTAATTTTAAAATAGATTAAAAATTGGATTTGGGTTCATACTAAATCATTAGGGATATATGATTATGTGATGCCTCTAGAATTAAAATCATCATGATTGTGTATGGTGATATAAGTTAAATGGGGGAATCCATGAAAATTGAGTAAGGTTGTCTAGATGTCATTTAACAAGTTTTTTATGTTGAATCTTGTGTGGTGAGGGAATCATCATGTTGTCAGTGTTGTGGGACCACTGGAAGAGTATGTCTATGTGATTCCTATAGTTGGATGAAACATGTATGAGAATAAACCTTTGTGATCAGAGGCTTATAGTGGGGAGAACCAAGATCTGAAAGATGAACTAGTTGATGATGCCATGGTTTCTCAGGGTAATTTGGTGTTGTTAATTTCATCCCAGTGTTAGCATTGATAATAATCAGGATACTCAGTTTTTGGTGAATAGTTCATTCCGGTGTTTGGAGTTATGAAAAAGATGTACATTTGTGTTATACGATGGAAAACTATAATGTAGTAGTAGAGTGATGAACATGGTAGGGTGGGAAGGATAATATGAGGACTAACATAGATTTTGATGGATATAAATCATTATTGTTGGGGAGTTTGTAACAACCCTTGGATTTTTAGGATGTTATATTTATGAACATGTTTAAAAAATTTATTTAGAGGAAGGATTTTTTCATGAATTGAGATTCAAACAAGGAATGTGAGCATTGGAACATCCATAAAATATATTTTTGGATATGGGATGAAGCCTTCATGGGTGTTGAGTGCTTGATCATCTGTTGTGAAGTATCAGGTGGTGCAACATCTAAAATTTCAGTTATCAGTGGTAGGCCATGTCTTGGCCATGTGATCTATATTGTGAGGGATCCTTGGGGTTCGATTCCTTTGAGGTCACCTTATGGGATATGCTGTAAAGGGGAGGCCCTTAGGGTTGGGTTCTATCTTTATATTGGCTGCATTGGAACCATAGGTCCACACAGTAGTGCATCACTATCTTGGTAATGAATGACCATAATGTATCCTAAGAGGCTGCAACAATGATAGGGATAGGGGATATGGGGTCCACCCTAACTCATATGGATGCATACACAACACATGAGGAGGACTCAACATAGAACGGTCCAATAGGGGGGCCTGGAGGGTTCATAGTCGATAGAATATTACCCTACACCACATTTTAGTCAGTCGATAGTGAGGCCCCTTTCACCATCACCCGTTGGGAAGTTATGCAATAGTTCATCAACCCGTTTTTTTAATCGATAGAATGTTGGTAACTTAATAGTAATCCTTTTTGTGATTTAGGGTGTAGGGTCATATGGTGAGATCTATTTATGATATCTCTACCCCTCCCCTATTCTCCTTTCAACCCCCCATATTAGGGGATGTTCTTGATGGGATTTGATAGTAAATCTGAGGCATGATCTATTTTCCTTCTTGTATGATTCTTTCTCATCAACTGCTGTTAATTTTGGGATGTATTTGATTCGGTTTTTAGTGATGATTTCATTAAATAATGGTGAATTAATAATAATTATATAGTACCTTCATGTGAAATACCAAGAGTATGACCTAGGATGATAACATAATCGGGTTTATACAAGTACCAGAGGATATTATTCAATCCTTCAATTCAAACCAACATGGAATTTAATTTTCCCTAACTAACACTAATGACTAAATATATATTAGTTTTAGTTTGAGGTTGATCCCATGTGGAACATGGAAGCACAAAAATGACTATCAACTAAACTTAAAGGCATTGAATCTATTTTTTGAAAAAATTAAACTATTAAAAACAATTAAATAATTATACTAAAAAAAATACCCAAATAAAAGTAACTAAACAATATTGAAAATACAAAGATTCAACAACCCATATCTAGGGGTGTTTTTATAATCAAATTGATTTAACTTCACTAAAAAAAGACCAAAATCAATTGTTTCACAATTAAAGTTGTATTTAATATTAATATGTTCAATTCATATCCAAAATATCCCAACATCTATGTTATTAATGATCAGATGAATCAAAATAACAAAAATGAATTAATATCTGATCACTGAAAGTAGATGAATTATCAAATTAAATTGTCTTGAATTTATTATCATTACCATGATGATGTTAGTTCATCATTAGAAACATTATTATAGTGGTACAATGATGAATTTAATAAAAAACTAATTCATAGAAGGATACTAAATAAAAAAAGTACTATCATGTGATGAATAATCAAAAAACATACTGATATGTATCTTCATTAACTGAAACTACTCTCTCTTATAGAGATCTGTAATCAACAATGGGTGATCATCAATGAAAAATATTATAATAACCATATGGAGGTAAAATAATAAGATAATAATTAAGATATATAATTTAATTAACTATAAATTATGAAAATTATTGTAATAATTTTAAACTCTAGCATAAAAATAAAATTTTAAGTAGAAAATGAACATAACTACAATATACCCTTGGTAAAAATACTGTTTTATCTCCTTGGTGACAAAAATACCCCATCTAGTGGATCAATTCTGCTTCATAATGTCTATTTAATAATGATTAAAAATATAATTTTATCATATGATAAAGGATGTTTTTATCTACTTCAAATCTATTCATGGTTCGAACTGTTCCTTTTAATACTAGGACGGTTTTGACACTTACACAACACATTTTCACTGTTATGTAATGAATCAAAGAACCATTAAACAACCTCTATTAACTTCAAGAAACCAAACTACATCTCCGCACTTCCATTTACTAAGATCCTATCTAATCTACTCTTGCACAACAGATTTATAGGACCATTCTGAAGCTTCTCACAAGGAATGAAGCAGTGAACAACACGCGAACTCAATGTTCATCAATAAATCATCCTCAATATCACCGACTTTTGGTTTATCAATGGAACACCAATCCAACATCATTATCCAAGGAATCATTATCCTCTCATTGCATTATGAAGGATTTTATAAGCTCTTGTGGGACTCCCATTGTAATTATATCCTTCTCAATTGAGTTAATGAGCTTTATAGGATTGGTGGTGGTTGTTTTAGGTGGTTTTAATAGATTAAAAATGTCCCAAAATAATGGAAAGTGGAGGAAAGTCTTGTTAGAGTGATGAGATAAGGGCATTGAGTGGATCGATATTAATTTTTTTAAGTGATGAACATTTCTCCGCATGTGATTTTCCCACATCATAATTTCATATTAAGGGGGAATCATTTATATGAAATCATTTGATATAATCCACCGAGAATAAGAGTCTCATTCCCTCTTATAAAAACTATTCATCTTAGAACCTCTCTATTAAGGACACTCATATTTCCACCTCTTGATGCTTACTTGGTTCTGACCCACACAATGCCTGATATATCCCTCCACTACACCCCTAGTAATTTTTAATGACTGTATGACCCTAGTTCTTGAATTGATCACCCATGGTGTTTGAGTGATGTCCATATTTTTTAATTAAAATTTATCTAAATAATTTTCCAAATTTCGAGATATTAATAATAACTGAAATTTTTTCATTGTTATTAAAAATCCAAAATAATTGAAATATATGTCCCTCATACCAATTAATTAATAAATATAATGAAAACAAGGAATGATACTTGAAATAATTATTAGGATCAATGTATTTAATTATAAAAAATAATGAATAAATTATAGATATCAAACACCTCAAAACATAAACTATTCTTGTCATCAAGAATATATATCCACTCAAATTACAAATAAAGGAAATGCAACCAATATTTAAATTTCAAATTAACAAAAATTTAATAATTATCAATGAATAACTAACTTTCAAGAATAAAATATATATATTTATTAAAATCCTAAATTTTCAAATAAATATAGTCCAATTAGAATTTTACTTTCCCCCATTTGAAAATAAATGAGGCTTCTTGTAACATTCATTCTTGTATATCATGTTACAATTAATAAGCATTCAAAATTATGATATGCCTCAAATGGAATTTTCTCTCTCGATACACAAGGTATAAATTTACTATAGTTTTTCATATACCTCAAGAATATGATATTCCCAATATAATTTCATTAAATCTCTTCATAAACACAAAACCCACAAATAATCTATAGGACTTCATATTTTGGATCAAAAGACTTATGTCTTATGGTATTCATGTAATTATGTGAAAACATTATAATAAAAAAAGGGATGTTAGGAATTTAAGTACTATACATGGTAATCATAAGAAAATCTCAATGAAAGATCCACTTTCAGTTGAATTTCCTCCTTTCCCACCAACTCAATATAAAGATCCTTGAATATGAAAATAAAGTACAATGAATAAAAACACTATTATTTTTTTGTTTCATGCCGTTTTTTAATTTATACTTGGTAAAAATATCAAAATCCTCACCCAAAACATTTATATTTCCTCAAAAAACTAATGTTAACATTTATAATAAGATAATATGTTACTATGAAGATGATTAATGACCTACCTAGGACATAACCCAGTTTTTATATTTTATTAATTTTTTTCATTTTTTCTAAAACATTCTATTGTGGTAACAAAGAAGTAAAATGAATGATTATTCATGGACTTCCCCAATATTCCACGAAAAAAACAACCCACATGATCTCCTTAATGAATAATATACATTCCCGCAATCAACATCCTCTTCACCACACTTGAACTATTGTTATCATGAAAAATAAAACGAATAAGGGTGGAGAGGAAAATATAGGATTTTAATGTGTCTATTCATAATGAGGGTCATTCATTTTTAATTTGGATTAAAATAAGAATTAAATATTAAATTTTGGTCGTAAGGATAATGAAAAAAAATTCCTCAATCATTATAAGCATCAAATTTTAAAATCATAGATTTAACAAAATACCAATGCATGTAATATAAGGTTAACATATACCATGAGTCATTCAAGAAATCAGTATTTGAAAGAATATAAAAACATTATTATAACCCTTCCATTAATAGTAATAATATAATAAAATTTTACCACTCATAACATGTATAATAATAATAAACTAATCCCCCTAGATTTTGGAAGTTCAAAAACAATATGTGGAAAATATAAATAACATGAATTTTATAGTCTCCAAAAATCATGATTTTTCATATTAATAAAAAAGGATTGTATCTAATAAATTATCTATCATTTTACCCATTCAAATTTATTTTAAATAAAATATATAACTTAGAATTGTGAAAATTTGATGACATTTTTCTATCATAGATTAAAAAGTATGATAAACCATGGTCTGGGATGTATTTTTAGTTAAAATTCAAAAAAGGTAAAAAAATGTAGGTAGGTATAACACAATTAATTGAAATTGAATCATACATTTTCATAATGAAGCTATTATCCTTATTATATTTTTCCCGTCTGTACTATGGTCCCACACAACAAAAACAAACTAGTTTAATTATAATGAACATTATAAGATCCCAAACCTTGTGAAGGTATGTGCTCGTTTAAATTTTGGTTTTAATCCATTGATTTTATCCAAAAAAAAATTAATATGATTGTCAAGAGTTTTGGGGGTTTTTCCTAGGGCTTGGGACAGAAATTAAAGTGAAATTGGGAAATTCAGTGCATGTGTCATGGTTTACGCATTGTTAGTGCAAACCATGCAAGAGGGAATTCAAACCATGTAACCTTGGGGAGATGCTTCTCACATAGTTCGAGAATGTTTTTTTAATCCCTGATGGCATCCATAGGTAACAATGCTTCTTAACCCCTATTAGAAGAATGATGACTCAATTTTGGTGCATAGGTTTTCAAACTCAACAGCTAAACCTTGTGCCCCATTAAAAAGTGATAAAAGGTAAAACTTCTCCCTCAATAGTTTTATGTTCTTGCTGAATTTTCCTCCCCTTTCACCTACCTATTTTACAATATATGAACCTAACCTATAAATAGATACTAAGGATAAATTTATCTCATTTATATGCCTTTTAGAGCATCGTTGGTTCTGCATCAATGATCTAGGTAAGTCTAATCACCCTCTTATTTCTCTTTTCTGGATTAGGGATTATTGATTTTTCTTCTCATTTTGAACCCAAAACCCATTTTTCATGTGGATCTAATTTATTTTTTTAAAATAGTTATTGAATCCATATATTTGGATATAGTTAAGGTAACATTCATCATTAGGATTGAGGTAATTGTTCTAAAAGGTACATCACATAGCTGTGATGTTGGTTTTTTATTACATTGGTGTGTCTTTTCATTCCACTTTTTGTGAGTTTAATATACAAGGAAATATTTTGTAAGAATGTTTTTCTAAATTGTTATTTGAACCTCTTACTACCCACATAGGTGTGATAAAGTTGTGTAGACCAATTATGGGACACCCATGGGGTGATCTAAGGATTTTGAGCATTGGGAATGGAAATGTTAAAGATAAAAAATAATTTGTGGTAAGGTAGGTCACCTAAAAAACTGGTTGGTACATTAGATTTAATTAAAAAAGAATTATTAATAGTTGTTTCTAACCTATGTTAATGGAATAAGGTATAGTTTGGCTTAATAATAATTGAGTTGGGTGTAATAAAAAAAATTTAAAGTAAGTGATTTAAGAAATGTACATGAAATGCATAATCGTGTTAATTAATATGATATTGTGAACATGATAAATTGGTACATGATTATGATTTGATAAAAGTTTTAAATCAATTAGCATAAGGTAATTTATGAATATGTAAAATGGATTAACATATGGAAATTGTTGATTATGCTAAATGGGTTATGGAATAAATAGGTAAATGAGTTACATTGGATAGGTTATGTAATGAATAATTATGTTAATGGGGTAAGGCATGAGGTTGATTTATTTATGGAATGATATTTGAAATGGGAAATTATATTTTTTGGATTATTTTTGGATTGTGATATGTTATTTTTGGAATATTAATAAATACGATTGTGTACATGGCTGGGTTATTGTGGGGTATTGGACTTGAGGATCTACACCCACGAGTCGGGAGAGACTGAGGCTCTAAACCCCAACCCAAAAAGTACGAGTTAGATAATGGGGTCAAGGATCTATACATTTAACTAATGCATTTTATGAATATATCTTGACTGAGGATCCAATGTATGTGTCTTGTAATTGATTATGGATTTTTAACCCTAGTGAGATATGGAGATTGATTTATTCCTCTTATGCATGATAAGTGACCGGCTTAGGACGTTGTGTAAATAATGTAATTTCATAACCCATAGAACATGTGATGAATATGAATTGTTAAATGAAGAAAGAATAAGTAGTGAAACTGTAAATAATAAATAAACTGGACTATGTGGATTCTTTTACCTAATGGAATCTAAGTTCCATTTTAATTTTATTTTCTTTATTTACTAGTTGAATTGACATCAATTTAGACTGAATATTTTTAAAAATTAGTAATAGTGTCATACTGAGTTTTACTCACACCCTACTTAGGCCACTATTGGGTACCCCAAAAGCTTTCATGGTTTCAATTCAAGAAAAGGGTAAAGCCCTGTTGATAGGGAGTTGAGCTGGAAATGGGATGTGTATTGATGGTGTTCTGGACAAGGAGTCCAGACCAGTTTTGGGGTGTCTATTATTCTTCCTGGTTTTTGGTTTTCCATTCACTCTTTGAACATTTAATATGACATGACATGATTACAATTATTGTTGTGGCTTATACCCTTTGTGGTATTTTGTTATCAATACATGATTTGACTTTATTTGATATTCTATAAATTATTTCACATGTTATATATTGTGTCTTACTCTGATTAAAAGGGAATTGACTACCAACATTATTTATTAGACACAAACTACTAGTCGGAATCCTCTGGCATATGGGGGGCTTTATTGAAGTCATGTGGATAACCAGCTTGGAGCACCGATTTAGTGACTTTATAGTTGGGGAACATCTAATGTGGTACCATAGGGAGGTTTTTTTTTGTGATTTTAATATCTTTGATGGTAGAGATGAGGTTATGAAGTGTCATGCCCTGGAAACGAGCTCATACTTGGGAGTATCTATCCCATGTATGAGGGAGACCCATGTTTTCTGGGTTGAATATTATTGTTTTTATGTGTGTTATTACAGTTGAATAATATTTCACCGTTAAATGATTCACATGTTAGGTGATGTGACTATTTTAGGATATTTTTCTCAAGGATGGAACGGACCATGGCTTTGCATTCATGAATCATTGTTGGCACCTAGTGTCATATTCAACATGCATCATAATTGGCACACATGTGATTAGTGTGTAAGACAATGATGGTAGAAGGAATATTACCTTTATTAAAATTTGAAGAAAATTGTTTCTAATAAAGATAATGAAAATGAAACATTTTGAATAATGTTAATGAATTATTAAAGAATTTATCTTAATAAAGGGTTTAAAATGATATAAAATGTTAGTTGTAACAAATTATGAAATGGTAAAAGAGATTTAGAGGAAATATATATGTTGTGAGAGAAGAAATGATTTTAAAAGGATTTATAATGAAATAATTGTGACTATGTATGTTGGTTTATCCCTATGATTTCCATGCCTTATGGTAGGATGATCGATGGTAGTGTTCTAGGTGTGATTATGTTCATTGAAATAGTGCATGCGGGATTTGTTGTTATGGAATGTGAAGAGCCTTATCTTATAAAAATTGTAGAATTTTTATGTTATGTGATATAAGACTCATGCATGGAGTTTTAGGATGTTGGATTCACATTAACACGTGCACATTGCGAGACAAGAGGATTTTTTTAAGAATGATTCTATAAAAGCTGGGTAGGAAATTTGAATAGATTAGGGTAATCATGGAGATGACTACATTCATGATAACTTCACGTATTCTGTTTACATGATGGAACATGACCTAGGGTAGGTCGTACCGAGTACATTTGATTTGACCATAGAATTTCAGTTGAAAAAACCTCTAACTTTTACTAGAATAGGTATACTATGTCTAAATTGAAATGGATAGAGTCTATCCATTCAATTTTGGATCACAAGGAGTCTACCTCATAGAAGAGAGTCAAGTTGGAAGCTAAAATTTTGTGGGGACCAGTAAAGCATTTCTTTGATATCCTAGTTAAAAACTAAAAGTCTGATGTTATGTTGTGTAAGGAATTTGGGGTCATGTTTATAGATAATTTCTATCCATATACCTAGTTTTGTATAAGGATGTAGAGTTTATAAGATTGACCTAGAAAACTATCTCAGTGATGGATTATGATAGGCATTTCATAGACTTGCAATGTTTTGCTCCAACTTTGGTATGGAATGATGCAATAGTTATGATATGTCTCCAAGATGGTATTAGACTTGTGATCAAGTCTATGGGGATAAAATTCCATTTAAATAGGTTTTTATTTGTGGTAGATCATTTTCTTATTTCAAAAGAAAACTTGAAATAAAATTCATGGAGTGGTTTTGTGGATCCAGTCCCACGAACTAGTGGTGCGACTTCCGAGGGTAGGAAACATCAAATAAAAAATCATTATTAAGGTGGGAATGTGTAGAGTGATTTTATCAGAGGACTAGACTATCAGAGTGGTAATCATGTGTTTTATTATTAGTGTGGACGTTTGTGGAATTTTTTTGTTCAATGCCCCCAACCACCAGTTGAGTGCCGGATATGTGACAGAATGGGGAAGGTGTAGTGGTTATATAGTAACACATGATATTTGGGAAGATATGGAGAGACGTATTCGGTTCTAGGTGTAGACATGGAGTATGTTACCCCATGTTATGAAGACAACCGGATCTCGACTAATCATATTGATTAGGATGGTGGTCATGGAACTCCGAGGTGAGAGAATCCATATCATCAGAGAAGTGTAGAATTTTCATCTTAGAACGAGGCCCAGGGTAGAGGGGTAGTTCGTCTTCATACATTTCAGTCTAAACCCAGAGGTGGTGAGGCCGGACCATTGACAGTTCAAGGTATGATCCTTATAGATTCCATGCTCTGTAGTGTTTTATTTAACATACATTCCTCAAAATATTTTTATTGTTACCATTTAATGGTTTTTTGGGTCTATATGTGGAATGTAAGTATGGAATCATATATATCAATACCCTGTTAGGTGTGAAAATAGAGGATATCAAGAAGGGAACATGGTGTTTACTTGAGGTTGGTGGGTACCATTCCTATGGGATTTGTTAGTTCTTGAGATATGAAGCAGTGACATGATTTTAGTTATAAATTTGATAGTTTTACACTAAGCCCATATTTACAGTTACAATCATAGGTTAATGTTAAAACCTCTATAGGGGGCACATATTTCCATCATGGTGAATGGGATGTTCAAGCTGGTCATGCAGGGATAGTTTGTGAATAGTAGGGGAACTCACCACACAAGTAGCTTGTATCATTCTAGATGACGGGGGAGTAAAGTAGTATATTATTCCTTCAGTGGAGGATTAGTTATAGGATGTATTTATTGGGTACTCCTTGGGGTTTCCACTAAATATAGATGTTTATTTAATGATTGAGCTTCTACCGGGCGAAGAACCCATTTCTATTCCACTATGTAGAATTGAACCAGCATAACTCTATGAGATTAAGTCTCAGTTAGTGGAGTTGAATAACAAAGTGTTTATCTATCCTAGTACATCACCTTTATGATCTCATAGGTTTCTTTTCTTTAAAAATTATGGATCTCTATTGCTGTGTGTTTCGTATATGAAGATGAATCAAATGAAGATTAAGAATTTATAACCTCTTCCTCCCATCTAAGATCTATTTGATCAGATGATAGGTGCTTCGATGTTTTTATAAATTGATCTCAGATTAGGGTATCATTACCTGAGGGTGAGACCTTCTGATATAGCATGGACTGCCTTCAAGAGTAGGTATGTTATGTATGAATATGTTGTGACACCATTTTGGTTGACCAATGCCATAATAGTGTTTATTTCGTTATTAAATTGAATCTTTTATCATTATCTAGATTTATTTGTAGTATTCATTGTTGATGAAATATTAGTGTACTACAAAAACCATGATGATAATTCCAAAGTGGGTGGTGAATCCGAGTGTGACCAAAATGTATTGGGATAACTGCCGGATTTATTGGTGGATGGGAATGAAGAATGAGGTTTTGGGTTTCAAAGCATGATGTCGTACCTTCCAGCAGTTGAAGAACGAGCATCAGTGATCAGGTGGTTTGTTGCATTCATTTCCCATTGTAGAATGGAAATGGGATGATGTGATGATGAATTTTTTTGTGGGTCTTCGAAATACTCCAATAAATAATGACGTGATCTAGGTTGTTGTGGATCGGTTAACTAATGTGTCTCATTTATTATTGATTCGAGAAACCTTAACCATGGATTAGTTGGGTGATTTGTATGTTTAAGTTATAGTGAATTTTCATGGGATGATCTGAATGATATTTTCATATCATAATCCATGATTAACATAAAAATTTTGGTAGGGATTATAGAAGGTTCTTATTACTGAAATATACTTTAGTGTGGCTTTTCACTCATAGATAGATTGGAAAAAGGTGAGAAAAATTAACGTACTAGAGGACATGTAGAAGGCCTGTCCTAGAATTTGGTGGATCGTGATAGAAACACTTTTTTCTTGTCGAGATTTCCTAAAAATAAAATTTAAAACTACAGTTCAAATTGAACCATTTGAGGGGATCTATGGAAGACCATGTAAATCCCTATTGTTCTAGAAGGAAGCTACAGAAGTAGAGTTTTTATGAGCGAGTCTCATGTAGAAGACTTCGATGAATATTCAGTGATTCGAAGAATCTATAAATGGCTCAGAGTTGGTAGAAGTCATATGTGGATCATCATCTAAATCCACATGTGTTTAGGGTGGGTGAATGTGTATTTCATTGAGTGCTTCCATTTTTGGGGCAGCGCTGGATTCAGAAATATGTTAAGTTGGAACCAAGGTATGTTGGACCATTTGATATTGTGGAGAAGATCATATTGGTGGCATACTAATTGTATCTCCCAAACCTGTATAGTTGTATTCATGATGTTTTCATGTGTCACATCTTCTAACAGATCACCCTGACCAATATCACATGATTGAAGTTGAGGATGATGAGATTCATGCTAATGGGACATTCTAGGAGCATGTGGTCCATATTGTGTATCATAGGGAGAGATTATTGTGTGCCAAGACATTCCAATTGGTTCATGTTTTGTGGTAGCATAGTATTTTATAGAAATAAGTTTTTGAAATCATGTTGGATTTTTTGGTTTAATGGCCCAAAATATTTTCTTCAAAATCATATAGATTATGGGATGTACGGCTCAAGGATGAGCCATTGTAAGATGGAGAGGTCCTAAGATCATGATATTTTTTAATTTATTTCCATGTTTTTTTAATCATTTATTTTTTTCCAAAAAAATGTTTACTAGGTGTGTGAGGAGGATTAGGGGTGTTATGAGGGATTAGAAGATGAATGAAAGGAAAATCAGTCCATTTTGTCCCTATTGCACAGTTTTCACACAGTCAATGAAAACTGTGAAAGAGGTGAAGCCAAATCATGCAACTTTGGATAGAGGTATCTCACATAGTTTTTTCATGGTTTTTCAAATTGTGCATGATTCCCTAGGTAACCATGTATCTTAACCCCTAATGCATATATTTGAGTGCACATTTGTTCACACTATGTGGCCTAACCTTGCACCCCATTAAAAATTGAAAAATAACCAAACTACCCCTTGGATATTTTAATTTCTATCCTCATTTCCTCCCCTTTATCCTACCTATAGTTCTAGTGAATTACCTATGCTCTCAAGAGCTCCCAAGGATCAATATACCATGTTTCTGGTTCATTTGTAGCATCATTAGATGTGGATCTAATATTTGGGTATGTCTAATCTCCCTCCTGCTTCTCTTTTCTAGATTAGGGCTTGTAGATTTTTCTTTCCCCTTATGATACCCTTGACCCCAACTGTTTAGGTGTATCTTATTTTGGGGCTTCAATGGGTGTTTAGATCCATATCAAATAATATTTTCATGTGTTTGTTCATATTTTGGTTAAAGGTATGTGGTATAAAAGTTATATCCTACATTTATTATATTTATTTGAGCTTTCATGGGAGTGATTTTTCATTTAACTTTTTTCCTTTAATATCCTCGATAATATTGTGTAAATATAGTTCTCTATGGGGATTTGAACCCATCACGACCCTTGATGTGCGTGATGAGGTTTCGTAGAACAATTTTGGGACACCAATTGGGTGTGATAATGTTTCCGATCATTGGGAATGGAAATTTTGTGCCCAAAATTATTTTTTGGTAATGTAGATCCCATGAAGAACATGTTCCTACATTATATCAAAGTAAAAAGGGAATAAAAATAGTTTTTTCTAGTTGGTAGCAAAATAAGTGACTGTTTTTATCAACATAAATTGAGATGTAGTAATAATGTAAAATATGATATGTGATTTAAGAATTATACTTGAAATTCATAAGTGCGTTAGTGAACATAAAATTGTAAACATGTTAAATGGGTAAATTATTTTTATTTGATAAATGTCTCAAATTGTTTATCATAATAGAAATTCATGATGATATTAAATTGATTAAAATATTGAAATTATTGAATATTATAAGTGTGTTAAGGAATAAAAATGGAAATAGGTTAAATGGGCTACTCAATGTAAAGAATAATTGTGTTAATGGGTTAAGGAATATGAGTGATTTATGTGATGAATGTAATGTGAAACATGAACATTATGGGTTTTTTATTACGTCTGTTCTGTGATATGGTATATGTGGTAAATGAATAATTAAGATTATGCACATGGCTTGGCTATTGTTGAGTATTGTACTTGGGTACCTACACTCATGGGGCAGGTTAGACATAGGCTCTAAACCCTACACTATAATGCTCATGCTAGAGAGGGGGGTTGTGGGTCTATTCCTCTAAAGAATGAACTTGATGAAACGTCATGGACTAAGGATCCAAGGTAAGTGTGATTTTATTATTATCATTCAATATCCCTATTGATATAGGTAATTTTATTTATTCCCACTTTTCATGATAAGTTCCCCGCATAAGAAATTATGTAAATAATATAATTTATTAACCCATAAAACATGTGATGAAATGAATTTGTGCAACAAAGATATAATAAGTGATGAAATTGAAATAATAAATTAAGTGGACTACGTGAATATTTTAATCTAATGGCACATGAGTTTTATTTTTGTTACCTTTTTAATTATTTACTACTTTCAGGAACATCTATTTAGACTAAATATTTGTAGAGAACATCTGTGGTAGCCTGACAAGTCTTACTCACACCCAACTCAGGCCATGGTTGGATACTTAGGCAGATTTCATGGTTGAAGGTTTGGAATAAGGAAAAGGACATGTTCTAGGGAGTTGAGTTGATCATGGGACGTTTGTGGGTGAGGTTCTATACTTTGAGTCCAGAACCATTTGGAGGGGGGGTCAACTATTTCTTTTGGTTTTTCATTTTCTATTCACTCTTGGCACTATTATCATGACATGAACTATATTAGTTATGGGTTGTACCCTTTTAGGGATTTGGTTAGGAATGCATGTTTCTTCTTTATTTGGTATTGTGTCCTTTATTTTATATGTTATCTACTATGGATTACACTGATAAAGAGGATATAGTATCCCACACTTGATTTATTATACCCTCATTGATATTCTGCAACCTCTCGTGTATGGGGAGGCATGCTCGAGGTCATGTGGTGACCCAGCTCGAAGCATTAGTTTTGTGTCTTCCGGGTCATTGAAATTACAATCATGATCAGTTAAACTCTAAAAATATAGGAAATAAACAACTATAAGAGTTATTAAATTTAACTAGGTTCCTAAACAAATTCATAAAATGGAATAAAAAAGTTATTTTACATTTTGAAGTACTTTATTTATTATTTTTATACTATATATTTTACCTATATGGTAACACCCTATGATTTTATGAGAGGGATTATTTTAAATTTAATTGATGTCTTTTGTTATACGCTATAACAAGATTATCTTGCACTATACGCAGCACCGTATTAGCTTTGAGTGTACACAACACTATTCTTGGCTTCTGTAATACACAATTTAAGGTTCTTTTGTAAGTATTAATTTCACGCAACACTGAATATTGATTTTGATCATTGTATAAAAAACTATGTTTGGAATATTTTATATGAAACAATGAAGAAATGATTCACCAAATGTAACATTGACTTGTCTTGCATTTTTGAAAAGCGATCTTCCTCGAGAACTTGTGTTGTACGCAATACCGAGTTTCACTAAACAATGATATATTATTAAAATATTATTATTTAGTTTGATATAAACTAGAATTTATGAATAGTATTAACAATGTTTTAAATTTTTTATAACATTAGAATTTATCTTATTTATTTTCTAGAACATGATATTAGAACTAATTCAATTTTCCTGATAAAAAAAGTATTTTAAAAAAAATGTAGTTTTGCCTCCTTTTGATGGAACACCTATTTCAATTCCTGTTTCTTACACATTTATATATTTTCTTTTACAAATTAAATATATTCATTAGAATTGAGACCTAAAAAGTTACTTTCGTTGAATTTTTAGTGTTCTTATGATTAAATTCACATTTTAATGAATAATAAAAAATTCGTCAATTTAATTCAAAACTACATATTCATCGTATTTATTTATATAGTTATATTTTTTTATTAGATAGTTTAAAAGTGAAATTGGACTATGTTTTTATCATTTAATCTACTTTTTGTCATTGGAAGTAATTTCACATTTATATTGAAAATAAACACATGTCAATGTTTTAATAGTTTTTACTTCTTCAAAACTCACATTCTGGTTTTGTCAATGGGAATTAATTTTAAATTAATCACTGCCAATTATGTATTTTGAATATAGAAAAATTGATTACATATTTCTAATAATAAGGGCCAAATTATTTAAATAGTTCCCTTTTATTTTTATTCATAATAAGAATAGTAACTATGGTAATTTTTATTTACCAATGTTAAAAGTATATCAGGTAAATTAGTGTAACAAATATTATGATAAAGACAATAAAATTATTCTAAAACCTAAAAAAATTCCATTATATGAATAAAATTTCTACCATTAACATCATTTATTCGAATCATAGTCATTTAATGGAAACGTGATAATGAAATTGACATAGATTTTAAAAAAACCAATGAAAGTAACAAAAAGACAAACTGTCATTTCATATAAGTATAATAAATTTAATATAGAGATAAACAGTTGTTAAATTAAAACATAAATAGTAAATGGAATGTTAAAATAATTAAATATATAATGATAATTTATTTTTAATTTTTAGTAAATATATAATTACCTTAATGTCTTATAATTTGATTACGTAAAAATTAATTAATTGATGATAAAGCAATAAAAAATGTTTTATTAAAATCATAATAACCATAAAAACATCCAGAAACATACCCAAATCTTATTGTTTGTGTATATATCTACAAAAATCATCCAAGGGTCATGATAGTAACCATTTGGAGCCGTATAAAATATATTATGATATTTATATTATTTTATTTGAAGTAATTTTAATGTAGTCACATTAATACTTTAATAAGAATTACATTTTCAATGTTTTATTTTATAGTAGATAATTTCTACTTAATATAATATAATATAATATATTAAATTTATCTTAGTCATAGTATTTTATTGTTTATTTTTACTAACAAATATGTATGCTAAATTGTTAAACAAAATCATTGTAGTAATTGTTTTATTATTGGATGTATCAAATAAATGTTATTATCAATATTAAAATAAATATATAATGGGAAAAATAATATTTAAAATGAAATTTATAGGTATCCTTGAAATAATAAGAGTGTAATAAAATAGTTTGATGTAATTAAACTTGTTATATTTATATTTTTTAAAATCAATAAATTTAATAGTGTTGAAATTGACAATATTGATTGTTCATCAAAATAGTGTTTTATTAAAGTGTTTAAAAATAATATTACATTTTGAAAAATATATATTAATTATTATATGGTACAAAAATTCTCTAAATTATTTATTTACGATCTAATTGACATTAAATAAGTAAATATTTTATCCTTCTAATATTGAAACAACTGTTCCCGAGGTTAAAATGAAATAGAATAACTGAGTGTTAAATTGGAAAGAAAAGGATTGAATGGACATGGAAACTTATATAAAATTTATTAGTTCATTATATTAAAACCCTATATCGTCTCATATTCTAAATTGATTCATTTTGGAGGTTTTTAAGTGGGGTTTATTTTTATTATAAATTATTATTTTTGAGATTTCCAAAAGTGCCCCTCACCTCAATTATAAAAGGGATCCTCCCCCCTCATTTCTCCACAACTCAATAAGCCTTAAATTTCGTCGATACCCATCCAATTTATCTTATAAACTTCCCTAGTAATATTTTAGAAGTTCTGGTATTGTCAAAAGACAAACTCTAGTTCCATTAGAAGGATATCTAAAGAGAGCACGTCAAAGAAGAGGTAATCTCCTCTACTGATTCATTCATATTTCTTTCTTCTTATAATTATACATAATGAGTGGTTTCATTATAGAATAATATCTCCTTTAGAAAATATATAATTATAGGATATTATAATTATGAAACAACCATATTAAACTTTCTATTCATCCTAAGAACGATGAAATCACCACGCGTGTGTACATATGGTTTATTGTCTCTATGTTGCAATGTAATCTATTTTCACCACCACCATACGTGAATGGGTATAAAAATGAATGTAATAACAACATATAATTATTATAAAATGATATTTATTATTAAATAGTGTACATCAAGAAAATTAATACCATTCAAAAATTATGGTAATGATATCATTGCAAGTGCGTACATACGACCTACCGTCTCCATGATGCGATGTGATTCATTCTATTTTATAACCACTCAATAAAGATTATAAAAATGTATTTAACAAATAAATATGCTATTTATTATTTTACTATAATTTTATAATTATATAAATATCACTTAAGAAGGGGATGAAGAACTTATTCAACAAAACATGCATACAATCATAAAGCATTTAAAACCAGAAAAATGAGTAATAATGAATTGTTACAAACAAAAGAAGTAGAATATGACAATAAATGATGACCATGATTCTGGAATATGTTAATTAAAATATATAATCATTATTCAAGTGTTTTAGACACATATGAATCTTTTATAACCTAAGGCAATAGATAATTTTTCAATCTCATTTTTATCTGAGATTGTTTATAATAAGTATTTACTAGGGATATATTTTTCATCCATGTCCATGTATTATAAATATGTTTTCATAACATTTTTACTATTACTATATGTGTTTTTAATGTTATTTTTACCCATTTTAGACTATAACTACATGGTATTGGAGGAATATTTCATTTTTTAACATACAAGGTAAATTTTTACTTTTCCATCAAAAGTACCGGAAAAGTGTTTTTTAACTAATACGACATGAATGGATTTTTATGATTTCAGGGAAAATTATTTCAATAAAGATTATAATAAACTATTTCAAGTTTATTTTGAAATAAATTCTTATATTTTTAAATTTTGTTGCATTTTCATAAGAGAAAACGTTTTTGAATAAGAATGGTTATTTTCCTCAAGAACTATGTTCATGTGTTTTATCAAAATTATTTCTTATATATGATGAAACTCTTAAATAGGGTTGGGTTTCTATCCCAATTATTAATATTATATAATTTTTATAATGATGGAATGATCTTTTATATGGATTATGTTATGATGGAATGATGTTTAAGAGACCCATTTTATTTCTTGGGTTATGTTACAATGAATGATTTATGTTTTTGTGGAACATGTAAGATTGATTTTATTATAAGATTCGAGGTACCTATATCTCCCTCCAATGTGTTGGGTAAATATTTATATCTCATGAGAAAAATTTTCAAGGAATTTAAAGTAAATATGGTTCAAGAATATAGGGTTGGAATAACAATTAAATCTGGTTCAGTAATACAAGGCCGCAACGAAAAGTAAATCGAGTTCAGTAATACAAGGATGGAATAGAATGTAATCCCAGTTCTGTAAAGGACTTTGTCTCCTATGATAATAGTTGCTGTAATTACTTGGATACTATGGAAATCATATTATGAGCCTATTTGTTTTCCATAATTCCATGTTTTATTCCAATTCTGTTTTATAATGGTAAATGTTTCTTTATGATCTTTTCCTTATGAACTGTCAAGGTTTATTTCATGACTCATGATTTTGATAATTAAACATCATGTTTATGTATTTACATTCTTATGTTTGTGGTTTATTTTATGTTCTCTATGTTTACTCATAGTGAGAATTTGACCTCATCGTTTTTATTTTTTATTTTCCCTGGGATATAAAGATATGTTTTAGTAAGAAAAACAAAAGGGGAATATTTTTCTGGAATATTTTGAAGATCATTCAAAATGTTAGAGTATTATGTTCCATGTTTCTAAATACACTAAAATAATATCATCTTTGGGTGTCTGTTTGTGTCATGTATTAGGTATTCTGAAAATGTATTGAAATGTCCTAGTACGTCTTACATGGGTCTTTGGAGTTGGTATCAGAGTGAAGGTATATCCATCCTTTGGAAACTAGGATGTGAAAATATTAGTGAGATCCCTAGATATATTTCTAAGGTATGTATAGACGTGTATCTAAGGTTCGGTATAACTATAAGTTACAATCCTAGAATTATGTTAATGATCATGAATAACCTCGGATTAGACCTAATATGTTAGATATTAAATGTACTCCCACATGATTATGTCATTTTCCTAGTATGATTGTTGTCTCTCACGCTATTCTTTTTAGGATTTAGACAATTGTTTGAACCCAAAGGAGCCATGTTTTTTATCAATTCAATGGGAAAAGAAATTATTGTGTTTTTGAACAACCAAATGTTATGGAAGGTGGAATGAATAATGTTATTTCTATACATACATAAGCAATGAATCAATCTAGACTTCCAAATGAGCAAAGAATGGAACTAAATTCTATTTAGTCCTTCTGGAAGAAACGTCCACCTTATTTCAGTGGGTCTTCTGATCCAATTGTCACTTAACAATGGATAAACACCATTGAAAAGATATTTTCCATCCTTTTCTTTTAAGAACAGGAAAAATTAATTTTGGTAGTTTATCATTTTGAAGGTGAAGCAGACCAGTGGTAGACTCTAATTAAGAATACAAGGTAGAAAGATGAAATTGAATACATAGAATGAGAAGAGTTCATGTACGTTTTTAAACAATTACTTCTCAATTATTCCTTGAACAAATAAGTAAAAGTAGTTCCTTAAACTTAATCAAAAGGATGATGAATCTGTTGGACCATATGAGTTGAATTTTAGAAGACATCCAATGTATGCTTCAAGATTTATCATCCACCATGAAAGTAATGTTGATCAATTATTTAGTGGCTTAAAACCAAGTCTCCAAAGGTCATTAACTATAAGAGAAATTAATCACTCTGAATATATCATGTATTTTATAATCAAGGTAGAACTAGAAGTTGGTTTTACATATCCATCTCATAGTTTTGGGAATAAACGAAAGATCGTGTTCAAGGGAAAATCTCAAAACAATGGTGAAAAGATAAGTAATGTTTCTTTATTTGAAAAGTGTGGAAAGAAGAATGGTGGAGATTTTATTAAAGGGACTAGACAATGTTTCATGTGTGGGAAATAAGTTCATCCAGTAGTTGAGTGTTGGTGTAATTGGGAATAAGGTTTCTAATGGTTTGAATATATAATAGATTACTTAGAAAGAACCACTAACACATAAATGTTTCATATGAAAAGAAATGAGGAATTATGCAAACCAATTCCCTAATCCAAGGGTTAATGATGATCAATGTCTACAACTTCTTATGGAAAAAGACAAAGTTACGTCACTTGTGATCATTATTGGTGATATTGAGTATGACAACGAAGTGGTGGAATGATTAAGTCTTTATTTAATGGGATTCAAAAATAGTTTTGTGGAATCTCATTTAAACTATTATGGAGTATTGGAATATATATGTATTGGTCCATTGTGGTTTTACACAATTATATGGTTCTAGTAACCTTGAATGGTGATTGAAATATTTTTGTAAAGCACATGATATGCACATAATAAAGGGATATGGTGATAATGAGATGTTTGATAGTATTAATGAGATCTGGATTGATATAAGGACAGAGTTATATCATGGTTTGAGTATATAAAATTTTTGGTATTTTTGGTGTGTAGAAAGAGTTGATTTTTACCAAATTGATTTTTTCACTATGGTTCTACTTTAATTCATGTTATTATCATGTTTCAAGCAAATAAATGATTAAGGTATTCACATGTTTGGAATATGACAACCAAGTAAAACAAAATGAGATATGGTAGAAAAACACTATGTTTTTTTGGTCACTACATTCTAAAGTTTTATATTTAATTTTTTTTGATGGATTGTAATGTTATCCATTTTTTGACCCTATAAGTTATATTCTGGTTGATTTTTCTTAGATTAATATATTATCTCAGTATAGGTGGTCTTATGCATATTTGATAACCTATTCTAACCTTTTTGTTGAGACTGATGGAATGAAATATCCTTCCATTCCATGATATCCTATCACTTCATGAATGAAAAATTCAAATAAATTTATTTAAATATAATATGGAGTGGAAATTGTTTAGGGAATAACCAATGGTGACATTTTAATAAAATCAAGTATGTATGTCTCCTCATGATTTTTTTTTTATTTTTGGAAAATGATCTTGGAACTAAAAATATTATTTTGGTACCTTTTTATCCAATTAATCAGACGGTCCCTTAAATCATCGCATATTCATGGCATATTTGTAGTTAACTTTCTCCAAACCATATTCTATATCACTATCCATCAGAAGTCCATGGTATGTTTTCTATTCTGTATCAATGAATTTACTTACCAACTATGTTCTCTTATTTGAAAAGATAGTTATGAGATAATTTGGGAAACCATTATGTTTATAACTTTCCTTTTTAAAATGATGTTTTAGTATCCATTTATATGATATTGGTTTCCATGAAAGAAACATTCAAGAAGTAAACCATTTATAACCCTAATGAATTTCGAAGGAGAAATTCATTTAAAGGGGGTAGGATGTAACACCCTGAGATTTTATGACATATATATTTTTTAATTTTTCTATTTTATTGTATTTTACGCTACACTATGATTATATTTCACTATATGCAACACCATATTAGCTTGTAGTATATGCAAAACTGTTTTTGGCTTGTTTTACCCCCAATTTCATGTTCATTTGATAGAATTCATTTCACGCACCAATGAGTATAGATTTTATTCATCATATAAAATAAATATGTTTGGATTATGTAATACACCACACTAAATGAATAATTATATAAATGTAACACTGATATGGATTTCATTATATGCAAGAGAGACCTTCCTCGATAGCTTGCGTTGTACAGAATACTAAGTTCCACTAAAAAATGATATTTTATTAAAATATTATTATCTAATGGGATTTAAACCCACCGTTATGAATAGTATTAACCGAATTTTGAATATTATATAACATTAAAATTAATATTAAGTATTTATCAAAACATGATATAAGAAAAAATTCAACTTTTCGGATAAAAGAAGTATTTTTGTAAAAATGTAGTTTTTCGTCATTTTGATGGCGCAACCTTTTCAAATATAGTTTTTAATAGTTTTATATATTATATTTGAAAAAATAAATATCTATTTTGAAAAAGGAAAATAAAAAATTACTTTGGTGGAATTTTTGGTATTTTTCTTATAAAATTCTTATATTAATGACTAAAAAATACTGCATTTTAATTCAAAACATATTCTTCATCCAATTTATTTATATAGTTTGATTATATTATTAATTGTTTTTAAAGTTAAATTTGACAATTTTTTTGGTTAATTTAATCAATTTATGGCCATTGTATGTAAATTGTATATTTAAATTGGACATAAACACATATCAATCTTTTGGTAATTTTTACTTCTTAAAAACCCGTTTTTTGATTTTGACAATGTGAATTAATTATAAATTAATTTAAGGAGATTATTTGTTTTTAATTTAGAAAAATGGATTCCATATTTTTAATCATAAGGTTCAAATTATATAAATAGGACCCTTTTATTTTTTTATAATAGGAATAGTAACTATGGTAATTTTTATTTACCTCAGCTAAAGGTAAATTGGGTAAATTAGTTTAAAAGATAATATGACAAGGACATTAAATTTATCCTAAAACCTGAGAAAATCCCATTATATGAATCAAAATTATACACTAAACGTCTTTGGATTGAAAAATAGACAATTAATGGCCACATGATAATGAAAATTACAAAATATTAATAAAACCAATTGAAGTGACCAAATGTCAAACACACTTTTGAAATAAGTATAATAACTTCAATATAGGGATAAAAATGTGTTTTCTTCAAAAATTAATAGTACATGGAAAGATAAAATAATTAACTACATTATGGTAATTTATTTTTAATTTTTAGGACTCAAACAATTACCTTAAATTTGTATTCTATGATGATGTAAATATTAATTAATTGATGAGAAATCAATAAAAAATTTATTAAAATCCTATTAATCATAAAAAGTCCCAAACACATGACTAAATCATATTGGTTGTGTATATATCGACCATAATCATCGAAGGATAAATATAGTGACCATTTGTATAAGGACCTGACCTTAAACATTACATAATATTGAATTAAATTAATAATTCACATTATGGATGTTTTCAGGTTTAATGTTTTAGAGAATTCGTACATAACTATTACATCTAAAAAGATTACAAGGTAGAAACTTCTACACAATTTCCATTTTTTTCATAAAATAAAAACTCTTGAAAAAAAGAGTCATGTCTAGTTCCATTTTTTGACAGCATGACTTTTCCTTTATCCCATCCTTGACCCTATTCATCTTGAAGTCCTGTGAAAACATTTCAAAACATGGGATGAGCATAAAATCTCAGTAAGGGTTATAAAAAAATAATGAAAAAATTTTTTCATAAAAAAATACAAATCATGAAATATTTTACATACCTTGTGAAATCATAAGATTTATGAAAGACACATAGAAATCATAAAACATAAATATAACTTGTGGAATCCATATCGTACTTATATTGTAGCTATCACAGATACATAGAATGTTACATTGGAATACCGATCATAGTATATTCCCTAAATCTCTTAGGGGAAACATAAAATTTTACCTCCGTCAAGTTACCCAATGAAATGGAGAGCTATCTCAGGCTCACCCACCCTAGGATTATCATGGAACCACCCATATACTAAAATAATTCCCAAGAACCATAACTTGATCATAACACATAACATAACCATAAAAGAAAGATAAAATTTCCACATTGCAATAAAAAATATCATTTAAAGATATTGAAATATAAATCCATTATCAAAATCATTTTCAATACCAAAATACCTAAAAATAGTTTATGGTATTTATTTGTTTTCCATTTAAAAACATCCCAGCTTGTTATAGAAGCCCAATATCAAATATCACTTGCGGCGGCGGAAAGGTCGTTGTCACTGCTTATGATAAAAAAAATTCATTTTTTTCATTTAGAAAAATTATTTGTATAAAAATATTCCCTTTGAAAGAAATGAAATGTCAATGGTTTTTATACAGCGTATAAAAGAAAATCGTGTATTAAAACAAAATATGCCTCAATTAAAGGAGATTGAGATGAAGTCCCTCACCTCGTGTCTGACTTGGCTCGATCATTCTTTAATCTCCTGAATAATAAACTAAAGTTAATTTCTACTTTCTTAAGAAACTTTTTCATGTTTATTATTCCTTTTATATCACTTATTAACATGTTATATACATTATGCAATCATTTAAGTTAATAACGTTCATTTTGTCGATATTTGGTATTTGAGTCAAAAATGGACTTCTTATAATTACATGTTGTTCATGTGGTCAAAGGTTCATTATATACAGAATGATATTAATTTTTTTTATATCATATATATCATATATATCCATGATATACATGTTTTTATAATAGTGCATAACATTTTGAGATAAGAAATGAAATGCACCGTTAATGGAGATGATAAGCCATACGTACGCATGAATGCTACTTTCATTTCTATTTCTTAATTTAATTGAATTAAAACATAATGATATGTAGGTATATTATATTTACAATATAATATCATATATAATATCGTTAACTCCATCCTTTATACATTCATCATAAGGTATTAATGAATCACATCACTTTGAGGGGGTGGTAGTCCGCACTTTCTCAAATGAGATTATCGTATTTACCCACTATGGAAACCATAAAGGCGTGCTATAAATGGGAAGTAAATAAGCATAATTAAATCATAAAAATAATATATATCATATATAAATATAGTTCCATCAAAATGTACACCATGAGAGGAGGTTGGATATATTTGAACAATCATCGTTTCGTGAGGCGTTAGTTTTCCATCCACAGAAACATTATGTTTTTCATCTATTAGATGGAGGTGTGTGTAAGTGTAGTTCAAAATACTTTTCATAAAAACATCCTAGTATATTGAGGATATTGGTGTTGTTACAAAACAATGGAATAAAAAAAATTTAGGGGTTGGAGATGTAAAATAAAGGAAAACAATTTAAGAAAAAATGTTACCTTTAATTTGGGTAACTCCCTTTGTTTTGAACCAAAGGACTTTTTGAAGGGCCTTCGGCCTAAGGTAAGGGTTTTGGGAGGAGGATAGGAATGTAGAAAGATTAATTGGTCAGAGTTTGAATGATCTAAATGGCTTGAGAGGTGTGTGGAATTTGATAGAAGTGGTCTCATTTTATAAGGGATAGGAGGGGCTCTTTAGGAACGTACGAAAACATTATTTTATTATGAACATATAATATGTTTCGAAAGGTCCAAAAATCATTCGGGTTGAAGATAAGATGAATCATATTAAAAATAAAATCATCCAATCATAATTGGAAATGTTTTGGATAATATTTTAATCATTATCATCTTATTTATTTAAATCATTTATTAATGATGTTAATACTGCATCATTATTGTGTCATAAATAAAATAATTTATTTGATTTCTAAAAATTATAATAAAATATCATGATGTAGGAAATATTTTTAGATTTATAGTGAATATTTACAGTCTAAATGATAATTTATATAACCTCTTCTAAAAATTAATTTAAAAAAAGATATTTGCTATTATTCATTTTTGCCTTTACTTTAAATTAATTAATCTAAATTGTCATTATCACTACCATGTGGCTCAATGGGGTCCCAAAATCAACAAAAAGATACCCATGGTCGTAAAAGACTCAACCAATAAGGTTTGGACAAGTGGTAAGGTAATTTTTAATTATTATAATATTCTTTTAACCTTGAATTACCCTATTTACCTTTAACCGCATTAAATAAAAGTCAACAGTTACTATTCAACAAAAATTATATTCATCTTATTGATCCACATTTTACTTCATCATAACAACCATATTTGTCTAATTTTTGAAATTCAATTCACAGAAGATGAAAATTTTCATTTAAATGAAAAATTCAGTTTTTTTAACTCCCACTAAGTGGTTTCACTATTCCTCAAAAATGATGTTTTAAGAAAAATACCAAAAATTCAGCCAAAGCTATATTTGATATTATGAATTAGAAAATGATGTCTATTTTTCCAAATTCTAAACATATAAGGGGAATTAATTAATTTTAAAATTAATTTTCGTTATCAAAACAAATAGCTTGTTTTTAAGAAACAACAACTATCAATTGATTGATACTTCTTTATGTCCAATTTCAAAGTAAATTAATTCCAATGACCAACATTGGATTAAATGGGACAAATATATTTTAATTTCACATTAAAACCAATTAAAAAGATAATATAAGTATATAAATAAATTAGATTAAAAGGCACTCTTGAATTAAAATACAATATTTTCCATTATTAACTAAGAAATGAACATTATCGAAAAAAATCAAAAAATTTACAAAAAGTAAATTTTGATGTCCCCAATGTAAATAATGATTTTATTCAAACATATATAATATATTAAAGTGACCAAAACTAGATTTAAAAAGGGTTTTCCATTAAAAGGAGATAAATCAGCCTTTTAATGTAAAATATGCTTAGAATTAGATTCATTCATAATTTAAGCCTCTAACTTTTATTGGATAAATATAAATACATTTAACAAACATGTATAATCATATTGTAGTTAGTTTCATTAATTCATTCCAATACAACAGCCAAGATTTAACTACCATTTAAAATAATAATATTATATTATTAGTGTGCAATGTAAGATTCCAAAAAAAACCCGTTGTTGCGTATGAGGTATGCTATCGAACATAGCATCCCTTTTCAAGTAAAATTAATATTTAATTCATAAATATTAATTGATATTAAAATCTCTTATTCTTCATTTACCTGGGATGTTACATCCTTCCCCCCTTTTGGGAATTGCGTCCTTGCAATTTTTATTCACTTATCAAAATAAGTGGGGTATTTATCCCTCATAGAATTTTCAGATTCCCACATTTCCTCTTCAACCATGTGGTTTTTCCACAAAACCTTTACCTAGTGAATTACCTTATTCCGCAACACTTTCTCTTTACGGTCAAGAATCTGGACTGGTTGTTCTTCATAAGAGATATTCTCTTCCAACTGAACTACCTCTGGGCTTTAAACATGAGATGGATCTGGCATATACATTCTCAACATTGAAACATGAAAAACATTGTGTACCTAGGATAAACTTGGAGGTAAAGCCACTCTATACGCAACTGATCCAATTTTCTCCATAATTTTATAAGGTCCAATGAACCTTGGACTCAGCTTTCCCTTTTTACCAAAATGCATCACACTTTTCCATGGAGAAACACTGAGAAAAACATGATCACCTACCTCAAAAAAAGATCCTTCCTCCATTTATCTACATAATGTTTTAGACTACTTTGAGATGTTCTCATGTGCTTCTGAATCAATTGAACATTCTATTCCATATATTCTACTCAGTCTGGTCCCATCAGCTTCCTTTCACCTACTTCATCCCAAAATGATGGAGTTCGACAATTTTTTCCATATAATGCCCCAAATGGAGAAATCTGTATACTGGAATGAAAGCTGTTATTATAATAAAAATCAACAAAAGAAAGATGTTGGTCCCAACTTCCCGGGTAATCTATCAAGAAAGCACACAACCTATCCTCCAAGGATTGAATTGTTCGTTCGGATTTTCCATCTGATTGTGGATGTAAAGTTGTACTAAACATTAATTCATTACAAAATGACTTCTGAAGGAATTTCCAAACTTTAGAAGTGAACCTGGGATCACGATCAGATACAATGGAGAGGGGAACTCCATGCAACCAGACTATTACTTTAACATACTACTGAGCAAGTTGATCTAGAGACAAAGTATTTCTGATAGGAAGTAAATGAGCATATTTATTCAATCGGTCAACTATAACCCGAATTGCATTATTACCTAAAGATGTATTTGGAAATCCCACAACAAAGTCCATGGATATATTTTCCCATTTCCACTCTAGCACCGGTAAAGGATGAAGAATTCATTTCAGTAACAGTCTCTCTGATTTTACCCGCTAACAAGTCAAACACTTCATAGTAAAATCAGAAATATCTTTTTTCATTCCATCCCACTAGTAATACTCCTAAAGATCTATGTACATCTTATTACTACCAGCATGAACTGAAAACAGAGAACTATGAGCTTCACATAACAACTCATTCTTCAACTGTGAATCACAAGGCATACCTAATATTTTTCCAAATCTCAAAACACAATCATTATAAATGTTAAACCATGCAACTTACCCTTCTGAACCAACACAACCTTTTTTTGCAACTCACTGTCTCTATTCTGCACATTCTTAATTCTGTCTGATAGAGGTGATTTTGCTGACACTTGAAACAAAATAGAAAAATTTCCTGCAACAACAACTTCTATTATAAAATTCATCAAATAAAAAACCAAAGGATCTCGTTCCAAACGTAACATGGTTAATAAAGTATAAATTTTTCGACTCAAAGCATCAGATGCTTTATTTGATTTTACCAGATGATAAAGGATCATGCAATCATAATCCTTGATAAATTACAACCATCTCCAATGTATCATGTTAAATTCTTTGTGAGTGAATATATAATTTAAACTTTTGCGATCAGTATATATTTCACACTTCACTCCATACAAATGATGGTTCCAAATTTTTAAAGCAAAAACAACAGCAGGTAATTCCAAATCATGTGTAGGGTAATTTAACTCATGTGGTTTCAACTGACATGAAGCATAAGAAATTACCTGATCATTTTACATTAGGACACAACCTAGTCCTTTCAATGAAGCATCACTATAGATAACAAACTCATCATTTCTAGATGGTAGTGCCAAAACTAGAGCATTCACCAATCTTCTTTTTAATTCCGGAAAACAATCATCACATTCTTTTGTCTAGATGAACATAACACCTTTTTGAGTTAACATCGTCATTGGACTAGATAACAGTGAAAAAATTTCAACATACCTATGATAATAACCTGCCAAACTAAGAAAAATATGAATCTCAGTTATATTTGTGGGTCTTGTACATTCTTCAACAACATTGGTTTTATCAGGATCAACAGTTATGCCATTTTTTGAAATAACGTAACCAAGGAGAGAATTTTTTTCAACCAAAACTCACACATTCTGAATTTCCCAAATAGATTATTTTATTTTAAGGTTTTCAAGACAACCCTTAAATGACTTTAATGTTCCTCCTTACTTTTGGAATAAAGAAAAATATCATAAATGAACACAACCAAAAACTTATCCAAGACCTCACAGAAAATTCTATTCATAAGATTCATGAATATAGCCGTTGCATTGGATAACCCAAAAGGCATAACTAGAAATTCATAATGGCCATATCTAGTATGAAACACAGTCTTCGGAACTTCTGCTTCTTTTAATTTCAAATGATGGTACCCAGACCTCAATTCAATATTTGAAAAATACTTAGCTCCCTCGATTTGATCAAACAAATCATCGATATGAGGCAAAGGATACTTATTCTTAACAGTGATGTTATTAAATGCTCTATAATCAATGGAAAGTCTCATTGAATCATCTTTATTTTTAACAGAAAATATAAGAGCACCCCATGGTGATGTGCTAGGTCGAATGAAACATTTATCTAAGTCAACAGGAACTAAGTCAACAGTAAATTCAACTTCTTAATTAGGTATAATACCAAGAAACTCATCCAGAAAAACATCAGGGTACACATTTACCACTAGAACATCATTAATCTGAACAGTTTTTTTGTTTTCAACAATATGTGCAAGGTAACACGAATTTCCATCTCTTACTAGATTCTCAGCTTCCTAATATGTTATCAACAACAAGGGTTAATTTTTGTATACAAACTGAAAATCATTCTGAAGAGAACCCTCTTTATCCTGGCATTCAATCATAGCATGATAAACAGAAAGCCAAGCCATGGCCAATAAAACATCAAGCTCTACTAGAGAAAAAAGAAGAAGGTTTGCAGGTATATTCTTTCCCCACACAAGGACAGTAATGGTCTTATTTTTTCTTTTTTCCTCAACATTGACTCCAGGTGTTTTTACCGTAAATTCAGTATTCATATCATGAAATAGAATTCCCAATTTACTAGAAAACTTTCAAAAATGAAAGAATGTGTAGACCCTATAGCAAACAACACATTGGCAGGATTTGATCAAACAAACAGTGTACTTGATACAACTTCATTTGATGGGCCAACATCTGCCGAAGTAGTAGAAAAATATTTCAACACCCCTTTCTGCATGTATTCTGGCCGCTTTCCTTCGGATGACTTCTTTTTTGGACACTCATTTGCATAATGACCCATTTCATTTCACTTAAAACATTTTACTGATTGTAAATTATATTTTTTCCTACCATTACACTGATCTTTTTTAGTGAAATTACAAGCCTTATGTCCCATTTTACTACATCGGTAGCACTTACCTGAATTCAAAAGACATTCCCTAGCATGCTTTTTACCACAATTTTCACAAATTATAAACTTATTC
This sequence comes from Viscum album, assembly GCA_963277665.1. NCBI lineage: Eukaryota > Viridiplantae > Streptophyta > Magnoliopsida > Santalales > Viscaceae > Viscum > Viscum album. The sequence goes on along the minus strand of OY728141.1, from coordinate 1,767,445,289 downwards.
TTCTTACCATCATAGTTTTTTGAATAGTTATTCCCTTTCGCCAGCCACCTCGACCTCTTATTATGTTTTTTTTCAAAGAATACTTGATCATCAGCAAACTCTATTTCCACCTTCTCCACACAACGAACAAGTTCTAGATAACATTTTAACTCACGAGAAGTTAAAGCCCTTTGATAATTTTTCTTTAATACTGAGTAAAAATGGTTTATTTTACTATCAAGATCTCATATGAAATTTAGATCATACCTTGCCAGTCTAGTGAATTTTATTTCATAAGTAGCCACTAAGTCATCCTCCTTCCTCAATTCCAAGAATTGTTTTTCCATTATAAGACGAACCACCTTATGAAAATATTTCTCAAGAAACAAACCTTGGAATTCATCCCAATCAAGAGCATCAATATCCTCACTATCCCTTATATTTTCCACATCAAACACCACTGACCAGCTTCACCTTCGAAATGGTAAACAATGATACTTACCTTTTGTTGTTCTAAACCACCCATGACATTGAAATATTTTCCAATTCTTTAATCCACCCTTCTGCTAGCACCAGAACAGATGATCCTCTGAATGATGGAGGATATTGCCTCATGAAATGCTCTACTACTGACATGTTCCTCTGTGGTTGATCTGGATAATCTCATACGTGGATACCACCACCATCTATAGCCTGAGTCAACTATGCCATCACTGCAACAAACTATTCAGTTCTAATTCTGACCATCTCAGGTTGCTGATTTGGAAGGTTTTATTCCTCCTGATGTCGTCCCAACATAGCTGCCCTGTTTCCTCTATTGAAAACCGTTCTGAACAATGAAATATCTTAGGCGAAGTAATATGGTAATCTGTAAATGCTATATGATTTCAATATTAACATAAATTATTTAATGTATATTAATATAACAATACACTAAATCCTAAATTTATCTAAACCAACCTATGATACCAACTATAAGGACCTAGCCTTAAACATAACATTATGATGAATTAAATGAATAATTTACATTGAGGATCGTTTCAGGTTTAGTGTTTTAGAGAATTAGGACATAACTATTACATCTCAAAAGATTAAAAGGTAGAAACTTCTACACAGTTTCCATTTTTTCCTTAAAATAAAAACTCTTGAAAAAAAGATTCATGTTTAGTTCCATGTTTTAGACATCATGACTTTTCCTTGATCCCATCCTTGACCCTATTCATCATTAAGTCATGTGAAAACATTTCAAAACTGCGGAGTGCATAAAAGTTCACTAAGGGTTATAAAACAGAGAGTGAAAAAATTTGTTCATATATACATAACAATCATGAAATCTTTTTATTACCTCGTGAAATCATAATATTTATGAAATACACCTAGAAATCATAAAATATAGAGGAAACATATGGAATCCAAATCATACTTACATGGTAGCTATCACAGCCACATAGGGAGTTACTTTGGAATACCAATTACAGTATATTCCATAAATCTATTAGAAGAAACATTCACGTTTACCTCCATCTCGTTACCCAATGCATTGGAGAGCTATCTCAGGATCACCCAGCCTAGGTTTATCACGGAACCTCCCATATATGTAAATAATTCCCAAGAACCATAACATGATCATAACACATAACATAAGCATAAAAGAAAGATTACATTTCCACATTGCAATAAAAAATATCATTTCAAGATTTTGAAATAATAAATCCATTCTCAAAATCATTTTCAATACCAAAATACCTAAAAATAGTATATACAATTTATTTTTCTCCTTTAAAAAACATCCTTCCTTGTTAAGGAATCCAAAGATCAAATAATACTTGCGGTGGCGGAAAGGTCGTTGTCACTGCTTACGTTAAAAAAACAGTCCTTTTTGTCATATATTAAAATGATTAATATAAAAATATTCCCTTTGAATGAAATGAAAAGTCAAAGGTATTTATATAGTTTATAAAATAAAATCGTTTATTAAAAATAATATGCCTCAATGAAAGGAGATTGAGACGAAGTCCCTTACCTCGTGTCGGAAAAGACTCGATCATTCTCTAATCTCATGAATAATAAATTAAAGTTAATTTATACTTTCTTAAGAACCATTTTCAATCTTATTATACCTTTTATATCACTTATTACCATGTAATAATCATTATTCAATCATTTATGTTAATAATGTTCGTTTTGACGATATTTGGTACCTGAGTCAAAAATGGACTTCTTATAATTACATGTTGTTAAAGTGGTCAAAGGTTCATTATATCCAGAATGATATTAATTATTTGGATATCATATATATCATATATATACATAATATACATGTTATTGTAATAGTACATAACATTTAGATGTAAGAAATGAAATGCACCTTTCATGGATACTCTAAGTTGTATGTACGCATGAACGCTACTTTCATATCTATTTATTATTTTAATGGAATTAAAACATAATGATATATGGTTATATTATAATTCCAGTATAATATCATATATAATATCATTAACTCTATCCTTTATACATCTAAAAAAAGTTCATTAATGAATCACATCACTTTGAGGGGGCGGTAGTCTGCACTTCCTCAAATGAGATTATCGTATTTACCCACTATAAAAACCATAAAGGCATGCTATAAATGGGAAGTACATAAGCATAAGGAAATCATAAACATTATATATATAATATATAAATACTTTTCCATCATAATGGACACCATGAGAGGCGGTTGGAGATATTTGAACAATCATCGTTTCGTGAGGAGTTAGTTTTCCATCCACCGAAACATTATATTATTCATCCATTAAATGGAGGTGTGTGTAATTGTAGTTATAATAATTCTCATAAAAACATCCTAGTATATTTAGGATACTGGGGTTGTAAAAAAATAAAGTAATAAAAATATTATAGGGGTTGGAGATGTAAAATAAAAGAAAACAATTTAAGAGAAACTGTTACCTTTAATTTGGGAAACTCCCTTTGGTTTGAACCTAACGACTTCTTGAAGTTCCTTCTGCCTAAGGTAGGTCTTCTAGGAGGAGGAGAGGAATGTAGGGAGATTTATTGGGCAGAGTTTGGATGATCCAGATGGCTTGAGTGGTGTGAGGAATTTGTTAGAAGTGGTCTCCTTTTATGAGGGAGAGGAGGGGCTCTTTAGGAAAGTGTGAAAACATTATTTTATTATAAACATATCTTCGGTTTTAAAAGGTCCAAAAATTATTATGGTAGTAGATAAGATGACTCATATTCGAAATTAAATCATTATATCATAATTGGAAATGGTTTGGATAATATATTAATCATTATAATTTTATTTATTTATATCATTTATTAATGAGGTAAATACTGTATCATTATTGTGTCATAAATAATTTTATTTATTTGATGTCTAAAAATTATACAAAAAATATCATGATTTAGGAAATATTTCTATATTTCTAATGAAAATTTATATTCAAAAGGATAATTTATATATCCCCTTCTAAAAATTAATTTACTTATATACATTTACTTTTTTCATTTTTCCTTTACTTTAAATTAATTAATTAAAAGTATCATTATCACTCTCAAGTGGCTCAATGGGGTCCCAAAATCGACAAAAAGATGCCCATTGTCGTAAATGACTCACGAAATAAGGTTTGGACAACTGTTAAGGTAAATTTCAATTATTATAATATTATTTTAACCATTAAATACGTTATTTACCTTTAACCGCGGTAAATAAAAGTCAAAAGTTACTATTCACCAAAAATTATTTTCATTTATTGAACCAAATCTTACTTATTGATAACAACCATGTATGTCTAATTTTCAAAATTCAATTAACAGAAGTTTAAAATTTTCATTTAAAGGAAAAATTCAGTTTTTTTAACTACCACTAAGTGGATTCACTATTCATCAAAAATTGATGTTTTTTAGAAAAATACCAAAAAATCAGCCAAATAAATATTTAATATTCTGAATTCAAAAATGATTTCTATTTTTACAAATTCATAACATAGAAGTATAATTAATTAATTTTAAAATTAATTCCCGTTATCAAAACAAATAGAGTGTTTTTAAGAAACAATAACTATCAAAAGATTGTTACTTGTTTATGTCCAATTTCAAAGAGAAATTAATTCAAATGAACAAAATTGGATTAAATGGTAAAAATATATTTTAATTTAACTTTGAAACAAATTAAAAATATAATGTATCTATATAAATATATTATATTAAAAGGAAATTTTGAATTAAAATACAATATTTTCCAATATTCATTAAAAGATGAACTTTATCGGAAAAATTCCAAAAATTTACAGAAAGTAAATTTTTATTTCACCATTCTAAAGAATGATTTTATGTGGTCATATAGAATTTATTAATGTGACCAAATCTAGATTTAAAAATTATTCTCCATTAAAAGGTGATAAATTGGCCTTTTAATGGAAATTATGCTTAAAATTAAATTCATTTATATTTTAAGTCTCTAAATTTTATTGCATAAATGTAAATACATTTAACAAACATGTATAATAATATTTTAGTTAGTTTTTTTCATTCCCGCCATTATAATTTACAGGAGTTAACTACCATTTAAAATAATAAAAATATATTATTAGTGTGCAACGTAAGATTCCAAAGAAACTTGTTGTTGCGTATCAGGTATGCTATCGAACATAGAATCCCTTTTAAAGTAAATTTTATAATTAATTCAAAAATATTAATAAAAATGAAAATCTATTATTCTTCATTTATCTGGGATGTTACAATTTGGAGCTGTATAGAAATTATTATGACATTTATATTATTTTATTTAAAGTAATGTTAAAGTTGTCACATACATACTTTAATAAGTATAACATTTTTTATGTTGGATTTTGCAGAATAAAAATTCAACAAAATAGATTGTCATGAAATATATATAATTTATCTTCATCACTGTATTTTATTATTAATTTTTACTCAATAAATATGTATATTAAATAATTACACAAAATCATTGTAGTAACTATTTTATAAATAGAGATATCAAATAAATGTTATTAACAATATTAAAATAAATATATTTTGGAATAATTAATATGTAAAATTAAATTTTTGGATAACCTTAACTTCAATTTAATATAATAAAATATATTTTTCAAGGATACCCTTTTATCATTATATTTTTAAAAATCAACAAATTGAATAGTGTAAGAATTGACAATATTTACTATTTGTCAAACTAGTGTTTTATTAAACTATTTAGAAATCATAAAACATTCTTAAAAATATATAATAATTATGATATGTTCAAAAAAAGAATATATTATTTATTTATGATCTAATTGATTTCAAATATGTAAATATTTTACCCTTTTAATATTTAGATATTTTTTACCCTAGTTAAAAAGAAATAGAATAACTAAGTGTTGAATTGAAAATATAAAGATTCAATGTACATAGAAACATGTATATAAATTATTGATTTATTATATTACAAACATATATCATCTAATCTTAGAAATTATGTCATTTTAGAGGTTTTTTAGTGGGTTTTGATTTTATTATAAATTAATATTTTTGAGGTTTCCAAAAGTGCCCCTCACCTCAATTATAAAAGGGAACCTACTCCCTCATTTCCCTAAAACTCATTAATATATCATGTTCATCCATACCATGCCCATTTCTCTTCTTAACTTCCTTAGTTACATTCTAGATTTGTTGGTATTCTCCAAAGACCAACTCCTGTTCCATTAAGAGGATATCTAAAGGAAGAATGTCAAAGAAGAAGTAATCTCCTCTACTGATTATTTCATATTTCATTCAAATTCTACTTCTAATTGATGATTTGTTTCGTAATAGAATAATTACACCAAGTTAACTTATATACTAAGACGTTATTATAATTATGAAACAACCATATTCAACCTTTTATCCATCATAATAAAGAAGAAATCACCACGCGTGCGTATTTACGGATTAATGTCTCCATGTCGAGATGTAATTTGTTTTCACCACCACCATACTTGGATGGGTAAAAATATGGATATAAAAACTATATATGATTATTATAAAATTATTTTGTTTATGAAGTAGACTACACCATGCAAATCAATACCATTCCAAAATTATGGGAATTATATCATCGAATGTGCATACTTACAACCTTCCATCTCCACGATGCGATGTGATTTGTTAGAAATGATTATCCATAAATAATGATAATAAAAATGTTTCAAATGAGTAAATATAGTACATATTATGTAAATATTTATTTATAATGATATAAATGTTCCCTAAGAATGAGAACCAGAACTTATTCGACAAAATATGCGTACGATCATATAGCAGTTAAAACCTAAATAACGAGTAACAATGAATTGTTATAAATAATAAAAGGAGAATATGACCATATATAATGAACATGATTATAGAATAAGTTAATAACATTATCTAAAACATTATATAGATGGATCAGATTCATATGAAGCATATCAGACCTAATGTAAGGGATAATTTTGAAATCTCATTTTTATACGAGATAGTATATAGGTAAGTATTTACGGGGGATATATTTATCATACATTACATGTTTACTAAAAATTTTATCATAAAAAGTTTAATACTGTTCTATATATTTTTAAATTAATTTTTGCCCATTTTTTACTTTTAATACAATGTATGGAAAACACATATGAAGAAGAAAGGATATTTTCCTCCAGAAAAAAGTTCAAATGTTTTATCAAATTTATTTTTCCATATAACATGACACTCTTATAGAGGGTTATGTTTCCATCCCTATTATTTCTATGATATTATTTCATTAATTATGGAAAGAAATTTTTTATGGATTATGTTATTATGAAATGACTTTTAAGAAACCCATTTTATTTCATTGGTTATTCTATGATGAATGGTTTATGTTTTTATAGAACATAAAATAATTATTTCATTATGAGATGGGTGGGACCTATATCTCCCTCTAATGCATTAGGTAAATTTGTATGTCTCTTAAGGTAACTATGACTGGAATAGCAAGTAATAATCATTTTGTAATATAGGGCTGGAACAACGAGTAAATCTGTTTCAGTAATACAGGGTCGGAACAGCATGTAAATCCAGTTCAGTGATACATGGCTGGAATGGTAAGTAAACTCTGTTCAATAAAGGACTTTATCCACTATGATGGTCTTGGCAGCAATTCCTTGGCTACTATGGAAATCATAATATGAGCTTATTTTTTTCACTAATCCATGTTTTATACAAATGTTGTTTTATCATGGTTAATGTTTATTTATGATGTATGCCTTACAAACTACAAAAGTTCAAGTGTTTTATTAAAATTATTTTCCATCTAAGATGAAACTATTAAAGAGGGTTATGTTTCTATAACAATTATTACTACAATTTGATTGTGTTAATTATGGAATAATCTTTTATATGGATTATGTTATGATGGAATGATGTATAAGAATCCCATGTTATTTCTATGGTTATGCAATGATCAATGATTTATGTTTTTGTTACACATGTATGAATGATTTCATTCTGAGATGGGTGGGACCTATATCTCCCTCTAATGAATTGGTTATAGATTTATATTTAATGAGATAAAAATGGCTGGAATAGAAAGTAAATCTGGTTTCGTAATACAGGGTTCGATTGGAAATTAAATCTAGTTTATTTATATATGGATCGAATGGAATGTAAATCTGGTTCAATAATACATGAATGGAATGACTAGTAAATCTGGTTCAGTAAAGGACGTTGTCTACTATGATGGTCTTGTACTCAATGCATTAGCAACTATAGAAAACATATTGTTATCTTATTTGTTTTCAACAATTCCATGTTTTATGCCAATTCTATTTTATCATGGTTAATGCTCCTTTATGATATATGCCTTACAAATTTCCATGGTTTATTTCTTGACTTTGATATTAAAACATTATGTTCATGTTATTACATTCTTATATTTATGGTTTTTTTATATTCTCAATTTTTACTATTACTGAAGAACTGATCTCACCCTTTTTATGTTTTCTTTTCGCCAAGATATAAAGAAATATTTTTTGAAGGAAAAAAAGGGGAAGATATTTATGAGATATGTTTAAGATCTTTCACCAAGTTAGACTATTATGTTCCTAATTACCCAAGACACCAAACTAATACAGTCTTTGGGTGTCTATTTGTTTCATGTATTAAGTATTCTTCAAAAGTAATGTATTGTCCTTTTACGTCCATCTTTGGTCATTAGATCCATTTTATGTAATTGGAGAATCTGACTAATTTAACCATTCTGGTGTCAAAGATGATTTTAATCACACTAATCTATTCTACATATTTTTTTTATTTTTCATTCAACCATTATTACACTGTTTTGTGGTAAACATGAGAATTTTGATAGATTTAATAAAATAACTATGAAAAAAAATATGATAATATTTTTTAGTACTCCTCCACCAATTATTCTCCTTCATTCTATTCATTAAATTCTATGATGAAACTTGAAATTTCTATAGCCTTATTTTCTTCACCGTGTTTTCAAGGTTCATCTTTTTTAAGAATTTAATAAATGTCCAAGATGTACTCTTCCAACACATTATTTTCTTTATTTTACTATTTGATTATTGCGATAAATCCATTTATTCTAAAACCCAACTACTATTTTCCTATTATTGGATGTTTTATTTTCAAGAATAGTTTTGTAGGTAGAATTGGTTCACTCCCCTCCAACACTTCTTTTTGAATTTAATTTTATATTATAGGAATAAATCTATGAGTTTTAGAAAAGATCTCATCTTTTCCTCATATATTAGAGTTCTTTCTCCTTTAAATAATTCAACATCCACATTTACATTCACTTCTTCAACTTCGAGTTTGTCATGATCAATGGATAACTCTCCATTACCTTTTATAATCTCTTCTATGAAATCTATCTATCTCTGTTCGTATAGTTCTTGTAATCACATGAGTGGATATTAACTTTCTATTTTTATTCTTATAATTATAAAAGGTATTCTTGTGGTTCATATTTTTTTATTTATTATTTAGAGTTTAATATTTTTTAGATATTTCATCATTCCTCGTATATTCTTACTTTTTTCTTCATAATCTTTTTCTCAATAAACTATCTCCTCCATTACATAAATATATTTATTTTCTTCCACCTCTATCTTCTCATCCCCTCCTTTTTATATATCCGATAAAAAATATATTAGTTTGGGATGAATTTGTGGTTTAAATAGTGTGAGCAAGGTGAATGGTTATTTATCTATGTTTTATGAGTTGGCCTCCTGATCATGCATTCTTATATCTAAAATGTCAACATACATCATGAGATATTTAATTATTATTTATTATTAATTCCAAACTAAATGTACATTAAAGTGAGGTTATCCATTATAGTGCTTCTACAAATTATATGTTCTTTGGTAGTCTTACTAATCAATATTTCTGCTATAGGAATGATGATAGCTGGCATTCTAGTATTGGTTTTGAGGGTCATCATATATCTAAAAATAAAAACTATAATGTCTTACTTCTTATTGTGACCCTTTCAAGATTTTTTACCTCCCATAAATTAGACTCTTAGTATCTTATTCATTGGTGAATGTGTAGCTCATAATGAATTGACTTGTGTTCTATCATGCATACATCCAATGAACAAAATACCATGTAATAGTTAAAAAAATAAAAACCAATAACCTATAAAAAAATAATTATGTATAAAAGGGAAAATAAATGATTTTCACCAAAGAAATCATTCTCATGATTTCATTAGTTACCAATGGTTCCTTCAAAAAATTTCCAAAAAAATGATAGCACCTAAAGATTTAATTTAAACCTATCGGTTAAAATAAATTAAAATTTGTATTTTTTAAATTGACACTAACTACTAACACATAGAATAATGTAATTGTGGGGCCAAACCCATGAGGAATAGGGAATTACAACATTGAATGCTTCCTAAATTTTAAGCCATCACAACCTTATCTAGGACAAAAAATGAAATTAAATTATTAAATAGATAAACTAAAAAAATAATAAAATAAAAAATAACTAAATAATATAGAGAAAAAAGAAGAGAGGGTAATTTGTAACAAAGATATGTTTTTATAAATAACTAACTCGACATCACTAACAAGAACATACTAAATTTAATTAGAGTACGACCAATGATTCATTAAAAAAATATGTTTAATTCCGATAATAACAATTCTAAAATATTAATTATTTGTGATTACATGAATTAAAATAACCATAATTCATCGAGATCTGATTACCAAAATAAAATTAAAAATCCAATTCAATTGCCATAAATTTATTATCTTCATTGTGGTAGTGTTTTTTTATCACTAGACACACTACATTAGTGTTTCAATGATTAATGTGATAAAAAAGAAAATATCAACATGATACTAATGAATAAATTTATTTAAATATGATTATTAATCAAAAAATATTTTGATATGCCACCTATTCAACAAAAACAACAATCTCTTATTGATATAAGAAATCATTATTGAGTGATTCCATCTAATGAATATGATATAGACCATATAAAAGGGAATATAAAAGAGAAAAAATTTAATAAATATAATTTCATTAATCTAATTCATATATATTATATTAAAAATATATTATTCTAGTATTGAAGGATAAATAAAAGTAGAAATGAAACCTTACTATGAAATTCCTAGGTCAAAACACTAGTGTATCTCCTTGGCTGCCAAACACCCTTCACAAGTGGATCAATTCCCCCTAATAATGTCCTTTTAATTACATTTAATACCCATGTCTAAACTCTCATAGTGCACTCGAAATTTAATAATGTTTTTTACTTGTTTTAAATATATTCCCACAAACCCTTCATGACATGAAAAATAATTTATGGTTTGAGCCTAGGTATCCACACAAGTTGTCTTATTAGACCTAAAAAATTAGTGATGTGAGAGATTAAGTTCCCAAAAACACATCCCTTATTTATATTTGAATATTTAAAATCACATCATTAATAACACATTCATATGGTTCATGGTGTGAACTCATTTCTATAAAAATAAATTGTTTCTTCTTACATGTTCGTGATATAAACTGGTCCCTTTGTGACATAAACAATCTTCATGAAAGATATAACAACGATTCCCCCATTTAATGACATGAACATCCTAAATAGTAGTAATAATTCATTCTACAAATCTTGGAATAGTGATGAAACATATTCTACTTATTTCATCATTACATATCTTTTTATTGCACCCTTAGATAGCCTATTATACTGTAATAGCCCGAGATTTTATGAAAAATATTCTTTTTATTTCACTAATGTCTTGTGTTGTACGCTACACCAAAAGGAGCATGCACATCACACATCCTTGACTTGCCTTTCATTACACGCAATCACGACCTTCCTCGATAGCGTGTGTAGTACGCAATAACGATTTTCAGTAAACAGCAATATGCTATTAAAATGTTATTAAAACTAGCCGTTATGAATAGTAATAACCACTTTTTAAAATTTTAGAAATTTTATCTCTCAAAATGGACTTCATTTTTGGATTCGGAGAATCGAATTTATCCTAAGGTGAAATTTTGGTACATTTCGGATAACTATCATATTCTGATGAATAGTGAAAATTACTAAATTATAATTAAAAAACAACTTTTTTAATCGAAATAATTAATAGCGATAAATTATTAATTTGAGTAGTTTTAAATTATATTTAGAATATATTTTTACAATTTAATACAATGTTGGTCATTGGATGTAATTTCACATTTAAACCAGACATAAACAAGTGTCAATCTTTTGATAGATATTATTTCTTAAAAACACGCTATTTGTTTTAACAGCAGGATTTAATTATAAAATTAATTAATGCAACTTCTATGTTATGAATTTGGTAAAATAGACTTCATTTTTGAATTAGGAATATGAAATATAGCTTAGAATGAAATTTTGGCATTTTTCTGAAAACCTTCAATTTTTGATGAATAGTGAAACTACTAAGTGGTAGTTAAAAAAACTGAATTTTTCATAAAACATAATTTTACCGCTTCTGTGAATGGAATTTCAAAAATCCGAGAGACACAGTTGATGTCAGTAAGTAAAATGTGGTTCAATGAGATGAAAATAATTTTTGGTGAATAGTAACCTTTTACTTTTATTTACCACGGTTAAAAGTAAATAGGGTAATTAAGGGTAAAAATCATATTAATATTACCCTAACACATGTCATAATCCTATTGGACAACATTATCTCGACCAAAAACAACCTTAAGTGTAATATATTATCATTTAGGCCCACTTGGATTAGATTAGGACATTTATTATTATTTAATTCAAAGAAGAGTTAAAAGAGTTAAAATCAAAGTTTATTTACTAAAACATTTTTAATATGGGTTTATACATAACATAAACTCGATTATAAATATTAATTAGAAATCTAAAAAGATTTACTACAGAATTATATTTTATTTATAATTTTTTGACTTCAAATTAATTAATTTATTTATGACACAACGATGATGCAGTAATTACCCTTTTAAGGAAATGTTAACATAATTGATGTTATAAATGCTCAAATAAATGTAATTTGAAACTTTTTATGAATTCCACTAATTTTATAGGTTACTATGATATATTATTGTTTATTTAATCAACTTGGTTCGATCATATAATTCTGTTATGACTTTCACAAAAATCATATATCAAATAGTGTCAAAATTGACACAAAATAGTTTTTTAATCAAATATTATATTATTAATTGTTATTTTATTACTAAAAATCTAAGGTTCGGCCAAATGACTTAGATAAAGATATATATATTAATAATAAACAATTTGGGGTTCGTTTGGCATGTTATAGTAAGTGTATTAACCATATAGTGAAAGAAAACAAAAAGACACGGTAAAAGTTAAATTATTTAACTTAGAGTTAAATTTAATTGATAAGGGTAATATAATACCCTAAACTTGTCTAAATCCTATTGGTTGATAGGATATCGACCCATCCCCACTTTAGCTTCGAAATAAGACCCTTTGGAACCATTATAAACCGATTTTGACATTAATATAAAATAATATTTTGAGGTATTCCTAAGGTGCCCCTCTCCTCCCTTATAAAAGGACACCTCCTCCCCCTCCTCCTCACACCAATTTGAGCACTCAAGCTCGGCCAAACCCTACCAAAATCCCTTCTCCACTTCCCTAGTATCATCATAGAGGTCCTGGTCTTCTTCAAAGACCATCTTTAGTTCTTTAAGTGGAGGCTAAGAAAAGGCGCGTCAAAAAGAGGTAATATCCATTACCGATCTTTTTCAATTTCTTTCTTCTTCAACTTCTTCTTCTTTAGTTGTTTCATGATAAAGTAATAACATCAGTATTTCTTATATACTGATATGTTATTATAAATATGAAACAACTCTAATTAACCTTCTATCCATCCTATGGAAAAATGAAATCACCGCGCGTTCGTATGTACTGAATACCGTCTCCACGCCGTGGTGTAATCTATTTTCCACCACCACCTTAATTGGATGGGTATAAAGGTGTAATGAGTAACTATATATTATTATTATAAAGTTATATTGATACTGAAATAGTATACATACACTTCAACACAATTCCATGACCATAGGAACGATATCATCGCTCGTGCGTACATACGGACTACCGTCTCCACGACGCGATGAGATTCATTCTCAATGATTAACCATTAATGAATGATTATAAAGTATATATAATAAGTACTAATGAAATATATGACCTGATAATGATACTGGAATTATTTATATTTATATGTATGTCATCTACTTAATTCCATTCAATTCAATAAGGAAACGAAAACAGCGTTCATGCGTACGTACGGACTACCGTCTCCATGAACGGTGTATTTCTTTCCATTTACTGATTTATTAAATATGTATATTCTGAATATATATATATAAATAATGTTTTATATTCTGGAATTAAGTAATCATGATCTAAGTAATAATATGAATAATTACAAGTTAAAAACACGAACGACAAATGAGACGATTTTACCCAAAACGCTACTTTGACATGAATTTACAAAATAACGGATAATATAAAGTCATAAGTGGAACATATATGATATAATAACAATGAATATGATTCTGGAAGAAGTCAATAACATGATTTAAATCATTATACAGGAGGTTCGGACACTTACAAAGCAAGTCGGACCTAAGGTAAGGGAAATATCACAATCTCATTTTTATCCGAGATTGTTTATTCGTAGGTATTTACCGGGGTGTATTTTATCATCCACATCCATGTTTCATAAATATGTAATATTATTTCCATCCACCTACAATTGTTTAAATCCATTTTTACCCTTCGGTGAGTTTTTAGTAAAAGAAATGAAAGGAATATTTTGTCATTTTTCGTACGAGGTACTTTTTGACTTTTCCGACAAAAGTACAAAGAATGTTTTTTTTAACTTATACGGCATGAATGGATTTTTAAAAAAAAATTTCCAAGAAGCTTCCTTTACAAGTTTTCAAGTTTATTTTTAATAAAATTCATTTAGTTTAAAATTTTATGACATGTTAAGAAAGGAAAATATTTTTGAAGAAGAAAGGATATTTTCCTCAAGAATGGAGTTCAAGTGTTTTATCAAAATTATTTTCCATCTAAGATAATAAAGGGTTCTGTTTTAATCCCTATTATTACATTGATTTGATTATGCTGTGATGGAATTATTTTTATGAATTCCTTTATATTATATTAATTGTTTTATGATGTCATGATGTTTAAGATTCCCATTTTTATTACATGGGTTATGCTATGATGTATGATTATGATTTTGTGGCACACATAAGAATGGTATCATTATGAGATGGGTGGGACCTATATCTCCCTCCAATGAATTGGGTAAAGATTTTATATCTCATGAGATAGACATGGCTGGAATGGTAGGTTATACCAGTTCAGTGAAACAGGACTGAAACGAGGGTTACTCGATTCAGAAAGGGACTTTGTCCACTAAGATAGTCTTGTAAATGAGTCTTGAGTAACAAGAAATTATTCTCTATGATTATGTGTGAATGAAAAAAAGTTTCATGTTTTAAGTTATGATTATTGTGATTACATTTCACTGCCATGATTTATCCCATGTTATGAAATTATGATCTCTTTTGAATGTTAATATTTCCAAAAGTTATGTGCTTGTGTATACGATGTGATTGATATTTCTTTTGTTTACCCTTACCTAGTATTTGACCTCACCCTTTTATGTTTTCTTTTCCCCAGGATATAAGGAAAGGTTTTAGGTAAAAAAAAAGGGAAGATCTTTATGGGAGATATTGAAGATCTTTCACCATGATTAGAAGATTATGTTCCGAGTTTCCAAAGACACTAAACTATTACGATCCTTGTGTGTGTGTTTTTGTTATGTACCAAGTATTCCGCAAAAGTAATGTAATGTCCATGTACGTCATGTTTCGGGTCTCTACAGTTGATATCAGAGGAAAGGTTTAGTCAACCTTTGGAAACTAGGATGCGAGAACTTTAGTGAGATCCCTAGAGATATTTCTAAGGTATGTCTAGGGATGTCCCAAAGGTTAAGTATACGTATAGGTTATAGTACTAGAATTACGCTAACGATCATAGAATTAAACCTAAGATGTTAGATATTGAAGGTACTCCCCCTTTATTATGTTGTTTTCCCTAGCATGATTTTTGCCACTCACACTATTCTTTTTGGGTTTTAGACGATGGATGGAACCCAAAGGAACCGTGTTGATCAATTCAATGGACAATGCTATGATTTCCCTCCTGAACAAACAAATGTTATGGGAGATGGAGTGCAAAATCTTATTGCTATACTTACACAAGCTATGAATCATTCTGGACTTCCAAATGAGCAGAGAAGGGAACAATATTCTATTGAGTCCTTCGTGAGGCAACGTCCACCTTCTTTTAGTGGGTCTTCTGATCCACTAGTTGCTGAACAATGGATCAGTACCACTGAAAAGATATTTTCAGTTCTTCAATGTTCTGAGCATGATAAAGTTATCTTAGCAGTATATCGTTTGGAAGGTGAAGCTGATCAATGGTGGAATCTTATCAAGAATACGAGGCAAAGAGATGAAATTGAGTCCATGGAATGGGACGAGTTCAAGAACATGTTTTTCAGTAAGTAATTCCCTCGTATTCTTCGAAAAAAGATGGAAAAGGAGTTTCTTGAGCTGAAGCAGAAGGATGATGAATCTGTTGGTATATACGAAGCAAATTTTACAAGACTTGCAAGGTATGCATCTGGCATTATCATCCAACATGAAAGTAAAGTTGATCGATTTTTCAGTGGATTAAAACCAAGTCTTCGAAGGGAATTAGCTATAAGAGACTTTAGTAGCTATGAAGAAATTGTGTGTTGTGCTATCAAGGTAGAAATGGAAGTTGGTGTTACATATCCATCTCATGGTTTTGACAAGAAACGAAAGATGGAGTTCAAGGAGAAATCTCAGAATAATGGTGAAAGGAAGATGAATGTTTCCTTATGCACAAACTGTGGAAAGAAGCATGGTGGAGATTGTCTTAAAGGGACTAGAAAATGTTTTAAGTGTGGAAAATAAGGTCATCGAGTAGCTGAGTCTCGAAGTAATGGAAAAAGGGATTCTAATGATGTGAATAAAGCAAACACTGCAGAGAACGCACCACCAACACTTCAATGCTTCAAGTGCAAGGAAATGGGGCATTATGCTAATAAATGCCCTAATCCAAGGGTTAGTGATGATCGACATGAGAAACCGCTTAAGGCAAAGGACAAAGGGAAGTCACATGCGATCACCATTGGCGATGTTGAATATGATAATGATGTGGTGGAATGATTAAGTGTTTATGTAATGGGATTCCAAAATAATGTTGTATCATAATGTATTGGAATATTTATGTATTGGTCTAACGTGGTATTCAAAGTGATTCAAATATTTTTGGAAATAAGATGATATGCACATAATAAAGGGAAAACGAGAAAATGAAATGTTTAACAGTATTCATGAGCTCATGATTGATATAAGGACTAAGTGATATCATTGTTTGAGTATATAGAATTTTGAGGATTTTGGTATGTGGAAAGTGTTAAATTTTAACTGCATTCATGTTTTCACTAAGGTATTCAAGAGAATACATGATTAAGGACTTTTAATGTTTGGAATGTGACCAACAAAACATAACATATGATATATGGGGATCGATGATGGTGTTAAATCTCTAGTAATCGTTTTCACTATGTAATGAGAGTGGACTACAGTATTATGGATAAGCCTAAAGATTGGAATGGATTATGTTGGACATAAGTTAGTATTGTTTAAGGATAGAAGTTTTTTTCGATATTATTGATGGGATGTTATAGTAATATTGTTTTAGAAAAAGGACAACCTGTAGAACGGGTGACAACCCATCGTGTCGGACAAGGATGTGGGAATCGAACCCACAACCGAAGTGCGACTGGCCATTATCACCTACCACTGGCCTACAGGAAGTCCCTGTTTAGTAGAAACTAGTTTTATTATATTAAGCAGTATGATATATGAAGTATAACTCCATTTTAGGAACCATATATGATTAATCTCACTATAGATCGACTTATGTATATAATTTTTGCTAACCTTTTGTTTCAGATAAATGGAATGACCCATCATTCTATCACATGATCTGCTAACACTTCATGAATAACAAATTCAACTTCATTTATTTAAGAGATGAAGTTGAAATTGTTCAAGGCACGATCAACAGTGAGATTGTACCAAAATAAAGTAAGTATTTATTCTAATACAAATTTTCAACTTTAGGGAAATGATCTTGAAAACCAAAAATGTTGTCCTAGTGATCTTATACCTGATGAATCAGATGGTACCTTATATCATCACAAATCTATGGATTTGTGATTACTAGCTTTTCCATAGCCATGTTCTCTACCACTCTCCATCAGAACATGATGGTTATATTTCTCTTCCATATCCATATTTTTACCTATGTGGAAACCCAACGATTAGTTTATTTGGGTAATCGTTACATTTCATACTTTAGTTTTTAAAGCCATGTTTTGGTATTCCTTTTTACAATGTGGGTTTCTATTAAAGAAACTTTCAAATAGTAAACCATTTATAACCCCGACGAATTTCGAGGGCGAAATTCATTTTAAGGGGGGTAGAATGTAACATCCCGAGATTTTATGAAAAATATTCTTTTTATTTCACTAATGTCTTGTGTTGTACGCTACACCAAAAGGAGTTTGCACAACACACATCCTTGACTTGCCTTGCATTACACGCAATCACGACCTTCCTCGATAGTGTGTGTAGTACGCAATAACGAGTTTCACTAAACAACGATATGCTATTAAAATGTTATTAAAACTAGCCGTTATGAATAGTAATAATCACTTTTTAAAATTTTAGAAATTTTATCTCTCAAAATGGAATTCATTTTTGGATTCTGAGAATCGAATTTATCATAAGGTGAAATTTTGGTACATTTCGGATAACGTTCATATTCTGATGAATAGTGAAAATTACTAAATTATAATTAAAAAACAACTTTTTTAATCGAAATAATTAATAGTGATAAATTATTAATTTGAGTAGTTTTAAATTATATTTATAATATATTTTTACAATTTAATACAATGTTGGTCATTGGATGTAATTTCACATTTAAACCAGACATAAACAAGTGTCAATCTTTTGATAGATATTGTTTCTTAAAAACACGCTATTTGTTTTAACAGCGGTATTTAATTATAAAATTAATTAATGAAACTTCTATGTTATGAATTTGGTAAAATAGACTTCATTTTTGAATTCGGAATATGAAATATAGCTTAGGATGAAATTTTGGCATTTTTCTGAAAACCTTCAATTTTTGATGATTAGTGAAACTACTAAGTGGTAGTTAAAAAACTGAATTTTTCATAAAACTTAATTTTACCGCTTCTGTGAATGGAATTTCAAAAATCTGAGAGACACGGTTGATGTCAGTACGTAAAATGTGGTTCAATGAGATGAAACGAATTTTTGGTGAATAGTAACTTTTACTTTTATTTACCACGGTTAAAAGTAAATAGGGTAATTAAGGGTAAAAATGATATTAATATTACCCTAACACATGTCATAATCCTATTGGACAAGTTTATCTCGACCAAAAACAACCTTAAGTGTAAAATATTATCATTTAGGCCAACTTGGATTAGATTAGGACATTTATTATTATTTAATTCAAAGAAGAGTTAAAAGAGTTAAAATCAAAGTTTATTTACTAAAACATTTTTAATATGGGTTTATACATAAGATAAATTCGATTATAAATATTTATTAGAAAGATTAAAGTATTTCCTACATAATGATATTTTATTTATAATTTTTATACTTCATATAAATTAATTTATTTATGACACAACGATGATGCAGTAATTACCATTTTAAGGAAATGTTAACATAATTGATGTTATAAATGCTCAAATAAATATAATTTGAGACTTTTTATGAATTCCACTAATTTATAGGTTACTATTATATATTATTGTTTATTTATTTAACTTGGTTCGAACATATAATTCTGTTATGACTTTCACAAAAATCATATATCAAATAGTGTCAAAATTGACACAAAATAGTTTTTAAATCAAATATTATATTATTAATTGTTCTTTTATTACTAAAAATCTAAGGATCGGCCAAATGACTTATATAAAGATATATATATTAATAATAAAAAATTTGGGGTTCGTTTGGCATGTTATAGTAAGTGTATTAACCATATAGTGAAAGAAAACAAAAAGACACGGTAAAAGTTAAATTATTTAACTTAGAGTTAAATCTAATTGATAAGGTTAAAATAATACCCTGAACTTGTCTAAATCCTATTGGTTGATAGGATTTTGACCCATACCCACTTTATCTTCTAAATAAGACCCTTTGGAACCATTATAAACAGATTTTGACATTAATATAAAATAATATTTTGAGGTATTCCTAAGGTGCCCCTCTCCTCCCTTATAAAAAGACACCTCCTCCCCCTACTCCTCACACCAATTTGAGCACTCAATCTCGGCCAACCCCTGCCAAAATCCCTTCTCCACTTCCCTAGTATCATAATAGAGGTCCTGGTATTCTTAAAAGACCATCTTTTGTTCTTTATGTGGAGGCTAAGAAAAGGCGCGTCAAAAAGAGGTAATATCCATTACCGATCTTTTTCAATTTCATTCTTCTTCAACTTCATCTTCTTTAGTTGTTTCATTATAAAGTAATAACATAAGTATTTCTTATATAATGATATGTTATTATAAATATGAAACAACTCTAATTAACCTTCTATCCATCCTACGGAAAAATGAAATCACCGCGCGTGCGTACGTACGGAATACCGTCTCCACGCCGTGGTGTAATCTATTTTCCGCCACCACCTTAATTGGATGGGTATAAAGGTCTAATGAGTAACTATATATGATTATTATAAAGTGATATTGATACTGAAATAGTATACATACACTTCAACACAATTCCATGACCATGGGAACGATATCATCGCTCGTGTGTACGTACGGACTACCGTCTCCACGACGCGATGAGATTCATTCTCAATGATTAACCATTCATGAATGATTATAAAGTATATATAATAAGTACTAATGAAATATATGACCTTATAATGATACTGGAATTATTTATATTTATATGTATTTCATCTATGTAATTCCATTCAATTCAATAAGGAAACGAAAACAGCGTTCATGCGTACGTACGGACCACCGTCTCCATGAACGGTGTATTTCTTTCCATTTAATGATTTATTATATATGTATATTCTGAATATATATATATAAATCATGTTTTATATTCTGGAATTAAGTAATCATTATCTAAGTAATCATATGAATAATTACAAGTTAAAAACACGAACGACAAATGAGACGATTTTACCCAAAACGCTACTTTGACAAGAATTTACAAAAGAACGGGTAATATAAAGTCATAAGTGGACCATATATGATATAATAACAATGAATATGATTCTGGAATAAGTCAATAACATGATTTAAATCATTATACCGGAGGTTCGGACACTTACAAAACAAGTCGGACCTAAGGTAAGGGAAATATCACAATCTCATTTTTATCCGAGATTGTTTATTCGTAAGTATTTACTGGGGTGTATTTTATCATCCACATCCATGTTTCATAAATATGTAATATTATTTCCATCCACCTACAATTGTTTAAATCCATTTTTACCCTTCGGTGAGTTTTTAGAAAAATAAATGAAAGGAATCTTTTGTCGTTTTTCGTACGAGGTACTTTTTGACTTTTCCGACAAAAGTACGAAGAATGTTTTTTTTACTTATACGGCATGAATGGATTTTTAAAACATTTTTTCCAAGAAGCTTCCTTTACGAGTTTTCAAGTTTATTTTTAATAAAATTCTTTTAGTTTAAAATTTTATGACATGTTAAGAAAGGAAAATATTTTTGAAGAAAAAAGGATATTTTCCTCAAGAATGGAGTTTAAGTGTTTTATCAAAATTATTTTTCATCTAAGATAATAAAGGG
Organism: Viscum album; assembly: GCA_963277665.1. Taxonomy (NCBI): domain Eukaryota; kingdom Viridiplantae; phylum Streptophyta; class Magnoliopsida; order Santalales; family Viscaceae; genus Viscum; species Viscum album. The sequence goes on along the minus strand of OY728141.1, from coordinate 1,767,423,771 downwards.
TTCTGTTTTAATCCCTATTATTACATTGATTTGATTATGTTGTGATGGAATTATTTTTATGAATTCCTTTATATTATATGAATTGTTTTATGATGTCATGATGTTTAAGATTTCCATTTTTATTACATGGGATATGCTATGATGTATGATTATGATTTTGTGGCACACATAAGAATGGTATCATTATGAGATGGTTGGGACCTATATCTCCCTCCAATGCATTGGGTAAAGATTTTATATCTCATGAGATAGACATGGCTGGAATGGTAGATATACCGGTTCAGTGAAACAGGACTGAAACGAGGGTTACTCGATTCAGAAAGGGACTTTGTCCACTAAGATAGTCTTGGCAATGAGTCTTGACTAAGAAGAAATGATTCTCTATGATTATGTGTGAATGACACAAAGTTTCATGTTTTAAGTTATGATTATTGTGATTACATTTCACTGCCATGATTTATCCCATGTTATGAAATTATGATCTCTTTTGCATGTTAAGATTTCCAAAATTTATGTGCTTGTGTATACGATGTGATTGATATTTCTTTTGTTTACCTTTACTGAGAATTTGAGCTCACCCTTTTATGTTTTATTTTCCCCAGGATATAAAGAAAGGTTTTAGGTAAAAAAAGGGAAGATCTTTATGGGAGATATTGAAGATCTTTCACCACGATTAGAAGATTATGTTCCGAGTTTCCAAAGACACTAAACTATTACGATCCTTGTGTGTGTGTTTTTGTTATGTACCAAGTATTCCGCAAAAGTAATGTAATGTCCATGTACGTCAAGCTTCGGGTCTCTACATATACCATCACACAACTGACCAACAACTCTATATTTACCATTATTTAAATCCTATAAACTCTACCCATGTAGAGTAGATTCACCAGAAACTGACATAACTTATCTCATGGAATAAACCGTCAAACAAATAAAAAATATCCATCTACATCAATAGATCATCCTCACCATCACCATCATCGAGATTAGATGTTACTTGGTGATATTACTTCTTTAAGCATGATATACTTATCCACATATTACCCCACTAAGGATGTCCCAAGATCTCATTGTGCTCCTATAGTTATTGTGGCCTTCTATGTGGCATGATTCATATTTCAAGAGTTGTAAATAGTGGGTTTTAGTTGTTTTATTGATAAAGGTGGCTTGATGTGGTGGTGAGAGGTGGTGATCAGTGGTGAGATATTTTAAGGTGAGGAGACACATTAATGGGACATCTTCATGTATTTCCATTACCAAATTTTTGGATATGCATAAGATATCAATTTAATTAGTTTTCATTGAAACTATAACAGAATTGAGGTATTAATATCTCCTACCACTTAATAAATAAACCTAATAAAAATAGGGATGATACCAAAAATAATTATTAATATTATAGGATTTAATTATTGTCATTCTGGAAAAAATTATAGATATTTGTTTTGTTTAGTTTATGACTGATGACAATGCCCAATGAGTTTTATATCAAATATAGTACATTATTTTATTTTAATTTATTTATTTTTAATTGTGATAATTAATTATTTATGTTTTTTGGTGTGAGACAATATATTGGGTAGTGGTATGAGGTTGGACGAGACACGAATGATCTTGGATGACAATAAGAGAAGTCAGGTCTAGGAGGGTAACCTAGCTTCAAAATTATGTGGTACCTTTAATACCAATTTTTTTACCTATTAATGAATTAGTTATTTCTAAAATACATTTTTCATGGGATCAGGGAGATGAATTTGAATAGATAGTGCCATCATGGAAGATATGGGATGGAATTTGGACACCCGGGCACTGGTAATGTGATCCATAACTCTCTGAGTGTCTTGGAATCACCTGAATACTCTGTTATAAATGAGAGTGGGTGTTGGTTAGATTGAAATGGGGCCTTGTGTTGGTCTTGGGATGATAATGGTGATGTGGGATATCCTTGGATGGATTACTAGGTCTTTTATAATGGAAAGAGAGTCCTATTCATAGTGGGATGGGTGAATAGGTCATGCATCTCTATCCTGATGACTGAAACCCTTCTATCAGTGGATTGAGACTCATTGAGTTATATGGGTGACATGATTGTGTTAGGATAAGATGGGGTGTGGTAGAGAGGGGTTTCATCTAAGCTATAGGATGAGAGATCTCCCTTATGAGATTGAATATGGGACCAAAATTTGGGTTATGGAAATTGTTTATGGATTTCTATCATGTTTCCAAGGGGCTAAGAGTCATATACCATGGAATAGCCCCTGGGCAGTAGGACTACGAGTGATTTGGGTTTTTATGGTTTCAAAATATCCCTTTGAGGTTTAGGTCAGACGAGTCAATGAGTTATGTTTTCCCTGATGTGTTATAGGTGTGAGAGGGTATTGATGAACAAAGACCACGACATGTTAGGAGGACCTTATGGATCTATTGAAGGGTGATATGATATTTTCATCATGATGAGGGGATAGGTTCAATTAAATATCATGTGGGTGATGGGTTGAGTGGTGGTTATTGATAAATATTTTATGTTTCTTATGAGTTCATAATGAATTTCTTTTGGTAACTGATAGACCCAATGGGGGGGGGGAAGATCCTAAGGAATGGCCCCACTATGAGTGAGATAAATAAAGTGAAGAAGATAAATAAAAACTTTTATTTCATTATTTTATATTAATAATTATTCCATATCACAATTAATTATACTAACTAGAGAACCAAATGTTTATTGTATTGGAATATTATCCACATAAACAACTTATTTTACCATGGTCATGAACATTTCTTCGTAACCTCGCAACACTAACACCCCTTATAAATATCCGACATATAATACCCAAAATTTTAGTGTGGGGGAAAACATAAGAAAGGGGTGATCTCCTATGCTAAGTAAGGGAAATATAATAGGAAAAAATGAAGATAATAAGTGAGAAAAAGAAAAGTATTTTTATATGATATCTTAATCAAGATCCATGAACATAACATTAGAAAAACAAGAGAAGATAAAACATGGTTCATAAAACATGAGAAATTATAACACTGTTATATTTGAAAACCTAATAATATGGAAGCAATATGAGCATAATAATCATAACATAGTGTATTACAAATCATGATGTATTTCACTTAGTGTACCAAGATTCACTCACCTATTTCCCTTGGTGGATTAGGATTCGATCACCTAAATACAGTGTTAGCTTAGGCTCTACTCATAGTTTTCCCTTGGTGGATCAATCATCATAACTCATTTCCCATTATATCATGAGGTATAATTGTTTACCCGGTGAATTAAAGGGATAAATAAGGACCAACTATCCCATAATAAAAACCAATTCTTATGTGTGACATAATATATCAATCATTCAAAATATCATGAAACCCAATGGGAAAAAATTGTTTTGATTCATCAAATCACAACGAATCATTAGAATGAAAATTTTGATTCAAAATATTTATAGTTATTTAACTAAAATTTAGCTCAAGAACACAAATGGTTAATACCCACAACTCAATGACCCCAAAATGGTATTTTATATCTAAATTTATTGGGTGATTATTGAAAAATAACTCCTATAAAAATAAATACTTTATTGATAAATAAGAAATTGTCGAGAAATCATCAAATAGATTTTATAAAAAAATTATATTTTGATTAAAATATTATATTCATGTTAAAAATCACATTTTAGAAGGTTTACATCTGATAAATTTATAATAAAGCATTTATGAATCTATATTTTAAACAAAATCCAAACAATTAATCCTTGAAAAGATATAATTGTTTCAGAAATTTGAAGTGATTTTTTTCAAACCCATTTCTTTTTGGAATAATATAATTAATCTAGAACACTTGAAAAATACAAAAATATTTTAAAATGTGAAGCTAAAAGTTTCTAATACTTTTAATTTTGATAAATAAACTTCAATAATAGTTACTTGAAATTAAACAAAGGTTATCGATCGAAACATGGATTTAATGATAAAAATTTTTATTTTGAAAGGATAAATAAATTATTTTGAAATACCTTTTTTGAAATCCTACATTATAAAATGATTTAATAAAATATACATCGAAAAAGGATATGGGAATGATGAAGGTCACATTAGAGAATATAGAATCAGTGTTCTAAATAAAAAGGACAACATTAAAGGGAAGGTAAAACATTAAAATGGATGATAACCCATCATTCAAGATGATGTGAAATATTCTTAACAATAATAAATTTTTGAGTAAGAAATTAATCAAGTTAATTGATTTTTATTTAAAAAATTTTTCCCTGGGAAAGAAGTAAAATTAAAATTATATAAAATCATAGGGTGGATGAAACTAATCTTTGAAGAAATAAGTTCCAGAAGAATATTTGTAACTAAATAAGCAGATTTGAGTTTATAAATACCATTACAACCATGGTATTCTTAGATTTAAAATCCATTTTACTATGAAATACATGATTATGGTAAAATTAATTCAATTTTTTGTAACAACATCATATCAAATATGTTGTGGTGTAAAATATTTTTTTGTCAACATATATAATTTGAGATAATGGAACCCCTTACCTTCATTATCGACTTCTAATAATGTACATGCATCAATAGTTTAATAAAAATATGTAACTTAATAACATATTTCATAACAATTTTCATATCTAATCCTTATATGAACATACATTTTAATTATTATCTATATGTAAATTATTTGGTTATAATCTATTTTCAATATCATGTGTGAGTTATCTTGATCATTTTGAACTAGTTTTATAATAGTGGTTTTGTTATTCATTCTTATAAAAATGTTCATAATTAACATGTCAATAAATTTAATGGAATTTATGTTTCATTATATTTTATATATTTATAATTTCATTCTATGTTATTTTGATTAATGATTCTTGTAGATGAAACTCGTGACATGTATTTTTTCGAGAATCATTAAAGAAATGATGGTATCTCAAATAATGAGTTTAAAATTACTGTTATCATTATAGAAGGAAAATAAAATACTTATTTAACTATTTATATCATATTTAATTATTAATTAAATAATCATATTCTTCTATTATAATATTTTACAATATCTTTTATGTATGTGGGTAGATCATCCCAAACATGAACATACCATAATTAATACATAATTATTAATATTAAAGTGGTTTCTATTGATAAAAAATATCATTATTACATAATAATAATGATATTTTTTAAAATATTACAATTTTATTAATCATATTTATAGTGATTTTAGTAAATAAAAAATAATCATGATGAAAAATGAGATACTTTACTTTATGGAAGAGATAGTCCACACAACCTATGATTAATTTATAAATTTAGGATAAATAAGGTAAAAAGAACACGGATTATAATTTTTATATTAATAATTTTTATTATATTACACATTTCATGTTTATTCTTTAATTTCACCCATATAATTACTAAAAAGTGGGGGTGCTAAAACACTGAAGTCATTGCGTCGTAAAGGTGGTAGTCCACACAACACCCAAATGATGACTTTTTTTCTTAATAGAATTGTTGAAATATATCTAATAGTTATTTACATTGAATAATAACATTTTGAATGGAAAAAATACTTATTTCATTATATAGGGATTACAAAATTATTCTTGAAAAATTAATATATAAAGGTAAATAAATTATGAAAATTGATTACTTGTGTGGAAATATTTGTGTTTTCATTGGAAACTTCCATGGAAATAGAGGTCTTAAGCCAATATATTTTGATTGTAAGTATATTTAAAAGGAATAATATCCTAGGGGAAGGGAAATTGTAGTATATCCAAGATAAAATTTAATTTTTTGAGTGGTTTTGAAGGGGTGGCGAGGGGGCCATTTAATAAGTAGTGAAAATTAAATTTGGTTAAATAAACTAGCTTAATATAAATGGATAACTTGTTTTATTAGACCATGAGATTAAAAAATGGACTATAATATAGTTTTAGATGAGTTAATTTCAATCAACTCTAAACAATTCATTTGAAAATATGTTTCAAATAATTTTTAAATTCTTTTACTCATAGAATTTTCTCTGTTTCCATTTATGGTTTTATCTTTGTAACTAATATATACCTAAGTAATATAAATTTAATATATAATAATTTAATGGCCCTTATTACATAATTTTTACCCATAGATTTAAATATTATACCCATTTTATTTAATAATATTTATATGTGTAATAAAAATTAATATTATCATTAGCGCGTATAAGGCACAAAGCCTATTTTTAAAAAAATTATATATATATATTTAAGATTTAAATTTATTTATATAATAAAATAATTTATTTATTTTATTTCAATGATATAAATTTATTTATTAATAATTTTTTCAAAAATATATTTCAAATCAATCTAAACCCTAATTTAATTAAATAATATTTAATTTAGAGTAAATACAAATTTCTTTTCTTTTATTGGAAATTATTTCTTATGTAGTTAGATATAGGTTTCAAAAAATTCATAATAATTTTTTAAAATATATTCATTTAATCCTTAATTCATATATGATCACAAAAAAAATATAGGATTATAATTTACAATTATTTATATATTCATAAACACAATGTTTTTTAATAATACATTATTTTCTATTTTTAATATAGAAACAAATTATTTCAAAAAAATACAAAGAATTATTCATAGGATAATATTAAAATGTTTAATTAAAAATTAATTTCATTTTAAAAATTAAAATTATAAAGTTATATTTTAAATGAATATTTAAAATATAATGGAAAGCCGAATTTTTTAAAATTGATGTTTTTTTAAAATTAAGTGGTATTAATATTATTTTCTACGAAACAAAAATTTCAATAATATTAACATATTAGTTCATATATTCAATATCAGATATTATCAAAAATAATTATTTAAAATTTTTTAATTTATTTTATTAACCCTGTAAATAGTAACCTGAGAACGAAAATTTTTATCTTGAAAATTAGTTTTCTAATTTGCATAGTAATGTTTAACTAACTAAAAACATTTAACTTACTATAGTTTTTGCATCTAATAATTTCTTAAAAATTTTAACTAAATATTTAATGGATCTATTTGTTTTGTAGTTACATGTGAATAAAGTTATTTAACCTAGTGTTAATTTATAAAAATATATTCTGAAATCTCAGTGTGTTGCATTATACTCCACATAAAAAAATTATACCCATGAGATTTTCATTAATACCCACTAGATAAATTTGGAGAAATTATTCTTAACTTATAATCGATTTGGGATATGATTTCTAGTTTGACGTATGACGTAGAATCTGTGGATATATAATGTTACTTATCTTCCTCAAACAATGAGAACCTTTATTCAATCATAAAATTAGGTATGTATATACCGTAATCCTACAATATCTAAACTATACATTTCTCATAACCATAGAAATATTTGTGTCATTAAACCAAAACCGAACCATATAGTCTTACAGAAATTAAAACTATTTCAACCCTTAAATGGTCTAAATCACTAGGACAAAAAATCACACACTTCCAAAAATATACCACAGTCCAAAAATGAGATGAAATTAAGAATAAAATTTTGAGTCAATTATCAATCCCAACATTACCAATAAAATATGAATTAATTTTTCAAAATCAATCAACTCTATTATATCAACATTATATATATATTATTCCTAAGAGTTATCCATCCCTCAACAATATGTTTTACAGTTATCCCCAATAGCATAACCATGTAATAAAATAAACATTAAATGTAATTGATACCCTTTAATATATGTTTCAAAAACCTAAAAGAAAAAATACTTAATAAGAATCATTATATGTTTCATATAATCCACATTACTTTTAGAATTTATCGAAATATCATTTAAAATTAACACTGATGATTGAAAATAGATAAAAGTATCAAAATATATTTTATAATATGATATCATCATCACTACCTAAGTTAAGAATGAAAACTCTAATTTTACATCACAATAGTAATATACTATGATTCTAAACAATTTAATTATTATCCCTCATTCGGTTATAATACATAGTTGTTTCCAGATACATACCATTTTGCATCATTTTGATGATCTTATTTTGAAAAAATACTAAAAGAAAAAATGGTTATCAATAAAATCAGAGAAAATAGTAATATGAATACGAAAAATAGATCATAATATTTATTCTCCAATATATATTCATTTCATATCATTATACTTTCAATTAATTCTATAATGATATAATCTAGTTCTGTTATAATTCTTATCCAAACCACTTAATATAATATGTCATTCATAATTGATTGTATAGAGATTCCATTAACTAAATAATATCCACCATTCGTTTCCTACAAGGTATAATGTTAGGCATATTTTTATAGAACTAAATAAAAATTGAATTATTACCCAACACACCCTTTTTAGGTTTATTACCCCAAGGAATATCTATATTATAGCATTGATTTAGTCATAGTATCTAGATAGGGATTATATTTCTTATACAACCATGAAATATGTAAATTACTAAATTTTCCAATGTTATCAAACAGATTGAATTATCCCTATGGTTTTCACTAATGTTATCATGACTAGTATATAAAATAACTAAACCCTCCTCTGATACTAACTAAGGTGACCTGAGAAAAATAAACACATTTGTTTCATTATTTTATATGAGTAATCATTATATCTCACAAAGATTCACCCAATTAGTAGAATTTAATGTTATTACCTTAGAGGACTATCCACATAAGGAACTTATTTTACAACACCCATCAATATTTCATTATAACCTCTCAACTCTAAACACCCACGTAAACATCTCACAAGTAATACCAATATTCATATCCTGGGGAAATAAAAAATTATAGAGGGATGATATAAGATGAATAGAAAGAGAAACATAATATATAACCTATTTTGTTCACAAGTGAGGAAAATAAAACTATTATAGAATAATCATGATCCATGAAAATAACATTTAGAAAACATGCCCTGATAAAACTTGGAGTATAATACAAGAGTTATTATAACAAATGTATCGTAAAAAACATAAGAATATGTCACAAACCTGATAATATTAATCATGAAATTGTGGACCAATCATCACAACATATTTACATTAAAATATTAGGCTTCACTAACCTATTTTCTTGGGTGGATAAGACCTAAATCACCTATTTCACCATGTGGATAAATCATTACTCATTTGTTTCACATAGTGGGCATATCATTACAAGTTATTTATCATTATCTCAAGTGATATAAATCATTAACGGTAACGTCACAATGTTTTTCAATGGAATTTATCTTCTTATAAATATGGAATAATATCACATGAAAGCACAACATAATGAACTACTATTTCGTAAGTGACCTTTAAACATATTTTTTTCACTTCTATATTGGAAATTTCATAAATCCGACAGACACTGTTGTGTTCAACATGTTTTTGGAGTCTAATGAAACAAAAATAATTTTATGTGATAGTAACATACCCTTATGAATAGTAACATACCCTTATGAATAGTAATATGACCCTTAGGAATAGTAAATAATCCAACATAAGAGTAAACTTACACATGAATAATTAAATAAAATTTAGACATCTTAGAAAGTGACAATTTGACCTTAGTAAACGTTTTGGTATTTTGTAAGTCATAAATAATTAATTATAATTAATTAATTTATTTAAAATAAAATATATTTTCCTAAAATGTGTTCATAAATTATTGAATCAATTTATTATATTTTTAGATAATTTTATAAGACCCTATGTAATTTTTGAAATCACTATAAAATCAGTTTTTATTTTTAAAAATAGGTTTTTAAGTAAGTTATGAATTTATTTAAATATTAAATTAATAATACTTAGAAAATTATTTTTCAAAAATAGAATTCATTTTTGGATTCTTCACGTTGAAAAGTGGTTGGGGTAAATTTTTGGGATTTTTCTGAAATACTTGAATTTTTTATGAATAGTGAAATACCGTAATTTACAAAAATAAGCTAAATAAGCAAATTATGGAGACATGTGTGATGTTCTAATGATGTAATCTCACTTAGTTCGGAATCACATGATAAAATAACTATTCATGGTCATTCGGGACTCACTATTCCTTGTCTTAGGGGAAATTAATAAACTAATTAATTTTATATTAAGGAAACCCTTCTCCCCTCCACTATAAAAACCACCCTTCAGACCCCCATTTCCTCACACCTCTCAAGCTCCAGGCCTTTACTAAACTCTCCCCAAACATCTTCCCTAGACCATCTCCCACTTTCAAAATATTTTTGTCTCATAAAAAGACCAAGCCTAGCTTCCTTAAGGAGAATCTCAATAGGAGGATTTAAGAGGTAATTTCTCTCCCTCTTCTACTTTAATTTCCTTTCAAATTCATGTTACTTTCTTGAACTCTACCCACCTATATTCATATAAATGGAATTTAAACTCCATTATTATAAATATACTTTAATTTTATTATTCTAAGTTTAAATTATATCATCCAACCCCCTTTCCTTCTTCCTTTTATGTTATTAAATACAATGTTGTTCGTGCAGTGTTAATTAATCACCTTCAAGAACGACATGCTTTCTTCGTCCATTTCTACCTTCAGATACGGTCGTGAAACCATTTTTATGGTTTAAACAGAATTTTTTATATGTATTTATTCCTATTTAATGTTCTTGAAATAACTTATGACCACATTACTAAGTCATAAAGTAAAACAAGTTCGTTGTGATCGAAAAACCGCCCAAATTAACCCAAATAATCATCATTTAATTCTTATCTAATTATTCACCCACAAGGATCTAATATGATTCATTATAAGATCATTAAAACTCCTGTAATATAATTAATAACATGTAATATCAGTTCTGCATGTTTACCCATGTTCTACCCGAACATCAATTTAAGAATACACGTGAACCACTCAAGAAAAACATAAAAACAAAGATTCCCAAAAAGTGTTTTTAAACGCTATAACTCATCCAAAGGCACATAAAATAAATTAATAAAACCATAATGAACCATATTAATGTCCAAAAGGTTCTATATTTCTAATTAATTAATATAATGTCATTATACAAGACATTAAAGAGATAGAAGCATTCAGATACAAGGTAAGTGGAAAATATCGAACCCAATTTTCTTTCTTCAGGTTCTCCCTCTTTCACACCAATTAGGTATGGTCAATTCTTAAAAATAATTTTTTTCATAATTATCATAAATGTTCTGGGATATACATGTTTTCTAATGAATTATATGTCAATCCAAATGTTTTCCAAAATAAATCTTCTTTTAAGAACTCAACTTTTACCTCTCATTCGTGGTTGAAGGTTCTTTTATCAAGTATATTGTTCCCTATTTCTTTTGGGAACCCAGAGATTATGAATGTAATCTTATGAGATGAAACCCATTCCATACCATGTTTTAGTTAAGTAAATTATTTATATATTTTCTATGTGGAATGCATTATAATGATAATATTATGAGGTGACGTGTGCTCCAGAAATTATATAGTGCAATATGAATGTTTGAATGTCACAGGTGCGCCTGGAATTATACAGTGCTCCAATGCATTAGGTAAAGTGATGAATCTCATTAGTAAATGTGAAATGATGTGTGAATAATATGATATCTTGGTTCACAAGTATGTGTGGTAGTTAACCACTATTACATGATGTTTCATTTTTATGTGTTTCCACATTTCAAGTCTTTTATTTTTTCTCCCCTCATGTTCATGATCTTTTTCCTATGTAATGATTATGCTCACCTCATGCTATATTCTTATAATATATCCTCTAACTGGGCTTTTATCTTACACCTTTTTATGTATATCCTTAGGTGGATACATGTACTAAGGAGAGGAAAAGTGCCAATAAGAATGTAGAGACGAAGAAATTAAATAAATGTTTAAGATTGCTGTTGTAATTTTTTTGTACGGTCCTAGTTTTCCCAAGACGCTAAATCTTTGTATCCTCTATGTGTAATATTATAATGTTTTTTATCTTTAAAATTATGTAATAGTAATTTAAGAAAAGGTTGGGTCGCTACAGTTGGTATTAGAGGAAATGTTTAGTTAATTTGGGAATTAGGATTAGTGAAACCTAGTGAAAACCTATAGCATGAGACTAAGTGAAATTATGCACACAATAATATTTACATAGGTATCCCATATGTTATGATTTTGGTATAAATTGTTTAAATGAGTAATTTATTCATGAAATGTATACTTATGTTCTTTTCTAACCTTTTCTATTTAAGTAAATGGTGGGAACCAGGAGAAATTAGGCCAACAAATCTAGTGAGGGCCAATGCAACGATTGCCCAAACAAAATCCCCCAATGATTTGGGAGGTGGAGTTCAAAACTTCATGGCGATGCCTACCCAATTGTCTCACGTTATGAACAATAACCATAATAATGGGGAATGTCCGCATTCACAAAAGAGGGAGAAACTAGCTATCGAATTTCTTATGCAGCAATGACCATCGTCATTTAGTGGATCTTCCGATCCACTAGTTGCGGAAAAGTGGGTCAACTCCATGGAGAAGATCTTTTTTATTCTTCACTGTTCTAGGACAGAGAAGGATACTCTAGCCATTTATTTTCTAGATGTATAAGTCGATCAATGGTGGTCTTTGATTAAGAACACCACACCTAGGGAGGAAATTCAAGAGATGGAATGGGAAGACATTAAGATATTATTTGTTAATAAGTATATCCCACGAACTCTTCATGCAAATATGGAGAGAGAATTCATAGAGATCAAGAAAAAATAAGGAGAATCTATCACAACCTATGAAGATAATTTCACAAGTCTTGCAAGGTACTCTTTGGGTTTTATTATCAAAAATGATAGAAAAATTGATACATTCATTAGTGGATTAAAACCACTCCTTCGAAAAGATCTTGAAATTCCAAAACATCGAGAGTAATGAAGAATTTTTTCGATGTGACCTCATAGTGGAGATGGAGTTTGGAGAATGGTCCCATGGAAATGGGGATAAGAAAAAAAGATGGAGTTTCAAGATGGAGGATCTAATGACAAAAGTGGGAAGAAAACTCAACGACGCACATTCCAGAAATGTTGGAATTTGCAGCAAGGGAGCTTCCACAAAGGCATAGGTATGTTCTTCAAGTGTGGGAAAGAAGGACACCATGCTAAAGAGTGTCAAAAAGACACGAAAATGAAGGAGAATGTAGCTGAAGAAAAGAGAGAACCACTCAGAGTTCAATGCTACAACTGTAGGGAGCTAGGGCACTATGCAAGTTAGCTCACTAAACCTCGAGCTCTCGAGGGTAATCAATGTCAGCAACTAGCAAAGCCAAATGAACAAGGGAAGGATTATGCCATCACTACTATGTAGGTGGATCATGATAATGAAGTCTTACAAGGTACACTTTATATTCACTCACTAATGGAAAAAAGTCTTATTTTATTATCATTCTACGCATTCCATTATATTTTGAAAGTTGGATAGAACTATAGAATCAAAGCCCCAGAAACCATGAAGTAGAGATATCTGTAAAAACACCATGTGGTGAAATCTTTGCAACCCATGTGTTTGACTCTTCTCCGATTAGCGTATGTGGGAAGATTCTTCCGGTAAATCTCGTAATACTTCCCTTGGTGGAATTAAACTCTATAATTGTAATGGATTGGATCTCGTTATATAGAGCACATATCAACTGTTGTGAAAAGGAAATATATTTTCATATTCTGAACCATCCCATGCTCCTTTAAAAATTCAAGTAAGATCTTGAATCTCCATTGAAATATCCTTCAAGGGTGTGGGTGTAGATTCCCTATAAAGAAGCATACCTCTCCCAAATGGTTGAGTTGAATGAAAGTTCCATCCTTGGGGAAATGCCCATCTTGAGGGAATACAACGATGTATTTCCTGAAGAGTTACCCGGAATTCCCCCGGATAATGAGGTACAGTTCTCAATTGAACTCATACCTGGAGCTAATCCTATCTGAAAGTGTCCCTATAGTATGGATCCTATCAAACTAGAGGTGTTGAAGAAGCAGTTTCAAGAGCATCTGGACAAAGGGTTCATATTCCCTAGTGCATCACCTTGGGGTGCATCAATGCTCTTTGTGAAGTAGGATGGAACAATGTGGTTGTGTATTGATTATCAGGAACTCAAAAAGATCACCCTAAATAAAAAGTATTGTAACACCCTGATATTTGATGAGAAGTGTATTTATTTATTTATTATTTTATACGCAAAGGAATCTTTCACTGCACATAACACTATCTTGGCTTGCGTTACACGCAATCATGACCTTCCTCGATAGCGTGTGTAGTAAGCAATACCGAGTTTTACTAAACAACAATATTTTATTATATTATAAACTAGCCGTTATTAATAGTATTAAATAAATTTTGAATTTTATAACATTATAATTCATATTAAAAATTTTATAGAATGAGGTAAGAAAACAAAATCAGTTTTTCAGATAAAAGAAGTATTGTTTCAAAAAAATGCAGTTTTACCTCCTTTTGATTGCGCACCCATTTTAAATCTTGTTTTTTACATTTTTATAAGTTCAATTTGACAAAATAAAATTCTTCTTTAGAATCAGGATATAGAAATTTACATTGGATAAATTTTTAATGTTATTCTGGTAACATTCATATTTTGATGAATAGTAAAAACACGCTATATTTTAATTAAAAACTAATTTTTTCATCCCAATAATTTATATGGATAGATAATAATTTTAATTGGTTTTACAGTTTAATTAGAATATATTTTTACCATTTAATCCAATTTTGGTCATTGGAATTAATTTCACTTTGAAATTGGACATAAACAAGTAATGATCTTTTGATAGTTATTGTTTCTTAAAAACACGTTATTTGTTTTGATAATGTGAATTACTTTTATAATAAATTAATTCCACTTCTATGTTTTGAATTTGGAAAAATAGACATCGTTTTTTAATTTAGAATATCAAATATATCTTAGGCTGAATTTTAGGTATTTTTCTGAAAAACTTCAATTTTTGATGAATAGTGAAAACAATTAGTTTTTGGTTAAAACCAACTTTTTATTTAAATAATAATTTATTTGATTTAAATTTATTTTATGTCAAAATAGAACCATAATACTTATATAAGTTCAATTAAATTCATTGGAATCATTTTATAATAATTTTAGATTTATAAAAAAATTGTATTGAACTTTTAACCGTCTTTTACCCACCTCGTATGAGCTTTTGAAATTGTTCATAAAATATTATTTTTCCGCTTCTGTGAGTTGAATTTTGAAAATCCGAGAGACACAGCTTATATCAAGGAGTAAAATGTGGTTTAATTAGATAAAAATAATTTGTGGTGAATAGTAACTTTTACTTTTATTTACCACGGTTAAAAGTAAATAGGGTAATTCCAGGTTAAAAGAAAATTATAATGATTCCAAATTACCTTAACACTTATCCAAACCATATTGTATGAGTAATGGGCGACCATGGGAATCCTTGGCTTTATTTGGGGATCCCATGGAGCCACTTATGAAAAATAATGACACATTAGATTAATTAATTTAATGTAAAGACAAAATTGGCATTAACAAAAATCCATTTGTAATTAATTTTTATAAGGGGATATATAAATTTTCTTTTCGACTATAAATACTCATTGGAAAGATAAAAAGATTTCCTACTTGTAGGTAGTTTTTTTTATAATTTTTAGACATCATATAAATTAAATTATTTATGATACAATAATGATGCAGTATTAACCTCATTAATAAATTATTTAAATAAATAAGATTATAATGATAAAAATGTTTTCCAAAACATGTCCAATTCTGATTGGATGATTTTATTTCGACCATGACACATCTTACCTTCATCTTTAATGATTTTTGGACCTTTTGAAACTAAAGATACGTTTATAATAAAATAATATTTTCACACTTTCCAAAGGTTCCCCTCTCCTCCCTTATAAAAGGGCACCTGCTCCCTCTCCTCCTCACACCACTTTGAGCCTTAAAGCTTGGCCAGACCCTGCCCATTTCACTTCCCCAATTCCATAGAAACCTACAAGAGGTACTGTTATTTTCAAAATACCATCTCTAGTGCCCTAAGAGAAATTTTAATGGAGGCACTTCGAAGAAGAGGTAATACCTTCTACCGTTTTCTTCAAGTCCCATTCTTCTTCTACTCCCTCTTCTTTAGTTGTTTCATTATGAGGTAATAACTTAAGTATCCCTCATATACTGATATGTTATTATAAATATGAAAAAACCATATTTCACCTCTTATCCATCCTACGGTAAACAAAATCACCGCACGTGTGTACATACAGAATACCGTCTCCACGCCGTTGTGTAATATGTTTTCCACCACCAACTTACATGGATGGGTATAATGGTGTAGATAAATAAATATATATAATTATTTTAAAGTGGTATTGATTCTGAAATATTATACATACACTTAAATACAATTCAATGATCATGGGAACGATATCATCGCTCGTGCGTACGTACGGCATACCATCTCCACGATGTGATGCGACTCGTTCTATATGATCTTCATTGAATAATGATTATATAAATGAATTGAATGAATGAATATGATATATATTACACTAATACCATTCTGAAAATTATTTATCTATATCCTATAAATATGAATAATAATTTATTCGATAAAACATGCATAAGAACATAAAGCAATAAACACCCGAATAACAAGTAGCAATGAAATATTACTTCTAAGAAGATACAAATATGACCATATATGATATCATAACAATGAATATGATTCTATAATAACTCAATTAACATTATCTAAACCGTATTATAGGAGGTTCTGATTCATACGAAGTATAACGGATCTAAGGTAAGGGAAAATCTCACAATCTAATTTTTATCCAAGATTGTTTATACTTTGGTATTTATTGGGCTGTATTTTATCATCCACATCCGTGTTTCCTCAATATGTAATATTATTTCTATCATTTGAAAATTT
The DNA here is from genome assembly GCA_963277665.1 of Viscum album. Classification (NCBI taxonomy): domain Eukaryota; kingdom Viridiplantae; phylum Streptophyta; class Magnoliopsida; order Santalales; family Viscaceae; genus Viscum; species Viscum album. The sequence continues at coordinate 1,767,406,807 of OY728141.1, read as the reverse complement.
TTTAAATCAAATTTTACCCTTCGGTTCTTTTTCAGTAAAATATATGAAAGGAATCTTTTTCCATTTTTCGTACGAGGTACTTTTGGACTTTTCCGGCCTAAGTACGAGAAGAATGTTTTTTAACATATACAGCATGAATGGATTTTTAGAACATTATTTACAAGAAGCTTCCTTTACAAGATTTCAAGTTTATTTTTTATCAACTTCTTTTAGTTAAAAATTGTATGACATGTTAAGAAAGGAATAATGTTTTTTAATTAGAAAGGATATTTTCCTCAAGAATGCAGTTCATGTTTTCTAACAAAATTATTTTCCATCTAAGATAATATAGAGTTCTGTTTATATCCCTATTATTACAATTATTAGATTATGTTGTGATGGAATTATTTTTATTAAGTCCTTTATATTATATGAATTATTTTATGATGTCACGATGTTTAAGAATCCCATTTTTATTACATGGGTTATGCTATGATGTATGATTTACGATTTTGTGGAACACATAAGAATGGTTTCATTATGATATGGGTGGGACCTATATCTCCCTAAAATTCATTGGGTAAATATTTATATCTTATGAGATAGAACTGGCTGGAACGAAAAGCTAAACCAGTTCAGTGATATAGGACTGGAACGAGAAATGAACTCGGTTCAGTAATGGAATTTGTCCTCTCTGATGGTCTTGGTAGTGAGCCTTGACTAATATTAAATGATTTTCTATGATTATGTGTGTATTCCCCAAAGTTTCATGTTTTATGTTGTGATTATTTGGGATTACGTTTCATTACTATGATTTATCCCATGACATGATATTATGACCTCTTTTGTAGGTTAAGATTTTCAAAATGTTATGTTCTTATGAATATGATATGACTGATATTTCTTTTGTTTACCCTTACTGAGAATTTGAGCTCAACATTTTGTATGTTTTCTTTTCCCCATGTCAGGATGAAGGATATTAAGTAGGATATGCCAAAAGGGACTCTAGATATGATTAAATAAACAAGAGACAATGTACTTGATTTTATGAACTAGTTATTTATGTTTCCCAGTTTCTATAGAAACTATACCTATAAGGTCCTTTTATGGTTTTTTATATGTTGTAATAAGTATGCTAAAACATTGAAGTAATAACAATGTATGTAAAGTATGGGTCGTTATAGTTGGTATCAGAGGAAAGGTATAGTCAACCTTTGGAAACTAGTATGTGAAAGCCTTAGTAAGAACCCTATGGATATGTCTAAGAATAGAACAAAATATTAGTGTTTTATAAATGTCAATGAGTAACCTATGATAAGACCTTAAGTGTGAAATTTTATTCTTGATTATGTGGTTTTCCTATTATTATTAGTGTTTCTCACACTATGATTCTTGGATTTTGTCAATGGCTAGAACCCGAAGGAACTGTGTTAATACTGAATGCGATGGGAAATGCAATGATTATCCCCCTAAGTAACCAAATGTTATGGGATCTGGAATGAAAAATCTTGTAGCCATGCTCACACAACTTTCTCAAGCTATGAACAATGCAGGACTTCCAAACGAGCAAATGAAGGAGCAACATTCTGTTGAATCCTTCATGAGGTAGCGTCCACCTTCATTTAGTGGGACTTCTGATCCATTAGTAGATGAACAATGTATTTGTACCACTGATAAGATATTTTCAGTTATACAATGTTCCGAACATGAAAAATTCATCTTATCAGTGTATCGTTCGTAAGGTGATGCTGATAAATGGTGGAATCTTATCAAGAATACGATGCAAAGAGATGAAATTGAGTCCATGGAATGGGATGAGTTCAAGAACTTATTTTTCAATAAGTACTTCCACCGTATTCTTCGAACAATGATGGAGAAGGAGTTTCTTGAACTAAAGAAAAAAGGATGATGAATCTGTTGGTATCTACGAAGCAAATTTTATAAGGCCTGCAAGGTACGCTTCTGGGATTATTATCCAACCTGAGAGTAAAATCGATCGATTCTTTAATGGCTTAAAACCAAGTCTTCGAAGGGCATTATCCATAAGGGACTTCAATAGATACGAGGAAATTGTTCTATGTGCTCTCAAGGTTGAGATGGATATTAGAGTAACCCATAAGTCATATGGGGTTGATAAGAAGAGGAAAATGGAATTCAAAGGAAAATATAAAGACCACACTGAAAATAAGATGAGTTTTCCATTATGCTCAAATTGTGGAAATGAACATGGAGGTAATTGTCTTAAAGGGAAAAGAAAATGTTATAAGTGTGCAAAAAAGGTCATCGGGCAGTTCAATGTCGAAATAATGGGAAGAATAAATATATTGATGCGAACAAAGAAAGGGATACATAGAATGCACCTCTTACACTTCAATGTTTCAAGTTCAAGGAGATGGGGAATTATTCCAATCTATTCCCAAATCCAAGGGTTGTTGATGATGACCGACGTCAAAAAACTCTTAAGGACAAAGACAACGGAAAGTCACATGCAATTACTATCGGCGATGTGGAGTACGATAACGAAGTGGTGAAAGGTACACATAACATCCACTCTAAAGTAGAAAATGTATTATTTGATTCTCGATCCACCCACTATTTAATTTCTGAAGAATTTTCTAAGGTTATCACCGTATTACCTCAACAATTAGATATTGAGTTATCTGTGACAACTCCTAAAGGCAGAACGGTCGCATCAAAGGTTTATAATTCTTCTTCAATTGAAGTTTGTGGGAAAGTACATCCTGTAAATATTATGATCCTTCCTATAGTGGAATTTGATGTGATTTTTGGTATGGATTTTCCTTCTTTATACAGAGCTCATATCAATTTCCAAAGAAGGGAAATCACATTTAATATTCCAGATCAATCTATGATCTTCTATCGATGCATGGATAGATATAACATTCCAGGGGAATTTTCTTCCATATTATGGTTCTTGAATCAATTAATGAAGGTTATTTATATCAAATGGTTGGAGATAAACTCACCATTAAGAATATTCCCATTGTACAAGAGTTTAATGATGTCTTTGCAGAGGAATTTCTGGGTCATCCACCATATTGTGAAGTTGAGTTTTCAATAGAACTCGTACCAGGTGCTTTGACTATTTCAAAGACACCTTATAGAATGGCCCCAGTTGAGTTGCAGGAATTGAAGAAGAAACTCCAAGAGAATCCTAATAAGGGATTCATACGCCCTAGTGCATCACCATGGGGAGCACCTATTCTGTTTGTTAATATGAAAGATGGATCAATGAGAATCTGCATTGATTATCAAGAACTTAACAAGATCGCGATCAAGAACAAATATCCTCTCCCACGCATTGATGACTTATTTGACCAACTACGTGGAGCTCAATACTTTTCCAAGATTGATCTTCGTTTAGGGTATCATAAATTAAGGGTTAAAAGGGAGGATATATGAAAGACGACTTTCCGTACAAGGTATGGACACTATGAATTTATAGTGATGCCATTTGATCTTACTAATGCCCCTGTTATATTCATGGATCTAATGAATAGAGTCTTTAGAGACTATCTTGATCAGTTTGTGCTAGCCTTTATAGATGAAATTCTTATCTATTCAAAGAGCAAAGAAGAACATAAAGATCACTTGAGAATTGTATTGATAACCCTGAGAAAGGAGAAGCATTATGCCAAATTTACCAAGTGTGAATTTTTGCTTCAAAAAGTTGCATTTTTGGGTCACATATTCTCAAAATAGGGGATATATGTGGATCCAACAAAAACAGATGTTATCGAATGATGGTCGAGACCAATAATAATAACTGAGATCCAAAGTTTTCTTGGTTTGGCTGGATATTATCGACGTTTTGTGAAATAATTTTCACGATTATCTAATACACTCACCTAGTTGACTCGAAAAGGAGTTATGTTTGTGTGGACTGAGGAGTGTGAAGAAAAACTTCAAGGAATTGAAAATAATGTTATCCAGTGCACCTGTGCTCACACTGCCTTGTAGTGGAGAAATGTTTCTGACCTACTGTGATGTATCAAAGAAGGTATTGGGGTGTGTTATCAAGAAAAACGATATGGGGATAGCTTATGCCTCACGACAGTTAAAAATCCATGATCAAATTTACCCAACTCATGATTTTGAGTTAGTTGTGGTAATCATTGCATTAAAGATTGGGAGGAATTATCATTATGGTGAAAGGTGTGATATTTATACAGATCCCAACAGTTTAAAGTATATTTTCACACAAAAGGAGATGAATATGCGCCAAAGAAGATGGTTGGAGCGGATTAAGGATTACAACTATCAATTCATTATCACCCTGGGAAAGAAAACAAGGCGGCAGACACATTAAGTTGACAAGACAATGCAAGCTTATCCATGATGAGGATTATAAAAGATCCAATATTTATGGATTTACAAAGGATGGATCTTGGAATTATAATGGAAGGGGGAAAATCTTATCTTTCTCAAATGAATGTTCAACCATCTATACATGTGAAGATTACAGAGGCACAAAAAGAAGATGTAGAGTTACAAAATAAGGTGAGAAATGTTCCTGAATTCAACCTTGATTGTGATGGGATAATAAGGTTCAGGAATCGGGTTTGTGTTCCTCCCTTCCCAGAATTAAAGAAGGAGCTACTGGATGAGGCTCATTGTTCATCATTCTATATTCATCCTGGAAGCACGAAGATGTATAGGGACCTAAAATAGTTCTTCTGGTGGGATGGCATGAAAAGAGATGTTGCTGAATATGTCTCTCGATGCTTGGTTTGTTAGCAAGTTAAAGCATAAAGACATAAGTCTAAAGGGATGTTACAACCATTACCCATACCAAAATGGAAATCGGAAAACATCACTATGGACTTTGTCATTGGACTTCCTAAAACATCCAAAAGGAATAATGCTATCTGTGTTATAGTTGATCGTCTTATGAAGTCGGAACACTTCGTTTCTATTAGGGAAGATTTCTCTCTGGATTAGCTTTCCAAGATATATGTAAAGGAAGTGGTAAGATTGCATGGAGTACCACTTTCCATTATATCTGATCGGGAACTAAGGTTTACCTCGATGTTCTGGCGAAGTTATCAGCATACTCTAGATACAGAGTTGAGTGTCAGCACTGCTTATCATCCTCAAACAGACGGCCAATCTGAGAGGAAAATTCAAACTCTAGAAGACATGTTAAGAGCTTTCTCTATGGATTTCAAATTTGGTTGGGGTCAACACCTACCTTTGGTGGAATTTTCCTATTATAATAGATTTCACTCCAGTATTCAGATGGCTCCTTATGAAGCTCTCTATGGAAAGAAATGCAGAACTCCAACTTGCTGGAATGAAGTTGGGGAAAGAATGATATTAGGATCTGATCTTGTTGATGAGATAGCAGAAAATGTCTGACCTATTCAACAACACATAAGAGAAGCTTAGATTCGACAAAAAAGTTATGCCGACAACTGAAGAAAAGACCTAGAGTTTGAAGTGGGTGATAAAGTGTTCTTACAAATATCTCCTTGGAAGAGAGTAATGAGATTTGGGAAGAAGAGAAAGCTAATCCCTAGGTATATCCGTCCTTTTGAAATACTGGATCATGTTGGGAAGTTAGTTTATCGATTGGCGCTTCCACCGAATCTCTCTCAAGTTCATGATGTGTTCCACATATCTCTCCTAAGAAAGTACATACCCGGTCCTTCACATGTTCTAAGCTCAGAAGTTGTACCGCTGGAGCAAGATCATTCTTTTGAAGAACAACCAATAGAGATTTCGGATAGTAGCAAAAAAGTTCTATGGAAAAAGACCACTCGCTTGGTGAATGTTTTATGGAGAAACAACCAATTAGAAGAAGCTACATGGGAGCTTGAGGATTTGATGAGGGAGAGGTATCCTCATCTGTTCGTTACGAAGTGACGAATTTCAAGTGAAAAATTCATTTTAAGGGGGGTATAATGTAACTCCCTGATATTTTATGAGAAGTATTTTTTTATGTATTATGTTATGCGCAAATGAATCTTTCACTCCACATACCACTAGCTTGGCTTGCGTTACACACAATCACGACCTTCCTTGATAGCGTTTGTAGTACCCAATATAGAGTTTCACTAATCAATGATATATTATTAAATTATAAACTAGCCGTTATGAATAGTATTAACTGAATTTTTAATTTTATAACATTATAATTCATCTTACACATTTTCTATAGTGAGGTATGAAAACAAAATCAGGTTTTCGGATAAAAGAAGTATTTTTTAAAAAAATGTAGTTTTACCACTTTTTGACGGTGCACCCATTTAAAATTTAGTTTTTGAAATTTTTATAAGTTAAATTTGACAAAATAAAATTATTCCTTGGAATCAGGATATAAAAATTTACTTTGGATAATTTTTTCATATTATTCTGGTAACTTTCATATTTTGATGAATAGTTAAAAAAGACTATATTTTAATTAAAAACAACTTTTTTCATCGCAATAATTTATATGGCTAGATTGTATTTTAAATTGGTTTTAAAGTGTAATTAGTATATATTTTTAACATTTTATCCAATTTTGGTCATTGGAATTAATTTCACATTGAAATTGGACATAAACAAGTGATGATCTTCTGAAAGTTATTGTTTCTTAAAAACATGCTATTTGTTTTGATAACAAAAATTACTTTTAAAATTAATTAATTCACCTTCTATGTATTTAATTTGGATAAATAGACATCATTTTTGAGTTCGGAATATCAAATATAGCATAGGCTAAATTTTTGGTATTTTTCTGAAAAACTTCAATTTTTTGATGAATAGTGAAAACACGTAGTTTTTTGGTTAAAACAGAATTTTTATTTAAATAATCATTTATTTGACTTAAATTTATTTTAGGTCAAAATAGATACATAATACTTATGTATGTTCAATGAAATTCATTGGAATCATTTTATAATAATTTTAGATTTATAAAAAATTGTATTGAACTCTTCACCCTCTTTTACCCACCTCCTAGGAGCTTTTGAAATTGTTAATAAAACTTAATTTTACCACTTATGTGAGTTGAATTTTGAAAATCCTAGAGACATGATTAATATCAAGGAGAAAAATGTGGTTCAATTAGATAAAAATAATTTTTGGTGAATTTTAACATTTTTACTTTTATTTACCACGGTTAAAAGTAAATAGGGCAATTCAATGTTCAAAGAAAATTATAATAATTTAAAATTACCTTAACACTTGTCCAAACCTTATTGGATGAGTAATGAACGACCATGGGCAGCCTTGGGTCGATTTTGGGACCCCATGGAGCCACTTATGAAAGGAAATGACACATTATATTAATTAATTTAATGTAAAGACAAAATTGGTATTAACAAAAATCCTTTAGTAATTAATTTTTATAAGGGGATATATAAATTATCCTTTCAACTATAAATATTCATTGGAAATATAAAAATATTTCATACATGTTGGTATTTGTTTTATAAATTTTAGGCATAAAATAAATTAAATTATTTATGACACAATAATGATGCAGTATTTACTTCATTAATAAATGATTTAAATAAATAAGATTATAATGATTAAAATATTTCCCAAAGAAGGTCCAATTCTGATTGGATGATTTTATTTTGACCATGAGTCATCTTATCTTCATCTTTAATTATTTTTGGACCTTTTCAAACAGAAGATATGTTTATAATAAAATTATATTTTCACACATTCCAAAGGTGCCCCTCTCCTCCCTTATAAAAGGTCTCCTCCTCCCTCTCCTCCTCACACCACTTTGAGCCTTCATTCTCGTCCAACCCCTATCCATTTAACTTCCCCACTTCCTTAGAAACATACTAGAGGTACTGGTCTTCAAAAAAGACCAACTATAGTGCCCTAAGAGAAAGTTTAAAGGAGACACTTCGAAGAAGAGGTAATACCTTCTACCGTTTTCTTCAAGTTCCATTCTTTTTAAACACACTATTATTTAGTTGTTTCATTAGGAAGTAATAACCTCAGTATCCCTAAAATACTGATATGTTATTATAAATATGAAAAAACCTATTTTACCTCTTATCCATCATACGGTAATCAAAATCACCGCACATGCGTACGTACAGAATACCGTCTCCACATCGTGGTGTGATATGTTTTCCACCACCACATTACATGGATGGGTATAATGGTGTAAATAAATAACTATATATGATTTTTGTAACGTGGAATTGATTCTGAAGTATTATACATACACTTTAATACAATTCCATGATCATGGGAATGATATCATCACTCGTTCGTACGTACGGCATACCGTCTCCACGATGTGATGTGACTCGTTCTATATGATCTTCATTGAATAATGATTATATAAATGAATTGAATGAATGAATATGATATATATTACACTAATAACATTCTGTAAATCATGTATCTATATACTATAAAGATAAATAAAAATTTATACGACAAAACACGCATTAGAACATAAAGTAATAAACATCTGAAGAACAAGTATCAATGAAATATTACTACTATGAAGATACCAATATGACCATATATGATATCATAACAAAGAATATGATTCTGTAATAAGTCAATCAACCTTATTTAAACCATATTACCAGAGGTTTGGATCCATATGAAGCATATCGGACCTAAGGTAAGGTAGAATCTCACAATCTCATGTTTATCCGATATTGTTTATACTTTGGTATTTAATGGGGTGTATTTTATCATCCACATCCATGTTTCCTAAATATTTAATATTATTTCTACCCTCATACAATTTTTTAACTCCAATTTTACCCTTTGGTGAGTTTTTAGTAAAAGATATGAAATGAATCTTTTGTCGTTTTTCGTACAAGGTACTTTTTGTCTTTTCCGGCCAAAGTATGAGAAGAATGTTTATTTAACTTATATGGCAGGAATGGATTTTTAGAACATTATTTACAAGAACATTCCTTTACAAGTTTTCAACTTAATTTTTAATCAACTTATTTTAGTTTAAAATTGTATGACATGTCAAGAAAGGAAAAATGTTTTTGAAGTAGAAAGGATATTTTCCTCAAGAATGGAGTTCAAGTGTTTTATCAAAATTATTTTCCATCTAAGATAATATATGGCTCTATTTGTATCTCTATTATTACATTGATTTGATTATGTTGTTATGGAATTAATTTTATGAAGTCCTTTATCTTATATGAATTGTTTTATGATGTTACGATGTTTAAGAATCCCATTTTAATTATATGGGTTATGCTATGATGTATGATTTATGATTTTATAGCACACATAAGAATGGTTTCATTATGAGATGGGTGGGAACTATATCTCCCTCCAATGAATTGGGTAAAGATTTATATCTCATGAGATAGACATGGCTGGAATGGAAAGCTAAACCGGTTCAGTGATATAGGACTGGAACGAGGAGTGAACTCGGTTCAGTAATGGAATTTGTCCTCTATGATGGTCTTGGAAATGAGTCTTGACTAATATGAAATTATTTTCTATGATTTTTTTTGTATGCCACAAAGTTTCATGTTTTATGTTATGATTATTTGGGATTACTTTTCATTACCATGATTTATCCCATGACATGATATTATGTTGTCTTTTGCAGGTTATGATTTTCAAAATGTTATGTTCTTATGAATATGATATGACTGATATTTCTTTTGTTTACCCTTAATGATAATTTGAGCTCACCCTTTTGTATGTTTTATTTTCTCCATGTCAGGAAGAAGGATATTAAGTAGGATATGCCAAAAAGGGACTCTAGATATGATGAAATAAACGGGAGACAATGTAGTTGATTTTATGAACGAGTTGTTTATGTTTCCTAGTTTTTAAAGACACTATACCAATACGGTCCTTTCATGGTTTTGTTATATGTTGTAATAAGTATGCTTCAATTATGAAGTAATAACAATGTATGTAATGTATGGGTCGTTATAAGTATCCTCTCCCAAGGATTGATGACTTGTTTGACTAGTTAAGAGGATCTCAATACTTCTCAAAAGTGGATCTTCATTCTGGATATCATCAGGTAAAGGTGAAGAAGGAAGATATTCAAAAGACTGCCTCCCGTACAAGGTATAGGAACTATGAGTTTTTGGTGATGCCCTTAGGACGTACTAATTACCTTGCAATCTTCATGGATTTGATGAATAGAGTCTTCAGATATTACCTAGACAAATTTGGGGTAGTGTTTGTTGATGATATTCTCATCAACTCCAAGAGAAAGGAGGAACATGAAAAATATCTAATACTTGTGTTGGAGACATTGAGAATGGAGAATTTGTACGCCATGTTTAGTAAGTTTGACTTCTGGATGAACGAAGTCATGTAGTTGGGACATGTTATCACATTTGAGGGAAATTCTGTGGATCCTTCAAAAACAAAGGTGATTGAGGAATGGCCCAGGCCCTCTAGTGTCACAGAAAATCCGTAGTTTTCTTGGATTAGATGGGTACTATAGATGTTGTGTGAGAAACATCTCAAGATTGTCAAGCCCGCTAACTAAGTTAACAAGGAAATGGGTGAAGTATGTCTGGAAGGAAGAATGTGAGGGAAGCTCTAAGAAGCTAAAAAGAAGGATGATCACTGCACCTGTACTCACACTACCGAAAAGTGGAGAAATTTTCGTGATATAAAGTGATACTTCAAAGAATGGGTTGGGTTACGTACTCATGAAAAATGATAATGTGATAGCCTACGCCTCACGACAGTTGAATATCCATGATCAGAAATACCCGACGCATGATCTAGAGTAGGAAGCCATGATTTTTACCTTGAAAATCTGAAAGCACTACCTTTATGGTGAGAAGTGTGACATATACACCCACCACAAGAGCCTAAAGTATATATTCACACAAAAGGATATCAACATTCATCAAAAGTGATAGTTAGATCTAATCATGGATTATTATTTCTCTATTCACTACCATCCTGGAAAGGGGAACAAGGTAGCTGATGCTCTAAGCAGAAAATAACCCTATACTCTATCCATGTTACAGATTGAGAAAGACCCTATCATCTTAGATATGAAAAGGATGGATTTGGAAATAATAAGGTCATGGGATACATCCTACATTTCCCAAATTATTGCACAACTATCTATCCAGAAGAAGATTAAAGAAGCACAGGGTGATGATGTGGAGATACAAAAGAGGGTGAATGCAGTAAAGGAAGGAAATCTGCAGGAGTTCTATATCGATGATGATGGTCTGATTTGGTTTGGAACGTGGATTTTTGTGCCTTCATCACCCGGGATAATGAAGGATCTATTAGAAAATTCAAATAGCCTCACATTCTCTATCAATCCTGGGAATACCAAGATGTACCGTGATCTCTGAGAACTCTTCTGGTGAGATAACCTCAAGAAGGAGACTGTGGAACATATATCAAGGTTCTTGGAATGTCAGTATGTTAAAGAAGAGAGAATGAAGTCCAAATGTATGATACAACCATTGCATATACCCATGTTGAAATGGGAAAATGTTACTATGGTCTTTGTGACAGGTCTCCCCAAGACGTCAAAGGGAAATAATGTGATATGGGTTGGGGTTGACCGACTCACCAAGACTGCCCATTTTATTGATATCCGGGAAGATCTCTAACTTGAACAATATGCAATGATATATGTGAAGGATGTGGTGAGACTGCACGGTGTTCCACTCTAAATTGTCTCTGACCATGATCCAAGGTTCATATCTAAATTCTGGAGTAGCCTTCAACATTCTTTGCGTACTGAATTAAATTATCGCACGACCTATCACCCCAAACTAATGGCCAATCTGAAAGGACTATTCAGATGCTTGAAGATATGCTAAGAGAATGATCTCATGAATTCAAAGGTGGTTGGGATCATCATCTCCCATGGGTTGAGTTCTCATACAACAATAGCTTCCACAAGAGTATTCAAATGGATCCATATGAAGCATTATATGGAAAGCTATGTAGAACTCCAACCTATTAGGATGACGTTGGAGAAAGGAAGCTACTTGGACTTGATCTTGTTCAAGAGATGATAGAGAAGGTTCAATTCATCTAGAAACACATCAAATCTGCTCAATGTTGGCTCATGTTCATTATGAGTTTCATTTATCACTACTGAGGAATTACATACGAGACCCCTCACATGTAATAAACTCAGAGGTGGGGTAGTTGGAAGATGATCTCTACTATGAAGAGCATTTAGTAAATATTATGGATTGGAGAGATAAGGTTCTACACAACAAGACAACCCATCTGGTCAATGTGCTTTATAGGAACCATAAGTTTGTGGAAGCAACATGGGAACCAGAAGAGGCGATGATGGAGAAGCACCCTCACCTGTTTGTGTAAAGTGAAATTTTGGGGGCGAAATTTCATAATGGGGGAAGAATGTAATGACCCAAAGTTTTTCAATGGAATTTACCTTCTTATAAATATACCATAAAATCAAATGAAAACGCAACATGATGAACTACTAAGTGGTAAGTGGCCTTTAAACACAAGTTTTTCGCTTTTGTATTGGGAATTTCAAATATCTGACATACACAGTTGTGTTCACGATGTTTTTTGAGTCTAATGAATCAAAAATATTTTTTAGTGAATAGTAACATATCCTTATGAATAATAACATACCCTTATTAATAGTAATATGACCCTTAGGAATATTAAATCATCCAACATAAGATTAACCTTACCCATGAATAATTAAATAAAATTTAGACATCTTAGAAAGTGACAATTTGACCTTAGTAAACGTTTTGGTATTTTGTAAGTCATAAATAATTAATTATAAATAATTAAATAAATTAAAACAAAATTTATTTCCTCAAATGTGTTCATAAATTATCTAATCAATTTATTATTGTTTTTAGATAATTTTATAAGACCCAATGTAATTTTTGAAAGCACTATAAAATCAGTTTTAATTTTTTAATACTGTTTTTTAAGTAAATTATGATTTTACTTAATTGTTAAATTATTAATATATAGAAAATTATTTTTGAAAAATGGACTTCATTTTAGGATTCTAAAAATTGAAATATGGTTGGGGTATGTTTTTGGGATTTTTCCGAAATACTTAAATTTTTTATGAATAGTGAAATACCGTAATTTACAAAAAATAAGCTAATTAATCTAATTATAGAGTCATGTATGATGTTCTGCTGATGTAAGACCACTTGGTTCGGGATGACATGAAACAATTAATATTATTGGTCATTCAATACTCACTATTCCTTGACTTAGGGGAAATTAATAAACTAATTAATTTTATATTCAGGAAATCAGTCTCCCTTTCAATATAAAAACCACCCTTCACACCCTAATTTCCTCACACCTCTCAAGCACCAATCCTTATCTAATATCTTCCCAAACATCTTCCCTGGACCCTCTCCCACGTTCATGATCTTCTGGTCTCATCAAAAGACCAATTCTAGCTTCTTTAAGGAGAATCTCAAGAGGAGGAGTTTAGAGGTAGTTTCTCTCCCTCTTCTCCTTTAATTTCCTTTAAAGTTCAAGTTCATTTTTTGATCTCTACCCACCTATCTTCATCCAAATGGAATTTAAACTCCATTATTATATATATACTATAATTTTATTATTCTAATGGGATATTATATTATCCAACACCCTTTCCCTCTTCTTTTGATTTTGTTAAAGAGAACGTTGTTCATGAGGTGTTAATTTATCACCTTCAAGAACGACATGCTTTATTATTACATTTCTACCTTCAGATCGGGTCATGAGACCAGTTTTATGGTTGAACCAAAATTTCCTATATGAATTATTTCCTATTTAATGTTCTGGAAGTAACTTATGGCCATATTACTAAGTGATAAATTAACACAAGTTTGTTGTGATAAAAAAATAGCCGAAATTAACCCAAATAATCATCATTTAATTATTAGCAAATGATTCACCCACAAGGATCTAATATGATTCATTATAATATCATTAAAACTCATATAATATCATTAATAACATGTAATATCAGTTCTGGATTTTTACCCATGTTCTACCCGAACATCAATTTAGTAATACAAGTGAACCACTCAAGGAAACCATAAAAACAATCATTCCCGAACAATGTTTTTTAATCTCTATAACTCATAGAAAGGCATATAAAATCACTTAATAAAACCATAATTGACCATATTAATGTAAAAACGGTTTTATATTTCTAATTAATGAATATAATTTCATTATACAGGACATTGAAGAGAAGGAAGCATTCAGATACAAGGTAAGGGGAAAATCTCGAACCCAATTTTCATTCTTCGCGTTCTCCCTCTTTCATTCCAATTTGGTATGGTCACTTCATAAAAATAATTGTTTCATAATTATCTTAAATTTTCTGGGATATACATGTTTTCTAATAATTTTTATGTCAATCCAATTTTTTTCCAAAAGAACTCTTCTTTTAAGAATTCAACTTTTACCTCTCATTCATTGTTGATTGTTTTTGTATCAAGTATGTTGTTCCCTCTTTATTTTGGGAACCCAAATCTTATGAATGTATTCTTATGAGATGAAACCCATTACTTACCATGGGTTAGTTATGTTCATTATTGATATATGTTATATGTGTCACACATGATAATGAAAATATTATGAGGTGACAGGTGCACCCAGAATTTTATAGCGCAATATGAATGTTTGAATGTGACGGGTGCACCTGTAATTATACGGTGCTCTAATGCATTGAGTAATATGATGAATATCATGACTAAATGTGAAATTATGTGTGAACAAGATTCTATCTTGGTTCATAATTATGTGTGATAGTTAACCACTAAGACATGATGTTTCATTTTTATGCATTGCCACATTTCAAGTCTTTTATTTATGCTCCTCTCATTTTCATTATATTTTTCATGTGTCATGATTATGCTCACCCCATGCTAGATTCTTCTTATCTATCCTCTTATTGGGCTTTTATCTCACCCATTTTTATGTATATACTCATGTGTCTACATGAACTAAGGAGAGTAAAAGATCCAATAAGAAGCTATAGGATAATAAATTAAATAAATGTATACTCTTTATGTTGTTATTGTTATGTACGGTCCTAGTTTTCCAATAAACTAAACCTTTGGATCCTATATGTGTAATAATATTATGTTTTTTATCATTAAAATGATGTAATAGTAATATAATAAAAGGTTGAGGTGCTATATTACTTAATGGGGACTATATGAGAACAGACCATAAGCCAAAACAGATCACTATTTTGTTTTTAATTGGAGTGCTAATGCAAGAAAAATATTGAGAGAAAAGTGATAATGAAAACATGCAAAAACAAAATTACGAGGATCTAAAATAATGGATCCCAAGTTTATTCCAACAAATAGGTTTTACACCATAATAAGGAAGAAATCTAGGAATAGAGTGTCATGTGATCTAAACCCATGGGAATCCATGGAAGAAAGGAAATATGTCACTTTTTTCCTTCTCCCCATGTGTGGAGAACCTCTGTGTTATTATTTAAATGACCCTTGAATCTTTATATGGTGTATTAGAAAGTCCATGGGATGGGGTATCAACATATTAGAGATTCATTAATAATATTTGAGTCTTTTTTACCCACCACATGATGTATATTCTTATGACTTTATAAGAAATGTCATGTAGGCATCACATTTTCATCCACTAGAAGAGAATTTCCATTTCTAAAATAAGTTTTGATATCTAGAATAACATAGCACCAAGGATTGCATATAATGTTGGTTCCCCACATGGGCCCCATATTGTATGAACCATACATATTGATCTTGAGGAATGAGAGTTGAGGTTTCCATCAATCCCATCTTCCCTATGGGGTACATTGCATTTAGTGGAGGTAGGATCTAGCTGTCAAATTGTGGCAAAGAGAGTGAGCCTCATAAAAAATCATGAGAAGCCTTTCTAGATCACTCAAGAGGTTCTTGGTGCAAAGATATATGTATCTCCTTGTACATGGGGGAACATCATAGAGGTGTTTAATTTTCTCCCTCAAAATAAATTGACAACTCTCTGAAAAAATCACAGATCATTCCTTCTTCTCAGGGCCAGAATGTTTCCACCCCTTGAAAGAACTGTAAAGTACTATAGATTCTTTTTATATTAACACCAACCTCCTTCAGAGGATTTTATATACTACTAGATGAATCCAAATGGTTTTTTCCATAACAGTGAGATTCCCATATGAATGAATACAAAATTATTTTAATACCTGATAAAAATATTTTTATTAACATGAAGATAAAATCAAATTAATGTAGATAGATGAAAGGATTGTGTTAAATTATGTGATTCTGGTACTGAATTATAATAACAAATTTATCTATTTCTTAATCCCATTGGGGATCCTGTCAACAATTTTATTTATGTGGGGAGTAAAAATCATACTACGTTAGATTGGGGCACCCAAATAGTATATTTAAAGAAATATTCTTTGCATGTTCATTCTATTCTCTGTGGAAATAAACTATTTTACCAAGAATTGATTTGAAATGAATGTGATAACCTTTTCATCATTGAAAACATGTTAACTCCATTTTCAATACTCCTCAAGGATATTTTTAATATCAAAAAATGGATGTCTTACTATTAAAAAATAAATGACCATTTCATTAGTGAACATTAGATGAGAAATACCCCCAAAGAGAGACATTTAACAATAAGGATGAATTCTCGCCTCTGATATGCCTTTGTTGATGAGTCGGATGACAGTGTTTTTGTTAATGATGAAAAGGCTTGAGGATAGTGGATCACCTCATTTTATGCCCTAGAAATCATTTAAGAAACCAAATTGCTTCCCTAAGAAGGATATAAAGATCCACGAGGAACTGAAACACTAGAATTGATATTAGTAGTCCATGGATATAATCCCATTCATGAAATCACCGTGAGTATAAATTTAATATCAATTTACTCATATTATGTTTCCATGTATATCCTGATTTCCATGTTTTATCTTATAACCTTTTAGATGATTTCATCACTCACCTCTTGAGATAATCTAGTAGCTCTCTAAATTTTCCTCCAATTGAAAAAAACTATTCTGTTCATCAAAGATCCACTAAGGGAGGTGAGTTTTGTGTCTTTTACGGATAATATATGAAAAATATATAAGGGATGTTAAAAAAACTAATGGGTTTGATGTTTTTTAAGGATTATGGATCCTTTATTTTGGGAAAACTAATGATTGTAGTAAAAATGGCCATGTGAGGGAGAAAATTATTGTGGAAGAAATTCTACACCACACACAACAGATCATGTCTAACCTGATCCCATGAGGCACTATAAAGAAAACTTGGGAATCCATATAGGCCTGAAAGCTTTTGGGTTTAATTTCCACACAGCCTTGTAGACCTCCGACTCACTAGGAACAGATTCAAATGATTCATTATCTTGATATAATACCTTATGAAGAATGACATAGAATTTATATGAATGAAAGATAGGATAACATCTTTACTTGTTGAGGATAGTTCATGGTAGTAATGATTTTAAATGAATCTATACTATTCCTCAAACCACATCACATTCATCAGTTTATGATCCATTATACAAGAGAATATCTAGCATGATGATCCTTCCATTATCGTTAATAAAATAACGGATTATTTCATTCCCTAATAGATTTTATTTCTATAGTGATCATGCCCCATTAATTTATAATGAAAAATATTTTGGTTAATGGGTTGGTTTTTGTGAGATATATTTCAAAATAATATTCTCATTCTAGTCATCTTACAAACTGGATGCCATGAATTCGATCCCACTTTTTATTGCATCAATATCCTAGAAATGGGAAGGAACAATAATGATCCAATACATGAGATCACCATTGAGTAACCTTAATTTTTTGTGGAGATGGATCCATGAGCATCCCAACATTTTCTTCTCCTAGTAATCCATCACCACTCGATGAAATCTTCAAATATTAGTCCCCAAATGGGAGAAGAGGAAATAGTCATTTCTTTCTTTATTGTGTCACATAGAAACAAAAAGGAGAGTGATCAGAATGGATATGAATTAGATGTGATAACCTTGAATCATGAAAAGTTGAGATTTCATTGTAGTTAGTGTCAAAACTAGGAAGGTGATACCATGTGTGATGATCCCATTATTTCTTATTACACTAGATGAATAAGAATCCCATGTATCCCATGTCATGGAAATTGGAGCTAGCGATGAAAGAAAAAACTCCTTTCCAGACTTCCATGGAAAGGACCCTTATCTCTTTCTTTCACAAGAATCCACCATGATATTGATTTCACAACCCCCAAACCACAATGAATTCCCTAAGTTAAAATACCCATGATCACAACCAAATGATACACATTATTAGGCATCACACATGGGATAAATGAATTAAATGAATGAAAATTGACTACATGAGGTAACATAGGTTATAATGAACCAATTAGATTCTACCACCAAATCCATAGATATTAATGGTTTCATTAAAATCCATACATGTTGGTTTTGTGGATCACATTCATGAAAATATGTACCCTTATTCTATACGAGAACTCAATATTCATGTATACTATTTGTTTTTATTGAGTGCTTACACTAATGAATAGTTTATTTTGTGAAGGTTGTAGGATATGATGTCTATTTTGACACCGGAACAATGGCCTAAATCATTCAATATGTTGAAAGGAATCATCAAAAAAAAAATTCCTTGATTTTTCCCTTAGTGTCATGGAATATTTAACCTGTGAAGAAGATAATGAAACATAGTGTTTATATTGGGACTTTGTGAAAACCCATTTGGGAATGTTCGGGAGATATGTCACTAAAAACTCAAATCTTCTCAAACATGGGAAACACCCTCTATTATCATATTTATCTTTTCATGTGGAGAATGGTGGGGTAGACCATTATTATATTGAGGACATGGGAGAACATCAAATATCAATAGCTCAAGAGAGGCCTTAAATCATAAAGACAAATAAGGTTCCTTCAAACCATTGGAGAATGAAAATACAAATTGAATTATATTATTGTGTGAGATAATGCACTAAGAGGAGTTAGATGGGAGAAATGGATGTGACATGATGAACCAGGATATTTGGGTCGGATGCTATGATCATAGGAGGGGTAAAAATAATCTTACTTCCAACTGTATTGGGGATGTCCAAAAGAAATTGGATTACCCTAATAACTTCATTGAGAGCAAAAATTGGCATGAAATGAACAAATTCCATGCCATATGAGACCTGAGGAACTAGGGAACATATATCAAGTGGTGCTGGTTTCTGGATGGCCATCCATCCAAGGTTAGGGAGAAAAATGCCTTGATCATTAAAATTTGACTCTAACAAGGAAAAGGGGAAAAATAAATCACTCAAAGATCTTAATACATCATAATGATGGGTAATATCTCACTAATTATGAGTTTATCAATCCCGGAGATTCTGTCTACAAATATGTAGAGTTTGAACATGAATTTGATATGACAAGAATAAACATGGTGTTGAGGGGTAGAAGACGACATAAATCCAATAAACCAGACCCTCCATGTGGAGAATACAATGATCCTAAATTTTCTGATATATTTCCATGTTGATGAAAATTTGGGCCACTAAGGCTTCCTCTAGGTGGAGATTGAGATCATTAATGCAAAAACAAATTCCCAGTGGGTCATCGTTGCTTTGCAGTAAAGAAGTGTTTTGAAAAGGGAGATGAATACTATAGAGAAGTATAAATAACATCGGTCATAGATAATATCATACAAAATGAGCATCCATTTAATAATAATAAAGGAAAAAATTCCATCGTCTGAAATATATGGAATACTTTCTCCATCCTTGGATGAAATCTTTCTTGGATGTAGTGGTGATGCAATTTTTTTTTTTCAACTACCAAGTCCTTTTAGAGAGATTCCAAAACAAATAAATCCAAAAAAGTAGTACAATAGTAATTGAACGTATATCCACTCTAAAAATCATCAGTACTTCCAACTTGAGGAGTGTTGATTCCTCCTCGAAGGATGATGTAGGCATCGAGATTACAAGAAATGACATTGGTAATTATTGATTAAAAATCCATTTAAGGAAAGAAAATGATATAGATATACAAACATCATTAATTAAATTAACAAGGTAAAATAAATTAATTATGTAGTAATCATGTCATATCATCAATTTCATGGTTCACAATAAGATATATGTTTTAAGAAATTATATTTGAGACAAAGAATCATATTAAATTAATGTCTGACATCCATTAAAGTTCTTTAATGTTCTCTATAAAAAAATATTTTATAACCTTATATATATATATATAAACTTTTATAAACATAATTTATAATTATTAACTAAATTTATAATACTTTTTTTAACTATTTTCCATATATGTTGTGAGTTATCTTAATTTTTTTGAACTAGTTTAATAATAGCGGGTTTTTCTTCATTATTCTGAAAACTTTTAACATTATTAGGACGTTAAAGTTATAATAATTGATTTGTCATGATATTTTATAAATTAATTATTTTTTGTATGATATTTTTAGTCATCGTTCTTGAATATGAATTTGGTGATAGGCATGTTTTAGTGTTAATTAACCAATGAATGTTGGTGTCTTAATAAATGAGTGAAACATTAATGTTTCCAAAAAAACCAAAATAAAATCATTATTTACTTTTTTATATCATATATAATCAGTAATTAAGTTCTCAAATTCATCCATGATAATATTTAATATCATTATTTAAATAGGAAATTATACCGACCTAAACATGAACATACCATATTGGATGGATGGTTCTGAATCTAAATTTGAAAATTTTTGGAATAATATCATTATTAAAGAATAATACTGACATAATTTTGGTAATTTTAATGTATTGAATTTTACGTTAATATAGTTTAATAAATAGTTATTAATCTAGATTGAAAATTAGATACGTTACTTTAGGGAGGAAGTAGTCCACACAACACATGATAATTGTTTTCATTTCTCGAATAATGGGAGGAAAAAATGGTGGATTATATTTTTATCACTATATAATAATAATTTTATTACATATTTCATAATTATTCTTAAATTTCACAATTATAATTAGTGAAAAGAGGTAGTGGTGAAATATGGAAGTCGTCGCTTCGTGGAGACGGTAGTCTGCACAGCACATGAATGATAGTTTTGTTATTATCAATAGGAAAGTGGAAAATTGGTTAACAGTTGTTACATTACAATAATAAAATTTAATATAAAAAATAATTATTTGATTATATTGTAATCATAATATTATAATTTAAAAAGTAAAATATAATAGAATAGAAGTTCGGAAAAATAATAACTCATGTTTAAATAATTGTATTTTCCTTGGTGGTTTCCCAAAAAATGGATACATTTAGTAAAAATATTGTTACTAGAGGATTAATTAAAAGGATTAGGATTATATTTTAAATAAAAAATTATATATTATATGTAGAATTTCTAAATATTTGAGTGGGTTTGAATGGGTTTTGAGAAGCCTCTTTTATAAGTGGTTGGAATGGAGTTTTGGTAAATATTTCAACATAATATAAAAAGAGAACTTTTTCACATGTAAATAAGATATAAAATGTTATTTAATAGAGTAATGAATGAAATAATGTCGATAATACTTCATCCATTAATTTTCACACATTTTATTAAGTCATTTACTATTAAAACATTCACCTTTACCCTTTTTATTTTATCATGGAAACTAAAATTTAACTAATAAATTTAATTTTAATTCATAATAATAAATTGTTCCTCAATAAAAATCATACATATCTATTCAAAATAATAAATCGTTTTTAGTAGATAAAACTTTTATGTGTAATAAAAATAATTTTTAACAACACTGCATGTGATGCAAAAAACCCTATTTATATAAAAGGGGTATTTTATAGCATTAAATTTATATGTATGATGACATTTTCAATTTATTTTCATTTCCACGATATAATTTTTTTTATATTAATATAAATAATTAAATGTCAAATTAGGCTAAAGAATAATTTAAAAAAAAATAGTATTTTAGTAAAATAAAAGACTAAAAACAAATTTTTTATTCTCAAATATTTATTCAGTTGTTTAACATAGGGTTTAAAAATTTATAATAATAGATAAAAAAATATTTATTTACTTTTTCATAAATATTTTATCATGGAAAATATTTTATATTATTTTTAGATACCCTTACTTCTGAATACGTTATTAAAAGCTATATTTTTTGTGAAAATTTTATTTTTCACTATCCACCAAAAGATAAATAATTCCATAAAAATCAAAACAAAAATCACTTTAGGATAATAATGATATGTGTAAAAAAAATTATTTTTTTATAATTAAAATTAAAAATTATATAATTTAATATTTTAAATGAATGTTGAAAGTATAAATGAATGCTTAGTTTATTAAAAATTGGTTTTTTTAAAAAACTAAGTGTTTTTGATGTTATTTCATATAAATTTACTATTTAAATAATTTTAATGTATTATTTTATATATTTTCATATCATATATTAATATAATAATCATTTAAATATGTTCGATTAAATTCATTTAACACTTCAATGAGTCCTTTGAGAATGAAAAAAAATTATATTAATTAATTATCCTCTACATATTAGATATTTTAATTGAATGCAATATAATTTTTAATATAGGATTTATTCATCTTATATTTTATTAAAAAATTTCATCTTACATATAGAAACACATTTTTGATTGTTATTATGTGTAAACCATGCTGTTGAACATAGTATTGATTTAAAAAGTATATATTCTGAAATCTCAGGGTGTTACAAAAACATTGAATGGAATATAATTAGTGAGATGGAGACCACATGATCCTAAATTAGGTCCCTTCCTAGAGTAGGATTATGTTGGGAGAGTTGAACTTTCATAGAGTGGGATTTTCTCATGGTGATGCAATTCCCTAAGTGAGGTCTTAATCATGATGTGTTGTGAGATGTGCAAGATAGAATAAACCTTGATTGAAAAGGTTTTGGGTTGGGTTATGGTATGGGTGTTATAGAATTATGTGGGGTGATAATTGGATTCTAGCATGGTGCTGAAGTAGGTATGATTACACATCATGTTTTCTTGGTTAGAAAATGATAACCTCTTTCACATGGAGTCTCGATGGCCTAGTAAGGACAAAACCTCTCACATGATTGTTTGAAATGGTTATTTTTTTCTCATTTATACTTTTATAATATGATGTATACTAGGGAAACTTGGTGATAACATACTATGATTTATTTCTAATACCCTTCATGGATACTCTTGTGTGCATCCAAACCATATATTCTGCTTTTAGTTTTGAGCACATAATGTGTGGTGAATCTGGACAAATTAGGATGATGGGATATTAAGAGTTGGTTTTTTAGGCCCAAGGAAATTATTAGGGTCGATGTGTGTATTTTATTCTTATATTATTTCTATATACTTGATCATCCTAGTGTGTTATTAGGGGTTGTACAATTATTTGACCATGGGTATGTATAAATGTATTAGATTTTTTATAACGATGATTTTTATTTGATTATGTTTACTTTGATGTTTTTATGGTTTATTTTTCTATTATTTTATGATATGGTATGATTTTGATCTGAGTGAATCATCTCCTATTGTTATTTATTGGGCCCTCCACACAAATCAGAGGCCTCTAGCATATGGGTAAGAACACTTGAGGGTATAAGGAACTCTGGATCAAAAATGAATTTTGGGTCAGCGTGTTATATTTTTTACCTTAGTTTATGTTATAAATATCCTCCTCCACTTGAAGATTTATGCTTTACAGATACTTAATCACATTCATGTGAGCGGAACTAAGGGTGTGGCGTTACGTAATTTAATAAATGGGTATATAGTTCAAACACTATAAAGGTGGGATGGATGACACCTAGGCCATCATATTTAATTTAATAAAACATTTTTCACTTTGAAACCCCATGTAATAAATATTAAATTAAACAGAAACCCTATAAATACATTGTCCATTAAATCTCATTACCATACACACATGCAATGAATATGAATTTAATAAAATAGTAAGAATTCATTTCTATTCATTCTTGATATGATGAGTTACATAAATTAATAAATTAATTGTATTACTTATTAATTCATTCGTTTATCTTAATCTATACAATACAATACCAGAGATTCCATCCACTATAATTTAAAATAATTCAATTAATTTAATTTAATTGAAAATTAATTCACACATGTTGTGTACTAATTGTGTACATATCATGTACCCATCTGGAAACTGATAAATTGCATCTCAAATTTAAAATTTCATGCACTTGAAGCAATGCAATGTGTTATCTTCTTCTCTATACTCCATGTAATTTCACTGACATTTCATCTTACTATGATATATATAGAACTTATCATGTATAATATACTTACATATCATATAACAAACATTATGTGTCGCAATATTACACAGGGTCTGGTTCCATGGGTAATGTCACATAGTCTTCTTAGAGTTTATGACAATATAGTTTTCCTTCTATACAGAGGCATATACTGCAAGAAATTCTCCTAAAGTGAACAAGTACAATTGTGATACATGTCATGAAAATTCAAAATCTCATTGGGATTAACCAATTTAGGGATTAAATTTTATAATTAACTCTCTCATTAATTTATATTCATCAAAACTAATTCACATCTTTAATGTAATTACATTGAATATACTCTATATGAAAGGGTACAAGTTACAAGGCCTATTTATCTCACTAAATTTAATGCATTATATTTTTTGGACTTCCAAAAAACATTCCTAGGGACTCAATGTGATGTTTATATGGGAATCATTTCTCTACATGGTGTATATTCCAACTATACACTACGTAGTCACAACTACACTATATTTCATAACTATAAGTCAATGAACAAGGGGTACTCAATATATTCCATGGACTTTGACACAAGGGTTCCTACAATTCTCCTAGGACAAATAGTTTCGGGTTACATGAAGATCCTGATAGTTTCATCCCTTGTATCCCATCAATCTTCTTGTTATCTATCTTGTCAATATAAATCATGTAATAATACCATATAGTGTTATCATAGATGGAATTTATTGACTTATGTGACTGAACCCTAGTCTGGTTATCCAGATTACATGACATGTACTTTTTTAGTTACACTCCATTTATCCATGTCCTCTAGATAAAATCTCTGACACCTCGCATTTGAATATTATATTGTTCATCATCTTTTCGTAGCATGTTATTGTTCATAAGAAGTGAACAAAAAATTTTCATATAATTTTAGAGTTAATAGCATTCCATACGAAAAAAATAACACTATTTATGTAAATCTATAAGTTATTAATAAATAATTGTAAATTAATATGTGACCAATTTGGTACAACATGAATGTTTCTTGGTGCAGCAAAAGTAGTTGGGCCCATTCCAAATAATGGTTTCTTATCAGTTCCCTTGGATTTCTCCCAATGAATATACAAATTGAGACATAGTAATCCTTGAGAAATAATCTTTTACATACAATTAATAATTAATATTTAAAAATTATTACCAATTGTCCTAGAATTATTTATTCATTGTGGAATCAGTTTACCACACTTATTGTACCATCATTGTGATGATGTACCAAAGTATATAATCCCACTAGTGCTACCCAAAAATGTTTTAAGAGACTCAAAAAATCATATAATAATCCTTGCATGATTTAAAAGAAAACCAAACACCCTGAATTTTCCTCCTTGATAATAGTCAGACATCCTTCTAAACTATAAGGAATCTATCTACTTCCTTTTGGGATTTGAGAGGGAGGTTGAGGATTAATTCTCTTTGTTCTTCAGGGTGTTCTAATAAATGTTCTCTCTTGGATTGAGATAATTCTCTAGGGATTCATTTTGGGAACCCCAAAAACTAATAGCCTAATAGATGATATAAAATTATTTATATAGTTAGGTCAATGACATTTTTATTTAAAAAAATCACATAACCAATACCATAATTCTAAGTAAAACCCCATATCCAATGATAATAATAATATAATAATTATTATTTACATGATTAAAAAATATCCCATTGGTGATTATATATCACTTATACATGATCCTTTAACTTATCCCATAAATACTCCATGGAATTATCAAAACATGAATAATAACTACTAATTTAAGTAAATTAATATCATTGTAGTACTCATTCAATAAATATTTATGTGATCAAGAAAACCTAAATAATTATTATTCCTAAAAACATTCTCAATAGTACTTAATATAATATTAAATTCAAATATAAACTAACTGATATTCTGGATACACATAGTGTGTGACCCTTTAAACCTTTTCCTCAGTATCATTAAGCTAACTGAACTAAATTAGAAGGGTAGCATATAGAACTATGTTAAGGAACCCATCGATAATGTTTTTAATGTAACAATGAAAACAACCTCCAAGAAATATGAATGATTAATATATTCCATTTTTCGGGATATCAAATCATGCATGTTTCATACTTTTGTCGTCAACCTATATGCATGATAAATATTTATTTTCCATTCCTTAAATGAACATGTCGATAAAAATACCATGGGAATGGAATTTAATAGGCAATTTATTCAAATCAAATGTCCTAAAATTTCTACATCCATTAACTCAAGAATGTACAGATCCTTTATTAACTTATTCATTAATATCATATTATCTGAGACACGGCCAACCTATCCTCAATTTATATAATCATACTTGATCAAAAATTTTATTAATACCTCACACTAAGTAACTCATGATATAAATTAATAATAATGTCAAATATAAAGATGAATCAAATTTCCTGTAATATTATTATCCAATGAAACATATAATATATGAAATTTATATGGGAAAATTGCTTCTCATAACCTCCTATCATGGATATTATCATGTGAAAACTTCATATGAAGAAGTACCAATGTATTATTAGCCAAAAACTCTTGATCGAAAACATCATATATATCCCATCAGATAGATATCATCCAATCATAGAACATATATTTAGTTATATTTTCATAACACTTATAGCTTCAAATTATAGTGGGTAACTTATATAACATTTCTATGTGAAAAATAATAAAAGGATATAATCACATTAATATTATATTGAAAAAATATCATCATGTGATAATATATTTATTTATATTCAAGACATTGAATATACTGGTAATTTAATGTGTGATGTAGTTAGTTTCAGGGAACCAACACCGATACTTTTGTCATCTAAAATAACTTATGATACCATATAAAAAATCAATTATGATATCTTCCAAAACTCTATTAGAAATATATCATCAACATAAATTTTATTACATCATATGAAATTCCTTGAAAAAATCCACCCAAATCTCATTCTTGATAAACTCAAAAATGATTTTAGAGAAATAATATGATGCAGACTCAATCCATATTCAATAAACAAAAATGTGTGGCCCTATAGACCTATATTGTGGTGGTAAAAAATTTAAATCAATGGGTCTATGAATTTAATCAAGGGGAGGAATCTACAAAATAATCTATGCTACTAAAGATTCAAAGGGAATTAGTTTGATCTCTATTAAACACTTGTACCTCTATACCTACGTCCACCAACTTCATGATATACAGGAATGAATTTTCACAAGATCCCTTTCTCTAATAAATTGAGCAACCAAAAAGCATGAATTATTTCAATCTCATATAACTACTCATATGGTCTCAATTATTATAGTATAGTCTAACCAAGTCATTGAATACATCACATGTCATACACCATTATGAATGACCACATCATAAGAAAAATACCCAATAGATAAGGATAAAATATGTGTTATCTCATATTGGTCAATAATACCTCGATCAATATCAATCGAGGGACCAAATTTCATACTCATCATATGAGATGGAAAATCATACAGTGGTTTTGATCCAACAAAAGACATGATCAGTAACAGACCCAACCACCCCATAATTAGCTATGTATTAAGGATTATTTATGAAATGTATCAAAGTATGATGGTTCTCATGTTGGGTATCTCAGCAAACATAACTATTGAAGAAATAAAAATGTGAACCATTCACCCTAATTATTCCAAATAACTAGTGTATACCACTATATTTGATACATGTAAGGGTCCATCTAGTGCATGAAACCAATTTTTTGCCAAATGTGAATATTCTATATCCTGGTATAAGAATTATACTCATGATAAAATTGTATTTCATCACATCATAGAATAATCCATTTTGAATATCAGTTAAAGAGAACTAGAAGTTATATTTTGAGAGAGCATTCATCATTTCTCTTCTTGTACTATATACATCAAATAAGAATGAACGATAAAGTAGAAACTGTCTTTTTTAATAGAATGATACATTTCTATTTTTATACTACATTATAAATTCTATCAAAACCATTAAAATTATATTGTATCCTCATATCACATTTGATAAAGTACATGATCATCCCTATATTTACTGTAGTTTTTTCTTCTTTTTTAACTCATTAAATAAATATGTAATCTCTACCACATATCTATGTGACAATGTTATAAAAATCTCCCACTAAAATTATTTGTTGTGTAATATCTATGAAGAATGAAAATTTTAATAATAGAGATAATTATGAATCATATTTATAATGATCAACTCTTTGAACAAATATCCAAACTACTTTACTTCAACATATCAATTGTTTTGATCATGATGAATTCTTTTTATCAGCATAGAACTCTTTCTTAGTTCATCATCATTATCACTCTTGAAACTATTCTATCATTTTTTTCATTGAGAACACTTTTCTATGTAATTAAATCATTATATTATTTCTCTACCAATACCACCTAAACACTTTTAGGAAATAAATTGATATTCCTATATTTATGATAACTAAATATAACTCTTTGTGTTTTACAAATACCTTGATACCTTTAAAATTTATTAAGATATTTGAAGATCCTCTAGGATGATTATTATGATCATTGTATCATTATTTTCGAAAAATTATAGAAAATTCATTAAGGATGTTTAAGTAAATATTATTGTATTTTATTATATAGGAAAAATTTTATATGAAGTAATGTACAATGAATGTTGTTGATGGTTGGATAAATTCATGTAAAAATTATAATTATAATTATCCATTAATTGTGATGTGAAGAATTTTTTTATGGGAATTCTGTAAGTGTAGTGGAAGTTATGAATATCAGAGTATAAATGGAGTAAAACATTAAGTTAGTTATAATCATGAGAATAAAATAGTGTAAATTATTATTGTATTCTATAATGTATGAGATATCAGATTCCAGGATTCGAAGGACGTGTGGTAATGTAATATAAAGTGAATAAAAATTTAAACATCATGTTTTCAGTTGAGTGAATCCATATGATCCATATTCATCCTAACAAGATAATGAAATAGATTAAACTATGCCATGATTTTCATGAATTGAATTTTGTGCATGAATCATCATCAAAGATCATGGTATGTGAGTTATTTGGAAAGACAAGGTATGAAACTGGTATGCCCATTGGAATATAATCATTGAAAATTTTTAAGAGATGTGAAATAGAAGAGGCATCTTGTATTTTTGGAAGTATTAAGAGAAATAGATGATGATATGTGATGATGATTCATTATTGAGGAAGATTCATGTATGAAATCTGAAATATTATTGATGATCCAAATGATGTGATATTATATAAACATGGGAATGGCATGTCAAATATTTTAACATTAGAAGATAATAAATTATATGCTACAATTTAATATCTATAATAATATTATTAAAAGGTGATAGGTCATATTATTAGAAGAAGTTTTATCTCATTATTGGGTGATTAATTGACTAATTTTTTAAATATTCTTTGAAAATTCAATATATAATGAGTTATGTAGTAACTATAATTTGAACAGCTGCCAAAAGAATATAGTGTTGAAATTTATATAATTACAAGATAATAAAAAGGTATACATAAGATAGAGATAGTAACTATAATTTCACATAAATTAGGTTTATAGAATATCATAACTAATAAAGTCTGATATAATAGTGTCACCATCTAAATTGTGACGGAGTGTAATGGGACGTTGAAGATCTCTGGTAGTGGATTGTATTGGGAGTTCACTAGAAAAAGGATTGATAAATGCTAGTTTTAAATCCATATTAATCAATATTAAATTTTCATAGTTAATTGAAAATACCAGAATGAATTTTAATTGATGTTTTGTTGCTCCATTAGAAGAAAAAATATAAGAATCATTAGAAAAATGACATGTGCAATGAGAGATAATAAGCCTAATAGAACATGTGTACATTTTTTTCATTTGAATACGATGTTGATATTCAAAAAAAGATATTCGGAATGATTTGTTTAGAATAAGGTGTTTGGATGATGCTTCAATGTTTGGCGATGCCTGAAAGGAAAATGTAAACCAAATATGAAGACTGAGTATTTTTTGAAGGAGGCTATCATACATGTCACACATTTGAGAATAATAGTGCTGCATGATATGATTGGAATAATTAAAAATGATACTTCAAAACATTTGGAATTATTTTTTGTCAAACTATATAAATCATTGATCACATGTATGGAATAATTTTTAGTATCATTTATTAGAGTTGAGAAATTTATATTCAAAACTGGAATAGTTTTTAATAAATTTTCACACTAAAATTAATTATTACATTATAAGATTTTTTTAGCAGATTTTAGATGGACATTATATTTTTGTAAAGTCAATTAATAATGATAATGTTGAGTTGGATGGTCAACAATTAAATAATCATGAAATATTTTTTGTGATTCTTTTGGATTTTTAAATAACATAATGACACCCCTATTATTATAATATATAATGAAGATTGTTGAGTGTAAAATTTTATGTGATTCTTGAAGGTGTTTAACAAATTATTTTTATGTGAAAAAATATCATAGTATAGCGATTTTTAATCATTGATCTTATTGGGAAGATGTTAGTATATAATAATATCCCTTAAAATTCAAATAAAATAATAATATGATGAGATAATATTTTTGATGGGATGATTCTGACCATGTATTTTCTAGATATGTTTTTTGGGTTAATGAAAATTGAGAATATAAAAAATTATTTTTTTTAGAAAGTTGAGAAGCCACGAATATCATGTTGTGATAATGTCTGAGTAGAATACAACATCATGTTATATATAAGAAAGTAAGGCCTTCAGAGTTGCATTTACCAGACTCAGAACATGGTTGAAATGTATGTAATCTAGTGCAAGAAGAAGATGTATTATAAGAACTTATTAAGATTAGATAACATTATAACCTAATGGGAGTGTTTATAATCTAAATTCATGAGTCTTTTTAAAGTTCTATGTCTTTGACTGTGGTATGAACACTGTTTTTTATAGATAAAAACTTTCCATACCACTTTTAATTGATGAAAATATTAATTTTGGGGTATCTATGACTCGATAGTTTTATGAACGACAAGGATTAAGTTCATACAATGATTCTAATACATGTAAATTTTTTTGTGTTTTTTAACATAAATTATTTGTATGACATTAGGGAAAAGTGGAGAGGAAGATTTATAGGGATCTGCACATCCTAACCAACGATTGAGGTTCAATCAACTTAATGGATGAATGAAATTTAATCTGATTATTCAAATCTATTTATTGAGTTTGTTTAGTTTTCACCTGAGATTGTATCTAATGAGAGGATGAATTCTTGATAGTTAGAGTTGGTACGTTGATCAGATATATGTTCTTAGGTTTTATTTCTAAATCATTCCACTTATTCTGAGGTGCTGGAAAGGGCGATGATGGTTCAGATGGACCTGTATAGAAATTAATGGTTGAAGGGAGTTCCTTTTTATCCACTTATTAGTGTCAGTTCATTTATTGGAAAGCAGAATCTTGATGATTCTCATGGTAGTTATCGATGGAAGAGTCATTCAAGACCTCCTACAATTCTAGGTGTAAGTCCTCGGATTTTTTATCAGTGTGGAAATCCAAGAAATTCTGATTTTTTTCACTGAGGCACCCAAGACATATAGATCTTGTATAAATTCATGAAACATATAGATATTCTTCCACATCATTTCTTCTTCGTATAGTGGAATATGATCATCATCTCCTCCTAAAATAGTGGGATGATACGATGCTTCATGTTTAAAAAAGTTCCAACCATAGCCATCTAGAACTAATCTACTTCACGTCGTGAAAGAGTCTCAAGAGTAAGTAGACATGGTCCAGCCACTGTGAAAGCTATAATTCATATAGCTTCACCACTAGTGACTACTCTATATGATACTAGTGTATCTCACTAATATATTTCAATGTGTATTTTTAATATAATAAATATACATATGGACCATTTATCTTATACAATGGATATTACTACACCCCTTTGTATGAAGAGAGAGCAGGGCCTATATAGACCCACTTGTGTCTTCTCTCAATCCGATGTCGAGTAGGCTTAGAGCTTTCTGTTCCTTCACATGAAAACTATTGAAACCATTTTTGGAATGTTGTGTATCATTTTTAATAAATCATAGATTGATTATAATCTTCAAAGGGTCTACCTTACAACACTGTGTGGTGTGTCACTTGTCATTCAAGGAGAATGGTAGAAATGTGGATTAGGGTCAAACATTCTAATTTGGAGTTGGGGAGGGTAATATTAGTGTTTTATTTTGATCTAGATTGGGAATCATTGTGTGGTTATCTACCTCCATTTTTAACTGAGTTTCCTAATTTGTTTCCTTCTGAATTCTATACTTTCCCACTAGTGAGGGAGGTTTGGTTTTCCTTTGACTTAATTCCAGGTACTCAACCAATTTTTATTCTCTCTTACCATACGGATCCATCTAAAATGAAAGAGATAATGATCCAGTTGGATGATCATATTGTTAAAGGCTTTATACTCACAGGTATGTCACCTTTTGTGGCACAAGTTCTCTTTGCTAAGGATTATGATTGTTCTCTTCAATTTTGTGTTGATTACCAAATTCTCAGTTTAGTTAATGTGAAGAACATGTATCAGTTGGAAATTATTGATGAAAATCATGAAAAATTTAATGGTAAGAAGGGGTTCTCAAAGATCTACCATCGATCTAGTTATAATCAATTGAGGATAAAAAACTAACATTCATAAAACCACATTTTGATGTGGTTATAGAAATTATGAGCACCTTAGTGTGCCATTTGTACAAACAGAAGATCTTATAGATTTCTGGTATTAATGAATATGATTTTTCATGAGTATTTGGATACCTTTGTTGTAGCCATTATAGATGACATCCTCGTTTACACCCAGTGTGAAGAGGATAATGTACAACATTTGAGAATAGTTCAGATTCTACTGATAAATCAACAACAATATGTAAAGCATTCAAGGTGTGATTTTGGAATCAAGAAGTGATATTTATAGGACACATAGTGTCCGAACATGGTATATCAGTTGATTCTAAAAAGGTGAAGGATATTTTGAGTTGGGATAAACCATGAAATGTATTTGAGATTCAAACCTTCATGGGATTTTCCAGATAGTATTTCTGATTCATGACGGAATTTTTGAAGTAGGATTTTCTAATGACATCTCAAAATCGAATGGGAGTGAATTTTTTTTAGGATGATATATTTCAAAATTAATTTGTTGACTTGAAAATTCATTGGAAAATTGTACCGATACTGACTCTTCCAGATTACTGGAAAGGCTATGTGGTATTCTAGGATTCATTGGGTTTATTCTTGGGTTGTGTTCCTATATAGAATAATCATGTAGTTTTCTATAGATCTCATCATCTTACACCACATTTTAAGAATTATCTTACCCATAACCTTGAACATGTTTCTATGATGCATAAATTTAATAGTTTTCAAATTTATCTTTTCAAAGAACAGTTCAATGGGTATTCTTGAAAACACAAACTTGAGTTATATCTTCTCTTACATAGGTTTTAATCTTAAACATGGTCATTGGGTGGAGGACCTGCTATATTTGGACATTGACATTGTCTAAACCATAGGGAAAGATAATTTCATTGTAGATGTGTCGAGTCGGAAACATAAAACATAGGTAATGAATGAATATTCAGAAGAGTGGACTTTGATGGATCTCTTTTCCTAGTTATATAATCGTTTCTGGGAATTAAGGACTCAGGTTTCTTTATCCATCATTATATTATCATCCACTCTTATAGAGATGATTCTTCAGGATCAAAAACATGATGATTAGTTCAATAGCATTAAAGAATCTCTTTATGGTGCGTAGAAAGTTACCAGTGGTCTTTCTCTAAAGACAGTGTTCTATGTTATTAGAATATCTACACTATTCCATTATTAGCATGGATCGTTGTGATGGTTGAATTTAATAATTCCCATTGTAATGTGTACCCATGAACCCAAAATATGTTCTATGACATGATGTGGTAGTTTTGGGGTCTAGGAATGGGATTTGACATTGTTGAGTTTTTCTCTCATGGTTATACATGCCAGTAGGTTAAGGCCAATCATCACAAACCTTCACCTTTACTTCATCCACTTTATGTACCTTCATGGATGTCGGATAAAATCTCTATGGACATTGTGGTTGGGTTTCCTCATACCTATAGATAGTTGAATTTTAAATGGTTTTTTATCAACATTATAACCATGTCATCTCATATTATACCCATTATTGATATATCTAAAGTTGATGAGTTGGAAAATATCTACATGAAAGAGATTGCCCAATTTAATAAATTTCTATCTGCTATAGTTTCTAATAGGGATCATTGGTTCACTTAAAAATTTTAGAGTGGTCTTCAAGAGGAACCAAGATCTTTTGACCATTTCAGAATGGCCTACCATCCACATACAGTTGGAAAAAAAGAGATAGCTACACATATTCTTGAGGATATGCCCCACATATGAGTTCTTAACTTCGGTGGAGCATGGGATGATCATTTGGGGCTGGTTGAGTTTACTTATAACAATAGTTTTCATTCTATGATAGGAATGGATCCTTTTGAAGCCTTGTATAGCCAACCTAATAAATCTATGTTGTGTTGGTAAGGGATTGGGGAATTTTGCTTGGATTGACCAAGTTTAGTGAATTGTATGTCCAAAAAATTCAGTTAATTCATCAAATAATGTTGAATATAGAGATATGATAAATGTATTATGCTAATTGTCACCATATACCTCTGGAGTTCTCAGTTTGTGACTAAGTGTTCTTGAACATTTCACCTTGGTTGTGTAATCAACGTCTTGGGAAGCACAAGAATATTTCTCCTCAATTTGTGGGACCATTAAAGGAGGTTGATCAAGAGGGTAAATTTTCATACCATTTTGAAATTCCACTTTAGATGATATTTATACATAATGTATTCCATGTATCGTAGCCGAGACATTATTTATCTAATCTATATCATCTTTTGAGATAGAGTGATATTGATATTGAACCTGATTTTTCTTCAATTAAGCGACCAATTAGAATATTTGAATCTGAGACCAAGGTACTACATGGGAGGATGATACCTTTGGTCTATATGGTATAGCAGTAGGGTTTTGATAATTATGAGACAACGAATTGGAAGGAACTAATGAAAGAGCATTAGCCTCATCATTTTGGAATGGAAGATTCTTTGTAGGATTTATGGGGACATAATGTTTTTATTATGGGGAGGTTGAACAATATTATTATCGATCTGAGATGTAGGCCTTTAACCTTGCCATGGGTTTAACATTTCATGACTAGGCAGGGATGAGAATGAATTAGTAGAAAACCTATAATGGTGAAGTTATAAATTTGTTACACTCTCAGTTTTAAGAGGCCTTTTCTACAGGCTAACAGATGGTTAGACCCCTTGTAAATAGGTTCTACAATGTGTAATGGCCGGCAGGTGCATACCATGAGAAGGATTATGTCATAAGATGATTCACAACATAAAATTTACATCACATGATGATTCATTACATGTCATTAAGTAATTAATGGTCAGTTTTTAATTCGAAGAGATGTGTTTTTCATTGATTATGAAAATTTTCTATCTCAGGACATGTAATGGGGTTACACATTGTGTAATATCTTGAATATAGTTTTTAAATAGGCAAAATAGATGATTTGTATCTTTTATCCTCTACATCAGTTTCTTTTCTCTAGACCTAAATCCATATCTATGTGATCGTGGATCCCTTCAACCCTCTTAAGTCAATTTTTTGGCATTCGATCATCAATGAACTTGCTGTGAAATTCTATGGTAATATTTATTCCTCATTCTTCATCTTTATCTTTTTCAATAACATTGGGATTTCAATAGATCATCGAAAATTGATGGATCTACGTTTCGTGGTGAAGGATATTATTTCTAGGTTTAGTTTCTTGGTATTCTTCACCTTCTTTCTTTTTTATGGGCCTCTTTTCTAGTGT
Source organism: Viscum album (assembly GCA_963277665.1). Taxonomy (NCBI): domain Eukaryota; kingdom Viridiplantae; phylum Streptophyta; class Magnoliopsida; order Santalales; family Viscaceae; genus Viscum; species Viscum album. Next base: position 1,767,370,512 of record OY728141.1, on the reverse strand, counting down.
GAGTTTGGGAAAAGGGTAGGTGATTCTATCTCGTTTGGCCAAATTGATTAACATTGAATTTCTTGATTTATTTCAACAATTGATTTAAATTTATCTTCTTAGTCACGCTTTCAATTTATTTGATCAAACCCAATTCCATAGAATTAGGACATTTGAAATGGTTTTGGAATTAAAATTTGGAAAACACCCAATTACATGGAATGAGGATTTTTTTATGGAAATTGGTTGATTTAGATTATTTAATATAAACTTTAGATTTGGTGGAAACTATTTCCATTAGTTTTTTAAGTTAATTAGAGAGATGAATTGTAAAATTGATAGAATTGAGTTTCAAATGATTTTAAACTTTTTTCAAATGGCTAAAAGAGTTTTAATAAAGCCCCATTGGTTCAATAATGGTAAAAAAGTAATGTTTTTGATTAAAACCAATTTTGTTTTTAAATGTAAAATTGGAATATAAAATGGTGGAAAAAGATTTAACATTATATTAAGCATCATTAAAATTAATTTCCCATCATTGAATGTGTAAGATCACATGAAAGCCTTATATAGTGTGTGAGTTATTTGGACACACCTTATTATTATACATTATTCGAATAAATAAATGCACCTGGTTACATCTCCATTTGTATGGTGATGAGTCACCTTTGGCCAGTGTCATAAGAACATTTTTATACATTTTTTTCCGTGATAACTTAGAGAGTCTAGATTCCTATATCATATTACCTTCATATGTATTGGGAATATGACAATGTTGCTCCCTTATAATATATTTTAGATATAAATGTATACTAATTTTATTAAAATACTTTACATGAAATTTGAATCGATATATACTATTTATTGAAATTTTTTTACTTAAGTCATTTTTTTTAGAAATATTTCATCACATTTAAAACATTTTATTAATGTATTTCCATCATTTGATCTGTATAGCATGATTATTTTAAATATGATTTGAAATTATAATCCTTTTAATTTTAAAATTAAATAATTACTTTGTTAATCTATTATTAGAATCTATTATAAAATCTGTAGTGAGACCATATAGGTCTTTTTATCTCATACCCTACTTGTGGCTTCAGGTGTTTGTTGATTTTCCTCTTCCAGGTTCAAGAAGTGGGAAAGGATCTCCTGGAGGAGGATCAATATTTTGAATGTTTGACATGGTGAGTATTTTCCTTAAGGACTAGGGTTGTTTTCCCTATTTTGGTACATGAATTATAGTAATTTAGGGACTCTTCATGCCTTTTTTGTATTCTAGTACATTAATCCCATTGGAGTTTTTTTTGAATGCATATTGACTCTCTTGTTCTGATTCTACTATGTTTTTTGGAAAATACATTTCCACATAGATGTTGTATGTTGCTAGGTGCTAGTCGCCAACTTGTGGTGATCGAGAACACACTTTAGGCTATGATAAGACCAGCTTGGTTATCATATTACCATGGTACCAAGGCTGGATCATGACATTGTGATATGAGTTAATTGATTTCTAATTAATAGTGCTAAAATGAAATATACAGTGAGGTATGTGAAGCCTATAATTAGAAAGGGAATCATAATAATAGTGCATGTATATTTATGAAAGTATGTTGTAATAATGAGGTTTGAATGAGACTAATACATGAACATTAATTTCATCAATAGTAGGTTTTTGGAAGATCATAAGATGAAAATTCTGGTAGAACAATGTTCTCACTATGAAACGTCATAGAGTGTACACTGAAGATGATGTTCTTTGGTTTTTTCTTGTATCATGAATTCACTAGAAAATTTATTGAGAGATGATAATTTTAAACCGATCATGATCGAGCTACCATCATTGAAAAGAATGAAATTATCAAAATAAATTAGAATAGAAGTTTTATTATTCCATAAAAAGAATAAGGATACACATCATTGGAACCAAAACATGTGCTATAACATAGAGTAATGTTGGAGAATGATTTGGACACAATTACTAGAATTGGAAGAAGATTTTGAGATTCAGAAATAGATATTTGAACTGAGTTCCTTGGACTAATTTAAACTAATGATACTACGAGGTCAAATGATGATAAAACGGAAAATATTAACCAAATATGAAGATTGAATATTTCAAGAATTATGAGATCAAACCTATTTCACCATTGAGAATAATAGAACATCATGAGATGCTCATAAGATAGAAAAATGATAATTCCATACAAAAAAATTTGTGTTCAGATTATAAAAAACATTGAGCACATGTTGGAGGAATATTTGAGTGTCATAAATTTTATTGGGTAAAATAAAATTCAAATTTGTAAGAGGTTTAGAAAACATTTCACAATATAATTATTGATAACATTTAAATGTCTATTATAATAACATGTATGATAAACTTTACATTTCTATAAATTCAACTAATTTTAATGATTTTGAGATGGGTGTTCGATATTTTAATATTAATGAAATAAATTTCATAATTATTGATGATTTTTAATGAATATATTGATGACCATATTTTTATAATATATGATAATGATTATTGATAACTAAATTTTAGGATATTTTTGATGGTGTTCAACAAAATATTTTGAAGTGAGAAAAATCAGCATATAAAATTTTGAATCACAAAACTTATTGGGGATATTTGAGATTATAAAAGGAGTCCATATAATCAAATGAAAAAAACATTATGATGAGGTCAAATTTATGATGGGTTCTTTCTAACCATGCACATTCAAGAAAGATATATTTGGGTTTAAAAAAATTTTGAATACCAAAACATAATGATCCAAGGAATATTGAGAAGATCAAAGTATCATGTTCTAAAGAAATATGAGAAGACCAAAACATATTGTTAAAAGGAATAAATTGAGGAATCCATAGGTACTTATATGAGATTTTTAACAAGGTGTTCAGTTATGTACTCCATTAAAAAAATAATATTATTTAGAAGACTTGTTCACATTTGGGAAGCATTTTACATGGGCAGGATTCAGTATAATCTACAGTCAATAGATTTTGTAATGTCAACATTCTTAGTGTGTGGTATGAAAAGTATGGTTTAAGGATAGAAACATATCACACCACTTTTAATTGATTTAAATGTTATTAGTTGATAATCTATGACTAAATATGAATTGAAAAGATAAGGGATATGTTTCCACATTGATGTCAAACCTTGTAAAAATCCTTATCTGTTGTTTACATTGAATTATCTATATAAAACCATGGAAATGTAGTTAGTGAGATTTATAAATATCGATATATACTAACCAATTATGGATGTTTTATCAACTTAAAGTAAAAAATAAATTTAATTTGAACTTAATCAGTAGAAGTTTTTCACCCCAGATTCATCCCAACCCTCTCAGGGTGGGTGAATGATCCCCTATGAATCTCAATATTAAATGACATGAATATGGAATATTGACTTGTGTATTTTAATTTTTATCATTGAACTTCTCAAAGTCCAAAACATAATCCCATAGTAATCTCAGAAAATATATTAACAATACAGTATCATTTTATGTTAGAAAATTTGTTTTGTGTTTAATAAATAACACATACATTATCAGAAATATTTAACAAATAAATTACTATATTCATATAATATATTGTATTCTATGTGTTTAGAGGAAAATTATGGAATAGGAGACATTATTTTTTAAAATATTCTAGTTTTAGCTGGTGGAAACATCTTCCCTCATATTTTAATGAATATCTTAGATAAACCCTCTTATCTTTAATAAAAATCATTTTATCATTATTTTACTATAAAACCATTTGAAAAAATATTATCAATCATAAACCATGTGTATTAAATCTATTATATCATATTACTGATAATGAATAATTTTAAATAATCTAGTCCCCTTACTATATAAAATAATAAGTTGAAATAACATCTTTTATTAAGATTTATATGTTCTTGAATTATTCCTTGGTATTCCTCCAATGGCCCGAAGGCCTTTCATTTTTATTTATTTTGATAATCCACCTTTCAAGGGATGAGGTTGAACCCTACAATGCTTGTAGGTGAATGATTACATGCACGTAGGCCACAAAGGAATTCATTACATGTAGGCACAAACATTAATTAAAGTCTCATCTAATTCAATTGAAACAAAAAGTGAATTCATTAAATTTCTTTAATAATCATCAATAATAACATTTTTAACATCTTCAACATGTGGTTACTTTGGAATGATTTACTCTAACTTTTATATTTTCACTTCTTAAGAGTGTTTCATATGTTTCTATAATAATCTGAGAATTTTATTATATTATTCTCATACCTTTACTAATTTTGACACCAAATCCATGTTTAAAAATAATGATTCCATTATATATACAATAGAAGATTTTATGATATGAATATCATGTTTTGTATTCACATAATAGGGAATTTTATTAATGTTTCTCCCACTAAAATGATGACCCCTTCTATATTTCATTATATCTATTATTAGGCTAGCATCCATAATTTATTTAAAAAAATGATTGTATTTTATATTTCTCTAACCACATTTTTATTTAAGTGTGGAATCATCACAAATATATTATTTATGACTCTTGTATAGGAGAGAAGAAAAATTTTTATTCAATCCACCTAATGTATAAACATAACACTATTCCGTATGTATCCTTCTAAAACATTTCCTAGATATGTGTAAAAAATTATCACAATAAAATTTTGTTTCCTAAAACATAAGATTATTTATTTAAACCAATCCTTACACAAGATAACCTATGGTCACACAAATTTGGTGGAACCTACCTGGTTGAATGAACAAAGTCTTGACATGTGTTATCTTTGGAATTAATATGAAACATAGTGTCATTTTAATTGGGATTTATTCTTATAATCTTATCTCTTGTCATTCCCTTTACTTTTATGAATGTTTCTAGTGATTTATTTTTAAAAACTATTATTTCCATAAAATAATTATGTTTAACCCATATTAATGTGTAACTCTTCACACAACTCATAGCATGTGTTACTAACACAAATTAAAAGAACAATATATTCACAAAAATTATCATTCAAATTAGGTCAAGGGTATATGAGACTCTTTCCTAAAATGGTTTTAAATCATATAAAATTAACAATCCCTATAAAAGTAATATTGGGGGAGCATATAGTCAACCCTTACTTTTATAGACCATGCATAAGCCTCCAGGCCCATGAGCAATCTGACCCAAGGTCCATCTACCAAAGGATAAATTAATTAATACATATCTCAAAACCATTAGAATTATAATAAATAATATAGATAAACTATGATGTACTTCTTAATTCAATCTCATAAGATAATATAATCCAAATTCAAGGTAGAATAAAACTAAATTAATTAGCATACCTAATATATTTCTCTTTAGATACATGTTTCAAAATTTATTGAAGTAGTTTAATATTTTAAACATATGAATACATTCATTACTATTATAAAAAATATATTTATGACTAAATTATGTAATAAAATAAATAAATAAACACTTCATATTTTTAGTCATGAAATTATAAATTTATGAATAATTAATAAAAAAAGATAACAAATACACATTATTAGATCACCGTGATTATTGAAATTCCATAATCAACTAAATATAAATATTTAGTATTTACTCCCAATATGAACCCCAAAATTATATACCTACTATCTAATTTTACTTATATAAATGATATAAAATGAAATATAAACATTTCATATTCAAATTCTATTTTGTAAATAATTTTCATATTCTAAATATCACATATTCAATATAATTCAAATCATGAAATTATCAAAAATCCTTTTTTATATGAATATATAACTTCCACAAATAAGGAATTTTAATTTGAACATCTCGAATTAAATAACTATGAACAATTCATAATTTAAAGATAATTTTTTTTAATTTTTACCTAATTTTTAAACTTATAAATACTATATAAAATAGTCTTATAATTTCCATATAAACATGTTGTACCTATATTATAAGTCTTACTATATAATTTCAAAATTATATTTTAATATTAATAATAAAAATTAATCAAAACTTATTTGAAAAAATTATTCATAAATAAATAAATAAATAATTTTAGTAAATTAAATATTATTTAATTTAGGAACATCAATATAAATTAACTAAATATTATAAAATACATTTTTCAATGATTTATTGATAAATTTTGTCTTATTTATTTCAATTTATAAATGATCTTTAAAAAAATCAAACTTTTCTTCTATAACTTATTTAATGATATACTAATATTATAAAAGTTTATTGATTGTTATCAATGAATAGGATTCATTTTAGTGTTATCAATTGTACCCTACAATTGATACCACAACTTATGGGGAGTTATAGTTCCAATGTTTGAGTAACCCACATAATTCAACATTTGGGCCTTATGATATCCATTGTGAAATATTAAGATTCTTCTTAATGGTCGGTGTAGGAGTTCCTTTTCACCTATGAATGTTATGTCTTATGGTAGTCCCTATTTAGGAGTAACCCTTTTATATTTTTATAGTTTTTGAAATATCATTATATTACCTTATTGATACAATATTTCATTTTGAGATATGAGGTTTGTGCTATTGATTGCTACAATTTCAATATGGTGTATGTTATGACATATTGAAATTGAGGGATTACACTGAATCACTGATTTCAATATTCCATTTCATATAATATGATCTGATCATAGAATATAATATCAAATGTCACAAGGAAGGACACAAAACAAATTACCGGACATATCTTGTAATAGATAATACAATAACAATATGATATGTTATATTCTTTCTTTTAATTTTTTTTAATAATCGAAGAACAAAACCTTCCTCTGATACCTCTGTTGGATTTCTAATGATCTACTAAAACTTAAAAAATTAAGAAAAAAATAAATAAAAGCCCATAAACTCTTGATATTCCATGCTTGAAACTGAAAGCATGAATAAATAAATTGAATAAAACCCTTGTCTTCCTTACAACACTGATTTCTCTATTACTACCACTGATAAATATTCTTGAATAATGTCATATAGAGGAAGCCAAAGGACTCCCTCCGGAATGGTGTTCTTATCGGATGATGCTTAATCACCCATTATAAGGGTAGGACTCTCCTTCTCTCCACAATATGCTCATATCTCATATTTTAAAGGAGGATTAATAATGAGATCTTATCCAGAGAATCTAAAAATATAAATAATACATATATCTATATCATTTCAGAATATTTATAAGGGACTTTATGAAACTCCTTGACCACCATGTATTTACTAATTCATTGTAATAAATGAGTAAATAGATTTGGTGATTCATGTATTCATCTTATGAATGAAAATATAGTCCCATCCATTTCATCTTGTAAAACATCTATTAATGATATCAAATGTAAAGAAGTTATATATATTAAAATTACACTACCATTCCAAGGTAATGGCATGTTATCACATAATAATCCTTATAATGTCTCATGACATAAAAAATGAATAGGCCTATATTTTCATGCATGTCATACCATATAACATGTTCATATCATATAGTAGGATATGACCTAAATCTTAACATATATACATGTGATTTTTGGATTGTATCTATTATATTCACCTTCTATTATGATACCCACTCTACAGAGGGGGTTCTTCGGTGATTTTTGTGTGATTTTCGATTACTCCTCTTCTATCTGACTAGATTTATTTTATTGGTTTTTGGCGAGGCCTCAAATTTTATCTAACATTTCATACAGTTTCTCCTAAATTCGAATATTCTCTACTATATAAATTCTAAATATTGGGTTATTTTGAATAGAGGTATGTTTCATTGATAAATTTTTGGGGATGGATTTATGATTAATTAAGGGTTGATATTATATGGGAAAGGTTTATTTCTGTATAGAATTGTGATTGGGGAAGGTGGAATTTCTATAACATTATTGTGTGGTCAATCTGAATATCTCAAATGGAATATTTTGAAATAAATAATTTAACTGAATTTAGAAGGATTTATATACATAAATTACATCCGAATGATGCTTTGTTTTAATTTTTTTGATTTTCACATAAGAGAACTGTTGAATTTCTAGGTCAATCAGTTTTTTCCCAAAAATTCTGGATAAAACAATTTGATTGAAACTATGATGTTTTTCTGAAGTTAGAAATTATATGATGTGTTTAAATGTGATTATTTGTAAAATGGGATATATATAATGGTAGGTAGTTTTGTAATGGAGCCAAATGTGGATTAAAAGTTCAAAATCGGTATCGAGGCCTAATTTGTAAGACATGGATAGTTGATGGAAATGAGATTCCCTAAAGGTTCTGTAAAAAAAGTGCAGTACATAACCTTAGGAATGCCTCCCCATATGAATGAGTCTTTTGACTAGAAACAAGGTTCTATTGTTATATAATGGGTAGATTCTACCCTTTATAATAGACAACAATAAATGACAACATAAGAATCATAAAATCGTTCATTACAATGCCCAATAAAATTATCGAAAATTGCAACCAACGAATACAAAAGTAAATTATTTATTATATTCTATAACACTATATTCTGTCCAAATGTCAAGTTAATCAAGAGATAAAGTATAATATAAAATAAATTTGGATCATATTTAACCACGGCCAATATAATAAATTGAGAAAAACCACAACCTAGTCCTGATCCCTGACCATATGTCATCTCCTGACTTAGACCAATCCAGCATTCCTTGGTTATATACCATACCTATTTATATAATCATGAGGTCTAAAAGAGTACCGAATTGATAGGAATTCCCATGGAGGGTTTGAGTGAAACTCATTAAGACACCACAACTTTTTAACTAATATAACTAGTATATATAGTCTATAAATTATGTTATAACATCGAAATAAATGAAATAATTATAACTTAAAATATATTTATGGAAACAATGATTTTCTTCTAATCCAATAAAGAATTAAAATACATAAAATTGAAAATGAAAAAGTTACTTTCAACATGTTATATATCTGTAACAAGGTTCAATGTGGATTCCACCCATAATACTATCTCATTTGATCAATACTAAGGGTTAAATTGACCCTTGAACACAATACAATCTCAACTCATCAAATTATTCCATGGGTCAATGTGGTGCCTTCCCATGACATTATCCCATCATCAATGTAGAGGGTCAATGTTATTCCTACTCAAGATACCATCACATTTCATCAACACCATAGGCCAAAATAGCACCCACCATGGTTACCATAATATATAACTTATACAATGGGTTGAAATGTTCTCAAACTCAATTACCATCACATACCACCAATACCCTTGGAATAATATCACCCATCCCCAATTCCATCAAATATAGTCTAAAAACCTTGTCATATTAGCGCCTACTTCCAATTCCCTAACATAAAATCAATTCAGTATGCTACAATGGTGACCTCCCCCAATAATCGAATATCATCAACACACTTGGGTTCATCTCATATCACCATGTTTTACTATTCCATAATGATTCCCTCCCATGTTACTCGTTCACTGATGATTGTTGTAGTGGATCCCAACTCTTCTTGTTATCATATCCATGTTGTATTCAAACCCACATTATAGTTAGTGTGTCACCCAACCCATAAAAAATTCCACGATGTTCAGAATGATGTCCAAAATATCTCTCATGTTCATCACATCCGAAATCACCACTATTTTTTAACATGAATTCACAACCCATATCACATAGATTTTTTACAAAATATAATAATAAATAATCATATGGTATTTTATATATCTTATAATTTAAATGGGAACATTTAGCACACTAGGATCACTCACAAAGGTCCAATAGGTTCTCTAGGGTTTGAAACTCAACCCACACCAAATTTAGACATTTTTATTTGGTTAATTCCATAGGCACACAAGATAAATCCTATTTCACAATCATCATGACTTCCAATATTCATTATTTATATTAAAATGATATCAATCATAATAATGTTATCAAAAAACCAAACATGGTCTACTAGGTCACAAAAAATGGAACATCCCTCATGAGTTCCTCAAGTATACTTTCAACATTGTAGTTAAGTACCAAAAAACAAAGGCATAACAACCCTTATGTATTACCATACTAAAAATTATCCCTCCTAAGGTATGTAATAATTCCAAACACATACTTTAGTCTCTATTAAATAAATTAACACATGCCTAACCAATAAATCCATTCATTGCTAATATAATATCACCTAAATATAAATTTTTGTAATGTAGGAACACTCACCCCACATTTTGGTTTATTATCAAATGATTTTATGGGAGCACATAAGGTATTTACTAAGCCATAGCTAACCCAATATCCCATTAAAATATTGTCACCTGTATGGATGTGAGTAATGAAACTAACCCAATTTCCATGTTTTTTCAGTCATTGAATTCATATCCTTCTTGTTTATATATATCAGATAACACGTATTTATAGTCAAACACATTGTCATTGATGATAGATACACCAAATTTAGTGTCCTATGACCAATCATGGCCTAAGACACTTCTATTCTTCTCAATAGGGTCAGAGGAAACCCATTAATTTATAAATCATAGTCGATATCACACGAGTGGTTAGACATTATATCATAAGTTACACAAATTAATGTATAAACCTTAGGGAGATGTTTTGGGGAAACCTGCCTCAATTAGAGTTATTCGATTTAAAAGATGCTCAATGATCTATATAGACTGAGCCCAACTAACCACCACCAATAAACTGGAGGCCCAAAATCCATCAGTAAAAAATATAATCAATTATAAAATACATGTATTAAATTTAAACAATACATCAATATTAAATCCATAATTAATTTTTTTTGAATAATCGGAGAACGGATCATCACGTGATCATGTGCATCCTAATCATCGACCCAAGAGGTGAGAACCACCCATTAAATATCCTCTATCCTCAAAAAAAATACTTTAAAACCCCAAATCAATTAATCCATAGTGTTTTCATAATATTATATATAAATAACTATAAAAATTAACAGTATAATATACCTTATGTGAACAAACATAATACCTAACGCATTCACCCACATAGAGCTATATCTATCCATGATGAAGTAACGACTCACCATTTGGGACTAATTGAAAATTTATCTTATGGGATATGAATAAAAACATAACTTTAATGAATATAATTAAGAAAAATATCAAGAAGAGGAAGAATAGAGGAAGAGGGAAGCTATAATATCTCGCATTTAGATGAAAATATCTATATAAAATTACCCATCTTAAAGGGGGTCAATTGAGGAAGTGAGAGTGGAGGAACTAATCAAATGTATCTCTCTAAACATATTTTACCTTATAAAATGTTACTGGAGATATCCTAGAATATACAAGTCCATCATAATTAAAAAACAACAAATAAACAGCCCCATTGAGGCATAACTGAAGGGGATCGTGGTGCAACACCCCTCATCCAACGTTTCACTACCACACGAGCCATAACATCATGGTGAAAAACCTATCCCTAGACACACATGTTGGTGTATCCTTATGATATATGATGTGACCAACCATTGAGAGTATCCTAATACTACTACTTCCTAAGAACCCTCTATGGAACATCCCACCCATCATAATGTGAGTATTTCCCATCAAACAAACCTCAAAGAAAATTATCCCCCTCCATGATGTTATCTATCCAAACCTTAGAAATTCATTCATATATAGAGGGTATTTGTAATTTTTCCCCTCATAAATTCCATGAACCACTCCCTTTTTGTAATTTATATATCACACAATGCACACTATATCTCTATGCCCCCTAGCTGGGGCATAATTGTTTACCAGCTATTGAAATTTGTAGAAGGTCCACCCTAATCCTACTATAATGACTACTAGATCACCCAAAAATCCTTTTTTTCCTCCAAACACAACCAAAATAACATCATAAATATATTTCAACCCTCATAATACTAATTTGGAACTCAATTCTCAAAATATTTCCTTCCCTAACATAAAAATTCATGTTTTTTATGATTGCACCAACTCACCAAGATGAAGGTTGTTGAAAAATCCCACCATAACACTAATCATACCTTAAAATTATCCTCATAAATCATTTCTGATCTACCCCATTCACGGGTGCCAGATTCATAGTCTAATTTTCATATATCTAATTGTTGATTTTCTAGCCTCAACCCTCTAGAACTAGAGGGAGAACCCAGACCTCAAACACTTATCTCTCAAACTCATAATAATTTTGGTCATCCCTCAAACAATTTGTATTGATCCTTTATTAGGCTATCATGATTTTCACCAATGAAATGCACTAGTTGGAAACAAATCATACAAACTAATATAAAGAAACCATATGCTCCACACATTTCATAACTCACTAATTCATTCATGTATATAATAATTTTATGCTCTATGAAGTATTCATAAATTTCTAATTCACCAACATCACATGAAAAATTTATTGAAGTGGTCTATAACCGACCACCACTCATTAGGATCCATACCTGTTCATCTAATATAAATTTTATTTATAAGCTATAATCTCACACCTAAGATTGTACTCATAAAACAATTCACATCCTATCTTCCATGTTGGTATTTTATCCATGATCACTAACATTCCATGAACCTTGTCACCCAACTAGTTGGTTTACAAAACACACCCAGTATTACCACCAAACCTTCATCCCACATCTTATGGATATAATCATAATTTCCATGAACATAAATTATAAAAAAACAATCCCAAAATCTATATCAAACTAAAACCCTATATATTGGTATTCCACATTTATCAGCACAACTCAATTTCTCACATCCAAGAATTGATGAAAAAATACAACCACATAAAATTTAGGTCCACTAAAAAATAACCACCAACACTTACAAACAAACCACTCAAGTTACGTTCCAAAAACTTATACCATCGACATTGTGCATCATATAATATTATTTCCTTTATTTTTCATCCATGATCATAATATTACCTAATACCCATCATCAATAAAATACTGATAATCACAAGTGATTCTCATATTCCCGAAATTGGTATACATCTCTGTGATAACTCTTGGGTAAAATGATATTGTTTTTCCCCATACAAATTATTTCCAACTCAACTAATAATTGACTTCTATACACATGATAATTGTGGATATAACACATATTCCGTGAACATTATTATTAGAAACAACTCTCGCATTCCATCCTAATACAATACCAACCTATTTCTTATAGAATAATAATAATGTTAGTTCCCAACATTCTATTATTAAGGAAATCTTTTTATTCATTATCCATCACACCAAGGTACTCATCCCTACTATATTTCTCAAGACCCAATGGTCTTCACACCATGTATTATGTCCCAAAAAAGATCATATATCATCTCCTATATGAGGAAATAGTATAGAAATACCCACAATTTCATGACACTTTTTCCATTTCATTATCTGTTTATAGTGACCTCATCTCATGCACTTATCTTTCTCCAATGCACCAACCATCCTAAATCAAAATACTCAAGATATTTAGTGAGAGAAGGACCTACTATACAAAATGTATGATATAGTGTCATGGTACAACAACCTTCCCCATTTCCCAATCAAAACATTCAGTCTCACACCTTTCCACTATCATCTCATATTAGATAACCATCCATACATGATCGTCCACTAAACCCATAAAGAAATCACCTCATAACCCCTTGTATTTATGGAAACTAAAGATTCTTATACCCCACCACAACACACAGACACCCCTCAAAGTCCTACACCCTATCTGGGTTTCAATGAGACAATCATGAATCCAAATTTATCCATTCCTCTCACTATAAATCAATCAAAATACTACCACTATGTGTTTCTATCAGGTATTTGGACCTCACACTAGTATCCAAATAACACCCATAACTAAATATTTTTATCCCAAGGATTCAAAAAAATACAATAATTAAATTTACCAACTTGTCATCCATGGAAAATAATTCCTAGCAACACTAAAGAACACCAATCCGTTACCAATATTAGGTTACATCAATCCACATAAATCCTTTTTCATGTGTAATCTCAGTTTCTTATTCACAATGCAAGAGAGTATATAATAAGCACTCAAAATGGTGTATATTTCCCAACATTTTCTTAATAATTATACCAAATTAGAAAGACAATCATGTTCTACTCTATCATACCAATAAAATTGTTCTATCTCAATTCATATCCCATCATTCATAGGATGATATACATAATCAAATAACTATCCATTCCACCATGAAATGTCAGGATGATCCCACACATAAGGAATGCCCCATGATTTCACTCCCTATGCTATAAAAAGCAACCCCACATATTCAAATTTAAAATACTCGATATAATTTCTGATGCATCAATCTCAAACAAAAATCACCTACCAATGTTTTTTATCTCAAAAAAAAACTCACAAGACTGCATTAATCCATATATGGAGTTACCCTTATACATCACAACTCTATTAAAACATTACTAGAAAATAAATATTCTATAAAAATATGGAACTGAGCTCATAAAAATCCAAATTTTCATCTTAACATCTCTTGGCCCTCTCACCCAGTCTATATGTCACAACCCATAGAGGCTACAATTCATAGAGAAACATCCACACTCTCATTTAAAATATCAAAAGGAAATGCACAACAAAATACACTAACATAGGTGTTTTCATACATATCACACATCTCATACAAAATATAATTACCCACTATAGGGTACTAAACCTTTCAAATCATCCATACACCATGCTACCCCCCTTGAGTTATGGTCATATCGACATGAAAATACAAAAAACATCACACCATAATGATATGTTTTAATTATGATAAATCCAAATGGATTATTTAAATAAAAGTATACCAATTTTTTATCTAAAAACACTAAAGAAGTTATTTTTAACATTTTAAATAACTTACACCTATTTTTATTTCAAGGACTAGTAGCATAATCACACACACACATTTTCATTTCATGTGAACCTATGTGACTAATATAATTCTTGATCACCCACTCTCATTCCACCCAAGGATAAGAGGAAAAACCAAAAACCATAAATATAAAACAAAACATCATATTAAAAAAATGAAACCAAATATAATTTTAAAAACCCAAAACAACAATCCAAACTCTTTGGTTACTTTAACTTTGTCTCACATATGTTCAAGATAGGCACAAAACCAAGCATATATTTAATGTTTTGACCAGTCCAATATACACATACCATATCCAAAATATGAATACAATGAATAAAGAATCATAAAACACATTATAAACTCCACACACATATTACTAAATAAATACTAGGTTAGAGCATCACATGACCCTAATCGTGCCTCTCTATAGGCTAAAGGTTTCCAACTAGTTGTGAGGGTCTACGACAATACATTGGAATGACTATACCATATGTTATATATATCTAAAATAATATAAGGAAATTAATATAAAATTAGTCATCATTATTCCCATTAAAATAAAATTATATCACAAAAAAAAACTTACAAAAGTAAATAACATTATGCATGCTATAATATTTTAAATTACTCATTTTATTCCATATATTACATTAGAATATTGTATGGATTATTTTCAATGTTTTATGCTGAGAGAGTATGTGATTTTGAGGCCCAGAAATATATAAATTTGTTTTGGAAATATATCATATATACTAAATATCACGCATGATTAGTTATCCTAAAAAAAATTAGAATAACTATGAAATAGAGTCTCAGATTAGAAATTTGAGGCCAACATTGACTTCAGAGTGTTAGTGTTACCAGAGGCATTACTTAAAATTGGTGTGTGTCAGATGTTCGAGTAAAGTCTAGTCTTAGGATAATAAATAAAATAAATAAAATAAATAAAACAAATTATTTCTTTTATTTTTTGTGAAACTAAAACATTAAATACTCTAGAATTATATGGTTATGATGAGACATCAGGGATGGCCTCTTAACCCTAGATATTGATAAAACCATTGGAGGAGATTATTCTTGGGGGACGACATTAGATTGGATCATGATCGATGATCATTACGCAAAACAAAATCAAGGATATCACCAATGACAACGAGACATATTCATTATTTATTAAAAATCAATCCATATCAAGGTCTAAAATTGTTTTATTTTGATTTATCTCTATTTAATTATTCCAATTATGAACATGAATCAACAAACTAACAAATTGACTCATGAATCAATCATATTGTAGGATTGGGGAAAATATTATCTAGAATTGGGGATTTCTTTGTTGATTATGTTATATCTCCTTTTCATAATTATAATGGTAATGAATCTTGTCCAATATGAACATTTTCCATGGTTCATTCCTTATGTTTTTATTATATGCATTTCTTCTCCCGTTCTTCATTCATCATAGGTGACTTCTTTCACCAACGGTTTGGAGAATACACGTAAATCAACCATTACACACACATTTCATTATGTTATAGATTAATACCATAGATCTTAGTTCATATTGATGATGATATTAATATATGATGATGTATTAGAACCAAATTAGAGTTCTTAATGTAGGTTTTAAAATTTTTCAATCGGGAGATTCAATAAAAGATTTTCCCTTGAAATTCGGTTGTTTGATTATAGTACTAGGAGATGAAAAGGCTCAACCGGATGTGCTCCTTTCATATTTGCAATATTTGTTGCCAGATTGGAACCCATAGGAGCAGAATACAACATGTAAACCAGATATGGGATTCTAGAAAACCCCAAGTTACATGGTGTGTCATCCTAAATTACGTGCCTTGTGAGTCCCCTTGTGTGGTGATTCGGTTTTCACATAGTGAAAACTATCACATGTCATGTTACATGGTCACATGCTCTGTGAACCTTATCCTAAGTCCTAGTATTTACGTAGTATGGTACATTAAAAATGAATCAAATAGCCATACATAGAAACAACTAGCTAGACATAGACATAGTCATGAGTGCATTTACTTTATAACACTATGCACTCAGACATAAACATGGTAACAAGTTGTGATACATGGGTAAAACCTAGTGTCGAAGGGACACACTGTGTAATTCCACTGCACACCATGTACTCCTTCAAACAAGGGTAATAGACCTTATAATATTCATATTTTACATGTTTTCTTATTATATGTTCCAATGATTCATTCCCCAAGGGTTTAGTATTGATTTTCATGATATGCATTGGATGGTGACCCCTTTGAGGAGCTTTAGTCTTGGATATAGTTATTGGAATCCTTTTTTGAGGTCCATAGAGAGATCTTATTTCATTTTAATTTCCCTATGTGGTTTTATTTATATCATCATGACCAACACTACATGTGTGTCGATCCCATTCTTAGTAGGTTAATATATATTTTGTTGTTGGTACATACATGGCCATATGTATGATCCTCGCTTGTGTATAGATCTATTTAGACTTCCAGAACATACTTATTATAGTGATACCCAATGATAATAACATCTTTGATGGATTCCATCAGTGTTATCTGACTTATAAAGTGTATTACCATGGACTAGTGTTATAGAGAAACGTCGAGCAGGAATCCTTGGATAGATTCATAGTTGTGACTTTACATTGATATTGGTTGTCTACTATGATTATATATATATATATATCAATTACATAGAACTTGGATGCGTTGACTATTATTATTGATGTTATATTCTTAGTGATTTTATGGTTTCCTAGAGGTTATTGTTATACTCACCTTTAAATGGGATTTTATCACATATGTCATGTCTTATGTAAATGATTGGACTCTTGAAAGAGTCCTAGAAAATCCAGGAGTAGATAGGGCATAATGAGCTAGATAGATCAAGGTGTGTTCTTCTTGTTACATTGACATCAGTCCTCACCCACCTCATATGTTGGACTTATTTTCAATTTCTTTTAGAAATATTGTATTTATCCTGTTTATTTCTAGTACTTGTTGTCATACTATAATAGTTGTATTTCATATGTATGCATTCATAGTTATCAGTTGTTTTACATTTCATTATTTAATGCGCTTGGAGATATCTATGTTTGTACATGTACATTATTTTAATGCATCACATGTGTTTGATATGTCTATTCAATGTTGGTTTCCTGCCTCTATATTTTTATATGTGGGCTTAGAGTAGACATAGTTCAGGCCGCATGGGGCCAAGTTGTGAATGAATGGTATCAAAGTAGTTAGTTCTACCTTAGGGATAGAGTCTATTAGATTGGTTTTGGGTAATACTGTTATGTGGTTTGAATTCATCTCTTGGCCCAGAGACTGTAGTGTTTGTGCAGAAGATGACATATCAATTCACGAGGAATTTGACCAAATTCCATTAAATATTAAACATGTAAAAATTGGTTGGAGGAAAAAACAAGGGTACGTGCATCATATTGGAATGGTTTGTGGGTTTCATGTCCTTATTGAGTGATATATCTCAATATACTAATTAATCATGGTACATATTGCCTATTTCAGGTTTCATCCATGATATTTTCAAGATAGGATTCACTAGTAGTATCATGAGCATGATCCCCTCAGTGATGTTTTTTGATATAGTGACCCGTTCAAGAGGTGTTACCTCTTGGTAGTTTAGAATGTTTTCCACCTGTTATAGCGAAGTAGTTTATACAAGGGGTACCAAATAATTATGTGTAAAGGCTGAGAATCCTTCATTAGTTCTAGTGATAGTGACCCCTCATGTTCTGAGGTGAGCACAAAACCTAGGTGGGAGAGGATTGGCTTGAGGTAGTGATTTGACTCTTTCAACCAATCAGGAAACCTGTAGATAAGAAGGTTGTCCTAGAAGAGAGAATTATCCATGGCTCAATAAGATTATTTGGGGGATTAGTGACCCAATCAGATTATGAGGTGAATCTTTAATTGTTAGAGTTTTGGTTCCATTTAATATTGGAGTTTTCTCAAGTTATGTTGTGGTGTATGTACATCCAGGAACTTTGAAAACTTTAGCAACGTAGTATGAATATGGATGAATATTATTCAGGGTCCTCCAACATATCTCAATACTCAAAGGATATGGTGTGTGATTAGTTATTTTAGGAACACACATTTGATCAAGGAATATGTTGAGGCATCATATCCATAGAGATACCTCGATGTATTCTTATTTATGCTAGGGAGGTATAGTATGATTTGGTAGTTGAGAGTTTTTTGGATGAATAAAAACCAAAAGTTAGTTAAGGAAATGGGAACAAAAGAGTTGAGCTTCTTAGGTAAGTAGTTAGTGATAGCCATAGGGGATTGTACAAGAGTTATATTTCTGGAGGTGATTCTTGAACAAATGTTATTTTTTTCATGGATTGTAGGATGGACCGTGATTGGTTGGGGAGATGAGGTTTTATTATTGTGAAGTAAAGAATCACCTCACATGGTATTTTCCAACCAAATGTTTGGATGATAGATATATAGTGGATGGGCTACTAGTGGGGCACAAGTTTACCAATTTTATAAGGCTTAAGATATCACTTGTAAAAAAACATGAGTTATTGAATCCTCAGAGACCTAAGACGAAACATAATGAAACATAAATTATATGTGGGTGATTTGGATATGATGTGGATGACATGGGTTCGAATTGTGTTGATAATTATATGTTTCAAAAAATTACGTGATTTCAATGTATGAGAATTAGTTGGTCCTTGTTTATCACTTGGAGTGCATCAGATGAATTCCTTTTTAAATTATTTTAATTTCATTAAACTAGGTAGAATTAATTCAATTAAGTCAATTCAACCTTATCACTGATTGGATTGAAACCTTCAAATACACATTATAATCACATTAATATTTGTAGGATCATTTAAATGATCACTCCAAGTTAAAAGATCTTATTATCACATGAATGTTTGTTGAAAAAAATAAACAAGGAAGAGGAAGAAAGAAAATCATTGAATGAAAAATTCAAAAAAGAATTTATTAATAATTAATAAAAGAGATATAAAATAAAATATATCCCCTTTCTACCCCCAATAGATCAAAATATAATAACTTTATCCATATAGTGATTAATTTTGTCAATGGAAGATGGTAGCAGACTCATGAGGGAATAATTGAAGACTAAAAACAATGAAATAATGATCACTCCCCCATTGTATAAGGAAATTAAAAAAATATTTCGTGAATTTATTTACCCATGTGGGAAATGTTATCAACATGATATGAATAATAATATAATAATATAATATGAATAATGTTTTTTAATAAGTCAAAACTGACCGAAAAACATACATGAGAAAAATTGAAGATGCGATTACAAAATGAGGGTGTAAAATTACAATAGAAATAATAACATAGATCCAATTTTAAAAACACAAAAACCCCATAAAGAGGAATATAATGAGACTAATATTGATCCCCCATCAATAAATTCCATCAATATTAATTAGGAGAGTTAATGGCGGGTGACAAATAATTTTTATTTATTTTCCTATGTTGACAAAATAATTCGGACAAGATTCATCCCCCTTTTCGACATGTTATTTTGAAATTGAATATGACTGAATATAAAGGGGCAATTGAATAAAAATATCTTTCTCCATGTTTTAGTTAATATATTTCAAAATTTCATGCCAATTGGATAATCCATTTGGATTTTAGTATAAAATTAGTGGGATAACTTTTTGGGCCTTCAAATCTGGTCCAAAAATAAAATGTCAACTTAGGATGCATTGATCTCCAAGAAGTAAGATGAATTAGCTCTAGAAATTTTTAGTGAAATATTTTAAATACATTTCTCTTTGTATATTTAAACTTTTATCTTCATTGGGAAACATTTGTGGGCTCTACCTTTACTTTATGGGC
Organism: Viscum album; assembly: GCA_963277665.1. Taxonomy (NCBI): domain Eukaryota; kingdom Viridiplantae; phylum Streptophyta; class Magnoliopsida; order Santalales; family Viscaceae; genus Viscum; species Viscum album. The sequence continues at coordinate 1,767,349,731 of OY728141.1, read as the reverse complement.
CTAAAGACCATTATTATTTGTCCATATATTTCAGCATCCATCGTAAAAATGTCCAAATTCTATTGTAATTAATTTATTTATCCTAAAATATAAAAAATTCTAAGTAAATTTATAAATAATATCCGACAATATCATATTAAAATATTAAAAATAATTAATCCCACAATAATATGATTACTTTGGCAACAATTTACACACTTTATACCTAAATTTCACAATGATGTGAAATGTACTTCAATTTATAATATACACTAAAACTAGTGTTTACATAATTTAATTAACATGAGTATTAAAATATTAAATATTAATATTAGCATCATTCGGTAGCTAATAACACCACCCAACTTGAGTTTATCTAGTCATGAGAAAAATGTATCTCAATAATATGAAATTGAAATCCCTTTTCCAAATAAAATATCACAACAATGATCACCAAAATACATCATTCTATACAATAAGGAAACCTCTCAAAATAAATTCAAACTAGCTAGGTTCAAAAGCATATCTCAATCCCGATACAATTCCTCTATTCTAATTCATCAATACATTTCATCCAATTTTAATTAAGCATGATGATGTGTTGTGAATCAATAAATACATGGGCCCCATATTCTTATTCAAGGGTAAAAAATTGAATCGCTATAAGGGAAACACATTAATCATTAGGATGAGTATCCAATTTTATTCCTTTTTTATTGAACCAAAATGGTGGTGAAAATATCAACTCTAGTGAAAAAAATATGGAGTCCCAATTCTAATGGGTCGAATGCCACTCATTTTTCCTATTACATTCTATATAATATAGAAGTATGTCCAATCTCTGAGAATTAAAACTATAGATCCTTGACCCCCAAGTCCCTGACACTACACATTTGGGAAAAAAAATCTCAACACAATCATTTTTCTTTATTTTGTAATAGAAATTAATCTAAAAGTGTCCCAAAACCCTATGTTATGATGAATGGAACTCATGAACTCCACCACATAACCAAAATAAAATGAATGATCACTGTGGAATATTGATTAAAATGATTAAAATGAAACTTTTGTAAAATCACATTAGATAGCCATACCTTAAAAAATTTAGGATCATGAACTTGAACTTGTATAAAGACCAAAATTAAGGAATTAAAAATCATTTGACCTTGAGTATTAATGTTTAAAAATTTAAAGTAATTCTTGGAAATATTATTCATTTACTATCTTTTTTAAAACAAAAATAATTATAATTTTCAATTTAAATATAATATTTTCACTCTACCAATAAGAATGAAACTAATATCTGTTCTGAAAGAGAAATAATATAGAGTTAATAATTTATAAGGAGGATAGGGGGAATGAGATTTGAAATGAAATACTACAACAAAATCAATAGGTTTGAAGTGTTTGACCCATCAATATGAAATTGATCACTTTTCCTTCATTTCACAAGTTGACTTCTCGAAAATGTCTGAAGATTATGTTGGACTTATAGATGACATGTGTTTCATTTGAAAATACTATTACTTTTCAACTCTTCCATATCATGCACAAAATTAATTATGTCACATTAGAAACCCTAAGGCATTCTCTAAAAGAAAAAAAATCAATGCAAAAGTTGGGTTGCCTCCGGGAAAGCACTTAGTTTAAATTCATTAGCTCGACATGAACCCCCTCATGTTAAACAATACCATATTTTAAAATCTTGAGGATTGAATTTTTTACCACTCCCTATAATATTGGTATTGATTCTCCCTTGGGGTTGGAAATAAGGTTTTAAAATTGATTGAAGTTAAATCATATGGTTCTTAATGAATCATTTAATCCTTGAAATATCTAAATTGGACTATCCTATTACATTCTTGCTATTTTTGAATACATCAAGGATAATTTTCTCTTTGTTATAATCATAAGAGGTTGAAATGATGATTGAATGTTTTTTATTAACCACTATGAGATAAGATATGATAGACTTAGTATGGACCATAAATTAGAGCTCAGGTTGGATAACACATTCATTCACAAGTTGATATTTAGAATTGAACATGATTTCACCTTGAAAATTGATTAATATAATTTGTTCCTATTGAATAATAGTTTCAAACACCAAATTTTCCTAATGAGTGTCGTGAATGGGTATGGACTCAATGTTTTTTATTTACCCTAAGGTTCCATTCTGTGTTGATCCAAAAAAATCACTATTGTAAACATCTAAATGAGATTGAACCCATGGATATATGTTTCCCTCATGTGAATATAAAAAATCTTCATCATGATCTATGAACTATTCAATAATTCTTTATAGTTCCTTGGGTTTAATTTCTATATTCTTTAAAAAACTAAACTCTTTTTCCATCTCATATTTATTATATTCTAAAGTTATACCTTCACAATTTTCATGTGATTTTGAAGCCTCTGATGATCTGAAAATTAATCTGTTCAATTTTGTCATTAGAGTTTCCACTCTTTTAAATAGTAAAATCTTGGTTTTCCCAATGAGAGTTATGTGTGTTATAATATTATCCTATCAATTTCAAGTAAAGGAAAACCTTAGTGGGAATATATTCCAAAATTGTTATAGTGATTTACACTTCAAATATCAACAATTATACTTACTAATTATTTTTATCAATTTTTCACACCTTTTTCATGAATTTGTGCTGGATAATACTGGATTGGATTTTGGAAATCATGGAATTCCCTATGATTGACCTCTTTAACAATCCTTTATAGGGTTTAAATTTTTTTCTTTAATCAATAATGATCCAAATTGTTGTTCATGTCATTGGGTCTAGAGTGTTCATTAAACGATTGGTCAAAAAATTTCCCTAAGTTAGTGGATTCCAAAAATTTATTCCCAATTTGTTTCAATCTCATGATTATGTTGTGGAAATTTTAAATATACTCCATTATAGTAGATATAAATTTGGAAATTATATTTTTAGGATACACACAAATTGAAAGGGGAAAAGATTAGATATCTGGAGTTAGAATAGTGAAATTGGGGTGAGAAAATGATGTAAGTGTCTAAGATAACATTCATAGGTCCCCAGAAATGGTTCCAAAATTTTGGGTGACCCAAATTTACCCAATTTATAAGGTTTAGGTTGTGACTTTTAGATAAAACATGGTTTATTGAATCCTTATAGACCTATGAAGAATCAAAAAGAAATATTTATTCTATTTGGGTGGCATGGTTATGAATTAGACAAAGTGGTTTTGAATTTGGTTGATAATTAAAATTTATTAAAAAATTAAGTTATTTGAATTCAAGAAAATGAGTTGGCCCTCAGATATCCCATGGGTGGATTATGTGAATTACTCTTTAAATAATTTCAATTTCTTTAACATGAGAAGAATTAATTTAATTAAATCAATATAACCTTATCAATTACTAGTTTAACACCTTCATATAGAAATTTTAATCAACTATACACTGGGATTATCATTTAAATTATCACTCCAATGTAAAGGGCCTTATTATAACACGAAATATTTGTGAAACAAATTCAATAAATAAGAAAAATAAAGAAAATAATAAAATAAAATATTCACCAAATTATTTGATTAAAAATTATTAAAATAAGAAATTACATCTAATACATTCCCTTTCTACTCCCTTGTATCAACCAATTACAGGGGTATACCTACATTTATGTTATTATATCAATGAATGTAGATAAGAGACTTCTCGGAACGAAATTAAAGATGAAACAAATTAAATAACAATAACTCCACCATTGTGTGAAGAATTTTACAAAAGACTATGTGAATAGATTAAATACCAAGAGAAAAAGTATCAAACTAATAAAAATAATAATTTAATAATATAATAAGAAGATATTTTATTAACAAACAAATGTGATCAAAAAACATACATGAGAAAGATTGAAGACACGATTAAAAGATGAAAGCATAAAATTACAATCGTAATAATAACATAGATCCTATATTTCCATCACCATGAACTACTTAAATTAATATACCAGGAGCCTAGGTTCCATCCCCCATAAATCAATTCCTTATCCACTTATTAGGAGAGTCAATAATGGGTAATAAATAAAAGTAAATTCTATTTTTCTAAGTTGACTGGAAAATTCAGACTAGATCCATACCACTTTTGGATGTACGAATTTCCCATTAAAGATGGATGAAAATATAATATTAATAGAAGATAAATGTACAATTAATGTATTACATTAACATATAAAAAAATTAACTATAATTGGAACATAAATTAGGTGTTTATAATGAAATTTGTGGGATTTCTTTATGATCCATTAAATATGGACCACACATTAAATGTCAAATTCGGAACCATAGATATCCTTTAAAACATAAAAATTATATTTTCCACTGTGAAATTAAATTATCCCCATAATATTATCTACATAAATAAAAAATTATATTCATTGGGCTTAATTTGTGTGCTCCACTTTTACTTTATTTCCTATTTCCTATTATGTTTTTCCATAAATTTATGCATGACAAAAATATTCCCATCTTCACTTATGATTCATCAATTAATCCTAAAAGATAAAATGTTTAAAAAAATCTTTCAATAATATCCGAAAATATTAAATTTATATAATCAAAATAACTAATTCCAATAACATAAGATTAATTTGTCCCAAATTGACACACTCTTGACATGAATTGTACAATGATGAAAAATGAAGTCCAAATTATGAAATTTCCTAAAACTAGTGTTTATAATCATTGGATAAATAGAATAATAAAATACTACCAATGAATATCAACATTTTTTAGTGGCTAATTAGCAAAAAAGTAAAAGCTGGTGGCTATAGAAGGAAGGTCATTAGGGAAGTAAAAGTGGAAGAGAAGTTGGGAGATAAGCTGGAGGTGGCATACATTATGATTTGTTAAACACAACCACCCCTGGGTTGTCCACGCCATGCTCAGGGATCTGGATGATATGTTTGAGGGAAGATATAGGAATTTTGGTATTATGACCCAGAGGCACCATTAATCAAACAAGGTATGACCTTTTTCTTCTCTACTTTATCTGTAGATTCGATAGACATGGGTTTGAGTCATTCCTTTCTATCCACTTCATTGGTTTGAGATATAAATATTGAAGATGAGCCCTTGGATTTACCCTTGATCTTAAAGACTCCTACAAGATGAAAATTGGTCAACAAACGCTTCTTCCAAAAGAGTGACCTAAATCATAGTGGTGATAGTTTCTTTTGGGATTTTTATGTTAACAATGAGGCCTTATGATTTTTTTCTAACGTATGTACTAGTTATCCATATTTCATGACCAGATAGACTATTTCAAGAAGAGGATGTGGTGTTTCCTCGGTGATGGGATTCAGTTTTCCTTTATGGGTGAAAATGAATCTAATATGGAGTAGGATGGACTCATCCATAGGAGGCTGCATTTGATTATACGCCATTTGGCTAAAATGACTCTTGGTGATATAAAAGTTATGAGTTCTCAGTCTCAAGTATTAGTGGTGGGTTATATGTAAATAATTCACGAGGATGTCCCAGGAATACCTCCCTAATAAAAGATATTATGATGACTTAATTTACAACCTGAGAAATCCCTGATATCTACACCATCATATTCAAGGTCTCTCATAGATCTTCTAAATATAACCGTATAGTTGGAGGAGTTTTTTTCAAGAGCCAATGTTTCACCAAGGGAAGCCCCAATGTTTTTTTACATGAAGGAAGATGGGGTCATGTGGTTGTGTGTGGATTACCGTTTCCTAAAACAGAAGACTATAAAGAGAAATTATCCACTACCTAGGATAGATGAACTCTTTGATTATTTGAGTGGGGTATGATAGTTCTCAAAGATTTACCCTATATTTGTCTGTCACCATCTGAGTATATGGAGTGAGGATATACAAAAGACGTCTTTAAAATTTTATTATGGTCACTATGAGTATTGGTGATGTCATTTTGTGTGAATAAATCACTATAGTTATTCATGGTACTCATGCACCATATATTTCATCCTTTTTTATATTGGTATATGATAGTATTCATTGATTATATCCTAGTGTACTCAGCATTCGAGGAAGAGAAAGTGAGAAAATTGAGGATAATACAATATTTACATTGAATGAACCATCTTTATGGAAAACTATAATTGGCAATTCTAGATTTTAGAGTCCCACTTCTTGGGATATGTTATCTCAACAAGTGGTGTAGTATTGGACCCAATGAATGTCGGGGCAGTGTTAGCATGGGATACTCCCAAGAGTATAAAGTAGGTGTAGATGTTCCTTTGGTTAGGAGGAAAATATTGGAGATTTTTACATTTATTCTATAGGATATCATCATCCTTGATATATTTGAAATTAAAGGTGAATCCTTTCATGGAGACAGAGGGGTTCCAATAAGTATTTTAGGAGTTGAGGAAGAAATTGATGAGTGCTCCCATCTTGAGATTGTTATAATAGGGGTTCAGGCTGGTATTGTTTGATGATGAATTATGGACTGTGCATGGTTTTGTTCTGATGTATATTTTGGTGGTTATTTTATATGGTTCAAGTTAGTTGAGACAAAATTAGTAGAACTATGAGAACCATGATCTTGAGCTTGCATTCATTGACTTTGAACAAAAAATGTGGTGACACTTCCTGATGTGAGAGTTGTTTATCATCTATTTTAACCATAAGAGCCTCAAGTATATCATCACTCAGATGGATCATATCTTGGAAAAGAAATGATGGCTAGAGTTCCTCTAAGAGTATGAATTCAGGATTGTCTATACTCTTAGGTAGGTAAATGTAATTTCATATTCTCTCAACTGGAGATCCTATTCACAACTACAGAGCAATGTGTCGAAGTAGTTGGAATAACTGAAGTTATCCTTTTTTGGATTAGGATGGCTCACCATATCTCCATTCTATGTGTGTTACCCCTCCACTTTTACAGTGATTTATAGAGACATAGCTTCTGGATACTGTCAGTCCAACCCAACATAATAAGATATCCACCGGACATTCTCCTAATGTATTTTATGAAGGTTGGGAGTATGTATTTATTTTAAATTTACAGAAGAAGGTGCCAATTTAACTAAGATATAATGTAATAATGGAGTTTAATACTTCATTGAAGATATACCAGGACCTTCTACAAAAGTTCTGGTGGCTAGGGATAAATAAGGGAGATGGATAGTTTGTCACATGATGCCTCACTTGTCAGCATGTGAAAGCTAATCAGTAGGATCTATTGGGTTTATCTCAACCCACTGAGAATCTATAGTGTAAGTGGTATTTGATATCCATGGAATTTATGATGAGGTTAAAATATACATCCAAGGGACATAATTCTATCTGGGTGGTCATAGAACAACTCACAAAGTCCTCCTACTTCTTATTTGTATGAGATCAGAGATCAGTCGATATCTTGGAATGAATTTTCTTATAGGAGATGGTCCAACTCCATGGAGTTATTTCTATTATTATTTCATACTATGATGATAACTTTACATCTCAATTATTGCAGGTATTGAAAAGGTCCATTGTGAATCAGTTTCATATAAGCACAGCCTTTCACCCCATACTAATAGGTAGACTAAGAGGAATATTCACAACCTCAAGGACATACTATGAGACTTTATATCAGACATTAGCTAGATTTTTTATGATCCCCCATCATTGGTCAAATCTAATTAAAAAATATCTTTTATTCTACCATTGGAATGGCACCATTCAAGTACATGTACAATTGACCATGTAGGTAACCAAAATGCTGGACTAACCTAGAATATTCATCACTTATCATCTTAGAGTTTGTTTTTATCCATGAAAGAGAATGTGTAGGTCATCTAGGAGTAGATGAGGAACACATAGAGTTTTCATAAGTCATGTATGAACTAATGATGGTGGACTTTTGAGTTTGAGGATTTGTACAATGTATTCCTAAAGGCTTCACCACGATATGGGTCTTAGAGATTTGGGTAGAGGAATAATAATCCTTCATGATTTAGTGGGCCTTTCCAAATATAGAATAGTTTTGGTGATGTGGAATACCACTTATCTCAACCCCCATAGTTAGACTATGTACACAACATCTTCCATGTGTCATAGACGAATAGATACATGAATCACACATATGATGTTGTAAACTGGGTTGATCTAGACACCAAGGATGTAGATACAATTGCAAAGTACATGGTAGATATTTAGTATCTGTATGTGAGGATCCGTTGTAGATGGGTGATTTTTTTTGTTCATGTCTGGTGGAACAATGTGTATATTATGGAGAGTACTTGGGAGCGAGAGACCTAGATACATTCATAGTTCTCACATTTCATTGTGTATCATTTTGTTTTGGTTTTTTTGGATGTAAATCCCAAATGTGGGGGCAATGTACCAATTCTGATTTATCCATTTATTACTCTAAACCCATACATGGATAATTTTTGGAGCTAGGCAGTGAGACAACATGAAATTCCATGTCCTGGGGGACTAGAATTAAGTTTTTAAATATTTCAATTATTTTAAATATCTTGCTTTAACGGTTTTCATGAAAAATAAGAATAACTATTAAATTTAGGCTTATACTAGAAATATGATGCCACTATTTTTTTTTAAATTGTGGGTTTTATAATAGGAGTGCCTTATCCCTGGAGCACATCAGACATTTGGGTAAAGTGCAGTCATTTGTAAATAATTAAAATAAATATTCTTTATTTTATTTTTTATTTTTAATGACATATCAAACTGAAATCCCCGTTAAGTATATACTTAGGAGGATATCTCTTGGTTTTAAACTTAACATGGGATATTAAGAGGATTTTTGGATAAGTTCATTCATGGTGGATGACATCATATCGAATTAGGATTGAGGATATTTGTGCCATTATAAATCAAGGATCTCTCCATTGAAAATGATTCATATTTTTTATTCATTAATTACTGATCCATATATAATTATGTCATTTTTTATTTCTATTTATCTTCATTGATTTATTCCTATAATGAATTTGAACCAATCAGCTAACAATTTGATTCGTGGATATAGTGTATTTCATGTATGGAATAGATATTATCTAGTATTGTGTATTTAATTGTTGATTATGTTACATATCTTCATTCATCATTTTAACTGTAAGGAATCAAGGCCAATATGAACATTGGCTAGGGTATGTTCCTCATTTTTCTGTTTTTCCATTTCTTCCCCTATTCATCATTCATTATAGGAAAATCATTTTGCCCGAGGTTTGATAAATACCATGAAATAAATCATTATGTAATAGAATCTTTGAAAAATCAATTGATACAATATATCTATATTTAGATTGATTATCAAATTGAGAAACAATAATGGATCAGAACAAACATAGAATTATTTATGTGGGTTTTGATGTGTTGTAACTTAGAGATTAAATAGAAAGGTTTTACTATGTGATTTGGTGGATGGATTCATGTGAATGGTTGGGAAATCCTCAAATAGATATTCTATTGACATACTAGTGTAATTCATTACTAGATAAGAGGCCAAGGGAATAGTCCAAAATGCATTAACAAGATCTGGGATTCAGTAAAATCTTGGGTTACAAGGCATGTAATCTTGAATAACACACCATTTGGGAATCCCTCCCCCATACGATGCTATGGTTTTTTATAGGGTTAAGTATCACACACAATAGGACTTGTTCACATGTCATGTGACCCTTACTTGGAGGTTCGACGTTTACCTTATGAGGTACATGGACAAAGACATGGCTAGTCACACACAGACATTATAGCTAAACTGAGGCACAATCATGAGTATATGGGCTTGGAAATTCCATGTACTCAAAATGAAATATGGTCACATACCATGATACAATGGTAGAACAAGTTTCAAAAGGTATAAAATATGTAATTCCATTACAAGCCATGTACTCCTTCAAATATTTCATGGATCCCTTATCCCCTTTATCCTGGAAATGTTTTTTTAAGGTACGTTACCTTTATCATTTCACTGAGTGTTTAATATGGTGTCACGTCCTATTAATAGGATGGTGATCCACATTGAGGTTCTTCATCTTCAGATAAAGTTGTTGTAATCCTTCCATGTGGCTCAGAGTGATATCATATATCATCCTCATTTCCCTATAAGGGGATATTGGTGTCATCATGACCAACACACTATGGGTTTCAATCCTTGAACTTATCCAGTTAATCTAGATTTTTTTGGTATACTCTGTGGCCTTGGTTTGTTCCCCATATATGTATCGATCTATTTAGACATTCAGTGTGTACTTATTTGGGTGAGACTCAATGATAATGAAATCTCATATGGATTCAATCCATGAAATCTATCTAATGGAGTGTGTTCACTTGGAAAATTATTATATAGAACCTTCATGAATGGATACTATAATAAATTTATGGTTGTGACCTTACCTTGAGATTGTGTTCCTATTATGATTATATAAATAATTAAGTGATATATATGTTATTGAAATATACTTATGAAGATATCACAATTAATCTTGATGGTATTTTCTTAGTTATTTTAGGGTGTTCTACTCGGTATCATTATACGCCCACCTATATGGGGTTTTCCTGTAGGTGTGGTGTTTAATGAAGATGACTGACCTTTTTATGGAGTCTTAGAGGGTCCAAGAACATGTTGAACTTAGTGATAATGACAGACCAAAGTGTGTCCTTATGCATACATTGACTATAGTCCTCACACACTTCAAAATTTAGACTTGTTTTTAGTTCCTTTTGGAGGGCCTATATTTGTCCCAGTTCATTACAATAATTGTTTTAGTACTTTGATGGTGGTATTTTAGATGTATATATTAATGATTATCCTTTTTTTAACATTTATACATTGTAAAATCTTGGATATGTGTCAATGTAAAAAGGAACCATACGATTATTCCTCCCATATGTTTGACGTGCCTACTCAGTGCTGGTCTCCTGCCCTCGATCTATTAGAGGCGGGCTCGGGCTAGTCGTGGTTTGGGCCCGATTAGGTTGGGCCATGAAAATAGTAAGTAAGAAATACATGTCTCATGAATCAAGAAGACACCAACAATATATATTATTTGAAATTATATATAACCCCTGTGTAAGTAAACAAAATTAAGAAAACCAAAAACCTAGTATGTTTCCTTGACTTAGTCCCATCTGTTGACTCTAACCAATACATTTAGCTAAATTCTATCATTGGTCCACATCCTTACCCATACCTATGACCATGATGGTTTCTTAGGTACTAATGTGTAATGGATGCTCGAGTAGGGTGAGAGTACAACTCAGTAGGACACCACCAACAGTGTTCCTAATATAAAAAATATATATAATTCATTAAGGATGTGATATGATCAGAATAAATGCCATACCAATAACATAAAACATCATATTTTGCCAACAATGAGTTATTTCCAAACTATTTAGGTGTGAATATACCTAGATCATCCAGTGAAGGGGTGTCTATGAACATGTTTAAAGTTAAAAAAAGGTCACAGTGGAATACCCCTATTACACTATATCATCTCATTCAAACTAAGGGTCAGATTGGTGGTTGACTATAATTTTATCTTATCTCATCACATTTTCCATGGGTTGGATTGGATTCCCCCTCAAGAGATTATCTCATTATCTAAGTGGAAGGTCAGAGTAGCACCCAAACTAGACAACATCACATTTCATCAACAACATTTGTTAGAATAACACTCACCCTAGATTCCATATGATACTAATAATAATAAAGGATTGAATGAAGACCTATGCCAATTATTTTCAGTTACCAACAATAAACTACTTCATAATGGATTTTACCAAGAATTATTTAAATATAATATACCTATTGGGTTGGATTTGAACCCACATGTGGTTTCTTCATAACATCAATTCACAAGGAATTGATTGAGCTCACCCCTAATTCCATTACATATCATTAATACGTTGGGATGGAATGGAGTTCACCCCTAGTATATCTCATATCGTCATAATTCACTATATCAGAATGAAACCCACCCATGATAACCATCTATAAAAGATAGTTATTTTATTTCCCAAATAATCCCATTATCACATCAATCCCATAATCACACATGCATCATATTTAGAGTGTCTCCCAACTAATAACACAATCTCATGATACTACGAATGATACCCAAACCATATCTCATGTACATTATAACACAACTCACATATCCATTATTGGAATAAATGCCCAACCCATGTCATAGTGAATCGGTATAAAACACAAATATAAATTAAGATAATGAAAAATCTATACCCCATAATTGAAATAAAAATTATCAACATTCAAATAGAAAAAAGGTCTAATCAGTTCTCTAGGGTTCAAAAATCTCTTGAATCTAGTTTATAGACAATCCCATATTGGTTCCCAAAAACACAACACAAAATCCAAGTTCATATTTATCAAGGCTACTCCCATTCTAGTTTTTATTTTATATCTCTAAATCATAAGAAATATAACATCAAACCCAACATGGTTCAATAGGTTACAAGATAAGTGGAATACCCCTCATGGGTTCCTCGTGTCCACTTCCAACATTAGGGTAAATGACCATTGAAAAAAGGCATAATTCCCCATATAAATAAACATACTAAAAATAACCTCAACTAAGGGTTGGAATATTGACCAAAATACACTCAATTATATGTTATATTATCCCACACACACCTGACCAACAACCATAGTCATAACTACGACACTCTCATCAAATTATAAATGTCATATAGAGAATAAACCTCAATTAATAACATTTTTTCATAGAAATGGGATTTAATAGAGCATAAAAGGGATCTACATAATCCACAGTTAATCCAATCCACCACACTCATAACATCCCTTACCCAATAGAGACTAAGGAAACTAAAACAAGGTCCAATGTTTTTTATTCATTGAATTAATACCCCTATAGGTTATATATATCACATAACACATATTTATAGTTAGTGAAATGACTATAGGTGACTGAAGAGTCAAATGTAGTGTTCAAGGATCCATCATGACCTAACAAACATCTATTCTACTCATAGGGTTTAAGGGAAAGAATTCATTTCTAATTTATGTTTGATCTTACATAATTGGTGGGACCTCATATCACATTACAAAAAACATAATTTATAAATTTTACGGATATTGTCAGGGACCATATAATTCAATTAGAGCTATTCTCATTAAGAAAAGATCAATCATCCATGTCGACAATACCCAACTCATTGACACCGATCAAAGTGAGGTATTAACTCCATCAATAACAAAGTTAATAAATTATGAAACACAAATATTTATTTTATAAATTAAAGAAATATTAATTCAATGAATAATAATTATTTTATATTTTGGTAACTACTAACTATCTAATCTTGCCTGGCCTAATCCATAAGAAAAGGGGTGTACAACACCCCCAAAATCCACCCAGACATGTAACATAAAAAATAACCAAATAAACATAATAATTTATAAATAAATTTAATATTAATTAATGGATATTCATAAATAATTCAATTTAGGGATATAACTTGTGTGAACTAACATAGTACCTAGTGAATTTTTCTTCACTATGCTTCCTCTAGAAAAACCGGATGAAAACCCCACCATCCAATCAGAATTACACCATACTACGGTCACATAAACTTCAAAAACATTCCGAAAAAAGTGATAACTAAGTAGGAAGACTAATAGTGAACAATGGAAGAGATAATAGATTGAATCTATATAGAAATAACCACAAAAATTCAATCCTCTTCATGGGGATAAATGTAGGAATAATGAATGTAGGAACTAATAAAATATACCTCCATAAAATATCATTAAATACTAAATTGTAAGGGCTAGACTTAGAAAATATGATTTTAAGCTATATTTAAAAAATTCAATAGTTGTTTTCATCAAAGTGTGTCCTATGTGGGTCATGGGGTAATGCCTCTCATCTAGGGTTGCATTGTTATCTGACCTGTTGGATCACAACATAGCTCATTCTCCCGTCTTCCTAGTATAATGTAACCCTAGGATCCATTTCATGACCAAACACCTTGAGTTTTTTGATACTACTGTGTCTTGATAACCCCCATGGAACATCCAATCTACCACACCCTGATCCTTTCTCTAAGAATAACCTTGGTGGAAAAATCTCCATTTCTATGACATGATCTCCCCAAAACTATAGAAATTAAATCATATATAAAGGGTTCATGAAATGGTACTATATTTTAATGATTTGACCCTCTACCTTTCATAAAATTTTAATCACACATAACACACTCCACATTTAAATGTCTCTTATTATAGAATAATTCTTCACTTGCTGTAGATATCAATATATGGACCACCTCGATCCCACATTGACACTTATCTAATCACTAATGATTCATTATGCTCTTAGAAAATGTCTAAAATTACTTCCAAAATATGTTCCAACTATTAAAATTATTTTTTTATAATATATAATGAAGTAACCACGTTGATGGTTATTAATTTATTTTATAAAATTTTAGAATGTTATATTTTAGTGTTGGGGTTTGAAAGTCACATTTTATTTTTTAATTGAGTCATCTATGAAATATTGTACTTTTTTCATGTGGTTAAACATATCTTGGGATTAACGATATTTTTTGAGGAGTTTAGCCTAACTATTAAAATTAATTTAACACCTAATAAACCTACGAGTAGTCTCTTTCTCCAATTTCTATCATCTGTCATCTTTTCTCTCAATGTTTTTCTGTAAAAATTACTAAAATTAAGTTATTGGATTTATATATTTCATATTATTATTTGGGTTTTCTTTCTACAATAAAATGGCTTTCATAATGTTATTTTATTATTTATTCTAGCATTAAAAAATTAAATAATGATGATCAATAAGATTTCAAACCATGTGTGATGTGATCTAGAGAAATTACCATTTAGATCCTTCATTCTACAATCACCAACAATGATCAAAACATGACAAAATCTTGAAATAAAACAATGTTTATTTTAAATATATTTTTTCATGTTTAGTTGAATTACACTCAATAATAAAAAATAGATCTATGTACTTCTATATTGTATCTATATTTTAATGATATATCTAATCATATTTTTCAAATTTTAATTACTTTCACACTTCCACAGTTTACCTGGTATAAAAATTTATGTCAATAAGCCAACCCATAAATTTTTCTTAGGCACTATCTAAACTATTTTAATTTGTAAAAAATTATTGTTCTCACTTCTGGGTGATCTAGAGCTCCCAAGACAATGAAAATAAAACATGAATATCTATTCATGAGTACTCATGAATAAAATACTCCAATTTATATGATGATCACGAATCAAGAAGAGCTTCTGGTGGATTCCACGATCAGTGTATAACTAATATAACACATATTTTTGGTTTATTTAATATTATATGAGGGTTTTATAATATTAATTCCAATGGTGATAAATGATTAATTATTTAAAATCATTTACGTAGGTGGAATAATAGTATAGAAATTATTAATGTAAATGTGAAATAATAAGGAAAATATAGATGAATACATTTATTCCCATCATATTCATATTATATAACATATAATATTATAATTTAAGATTTATATATATATTCATTCAACCTTGACAAGGAATGGATTATGTGCTTGAGGATTTTGATTCAACATGAAAATTTCCATTCTGTTATTCATTTCCTTTTGTATATATTATCTTAGAAGGGTATCATATAACGATTTTGTTTCATTAATGGATGTAGAATTATCAAAAGGCTGACTATGTAATTGTGTTTGGATGAAAAACATAATACCAATACTTGATTGAAATGTCATTTAATAACATATATAACTATATATTATTAACCTAGAGATATCTACTCCTTGATATTTCATTATGATGATGATTTATATTACATATGATGATGAAATTTACAATGAGTTTTCTATTTCTAGCTACTTATGTATAGGTTAGTCTTATATTTACTAGAATATGTACCGAGATAATTTATTGTTGTACTTTTGAAAATGATGATGATTCATATGGTAGTAAAATATTTTTGATGGTGTAGATAGTACATAGTAGTTATAAGGGTGTTATGAAAATGAAACATAATAATATCTTGACCAAGGATATAGGATAATGTGAGTTCCTACTTATTATAAATTTGATATTATTTTTATGATGGGGGTATCATTCACAATGTAACCACCACCTGAGGGATTTTTTCTTGAATATGACCTGACATTTAGATTGGTGAATGAAGCGACTGAATATCATGATTATTATTCCATATCTCACCCCAATAAGTGGTGTGGATTAAATATGGATATGTGATGTTATGGATCATATTTTTAGTAAGTGGGGATTTGGTGTTGTTAAGACAATGTGTGGGTGATAAGATGTTTTCAATTATAGATGTTGATATTAGAAGGTGGGATTTACTTCATTGAAGCTATCTTATATTTTGAAAACATTTTTCACATTATAAATACATTATTATTTGTTGATTGATGATTATTTTAGGGATATGAATAAATTTCACTATCAAATTTCACTGATTGATAATGATATATTGACATCTAGAATGAAATAGAAATGTGAATATTATCTTGTATTTATTGAAGATATGGTACTTTTCTAGTTGATATTTGACCTAGTTTACTTCCAGGTGGTTGTAGCTAGTGTAGATGTTACTATGTCTTACAATTTTAATACATTGAATATTATGAATGAATGATATAGACTCAGACATCCATCCTTTTGGGACAGCTTACTGTGTAAATAGATATACTGACCCCTGTATTTTTTATATAGGTTTATTGTATTATGTGAGTAGAATTATCTAGTTTTACTAGATCAATTCATGATGTGGATAGTAGAAGATTAGTGTCTTCGGTGTTGTTTCATATAGTGTTTAGGTATAAATGTCAGTAGGTTTTTATTTTAGTGTTAGTATTTAGTGGATGTTTTTCTTTAATTGTTGTATTCTATCATTTGGGTAATGTGTTATATAATTCATCCATTTTATGTTGTTTATGATATCATTTGTTCAAATATTATTTATTAATTATGGTTTATTGGTTGGGATTTAATTTTAAAATATTTTTTTATGATTCTCAAGGGTTAATTCCTCCAATTTGTGAAATTTAATCATTCAACATTATTCTCCTATCATTTTCCAATTGGATATGATAGAGTATAAGGTAGTGATTATATATAGATACAAATAGATAACTCTTTTGGTATTATCCCTTTTTTGTGACATAAATCCAATTATTAGGGAGTCGTTTTCTATCTTTACTATTTTTTGTTGATTTATTATGAATTTTTAATGTTGGAAAATAATACTAATTACTTATTAATTTTTTATTCATCATGTTATATAAAAATTGATCATATGTGTGTGTGTGTGTAATCAAATTGTTACCCCTTACCTCTTGGTTATTCTTTAAAGACTTTACCACTATAGAACGGTTATCATTTGGTGACTAAGAAACCATTAATATACATTATATATACAAATAAATACATGTTCATACATAATAAATGATAAATAAATTATGAATAAATAAAAAATGATGAGTTAATAATAAATAAATAAGAAAATAATAATATAAAAATAATAAAATAATGAGAAATAAATATTAAATAATAATGTAAATAATTTAAATATGAAATAATATAAAAAATAAAAAATAATTTAAATATTTTACAATTTAAAATTTGAAATAATTAATGATAAAGATTTAAAAATTAATAAATAAATATTATAAAAAAATAAACAATAAATAATAAAGGATAAATAAGTGATAAAAAATAAATAGCTAATAATAAATAAATACCAAATAATAAATGTTACATTAATAATAAATAAATGATAAATGATAAATAATAAATAATAATCAGTGTAAAATAAATATTAATAAATGCAAAATAAAAAATTCATAAAAAAAGTAAAATAATAATAAATAATAAATAAAAAAATAGGATCATTTTAGAATTTGTAAAATTAAAAATGCCTTGACTCTTTGTAGGTATCCCAAAAGGGATTCCAATGAATATAAAGATCATTCCTTTTCTTCAGTGGTGGAGAAATACCTTTAGTGAGTCATTCAAAAAAGAAACACAATTTATTTTTTAATTAATTTAGATGTGGTTACTAAGAGAATCAACACTTTATTGCACACCTTTATTATAAGGTCCATTCTCCAATCTGGGGAAAATACATGGAATATTGACAAACATTTCGAAAGAATTTATTGTATATATGTTTTCTTTGATTGGAAGATCATCTCAATGGGATATGGTTTCTTCCAAATCATCTTCCCGTAATATTTTTTTAAAAGGATGGAATGGCGTTTTGGATTTCATTCTTCCATGAATTTCATAAAACCCAAGGATTTTAAGAACTTTTTTCCTTAGGTGTATGTGAGGATATTTGATCATAACTCAATGTATTAGAATCCACAGTTTCTTAAGTATAATTCTATTAATGTAGGAACTCTTATTTAAAAATATAAGGAGACTATGGATGAAAGGTCTAGTTATTTATCCTAGATCTTAGTGGAAGTGGACTATTCCAACCTGCTTATTTACAATGTGGTCCTCTCTACTAGTGATGGAAACATTAATATCAAGGCATTCCAAAAGTGGATTCCAATGTATTTCATTAATTGTTAGATGGTTGGGGAAAAGATTGTTATTTGTAGATGATCTAATAAAAATGTTATTTTTTCACGTTAAAGGGGATTTATTATTTTCTCAAAAAATGATGTTGGATTTTTACCATAAGAAATAGAGGAATATAGATCTTGATAGAGCTGAAGAGATGTTGGGTCATGTCCCCAGATTTTATATACTAGGACAAGGCTTAGAGTAGCATAATATCTAACCTAAAAATATTGTATGCAAACAATTTAGTCCTACTAGGTTTTGTACTATTTTGTAGGTCCCCACCCTATTGAAATTTTTGGACAAGTCACTTAATTGAATACAGATGTGTGATATCAATATTGATATTACTAAACATCGGACACCTATGAATCCTACTGTGATAGAATATTTATAACTATAGTTTACACATATAAAGGATATGAACATCATATAGAATGTATCTATTTAGGTGTTAGATATTGTGGGTATCATTACTTATAATTATACCGCTAGAAAGGAATAGGTGTTCACAACCCCTGAGGTTGTGGTGCCCGAGGAGACCCAAAATGACAAAGAGGTTGAATATGGGAAAGTAAAAGTGAAAAACATTAATCTCAAGGGAATTAGTGACAAGGATTTTGATCCATTCTCCTTGGTGGAAAAATATTAGGAATCTTGAATAAAAATCCATAATAAATTTCCTTCTATAGAGTGTAATCCAAAAAAATCACCCCTCTTAATAGGATATACTAGGCTAATGACCCTATAGAATCACAACCCACTTGTCTTGATGATAATCATGATGGTTTTCATCACTCAAAACACCTTGATAACACTGAAAAACAACCATAAAACCCTGTTATAATGGTCTAAAGGGATAAATAGAAAGGGAAAATGAATATTTAGTGAAATAACAAGAGATTGGACCCCGAATAGGGGGAAACATCTTCAAAATGAGCATCCTATTTTGTAACATCTATAGCCTTGAAATCGAGTATGCCTTGATAGACCATAGTTATCTCCTCAAGAGTCATAGTCCCTTATTGGTTTATATTTATAAAACCATGGTTTAATTTAAAATATTTAATAATTTTAATTGGACAATTGTTTATTTCTATTTTTAAACATACAATATTAAATCTTATATGGTGGAAACTCTATGGGCTATTAAAATGAATAATTTAAATTATACCCTTGTCCACAATGTGAATAAACATGTCATTCTCATCATTGATCTTGTAACTTATACATTTTTTGTTTCCTTTTTATATTCTCATACTTATTACATCAATAAAAGGGAATTGTGGAGTGAGTTATCCTTGTTGTCCTCTAACACCAACAATTACTGGACTCTTATTGGGGAATTTAACTCTATCATTATCTCATATGATCATTTATGGGATATGTGTGTTATTGTGTTCTGTAATGATTTATAGGATTTCATCTACAATTTAAGCCTCTAAAAAATCAATCTAACATGTGCTAAATTTACTTGTTCTTACTTCACATTTAATATAAGATAAACATGAAATATTTATAGGGCCTTCGTCTCCCTTATGTGCGGTGGTTGTAACCATGAATCTCTTATAGGCCCCTCAAAAGGAATCATTCTAATCACTATCCCATTTCTATTTTAGCTAGAAAAATTTATAGGAGCTCTCCATATACTTTTAAATTCAATAATCACTATAGACAAAATATCATATAACATTGGGTTTTTAGGTTTAGTGGAATTTTTTAGAACCTCCGTGAAATGGTCTGTCATTATATATTAATTGATGGTATAATTTTTTTTCTCATTGGATTTATTTTTAAATGATAAAAATTATATATAAGGTTTTTTTAAATTATAAGTGGGTTTTCATAGTGACAATTTTAGTGGGGGTTTTTCTGATTTGTATTGGTTTTTCTTATTAGTATTGGTTTTTTAGAGAAAAATTATTTAACGGTGTATTAAACTATATATAGAGATGAAAACTTTACCTATTTTATGATGGTTGTAATGGATTATATTATATTATCAGTGATTAAAACCACCAATAATTATACAGTTTTATAAACATTGGAATTCATCTCCCTAATCCACCCAAAACCAGTGAAAAATAACATATAAAAAAGAAATATTACATTTGATTTAAAAATATCATTTCAGAAAAAATAATAACATTAAATTAATCTAAATACAATGTAACAACATTATATTACATAATAGTTTATAAAATTTAAACAGAGACATGAGTCCTGGGTACTCTAATAAGATACAAGCCCCTAACCCTCCATTTCTAAGCCATGTTTCTGCCCATCACTTCATTTAATGCATATGACCTCTATTACATGCATTTAGAGCGACTAACTAAACATATCTAATCATAATATTTAATTTATGATAAATTAGTTACAATTAAAATCATATTGAACCTGATTTAAATTTTTTTTCATAATACTCTCATAACGAAAAATCTTACATGGATCCACATAAATTATTTTATCAAAAATAATTTTTCATATCTAGAAGTACCATAGGATCATAAATTACCCCAAATTTCATTTTCTTGAAATTTTAATGTACTTAAAAAATTAAAAAATCCACTTTGCAATGTCATGTAACATCACCATTGAATAAAGATATCCACATCTCAAGTTAATCATTAAAAACCACCTTGTTCCAGTATAATGGGAAAAATCATTAATTTGTGGTAAATGGGTATTTATTTAGTACTATAACATGGATACATTTTTAATTTTATACATATAAATGTAATATAAAATTAGGAATCTTGGAAGATAAAAGTTTCATTTTAGTTGATAAATAACCTTTCATATAAATCAATTTCTCTAAAGATCATCTAATAGAACCTCAATACTCATAATTGCAATAATTCTATTTTATAATAAGGTCAAGAAAAATTCCTATTAAAGGTTAATATCCAATTATAAATTCATTTTGTTTTTTAAATTGAATCTTATAATATTATTGGAAAAAATTAGATTACAATTCAATAATGAAAAAATTAAACTATTTGATTTCCTCTGAAGATTCCTAAAATGGTCTCACTAACATACTATATTTAAAACCATTATCTTAAATAATTTTAACATTCTTGATTAAACAAGAATCCTATTTATCTTATAGTTTTTAGATAACTCCATATAGAGATATAAAAAAACATTAACTATAATAGTTTATATGATATTTGTATCCCAAAAACCAATAAAGTATGATGATAAGGTAACATGTTTTCAACGTAAGGACTATAAAATCCAATGATTTTTCAACATAACCAATCCAAAAAGAATATGATATAAATTTAAACCCTTTAGGATTCCCATATCCCAATGCGGTTTCAATTCTCACAGAATATGGAATCAATTTAATTCACAGCCCAAACTGATTTTCAACCTTTGTAAATATAAATGAATATGATGGACCTATATAAAATAATACAATCATCATAGTATATGAAATAGTAATTACCCATAAATATATATATGGTTATACTTTATTATATGGCTCATTGATTAAATTTTTTCTGTCAAATATACAACTTTTTTCCGTCATAGATAGTGGTTTGTCACTTTGTTGAGGCCTAACCATTCCACATGTAGTGTCAAACGAAAACATTTCCAGATCAACAATAGAAGTAGTGATACCTTTATAAAGTATTATTATTACATAGTATCTCTATAAGATAAAGTTTCAAAAAACCTCTTCAAATGAACCTCCTTTTTTACCAATGATTGGGCCTAGAAAAAATATGTGTGATGTGTCTTTATATGGTCTATTCCGCCAAATCTATAATATATACAAGTGTTATTTCCATGAGGGAAACTGAAATTAATTCCCATAGATATCTTTTTCAAGGATTTAAATTTAAAATTATTTATACATAATGAATCATTTCCCTTATCATGTTGTATATGGAAAATAGTAAATCTATAAAATCCATCCATGTCTTCCTTTTCCACTGAATCTTTTAAAGAAACCTTTACATAATTATGTAAACTATAAAGAAAAATCCTAGAATTAATCACAAACCAAAGCCACATCTTAAACCTATAATCCTTAAGACCTTCATTAGTTACTAAATATTTTTTAATATTATTGATATAAAATAAATAAGAAACAAACTCAACGATTTATAAACTTACTTACTAGAAATATAAAACGATTTCAGCCTTAATCAAAATTCAGAAACTATGGACAAAATAAATCATTTGAAATTTTTAAATAACATTACAAGAATGTTATATCATGTAAATATTCATTTGTATTAATCTTCCACAATGAACATTCCAATAATTATAATGTATATTTTGTATCCCCCACCCCCTTAGATGTTTCTATAATTCACAAAATCATTAAAATATAAAACATTATCCCTAATGAATCTTCTATATCTAGATATCCAACATCACTCAAAAAATATAGAAAATTATTCCTCTGGTATTCCAATGGTCTGTATTAGTTTCTATAGCTATAAAAAGTTTATTTATTTACAATTACTTGTATAAATTCCACAAACATGATAAGAATGTTATGATTAATAATATCATTTTATATAACCTCTTACCTTAACAAGGTGGAATCATTCTCAATAATATTTTTTCTATAATATCAAAATAAATTCCTTTAAAACCATATAATCACATATCATTACCGTAAACCCTATCATATAATTTATCCAAATGATGCTCTAACTTACTTCTGTTATCTCTTTATATATATATATATTAAAAATTTAAAAGTTAGTTGACATAGAATAATTACAGAACAAAATAGTAACTACTAAAATGAAAAATATAAGTGTTTTTATAAAATATAACACTTATAGACCCTCGATGTGTTATTATATTTCTTTAGGAATAAATTAAACCATCTTCTAAAACACAATATCTAATGCAATATCCCATGTTAAGCCCTGATCATTTTTTATATTAATAAGTCATTCATGATCTTTAATGGAATTATTTGGTTCATCAATTTCCTTTTATGCATTAGTATCACAAAAAAATATAAGTACAAATCCAATTGACATTATTTAAGAAGATCTATACACCATTTTCATGAACCTAAATGGACATTTCCTACAACACATCCCCCATACCTAAGAATAATACTATTTTCAAATAACTTAATCTATAAAATCCCCTAAGGATACTAAAACTTATAAGCCTATGTTGGATTCCCATGAATCATTTGATTTATAATCTAAATTGAATAATATTATACTATATAGTGATTTAGTATCCCAAAATATGAACGAAAACTGTTTTCCCCTATGTTTTATATATTATTTTTTACAAAACTTCCATATTTTTTATGAACATCATACCAAAATTCTCTTATTCCAACAGAATGGCCAACATTCTTTAAATGTGTCAATAAAATTACATAACTAATATTTTAAAAAACATAATTAAATTGAATTTTTTTTAAATATATATAGTAATAAATTTATTGAAAACTTCGCATTTCATTTCCATACACATCTTCATTGAGCCAGTAGTTTATTGAATCAATTGTTTCTCTCAATTGATAGAATTTCACCAACTTATCTATTGATGAAATCATATTACAATAAAAATATTATTTTATTAAACCATTTTTATTATTCAAGTAAAATTTAATAAAATACATTCAACATGATGATGTTCAATAAATGTTTTCTATTTTTTTATAGGTATTCCTTTGGAAGGCTTCTCATACATTTGTAACAATGAAAGGTAAGTGTAATTGAATTCATCCTATAATCTCCACATAAAATTGTTCCATTTTTTCCAAAACAATTTATGGCACATAGACATGAAATTATATTAGGCATATAAAAATTGAACATCATCTATAAATAAATACATTAATTTCATTAAATTATTAACACATTAAGTAATAATGTTCAATTTAATCATATATGAATATATAATAATGATAGATAATTTCATTGAAAATCAAACAACTCATTTTTCTATGATAATCGAATGTATCTACAATAAATATAATTAATATGTAGGGATGTCAATTCATATGTTGAAGACCCTGGGAACTAACCAAGAATGAAGGTTGTGTCCTTATTGGGTATCCCATATTCATCAAATCAAAAAATATCATTATGTTAGAAAAAATGAAAACATATTGACTATTTAGGTTTGTCTTCATTGTATTATTATTTTTATGTGTTTAACATGTTTATTAAAAAAATTATCTATATTTTAGAAAGTTATATTGCAACGTTGAATTGCATATTTAAGAATACGACTTGTCAATAAGCTCTTGATAGAAACTACTTTTCGGCCGAATTACCATATGGATACATAATAGTTGTCTTCTCGGATTCCTCTACATAATTTGTGGAAGGAAGACAAGTAGATGAATGAATATTAGTTTAAGATGAAATGGTGTCGAAAAAGTTTTCGAAGTATGTGATGTAATGTACCCTTTTCCATTAAGGGAGAATAAGTAATATTTAACATAAAATGGGTACTTTCACTAACCCAATTTCAATGGTTCATACCTCCAAAAAGAATTCCATATATACATGAATTACTACACTATAAAATATAAAAGACAATTATATTATTATATGTAAAAATAAAATACATTTAATATCAAAAATGAAGATAATTTTAAATTTTCTAATGTATATAAACATATAATCACAAAATATTTTGTCATTGACATGAAATTTTATTTTTAAATTTATATTAAAATATTATAAAACCAATAGAGAAAGAAATAATTATATTTTTAGAATCCATAAAAACAATTTATACCCAAACACTCAATTCCTGATTTATTTCTCCATTTATTATAGTAAAAAAAACTTTAACATGAAAAAATTTCCCTAAAACATAATTAAATCACACATTAATTTATTATTCATTAATATGGAAATGTTAACAGTAATTTCGTTAATTATTTCATCATTTACCAAATTAAATTTTTTTAAATGTAACTTCAATTTAATTTCCTTAAAAATTTTCATATATAATGTTTATCACTTATAAAATTATGTAAAATCATTCTCAATAAATTTAACCAAATTCTCAACTAATTTTGGTCACACTAAAAATTCAAACATAAGGTAAGTTATCATTTTTATGAAATCATCAAAATAAAAATAATTGTTTTTAAGAGGTTACCTATCTCAAACTAGAAAAACAATCACCCCCATGTATGGATCCCAATATACCCCTAAAGAACAATGAATTTAAAAATATACTACACTAAAATTATTGATTGATAATAAGAATATATATATATATATATATATATTTGTAGACCTAACTCTAATTCACATTTCATCACATAAATAGTACACAAAATCAACTACATGTTGCTTCAGGGGAAAGAATATGATTGGGCTCTCCCCAAATCATGGTGGGGTTCTAGTGGCACAGAGTCCTTGAGGGAACCAATGTGTGGGACCTGATGTCAAGGATGAGTGGGTAGCAGGTTTGGCATTGGGTGGTGTGGAGGGGGATACTACGTGATGGTATGTGATTGAGTAGTGGAAAGAGAAAGGTGGAGATGTTTTTACAATGAGTGGTCCTGATGGAGAGTCTGATTCATGCCTATCATCATGAAGTGGTGAGATAGTGGCTGAGACTATGATTTTTTTGAGTGGGGGTGGTTAGGACCATAGTGATATCATTAAATAATACAACATTGGTTTTAAAAAAACCACTGGAAAATAATTTCTGAAATTATTCAGTAGCAGTTTTAAACAAAACCACTACTTAATAATGATGCATTAGAATATATTTTTAAAAAATTGGTGAAAAAATTCTATTTTTATGTTTAGATGTGGTTTGAAAAATTGATTAAAATAAACTGTTGCAATTTACCTCATTTATTATAATAAATGCATGGATGGTTCTTGATGATTTTAGGGAGGTCATTGAGAAGTCATGGACTCTCCAAAATGAATGAAATTACTTATAAAGAGTATATAGGAAGGTGAAAAGAGATATTCTTGATATATGATCTAGGGATAAATATAATTTATTGAATTTATATAATGAAATCAACCAGTTTGAGGATGATCTCCTTGGTTCTCAGAACATGGATATAAGTAATACCTCCCAAATGTGGTGGAAATTCATCTATTGTGTAATATTGATTCTAATTTTAACTCTAAAGAGTGTATTTGGAAGGAATAATTTAATGTGTGATGGATATAAATGGTGATATAAATATTAAATTCTCTCATAGGATGCATAGGGAAAAGAGTGTAAATTTATTTAGCCATCTTAGTTAATGTGGGGCAATACCAGTTGTAGGTTTATATTAGAAATATCCAGATTGGCTACTTATCTCAACTTTTTAATTATAAATCGACATCAGTTGACAAAACTCTGGTAGAGGGGATTTATGGATCCATCTCATCGCTAAAAAAATATTTTTTTGGAAAACCATCCATTATGATGAGGATTTCAAAGATTCTATGCACTCCCTTAATAGTGATAGTTCTTTAAAATCTGATTGTTTCTTGAATAGGTGATTCAAGCACTATTAATATTTTATTCCCTCAGAAATTTCTATGGATGTTAATGATTTTATCTACATGAAATTTATCCCCACTAATGATAACTTCAAATTCATCAATATTATTCAAAACCATGATTAAGTATCATGTAACATCTTAAATCAGATACTTAGGTCAGAGTGGAATTACACATAACCTCTGGTGCGCCTCCTCATATACCATGGGATACTGATTAGCAGTGAGGGCCTTGAGTAGAACCATGGGGTGACTATACCCTCCATGAGAGTGCACATGAAAAAATTAAATAATCAAATTTAAAAGACTATATAATCATATTATATAGATATAAATAACATACCAATAGTAATTAAAGGTTGTGAAAACAATTGAATCAATATTCGTAACTAGAAATAAGCCATTGATCGCCCACCAGGTCGATCATATTCTTGAAAGAAAAGAGTAAAAGTATAAGAGGATCCATAATTCATAGTCGCACCTCATCTAATTCTATAGAATCATTGCAATATATTCTAATCAATGATCAAACATAACCCCCAGACCTACCTATAGCTACAATAAGTGATGGATTCTTGAGTAATCTTCTGTCATGGACACCTGAGCAGGGTGTGAGTAAAACTCAGTAGGACACCAGCAAAGTGGTCCATTACTAAACCGGTAACATATAGTATGTGCAAATGTGATAAGATCATTAGAATGTAAAAATTGAAATTGAAACATCATAAACATAGCATAAAATCAACAATTAATAAACTAGAAAACAACAACCATATATTGAGCGATCATGTGATTTTCAATCAACCTTGAACCCCTGTCCCAAAATTCATCGGTTGAATGCATGTATGTGAAGGTTCCGGGTGTAGCGAAAGTGCGTGGGTGGATGTGCCCACATGGATTTTTGTCATTAGCAATAATCAATCCGGGATCAATATGATGATAAATGCCAGTCTCTATGGATCAAATCACAGGAAAAGACAAAGAATAAGGTTTTTCCCGGAACCACAAATAAGGATCTTTATAGGTTGATCATAATTAATTTAATTAATTATAAATAAATACCTTTTGGGTGTTATTTCTTCATTGATGTTCTTGATCACATTTTCTATGTGATCCGTCTTTGCGTCGCAGAACCCAAGTGTAGACTCCCTCTTGCGGTGATCCACACGTGTACCTCATATCTCTGGACGTCGCCAAAGGATTCTCCGGGTGCTAGAGTGGAGAAGCCATTTCTTGTGTTGTCCGCCTTAGATCGTCTTGATCTGATGGTATAAGATCTCTCTCGGTCTTGAGAGTGTTCTTAAAGGAATACGTTCTTTCAGCCTTGAAAGAATTCTCCAGAGATGTTGTGCACAACGATTCTCTTGTGTGTTTGAAAAGAGTTGGGGTTGTGAGGATATTTATATTCAGGTGTGTGGGGTTATATCATTATGAAAATAAATAATCATGTTACACATTTTATTTATTTCATTGACTCTTATTTAAAACCCCCATGTCGAAGATATAATTCCTTGACATGCACCCACGTTGATTATAATAAATATAATTTAAAACAATATTATATCCTCTAAATCCCGACGAGAAAAACTACACGGCGTGTACTTGTTTTTCATTGAAAACTACACTGCATGTACCTTAAATGTACACGGCATGTATATCTTGTTTTCATTTATTCATTTCCTTTCCAAAATAAAACTACAAGGTGTGTACATTTAATAATACATGGCATGTACTTGTTTTATTTTATTTTTCCTCCATCATTTAAAAAATCTTAGGCTTCCTTGAATAATTATTAAACCACGTATGGGAATAATCATTATTTAACTTGATATACTTGGATGCACTTAGTGTGTGACCCTCTAGGACTCTTTCTCATTGGCATTAGGAGGACTTTCCTAAAGTCAAGATTACTGTCTAAAAACCGGTCAAGGCACTGAGGATAAAGAAGTTGACGCCGCATTGATGTATCACCTCATACAAACGCTTACTGTGTAATTTAATCCCTTTGGCTCGATATCTCATAAAAAAGGTTTTATGGAAGTGTCAAAAACCTATATTTTTGATCCGTCGTTCTTTGACTACCTGAAATAAACTCTTCGTTTACACCATGGACATGGGATTTAGTGCAACAGTTCTATTTCAATCAAAGGGCCGAGATATCATCTTCCATAAATAGAAGGTACAAATCCTTCATTGAATTATCCATCAACAACATGTCACTCTTGACGCACCCAACGTACCCTACTTTCTGCCAACTGTCTGCATGATGGTTTTCGTCAGTAAATCTAAGTGTGTGAGTCATGACATGAGTTAATGATAATCTTCCAGTCTAAGGACCATTACACACGCTCGCAGATATCAATATCTGATGACACCAAGACATGCGGAATTACTACTGTCAGGTCTGTTCTCAAAATCTCTCATCTTGGAGATTACCAAGTGCGAACTCCATGAGAGAGAGTCTCATCTTCTTACTTGTACTCACACATGACGGTCTGTATACTATGTGTCCTATCATAGAATGTCATCCAACCTCAGAACTTTATTTAAGAATATTGTTATAGCATTTCATGGTTCTCATCATAGTGGGGATCTGTTATAACCTTATTAATGCAACAAATATTACACGACATTATTATATTATAGTCATGTAGAACAATGAAAATATATAATAAGTGAACATTCATGTAATCAAAGTACAAAATAGTTGGTTCTGAGGACACCAAACCTTAAAAACTCCCACTTGGACTAGAGCCAATTGCCTACGACTTTTAGTATGCTTTACCTCACATGATGATCATGTTTCTGCAGAGTCAAGGTTTTAGTCAAGGGGTCCTCCACGTTGTCTTCCGTGGAAATACTACTCACTGCAACTTCACCTCTTTGAGAAAAAACCATCAAGAGATGATACTTCCAAATTATGTTCTTTGTCCGATGATGTGACCTTGGCTCTTTTTCAAGTGCCACCGCTACAGTATTATCACAATAGAGTTTGATTGGATCTTTACTGCTCGGTACAAAATCCAGCCTTGGACGAAGCTTCACATCCATAATGCTTCTTTAGCTGCCTCAGAAGCTGTGATATACTCGGACTCCGCTGTAGAATATTCCACGACACTTTTTTTTGAGCTCTTCCAACTCACTAAAGCTCCATTCAAACTGAATATGTATCCAGTCTGTGACTTCAGTTCATCTTGATCTGTCTGGAAACTAGCATCTACATTTCCTCTGATGACTAGTTCTTAATCTCCTCCATAAACCAGGAACATATCCTTAGTACGCCTCAGATACTTAAGGATAGTCTTGACTGCCATCCAATGGTGGTCTCCTATATCAGCTTGATATCTACCTACCGCACTTAATGTGTAAGCAACATCTAGCCTCTTACATAGAATAGCATACATGACTGACCCAATCGCGGATGCGTAAGGGATCCTTTCATTCTCTTTCTTTCCTCATGTGTCTGAGGACACATTTTCTGGGAAAGATGAATGCCATGTGACACTGGCAACAATCCCCTCTTGGATCGTTCCATACTGAATCTCTTCAGTATCTTGTCAATGTATGTACTTTGACTCAGGCCCAGTATTTTCTTAGATCTATCATGATAGATCTTCATCCCAAGAATAAATTCTGCCTCTCCCAAGTCTTTCATGGAGAAGCATTTATGAAACCATGCCTTAACTGACTGTAAGAAAGGTACTTCATTTCCTATTAGTAATATGTCATCAACATATACTATTAGGAAATCGACTGCACTCCCACTAAACCTCTGTTAGACACAAGGCTCACATTCATTCTTAACAAAGCCAAATTCCGTTACAGCTTCATCAAAACGAATGTTCCATGATCTTGATGCTTGATTTAATCCATAAATAGATTTCTGCAACTTACATACATTGTTGGCATCATTTGGAGTCACAAACCCTTCAGGTTGTGTCATGTAGACATCTTCCTGGAGGTTCCCATTAAGGAAATTTGTTTTGACATCCATTTTCTAAATTTCATAGTCATGGTAAGTAGAAATGGCCAATAAGATTCTGATGGATTTCAACATCGCAACCGGTGAAAAGGTTTCATCATAGTCAATTCCTTGACGCTGTGTACAACCTTTTTCAACCAGTCGTGCCTTGTAGGTGCTGAATTTCCCTTCCTTGTCCAGTTTCTTCTTGAATACCCATTTATTACCAACAGGCGTTACATCAACTGGAGGATCTACGAAAATCCAGACATGGTTTTGGTATATGGAATCCATTTCAGAATTCATGGCTTCTTTCCACTTGGCAACGTCTGTGCCTTCAACTGCTTCCTTGTAGGTAAGAGGATCATCATTGTAAACCAATAATGAGTCACCATCCTCGGTGACAAGAAGCCCATATCGTTCTGGTTCTCTCACCTCTCTCATGCTCCTACGCAGTTCTTATTTCTCTGGAACAGATTTTTCTTCCACGGGGCTTTGTGCAATCTTTTCTTGTACCAACTCGTGTGTATCTTGAGCCTCGACTTCATTGAAGTCTATCTCGCTCCCACTATCTCTTTTGGAGACGTGCTCCCTCTCAAGGAATATGGCGTGTCTTTCCACTGTAACCTTTTTTTCTGAGGGGTTGTATAGGCAATATCCCCTTGTTTCCTTGGGATATCCTATAAAGATACACTTTCTTCCTCGGGGTGCATGTTTGTTACCTGAAGAGGCCTTAACAAATGCTTCGCTACCCCACACATGTAAATTCAATAACATGTCTTTGTGTCCACTCCATAACTCTTATGGAATACCATTTATCGATTTAGTTGGTACTTGGTTTAGTATGTGCGCTGCTGTTTGTAATGAATATCCCCAAAAGGATATTGGAAGACTCTCTTGACTCATAATTGATCTCACCATGTCCAACAGGGTGTGGTTCCTCCTTTCACTTACACTATTCCACTACGGTGTGTAAGGAAGAGTGATTTGAGATAGAATCCCAAAATCCCGTAAGAAATCAATGAAGTCCTAATTAAGATAATCTCCTCCTCTTTCTGAGCATAGTTTCTAAATCTTCTTACCAGGCTGGTTCTCAACTTCATTCTTGTATTCTTTGAACCAATCAAAAGAATCTGACTTATACCTCATTAAATATATATATCCTTATCTACTAAAATCATCATTAAAAGTTATGAAGTACGAGAATCCACCCCTTACTTCAACTGGAAATGGTCCACACACATCTGTGTGAACTAATTCTAAAATCTCTTTAGCTTTTTCACCTTTCCCACTAAATGGGGCTTTGGCCATTTTGCCTTGTAGACACGCATGACATACACCAAGTGGTTTTACATCGAAAGAATCTAAATACCCATATTAATGTAATTTTGTCAAACGTTTCTCATAGAAATGACCTAGCCAGTGATGCCAATGTTGGGTGTGGTATGAGTCATGTAAATTAACTTTGTTATCGATTTCCATTACTTGTTTTGTGTAGTCTAACACATAAAGGCCGTTATATAAATGTGCCCTACCATAACAAATGCTATCTTTATAAAAATAGAAACTTCCACTTCCAAACTAAAAGATGAATCCATCAGTATCAAATCTGGATACTGGAATAATGTTTTAGGGTTACAAAGGGTACATAATACCATCCTTTCAAAACCAAGACCATCCCCGTAGGCAATATGAGGTGCTAGTCCCCGACAGCTACAGCAGCAAGTCTGGCTCTGTTGGCTGCTCGTAGATCTACCTCCCCTTGATAAATCTTCTAGAATCTACTTGGTTCCTGTATTTGGATACATATGTGAGCACCACAAGAAGTATATAATACCCAATTATTAGAAACATATAGATTGAATTCGATAATAAACATACATGAAGCTTCCCCTTGCTTCCTTGGCTGGGTGCAGTTTTTCTTCCAGTGGAACTTCTTGCCACATGGAAAACAAACAGCATCCTGTTCCTTTGCCTCCCCGTTGATCATCCTTTTTTTGGAAGGGCTTGAAGAAGCTTTGGGCTTAAAGCTCTTCGCCTTCCCTTGTCTTTTATTCATCATGAGGACAGAAGGATTTTCACTCTTCATGTCAGTGTCCACATGGCGAATGAGGATGAGAATATTAGACATATAATTCTCAATGTTGTTCATATTTATGTTCACAACAATGATTGAGAAGCTCTGGGGGAGTGATGCAAGAATGAGGTCAGTACCCAGTTTATCGGGGAGTTTAAACCCTAGAACCTCCAAGCGCTCAATGTAGCCAATGACCTTGACTACATGAGGCCCGGCTGGGGAACCCTCTCCAATATTTCTCTGAAATAGAGCCTTTGAGATCTCAAACCTTTCCTATATTTCTCTCTCCTGGTATAGACCAAGGAGGTGCTCGAGCATGCTATAGGCATCCATGTCTTCATGAGACTTCATGAGCTCACTAGACATCGATGATAGTATCAAACATTGAACGTCGAGAGCATCGTTCAAATTTTGATCATAGACCAATAAATCTTCATCACTCGCCCCTGGGGTAGGAGAATCAGGAAGTGAGGACTCCAACACGTAAAAAATTTGTTCATGGAATAGGATAACCCGAAGGTGATAAACCATTCCTAAAGGTTACTATCGGTGAGGATATTATCTTTATCCAATATTGATCGCAGAGAAAATGTGGTTGATGAGTATGTCATCTTGATTATATAATTTAAAAGAGAATATTTATTAGTACTTTCTTGATTACAATTTATGAGAAATAATGAATTAATTAATTAATTCTCCCACTATTTTATCAAGTCCCAATGGCCCTCACCATTGAACATGGAATGTCCAGTTTCTTTGACATTATAGTGGAAAGGATCCATATTTTCCTTCGCATAACCCCAACAAGCGTTGGTCAAGCTATTTGAAGGTATTTAGGTAGGCATTTCTTTTCCAACTGTGAGCTTATAGTTCCTTGGTCTGTTGAGTGGACTCCCCAGTCCTGAAATCCTTACATGGATTTCCTCAACTCTTGCCTCCAATATTACATCAAGTCTAGATAGGGCTATTTCTCTTGATGTAATATGGTTAAGTCAACCCAAAACCTTTCATAAGGTCTTCCTTTATAAAAGTAAGTGTCCCAAAAAGGGTTGGTCAAAGACATAGTTTTATTGAGTCTTTCCCTTAATCGGGTAACGGAAGGCATGGTCTGACTTAATATGGTATTGAGGGATTTTAGACTTTATACATAGTTTTTCATTATCACATTCTTGTTAATATTAAGTGATGCTTTCTTAAGTGATTAGAAATGTTCTGATAATGTTTATGCATAATCCGGTTTTTATTTTATTCCATCATTGCATGCTTGTTCATTTTACTAATTATGTGATCGCGACAACACATACATAATAAATAAACCATGCAATCAAATTGAAATAAAATAAGATGGAATGATCATGAGCTTCTATTGGTTACCTTATCTAGCGGTTTTGATAAGCTAAAACTGACCTAGGGAAAACGCCTTGAACCTGTTCGTTCGTGTGTTGCATCTCCCACCTATCCACCTTTGTATCTTCTTGCGTCTGTTTCTCTTCGGATTCGGGATTCGAACCGTCTCCTCTGGCTTGAGAGATCCTGCATTACATGGGTTTACATTCAAGAAACCATGGGCACGCAGGCCCTACATTTTATTGGAAGAAGGCCCGCAGGCCAACAAATTTAAATTAAATAAATTTAAATGAAACCATACACATAAAAAGGGTCATTGGTCTAGCTCATGATCATCCATAGTATGCAACAACATTTACAAATATTTTGAATTCAAATTCTTTTAATAATTATTTTATTTAAGATATGACGTGATTGAATTCAATTAATTATGATCTTATAATTAATCAATTCTTTATCTTAAATTATTTTCTGAAATTCCTTGAGATTCTTCTCATTCATATTCCTTGTACGGGTCTTTGTACATTGGAGGAAACCTGGTGAAATTACATTTCTGGAAATTACACGG
The DNA here is from genome assembly GCA_963277665.1 of Viscum album. Taxonomy (NCBI): domain Eukaryota; kingdom Viridiplantae; phylum Streptophyta; class Magnoliopsida; order Santalales; family Viscaceae; genus Viscum; species Viscum album. The sequence goes on along the minus strand of OY728141.1, from coordinate 1,767,314,710 downwards.
TGTGTAGTTTATAATTACATGGCGTTTATTTTTCTTTTCACCGTTTATCCAAAGTACACGTCAGGGCATTGGCGTGTTTTCTATACTTTGGAAATTTTGGAGTACACGACATGTCGATGAATCATACATGGCGTGTACTTCCTTGTTACGTGGTAAACAGCTTGGAAATCCCGTGTACACGGAACACGGATTCTCCTTGTACACGGTTTCACCTGGACCGGATCGGACTACACAGCGTGTTGTTCTAACATACACGCCGTTTATTCCGGTTCCCATGCATCATTCAATTGTGGTCAACGCGACCTGATTAATACTTAGGCATAATCAATTCACACGGCGTGGTTTGGTAGACCAGTTCCGGTTCATCGAACCTATGTACACGGCATGCCATTTTTAATTACACACCATGTAATCCCGTGTGGTACAGACCGAAAGAGCGACTCCTCTGGATGAATTCCTCATTTTTATTTTAATCAATATAAAAATTAAAAAGTCGTTTCTGTTATATGAATCGAGAAATGAAAGAGGAAGAACATATCTCATTTATTCAGATTTATAGAACAATTTATTTCGAATTGAATCAAATATAAATGCATAAATTATCAACGAAAATTAAATAACTATAATCAATGTTGTAACCTCCCTCTAATACCATTTGAATGTTCCGGGCACAACGAAAGCGCGTGGGTGGATGTTCCCACTAGGCATTTTATCATTAGAAATGATCAATCCGGGATCAATACGACGATAAATGCCAGTCTCCATGGATCGAATCACCAAAAAAGACAAAGAAGATGGTTTGTCCCGGAACCTCAAACAAGGATCGTTACAGGTTGATCATAATCAATTTAATTAATTATAAAGAAATACCTTTTGGGTGTTCCTTCTTCGTTGATGTTCCTGATCATGTTGTCGATGTGATCCTTCATTGCGTCGTAGAAGCCTAGTGTAGACTCCCACTAGCAGTGATCCACACGTGTACCTCATATCTCTGGACATCACCAAAGGATTCTCCGGGTGCTAGCATGGAGAATCCTTTGCTTGTGTTTTCTGCCTTATATCGTCTTGATCCGATGGAAGAGGATCTCTCTCGGTCTTGAGAGCGTTCTTGGAGGAAGAGGTTCTTTAGTCCTTGAAAGAACTCTCTAGAGATGTTGTTCACAACGATTTTCTTGTGTATTGGAAAAGAGTTGGGGTTGTGAGGATATTTATAATCGGATGTGTGGGGTTATAAGGTTATGAAAATAAATAAAAGTGCTACACGTTTTATTTATTTCATTGACTCTTATTTAAAATCCCCATGTAGAATAAATAATTCCTTGACATGTGGCCATGCTGATTATAATAAATATCATTTAAAACAATATTATACCCTCAAAATCCCGACAGGAAAAACTACACGGCGTGTAACAATAAATACACGGCGTGTACTTGTTTTTCATTGAAAACTACACGGCGTGTATATTAAATGTATACATCGTGTATATCTTGTTTTCATTTATTCATTTCCTTTCCAAAATAAAACTACACTGTGTGTACATTTAATAATGCATGGCATGTACTTGTTTTATTATATTTTTCCTCCATCATTTAAAACAACTTATGCTTCCTTGAATAATTATTAAACCAATTACGGGAATAATCTTTATTCAACTTGAGATACATGGATACACTTAGTGTGTGACCCTCTAGGCATCTTTCTTGTTGGCATTAGGCGGGCTTGCCTAAAGTCCAAGATTACTGTCTAGCAATGGGTCAAGGAACCCAAGAGAATGAAGTTGACGCTGCATTGACGTATCACCTTATACAAATGCTTACTGTGTAATTTAATCCAATTTTCTCGATATCTCATCAAGCAGGTTTCATGGAAGTCTCATAAACCTATATGCTTGAACCGTCGTTCTTTGACTACCTAAAATAAACTCATCGTTTACACCATGGACATGGAATCTAATGCGATAGTTCTATTTCAATCAAAGGGCCGAGATATCAACTTCCATAAATAGAGAGAAAAAGTCCATCGACTTATCCATTAGCAACGTGTCACTCGTGACGCACCATCATACCCTAATTTCCGCCAACTGTCTGCGTGACGGTTTTCGTCAGTAAATCTAAGTGCGCGAGTCATGACATGAGTTAATGATAATCTTTCAGTCTAAGGACCATTACCCATGCTCGCAGATAGAAATAACCGATGACACCAAGACATGAAGAATTACTACTGGAGGGTCTTTTCTCATAACCTCCCATCTTGGAGATTACCAAGTGTGAACTCCATGAGATAGAGTCTCATCTTCTTACAAGTACTCGCACATGAAGGTATGTATACTATGTGTCCTATCATAGTATGTCATCCAACCGTAGAACATTATTTAAGAATATTGTTATAGAATTTCAAGGTTCTAATCATAGCGGGGATATTCTATGACATTATTAATGCAACAAATATTCCAGGACATTATTATATTATAGTCATGCAGAACAGTGAACAATATATAATAAGTTAACATTAATGTAATCAAAGTACAAAAAAGTTGGTTCTGAGGACACCAACCCTTACTGTATGGATGTAAAATTTAATGTAAACATATATCACCACATGTCATGAGACATTTCAGAAATCCTAGAATTTGTTGCAAATTCATTCCTGTCAATCAAGGTTCCACCTTTAATGGAACACAATACGCCACACCCTAATGGTATTCATTGTCAGGAACACCGAATGATCCACCCTAATTGTTGTAGTCATTAAGAACTCTACATGACCCAATGTAATGGTGGGCATCATTAGTAACTCTACATGACCCACTTGATGGTGGTCATTATCATCTATTTATGGTAATTCTCACCTGACAAGATTAACATAATTGGATAATCACATCACCACTGCATGAAATTGTCCCACTTCATCCTAGATTTGATATATTATAGACCAATTCATGGAATTATACCATGTCAAATAATTTTATGTGATCCAACCCTTTCCATAAAATAGTTTGTAGTCCATAGCCATCATTTTTCTTCATGCTCCTCCTCTAAGGGGGCCATCTATCTATAACTGAACAGTCTAATCATCCTTATGCATGAATTAAGGCTCCAAATGCAATTAAAAACTACAAGAAATATGCTTCATTGTAAAAACAAATTCATTTAGTGAATATTTCATAGGATGCTACCCACACACCCACACACAAGGGATCACAATCAAGCATAGTCAAACAAATTGTGCCAATAAGGTATCACATTATGTAAATAAGGGTATACATATAATATGCATGTGAAATATAATCACGAGTCAGTGAAGCAACAAATTTCATCATATTGATGCTATATAAGAACTCTCTTGGGAAAAATTATCATTAAGGGTCTCATAACTGTACACACACACACACAAGTGGTCAAACAATTAATCATATCCTCATGATATCTATGACTCATGTAGAACAACCATTCATCAAAGAGGTTGTATATAATCTAAGGCATATATTAGTGATCATTCTTCAACCATCAATATCCTATATCGAGAATTTTTAGAAGGTAAATTGTGGACCTTTCCGCATTGTCCAATTACATTCAGCGTGGTTTCCTAAATTAATTAAGACTTAAGGATCATTAATTAAGTAATCATTTCTTTTTTCATAATACATTACAAATTAAGGTTTGTTCAGACAATGTGTAATACCTCATATTTCATTCTATTAAACATTTATAATAACCAATGGTTGATAACATGGGACCAGCTACCTCAAATAGAGTAAAATCCAAGCCAGGAAAGTCCCATAAGCTTTGTTGGAGTTTCCTAAGTCCACTCGGCCTCAAACTAGTTCCAATAAGTTCTTAAAAAGCCAAGGCGTTCCAATTAATTAAATATAACTAAATTTTAATTAATTAAGAGACTAAATAACTCATATTAAATTGATAATTCACACTATTTGAAGGATTATTAGATAGAAACACCAAGTCAGAAACATTACTAACCATACATGGAAGGTAAATGTAGCAGTTCAAAATTTATTCTTGGAAAAATCCCCATTGTAGTATAATAAGACAATGTATAGTTTAATATAATTAAATTGGAAACATTAGAAGAATCCAATTGAATAATATACCTTATCCATAAATTTATCAAAAAGAGTTTGAGAAACTGCCAACACATTCTTGGTTATTCATCAAAATTCCTTTCAATTGTATGAGTTCATCATCATGAGACATATTCAATAAAATCCAATCCAAATATCTAAAAATCATAGACAATTTCTTCATGTTATGATGGAATTTCCCTCCTATTATATATTTAGAGAAAAAAACTATTTAATCGCTAAGAAATATGATCAAGGTGACGAAGATTAAAATTTAATTGTAAAATTGTTGGATCAAAAACGTTTACAATTATCAAGGGAATCATCAATGATGACTAAAAACATAAATTACCAAAATAAGTGGTAGAAAGGGGAATTTAATGAAAACAAATAAAATTATATCACCCAAAATAACCATAATTCTATTTCTAGATCCACCTCATTCTAAAAATAACACTTAGAGGGAGGAAGAGGGGAGAATAAGTTAGAATGAGTTTCTAAAAACCGATCAAACCCTGATAAAATTAAATAGGCTTCAGTAGTGAAAAGACCAAAAATACATAACTTAAACCACACTCAGTGTGCCCCACTAGTGAGCTTGTGACCCACCAGTTTTCTAATGCGACCAATAATGAAACAGGCACACTGCATACCTCACTAGCTAGCTGATGAAACCGTCAAGGTAGAAGGGGATTTGCACACTCCAATCATCTCTCTTATCGGGGATACTAGAAAGCTACTACTGTTGATGGTACCTATCAATCCTAACCCAGCCTACACCACTCATCTGAGTTCTGATTCACTAATCAAGATTATTTTAGACTCTACAAACAGACATCATAGATTTAAAAAAATTGAACATCTTGATTCGACACCTGGTTCTGTAAACGATTCATCCACCAGATGAAAGGTTTAAATTTTCACAAAAACCCACAAGAATTACGAAAAATCTCATTACACATCATATGGAAAGGTTTATAGACCTATTGTGGTTACTAATAAAATATTTATGATTATAGAAAAATTCAATATATGAGGCTTGGAGGTCTGGCCAGTAATATTGTTTCCTCTAATCAGTTGGGATTCATCAGAGGAATAAGGATACAATACTTATTTTATACAACATCATTGTGTGTAAAAATACATAAAAATAATTCAATGAATGGTAATGTTTTCATCAAATTAGATATTTATAAGGCCTTTTAATACCCGTTGTTGGGACATATCCTCGATATACTTATCTTTAATTGTTTTCCCTAGTGTTTTATAGGTACGATTTATTCTCTAATCACAATATCACGAATATAATCTTTGTTAATTGATTACCAAAGGTCTTATTAAACTTATTTGTAGTCCTTAAAAAAGGAGACCCACCCTTTTCCCTTCACTTTAGTATCATTGAATTTTACCAGAGTACATGCATCCTCAAGGTTATGTAGACTAGACTTATTTGTACTATTAAAGACAACATAATTCCCAAGTTCCATACTCACCTGTTATATGTGAATAGAATCCACTTGTTTTTTGGAGGTTAATAAATTATACTTTTCCTATTTTCTGGATATTTTAAAAAATTTTGATGCTATATCTAGGAAGTTCATTATCTCAAAAAAATCTACTTTAATTTTCGGTAATGTAATTCCATATCGAACGGAAATACATATCCTCAAAACATTGAAAGTTAAACAGGGGGATTTACCCTTAAAATACATGGGTGTTCCTCTAATTTAGGGAGGATAATATATTAATATCTAGAATACATTGCATAAAATTTCATCACAACATATTAGTTATAAAAGACAAACTATATCTCATGTTAGTACAATATTTCTAGTTTTCTGGGTCATTTAATCAATTGTTATTCACTATTTTCCACTTTTTTGATGGCATGGTCATTTGACAAAATGGTTCGAGTCTCAAATATTAAATATTATTTGGACTGGATTGGTCAATGATAAGAAACTTGTTCTTGTACCATCGAATAATTTCATGATATCCATTTACTTGGGAAACATAGTTTTGAATATTCTTATGCTCTTTATATTTTATTTCTTTAGGAGCTATACATGGAATCTTGTAAGTTCCAACAATGATTCTAGTGGGTTATTAAGATATAGGTTTGTTGAAATAATATATAGATTAATGATATCCTTTATTATCTCTTCTACATAGCATATATTATGGTTTTTTTAAGATTATGCATGATGATATTTCAATCCCACATTTGACATCATCCCGGAGTTTTTTGAACTTCATATGGTTGTAGAATAGGAATGAAAACTCCAATATCTTCTAATTTGAATTAGAATTGTTGGTTGGAGTGGATAATCAATAGTGGGGTGAATTTATTTCCAATTAAAATTTATGTTAAAAACATAATGGTTAAGAAAACCCCCAATTTTAAAAACGGCCCAGTTAATTACGACAGTATAAATGTAAATGTTCAATAGGTCAATAGGTTTCTCAAAGGGTGATTAATCCTCAAATGAATCATTTTAGAAAACCAATTCAACTTTTGAAACAATTCTACGGAATTAAACAAATACACACACTGACCAAAACTAACTCCCAAAGTGTAATCCAAAACAATTTTTTGTTTTAGAAAATATAAGCAGTGGATAAAACAAAACAGAGTAATTGAAGATTAGCACAAAAATGTAAAAAAGAGGTTCAGTGTCAAGAAGAGACATAATCCTCTCTACTTGGTGATCACCTTTCACCAAGCTGTTTATATAGATAAACATTTTATCCAAACCCTATATTGGGGTTTACAATAGCACACCCGGCTGTCCATGTCACACTTGACCTCTTCCATAGTTATTCATGGGAAACAAAATGTGATAAGTGATGGAGTATGATGATAGTTTTATATCCTCCAGTTATTCTCAAGAGACAGTGTGTGTTATACAAATAAATATACACACTTCTCAAATAGAAAATATAAAACACAACAGAGTAAAGGATGATAATAGAGAAAAGAAATCTCTGTGTTTTGTGAAGAGAGGATCTAGACTAAATGAATTTTGAGAATATGGTATTTGAACCTTCTTCTTGAAGTTGGCTTCATAACAGAATATCGTAGTTTCTGTAATCCAGCTTTAGGGAGTGAAAATGTTCATCTCTTTTATGTATCGATGTATATTGAAGACATTTTTGGAGAAGGTAGCTCATTACAGTCTTCTTGTAATCTCAAGCACTTATTTCTTCTCTTTCCAAATTCACATAGTCTGTGTCTCAGCGTGTACTGCTACTGTCGTATGATTAACATAAAAGATGAGGTCCATTTATACTCCACGATCCTCTAGGCATAAATATCACCGCACGTGCATGTACCTCATACTTGTCTACAAATACTCTTACAGACAAAATTAAATAATTTCAGAAACATTAAGTTGTCCACATATGACCATAAGAAATAAATTTGAATAAATAAAATGGAAACAGTTATTTATATCAATCGGTGAGTCATCTTTGGTGTGTCGTCTTCATTCTGTCATCTTTGGTATGTCGAACTTTGGTTTGTCATACTTCGGTGTGTCATCTTCGGTTTTAGTGAGTCGACTTCAGTGAGTTGAACTTCGGTGAGACATCCTTCAGTTTCGGTGTGTCAATTTCGGTGAGTCGAACATCAGTGAGTCATCCTTCTGTCTGTTGAACATTGGTGTGTCATATTAAGTATGTTGAACTTTTTTGAACTTCGGTGTGTCAAATTCGGTTTCAGTGTGTCAACTTCAGTGAGTTGAACTATAGTGTCAGGGAATCCAAAATGGTTATGAATAGTTTTTCTTGCATATACCATTACAAGAAGAATTCTTAATCAAATTATATGTCAAAATACAAATGTAAACATATTTATTCATGAATTATAAGCAATTGACTTATTAAATTATATGTTGGTGTATAAAAAAATTGATTCACATAGAGATATTAAAATTTCATGAAAGAGTAAAATATGTATATTGAAATAATTGTTGATTATGAAAACTGAAATATCATGGAGGGTCCAATAATCTCCACCATTTTGATAATCACAAATTATGGCACACACTCAAATATTTATAATAAAGATAGATTTTACATAGCTGAATGTAATTTTCCAATATAACTAATGTTTGGCATTACTAGAATTTATTTAAAACAAATGTCCCCCTCACTTATATAAAATCTTTATTTTCTCCTCTTTTTGGGAATAACAAAAAGGGAAAAGCAGTAAGGGGAAATAAGAGAAAAGAAAGACACCATATGAATTTTCATTCAATGTAATAAGAGTACAAGACAAAAAAAGACCAAATACCTATAAAAAGAAACAATCCATCATGAAGGCTTTGGATGTAGAGGAGATTTGCCTTTTTCTGAAGGATAAAATGGATTAGAGGAAGGATTGGGAGTGGCAGAGGATGGAGGTGATCTGATTATAACACCAGGTAGAGAAAGACCTGTAGGAATAGTAGCTACAAGGGTAGGCCTTCACTCTTACAACACACGACTGGGATACTTCTAATTAATGATCAGTCATATTTGAGTAAGAGCTTGAGAGACAGTTATTATAGCAGGAGCCCGAGAGGCAGTACAAATTGAAGCAGTTGGAGGGACCACAATATCATCAACCTAACCATGAAGATTTGGTTTGAGCAGTTTGATGAATTCATTAATTATTTATCCTCTATATTGCATTGCCTTCTCAAAGTCATACTTATTTTCAATAAATTTACTTAATAAAGGTGTAAACACTTTCAATTGGAGAAATTTACATTTGAATGCTTTTTTGACAGAAGGAATTCAACTAATTCATGCCAGAAACTTGAAACTCATAATCTGGTCATGATTGGTATATATCTTAGTGAAATACTTATCCACATTTTCAGGAATTTCATTCTGAGCTACAGAGGCTTCATTAGTGCACTTTCTGACCATATTGTACACAAGATATGTATTCTGATGTACTTTTTCAAGGGTTTCTTTGTCTGAAGAAAGCTAAGGTTTTTTAATTTCCTCTCTCATCACACCTTTGAGAGACTCCATATCAGTAGCAACACTTCTTCCACTCTTGGAACTGTATGGGCCAACCAACATTTTTCCATGCTCTTCTTTCAACTTTTTCAAATCTACACTGAGAAGATGACTTACCAAGTTCCTATGAAATTACAAAACACCACTAAAGAAGGTCTTGAAGTCAGAGGTTAAGGAATTTATCTCATTTCTCATCTTTTTTACTTCCACTCTCAGCAAAATGTTGTGTCTAATAATTGTTTCAGCTGTAGTAATAAGATTCCGTTGAATCTGTTAAATCACTATTCTTGAAATTTTTCCTACATCAGCATCTGAGAAACTTATTGAGGTGGAGGCTTCATTTCAAGATCCCATTGAAGCTATCAAATATTCACATATCTCATTCTTAATCATTTCCAAATCAGCCTTGATGACATAGTCACCGGGCACTGATTGAGATATAGGTTGGTGAGGTCGAGGTTCGTCTAGAGGAACAGATGCAACAGGTTCGGGATCAGCATGGACATGAGGAAAAAGAAGAGGAGGCATCATTTCCTCATCTGAGTCATATTCTAAACCGAAAAGAATGTAGCATGGATTACTATTCCACTCTATTGGCTCAACAGTATCAATTCTTACCATTCTTCCATGAGGCTCAGGAATAACAATAGTATCATCAATTTATTCATCATGTTCTCTCTCCATAACACCCTGTCTGGGGACAGAAACCTACCGAACTTAAGGTTCTTCCAGAGCTCCAGCAATTTCAACTTCACCATGTACATCCTCAATTTGAGGTAGTGGAACTACATATTCTTATTCCATTCCAGCAACCATAAAATCATTCAATTCTTGAATAATATCTTGGTTTTCAGCATCAGTATGGAGTGATCTGTCCTTATGTCTAGCATCTCTATGATCATCATCCTGTTGATCAGCAGGCTCAATTCCATCACCAACTCTATGAACAGATTCCTTACTAGATCTGTCAACCACTTGTTTTTACACTTTTAGAGAGTCACTCACATGCTCAACCCTTCCTCCATCATCACCATTATCAACATCATCATCATTATCATCACCATCATTATCATCATCATCATATTCCTCATCTGATTTTCTAACATAACCTTCAACTCCAGTAACATCGGTTTCTTTTTATTCTTCATCACCGAGAATTGTTTCTCTTGAATGGAATTCCATAAGTGTACTAGCAGGTCCATAAGACATATTCATGGGACGTTCAACAATATCAGGATCACTCTTATCATTAAAAGGAGATCTTTCATCCCTAGGTAGTTCAGCCTTAACTTCCTCATCAGAATAGACAGGAACTTCTCCTAGTTTGAGACCTGGATCAACTTGGTCCTTTAGTGTATAAGGATGGTCAAACGGATTGAACTCCTCATACAACCTTTCTTATTATCCTACCCAACATCTCTTTCATGGGTTCTAAAATATTTTCATCCTTTTACAAATGTCTTTCTGAAGAAAAAAACCACTACAGACAGTTATTATTTCTTCTCCTTCTTCAACATAGTCTAATTTTTTCAACATGGTAGAAATCATTCTATCATAGTATAAGCAGGTGACCTTCTAAGATGGATTAATCAAATTAGAAATATGTACCATGAGATATCATCATAGATTCACCTTTATTCAATGTTACAAAAATACATCAAGAAGACATCCTGATATTTCACAGCAGAAAAATATCCCTTCCTTGGGTAGATTTGATGTTGTATGAACTTAAAAAGCAATCTCACTTCTCCTTAAAATTCATTTGCAACAGTCATTCTGAATTCTTCATTTCTAGTCAGATCTTTCATAGCATCTTCATATGAGTTTATTTTGAAGAGGGTGGAATATTACCAGTATAGTCAACATAGACACCTTTATGAGGTACCTCTAAGCATTCAGCCCATTCCTTGGATGAAAAATAAATTTCCTTTCCTTTTACCAAAGATTTCATCTTTGATGGCTTGGTTCCAACCAGTGATATACTCAAATTCAAGTAAAACTCATTCCCTAGATAAGGATAATAGGGTCTTTCAATTTTTGTAAACCAACTGAGGCACCCTTGAGATTCCAGTAACATTAGCAGAAACGATTTTCTTGACAGAAGCCACTCAACAGACACTTTCTTTTCAGCTATCACTACTCGAATTCAATTCTTGGTTTCATAGTACCACTAGTTTAACCCTTCTGACACTTATCAGGAGGAGATTTTTGAGGTTCATCCATGGTGCGCTTATTCCTTTTGATGGTGAAGCATTAGATTCTAGCTGTGTTGAGAGGTCGAAAGTTGAGAGAGATAGAGAGAGAGAGAGAGAGAGAGTAATTAAATGTAGAAGTATTTATGGCTTTGGAAAAGGTCAAATATCATGATATATTGGACATAATATATCATTTAGGGAATTTAAATCCAAAAACATAAAATTTAAATGCGGCAGGTTGAAAGTGATAAAACTGCGTCGTTTCACTTAAAGAAGATTGAATTTAGAAAATATCCCTTAATTATATCGGTGTCAATGAATCATTTTTAAGAACACTGGATTCACAAAAAAATCGGTTTCACAAAAATCGGTTTCATAAACATCCGCTTCACAAAAATCCGTTTCTCAAAAATCAGTTTCACAAAAATCGGTTTCACAATAACCGGTATCATAAAAATCGTTTTCACAAAATCTGGTTTCACAAAAATCGGTTTCACAAAAACTAATTTCACAAAAATCGATTTCCAAAAAATCAGTTTTACAAAAATCATTTTTATAAAGATCAGTTTTATTAAGATTAATTTTATAAAGATCGGTTACTGATTTGTCATTCCTAGTTCATGTCTGATGTAATTAATTATCTCAGAATTTAAGGGTTTAGTGAATATATCAGCAAGCTGATGTTCAATTCCAATAACTAAAGAGTTATATCACCTTTTTGATAGTGATCTCTTAGAAAGTGATGTCTTACATCAATATTCTTTGCTCTAAAATGATATATTGGATTTTTGGAAATTTTAATAGCACTAGTGTTGTCACAGTTAATGGATACATGTTTAAATTGATATCTATAGTCTAGTAAAGTGTGTTTCATCCACAAAATTTATGCACAACAACTACCAGCAGTAATGTATTCTGCTTCAGCAGTAGATAATGCAACAGAATTCTGTTTTTTACTACACCATGATACTAGCGACTTGCCTAACATGTGATATGTCATAGAGGTACTTTTTCTATCTAGTTTTCAGCTAGAAAATTCATCATCTGAATAACTTATTAAATAAAACGGTTGTCCTCTTGGATAAAATAGTCTTAAGTTGGGAGAATATTTGAGATATTTGAAAATCCTTTTAACAGTATTAAAATTATATTCTTTGGGATTAGCATGAAAGGGAGCACACATGCATACACTAGACATAATATCAGGTTTACTAGCACTAATATTGAGCAGACTCCCTGTCAAACCACTATAGTTGGTTTGATCCTTTGATTCACCAGCTTCATCAACATCCAATTTACAAGTGGTACTCATAGGTGTATCACTAACTTTACTACCATACAAACCAAAACATTTTAAAATATCATTAGTATATTTACATTGATTGAAAATAATACCATCTTTATTTGGAAAAATATGAATTCCAATGAAAAATTTATGTTCTCCAATTAAACTCATTTCAAATTGATTTTTCATTATTTCTGAAAATGAGAATATAATGAATTTTGAGAAGATCCAAAAATTATATCATCTTAAAAAAATTTATTATAAATACATCATTGGAAATCCTTTTAATAAACAAAGTAGGATCTGTTATTCTGTTAATAAAACCTTTTGATGTAAGAAAGAAACTAAGTCTATCATAACATGCTCTTGGAGCATACTTTAAACCATATAATGATTTAGAAATTTTAAACATGTGGTTTGAAAAATAGGGATTTTTAAATCTAGGGGTTGTTCAAAAAATACATCCTCAACTATATAACCATTTAAAAAATCACTTTTGACATCCATTTGATAAAGTTTCAAATTCATATGAGCTGCATAAGCAAGTAGTATCCTAATGGCCTCTAACATTGATATAGGTGCAAAGGTATCATCAAAGTCTATTCCTTCCTCTTGACTATAACCTTTTGAAACTAATCTATCCTTGTTTCTAACTATATTACCAGAATCATCAACTTTGTTTCTAAAAACCCATTTAGTGCCTATTATCAAATTGTCCTGAGGTCATTCAACTAGTTCGTAGACTTTTTTTCTTTAAAAATGACTTAATTCTTCCTGCATATCCATCACACAGAATTAATCATTGATAGCATCATTAATATTTTTGGGTTCAAGCTATGAAAGACAAGATTTGTGTTCAACCTAGTTTCTCAGAGAAGCTCTAGTTTGTGTCCTTTGATTTAAATCACCTAATACAATTTAAAAATGATGATTCTTGAGGGTTCGAATACCTCTAGAAAGAGTTGAACTAGACTCTGCATGATTTTCTATTGGTTCAGACTCAACTGGTGAAGATTCTAGAAGATTACCAGAATTGGTTACTTTTATAGGGGGTACACTATCATTATCATTAAGGTTCAGAATTGACATATCTTCCTTAATATAGCCAAGAGAGGTTTTAGGTTCATGTGGATCAGGCTCATCAAATTTTACATGAACAGACTCCTCCACACATTTTGTTTTCTTATTGAATATTGTATAGGCTTTACTCGAGATTATGTAACCTAGGAAAATTAATTCATCACTCTTGGAAGAAAATTTGTCATGATTTTCCTTAGTATTAAGGATAAAGACTCTGCAACCAAAAACTCTGAAGTAGTTAACCTTAGGCTTCCTCTTGTTCCAATGTTCATATGGGTTCTTCTTAAGAATAAGTCTAATCAAAACTATATTAATGGTATAACAAGCTGTATTAATATCTTTAGCCCAAAAATAAATAGGTATATTACATTCAACGAGGACAGTCCTAGCGATATCTTGAAGGGTCCTATTTTTCTTTCCACGACCCCATTTTGTTGAGGTGTTATAGGATAAGTGAAATTGTGACTATAGCCATTGTGTGAGCAATAGGATTCAAACTCTTGATTTTCAAACTCTTGGCCATGATCCCTTCTAATGTTTTTAATTCTATGTCCACTAATATTTTCTACAGACAAGGAGTATTTGGTAAAATAGGAACAATATTCACTTTTGTGAGCTAGAAAGTATACCCAAGTGTATCTAGAAAAATCATATACCAGTACATAAACATATTTATTCCCATTAGAACTTGAAAATCTTGATGGTCCAAAAAAACCATGTGAACCAAGACAATCGGTTGAGAAGTAGAAACTTCTTTCTTAGGTTTGAAAGAAACTTTGTGTTGCTATCCCTTTTGACAAAGATTTCATACTTTGTTAAGTGGGAATTATAGTTTAGGTAAGTCTCCAAATAATCCTTTCCCAGTTAGTTTCCTATGAGATTGCACATTTCAGTTTCCTAATCTTTTGTGCCACAACATAGATTCCTTATTAAAATCATTTAAGCAAGAAATGTATTGCTTGTCTAAAGAATTTAAGTCAACAACATACACATTCTCAATTATGAGAGAAGTAAATATTAAATCATTTTTGGAATTAAAAAAATTACATGCATTATTTTATAATTTAACGTTGGAACCATCATCACACAATTGATAGATGCTAAGTAAATTTTACTTTAATCCATTAACAAAAAGTACTTTGGAAATTAATATTGTATTTGGGTTACTGATCTGTCCTAAGACAATGATTTTTCCCATTGCATTGTCACCAAATGTTACACGTCCACCATCAAACTTGATTAGAATCATGAAGAATGAGTATTCTCCTGTCATATGTCTTGAAAATCCCCAGTCCAAGTACCATAGACTCTTACAAGAACTCATTAAGAAAAATCCCTACAGAACAGATTAGACATGAGGTAACTTTGGTGCCAATATTTTCTTGGGTCTTGAGAGGTTAGGAAATAAAACATTGGGAACCCATACTTGTCTCATAGATTTCCTATAATTAGAAGATATATTTTGAGACATAAACACTTTGTTCGGTCCTTTAGAGAATTGTTTTTCAAGAAATGGTTCAGAAATTGAACTAGCTGTGAATTGTCCATGTTTTGGAATAAATTTAGTTTTAATGATCCTTCTATGTCCAAGATAATAACCTTGACCATTTGTATATTTTGGGGAAATCTGTTGTCCTAGAAACTATGTTAGGGTATCCCTACCAGTAGTAAAATTTTCAATATCTTTTTGTAATTGTTCATTTGATAATTTGAGCTCGGTATTTTCATTTAATAGCTGGGTACATTTTTCTTTCTAAATATCCAGACATGACTTATAAATTGAATTTAAAGCATGAAATCTCTTTAGTGAGTTATATTTGATTTTAAGATCATTAATGTTATCCTCAATAAATTCAAAATATTAAAATAGTTGAACCATAGATATATCTTCATCATTGTGTAACTCACTCTTATACTCAGAATAACAGGCATCATGTATAGGAAAATTAAGTGTTCCCTCAGATATTTCTATCATGAAACATATGTTTTCATGATTGTTTTGTTCACAATCAGAAGCATTAGATCCACTGGAGTTGTCTTCTGAATCACTCTAGGTATAATTCATAGCCATTTTATAGCCTTTTCCCTTGTATTCATATTTCTTCTTGAATTTTAGCTTGGGACAATCTTCCTTCACATGAAATTTTCGTTTGCATTCATAGAAGATTATTTCATTTGAGTTGTCATTCCATTTTCAGTCTTTATTCCATTTTCCTTTACTGTA
Source organism: Viscum album (assembly GCA_963277665.1). Classification (NCBI taxonomy): domain Eukaryota; kingdom Viridiplantae; phylum Streptophyta; class Magnoliopsida; order Santalales; family Viscaceae; genus Viscum; species Viscum album. The sequence continues at coordinate 1,767,298,837 of OY728141.1, read as the reverse complement.
ATAATTTCCCATGTAGTTTGAATTCCTTAATAATCTCTTCTCTCTATGGAACATTTTGAATCTCCTTGCAAGATGAGACATCTCCTCATCATTGTCTGAATCTGACTCGTCACTCATTGAGCTGTCTACAGGAACATGAACTTTTTCTTTGTTTTTCCTCTTTGAGGTAGTAGTTTTGAATGATATAGATTTATTCCTTGGTTCCTCATCTTCTTCTTGATTCACCTAATGTTCTTCCCCATGCATCATAAGCTTTCCTATTAGTTCCATAACTGGTAGCTTGCTTTTATTAAAAGATTCTTGTAATGAAAAAGAAGTTCCCCTCTATTTGTCTCATATGCATTGAAGGAGTCACATGATTTGGTCCTTCTTGTCCACTGGTTTTCCAAGAAGACTCATAGTGTTGACTATTTTTTTGAACCTAAGATACATTATAGAAATAGGTTCATCAGGAATCATTTTAAAATTATCATATTTAATAGTGTATTTATTTAGTCTCATTAATTAAACATTAGATGTTCCCTCATGAGAAACAGCTAAAGTATCCCAAATTGCATATGTAGTTTTACAGGAATATATTCTATTGAATTCATCATCACCTAGAGAATTGTACAAGGCATTCATTGCTTTATAGTTCTTATTATATGTGGATTTAGTTAGTTGAGACCATGTGTCCCTAACAGTAGCGGGAAATACATGTTTCTCTACAATTTATCCCAGATTTCAGGTCCCATGCTTTCTAAATACAATTTCATTTTTAATTTGCACTGAGCATTGTTATTACCAATAAATAATGGTGCCATGTTATTAGTGGCACCCTCAACGCTAGTTTCTATAGTTAAATTGAATTTAAAGAACTAAAAATTTAGATATGACAGAAATTTTAAGATCATTATGATACAACTAAAATCACCGTTAAAATAAATTGAAAAACATGAAAATAAATCAACCTCTGATACAAAATGTTTGTCGGAGTGTATACTCAAGAGGGGGTTGAGATAAGTTCCAATTAAAATTTATATTAAAAACATTAGGGTTATGAAAACCCCCAATTTTAAAAAGAGACCATTTAATAAAAGGAGTAGAAATGTAAATGTTCAATTGGTCAACAAGTTTCTCAAAGGGTGATTAATACTCATATTAATCAGTGTAGAACACCAATTCAACTTTTGAAACTGGTCTACTGAATTAAGATAATACACACACTAACCAAAACTAACTGTCAAAGTGTAATAAAAAATAGTTTTATGTTTTGGGAAATATAACCAGTGGGTAAAAAAAACAGAGTATTTGAAGATTGGAACCACAATGTAAACAAGAGGTTCAGTCTCAACTAGAGACTCAATCCTCTCCACTTGGTGATTAACATCCATCGAGTTGTTTATATAAATAAAAATTATATCCACACCCTGGATCAGGGTTTACAACAGCACACCCGGCTGTCCTGGTCACACTTAACCTCTAACACAGTTAATCATGGGAAAAAATGTAATAAGTGATTGAGTGTGAGGATAGTTTGATATCCCCTAGTTATTCTTAGGAGACAGTGTTTGTTATTCAAATAAATATACACAATTCTCAAATAGAAAATATAAAAGACAACAGAGTTATGGATGGGAATAGAGTTATGAAATCTCAGTGTGTATACTCCACAATCCTCTAGGAATAATGATCTTCTCACGTGCATGTACGTGATACCTGTTTATGGATACTCCTACACACAATATTAAATTATTCCTGAAATATTAATTTGTCTACGTATGACCATTAGAAATAAATTTGAATTAATAAAATTGAAATAGTTATTTATATCAATAAGTGAGTCATCTTCTATGTGTCATCTTCGGTGTGTCATCTTCGGTTTTGGTGTGTTGACTTCAGTTAGTCGAACTTTGGTGAGTCATCCTTTGGTTTTGGTGTGTCGACTTCGGTGAGTCGAACTTCGTGGATTCTACCTTTTGTCTGTCAAACATTGGTGTATCAACTTCAGTCTATCGAACATTGTCGAACTTCGGTGTGTCAAATTCGATTTCGGTGTGTCAACTTCGGTGAGTCGAACTAAGATGTCAGGGAATCCAAAAAACGGTTATGAAGAGTCTGTCTTGCATATACCATTACAAAAAGAATTGTTAATCAAAGTATATGTCAAATTAAACTTGGAAACATATTTATTCATGACTTATAAGGAATTGAATTATTAAATTATATGTTTTTGTATGATAAAATTGATTCACATAGAGATATTAAAATTTCTTGAAAGAGTAGAATATGTATATTGAAATAATTTTTGATTATGAAAAATACAATATAATGGAGTGTCCACCAAGACTTTTGGTCAATATTGAAGTATTAAATATTAATTAGTACATTTTTTCCATTAATTTCTATAGAATTAATGCAGTAGGTCTAGAATTTTTAGTTCATTTACAATGATTAGGGTTTCTGTTGTCCTACTTGTTTTGGGGTTTTTGAATTTGAGGTTCTACTATACATGTTCTTCTGTGGTACAGGTCCCAGCTCCCTAGGTGGATGGGACATCTCAAGAAGCTTTGTATTCCCCCTTCAAGATAGATTTGAATTTGGAATATTATGCACAATACCATACTAAAATTGATTGACTCAAGGAAATGTGCATCCAGATTAATTCTTTATGTGTCATTTTTATAAGGGTTATGAGTACTACCGATATATTTATTTTTCTTCAAATATTTTCAATTATATTTTGATTCATCTCTAATGTTTATTTAACAATGAAATTAACCCTAATAGTGGTTTTACTAACTTTATGGAATTCCTTTTTTGGAAGAGTTTATTCAACTGACTTAAGAATATTCTCCTTGGGGATATTGCTTCAGTATCTTTTCATTTATGGAATGTGAGAAATGTTATTAGGTTTGAAGGTAAATTCAAAAAAACTCTCAATATTATGTATCTAATCCTGATGTTCAATTGGATGACTATAAAAATTTAAAAAGGAGGCACATGAAACAAAATGTAGTACGTTATCTCAATTAGACTACATGGGGCCCGAGATATTCCATGAAAGTTCAGTCAATCAATTTTTTAGTGTAGGACTCACTGACCCTCATGGATCAAAGTCAACAATGATGGAATGATCCTATGGGTTTCAGTACCTTCTAGGTGTGGATGTATTTTATAAAACCCTAGATTCTTTCTTAAGGTATCCTTCATGTTATTTCTTTTCAATTTTATTTCCTATGAGTCTAATATTTGGGAGATTATCTATGCCATCAAGAATGAAAAACAAGTTTAGATAGAGTATAATCTGGTTTGATTGTGAATATTTTTCAGTTGTTAATCAGGTTAAACCCAAATCAACATTGGTACCATGGACCCCTTTTAAGGAATGGATAGAGTGTTCTAAAAACATTAATATTATACAATAAATGGTCTTTCACATTTTTTAGGATTGTAATATGGTGGTTGATGCTCTCTCTATGATGAAGAAATGGTGAAGCAGGTATCACACTATTCATGGAATATTTTCTATTAATTGATTGTTATTAATGTATCCAAAATTTGAGGAGAAGTATATACTCACCTCTCTTTTTTACTCTTGTTCCCATCCTTTCTTTTTTTATTGAATAGAATTTTTGGGTATGGAATTTCACCTCTTATAATGTCCTTTTTTAGATGCCATAATATTGTGTAAATATAAATAAAATTACATTTATTTATATAAATAGAGAAAATAGAAAAATATATATATACACCAACATAATATATATAAGTATATAAAGTGGTATAAATATACATAAATAGATAAAAATATCAATAAATACATATACATATAACCAAATTTAGATAAATTTATATATTCTCGCATATATATTATAAAAACATGAATTAATTCACACACATATAAAATTAAATGTTATTAAATATAAATATAAATCAATATAATTACACATTAATACATAGAAGTCTCTATTTATATATATACCCACATAACATATATAAATATATATAAACATAAATATTTATAAATATATATATATATATATATATGTCAAAATAATCAATAAAAATAACTTATCTATTAAAATATATAGTTATATATAATTATAAGTGAATATAGATAAATTTATTGGAAAACACAAACACACACACACAGATATATATATATATATATATAATGAATCAAAAACAAAGGAAATTACACCAAAATTGAAACTCCCTCATATCAATAAAAATTTATAACCATGAGATAAAATAATATAAAACCCAACAAACATAAGAAGAACTTTTTAAAAGAAGCTAAAATTTCCTTGAATGTACAAAAACCAGGGTATCTCAACTAAATACTTAATTTTTTAGATCTCGAGTGGATTTTAAATTATGAAAAATAGGTATTCAGGTATACCCCAATCAAGATGATATAAATATCATCAAAATAATAAAATTTATATCTCATGGAAACCAAATGGACCCTCAGATAAATTTTTTTGGTTGTTTGAAGTTGATGTTTTACATTCAACTTCTCTTAGAAAACTATGAAAATTTTTATTATAAAATATTATCAAATTATTAGATAATTTCATCATATTTATTTTTTTAATATTTTATCCTTTATTTTGTGGAGCATAAATAGAAACCCTTATCAAAATTTATGGTAATTTGATGCTGATGTCTAATTTTTATCTGCTCTTTAAACATTAGTTACAAAGCATTATTTCTTCATTAGCACGGTTTTTTGAAAAATATTCCTAAATCACTAATCCAAAAAATTTTGTATCAATTTTGAAAACAACTGCTAAAGGTCAATTTTCTTATAGTGAAATGAAGAAAAAAAATTTACAACATAAAACACCAATTCCTCCACTATTTACTTTGATAAATATTCTTGGTGAATATCCTTTAGAGGAAAACACATAACCCCCTTCATCATGGTGTATTCATTAGATGAAGAGGAATTCCCATCAAAAGGGAAAACCATCCCTTTTCGCAAAAGATGCTAGTAACTCATATGGTAAAGAAGGAAGATGAATGAGTGATTATGAGTATGAGCCACAAATTGAAATGAGCCCCTCGTCTTTATTTGTTCAAATAATTTATATAGGCTTTGGGGACACTGTCACAAACCAAACTGGGTCGACCCTTAACCGGTCACCAGAGCCGATCCGCGACATGGCCCGAGAGGCATTCCCGATCCTCTCGGGATGGCGACAAGTGAAAAGGAATCAACAGAGATCATGGGAACGATTTCACCTGATACAAATAAATAAAACATTAGAAGTAATATAGAGTAGTGCAGAATAAATAAACCAAGTAATGTGACTAAACAAGAACAAAAGAAAATAAAACTAACCAAACTCGATGTCCGAAATAACTCTTTGTGACCCCACGGTTCACTCTCCGACTCAATGATCATGCGTATCTGAAGGCGAGCACACTCAAGCTACAACCTGCACAAACACTAAAAATAGAAAACTTGTATAGGCATGTGTATTAAAACTCAGTAGGCTTTCCAGATATCTATTCCCAATGCATTATCATTAAAAATTAAGAAACAGTAATTCTATGTATGAACAAAAAAGTATCAAAATATGAATTTATATTATTTTTATTATAAAGAAAAGTACAAACCATTTCCCTTAGTCATTTGAAAAACCAGAAAAAATGGTTTGGAACACATTTTCTTTTGAAAATATTATTATGGGAGTTGGAAAACCACAATGTCACTTTTTATGAAAAACACCACACAAGGGTACCATGGTAGATACGTCAAGGGAAATGTAAATAGGTGTGATAGTATCATCATAACAGTTCAATAGCTAAAAGTAACACTAGACATAGGAGAACTCGAGAGATCAAGAACGGTAGAGATTGCACTAATACCAGCGACACCATCTACAGTAGCATGCCACATATGATGAAATTTAACTCTCCAAAATGCTCATCCATCCGTTCTCAGGAATTCTGTGTGAAAATACCATATCAATAAACCCAACATATCCGCCTACTATGGTCCACTAGTCAGTACCATAACCTACCAGTGTAGTACTGGTCTTAGACAATTCTTACAATATGTCTGGTTTGCATGTCACGAGTATAAAAAATAGGTGAGTCAATAAAGGTTTTTGAGCATAAAATCACAATCTATATTTATAAAAATAATTCATATTTCCAAGGTATGTGTAAACACATCATTTATCACACCCAAAAATTGTTAAAACTCTTTTTAATATGTTTACGCTACACACTCAAGACTCGACCATTTTTAATAAAATTCCAAACCATGCTAAAACACAAGACACACTTTTGTAAAAGAAAAACCACTTGGAAAACCAAAAAAAGAACTGAAAACATTGTTCCTCATGTAGCTGATAAATTTATAAACTTCAAAAATTCATTTTACATCAATATTTACTCCAAAAATCCAAACAGTCATTTTATTAAGAAAACAAGGCATGCAATGTTGAATAAAAAAATTTCAGTTTAACACCCAATGAATTATGAACCAAGATATGTATGCCATACTTTTATTTAAATTGTTGAACCTTGTTTTTTTATTTTAAAAACCATGTGTGTAAACATCCTATATTCAAAACTTGACACAGCACGGAACCCATTCATCAAAAGAAAATCTATTTCTGAAATAGAACGCACCATAGAAATACCCTCTTTTGTAATTTCCACTACAAAAATAATTTAATAAATGTTTGAGAAACTTATAAAACACAAAACATAGACACAAAAAGGTTGCTCATAAAAACATACGCGATTTTGAACAAAATACTACTTTAAAATTTACTGTATAATAAATCGATAACAAACATGACTCAAAACGTAGACTATATACCAAGAAACTAACTAGCATGTTGCACAAACAATAATTTACATGTATACTAAGTGCGAAAGTCATAGAATTAATGTTTCATAAATTTAAAAATGGAAATTGCAATGGGATTCCTACCTCAAAATCGAAGCGTGAAGACGACGTAATCTCAGAACCACGCGGTAAGTTTCAACGTACTGCAAAATAAATATCAATGACTTAAACACATATAAAAAATAAAAAACCAAATAGTGTATGTGAAACAATGTGGTGAAAATGAAAAAACCGGAGACCGCTTCATGAGGGTTTAAAAACATTATAAACATACCAAAAAGGCCAATAAAAAATAAACCTATAAACTAACTGAAAGCAAACGAAGAAGAGATTCATACCAGAGGGGCAGCACATGCTTGTAAGGGGAGGGTCGCTGGCCGGACACACACAAGCCTATGATGTGCGCGTCGGAAGGGGATGATCGTAAGTGGTCGGAAACTCACCAGAAGGAGGAGCAGGCTGCTACCGGTGGGTCACGCCAAGTAGAAGGGGGGCATGGGGCTCTCATGCCAGCTCGAATAGGAAGTGGGTGCGAAGGGCCAGATCGGTACAGCAGGATGTCATGGGAGGTGGGGACTAGAGCGCAAGAAGGGGGTGGTGTGGGCGGAGAGGGATGGGTCATCTAGGCAGTAGGGGACAGGGAGGGGAGGCGGTGGATTTACTAGAGCCAGCACAAGGATGCATCGCGGGGTGGCGGGTCGCACTGAGGGTGAAGGCCGGGTGTAGGTCGAGAGGGGAGGAGGCGGGGACTCGAGGTGAGAGTGCAGGTGGAGGCGAGGATGACGGAGCGGGTGAGTATGAGGGAGCAAGGCGGATCATAGCTGAGGAAGGCTGTGTGCACTGGAGTTACAGCGAGTGTGGAGGATGCACTAGGTTGGGTCAGGCAATTTTTTTTCTGGGTTTTTTGAAAAAAAAAAATTACCTAAAAGGGATAGGGTTTGAGGTATTTGTAAAAATGGGTCCGAGATGCGTGAACCATGTTCACGCATCCCCGATCCCGGCAAGATGTGTGAACGGGGTTCACGCATCTTCAATCCGAGCGAGATGCGTGAACCCCGTTCATGCATCATGTAGAAAGTTTTTTAATAGTTTTAAAAAAATTTATTTTTATTTTTATTTATATATATATATATATATAACAAAAAAATTTAACAGAATTTATCCACTATTTAAAATCTAGCAGCACTGGCATTACAGCAGTTTGGATTCTGACAGAAACTCTCACCCCGGACTCATTTTTATAAGAGGGCTTGCCTTGAAAATTATTCTGCATTTTCAAAGTGGGATACAGGTTCTTCCAAACCTTCACAGTACATTCTGTATTTCCGATGTGGGATTCTGTTTCAAATATGTGACTTTGAAAGAGTATAAAAACTAAACTATAAGACTAATATAAATGAAATTTTAAACATATAAGAAATAGTTGAAAACAAAAAGAATTTCATAAAAAATGTTTATCAAAAATAAATTATAACCATTCAAAACCATCAAATTGAAACTTAAAAAAGTTTTAAATATTTCAAGTACGTGACTATGAAAGACTATAAAATATAAACAATAACACTAATATAAATGAAATTTTAAACACTGATTAAAAATATAAAAAATAGTGGAAAACAAAAATAATTTCATAAAAAATGTTGACAAATAATAATTTATAAGCTTTCAAAGCCACAAACATGAAACATAAAAATGATTCAAATACGTGCCTTTGAAAGACTATAAAATAAAAACTATAAAACAAATATGAATGAAACTTAAAAAATGGATTAAATATATACAAATTAGTTGAAAATAAAAAGAATTTTGTAAATTTTTTTGATAAAAACTAATTTATGAGCATTCAAAACCACCAACTTGAAACATAAAAACATTTCAAATACAAGGCTTTGAAAACCTATAAAATAAAAACTATAAGACCAATTTAAAGGAAAATTAAAACATGTATTAAACATATAATAAATAGTTAATGATTAATTAGTTAATTAACAATATAATTATTAATTAGTTAATAATTAATTAATTAGTAATATAATTATTAATTAGAGAACGATTAATTAGTTTATTTGTAATATAATTATTAATTACACAATAATTAATTAGTTAATTAGTAATATAATTATTAATTATACAATAATTAAGTATTAAGTAAGTAATATAATTATTAATTATATAATAATTCATTAGTTAATTAGAAAATTAGTAATATAATAAATAATTATAATTATTCATTACAATTATTTGTTATTAATTATTAAAAATTAATTATATAATAATAAATTAGTTAATAATTAATATAATTACTAATTATATAATAATTAACTACTTAATTAATATATAATTAATTTCTAATAATTAATAAAATAGTTAATGAATAATTAGTTAATTAGAAATATAATTATTAATTATTTAATAATAAATTAATTATTAAAATCATTATTAATTATATAATAATTAAGTAGTTAATTTGTAATATGATTATTAATTACAGAATAATTGATTAGTGAATTAGTAATATAATAATTAATTATACAGTAATTAAGTATTTATTAAGTAATATAATTATTAATTATATAATAATTCATTAGTGAATTAGTAAATTAGTAATATAATAAATAATTATAATTATTCATTACAATTATTAGTTTTTAATTATTAATTGTTAATTATATAATAATTAATTTTTTAAATTAGTAATATCATTTTTAATTATATAATAAAGAATTAGTTAATTAGTAATGTAATTATTAATTATAATTAGTAATATAATTATGAATTATAATTACTAATATAATTATTAATTATAATTAGTAATTATTAATTATATAAAAATTAATTATTTAATTAGTAATATAAGTATTAATTATACAATAATAATTTAATAATCTAATTATTAATTATAATAATTAATTATAATTATTAATTGTTATATAATTAATAATTAGTATATAATTAATAGTTAATATTTATAATTAATAATTTGAAGTAATATTTTTAATTAATAAATATTTTATTAAATAATAATTGTATAATTAATACTTATATAACAAATTAACTAATTAATTATTATATAATTAATAATTACAAATTTTAATTAATAATTATATTAGTAATTATAATTCATAATTATATTAAAAATTATAATTAATAATTATATTACTAATTAACTAATTCTTTATTATATAATTAATAATTAAATTACTATTTAACAAATTCATTATTATATATTTAACAATTAATAATTAAAAATTAAAAATTCTAATGAATAATTATATTAAAAATTAACTAATTAATTATTATATGATTAATAATTAAAAATTATATTTAATAATTATATTGCTAATTATAATTAATAATTACATTATTAAATAACTAATTAATTAGTATATAATTAATAATTAATATTATAATTATTAATTATAATTAATAATTATATTATTAATTAATTATTGTATAATTAATACTTATATTACTAATTAACTAATTAATAATTAGTTAATTAATAATTAATAATTAATAATTACTAATTACTAATTTATAATTAATAAATAATAATTATAATGAATAATTATAATAAATATTTATAATTACTAATTATATTATAAATTACTTAATTATTTATATATTTATTTTATATTAATAACTATATTACAGAATAACTAATTTATTATCATTTAATAAATTATATTACTAATTAACTAACTAATAAATAACTAATTAACTAAATATTAACTAATTAATAATTACTAATTAACTAATTAATAACTAATTAATAATTATATTACTAATTAACTAATTAATAAATAACTAGTTATTATATGTTTAATCCATGTTTTAATTTTCATTTATATTGGTCTTATAGTTTTTATTTAATATGTTTTCAAAGCCATGTACTTGAATTGTTTTTAAGTTTCATGTTGGTGGTTTTGAAAGATTATAAATTATTTTTCATCTACATTTTCTACGAAATTCTTTTTATTTTCATCTATTTCTTATATGTTTAATTCATGTTTTAAGTTTCATTCAAATTAGTCTTATAGTTTTTATTTTATAGTCTTTTAAAGACTTGTATTTAAAACATTTTTATGTTTCAAGATTGTATCTTTGAAAGCTTATAAATTATTATTCATCAACATTTTTTACAAAATTCATTTTATTTTCAACAATTTCATATATGTTTAATCCATGTTTTATGTTTCATTTATATTGGTTATATAGTTTGTATTTTATAATCATTAAAAGTGACGTACTTGAAACAGAATCCCACATCGGAAATGCAGAATGTTCTGCACAGGGATGATAGCAGTTGAGTCCCACATCGAAAATGCAAAAGGATTTCCAAGGTTGGCCCTCTTATAAAAGAGAGCCATGGGTGAGGGTGTCTATCAGAATCAAGATTGATGTAACGACAGAACTACTAGATATTAAATAGCAGATAAATTCTGATGAAAATTATATATATATATAAACAAAACAAAACAAAACAAAAATAAAAATTTTAAAAATACTAAAAAAAATTTTTGTGTAGGATGCGTGAACGGGGTTCATGCATCTCACTCGGGTTGAAGATGCGTGAACCCCGTCCACGCATCTCGGACCCATTTTTAAAAATACCGCATGCCCTAACCCAATTTTAAAAATTTCGAAAACCTAACCCCTTCTCCCAAATTTTTTTTTTCTTAAAACCCATATTAAAAATCTGTCGTTGGGTCACACTGAAGGATGAGTGTGTGCTGCATGCAGGGAGTGAGGAGGAGTAAGAGTGAGAAAAAATTGATGAAACCCTAAAGAAGAGTGAAGAAAATAAGGAAAATAAGAACGAAAAAATAATAATAATAACAATCATAATAATAAATAATCGTCATAGTGATAATAAATAAAAAAAAATAAATGAGTTCATATCATTTTAATAAAAGTTAATAGTAATAATTTTAAAAAACCAATTTTAATAATAGTAATAACAATTAATGACAAAAAATATTTAATAATAATAATACTATTATCCATAACATCTTCAATGTCATTAATTATTTATTTATAACATATTGATAAAAATAATTATGGTAATAGTAATCATTATGATAAAAATAAAATTTGTCACAATATTCAATTCTATTTAATAATAATGATAATAAATAATTTTTAACAATAATAACAATTTTAAATGAGAATAATTGATGTGAATTTTAAATACTAGCACTTTTTTTCCAAAGACAGCGGGATGCGCAGTTAACCGAGCAGAACCATGCAGGGTTTCCAAAATCTGTTCCACTCATGCGCCCCATGACATCAAACCCAAAATGAATTCTTTTTATCGAAAACTCTAATGCATCATATGGGAATCACCCAGGATCCGAGCAGAAATATTTAAAGGCAGAAAAATAAATGAAAAATAAAATGATAACATGGGTCGGGGTGTGACAGACACTCTCTTCTCCTTATGCATTTACTCAGGAATTGTAACCTGTGAGTAAATGGATCATTCCATTCCTTTTTTATCTCATTAATACACTGATCTAATCATGAATTTAATCTTATGAAATGTTCATATTGATATAAACTGTAAGAAAAATAAAAAATTGACCTTTAATATTCCACTTCCACTCCATGGTAATAGTATAATATTGCATACTAAGTCATATGAAAAACCTGGATAAAAGGCATACAATATTCCAAGGTTTTCATACATTCCATACAATAAAAAATGATCCTATAATATTTTATGATATGGCCCAATTCACATCAAATATACATGAGATATTGGGAATATTTCCATCAATATCCCCTTTTACTAAAGCCTTATAGACTTTGTGTCATTTCATATTATATTATTAAAGGTCATGGGGGATACATGAAATTCTAGGGGTGGTCCAAAGTCATTGGACTAACAAAAAATAATGGATTTTCATCAATTTCCTAAAATTTACCCTTGGAGTTAAATGAATGTAAACCCTATAATACTTTATATAGGATCTTTCATATATATTTTATATTAAATTTATAAATAATAATTTCCTCTAGTCTTGGAAGTCATTCTTAGTTATCAAATTGGTTGATAACCCTTGCCATACCGTTGTTGTGATGAATAATTTATGTATAGAATCCCTATGGAAATATCCACATGTATTTTGGAAACCTTTGAACATCATGGATAGATCTTTCCTTGCTTTCCTGAGAGGATAATTTCCTTTTGTTGTTCCTGTTGATCACAACTAGAATTCATTCTTGATATAAAATAATATAATAATTTCTCTTGAGTATTGGAATTGGAATAGGAGGACCATCTTTCAAAATTCAAATGATAATTAAATATAATGTTCTCAATAGGATTTAGAGAATTTTAAAGAGATAATTTGTTTTCACAAGAAGATCTATTCATCAATGAAGTGGTATAACATGATTTATATTAGGTTAGAAAATTATTTAGTTCAAAAAAACCATTGAAATCTATTAATTCTATGTAAATTCCCATATCGAATTATTTCATGGATGTGTGAAAAACCATAGATATATAAATATCATTTCATTTGATTTATATTAAATATATCATTTTGCCCATGCCCTTTAACTTGATCCATCAATCCTCATTGAATTTTATCAAACTTGGATTAGAAATTATTTATTTAAATAAAAAATATCATTTTATTATTAATAAAATAAAAAATTGTACGATCAAAATAACCTATACTTTAAGAATAATATTTAATCTAATATTTAATTCAACTAGAATTTAACTAAGGATCTAGATACACTTGTTGTGTGGGCCTCTAAGACAATTTCTTAATTTCATTAGTCTAATAAGCCTAATGTTAATAATCAGCATTTAGAAACACACCAAGCCGCCCATAGATAAATATGTTAATTCCACAATTAAAATAACCTCCTATGGACTCTCACCATCTAATATAAACTCATTGTCTCAATATCTCATCAAAAAAATTCCATACTTGTGTTATCAACATTTATTAATGATAAAAATATCTTTTTATTTTCTGCAATGAACTTATCAATTAAACCACAATTTACATTTACATAATTAGAAAATTACAATCCAATAAAAGCGATTGATATATCTACTTCCATTAACTCTAATGTGACAAATCTTTTCTTGACTAATTAATTAATTTCATATCATATGTGAAACACCAAATGAATCTTATCTCTCTATGAGTATATGTCAGCATAGTTGTCCTTAATACATCAAAGTACCTATCTCATGGTATACATTTATAATAATATCAAACCTATGGACCGATACACACATCTATAGATAGGATTTTCCAATTACACATATAACAAGTGCAATTCCTATGGGTGAGAATATCCTCATAACATCCTCTCTTTGACATTACTGAGTGAAAAATTCATGATAATAAGTCCTGATTTATTTTGATCCCCACAGACCTGATAGTCTCGATCATCTTGATCTTTTCCTAAATATTTTATCCATCCAATTAACAGATATTTAATAATATTTTCATTCCACATTAAGGTTAAAATAATATATGGGAGATTATATAACCTTTCCATGTTCTAAATACACTATGAAAAGTATCGTATTAATGTTATGTATAATAGAACACATCATGTTATGATATATTTAATAAAATTTATGAATTTTAATATATAGGATATGGAATATAAAATTTAATTAGTTCAATGGAAAAATCTACACAAGAACTCACTTGGACTAGAGAAAATTTCTAATCACTTACAGTCTTCTAGTTCTCATATGATATTCATTCTTCTAATAAGATAAGGATTTATAAACTATGTCCACTTTTTATCTTCCGTTAAAACTATACTAACAGTAACCTCACCCTTTCGAGAAAAACCCCTCAACAGTTTATTCTTATAAATTATATGCTTCGTCCTTTGATATAACCTTGTCTACATATAGAGGGCCATCGCTACAGTATTATTGTACTGAAATGTGATATGACCACTATTATAAGGTACTACATCAATCTCCTGAATGAAGTTTCATATCCAAAATACTTTACTAGATATATATCGTAAGAAATAATATATTTTATGTATTTTGTAAAATCAAGGACACTTGGATTTTCGAGATCATCTGGCTCCAAACACCTTCATTTAGTATTAAAATTTATCCTTATTGTGATTTTATATTATCCAAAATAATTTTGATACACACACACACATGAACACACAAACACACACACAAATATATATATATATATATATATATATCACATGGTAAATAAGTACTCATAAATTCCATAAACCAATAACATATCCTTAGTGCATCTCAAATACTCCATGATAGTCTTCCCTACCATCCCATTTTGTTATCCTAGATCTACATGATATCTGTTTTCAATGAGAAAATAATAGCCAATATCAATGCTTGTACATAGAATGGTGAAGTTTCTATATGGACTAAGATAAACATGTTTGCATTATTTATCTATAAATTTTGTGTAAAGGTAAAATTTAATGGGTTTGAATGAGGGGTGATTGAGTGATTATCCACTAAATCATTTTAATAATGGAGTTTCAAAAGAATTCATGGGTAAAGGAAGCGCTAGCTACTACCCGATGTAAATCCTTACATCATACAATTAATGACTTGATCCTCATATAAAAGGAATGGATTAATGCTTGTGATAACATTGTTTGCTTTAGGGTAGTAATGGTTGGGTAAAATTGGAATATTTGAATGATAGAGGATTTTCATTAAGATTGTTACTATAAATTTTATAAAAATATTTGTTTAAAAGAGTCCAAATCATTCTCGAATGAGGATATTAAATAGACGATATGTTTAGAACCCATCATGGAGTTTCTACTAATGATTTTTTATATTTAGTGTTTTTGAAATCAAATATGGAGGCTGCAATTGGATGAGATGGAAGTTAGAAGAGTTAAGGTAGTGAGGTTTTACAGAAATACAATAACATGAGTATTTGATGTGGTGAATGAATTTGATAATGGTGTTACATTTTTATTCATGTACACTAAATTCCATCAATGACGGTGGTATTTGGAGATGGCTTATAATAATCGGTAGAGCCTCTATTTGTGTTTGATTAGACTGTGAAAAAATACTCAATTCTATAATTATTATTAATTGATTAAAACATATCCCTCAAATATGAGTATTTATCTTTGAAAATGTTCATTAGGAGGTCCATATATAGATATCACATTATGAAATCCATTTGTGAAAATTAAGAGGTGATCCCCTATATAGGTTGATTTATAGTCAATCCATCAACAATAGGGTATTGAGATCACATTAGTGGATTGGTGCAAGGTTCATGAGATTGATTTATGTGGATGAAAATAAGAACACTGATTTAATGGGATTCAAATATAAAGAGAAAAAATATTGTATTTATCCTTATATTTAGGATGAAATTATGAAGTCTTCCATAATTTTATATTCTAATATGAAAAACAATTTAGTTGATTCGTTGAATGATTTTCGTGGATTAAAAAAAATATTTCATACACTATATTAATTTTTTGAGACAGGACCTTCAAAATTTAGTGAAAATATCAATTGAAGAGATAGGTTGAGAGTCATTTCTAGTTTGGAAATGCCGATTTTATTGAATTATTTATTCTAATTAAAAATATATGTGAGTATGATGAATCTGGTCTTTCATGTACAAAATCATCAGGGAATTTTATGCCATGATTCATTCATTCTGTTTAATTAAAATATGGGATCCGAGAATTAAAATTTTAGGTGATCAGTCCTATTCTAATATTGGATTTCCAAATGAAAATATTTGAAATTATATATATGTGGGGGTAAAAATAGTTTAATACGTCGATGAAAAAAGTAGGCATCAATGTTCTAAATATCATAACAAATATAGTGATTATAGCTTGGACTAAGTTAAAGGAGTTATATTTGAGATACTATTTAGATCCTATAAGATTCATTTTTATATTTTCTATATTTATTGAGAATTTATGTTGTAACTATGTATTTAATTGATTTTCATATAGATTTGGAAGAATTATTTTCAATTTATTTTATTTGAAATATTTTTTTATAAAGAATAGAAGAGTCTCAACGAATGATTGAAAAATAAATAAGATCTATTGGTAGAGTCAATTGAAAAAGTGTTATATGATAATGTTACACTTATAATTTAATAAGTTAGACTCATTAAAAATCTAAATGGATTAATGAGTTCATGGTGTATACACCCACATACAGGAGGTGGAGGAAAAAGGGGAGGAGATCGTGACACTAAAAAGATAATGATATTTTTTTATTTTCTAAATATATAAAATATTATTATTGTTAGTGATGATAAAATAAAAATAAATAATGAAATAGGAATAAGATAATAACTGATATTTATTTTGTGTTTGAAATATATATATTTTTTAAAGATAATTTATTTTTTAACCAATACAGTTTTGAGAAGTTAATCTTATTTATATAGAAGAAGGAGGAGAATATTATTAATATTTAATTATGTAATTCTATAAAAAAATTATGTTCTTGAAGATTAATAATATAACATGCTGAGTGAGAGACTTATACACAATGTTTTTAAACATATGTGTTCTAAACCTTGTAGAAATTGAGGAGTTTTTGGATTCATGCAGATCACTGGAGCTCATTTGGGATTAAATATCTAAGTGGGTAGGTACTATTGAAGACATATAAAGATAATAATAATTTGCGACTATGATTCATGTAATACTTTTTATAATATATGTGCATTCAAAACCTATTTTATGATGACTAAAAGGATCTATTCAATATATTAGATTTTAATCTTTTCTTGATCAAATACCAACTTCAAGAAGGATTGAATGTAAACACTTGTATATACATGTTGGGATGTTCTATAACTAGTGAGACTCTTGTTATAAAATGATAATATAGTGATAAAATGAAATTGCAGTGTGGAATTTTTTATATTAAATATAGTGGGATGATAGTAATAACAATCATGGTTGGAAACTATGTTAATGCGGGAAGAAACAAACCCATTATAATCTGATAATGGATATAGTGAAAAAATTGATGTGGGAGAATACCCAAACATGAAGATGAGTACTATTTTATGACCAAACTTCTAATATTTATGTTCTTATAAATTCAAATATTTTATAATTTTCGTGATGATTAGATTTAAAATGTTTAGATAATTGAGGATACATAAATGCTATGTGGTTGAATTTGAGAGAAGAATTTTTAATAAAGAATCCAATAAATCCCCCCCATCCCCCCCCCTCAATGGTCCACTAAACTGGGACACGTAAAATAGTATTATAGAAAATATAGTTTAACAAAGAAATTATCCTTGTGGACTCAATTGAAAAAAATGAAATATTCCCTATCAGTAATTTTATGGATGATTCAACAGTGTCTTTGGATAACAAATAGAATAGATAGAAAAAGAACTTGAGGAAAATTTTAAAGAAGGTAAAGGATCTAACACTTCTGGGAATTTATTAATGTGGTATGTTATTCTTAGTAGAATATATTTATAAGTATCATTTTGGTTATTTTTGTACATACTTTGGAGAATATGAAGAGAAATAATAAATCAATATAGTTATAGGCTTATACTATTATGTTAGTGGTTTTTTGGAATTGGATCCCACTAATTTTTTAACATAACATTTAATTTTTTCAATAATCTTTTTAATGAAATATCATGGCTATATAATGAAACTAATTCAAAGGAATAAGAATTGCCCAATCAAGTAGGAATATGCCACACTCTATCAAAACTGTTGAATGTTTAGGGAGAAAAATTTTTAATCTTAATATGATAAAATTTTTACGATTGGTGATCAATTGCGAAAGAATTTTCTCTAGGAAGGGTTTGTTTAAATATTAGGTTATAGATGTATTCCATGTATTAAAAAATCTTCATAAAGTCATAGTGAATGTCAAGGATTCATAGTTATATGTTAATGGTAAAATGGTGAACTTAATTGATAATCCTGTATAAAAGATTATAAAAATTATTTATTAACATGTTCAAAAGAAAATGAAAAATTGGGAAGTCATGTTTAGATTAGATGAATATGAAATGATTATTCTCTAACTTAAATTTATAGAGATTTCAATTAAACTAAGAAATATGGAACCATCCCAAAGAGGAACTTCAAATCTACTGAGTAAAAGTAGTCTACCACTCAAATTTTAAATAATTTTTTTCGATCAACATATATTCATGTTGGGGTTAATAGATGTTGATAACATTTTGGTAATCCTACACCTCTTGATCATGGAATAGTGTATCACAGAGTCAAGATGACCCTATTTTCCCCAAATATTCCTTTCTTACTAGTGAAAGGTTAGTGTCAAAATATCAACAAATTTGGAAGGATAAAAATGTTTCTATGGTGTATACAAGTAATTTTATAAAAAACATCCTGAAAATTGGTAATAAAAAATGTTTTGTTTTTAACCAAATAACAACAAGATCATAAATCTATGTAACATGTACCTTAACTGAAAAGAACAAGGATTTTAGGAAATTGTTGGTGTTATTAGAGGTTTGGGAATACAGTAATTGATTTTTGTTATAAAATATTAATATATGGAAGTAGGGAAGGTCTAAACTCTAGTGTAACATTTCTTCAACAAAAGGTAAAACTATGAGATTAAAATAAAATGCCTAAAAAATATATGTTTTAAGAAAATATTTTATTTTTGTGATATTTTATTTGAATTCAAAAAGAAAAGTGGTCACTACATCGAACAATTTTGGAATGAAGGAAACCAAAATAGTTTTTATATTGATGTGAAAAGTATGAAATATTATTATAACCAAATAGGTGAATACAATTCTCTATTGGGATTGAATATGGTATAGATGTGTATGGAATAAACTACACCCAATATGTATAGGAAAAATTATTCATGGGATGATCATAAATATAAGGAGTAGATTATTAAATTATCAAAAGAAAGGACAGATCATGAACCATTTTTATATGACCATGATTCATAATTTTAAAGGGGGTGATCTTAAACCAAGAGAGGAATCTATACAAGATAAAGAAAAATAGATAGGATTAGTAGTTGAAAATATTGATGAAGAGTTTGAGATGGTGTCGAGGAAGTGTAACCCAAAAGGTCATGAGGTGTGTGGAATGTTTAATAAGGTTTTATATATAGCTACTAGGTTAATGATTAGGATCCCAAGTCAAAAATAACAAATAAGTGACAATGGTAAAGACTCATTGACTCTATTTTCTAAATCTCATGTTGTAAAGAAGAATTCCACATAGAAAAAATGAATATCATGTGAAAATAGTTTATTTTTCATGTAGAGTGATTTGTTAGATTTTTCTAATTATACATAAAAGGGTAAAAAATAGTGAAATTGACACGATAGATTAATTAATGAATCCATTTTCATCTAATAATAGGCTTGTAAAAGATGAGGAAACCATGATACAGTAAGGTGAATAGATTGAGAAAATGAAGAAGGAATAAATAATGAAAAAGATAGGAAACATTTGTGTAACGTCCTGGGTCCGGGTGCCACGCAACGGGTGCCCCGAACCCAGTACTCCACATGACCTCAAGTGCATTTTCCCAAACGCCAGAGGCTTCCATTTAGCATCGAGGGACCAGGTTTGATAGTGGGGAAACTATGCCCTCATTTGTCAAAGTGTAGCGCAGCGGAATACAAAATAAAAAATACAATGACAGTGAAAGTAGTAAACCATACACATCTGAAATAAACAACAGCAATGTATATAACCAACAGTATATAGAAAATGATGCAACATGTCTCAAGTTCTATGAAAACAGCCAGAACATGTTATACATCAATACAGTACCGCAAAAAGCAGATTACAACAAAACAAAGCAAACAGATGGCAGCGGAATCGCGAGCCTAGGCTCGGTCCCATACCTTCCTACGCCACAGCAACAGTCAAGTACCTATACAAGGACCCTTTCCCCTATCGATACCTATAGAAACGTAATCTTTTTGGGCCAAAAAGCATGGCCCAAACAGGGTGTGAGAAATATATCTCAGTAGGCACCCACCAAAGGCACGTGCCCATCTTCGTGTAAGCATGCAACCACAGTGTGTAGTAGTAAAATGCGATAAAGTAAGAAGTAATAAAAAGTAACTAATTACCAGTTACATTCCCATTTTATTATCCATTTAATCCATTTAATTTAAATATCACCATAGTGAATATTCTAAATAACCAGCTAATGTTCTCAGACATGTAAAACCCTACCCTCAGGTAAAGAGTATCCAACACAAGAATATGCCCTCAATCATAATAGAGATTTCTCTCAGGCATAGGTAGTGTCGCCCACAGGCACAGAATCAGCTGCCCACAGGCACAGAATAAGTTTCCCTCTTGCCGAAATAACTACTACCCTCAGGCTAAATAGTGCAGTGCCCACAGGAAATCACAACAACGCCCTCAGGCTAACAGGTAACCGGGCCATTCCCAACAAGTAAATAAGTAGTATACAGCAAATTCCTCCCAATTCAATTATACAATTACTAATTTAAAGGCATACACTCGGGTATCCTGGCCAAATGGCTAAACAGTGGAACACATTCCCGGGGTGGTTCCGGATCCATGCAACGATCTCAACAAGAATTTTTATATCACAAATAATCACATTCTCAAATATAGGGGTTTATTATTGCAATTTTCTCAGCCACACGACCCCCCAACATGGGATCGTGGCACAAAAACACACAAAACACACGACAGTTGGAAAAACAAACACCGAGCCACCTACCTTATATTCCAATGAGCGGTATACGCGAACGACGATTCATGAAACGCCCAATAACGGAGTAGATATGAGGTAAGAAAAAATTCATTCAACCTCAAATTACTCCTATTATGGAAATAATTGTTCAACAACACACTAGGAGAAGAGAGGGCTTACCTGCGCAGTTCCAACGTGATGACGAAAGCGAGATTAGATTCCCGATGCTCGATCTGTTGATCCACGAAGATCCGGCCTTCCTCCCGAGCTTCTTCCTCCAGTTCTAAGCCAATCCTGTGAACATGGTTGGCTACTTCCCATTTTAAGTTAAAAAAACAAAGTACACGGTGTGTACTTCCATGTACACGACATTTACTCCCTTCATTTAACTGTTCCTCTAGCGTCACCACCATGTTGTTCATCTGTCGACATTAGTAAACGACATGTACTCCCAAGTACACAGCGTGTACTGCCTCCCAGCTGGCGGCTGATCCACCACCTTACTATTTCGGCCTTACGACTGACTACATGTCGTGTAAAGGACCACTACAGGACATGTAGTTGGTTCCTACACCCTTCGTCGCCGACATGTCTATACACCCCGTGTACTCATCCCCACAAGGCCAAAAGTACACGACGTGTGGAAAAAGGACACGGGGTGTAGTTCCAAAAATTTGGATATTTCCCCATCTCCCATATTTTATCAAAAACACTTAAGGAAAATGGAAAAGAAGAAGCCCATACCTGAAAACTAAGAACCGTGTTCTTAAAAACTTCCGCCCTTAGAGAAATTTGTCCTCGAATTGCCCTTCCAAGGGTGGCTAGGATATAGATTTGAACAACTTCGGACACTGATCACATACGTCGGTCTCCCACTCATAGGTTTCATCCTGTACTCGGCCATGTTTCCATAGCACCCGTACGAGAGGAACTGACTGGCATTGGGGAAACTTTGTGATCCTGTCAATGATACGATTTGGATGCTCTTCAAAGGACACATCTATCTGAAGCGCAACCTCCTCTGGCTGAAAGGTGTGATATGGGTCTGAATGATAGCAGTGTAACTGAGATACATGGAAGACATCATGCATGGATCAGTACCGCTGCGGTAACTGTAAACGATAGGCAACCGACTCGACACACTCCAGAATCTCGAATGGCCCCACATACCTTGGTGAAAGCATACCCTGTCTTCTGATCCGTTTGTGTCCTAGCCTCGGCGAAACACACAAGAAAACCTGATCCCCGACCACAAACTTCAAAGGTCGTCTATGGCGATCAACATATAAATTCTGTCGAGACTGCACGGAAGCTATCCGCTTCTGAATCAATTGGACCTGCTTAGAAGTCTCTTGCATGAGACGTGGTCCCAGTAATGCCGTTGCACCTTCCTCTAACCAGCACAAAGGTGATTGGCATGGCCTACCATATAAATCCTCTTAAGGTACCATCTCGATAGTCTCCTAAAAACTATTGTTATAGGAAAACTAGACTAAGGGTATATGATTCTCCCAAGAGCCCCCAAATTCAAGGACGCATGCATGCTGCATGTCCTCAAGCACCTGTATCATACACTCTGACTGGACATCTTTCTGAGGGTGGTATGATGTGCTCAGAACTGAGACATAAAGCGGGCGTCACTACCTGTGTACCCTGTTCCCTCTGAAAACTCTGCCAGAAACAAGACGTAAAGCGGGAATCCTTATCTGAAACGATAGAACAAGGGACCCCATGAAGACGAACGATTTATCAGATATACACCCATCTGAGCTCGTCAACACTAAAGGTCTCCTTGATCGGCAAGAAGTGAGCTTCCTTCGTGAGTCTGTCCACTACAACCCATACAGCGTCATTGCCTCTACGTGACCTCGGTAATCTTGTCACAAAATCCATTGCGACATCATCTCATTTCCACTCTGGAGTGGGTAACTGTTTTAACAGTCCAGCTGGTCTCTGGTGCTCTGCTTTCACCTGCTGAGCGGTGGAACACCTCGTAACAAAACAAGCTATCTCTCTCTTTATACCCTACCACTAGTACTGACGCCTCAAATCACGGTACATCTGGTTAACCCCAGGATGAACTGCCCAAGCTCAAGCATAAAACTCCAACATCAACTCCTCACGTTTATCCCCTGGAACACATACTCATCTATGGAAACATAGGACCTTGTCATCGCCTACCATCGAACCAGAAGAAGGGTCCCCACTTGCCACCAACTCCCGTAGAACTAGGCCTTCTGGATCTGATTACTGCCTCGTCATCACTCTCTCTAGGAGAGTAGAAGTCACAGATAAAGATAAAAGAGAAGTCTACCCCTGAATGTCGTGCACCTCCAGATGCATCTCAAAGAATATGGCCATGAGCACCCACTCACCACTGGCCTCTAGCACCACCTGTATCTGAGTCTTCCTTCTCAATGCATCAGCTACTACATTACCTTTACCAGGTTTATATGAAAGCTCAAAATCAAAGTACTGTAGGTATTAGACCCATCTCCTCTGCCTCAGGTTCAGGTCACGCTGAGTAAAGGTATACATGAGGCTTTTGTGGTCAGTGAAAACCATAAAATGATCTCACAACATATAGTGTCTCCCACAGCACAATGCATGAACAACTGTTGCCAACTTGAGATCACGCATCGGGTAGTTCCGCTCATGTGGCCTCAACTGCCAAGACCCATACGCAACAACTCAGTCACCCTGCATCAACACTACTCCCAGTCCAATACCTGATGCATCACAGTACACTGTATAGCTATTCCCCTGCTATGGGAGTATCAGGATTGGTGGTGATGTCATAATTCCCTTCAGGTCATGGAAAGCTTCCTCACAAGCTTCTGACCAAATGGAAATCACACCCTTCTTAGTTAGACCCGTCAACGGTGCTGCTAAGTAGGAGAAGTCCTGTATGAAGAGTCTGTAGTAACCAGCCAACCCTAATAAACATTGTATCTCAATCACGTTCTTAGGATACTCCCAGTAAACTACTACCCTTACCTTCTCTGGGTCTACTGTAACTCTTGCCTCCGAGATAATGTGACCCAGGAAGTTAATTTCTCCATCCAAAAGTGGCAATTCAAGAGCTTAGCATATAGTTGATGCTCTCTTAGTGTACTCAATATGATCTCAAGATGGGAGGCATGGTTGTGTCAAGTATGAGAGTACACCAAGATGTCTTCCACGAATACTACCACAAAAGAATCAAGATACGGATGGAACAGTCAATTCATCAGAGCCATGAAAACTACTGGCGCGTTCATGAGTCCGAACGGCATAACTAGATACTCGAACAGACAATATCTGCTCCGAAAAGATGTAAGCGGTATATCCGATGGTCTCACGCATAGCTGATGATATCTGGGTCTCATGTCAATCTTCGAGAACACTCGTGCTCCACGAAGCTGATCAGAAAGATCATCAATCCTTGGCAAGGGATATCAGTTCTTAACCGTCAACTGGTTTATCTTCTGATAATCCACACAAGGTTTGAGGGTACCATGCGCCTTCTTCGTGAAAAGGACTGGCGAACCCCAAGGAGAAGTACTGGGTCAGATAAAACCCTTTTCATGTAACTCTTCTAATTGTCTTTTGAGATCTTGCAACTTGGGTGCATATATCCTATAAGGAGGAATGGACACTTGTCCCACTCCTGGAACAAGATCGATAGAGAAATCCACCTCTCGAACCGGAGGTAGACCCAAAAAGTCATCCGGAAAGACATCCCAGAAAAGATCAACCATTGGGGGGAAATCCGTCTGATAAGTCCCCTGGTCATCCAGATACAAACTCGCAATCTGGGTGGTGACTCCACCTCGCCCATGATGATGTGGCCAATCTCAACTCGCCTGAACATCCCACTCTCCCTTGTATAGAAACTTTCCACCCTCTGGTGACGTGAAATGCACCCTGCGATGATAGTAGTCCACAAAGGCTCGATAGAGAACCAACCAGTCCATACCAAGAATGACGTCATAGCTCATCATCTCTAAGACATAGAGGTCCCAATGAAAGTGACACCCACTAACCTCAAGGGGGAACTCCTTGCTCTAACGCACACTAACCATTCTACTCTGCCTTGGAGTGTCTAGCATCATTATATCAAAAGAAGAAGAAACACCGAGCCCAAGGCTCTCCACAACGGGTATAGATATGAAACTATACGTAGCACCCGTATCAAAAACTACTGAAGATAAGATATAAGCTACTATAATAGTACCTCTGACTATAGAAGATCCAATATCCTGCTCCAACTGGGTTTGTTGCACTGCATATGCCTGCCCAGTGCTCCGGCCCTACGACATGGCCTAGCTACCTAGAGTTATCTCGTCCTGCTGCCTCTGATATCCTGGTGTCTGGCTACTATGACCACGACCACCATCTCTGCCTACACGCCCTGATGTATTCCAGTTCCCTGACTGGTAAGAAGACATTGGTCCTTCTCCTGAACGCGGAATCTGCACATAACCCCTCTCACTAGCCATAGGTAGAAACTCCCTACAAAAGCGCTGCAGATGACCCATCTTGCCACAAGCTCGACATTCCACTAGATCATGTGGACATTGTGGCCTCTTGTGCCCATCTCTACCACACTAGTAGCCCATGACCTGTCCTCCTGAAGCATTATTCTGACTGGTACATCCACCCTGAGAGAATTCTATCTATCTCTTCCTCTTTCCAGCATAAGTAATACCAGTAACTGGTGCTGAACCGCCCTAGACCGCACCACTAGATTCCCGCAGGTTCCTCTATGTAATCATCACCTTGTTCACAATAGTTTGCACTGAAGGCAACCTGAAAACATTCAACAGTGCTCGGATGTCATAACTAAGACCATCCTCGAAGTGTTAGGCTTTCAATGTCTCCTCACCCACCAACACTGGTGAAAAATGATGAAGCTCTGTGAAATGAGAAGAATATTCCATCACTGACATAGATCCCTGCTACAGATTCATGAACTCTTGAGCTCTGTCTTCTCTCTACGTATCTGGGAAGAAGAAACCATAAAAGACTTCCTGAAAGTCTTCCCACGCCATGTCTCTATGATGTACTGACTGGGTTGTAACATCCCACCATCTCTTGGCGGAATCACGCAGCATGTAAGTCGCGAGCTTGACCCTCCACCCTAAAGGCATCTCAAAATGCTCGAAAATAGTCTGCATCAATCCCAGCCAAGACTCTATAGCATGTGGTCCTCCATCCCATGAAAATGTAGGCAGATGCTGCTGCTGAAATATACGAGTCATCTCGGCCATTGATGTGGCAGCCTACGGTGCTCCCTGAAAGGTTTTCATGAACCGCATAAAGCCTTCACGGAACTGTGCCTCTGCGCCTCTGTCCAGTATAACAGCGGACGCCGCATCTAGATCTTCTGGAGGATTAACTGGTAGCCCATGGCCCACCATCTCTAGAGTATACTCGTTGTCGCTCTCCTGGGGACCAACTCGTGGTCGTCTAGGCGGCATGACACTACAAGGTCAAAGGCACCCCTTAGATTCAAGATTTATCAAAGAATGAAAACAATGGAACCACAAAGGGAACAAGAGGAAGTTGAAATTTCAAAATTTTCAAAACAAGACCACACATCGTGTATACTGTCTACATGGCATTTACTTGACTTCCCTTCCCCTTCCCGGGTCCTTCTACATGGCTAAGCCACACGGCTCCCGTTAAACAAAAAATACATTGTGGGTATAATATCTACATGGTGTGTGCGGTGTTATTTTCCAACTACCTATGTCATTTGTGACACGGCCAACTACTCAACTTGCAACTACACAGTGTGTTACACCAGCACATGGCATGTACATCACCCAGTTTCCCAGGCACATGGCTAACAACACACTGTCTATCCTTGGACAAGACTACACGACATGTCCCACAGGTACACGGCATGTTCATGGAGAGGTGACACCGACCGGTGTTGTTAGTTACACGGCCGAGTCCCCAGGTCACACTACATGGAATGTTCATCATTGACACGGCGTGTTCTGTACAGGAGTTCACCGACCCGTGTTGTTAGTGACATGGCCGGACTCTGGGTCAAAACTACATGGCATGTACAAAAGCTACATGGCATGTTCTCCCCCAAACTCTTCCCTTCCCTGTGTGGCCGCCAACATGGTTTGTGACACAGGAAGAGACTACACGGCGTGTACTTAGGGTACATGGAGTGTACTCAAAAGGTTCTTTTTTCCTAAATAGAAGGGCATACACAGCGTGTTTAAAGTACTACATTGCATGTATACTGTGTTTCCGGACAGTATTCCTCAGAAACTTCCGTGGAACCCAGAAAATACCGAAAACAACACCTAAGTGTAAAATTTCGACCCATAAGGGCCCATACTCCCCACGAATCATAGTTTGAAATCTTATCTATGCTATAACTAATAAACAGATAATGATCCACCAAATTCCATTCAATGGGGCCCCATACTCCCCAAAAACCAATGTTTGGCATCCATTCTAAAACAGGCTCACACAAAAGTTACCCTATCACTTTGCAGGTATTTCTCAAGCAGCTATCACAATGACATGCTTTTCTAACACAACGACTATCACAACAACAAGCAATTTCTAATGCACCTACATGGCATGGAAACTATGCATGGCATGTGATATCTAGAATGTGCCTATATGATACATGAGATGAAATACCCTCATCTCATCATGTTGAAACTAAATAGAACCCACAGATAAAATATAAACATAAAAATCCAAGTGCGTCACCAAACAGTGAAATCAAATCAACTGTAAAATTGGAAAACTCAAAAGAATTGAAAAAATACGAGGTAGATAGGATTTCCCCTATACACGGGTTAGGTATGCCCATACCCATCTTATTACCAACTACCGTTCTATCTTATCACTGACTAAGGATTGACATAGTAAGTCAATGAAAAGAATCCCTCTGATACCACTTTGTAACATCCTGGGTTTGGGTGCCACGCAACGGGTGCCCCGAACCCGGTATGCCACGTGACCTCAAGCACATTTCCCTAAATGTCAGAGGCTACCGACTAGTAGCAAGGGGCTAGGTCTGATAGTGGGGAAACTATGCCCTCATTTGTCAAAGTGTAGCGCAGCGGAATAAAAAATAAAACATACAACAAAAACTGAAACAGTAAACCATACACAACTGAAATAAACAACAGTAGTGGCTATTACCATAAATATATAGAAAATGATGCAACATGTCTAAAGTTCTATGAAAACAAAAAGAACATGTTATACATCAGTATAGTATAGAAAAAAGCAGAGTATTGAAAAACAAAGTGAAGAACAGGCAGTGGCATCGCGAGCCTAGCCTCAGTCCCATGCCCTCCTACTCCACAGCAACAGTCAAGTGCCTATATAGGCACTCTTTCCCCTATCCATAACTACAGAAAAGTAATCTGTTTGGGCCCAAAATCACGGCCCAAACAGGGTGTGAGAAATATATATCAGTAGGCACCCACCAAAGGCTCGTGCCCAACTGCGTGCAAGCATGCAACAATAGTGTGCAGTAGTAAAATGAAATAAAGTAAGCAGTACTCAAAAGTAACAAATTACCAGTTTTATTTCCATTTTATTATCCATTTAATCCATTTAATTTAAAATTCACCACAGTGAATATTCTAAATAACCAGCTAATGTCCTCGGACATGTAAACCCCTACCCTCTGGTAAAGAGTATCCAACACAAGAATCTTCCCTCAGGCATAACAGAGTTTGACCTCAGGCGTAGGTAGTGCCGCCCACAGGCACATAATCAGCTTCCCACAAGCATGTATGAATTTTCCCTCAGGCTGAAATAACTACTGCCCTCTGGATAAATAGTGTAGTGACCATAGACTAATCACAACAACACCCTCAGGCTAACAGGTAACTGGGCCATTCCTAATAATTAAATATGTAGTAAACAAGCAATTCCTCTCAATGAAATTCTACAATTACTACTTTAAAGGCATGCCCTCGGGTGTCCTGGCTAAACGGCTAAACAATGGAACACACCCCCAGGGTGGTTTCAGATCCATGCAATGATCCCAACCAAAATTTTTATATCACAAATTATCACCTACTCAATTCTAGGTGTTTATTATTGCAATGGCCTCAGCCACACAACACCCCAACATGGGATCGTGGCACGAAAATGCTCAAAGCACACAATAGTTGGAAAAACAAACACCAAGCCACCTACCTTATATGCCAACGAGCGGTATACGTGAACGACGATTCAAGAAACGCCAAATAACGACATAGATATGAGGTATGAAAACTTTCATTAAACATCAAATAACTCCCGTTATGGAAATAATTGGTCAACAACACGCTAGGAGAAGAGAGGGCTTACCCACGCGGTTCCAACGTGATCGACAGAAGCGAGATCGGATTCCCGGTGATCAATCGTTTGATCCACAAAGATCCGGCCTTCCTCCCGAGCTCCTTCCTCCAGTTCTAAGCCAATCCTGTGAACAGGGTTGGCTACTTCCCATTTTAAGAAAAAAAACAAAGTACACAGCGTGTACTTCAATGTACCCGGCGTGTACTCCCTTCATTTAATTGTCCCTCTAGCGGCACCGCCACACTGTTCATCTGTCGACATTAGTACACTACATGTACTCCTGAGTACACGGCGTGTACTGCTGCCCAACTGGCGGCTGCTCCACCACCTTACTATTTCGGCTTACCGTCTGCCTACACGGCGTGTAAAGGACCACTACACGACATGTAGTCAGTTCTTACACCCTTCGTCACCAACATGTCTACACGCCCCGTGTACTCATCCCCACACAGCCAAAAGTACACGGCGTGTGGAAAAAGTACATGGCATGTAGTTCCAAAAATTAGGATTTTTCTCCATCTTCCATATTTTCTAAAAAAACACATAAGGAAAAGGGAAAATAAGAAGCCCGTACCTCAAAACTAAGAATCGGGTTCTTACAGTTTGAGATTCAGTGAAAAGTGATGATGGGTGGAAGAATAAGCTTCATCATATATCCTACAACTGATCAACTATTGATTACCCACATTATTCTCACTCTTTTCTAGTTGTGTATCTTTAAAATGAATGTGAAGGAAAAACATAATAGAGGGATGTTGTAGAAGGTTGTGATGTCTTTACAGTTTAAGAAAGAAACCATCAAAGAGATAATTTTCGTTAAAATCATGATAACTCCTTAAATAAAATCACATGATATTTTTCAACTACTATTGATCAATAACTAATATAAAGAATATTGAGATTTTTTTTTGGAAAATAATACCATGGTGAAGGAGTGAGGAAATCATCCCTTGAGGTTGATCTATCAAAATAGTGAAATATTATAGTTGTTTCCAACATTAATTAACTGTAGAATCTTGTCAAGCATTGAATAATGAAGGAATATGTTTTTAATTTCACTCTATAAATATATAATTTGATTTATATAAATTGGTTTAACAAGGTGGTTAATTTTATAAATAATTGGGGAAAAACACTTTCATTTAATAGATTTTAATTTATTTTGTTATGTTGAGTGCAGGTATAAAAAATATCCTGAAAATATATTTTTATAATTCCGAATAATTTAATTTTATAGTTGTTACCACATTTATTAATATATATGGACAACTGTGATACTTTGGTAAAGTCACTCTTTTTAACTAAAAGAGGTTAGCCCATGTAGAAATAGGTTTGGATTACATAAGTCTACTTTCAAAGAAAATTATGGTGTCATCATTCTTTCAATAAACAAATAGAAAATCTTTGGGAGAATATGTTTATGATGGTAATAAAGTTTAATAGATGAAATTTTTTCCTTTATATTTGAGGTTATAATAAAAGAGAGTAATGACATCCCCCGTTTTATTTAGTATTGATTAAGGAGAGAAGAAAAACATTGAACTGGGAGAAAAGTGGTCATTGGAAAAAAAATCCAAATGGTAAGGTGGTGGTGAGGGGTTAAGTACCCAAATGGATATAGAAGAAGACGGTTGTATTTTTTCATCATATCTTTTGCGAATGTGAAATTCATTGTGTGTGAATGAGGGGTGATGAAGTGAGTATCCACCCAATCTGGTTTATAAAGGATTTTTACAAGAATTAATGGGTAATGTGATAGACTGATTATGTTTGGTGAGAATCCTTACATCATATGATTTAAGTGATAGTCCTCAAGTCAAATGAATGTGATTATTTATGTGAGACAACTGTCTAAAACATGTTAGTTGAGGTAGATATAATTAGGCTAAGATGATTCCTAAATGTGTTTCATGATGCTAGATATTGTAAAACCAGTATAGATATTCTTGATAGAGTATAAATCTTTCTCAAATGAAGATATTTTAATGCTATTATGCAGAGAAACCTTCATTGTGTTTAAAATCATGAATTTTGTTGTTTTCAGTGATTAAGAAAACATGGATGAAGGAAGATGTTAGATGAGTTGGAAGATAAATGAGTAATATAAGTGAGGGGATCTAGATCATGTAAGTGGATTTACATAAGAGTCATGATATCAATGTAATAGGATTCATATATAAACATCAATACAATGGGATTCCAAGCTAGTGATCAATGTAATTGAATTTTTCCTTACATACAATCTATAATTCTCAAAATTTCTTGTAATTTGTTATTATGAAGGTGAAAACAATTGGGATGATGATTGAATTGATTTTCATGGATCAATATATCATAAATTTTATATGATAAAAGATATTATTTTTTGAGAATATTATATTTAAGATATAGTGAAGAATATTAAAGCAAGTGATATTATTGATATTCTTTTCATATTTTAGAAATCTACATTTACATAGTTGTTAATTATGATGAAAAATGAATTTAAAGATGATGAATCTGGAATTTCATGTGTAAAATCATGATTTTGTTATAATCCATGATTCCATAACTGAGTTAGAAGAAATGAAGGGATAATAAAATGAGTTGTTTTGGTGATCACTTCTATTCATTAGTGGGTATTTGAAATTGAAAATACTTGAAAATATATTCATGTGATCAAAGGTGAAACATAAAATGTTAATGAAAATATAGATTTCAATGTTGTAAATATCACAATGAATATTGTGATGCTATATAATATTGAGTTAGGGTAGTTAGATGTGATATTAGATTTATATCATAAATGATTCAATATGAATCTATAAATATTTACTGAGAAGCCGAGTTACAAGTGTGCAACTATATTATTTTCATATATCTTCGGGAGAATGACTTGTTATGTATTTTAGTGGAAATATCTATTAGAAATAATAAAATAGACATGATGAATTATATAAAATTGTGAAAGATCTATTGGTTGAGAAAAATTAAAAATATTAAAAATAGGAGGGTTCTCCAATAATTTAATATTATACAAACATTAAATTGAAAAAAAAATGGATATTGTGAGACATTCCAACATAAAAGAAGTTGGGAAAATTTAGGATGTGGTCCTGAAACTGAGAACAAAATAAGATTTTCTATAATATAAATTTATAAAATATTATTTAGGTGAACTATGTAAAAATATTAAAATGAATAGAGGGAGAGAGAGTAGGAGTGAAATAATAAAAGAACTAAGAGTTGTGTTGTGTATAAAATAAAAATACATATCAAAGAAAAATATAAGTGTAATCCAATATATTCTTGAGAAAAATAACTTCCTAATATAATATAAGAGTTAGAATAATATGAGGATGTTGACCTATTACACTAAAATAATTCCAAGGTGTCAATGATGAAGAATAAAAGAATCCAATTTAGAGATAAAAAACCCACTACTATTCGACAATCATGGTTTGAGGAATTTTAAAATTGAATATTTATTTGTTTTGTGAAGGACATTGGTTCTAATTTTAGTTTAGAAATATAGGTGTGCATATTCAATTAAAGACATGTGAAGTTGGGTTGACATAAGAAATTAGTTGCATGTACAACATGTGAATATCTATCTGCATTAAAATACTCTACTATTTTGTAGAAGAGGATTTACATTATAGATGAAATTTTATCACTGTGCTAACTAGAGATAAACTTATAAAAGGGATAAAAAGAAAAAATTGAATATACATAGTGGGATGTCGCTGAACAAGTGAGACATTCGGTATTTTAGGATAACATAGTGGGACTCTATGAATTCATTGTGAATATTTTTGTGTGATGACTAGTGGGGTTCTAGTAGTTCTAAACTTGGTAGTAAACTTATTTGGTGTGGGAATCACCCAAAAAAATAATATAAGACTATTTATATTATGGGTTCTCTGATTAGGGAAAATATCCCACAATGACATGGAGTGGGATTTTATGGCCGAACATTATAAATCATTATTTTCATTTCCTTTGAATTATTTCATAGTATAGGTTATTATAAAAGACACAATGCTATGGGTTCAAGACTAGAAATAGTTTACGATTCAGAATTTAAAAGAATAATTTGAACAATAAACTATTTATTCACCACCCCACATCGTGATCCATCAAACCTGGTATCGTCATATTGATTTCAAGGATGATCCTATCACTAATTTGTAAGGAATAATGGTCTTCTTCGGTATCTCCTATTGTGTCAAAGGACACATCGATGCTGAGATATTTATTCCATGTAACATTGATAACAACCACCTATTGAATTGTTCTATATTTAATGCCATTAGCCCCTTGTCAATGTTTATACCTTTTATTGATCCAATAATCTGCAATAATTTTCCATGAATCATATTGATCCCTAAAATGTAGGTTGATCTACCTATGGACTTCATAGAAAATTATGTGTTCAACCCCATCATTATAGAATGTAAGATTGGTATATTTTTTCCAATTAGTAATGTGTTATCAATATAAAATACTAGGAAAATGACCACACTCCCACATAACCACTTGTAGATATAAAAATCACAATTATTTTTTATGAAACTAAATTCTCTTATGTATTCATCAATTTAAATGTTTTATGATCTAGATTCCGGATTCAACTAATAAATGTATCCCTGCAACTAGAATTCCTTATCTAAAACTGTTAGATTCCTAAACCTCTCTGGTTGTTCCATGTATTTATCTTTCAAATTGTTTCTATTAAGGAAAGTAGTTATGACATCCATATTTCAAATATCATAATCACAGTATGCTTCTATGAAAAGAATAATTCATATGGATTTCAGTATTTAAATTTGAGAGAGTTCTTCAAAATAGTATTTTTCATGATGTTTCTTAAAACCTTTATTGTCTATTCATTCTTTATAGCTACAAACAATACCTTTCATTTCCAGTTTCTTCTTAAATACCCATTTTTATACAACTAGATTTACCTCTACTGGATAATCTAACAGAACAAAGACATGGTTCTAAAATATAAAATATATTTCATAACCCATAGATTATTTACATCTTTCAACTTTAAATCTTCTTTATTATTTTTTATATGATAGAGGTTCATCATTACCAATAAATAATTAGTCACAACCCTTAGTAAATAGTAAAATATATATCTCTAGTTCTATAACCTCTTTAGTGCTCCAATAGTGTATTGTTTCCTATAGAACAACCTATTCTATGGGGTCTTATGGAATTTTCATTATTGTAATTATGGCATATCTTTAATTTCAACATTATCGAAGTTGATCTTTCTCCCACTATCTGTTTCACATATGTTCTCCTTCTCAAGAAATATTCATTGTCTAGCTACTGTTACCTTCATATCTGAGAGGTTGTATATATAATATCCACTTTTTACTTAAGATATATTTTAAAGATACACTCATTTCCTTGAGGTTCTAGATTATTTCCAAAGATAACTTAAATGAAATCTCTACAACCCCATTCATGAGTATGTGAAAAACCGGCCTCATTATACTCTATAACTCAAATGAAATTTCATTTTCCACCATAATTTGACAAATTTTTATTTTCTACTTCATATTCTATAATCCATAACCCTAAAAGGATATTAGATAGTTTTCATGACTCATCAATGTTATCACTATATCCAACAAGGTGAAATTCTTCATTTCACTAACACCATTCCATTATTTTTTAGAACAAGGAGTTATTTGAGATAGAATACCCAACTCCCTCGAATCTTTGGAGAAATATTTTCTATGATATTATCAACCTTGATATAATTGATGTTTCTTTTTCTTCATAAAAAGATGATTCTATACATCATTCTTGATCTCCTTTTATTTCTCAATGTATATAGACGTATCACCCATTATATGGCCACATCTATATCTAACCAATCCATTTTTGAATGATATGATATATGAGCATCCACCTATAGATTTATCTTGAAGAGGTCCACATACATATGTGTGATATAATTAAATAATATTTATGCCCCTTTCACCCTCTGCACTAAATAATTGTTTAGTCATTTTACATTGAAAAAAAGTTTGACACATAACAAGTGGTTTCGGTTTAGAAGAATATAAATACCCATATTGATATATCCTTTTCATGAACTTATAATTTACATGAAAAAGTTTTTGATTCCACAATTTTTTGTGGCATGGCTCAAATGAACATGATTCATTATCAATTTAGAACACCGAGTTTTTTCATTCTAGTACATAAATACCATTACTCATATATGACATACAATAAAAATTCTATATTTATAAAAATATAATATTTTATTCCTAAATATAAATAAAAAACCATCATTATCTAAACTAGGCATGAATATAATTTTATTGGTAACACATTAAAAATAAATACAATTTTTCTAAACCAGAGTCAATACTATCAACAAAGTAATGCGTTAGTCTCCAATATCCAAGTCATCATTTAATATATAATTGGAAACTCAAAGTTCCAATTCTCTTCTAGAAACCTTCTTAAATTTACCAGGTTATTATATTTGGAGAAATAATTCACCATAATATTTATCTAATAACCATCTCATTGAAATTGATAAGTTACTTCCAATAAAAAATTGAACCTAAAACATCCCCTTGTTTCTTCTTTGTTGTAATGTTCTTCCAGTTTCCATTCTTGAAACATGAAAACAATTTGTATCATGTTTTTTAGAATACCATTTGATATTCCTCCTCTTAGATAGTAGGAACGTAGTATCCAAAAACATGGAGTTATTTTTAAGGACCTCTTCTTTTCCCTTCCTCTTGTTCACTATACGGACTATTGGTTTTTTATTTCATGTGTTATTATCCTCTTCGAGAATCAGAATAAAATAATTTCAAAGGGAGTTCTCATTTTTTTCATATTATATTTCATAAATAAACATTTCAATCTTTCATTGTGTGAATCAAGACCAAGATCTGCATATAATTCATCCAGTCTCTCAAAACCTAGACTCTGTAGTCACTCAATATTCCCAATCATCAAGAATAAATATTTCTTAGTTGGAAAAACTTCTCGATGATTGCATTTAAAAAGTACAATGGGTATCTCATGCTACTTCATATTATCATTGTATTAATTAGGATCACAGAGGTGAGACCATATCATTAAATCATTCTAATTTTCATGCATCTTCTAGAGCTCACTAGACATTGATGATAACATATAACACTATAAATCTATCATATCATCAAGGTTTCATTGGTATATAGTGAGATATTACTTACTCAAATCCTTATACTGGTTGTTGGGAATATATAAGTTTAACACATAAGTCTTCCGATATTAGTTTAGTATGTTGGGAAATCACATGTAACACTCCTAAAAGTTACTACTAGTTAGAATATTTTCTTCTTTGAGTATAATTTTCAATGATAACACGAAGGTTTCATTAATTTCCATTTTTATAGAAAAAAAATAAAATCATGCTTTAGTATTGTTCAATGACTAACAAAATATATGAGATGTAAATTTTTCCTTATTATTAGTCTCTCACTATTTTATGAAGTCTCAATATCCCTCACTCTTGAAATCAAAATATAATTTTTCATGAAAACTCTAGTGGAGAAGATCAAAATTTCACTTATAAAAATATATAATTTTTCCAATCAAATTATTCAAAGGTATTCATGTAGGTCTCCTTTCCAACTATATTAACAAGCATCTCCTTGATCATTTGAGTGGACTCCCCAATCATGAAATCTTTGACATGGATTTTATTAACACTTGCATATTGGTTACTCCAAGACCTTCTTGGGTAGTCAACCATCAATTCAATGTTAGTTAGTTCAATCCAAAACATTATTTAAAATTCCCCAATAGAGAAAATCAAACTGACCTGGGATAGATAAGTACATTAATCTATGTTTTCATTATTAACAAAATAAATGGAAGGATATACGATCATAATATTTCCTTAGATTTATTTTTATCGTATTCATAAATATTTATAATTTTATATGTTGCATTATTGTTAATATAATTTGGATTTTATGTAACTCATTAACCATATAAGAATTAATTATTTATGCATAATACTATTATTTTAATGTATCTTTAATTCTTGTTATAATATTTAATTTTTTTACTATCTTTAACATCAAATAAACATGCATCAGAAATAAATAAATAACAATGAAGAATAAAAAAAATGTGGCATGATCTTGAGTTTTCTATTGGTTGGTAAGTTGAGACGATGATAAAATAAACCATTAACCAAGGGGAATTACTATTTTAATTGATCTGGGTTTTCATTGAACTATTCATCCTAAATCCAATGTATCTCTTTTGATGGTTTTGTAGCCCCCACATAATTTTGAGTTGTATCATTATTTAGGAATTTTAATTTTTTGATGTAGAGAAGGGATTATTCTATGAATTAAGATTAAAATTAGATATTTAAGGATAGGAACATCCCATGGGAGATTTTTTTTGATTGGTTAATGAGGTTCGGATGGATGTTTGGGTTCTTGGGTACCTTTCAGAGAAGTTTCAGGTGGTCCTAAAGCTGAAATTTCACCTGAAATGGGTAGGCCACACCACAACCAATAGATCAGTCTTATGGGATCATTTTATTGGGTATATAATTTTTTTCCACTGAGGTGTTATAGAAGATATCATTTTATTTAATCATTGGGGTTTGTTACACAGAGGGATCAGTCTTGTGGGATCTATATGATGTAGACTTATGGGACACACAACAAATGGGAGGCATTCGTGGTTGGGTTCCCTACCTAAGGTGGTCGTACCATACCTAGAGAACACTATAATGCATGGGCCATCCCTAGTTGAGGAAGTCCATTAGTATCCCAAGGGCCTAAACCATGGATATAGATATGGGTTTTTAGGGATTACACTTTCTCATGTGGGATCTCTATATTGTAACTGAGGATGTTACATCGTAGCACAGATTGATGGGGCGGTATGTGGTGAAACCCTAGAGGGTATCCCCTTGGGAGAGGGGTTCATCAAGGGGCTATACGAAGAAAGATATGATGTGAATATCTAATAAATGATATATTCAGTAGATATAGAGGACTCTTATGGTGGAATTCAAGGGTTTAAAACTCAAGAGTGCCACACAATGAATTTTTTAAATTTGGGGTAGAATGGTATTTTAGTAGAGAAACTACTAGTATTTTAGGGCATACGACCACATGGGGAGATCTATTTATACTCGTTCTACAGTATATATCTTCACCCTTTGATACTCCATACTAGGGGGATTCTCTTTATACATTTCAATGATGGTTCTAATGTAAAATATCTTTTATTTACTTTTTTCATCAATAATTAAACTATTTTTGGGATGTCTATATTATGGTTTTTGGTGGTGATTTAAACAAATCATGGTGAAATCATTCTGATTCAATGGGGAATTCATTCTCAACAGATAGATAAAAAACCAAGTGGATGGAAACCGATGGTTTTAAGGAGTTTCAACATGACGTTAATGCCCGATGAGTTTTATATCAACTATACATCATTGGATTTATTTAAATAATAAATTACAAATCCTTATAACTAATTATTTATGTCTTGTGGCATGAGGAATGTGATCAGGTGGTTGTATGAGATGGGATGAGGAATGTACATGCTTTTCCAATTCATTGTCTTGGCTTCAGTGGTAACATTTATCCATAGGTAGGTGTCCCTTTAATATAAATTCATATGTTAGAGTATGCCTAAATTATTTCTAGAATGCATGTTTCATGGGACCGAGCAGGTGAATAGAGGCTGAGAGAACCCTAGAGGATGATATTGGATGGTATTATAACTAATAGACTTCAGAATAGTGATTCTTTTCACTTTGAGTGTCTTAGGATCACCCAATGACAGTATTTTCATTGAAGTGTGTTTTAATAGGTTTTATGAGGCCTTAGGTATGTATTAGGGTTTGATTGGTGGTGTGGGGAATCCAAGGTTGCGGCCTTAAGTCTACCAAGTAGGAAACAACGACATAGGAATAGTGGGATGTATGGGATGGTTGTGTGTCACATAATTGATGAATGACAACCTATTGAGGTTGGATATAGTCCCAGGGATCATGGTGACTGTGTAGAGTCCTTTGGGATGATAAATGTTTTGGTAGAGAGGGATTAAATCTAGGTAAAAATGCTAATATATCTCTATTATAAGTTGTTTGATAGAAAACATGTATGGGTTGTATAAACTATTTGGGACTTCGAATCAGGTTTCTAAGAGGATTAAAGATGGACATATTGGGATGAACCAATGGTAGATGGACTAGGAGTGTTGAGGGTTTTGATGGGGTTGTACATGGACTTGGAGGTCTAGGTTAGAGAATCCTATGGATTGTATTTTCATTGATGAGTGTTAGGTGTGATAAAATATCAATTATTAGATACCATGGAATTTTTGGAGGAAATATTAGATGAAATGAATGGAGAGATAAGAGGTGTTGGCCGAAAAGAGGATAAATCCAACTGAATAGTTCTAAGATGATTAGTTGGTGAGCTATGTAACAGGATATAAGACCTATTTGATGTTTCATTAATGTGATTGATTACATTATTATGATAGGATTTGGACCTAATGTGGGAAAGGATATTGCGGCCTAGCCTTGACATGAGTGAGATGGGGTTGGATAGACTTCCATGGGTGAGGGAAAGTTCTCTTGTACATGAAATATGACATTTCCTTCAGTAGTCATAAGTTAGTATAGTGGACCTTTCCTTGAGTATCATTTGTTCATGAAGATGGACCACCCTTAGTGAGGTATAGGTTATGATATGACTTGAGACATGGATGATATATTGTACCTTGATTGATAAGGTAGTGGATTGAGATTTTGAATTTGGATCATAGCGTATTATAATAGGTATCAGGTCGATTTCTTGGATGAATATAACCTTGAGTCTTTACTTGTGGGTTGGGTTTCACTATACATTTGAAGGAATGAGGCATTACGATGAATAAATTTCAATATCACATCAAACCAGGTATGATCGAGTATTGTGTTTTCCTAGTTATCACATAATGAATAGATCCACAAAGCAACATTATGTCTTGGATAACATAATTCATCTAAACACATGTGTGGAATGTTTATTTTTTCTCATCAATACATGTATATAATGGAATATACTATAAAAATAATTTAGCACTCTACTAATATGTTGTTCTCACACCCAGTATAGGATATTTATTGTCTGTACAGTCCTTATACTCTAATTTCTTGTTAGAGCAGAGGATGTGTGTTGGATAAGGCTGGATTTTCTTTATAGGTTGTGGACATTATGTTTCGTTGAGGCCCAGGGATGTCAGCAGCATCAGTGTGTATATTTTTTCCTTTTATTTTTTTTTTCATTTTAGTGGGAGATCAGTTGTTATTTTCTTGTGTGACCATTGTTCTATATGAAAACATTATGTTTATTATAAAATTATTTTTTATTTGATTATGTGTAATCCGATGTTTTTCATGGATGATTTTTGGATATTTTCTATTTCTCCGTGACTTTAATTTGGGGTCATTGTCTCCCAATGGCATGGATCATGTCCCTCCACTAGTTGGAAATCTCTAGTGTATGGTGAGTATCACTTGAGGTCACATATGACTCTAAATCCAATGGGAAATATGGAATCATAGTATAACTTTTTATTTGAGTATGTTTGGTATTTTGGACTTAGGATTTTTCGAAATCA
The DNA here is from genome assembly GCA_963277665.1 of Viscum album. Taxonomy (NCBI): domain Eukaryota; kingdom Viridiplantae; phylum Streptophyta; class Magnoliopsida; order Santalales; family Viscaceae; genus Viscum; species Viscum album. The sequence continues at coordinate 1,767,257,297 of OY728141.1, read as the reverse complement.
ATGTGGAATAATAAATGGGTGCCTAATAACCACCCTCATGTGATGATACATTAGTTACCAAGGTAATCTGAGATGAGTTTGTCTCAAATTTGAGAATTTATTATCAATTTTTTGGGACTCAAAGTCTTTGACTAATTAGTTGATTTTTTTGAGATTATGTTCGTTAATTTTTATAACTCCATGGTTGGAGTTGAATTTGGGAAGGAAATAGAGGGAGAAAGGTTTTTGTACAAGGTCTTGAAATCCATGCAGAGAATGTTAAACCATGTGTGGGGACTTTTAGTAGAACTCATGTGGTTAGAACATGAACTTCCATGTCAGGCGGAAAAGGGAAGGACAATTTAAATTTCCCTAGATTTTTGAATTTTAAGGTTTTTTGGGATTTTTACTTGACTTAAGATTTTATATAATTTATTTAGAATGTTTTGTAATGTTATATTTGATATTATTATGTTTTTTAGGTTGTGTTGATTTCGGAATCTGAAACTAAATCTTAGATATATTTTTTAAAACATTTAGCTGGTTTTTCAAACTAGTGCGGTGTTTATAACTAATTTCATATTTTTAAATGAAAACCAGATTGGGAAAATTTTATTTTATTTTAGAAAGGGAGGTTATTCTTTATATTAAAATGAGTAGATTTTATAAATTTTAATTTTTTCATTATTTTTTCGAAATGATTCTTAAAATGGGATTTGAGAAATGTTTTAATTCAATGAATTGTTGAAATTGAGGGGAGTATTTATTTTATTCATTCGGAATTTTATTTATTTTTAATGTGTCAATAGTATTTTGATATTGGTTTGTTGGTTTTAATTTCATCCTTTTAAAGTTGAATTTAAATTGTGTTTTAATTATGTTCCATGCTTCTTATTTTTTGAGTACACCATTTTTAATCTCTAAATAATCTTTCATGGGATCAATGTGGGTCAACCCAATAGTGTTCCATTTCGGATTATGAAGTCTCATCTCAATCATTTGATTAATCCACTCTAGAAATGGAAGCTAGTGGTCCTTATCCAAATGATCAATATTAGTATTTCATCCATAAGTTCCCCGATTTATACCCTTCTCATTTATTTGGGTGTCAAAAAGAATAAATAGATAAGAAATTTTTGTGATGTATTCATGATATCATTATTTAGATTGAGAGTATTAATCATATAAAGCTTTTGTGTTTCATTTTTAAATCATAACTCATGAGTTCGAAGTGGTAGAAGATGGTTATCCTGGTAAACCCACAAAAATAAAAATCAAGGGATGGTTTCAAATATTTATTTAGGTTGGAGAACTTCTTTGAATATTTAAGGATGCCAATGGAAATAGAATTGTACAATCTTCAGAAAGGTTATTCAATAGTGCTGGATTATGAAATTATTTTCACTGATTTGGTACGGTATCTTTGATATATTTCTAGAGATGAATCCTTGAAGGTTCGATAATTTAGTATTTCTCTCTGGCCTAATATTCATTTAAAAGTTTCTTCACTCAATAATGAAATTTATGAAGATGTGGTGAGATAAGATATTCTAGATGAAGATGTATTACCCATATATTAAGAGGTAGTTGATATTTTTTATTCCTAAGAGTGATGGTGGAAGCTAAAAATGAGGGGAAGTAAATGAATAAGAGTTCAACCTATTGGGAAGTGGTATAAAATGTTTGTTGCATTTCTTCTTGATAGATTCATTTGGGTGTAAATAATATGTGTTCCATTAGTGAAAAAATATTGGACATAAGAATTCAACATTGAAAGAAGCACTAAAGACATGTCAAACATATGGTCATTTGGGGAACATGTAATAAAAGTTTTGGGTTGTTTCAAGGAAGATATATGGAGTTATATCCACTCTTTCAAATAGTCTTGACACTCATTTTAGTTAACCTAGAAATGATGTGATCTCTATTTAATGTTTTTATTATTGTGAATTTTTTATTGTCGTTAATGTGTTTGGTGGTGCTTTATATTTTTGATAATATAGTATGGTGTGGTGGATCTTTATCATATATGGGATTCCATTTTACTGAAATTAAATTTTTAGTCTTGTGGAAACATTACCAATGCCTTATTTTGAGTTCTTGACCTTTGAGTGAACCTTGGAGACTTTTGTAATATATATTTATTATTTCAGTGATTTTAAAATGGTGTGGATACCACCATTAGTTAGTATTATTATCAATTAAGTGATGGTTATTGAGTCTCGGGTGGAGATAAGGTTTTTTGTGAGTTCCTTGTTTTTATAAATATAAATTTTGATAAATGTATGATGATCAACCCATCCCTACCCATGAGATTGATTTTAAGAATTCCTCATTGAAAATTTTGTCGGTATAAGAACATTCTACTGGGGTGTTATTTGGTTTTAGGATCCTTGTTCATAGTGTTTTCCATTTTATTTATTCATTCGGTTAAAATTTATGATTGGATACAGTTTTAAATTTCGGATTTATGGTTTAGGGGGCCCTATGGTTTCCCCTTCCTTTGAGAAATTAGATGAACTTATTATAATCAAGATTTCAATATCATGCTTATCTTGGGTATTTCCTATATAGTTTTGTTCTCTTCATAATTACTAGTTTTGTTTGGTTTGGTTCTTTGGTAACCTAATCTCTTTGAACATTATAGCGGTAGATAGTGTCATGGTTAGGATAATTTTCACACATCAAAACAGAACTACTCTATGATTTAATTTTTCAGGTTATTTTTATTTCTCTATCCTTTCAGTTAGTTTTTATCTAAAGCTATAGGTTTTTAGTTATATAGTTCATGTTACATGGTTTAGGTGCATGTTTTTTCAAAGCATATGATAACTATCTGAAAACCTTGATAATTTAATAAATCCAAACCACATTGTCAGTACAAGGTTTTTCAAACCATGAAGCCTGTCCATGAATGATTCTCTAGAAGCTTAGTATTGTTTCATGGTTGGAAAATAGTTTCCCAATCCATGCAGCCAAACCATGTGTAGTTCCAAAAAATTTAAATATGTAAAATTACACGTTTTCCGTTGATCATTATTTACCTAGAATCACAATACAATTACCTCATTTTGCATACATAACTTCAAGAAGATCATTCACCATCTTCTCTTTTAAAACTTGTATAATATTAAACAATTCGTCACGTTTTGAGGTTGAATATATTAGGTAATCTTCATCAACTCTCTTCCTCTCCTTAATTCACTTTTCTTTTTTATTGTTTCCATAAAATGGACTAGAAATCCTAGGGTTCAATGTAATTCAATTTTAATAAGCGTTTTTTGTTTTGATAATGTTTTTTTGGTATTATATTCTTCCATGTACCTCATTTTGGTTGATTTTCACTGTTGTTTATAAAACCGGCAAGGTTGGAGGTAGGTTAATCGATTTCTATGAATTTAATTTTAGAAAGATAATTTTTTGATTGTTTTAATGTGAATTTTAATTATATAATGATGAATGTTTATTTTATAAAATGGTTATGGTGAATGAAATTGGTTTCTTATATGTTTAATGTATTGTTCCAAAGTTTTTTCCATTGTGTTTTTTTATTAAAACATGTTTTCAAACACATTTTCAATGTCAAGAACATCAAGTGCTTGACTGATCTTCCAAAAGGTTTATATCATTAATGAATGAAAAATCTATAAAATTTTGGGGGTTTTAGTTATTATTAATAAAGTCATAATTTCATGTATGTTCCATAAAAATCTATAATGTGGTTTTTAATTATATTTAACTTCTAAGTATGACTGTTAGACATATATATGTAAATATATATAAACAACATATTTTAATATTTTCAAGCATGGTTTTGTACATATGTACATTGGGGAAAATAGTATTTATATATATAATGGTTTATATGTGAGTTATTGTAAAGGGTGTTTCAATACATGAATGGATATAGATTAAATATGGTTTTACAATGGAATAATAGATTCTTTTCAAACGCTGAGGTTTGACTAGCACTTTGAAACTTTTCTTGGATAGTGAAAACCCCTCTTAAGGCATGCCTCTTAAATTATTGAAATTGGATGCATGATAAATGTGTGATATGTAGTGTACACAAGGTAAGGGAGATTATTTATTATTTATGATTTTTTTAATGGAAATAGTGGGAAGGCACTTATAGGGGAGTTCATAGGTGGGAAATTGAATTTTACATTTTAATGAAAACAAAATTATATGTATGAATATATTAGTTTGATAAATTAACCACCATTTTTATATTAGGGAAGCTTCAGGAAGATAGTTGGGAGCTCTAGATACCCATACTACATTATTTTGGTATTATGCTCTGACTACTAGACCTATGATATATCTCTTTCCTACTTCTAGGATATGCCCCTCATTTAAACCAATGTGGATGACACCAAGTAGTGGGGAAGGTTGATTGTTGGTATTAGATGTTAATAATTTCTTATATTTGTATCAATATATATGTCTTAGAAATTATAAACAAGCTCATAGGTTCCCTTGATGATTGTTTTATATGTATTATACTTCCAAATATTTTTGTGGTACTATTCTGGAATAGTTTCCACTGCCATGTTTTTCTAATTGATAATTTTTAATTATTAGAAATTTTTCTTGTTAATGGTTTATTGAAAAATCTATCATTATTGAGATTTTTTTTGAAAATTAATATGAAAATAGTTTTTATAAATTATCATATTTCTATCTATTTTTAAATGATGAGAAAATCATATTTCAAAATCTATGTATTTTTAAGATTGAATGAAATGGTTTTTTATTTAAATTTAAGGCATGGGACATGGTTTCCTTTGGGAAAACCTAATGATAATTTTTTCCTCACACCTAATTTATCATTTCAGGTTTAGTTTGGTTTATATTTGGGTCACCCATGGAAAAAATGTAACACCCCAAGGTTCCATGGTACACCTCTCTTTGAATAATACAATAGCATGTGTTGTACGCAACTTCAAATTCTAACATACCACAACCAATCAAACAAGTCGTTACGAATAGTAATACCTACTTTTTGAAATTTTATAAATTTTATATTTTAAAATGGACATCATTTTTGGATTTGGAATATCGAAATTAGCTTAGGGTGAATTTTTGGTATTTTTCTAAAAACATTCAATTTTTGATGAATAGTGAAAAACACTGAGTTATAGTTTAAAACAGAATTTTATTTAAACAAATTATTTATTTTATTTAAATTTATTTTAGGTAAAAAGAGATACATAATACCTATATAAGTTCAATGTAATTTATTGGAGACAATTTATAATAATTTTAGATATATTAAAATTTTATTGAACTTTTCACTGTCTTTAAACCACCTCTTATGAGATTTTGCAAATTCACATAAAACATAGATTTACCGCTTATGTGAGTTAAATTTCACAAATACAAGAGACAAAGTTAATATCATTAACAAAATGGGGTTCAATAAGATTAAAATAATTTTTCCTGAATAGTCACATTTTACTTTTATTTACCACGGTTAAAAATAAATAGGTTAATTAAGGGTAAAAATGATATTATTATTACCATAAAACATGTCCTAATTATATTGTATAAGTGTAATTAGACCAAAAACAACATTAGGAATAAAATATGATCCTTTAGGTCCACCTGGATAAGATTAGGACATTTATTATTATTTAATTCAAAGAAGAGTTAAAAGAGTTAAAATCAATGTTTCATAACTAAAATATTTTTAATATATGATTACACATAAGATAAATTAGACAAAAAATATTCATTAGAAATATAAAAATATTTATTCATAATTTTATTTTATTTATATTTTTTAGATATTATATAATTTAATTTATTTATGACATAATGATTATGCAGTAATTACCTAATTAAAGAAATATTAAAATAATTGATATTATAAATATCCAAATAAATGTACATTGAGCATTTTTAGAAATTACAGTAATATTCTAGATTAATGTGACATATTAGGTTTTGTTAGATGAATTTGTTTCTATGTAATAATGTTGTTATGAATTTAGCAAAAACAAAATACCGAATATTGTCAAAATTGATGTAAAAGAGTTTTTCAAACAATTATTATATTATTAATTGATATTATATTATTAAAAATATAAGGTTCATCAAAAGACTTATATAATTATAGGTGTTTCATTAATGAACCACTTGAGATTGAATTGTAAGTATATAGTATGTTTATTAACCATATAATATAAAAATACAAAGAGACATGGTAAATGTCAAACTATTTAACTAAGAGTTAAACTTAAAAGATAACGTAATATATTGACCCAAACCTATCAAACCCCAATTGGTTGAGTGGTTTTATACCCATCCCCACCTTATACTTTAAATAAACCATTTTCAGCCTTTAAAAACCGAAAATGATTTTATTATAAAGTAATATTTCTATCTTTTCCTAAGGTGCCCCTCACCCCTCTTATAAAAAGAGAACCCCCCCCCCCCTCACTCTAATTAACACCTTAAAATCCATTTGGATCGACCATACCCTACCCAAATACCATATCCACTGTCCTAACTTCATCCTAGAGGCCTGTTTTTAGTCAGAAAGCCATCCTAAGGAGGCATTTTGATCAAATCAAAAAGAAAAACCCGAAGAAGAGGTAAATATTTTATCACCTCTTTCAAGATCCTTTCTTCTTCCACTTACTCTTTCTTTGTTGCTTCCATTATAAAATAATAACTCCATTATCCTCTATATACTTTGATGTTATTATAAATATGGTACAACCATATTCATTTTTCAATCCATTCTTTGAATGACATGTCACCATATGTTCGTACTTACGGCTTACCGTCTCCAAGTCGTGGTGTAATTGTTATTCAATACATGATTATTTGGATGGGTATAATAATGATGTGTAATTTATTTAATTAATAAATATAACATGATAATGATTCTATATATATGATATACCATCCAATTAAATATTATTATAATATCAAAATAATGATATTGTCGCTCGTGCGTATGTATGGATTACCGTCTCCACGAACGCGATGACATTCTTTCCCCATCGTATCCATTCAAAAATAATTTTTATTTTATGATTCAAAATAATTCTTAAAGACTTGATATAATTCTGGATATGAATAATATACATCCCATCCATATGAAATATGACTCAAAGAACTATTAATATAAAGGAAAACAAATCCTTTAACACCCGAAATGACGATAATAATAAGATATTATTAATAAAGCAATGTTAAAAAATCATATATGATATCATATTAATGTATATGTTTCTTGTATAATTTAATAACAATTATTTCACCATTATACAGCAGTTTAACATACATTTGACTAAGGAAATTTACTAGTTAAGGGTTAATTATACAATCTATTCATTGTCCGAGGTTGTTTATAAGTAATTATCTACTAGGACCTCTTTATCATCCACATCCATGTTTCTTAAAAACGAATTTCAAAACATTCTTACCATTTACTTGAATATGGGTTAAAGATATTTATAACCTTTTTTGACTTTTATAATATTTTTTTAAAGGAATCTTTTTGTAGTTTTCAAAACAAGGTCCTTTATATCCTTTTCATCAAAATTAATGTAATAATGTATTTTTTTTAACTTATACGGCAGGTGCAGCTATTTTCTACCATTATAACATCATAAAAACTTCCCATACAATATTATAATAATATTTTCAAAATAACTTGTTTCTTTATAAATTATGTCACACTTAAATTATTTCAAAATAAAAAGAGATACTTCTCTAGAAAATGGTTTTGATTTCATCTATGTCAACATCCTTTGAGGGATTTTATGCTTATTTGAAGTTGATTTATTATGATACAAAACTTCCAAAATGAATTGAAGGTTTTGTGATATTTTTTACAGTGTATGTCTTGTTTTTAGACCATTCATGGTTTATGGATAATGTATTGACATTTCTTATGCTAGTTTTAATAACAATGATTGTGTTATGTCTAAACCATTTCATATGAGAAATGCATTAGACTTAGTATGTGATTGGTGGAGCCCACAATAGATCCTAGATGCTTTGATAGGTCTCATGAGACAAACTAGTGTCTTGGAACAAGGCCTTGACAAAATATTATTTGTATTCTTGGCACAAGGCCTTGGCTATGTGGTTACTAAAGTCTGGCATTATGCATTTCATCATTATGAAAGTGGCCATTGATATTGCATGTTATTATTTGACTAGTAGAATATCCATTTGAATAATTAAATGGAATTATTTTATTTTTATATTTTCCATATTATTCTGATTTTCACGTTTAAGAGGATTTTGTTTTATTCTTATACATTTACTTAAATGTTTATGCTTATTTACGAAAGTTTCCACTATATTGTAATCCTTACTGAGCATCTGACCTCACCCCTTTCTTTGTTTTATTTTTTCTAGGATGTGAAGAAGTATATTATGGGTAACCTGCAGGGATAGTATATGGTATCTCAGTGCAGTCATTAGAAATATTTTTACTGTAATTTTCCTTTTTATGATTAAATGTATACCATATTAATGTATCTAGTACTTCCAAGGCTACTAAACTAGTCAATATATCGAGACGTGATATTTTTTTATCATGACAATGATACTTAATAATGCACTGACTCTGGGCTTCTAGGTCGGGGAATTATAGTTGGTATCATAAGAAGTTTAGTACAAACCATATAATATAGATTTAGATAAACTCTAATTAGAGAACATTACCCTAAGATAGACTTTGAGGATTAGTATAGAAGAACTTCCTAGAATTTTATTATTGTAGATATTTTGTATGTTTTCTAAGAAATAAATCCCTGATGGGATATGATTAGGTAGATGTGGCTCTGGAACAGATGTACCTAGGGTTAAAACATGAAAACACCACTTTGAACTACACTCAAATGGGAACTGGTGCACGACAATGGGCCTTGCTGCACTCTTGGATACGACACTCCTAGGGGATATTCTTAGGATAATTCTAATTTTATTTACAAACCATTATGAAGTGTTTATTAGTATATACTTTCTAAAAAAACATTTTTTATGATTATGGATTATATCCATAAACTTTTCAATTTATGTTAAGTGTTTTACAAGTTTAGATTATGTATTTCGATTCATAAACTAATCAAGTTTATGCCATTTTTTAGAAATGGAACCTAGTGGAAGGGAGGGAAACCATATCAATTCACACACTACGTATGGGTATTTCCCTCCTACTGAATATAATTATAGTGGAGAAGGTGATACAACCGGTGCTAATCAGCTAATCACCATACTAGGACAACAAACTCAAGTTATGAATAATAACCTTACCTTTATAGAGCACCCTGATCCATAGCGTGGAGGATAAATGTTAGATCGATTAATGAGGAAATAACCACCAACGTTCAATGGGAGTATAACACCATTGGTATCTGATAATTAGATAAATAACATATAGAAAATATTCCAAGCGTTGGGGAGTAGTGAAAGGGAAATATTTGTCATGGCAGTTTACCGCCTCACTAGAGATGCTGAAAAATGGCTGTCATTGATTAAAAATACAAAGGAAGATGATTATGTGTGAAATATGGAATATAGGGAGTTTAGAGAGATTTTCTTAGAAAAATACTTTCCTCGTGACCATCGAGCAGATATGGAAAGGCAATTTCTGAGTTTGAGGAAAAAGAAGGATGAGAATGTCGTAAAGTATGAAGCTAACTTTACAAGGTTATAAAGGCATGATGTAGATTATATACGTAACCCAAGAATTAAGATTGATCATTTATTTTATCAGTTAAAACCAATTGTTTGTCGAGCATTAGTCTCACAATCCTTCTCGTCGTACGAATATATTGTCTCATGTGCTATCAAGAAAGAAAAATAATTCTCTAAGTATTACAACTTTAATGAAAAGAAATAGAAGAGGAGATCTGTTGAACACTCCAAAAATGGAAATAATGGGAAGAAGGGAAAATATGAATATACATCTTATAGTAAATAGGGGAAGAATCATCGTAGTATTTTCCTGAAGGTCATGGGAGTCTATTACAATTGTGGTGAAAAAGGCCCCCATGCTCATAATTGCATGGGGAAGAAAGAGGTTGTCTATGTTGAATGATACAATTGTAGAGAAAAAGGGAATTATAAAAATGGATGTCCTAAGCGTCAGGGGAACTTACCTCCAAAAAGGCCAAGGGATCAAGACCAAGCTTATGATATCACTACTGTTGAGGTTGAAGCTCCAAAATACATGGTGGCAGGTAATTTAACAGTTTCCTCAATTTTAGAAGATGCTTTATTTGATTTTGGATCATCGCATTGTTTAATATCTTCCCAATTTTCTAAGAAAATTAGATATTTCTAATTTAATTTAATAAAGGATTTGTCAGTCAAAACTCCTAAGGGAAGTATCATCGTGACAAATTTTGCAAATCAGTTCCCATTAGAGCATATAAATTTTATTTATCAGCTGATCTCATCATCATACCCATGATTAAATTTGATATAATCCTCGGTATGGATTGGATTTCAGACCATGATGCGAAGATTTATTGTAATAAGAAGGAGGTTACTATTTTTGATGACGATGATAAAGAACACCTTATCTTTAGAGAAGAATCTTCACCACCTAATTATTATATAGATTCACCCTCTGTATCTAAACTTTTTTTAATTATTGGGGAGGAAGAGAATGAAATAACAGTGGATGAGGAAAGTAATGTTCAAATGGAGAATGTAACTATTGTGAATGAATATGTTGATGTGTTTCCAGAGGATTTACCCGGACATCCTCCCGACCAAGAAATTGAGTTTTCCATTGATTTAATTCCTAGATCAAGGCCCATATCGAAGACCCCTTATAAAATGGCCACTGTGGAATTAGTGGATCTAAAGAAACAACTAGAGGAATTGAGTAATAATGGATTTATTCTCCCTATTGTTACTCTGTGGGTAGCCCCGGTTCTTTTTGTTGAGAATAAAGATGGATCTATGAGGTTGTGCATTGATTACAGGGAGATCAATGCTATAACAACAACGAACAAGTATCCCCTATCTCACATTGATGATTTATTTGACCAACTTCATGGAGCTCAATAATTTTCAAAGATTTACCTTCGATATGGATATCTTCAGTTGTGCGTGATGAAGGACGACATTCCTAAGAAAAAATTTCGAACCAGGTACTTGCATTACGAGTTTACAGTAATGCCTTTTGGATTGAACAATGAACCCTCTATCTTCATGGATTTATTGAATAGAGTTTTCAAGGAATATATTGATGAATTTGTAGTGGTATTTGTTGATGATATCTTCGTATACTCAAAAATATAAGAAGATCATGAAAATCACTTGCGCATTATATTGAATACCCTTAGAAGACACGAATTATATGAGAAGATTAGAAAGTGTGAATTATGGATTCAACAGATTTATTTTCTTAGCCATATTGTCTACAAGGATGGAATATTTGTTGATCCTTCTAAGACGAAGGCAATCCAAGAAATCCTAGCACCGACGAGTATAACTGACATACCCAGTTTTATTGGTTTACCAAGTTATTATCGGCATTTCGTCCAGAATTTTTCCCGATTGGCTAACCCAATAACCAAGATCACACGTAAAGGGGATAATTTTTTTTAGACAAAAGAGTGTCAGTAATGTTTTGAAGAAGTGATGAAAATATTAGTCAATGACCCTATCTTGACTCTACCATCGAGGAATGATGGGTTTTTTATTTATAGTGATGCATCAAAGAATGGACATTGTTGTGTACCTATGCAGAATGATAGAGTTATTTCAAATGCATCACGGCAGCTAAAAAATAATGATCAAAACTATCCAACTCATGATATCGAGTTAGAATTAATAATAATTGCTTTGAATATTTGGATACACTATCTCTATGGTGAAGAATGTGAGATTTATACTAATCACAAGAGTTTGAAGTATATTTTCTCACTGAAAGAACTCAACATGAGGGAAAAAATGGCTTGAACTACTCAAGGATTATGATTACATGATACACTACCACCCAAAGAAGCAAAAAAAAGGTGGTAGATGCTTTGAGAAGAAAGTATCGTGGAGTTTTGAACAAGATGAGAGTTTAAAGAGATCATATTCTTAGGGATCTAGTAATGTTGGACATGGGGATAATCATGAAAGGCAAAACATCCATAATTTTTTAAATGGTTGCCAAATATTTTTTACTAGAAAGGAAAAAGAGTTCTCATAATGATGATGAATAGTTTCAAAAGAAGATTAAAGCAATGAATGATGGGAGATTGAGTGACTTTGTGTATGAAGATGGAATTTTGAAATTTGGGAAGAGACTTTGTGTTGCTGATATACCTGATCTAAAAATAGAATTTTTGTAATATACTCATAGCTCCAATTTCTCTATACACTATGGGAACACCAAAATGTATAGATATTTGAAAGAACATTTTTTGTGGGACAACATAAAGAAAGAGATTGCTGATTTTGTGTCAAGATGTATGGTTTTTCAACAAGTGAAAGCTGGAAGGAAAAGGCCTAGAGGAGTCATGCAACCTTTTCTCATACCTGAGTGGAAATGGGATAATATTATGATGGACATTTTCATGGGACTACCAAATACTTCTAGAAAAAATGATGTTATATGGGTCATTTTTGATCGTCTTACAATGTCATCACATTTTCATACTATAAGAGAAGATTCACCACTTGAACGTCTAGTAAGGATATATATTAACAAAGTAGTGAGACTTCATGGACTACCACTATCAATTGTTTCTGATTGTGATCCACTTTTAACATCAAGATTCTGCAAAAGCATTGAGAGATATGTGGACACTGAACTTCATTTGGGCACTGCCTACCACCCTCAAACTGTTGGAAAATCAAAACAGACTATTCAAACCATAGAAGATATGTTGAGATCATGCTCACTTGACTTTCAAGGTATGTGAGATCAATATTTACTAATGGTTGAATTTTCCTATAACAATAGCTTCGATGGAAGTATTTAGATGGCACCATATGAAGTGTTATACAAAAAGAGATTTCTCGCACCAATTTTTTGGGATGATATTGGTTAAATAAAACTCGTAGGCTCAAGACTTGTGGAGGAAACGATGGAAAATGAGAAGGTAATCCAAACCCACATCAAAGCAGCTCAAAGTAAGCAGAAGAGCTATACCGATAACCAAATGAAGGATTTGAAATTTCAGGTAGGAGATCGTGTTTTCCTGAAGGTATCCCCCTGGATGGGTGTTATACGTTTCGGTAAGAATAGAAAATTGAGGCCCATTTACATCATACCTTTTGAAATTTTAGAACTAATTGGGACTGTATCTTACCATTTGGCAATGCCACCAAGTCTCTCCAAAGTCCACGATATATTCAAAGTATCACTGTTGAGAATATACATTCCGGACCTAATGTATGTACTCACCTATAAGGAATTAGTACTGGAATCCAATCTATCTTATTGTGAAGAGACTGTCAAGGTTCTTGATACAAGAGAACAAGTGCTGAGAAACTGGATGACTCGTCTAGTAAAAGTTCTATGGAGAAACCATAATATGGAAGTGGCAATGTGGGAACTCGAGGAACATCTAATGAAGTACCACCTAAGTCTTTTTATAAAGTAATATTCTATAAATTTCAAGGAAATAATTATTTTATATAGGGGAGAATGTAACACCACAAGCATCCATGGTATGGTTCTCTTTGAATAATAAAGTAGCATGTGTTGTACACAAATTTGAGTATTAACACACCCCAACCAATCAAATAGCCATTATGAATCATAATTCACAATTTTTTGAAATTTTATAAATATTATCATTCAAAATGGACTTCATTTTTGGATTCGGAATATCGAAATTAGCTTAGGGTCAATTTTTGGTATTTTTTCTGAAAACATTCAATTTTCGAAGAATAGTAAAAAACACTAAGTTATAGTTTAAAAACAATTTTCTATTTATATAATTATTTATTTTATTTATATTTATTTTAGGGAAAAATAGATACATAATACCTATATAAGTTCAATGTAATTCATTGGAGTCCGTTTATAATAATTTTAGATATATAAAAATTATATTGAACTTTTCACCGTCTTTTACCCACCTCCTTGGAGAATATGCAGATTCACATATAACTAAATTTTACAACTTCTGTGAGTTAAATTTCAAAAATCATAGAGACACGGTTGATATCAGTAAGTAAAATGTGGTTCAATAAGATGAAAATATTTTTTTTTGATAATAGTAACTTTTTACTTTTATTTACCATGGTTAAAAGAAAATATGGTAATTAAGGGTAAAAATGATTTTATTATTACCCTAACACATGTCCAATGTAACACCCCAACCCCAGTTACCTAGATTCGGTGCATTATTTTAACACATTGGCATGATTAAAAGGAATCATGTCCAGAAGGACCGATCAGTTTAGTAGTCATGGAAAATATATGACATACATGAACATTACATTAAAATTTCAAACATACAACATAGAATAAATAGTGCTTTGAGAACACCATTATTCCATTAGCTTAACCCTAATTATAAATCAAAATAAACTTATTGGAGTCCTGCGAAATATAAAACATAGAAAGGGGTGAGCTCAAACACTCAGTAAGGGTAAGCAATACAGCGGAAGATAACATAAATATTAAGCATGGTGAATATTTGAAACCACATGCCTTTACAAATAATAAACATGAATAATTTTTTGGTAGGAATATGAGTTGAGTAAATAATGCCATAATAAAACATAATAATGGGTATTCTACTAGTCGAATGACCACATGAACCATCAATATTATTTTTATAATGAGGGAATGTATAATGCCAGACATTCTAAAACATTTTTTTAAGGCCTCGGCCAAGACGTCTAAAAGGATTAAGGCCTCGGCCAAAACAATAAATAAAATTGGGAAAGGGCCTCATCCAATTCCACATCTAGTTGTCTCATGAGACCTACCAATTCATCGAGGAGCTATAGCGAGCTCCACCTATCACTTACTATGTCCAATACATTTCTCATATGAAAAGGATGAAACATAAGATAAACATTCGTATTAGAACTAGCATACTAAATGTCAATTCTTTAACCATAAACCATGAAAGGTATAAAAATATAACATCCACAGTCAAACATTTCATAACTCATTCATTACAATATGGAATATTGTAATATAATAAATCAAACTCAAATCAAAAATAATATACAGTAATGGATGTTGACATTGTTGAAAATGATGAGTAAAACAATTTGAGAGAAATATCTTTTTGTAAAATCATTTAAAATTTACAAATTAATAAAGGAATTAATTTAAAAGAGATTTTTGAACCAAAGTGTCCCATGCCACTTTGAAACTTTTGAAATTAATAATTATTTCAAAACATTCATGTCCATATAAATAAATCCTAAAAATCATTTTGAAAACATGGACATTAATTAAAATGATTTATAAAGATAAATCTTTAAAACACTTAAAATTATGATCTTGATAAAGATTAGATTTCAAAAATCTTTAAAATATTCATTTTAAAATTGTTTTTATGAAAAATGGATGATAAAAATGTCCTAGTAGATATGTAAGTAAAAACAACCTCGGATAATAAAGAGATTGTGAAATTAACCCTTACCAATTTGGTAACTTATGAAGCATACACCCCATGAAAGAGGTATCATACAATGAATATGTAAATACACATAAATTAAAGTTTATTATACAAATAATACAATTATGGGTAGTATATACACCACACAAAAGGTAATAGTGGCAATATGGCATGAATCTCACGAGAATTAGGCGTGAGATGAAAACCCCTTACCTTGCACTTACCATTAGTTGAGAGTACGTTTAACCTCCTGTACGAAGATCGTAGTATGTTATTAAATTATAAAAGATCCATATTAATATTTATTATATCATATATGATTCATTTATTACTTTATACTACCCATTTAATAAAAATTTCTATGTTAAATTAACATTTCGGGTAATAATCGGTTTCTTTATCGTACGTGTTTTAACTTGTTACTCTTGATTGTATCACTTAGATAATGATATAAATACTTCCAGAATATAAAAAATGATAAATATATCATATATATTTATAATATTAATATGTATAATAGATATATATATGAAATGGAAAACACCGTTTATGGAGACGGTAGTCCGTATGTACACATAAATGTTGTTTCTGTTTTCATATAATATTGAACGGAAGAATGTGAATAAGATATATGTAAGTACATAAATAATTATATATATAAATATATATATCTCTCCAGTAGCATTATTATGTCATATATTACATACTTATTAGTAATATATATTCTTATAATCGTCGATGAATGGTGAACTTGGAAATGAATCTCATGGCGTCGTGGAGACGGTAATCCGTATGTAGGCACGAGCGAAAATATCATTCTTTTGATATATAAATAATATATAATTGGATGGTGTATCATATATAAATAATCCTTATAATTATATATTTATTATTTACATAAAATAAAGATCATTATTATACCCATCCAAATAATAATGTATTGAATAACAATTACACAACGACGTGGAGACGGTAAGCCATACGTACGCACGTATGGTGACATGTCATTCAAAGGTTGGATAGAATAATGAATATGGATGTACCATATTTATAATAACATCATAGTATATAATATATACTGGATTTATTATTTGAGAATAGAAATAACAAAGAAAAAATAAGTTGAAGAAGAAAGGAACTTGAAAGAGGGTGGTGAAAACATTACCTCTTCTTCATGTTCTTTCTTTTGATTTGATCAAAAGGGCTCCCTATGTTGGCTTTCTGATCAAACTAAGGCATCTAGGTTTAATTGAGGGAAGTTTAAAGAGCACTTGGGAAGAGTTTGGCCGAACCAAAAGGCTTTGATGGTTTGAAGAATTGGTTAGAATTTGGTTCCTTTTATAAGGGGAGGAGGGGCTCTTTAGGAAAAACTTAAAGTATTAATTTATAATAAATTCATATTCGGTTTATAATGGCTCAAAATTTTGTTATTCAATGTATAAGGTGGGGAAGGGTCGAAATAATTTCAACCAATATATTTTAGACAGTTTTGAGTCATTATATTAACATTATCTTTTACTTTTAACTCTGGGTTAATTAGTTTAACACTTACCATGTCACTTTGTATTTTTAAAATATATAGTTAATAAACATCTTATATACGTCCAAGAGACCCAAAAGTGTTCCATTAATTATACACCAATAATTTTATATGTCTTTGGCTGATATTTAGATTTTTAGGAATAGAATATAAATTAATTTTATAATATTTGTTTTAAAAACTCATTTATGTCAATTTTGACACTACTCAATAGTTGATTTTTTCTAAAGTCTTAACAACTATATTAATTAGAAAGAAATTAATTTAAGAAAACATAAAATTTCATATTAAAAAATAAAATTCTTTTATGTCATCAAAACAATCAAATTATATTTATTTTAACATTTATAATACCAATTATTTAAATCTTTCATTAATAAGGAAAATACTGCATGATTATTGTGTCATATATATTTTTACATTTTCAATGTATAAAAAATATAACTAAAATACAATTATGTAGGAAATATTTTTATATTTCTAATTAATATTTATAATCGAAAATATAACATATAAAACCCATATGTGAAAATTGTTTTTCTAAAAGATATAAGCTTATGTCATTTTTGTATTTACTTTAACTTAATTAATATAAAGTGTCCCTATCAACTACAAGTGGCTCCATGGGGTCCCAAAATCGACCCCAAGATTCCCCTGGTCGGACATGTATCCACCAATAAGGTTAGGACACGTTTTAGGGTAATTTAGTATTATTATAATAGTATTGTTTACCCTTATTTACCAGATTTATCCTTTAACCATGGTAAATAAATTATTTACCGAAATAATTATTCAAAATGTCTAAAAAAAGTTACATATTTACACAATTTTACATCTTGATTTCAAATATGGAATCCATTTTTCCAAATTCAAAACACAGAAGTGGCAGAAATTAATTTAAAATTAATTCCCGCTGTCAAAACAAAAAACGTGTTTTTAAGATATAATAACTATCAAAAGATTGACACTTGTTTATATCCGGTTTAATTGTGAAACTATGTACAATGACCAACATTGTATTAAATGGTAAAAATATATTCTAAATATACTTTAAAACCACTCAAATTAATAATTAATCACTATTAATTATTTTGATTAAAAATGTCGTTTTTAATTAAAATTTAGTAACTTTCACTATTCATCAAAATATAAAAGCTGTCCAAAAAGTACCAAAATTTCACCCTAGGATAAATTAAATATTCCGAATCCAAAAATGAAGTCCATTTTGAGAGATAAAATTTATATAATTTTAAAAATTAATTATTATTATTCCTAACTCTTTGTTTGATTGGTTGTAGTGTGTGTTTGAACTCGATGTTGCGTACAACACAAGCTTCTGTATTATTCAAAGAGAAGCGTATTGTGGAAGCTTGGGATGATACATTGTAGATTATTGATGTCCCCATTTTAAATAATAAATTTATTTAGTCAAATTTAAAATATAAAAGTTTAAAATATTGGATTTAAAAATGTTTCACTATTAAAAGTTGGTAAAAGTTCATTTTTTGAAAAATACTTCTTTTATCTGAAAAAATGAATTTTTTTCATACATTATGTCTATGAAACTCATAATATGGATTCTAAAATTATAAGGATTATATAAAGGTCATAATTTAGTTAATACTATTCATAACAACTTTTGAACGACTTGTTTAGTAAGTCATGGTGCGCTTGAACTCGGTGTTGCGTGTAGTGCAAGTTATTGAATTAATTTGAAGAAGTAACACACTATGAAATATTGGGGTGTTACATTCTTCCCTCTTTCAATAAATTGAATCCTTGCAATTTGATATGGTTCTTCAAAAATAAAGGTTGAAAATAAAAAATATCATTGTGGGAAAACCCACATCAGAAATTTGGTTTATAAAATTTTGTCTTAATAAGAGGAAAAGAGAAATCAATGGGTCACCACCAAATTAAGATATCGATTAGGAGAACAATGGTGGAAATTAAGGACATATAATGGGAGGAAAAAATGTAAATATTTATAGGTAGTGATTGAGGTCATCAATCACATACATGTTTAAAATTGAGGTCCTTACATTTATCAATCTATGATGATTTAAAATACCATCGGTTCAACAAAACATAAGGTATTAGGGGAACACATTTTTGGTTTTAATATCCCTTCAATAATGGATAACAATTAATTTATTCATTGAATAAGAGGAGAAGAAAAATATATAATTGACAAGTAGAGTTCCATCCTCTAACTAATTTCTACAACAAACTCATCTTTCACTATAAAAGATAATAGAACTTAAAAAATATTCTATTTATCCTATTCATATAGGGTTCCAAAAAAATGAATTTATAATTCATCTAGCAGAACCTTTTAAGAAACTTCATTATTCAGTACAGGATATCACGTGAGTCAATGGTAGGTGATAAACCCTAGTCGCCCTTCTGTTGCGAGTTAAAGTCTCGCGGCCTTGCCGAACGCGACGGGTTGTCGCCCGACCTCCGGGTTGTCCTTTTTATAGAAATCCAAAAATAATCTCAAATTAGACATATCCAAAATACTTCTATCCAAACTCACAATCCAAAATTTATATGGAAGTTAAACACGATGAGGATCCGTTTTCCACGTAATAAGATGTGAACACCTTTATCATGTATAATTTTAAAACATGGTAACATCCTGAATTACCAAAAAAACCTTTATTTATTACACTCATGCTCCCTTATTCCTTATAGAATACTGAATATACTCCTTCTATCCAAAAATGTTGTAAACTCCAACAATGAAAAATCATTAATTAGTTTCAAGGTAGTCAATAATATCTTATATAATTTATCCAAATCAATCTTGTATTATTTCAAAATCACTACCTCTTTATCATGACCATATTAAGGATTACCTTTCCTTCAACCATGTATTTTCAAAATAGTGTAGATTACTACTATGTCACATTTCTTAGAACCATATAATCTCAAATCCTCAGTAAAATAGTATTGTAGTAAAATCCTTATTTATCTCCATAAATCATGTAACCGGTATATTGTTGATACAACACTCAAATAAAATAATGCTATAAAAACAACATCAGAACACTAGTCAATCCTCTTCATCTGAGGTAGTATCATAACTTGATTATTATCCAATAGAATCATTTGGTGCATACTTTTATGATTTGGACATTGGTTTGTGTAGTGTCACAACTCCTTGAAGATGATGCATTGTACATTTGAAAACATTTTATTACCTTTGAAATCACGTACATAGTGTCCTTTTTTTTCCACACTTATAAAAAACTGTCATTCCTTTCAGGAATGTTCCAGTGTGTTTCTTCCCAGAGTTATCACATATGGGAAATCCTTCATTACCTTCTTCCATTTATTTGTCTTTCTATCTACCATCCTTTTCTTCTCTGGCTTCCCTTCAAAGTCATAGGACTCCGAGAATTCATTACTTATCTTATCAACACATGATACTATTTCTTCATATGATGATAATATGTGGGATACTATTTCCCTTATAAATTCTGGCTTAGGAACATGAAAGATATGATCCTTCTTACTCTTTGGATCATGTGTATTGCTCGAGATCTCATTCCTTCAACTGGGCGCCATTTCTAAACAATTTCATACACTAGATTAGTTTATAAATAGAAATACATAATCCTGAACTTGTAAAACACTTAACATAAATTAAACAATTTATGGATATAATCCATAATCATAAAAGTGTTTTCATTGAATAAGTATATAATCATAATCCCTTCAAAATCATTTGTAAATAAAATAATAATTATCCTAAGAATACCCTCTGGGAGTGTTGTAACCAAGAGTGCAGAAAGGCCCATTGTCGTGCACCAGTTCCCGTTCGAGTCTAGATCAAAGCGGTGTTTTCAGGCTTTACCCCTAGGTACATCTATGCTAGATCCACCTCTACCTGCTCGTATCTAGACCATGATGTATTGCTTGGAAAACTCACAAAATCTCTACGATACCAAAATTCTAGGAAGTTCTTCTATACTGATCCTCAAAGTATATATTAGGGCACTGTGCTCTAATCAGAGTTTATCTAAATCTAGTTTCCAAGGTTATTGCTAAACCTCCCTATGATACCAACTGTCACGCCCCGACCCCAGTTACCTAGAGTCGGTGCTTTATTTTAATACATTGGAATGATTACAAGGAATCAAGTCCCAAAGGACCGATCGGTTTAGCAGTCTTGGAAAATAGATTACATACATGAAACTTACATTACAATTTCAAACATAAAACATAGCATAGATAGTGCTTTGAGAATTCCATTATTACCAAAGCAAAACCCTACATGTTAACCATAATACACTTCTTGGAATCCTGGGAAAAATAAAACATAGAAAGGGGTGAGCTCAAATTCTCAGTAAGGGTAAGAAATACAGTGAAAGATAACATAAATATTAAGCATGGTGAATATTTGAAACCACATGCCTTTACCAATAATAAACATGAATAATTTTATGGCAGGAATATGAGTTGAGTAAATAATGCCATAATAAAACATAATCATGGGTATTCTTCTTGTCGAATAACCACATGAACCATCAATATTATTTTCATAATGAGGAAATGTATAATGCCAGACATTCTAAAACATTTTCTCAAGGCCTCAGCTAGGATGTCTAAAAGGATTAAGGCCTCGTCCAAAAGCATAAATTAAATTGGGAAAGGGACTCAGCCAATTCCACGTCTAGTTGTATGATGAGACCTACCGATGCATCGAAGAGCTATATCGGGCTCCACCCGTCACTTAATATGTCCAGTACATTCAACATATGAAAAGGTTGAAACATAACATACACATTCGTATTAGAAATAGCATACAAAATGTCAATAATTTAACCATAAAACTTGAATGGTATAAAAATAGAACATCCACAGTCAAACATATCATAACTCATTCAATACAATATGGAATATTGTATTATAATAAATCAACCTCAATTCAAAAATAATATATAGTAAAGGATGTTGACAAAGTTGAAAATGATGAGTAAAACATTTTGAGAGAAATATCCTTTTTGTAAAATCATTTAAAAGTCACCTATTTATAATGGAAGTAATTTAAAAGAGATTTTTTAATCAAAGTGTACCATACCACTTTGAAACTTTTGAAATGAATTATTATTTCAAACCATTCATGTCCATATAAATAAATCCTAAAAATCATTTTAAAAACATGGACATTTATTAAAAAGATTTAGAATGATAAATCTTTAAAACATTAAAAATTATGATCTTCAGAAAGAGTAGCTATAAAAAATCATTAAAATATCCTTTTTAAAATCATTTTTATGAAAAATGGATGATAAAAATTTCCCAGTAGATACTTAAGTAAAAACAACCTCGGACAATAAAGAGATTGTGAAATTAACCATTACCAATTTGGTAACTTACGAAACATAGACCCCATGAAATAGGTATCATAAAATGAATATGTAAATACACATAAATTAAATTTCATTATACAAATAACACAATTATGGGCAGTATATACACCACACAAAAGGTAATAGTGGCAATATGGAATTAATCACACGGGAATTAGGAGTGAGAGAAAAACCCCTTACCTTGTACTTTCCTTTAGTCCATAGTATGTTTAGCCTCTTGTACGAAGATCGTAGTATGTTATTAAATTATACCAGAACCATATTAATATTTATGATATCATATATGATTCATTTATGACTTTATACTACCCATTTAATAATAATTTCCATTTTAAATTAACATTTTGGGTAATAATCACTTTCTTTATCGTATGTGTTTTAACTTGTTACTTTTGATTGTATCACATAGATCATGATATAAATACTTCCATAATATAAAACATGATAAATATATCATATATATTTAGAATATAAATATAAATATTATATATATATATATATATGAAATGTAAAACACCGTTTATGGATACAGTAGTCCGTATGTACTCATAAACACTGTTTCTGTTTTCATAAAGTATTGAACGGAAGTAAGTGAATAAGATATATGTAAGTACATAAATACTTATATATATATATATATATATATATATATATCTCAAGTAGAATTGTTATGTCATATATTACATACTTATTAGTAATATATATTTTTATAATCGTCGATGAAT
This sequence comes from Viscum album, assembly GCA_963277665.1. Classification (NCBI taxonomy): domain Eukaryota; kingdom Viridiplantae; phylum Streptophyta; class Magnoliopsida; order Santalales; family Viscaceae; genus Viscum; species Viscum album. The sequence continues at coordinate 1,767,234,106 of OY728141.1, read as the reverse complement.
GGTGAACTTGGAAATGAATCTCATGGCGTCATGGAGACGGTAATCTGTACGTACCCACGAGCGAAAATATCATTCTTTTTATATTAAAATAATATATAATTCGATGGTATATCATCGATACCGAATCCTTATAATTATTTATTTATTATTTACATCAAATATACATCATTATTATACCCATCCAAATAATAATGTATTGAATAACAATTACACCATGACGTGGAGACGTTAAGTCGTACGTACGCACGTATGGTGGCATGTCATTCAAAGGATGGATAGAATAATAAATATGGTTGTAACATATTTATAATATCATCACAGTATATAGGATATAATGTATTTATTATTTTAGAATAGAAATATCAATGAAAGAGGAAGTTGAAGAAGAAAGGAACTTGAAAGAGGGTGGTGAAAACATTACCTCTTCTACGGGTTCTTCCTTTTGATTTTATCAAAAAGGATCCCTATGTTGGCTTTCTGATCAAACTAATGCCTCTAGGTTCAAGTTATGAAAGTTGAGAGAACATTTGGGTAGATTTTGGCAGAATCAAAAGGCTTTGAAGGTGTGAATAATTGGTTAGAAGTTGGGCCCTTTTATAAGGGGGAGGAGGGGCTCTTTAGGAAAAACCTAAAGTATTAATTTATTATAAATTCATATTCAGTTTCTAATGGATTTATATTTGATTATTCAAAGTGTAAGGTGGGTAAGGGTCGAAATAATTTCAACCAATAGATTTTATACAGGTTTGAGTCATTATATTAACCTTGTCGTTTAGTTTTAACTCTTGGTTAATTAGTTTAACACTTACCATGTCACTTTGTATTTTTATAATATATAGTTAATAATCATACTATATACATCCAAGCGACCCCAAAGTGGAAAATTAATGATACAAAAATAATTATATAAATCATTTGGCTGATCATTAGATATTTAGGAATAGAATATAAATTAATAATATAATATTTGTTTTAAAAACTCATATATGTCAATTTTGACACTACTCAATAATTGATTTTTTCTAAAGTCTTAACAACTTTATTAATTTGAATCAAATTTATTTAATCAAACCTAAAATGTCATATTAACCAATAAAATTCGTGCATTTCATCAAAAATTTCAAATTATATTTAGTTTAACATTTATAATACCAATTATTTGATTCTATCATTAATAAGGAAAATACTGCATTATTATTGTGTCATATATATTTTTACATTTTCATTTTATAAAAGTTATAAATAAAATAAAATTATTTAGGAAATCTTTCTATATTTTTAATTAATATTTATAATCGAAAATATAACATATATAACCTTATGTAAAAATTGTTTTTCTAAAAGATATAATTTATGTCATTTTTGTATTTACTTTAACTTAATTAATATAAAGTGTCCCTATCACCTACAAGTGGCTCCATGGGGTCCCAAAATCGACCTAAAGATTCCCATGGATGGAAATTTATCCACCAATAAGGTTATGACACGTTTTAGGGTATTTTGGTATTATTATATTATTATTTTCTACCTTTATTCACCTAATTTACCCTTTAACCATGGTAAATAAATTATTTACCGAAGTAATTATTTAAAATGTCTAAAAATAAAAGTTACCTATTTACACAATTTGTACATCATGATTTCAAATATGGAATCCATTTTTTCAAATTCAAAACACATAAGTGGTAGAAATTAATTTAAAATTAATTCCTGCTGTCAAAATAAAAAGCGTGTTTTTAAGATATAATAACTATCAAAAGATTCACACTTGTTTATGTCCGGTTTAATTGTGAAATTATGTCCAATAACCAAAATTATATTAAATGGTAAAAATATATTCTAAATATACTTTAAAACCACTCAAATTCATAATTTATAACTATTAATTATTTTGATTAAAAAAGTTGTATTTAATTAATATTTTGTAATTTTCACTATTCATCAAAATATAAAAGTTATCCGAAAAGTACCAAAATTTCACCCTAGGATAAATTATATATTCCTAATCCAAAAATAAAGTCCATTTTTAGAGAAAAAATTTATATAATTTCAAAAATTAGGTATTACTATTCCTAACGGCTAGTTTGATTGGTTATAGTGTGTGTTAGAATTCGGAGTTGCATACAACACACGCTACTGTATTATTCAAAGAGAAGTGTACCATGGAAGCATGGGGTTTTACAATTTAATTTCATGATGTCACCATTCTAAATAATAAATTTATTTAGTCAAATTAAATATATAAAAGTTTAAAATATTGGATTTAAAAAGGGTTCTCTATTAAAAGTTGGTAAACGAGCATTTTTTGAAAAATACTTCTTTTATCTGAAAAAAAATGAATTTTTTCTTACATTATGTCTAAGAAACTAATTATATGGATTCTAAAATTATAAGGATTAAATAATGTTAAAAATTTAATCAATACTATTCATAACCTCTTTTGAATGGCTTGTTTGGGAAGTCATGGTGCACTTGAACTCGGTGTTGCGTGTAGTGAAAGTTATTGAATTATTTTGAAGAAGTAACACAATATGAAATCTTGGGGTGTTACATCCTAATTCTATTGTATAAGTATAATTAGACCAATAACAACCTTAGGAATAAAATATGATCCTATAGGTCCACTTGGATGAGATTAGAACATTTATTATTATTTAATTCAAAGAAGAGTTAATAGAGTTAAAATAAATGTTTAAAAAAGAAAATAATTTTAATATAGGGTTACACATAATATAAATTCGACTATATATATTAATTTGAAATTTAAAAAGATTTTCTACATAATTTTATTTTATTTATATTTTTTGGACATTAAATAATTTAATTTATTTATGACATAATGATGATGTAGGAATTACCTAATTAATGAAATATTAAAATAATTGATATTATAAATATCCAAATAAATGAAATTTGATACTTTTTATGAATTAGAATTATTTTCAAGGTCAATATAACATATTAGAGTTTTTTAGATGATTTTTTTGTATTAATAATGTTGTTTTAAATTTTGAAAAAACAAAATATCAAATAATGTCAAAATTGACATAAAAGTGTTTTTTTAAAAAATATTAAATAATTAATTGATATTTTATTCCTAAAAATCAAATATTCATCCAAAATAATTATATATTGACATGTTTATCAATAATGAACCATTTGGGGTTCTCTTGGAAGTATATATTATTTTTATTGAAAATATATATTAAAAATACAAAGAGACATGTTAAATGTCAAACTATTTAACTAAGAGTTAAATCTAAATGATAAAGTCAATATAGTAACCCAAACCTGTCTAAAACCTATTGTTTGAATGTTTTTCGACCCATAACCACCTTATCCTTTAAATAATTTATTTTTGTGCCATTATAAACCAAAAATGATTTTATTATAAAATAATATTTCTAGCTTTTCCTAAGGTGTCCCTCACCCCTCTTATAAAAAGGGCACTCCCCCTTCTCTTTAATTAACACCTTCAAAGCCATTTGGCTTAGCCAACCCTTTCCAAAATACCATCTTCACTGTCCTAACTTCATCTAAGAGGCCTTCTTTTAGTCAGAAAGCCATCCTATGGAGCTCTTTTGATCAAATCAAAAGGAAGAACTTGAAGAAGAGGTAAATATTTCATCACCTCTTTCAAGTTCCTTCCTTCTTCCACTTCCTCTTTCTTTGTTGTTTCCATTCTAAAATAATAACTACAGTATCTTATATATACTATGATGTTATTATAAATATGGTACAACCATATTCATTATTCAATCCATCTTTTGAATGACATGTCACAATATGTGCGTACGTACGACTTACCATCTTCATGTCGTGGTTTACTTGTTATCCCATACATTATTATTTGGATGCGTATAATAATGATGTGTAATTTATGTAAATAATATATAACATGATAATGATTCTATATATATGATATATCATCCAATTATATGTTATTTTAATAACAAAAGAATGATATTGTCACTTGTGCGTTCGTACGGATTACCGTGTCCATGAACGCGATGAGATTCATTCTCCATCGTATCCATTCAAGAATAATTTTCGATTGATAATTATGAATAATGTTTGAGTACATGATATCATTCTCGATGTGAATAAGATAAATCCCATACATAACAAATATCACTCACATAAAAAATAATATAGAGGAAATTTAATCCGTTAACACACGAAACAATGATAATACTTAGATTTTATTAACAAAGTAATGTTAAAAGATCATATCTGATATAATGTTAATGTATACATTTCCTGTATAATTTCATAACCATTATTTCACCATTATACAGGAGTTTAACCTACCCTCGACCAATAAAAAGTAAAAGTTAAGGGTTAATTCTAAAACCTCTTCATTATCTGAGGTTGTTTAAACGTAATTATCTACTGGGACCTCTTTATCATCCACATCCATGTTTCTTAAAAATGTATTTCAAAACATTCTAACTATTTACCAGACTATGGGTTAAAGTAATTTATACCATTTTTTTGTCTTATATAAAACATTTATAAAGTAATCTTTCTGTCATTTTCCAAACAAGGTCCTTTATAACCTTTTCGACAAAATTAAGGCAAGAATGTCATTTTTTAACTATATGGAGGGTGCGGCTATTTTCTGCCATTATAACATCATCGAAGCTTCTCTTACAACCTTATAATAATATTTTCTAAATAAAATATTTTTTTTAAATTATGCGACTCTTAAGTAATTTCAAATAGAAAGAGATATTTCTCTAAAAAAGGTTTTGATTTCATCTATGTCAACATCCTTTGATGGATTTTTTTCTTATTTAATGTTGATTAATTATGATACAAAACATCGATATTGTATTGACTTTTTTTTGATATGTTTGACTATGGATGTGTTATTTTTATACCATTCATGGTTTATGGTTAATTTATTGACATTTTGTATGCTAGTTTTAATACGAATGTTTTTGTTATGTTTAAACCTTTTCATATGAGGAATGCATTATACTTAATATGTGACGGGTGGAGCCCGCGATAGCTCTTAGATTCAACAGTAGGTATCCTGAGACAAACTAGTATCAAGGAACAAGGCCTTGACAAAATCTTATTTGTAGTCTTGGCACAAGGCCTTGACTATGTGGTTATGAATGTTTGGCATTATGCATTCCATCATTATGAATGTGGCTACTGATATTTCATGTGATTATTCGACTAGTAGAATATCCATGTGAATAAGTAAATGGAATGATTTTATTTTTATCTTTTTTATATTATCCATAAATTCATGTGTAAAAGTATTTTTTTAGTCTTATACATTTCCTTAAATGTTTATACTTATTTATGAATGTTTAGGCTATATTTTTATCCTTACTGAGCATCTGATCTCACCCCTTTATATGATTTATTTTTCCTAGGATGCATAGAAGTATATTATGACTGACCTGTAGGGATAGTCTATGGGATCTCAGTGTTGTCTATGGAAACAATGTTGTTGTATTTTTTCATTTTATGATGTAATCGAAACCTTATGAATGTATCTCGTACTTCAAGGATACTAAACTAATCGATCTTTAGAGACTTGATCTTTTGTGATAATTCAAATGATATTTAATAATGCACCGAATCTGGGCTTCTGGGGTTGGGGAATTACACAAAACATGTTCTGAGGTTGGTTGTGACACTTAAGGTCATGTGGATCTTTGATCACTCATTGGGTTTTCTTCTATATCCAGTGTTTATTTTGAATGTTATGTTATTATTTATAAACCATTTTTTAATGGGATAAATCATTCCTAATTGTGTTATTATCAATACTCAACATTAGTTTTCATCCCGTGAGGATCATTAATGCATCTTTATATTTATCAAGAGCGAGATCGAGTCCATGATTTAGGGTTTTACCAGGTTGGATCATGATATTTAGGATGTTACAAAGTTATATAAGTGATTTTTCCCTTACTATTTTATGAAATGGTTGACTTGTGGTTTAGGAATGTGTTGGAGCTTGTGGTAGAACTCATAATAATTAGTCATGAATATATTTCCAATATGATTTCCAAGTTACTAAGGATATGAGATTATTGTTCTCATTTTGTTTTATTATGGTTGAGGTTTTTAATAAATATTACACATTTACAAGAGTTTTTTTGGGTTTCTTTTCTTATCCCATTATCTTAAGGAACATGTATCTGCATCATTTTTTTCACATAAGACTCACATGAAATTCATGTGCTTGTGTGTGGTAGATTTATGAGATCAGTTTTTGGTAGATTAATGTGTCAACAAAAATTAATTATAATTTTATTAAAAAACTTTTTAGTGGAATTATACTCAGTCGAACAACAATATTATTTTTTATGACATTTTATGTGGATGTGGGTGTAAAATTTAATTATTTGAAAACTAAAATTTCTCTTCAGGTGAGAATGTATAGATACCCCTATTTTCTTAGTGATCCATTTATGCCTAAGGAATTATCTATGGACGGGAATGTGTTTCCTTGCATATGAAGGGTTGGTTACTTAATGTTTCAACAAAAAAAACATGGTATTTTCAAATATAATAACATTGTGGAATTAAACTTAACCAAATGAAGTGATTGATTAATTTCATGTGAAATGAATTATGTTTGACATTGAGGTTGGGTTTTTAGAGGCCAGGATCAGACATATTCCTATACATGGTGGATCTTCATAGATATTTAGGTAGAAATGTGGGAGCATGTCTACATTATTATAGTTCTATTATGACACTCGTGTGGTGAGTGATTATATGGTTAGCCTTGGAATGAATAAAATAAATTGAGATGTGGGAGATCTTGATATGGGATAGGGGTGTGGTTGTTTGGATAGGTTTGTAAGACTACATTTAATGAGATCCAACTCATGAGAGAAAGATTTTAAGTGTGTGATTGGGTTTTACCAGAGCATGGATTTTTTGAGTTTGAGTGAGAATGAGTTGGAAAGTGGGCATTAACCTATGAGAGGGTTCATAGAGATTAACTCATCATACAAAAAATAAAAGTGAGGGGAAATAATAGTTTTTTGGAAATTTCATGGTTTGTGGTTGAAGGTACATGGTAGGTCTGCACTATGTATTTTTGTGTTATGCATTGATTAATGGTCCATGTGCGGGTTATTTTAGAATTATGTAGGTTTTAGATGAATCCAAGTGGTTATATTAGTGAGATGAATGTTGGAATGGAATCATAGAGTTTTGATTCGTTCCTAGGATTTATCATCTGGGTGATAATGACTTGGAAGGATTGATGCACATGTGGTATTGGGACCTGTTTGGGTTGATTCTTTATAAAATATATAAATGAATACTTATGTTGGGGAGAAATTTATTTTTTATTAGAGGATGTCATCCACTATGAGAGTGGATTTCTGAATTTTAAGGATTCCATCCTAGTATGATAGGAATATGCGTTTTATGTGGTTTATTATTGTCTATTCATTGAATGTCTAATGGATAGAGTGTGTTTCATAAAGAATATTGTTTTCTAAATGAAGTGATGATGAATATACATCTTGCATGAGGAGAACCAAATTAGTCACATGCATGTGAACGTCATGTTTGAAGTTTTAAAATTATAGTGAGACCAGTTAGTTGACAATAGATATGGAACATGGATACTAGTGTGTGAAAAGATATAACTTCATTTGGATCCTTGGTAAATACCAAATTAATGGTTCTGATGTGGTTTTTGTTAGAGTTGGTGAGTTTTCATTGGGATTGGGATAGAGTTGGAATGATCTGAGGGGGAGTTAGATCAGAGTTGTATTGATTCATAGTGGATATCTTCGTGAATGGTTTTTTTGGTTAGTAATATTACCATGGAGTTGTAGTTGGATTTGAGTTTAAATATTACCATAGGTGTTATATGATTCTTTTGATTCCTCAGAAATATAAATCATCATGATTATGTATGGAGATACCAAACTGATGGGAGAATCTGGGAAATTAGAAGATGATCGGCCAGAGTTGGTTCATTTAGTTTTTTATGTAGAATCTAGTGTTGTGAGGTTAAAAACAGGTTGAGTGCATTGTGCAACCATTAGAAGAGTTTGGATAGGTGATTCTTTTAGAGGAGAAAAACATGGCTTCGAAACAACCTTTGTGAGTTGAGACATTTAGTGGGGAGAACCATGAGCTCAGAGATGAACTAGTTGAAGAATCCATGGTGCCTCTGGATAGTTTGGTTTAGTGAACATCAACCCAATGTTATCATTGACACTGAGTAAGAAACATGGTTTTCAGTGAATAATGCATGTAAGGGTTTGGATTTACGAAACAAAAGAACATTTGGTGTTCTTGGATGTAATATGATGATCTAGAAGTAGAGTGAAGACCATGATAGGTTGGGGAGTATAGAATGGTGACTACCATATATTCTCATGGATGTAAAGCATTATAGTTGAAGAATTTGTAATGCCACATAGATTTTTTGGTTGTTATATTTCTAAAGAAGTTTGAAATTATGATTTAGATTAGGGCTCATTCCACGAATTGCGATTCAGACCTACAATCTGAGAATTAGAACATACCAAAAAGATGTTTTTGGATATTAGATGAAGCCTAGATGGGTGTTGAGTGCTCCATAAAATACTGAAGAAGGACTAGGTGGTGCCGCATATGAATTTTCAACTGTCACTAGTAGTCTAGGACATAGCCATGGAATATATAGTTTGGTGGGCTCCTAGAGGTTTGATTACTATGATTTCATCAAATGGGTTATGTTGAAAAGCGGAGTCCCTTGGTGTTGGGTTCACTATCTATGTTGGTTGCATCGCAACCCCGATCCACACTATCCAGTGGCTGTGGCTTAGTCAAGGAAGACCACAATGTAGTCTGAGGGGATACACGATTGAGAGGGAGAGGGGATATGGGGATGACCCTACATCATGGGGATGGATAAACCACATTTTAGGACTCTACATAGAAAAACCTAGTAGGGAGGCATATGATGTAACACTTGAGGGTTCCAGGGTGGTTGCATATAACACTACTCCACATTGCAGTCAATGGATAGTGATTCCCATTCACAATCACCAATGGTATCGTTCTTTAATAGTTCACCAACCTAGATTTTTTTAATCTAGGTAATGATGGTAATTAAATAATCAACCCCCTTGTTCATTAGGGTGCATGTTCATGTAGGGATAGCTATTTCGACTAGCTTTACCCTGCATCTCCTCGCCTTTAAATACCCAATTTTAGGGGATGTTCATGGTGTGTTTTGATAGCTGATATATTGTAAGACATATTTTCATTCCACCATTTTTCTTCCTCTTTGATAAACAATAATTTTGGGATGTCATTAAATAGGTTTTCAGTGATGAATATAAAACAGCTTGGTGAAGTCATCCTGATTCTATAGTACTTTGATGTTCAACAGCTAGAGGAGTACCTCAGAAAAAAAATCCTAGTGTTTCTACTAAAACCAAAGGACATTATTAGATCATTCAGATCAAACCATCTTATAATTTAATATTCTCTAACAAACACTAACAATGATAATATAGAATAATGGAAGAATGAGGCCAATACCATGTGGAACATTAAATCCCAAAAAAGAATATCGACTAAATTTTAAGTCATTGCATCCTTTTTTGGACCACAACAAACTATTCATACACATTCATATAATTAAACTAAACTTCTGACAAAAAAAATAACTAATGAATATAGAAAATACCAAGATACAAGAACCCATAACCAAGGTTGGTTTATATAAAAAAAATTGACTCAACATCAATCACAATATAGAACAAATTCAATAGCTACAAAACCAAAGAGATATTTAATACGGATATGTTCAATTACGATTCTTAAAACACCAACATATCAGTTATTAATGATCTAATGAATCAAAATAACCAGAATTAATTATTATCTAATTACCAAAAGTAGATAAATAATCCAATTCAATTGTCTTGAATTTATATGTGAACCATCTTGATGGTCATTCATCATTATACACACTATGATAGAATTGAAATTAGGAATTGGATAAATGATTAAATCTCATAAATACACTAAATAACAATACTATTATCAAGTGAAATAGAATAAAACACATACTGATATACATCTTCTTCAACCTAAACCACCCTCTCATGTAGATATATCCAATAAACATCGAGTGAAATTCAATGATGAATATTCCACTTACTATAGAGAGGGAATATAAAAATATAATAATAAAGATATAAAATTAAATTAATTATATATTCTTAGAATTATAAGAAAAATAGGAAAATATTGCATAAAAAGACAAATAAAAGTATAAAATTAAATTAACTACGAACTAACCTAGTTGAAAATACTAGTTTTCACCTTAATGACTAAAATTCCCTCTATAGTGGACAAATTCTACTTCTAAAAGTCCCCTGTATATTTTTTGACAATATCGATAAAACTCTGTTAATTTACTCTTAGGATAAAGTATATAGAGACCCAATTTTTCCCTAATAGGACTTTCAAATATTTCAAAATATTACTCTGTGTGCTCAGAATTAATTTGATAAAAATATTAAATATATTTTATATTATGCTTTAATAGTTAATTAATGAAAAATGGATAACTCTAAAATGGTTGATTGGATCGGAAATTCAAAACCACTGTTGAGTTCGGAATGTGTGTTCTTACCCTAGGCACGACATAAATTAAGTCAGTTTGGGACATTTGGGTCACTCTCTATTTAGCAGTATGTTATATTGATAAATTAAATTATTAAATTATTCACTTAATAACTCAAACCTAAACAACTTGTTGATAGTGACTTAGATGACAAATTTGAAACCACTGTTGAGTTCATAATGTATGTTTTACCTTAGGGATGGCCTAATCTTTGTTGGTGTCAAGAGTTTGGCTTATATGCCATCATGGATGAGAAATTAAATAATTAAATAATTATTTGTTTAATTATTCGATTAACATATTAACCTAATTATGTGTTATAAATTCTCATTTTATAGGAATTCTCTCATAATAATATTGTTCAGTGACGAGAACCTCCTCTCTTATCCTTCCTGTTGAAAAATGATGAATCTTTGGTTTGAGGAAATTCAAAGAACGATGAAAGAAACAGATCTAAAAAAACAAGTTCTTCATCAACAAAAACCAATCCAATCAAAGTAGGAAACAGAATTGGCAATTTTTATACCCTAGATTAAGCTATGTGTATTTTGATCATCCCCTCATCAATTTGTTCCCCCTTGAATGATTCAAGCATTAAATAAATTGCTTTTATCATGTCTTTTCTAACTTAAATATAACATTCATGATCAGTTGGCCTAGATTTCATGGAAAACCATAAAAACTATTTTTTTGTTCTTTTCTCCTTTATTTTATTACATTCTTCACCATGGAATCCTTGTAGATCCCAGTTCGACAATTGATGGTGACCTGAGCACTATCGGGTGCCCGGATTCGGGACGGATTCAAAAAATAGTGACTGAATCCCAAGTGGACACTGGATATGCAAATATCAAGAACCATGTATAAAGGATCTATGATCATTTAAGGTTTTTGAGTTGGAATGAAGTTGTGGTGGCCCACTAAAGGTATGGTCGTGCGTGTGAGGCAATCTGGTGAGTCTGATACAGTAGGGTATGGCGGCGGTGTGCGGATCCGGAAAAGTAGGCTGAGGCGGCATGGGTGGCTTCTGAGCAGATAGAAAATCTAGAAGGCGGCCAATGGATTCTGGGTGAAGAAGCTTCATCTTGGTATTTGAGGCATCATGAGGTGGGTGCAGTCGGCAGTAGACGACACAGCGGAGGTGGTTAAGGTGATGCGGCTGATGGTGAGGCATGTAGTGGCCAGCACGGTGGAAGGCCAAAAGAGTGGGGATTGGGTGTGTAGGGATGACGCCTCTGTGAAACTAGGGGGAGGAAAAACCCTAGGTAAAAAGAAAAAAAGAATAAAAAATAATTAAATGGATAATAATTATAATATTATTAATATTAATAGCATTAATGTTAATCATTAAACCCCCCCCATAAATCTCACTAAGGGAGTCCAATTGATGCGTCGTTAGTGGTGACATGACCCCATTTGTGATATATCTATTTTAAGATCATTTTTGTTTATATTTCACTAATTCAATACAAGGGCCCATGAAGCAACCATGAAATAATATATTTCATATTATAATTAAATATTCGACCCTCTATAACTCATGCGTCTGACGTCTTATTGACTTACCGTCAATGGAGACATAACCCTCTGATTAAGATAGTCGATTCAAGACCATTATTGGAAATTAACTTATATTAAATGGCTGGAGACCACAAAATACCCAATTATATTATTATTATTTTTCCATATTCTTTCATATGTCATAGCTCATCAATATGACATCAGATTGGCGATCTGTTTAGCATGTTGTGACCTAAACATTGAGGCAGGACTTTCAAGGAAAATTTCAGGTGTTTAAACAAATGATGTGGTGTGGGAAGAACTTCACCTGGTTCGTGCGTGTTGTGGTGAAATGCAATTTTTTCACTAGGTAACCATTTTCAAAGAATAAGTAGTCTATCTTGTGTTATTTTGTATAAGGATCGCAATTTAGAGAAATATAAGACTAATTACGGGATCGAGTGATAGGCCCCATGGGATACCTTTCAAGTGTAATGCATTTTTGTACAAATTTTTCATCAGAAATATTTTTAGAGAAAGTGGATAGTATACCTGACGTGTTTTTTCCACAAGGATCATAATGGCGGGATTCGTTTAGATGTGAGGATCCTTATTCATGATTTCAAAAATTATTGAAACATTAAATGAATGTTGATGGAATATCCTTCTAGATGTATTCTGAGCTTGATGATATTTTAGCGGTGTTTGATGATGGTTGTAATGGTAATGATGTTTTTAAAATCACCAAAGTATTACCTTATTACCCTTCAGTCTATCAGCCTTCTATAGGGATAGGAAGTGGCATTCTATGATGACTCTTCTGGGCTTACCCTCTAGTGGGACTGGGCAGTGGGATTCATAATTTATTTTCCAGGACATACCCTCCAGTAGGGATGGAAAATGGAATTTTATGATGATCCTTCAGATATTACCCATCAACTGGTCTAGGATGTGTCATTCACCGATGATTCTATAGGGCATACCCTCCAACAAGCCTGGGAATTGGAATTCTCCAATGATTCTTCAAGGATTACCCTCTAGTGGGGATAGGTAGTATCTTTCACCATTTACTCTTCTAGGATTACCATCCAATTGGGATGGGCAGTGGTATTATTCAAACAATTGTGAAGAGACATGTTTTGGACATACCTTTGGACTCACGAGAAAGAGGAACACTTTTCCTATAGAGAAACATTTTTTTGACGTGGCCTAAAACCATGAGGGAAAGATAGTGATACCCAAAGAGGATAGTACCAAGGTGCATTGGTTGAGTCCCTTTGATGTGTAGTTCAGAGTAGACAAGTTAGGTGTTGTGCTTTGCAGATGTATTTACATTAAACTATTGGCTACTCACTTTCATTAACTGATATTTGAGATGGAGATCCGTTTACTCTCTCATTTGGTTTTATTTTAACGAGAATATTTATATATTATATTTTTAATACCCACTCTATTGGTTTTGGTTACTCTCCTTCCAAGAGAGGCAAAGACGTGTGGGGTATGCCACGTGCTTTCCCTATCTTGAATCTCTTGGTTAGATGAGTTTACTCTCCAGATATAGTTGGAGAAGACTCGACAAGAAGTTCATCTTCTCAACATCTCCGGATCCTTGTGTTTGGATGATCGTATGTCACTCTCTTTTTGGGTAGAGTTTTACTCCTTTTACTATACCATATCCTATCTACTTCTTTCCTTTTCAGAGTATCTCTTAAGGATACCCCTTCACCTTTTCCAAGTATCCTCCTGAGTATTATTATACTCTCCCCTATATAGGATTTTCTCGCACGTGTCGTGCCTTATGCATATGATAGATAAGTTGATCTTGATTTCATATGAGCAAATGGATAAAAGTTCTTGGACCTTGTATGGTGATTGTTGCTTGGGATTTAGGTTTGAGGTTATCATAGCTATTTTACCTTTTTCTGTTAGTACTAGGTTGTGTAACTTTTCTGGTTAGGCAAGTATTTCTCCCCTTTCCCTTGATTTTACTCTACTATACTTGTATTATTTATCGGATCATGCATTCTTAGTTTATTATTATACTCTCCCCTATATAGGATTTTCTCGCACGTGTCGTGCCTTATGCATATGATAGATAAGTTGATCTTGATTTCATATGAGCAAATGGATAAAAGTTCTTGGACCTTGTATGGTGATTGTAGCTTGGGATTTAGGTTTGAGGTTATCATAGCTATTTTACCTTTTTCTGTTAGTACTAGGTTGTGTAACTTTTCTGGTTAGGCAAGTATTTCTCCCCTTTCCCTTGATTTTACTCTACTATACTTGTATTATTTATCGAATCATGCATTCTTAGTTTATTTATAGCGGCGTTACATCATTTTTCTCTATCCCTCTACACTTTTTTCATTGAGTTTGTTATGTGTGTACTGACAATTTCTTAGGAAAATTCCATCTCATGTTTCTTGTGCCTTCGGTGCTTGTTGTCATCGCATAGACAATGGAGGTTGGATTGGGGTAGTTTTGGCTCAAGCCCTGGTATGGATCGGGTCATGAAAAACTAGTATCACAGGTTGTTTGACCCTTGGAATGTTGTTGGGATGTCTCCCAAAAAAGGTCTTGGAACGGTTTAGGGAAACAGTGTCAAAGTTTATCTAGACCAGATCTCTAGGAAGAGAGCCCAGTGATGGTATGGGTGGCCAACGTATCCATTCACCATGACCCTGATTACCCTCTTGTCGACTCGGTACCCTGGTACACTTATTGCAAGGAACAATGGTACATGCATCATATAGGATCGAGTCTTTTACTATCCTCCTTGAGTCCGCTCCCTCTCGTTGTTGATATATATATATATATGCTCATTTGATCGAGGTACTCCTTGATATCATTCAGGATGTCTCTACGATGACAGCTATCTAGGAAACCTACTTCAGTTCGTGGCGACGATCCTCAGAGTGATTAGGCCTCAGATCAGGATACATCATTTAACCCCCTTCTTCTTGGTGGTAAGGTAGTATCATCCCCATCTCTTGAGAAGAAAACATCCCCAGTAGATTAGGTTTAAGATGTGTGTAGGATAAGCGTACTTTGCAAGTTCATGGGACAGAGACTACTGAGGTTTCGTGATGAGCCTAACCCACAGGTAGAATAGGTTTTGATAATGTATATGGTCCACCTATTCAGGCATAAAAATACACTAGAATATCCTATAGTGCCATTGGCATCCAACCATTCCATAGAGTATCTAGGAGTTGGTGGACAAAGAGGATCTGGAGGTCGGGGACAACATTATGAGGTCTTTCTACCATAACATGGTAACCCGCATTGGGATCGGGAGGATTCCAGCTAGGTCCATGGAGAGCCTCAATCATTCGATGTCAATGATCCTACAGAGCATGAGAAAATAAGAGGTATGCCTTGAATCTTTTCTACTTTTTGTAGTAGAACTTGTTGTGCACTATGTGAAGTATTGTTTTCTCCCAGATCCTTTCTCGAGGTTTTTTTGGGGTGATGCAGGGCGTCAATGTAACCCTGTGTCAGTGTTATTCGACATATCTTTGAATGCATGAAAAAGAGAGGTCCTTCCCCAACCGATATGCATTTTTTGTGACATGAGAAAACTATGAGGAAATGTCAGTGCCACCCAAAAAGTAGATAATATTGAAGTTTGGTGGAAGAGTCACACTGACTTGTGCCTTCGGGGAAAGGTTGTGCAGTGGAGTGTCAGAGAAGGACCTAAAATTTCTAGTTGAGTTTTTCTACATAACCTCCTTTTCCTTGTAATTCCACTAGTATATGTGATTTAGTGTCTGGTTTCAGACTAATCTCTTTACAAGAGGGGTAAATACACATAGGGTAGGCAATGAGATTTATGTGTACATCCTCTTATGGTTGGATGACATTACTCGCCTACACTGTTCATTGTAAACTTTGCATTAACAATGTCAATCTGGATAAAATAGTTATTAAGTATAGGTTGAGGTGATGGAGACCCACTGAAAAGAACTACCCAACTCACTAACTGAGGTTGACAGCGATGGACTTCTCCATAAGAATGTGGAGATTCTATCTTCAGGGAGATGTATTTGTTGTTTGTTCATACCAATGGAGTCGTAGGTAAGTCTCCACCTAGAGAGACTTGAACCTGAGATAGTGATTCTGGTTGGATATATTAGTTGGACATTGAATTTGAAATAGTTTGTACTCCATGAAAGGGAAACATTGTTACATATTCCCTTAGAGGGATGTCCCATGCTCGCCTAGTGTTGGATGTTTCGTTATAGTTAATTTCCCTATAGCTGACCCTAGTGGAGCCGGAGGGTGTAGATTTTCTTCAGTCGATGGTGATGACACCTTCACTTATCATGCGTATAAGACAGTCACAGTTGTGCTACATAGACTGTGAAATAATGTGTGGCTAGATATCCATTCTAGATGGATATTATGAAGGAGGGAATCATGAGACCATGTTCTATGGAAATAAAGTTATTCTAGTTGTGATGTTGGATGTAGAGGTGGGGTTGGGAAGGAAAACATTCTCTCGAGATTCTTCAAGTTGTTCAAGACCATGCTAAGACATAGTGAGGTTGCCTAACGCCTTTCCCTACCCCAATAGCTGTAGTGGGTTCACGATTTCCCCCATGTGTTATAGATAAAGAGATATGTATATGTTCTTATGCACTTCATCATCAGGAGAAAACCTGATGAGGTTGGAAAATATCCTTGGTTCGCGTGTTGTGGCATCACAGAAATGTGTAGGCTTCCTAGGAGTGGGAGATCTATGGGCAGGCTCAATTTCATTGTTTGTTTAGATTTTCTTTTTAGGGAAAAAATTTCAAATGATTGAATGATGTATATGCTTAGTTTTTTCCTAATTATACTTTCAATTATTTATAAATATTATTCTTGATCTAGTTGCTGAGACGGAAGGCAATTTCATCACTCGGGGTTTCTGAAGCTAATTTTATCAAAATATTAAATATATTTTATATTATGAATGTGCATCTTATTCAAGAAAATTGTATAACTTTTAAAATGTTGATTAGATCTAAAATATGAGACCATAGTTGGGTCTAAAATGCAATTTTTACCCTAGGCACAACATAAAATAAGCCAGTGTGGGATGTTTGGACCCCTCACATGTTGGAGAAATGTGAAAAGGATAAATTAAAATTTTAATTTATTCACATAATATCTAAAACCAGAATATCACATTTATTGGGACTCTGATGAAAATTTTGAGACCACCTTTGAGTTCATGATCAAGGGTTTACCCTACGTAGGGTGTAACCTTTGTCAGCATTGGGAGTTCATCTTATGTGCCCCTGTGAATGAGTAAATAATTAATTATTTATTTATTTTTAATTATTTGATTAACATGTTATCATAAATGAGGGATATAAATTCTAATTTTAGATGAAATCCCTCCCAATCATGTTTTCTCAATGACGACCACCTCCTCCCCTCTAATTCTCATTGAAGAACGCTGAATCTACAGATTTTAAAATTTGAAGATGATGAGCAGAACAGATATTGATGAACATATCCTTCATCAATGAAAAATAGATATACTTTATTTGGGACTTGACTTTGGAATTTTTTATTCCCTAGATTAAACTTTGTGTTGTTGTATAATTCTCTCATCAATTTGTGCCCTATTCCATGATTCTAGCATTAGAATAAACTACTTTTATCAGTTCATTCCTAACATAAATTGCACATTCATGATCGGTTGTCCATGAACGGTTGGACAAAAATCAAAAACCTTTTTTGTACTTTTCTCCATTGTTTATTTACATTCTTCACTATGGAATACCTGTGAATTACCAGTTAAACAATTGATGGGTGACCCGATCTCAATCAGGCACTCGAATTCAGGATGGATTAATGGAATAGTGATAGAATAGCTAGAAGAGATAGGATCTGAATTGATCCGGACCAAATTATTGTATACCTACAATCAATTCTGGTTTTTGAGTTGGAAAAAAGTTTTGGTGGCTCTCCAAAGGTATGTTGGCGTGTGTGAGGTGACCTGGTGAGTTCGATGCAGTAGGGTACGACAGTAGTGTATGGCTCATGAAAATCATGTAGTCGTGCATGACTCGGGAGAAATAGGACAGTGTGGCGTAGGATGCTTCTGATTGGATTAATGAGGTGTAAGGTGACCGGTTTCTTCCAGACAGGGTGGAATTTTCTTGTGGTTTGAGGAAGCACGTGTTGGACATGATCAGAAGAATGCGGTGCTGTAGAGGCGGTTCAAGTGGTGTGGCCGGCGGCGAGGTCGGCAGTGGCCGGCGCGGCGGAAGGCCGGAAGGGTAGTGACCAAGTACATAGGGGCAGTGACCACATGAAATTTGGGGGGGGGGAACTCTATTCAAAAGGAAAAAATAATAATACTAATAAAAAGGAAAATAATAATATTCTTAGTAATAATCTTATTATAGATAATATTTAAACCCCGTATAACTCCAACTCAGGTAGTCCGATTTATACACTATTAATAGTGGCATGAACCCATTTTCCATATGTCTATCATAAGACCATTTCTGATAAATTTCCATAAATTGGTGCATGGGCCCATGAATTGCTCGAGAAATAAATGGTTTAATATTATTATGAAATCTTCGACCCACCATGGCTCCTGCATGTGATAACTGATTGGCGTGCCATTAGTGGTGACAGAACCCAGTCATTAAGACGGTCGATTCAAGAGAAATGTTGACATTAAAATCAGTTTTGTGGCTCATTCCCATGAAACAACCAATATTATTATTATTAATATTATTGGGGAATTGTTTATCTTTCGTAACTAATCCATAAAACATCATATTGGCGAGCCTTCAGCAGCGTTGTGTCCCTCACATTGAGGCAAACTTTTCAAGACCAATTTCATGTGTTTATCGTAAAGGTGATTTGTGGGTCCCACTTATCCTAGTTCACACATGTTGTGCTGAAATGCATCTTTTTCAATGGGTATCCGTTTTGGATGAATGTGTAGTCCATATCATGTACTCTTCCATGAGGATTGCAATTGAGGGATCTGTATAATTAATTTTACGACTGAGGAATGGGCCCAATGTTATAACTTTTCAGAGTAATGGTTAATTTTACCACTTTTTTATTGGATGTCCCTTTGGAGTGAGTGGATAGTCTACCTCATATATTTTTTACAAAAGGACCACAATGTTTTGATCTGTTTGGATGCACATAGACTTATTTTTGACCTCATTAATTATGTATACATTAATGGAATATCAATGAAAGATCCTTTTTATGTGTTATGATATTGAAGCAATTCTAGAAATGCTCGATAATGATGGTTATGGCGGTGATGTTTTAATAATCACCAAAGCAGTACCAGATTACCCACAAGGGTATCACCCTTCAGTTGGGCTAGGTAGTGGTGTTCAATAATGACTCCTTAGGGATTACCTTCTAGTAGGACTGGGGAGTGACCTTCGTCATTTATTATTCAGGGATTAACATTTAGAAAGGATGGGAAATGGTGTTCTCAGATGATTCTTTAGGGATTAACATCCAGTATGGTTTGGCAGTGGATTCCACTGATGATTCATTAGGGCTTACCCCCTAGTTGGGTTGGGTAGTGGTGTTCGTCGATGATTATTCATGGCATACCCTCCAGAGAGGCTGGGTAGTGACATTCATTGTTTACTCTTCCAGGCTTACCCTTCTAGTAGGGATGTGCATTGATGTCCATCGACAAATTGTAATGATACATGTTTGTGGAATACCATTGGAATAATGATAAAGAGAGATTTGTTTCCCACCAAGATGTGTCCTTGTGATGTGACCTAAAACCATGAGGGTGAGACAATGATATCCAAAGTGGATATCATCAATGTTCAGTGATTTATCCCATTTGACGTGTAGATCAGAGCATACTTGTGAGGTGTTGGGAATTATAGAGGGATTTACTTGGAACTTTTTGCTACACAAATTCTTTAACTGAGATGTGATATGGTGATCCCCTTACTCTCTCGTATGGGTTTCTTTGACTGAGCATATATGTATATATATATATATATAATATTTAAATTACCCACTCCTTAGGTTTTGGATACTCTCCTTTCATGAGAAGAAAATATGCACAGGGTATGCCACTTGCTTTCCATGACTACCTTCTCATGGTTGGATGAGTTTACTCTCCTACTATAGGTAGTGATGGCTCAATGAGAATTTCATTTTCTCACCATTTCTAGTTATTTGTGTTTAGATGATCTTACTTCAATCTATTGTTGGGTTGAGCTGCACTTTTTTTCCTATACCTTATCCTATCTGCAGCTTTACTTTTCAGAGTATCTCATACAGCTCCCCATTCACCTTTTCAGGGTGTCATACTAATTTTTATATACTCACCCCTCCATGAGATTTGCCTGCACTTATCGTGCATTATGCAGATGTTGGACTAGTTGATCGGGACATCAGAGGAGCATAGGGATGTGGGTGATTAGACCATGTTTGGTGCTCTTAACATAGGATTTATGTGTGAGGCTCTCTTACCGACTTTAACTTTTTCAGTTACTGCCAGGTTGTGCCACTTTTCTAGTTGGATGTGTATTTTTCCTCTCTTTCCCAACAATTTAATCAATTTTACTTTTACTATTTAGTGGATCATGCATTCTTGGTTTATTTATATTAGTGTTTCATCTTTATCTCCTTTACCTATGAACTTTTTCCAATGAATTTGTTGTGTGTGTGTGTACATGTTCTTGGGAAAAGGAATCCTTGAGTTTTTTGTTCCTTTGGAATTATTTTCCAGCCCCTAGCCTGTAGAGGTGGGCTTATTGTAGTTGTGGTTTGATCCCTAGAATGGGTTGGGTCATGAAAAAGTATGTTCATATCTATTTTATATATATTCATGGTCTTACTAGTTCCTTAATATCCTAGAAATGTTTTGAAACTTACACAACTCATTTTCACCCTTACGTAGCGCATCAAATCACCCATACACAACATCTCGTAACTTCACGAAAACAACATATATCTCTCCATTTAGCTTTACATATATCTCATCTAATCCACTCATATATAGTAGATTTATTGTACCATTATGTTTCTTCTTGTATGGAATGTTGTAGTGAACATGGTGAAAACTGCATCATCATCAATAATTTATGCTAACCATCCTGAATTTTAGGTCTGGGTGTGGCTCACCGAGCCTACATATTTATCCCCAAAATATTTATCATCAAATCACATTACTAAGAAAATTCTATGATCCTATGGGACCCCCATGGACATTTTTGCCTTCTCAATGGTGTTCTTGAGATTTGTATCGTTGGTGGTGGTTGTTTTCAGGGGATTTAGAGGATAAAAAATAGACCAGAACAATTTAAAGTAGTGAAATGGTGTATTAGAGTGATGATATAGGGGCATGAGGTGGACTAGTACTATTTTTTAAAGTGATGAAAATTTCTCCCCATGCAATTGTCCCACATCAAAATTTCACATGGAGGGGCACTCATTTCTATGACATCATATGACATAACACACCCAAAATATGAGTCTCACTCCATCCTACAAAATCTATCCAACTTAACACCTCCCTTATAGGACACTCCTTCTACTAACTCTTGAAGCATACATGGTTCTTAACCACACCAATCTTGTGGTATGCCTCCACTATACCCCTAGTCCTTGTTTGATGATTGAAAGACCATAGTGCCTAACTTGATCACCCATAATGTTTGGGTGATGTCCATATTTTTTAAATTCTCATTATATATATAAAATTCATAATGTCTAGATATTCATAACACCATAATTTTTTTCATTTTTGATAAAAATCCAAAAAAATTAAGAATATGAATCTCTTATACCAAATAATAAATAAATCTAATGAAACATCCACAATAATAGAAATAAATATTGAGATCAATGGATTTGATTATAAAAAATAAATCACAAATTATAGACATAAAACACCCCAAAAGAAATACTATTCTAGTCCTTAAGAATAAATATCCACTCAAATCGAAAATTAAGGGCATGCTTCCAATATTTAAATTTCAAATTAAAATTTTTTATAATTATAAATGAATAACAAAATTCCAAGAATCACGTAGATATATTTTTTAAAATCCCCACTTTTCAAAGAAATATATTCAAATAATAATTTTACTTTTCCCCTTTTAAAAATAAATGAGTCATACCCTAAAATTCATTCAAGTATTTTGAGTTACTATTAATAAGAATTCCACATTATGATCTATATAAAGAGGAAATTTTTCTCTAATTACTCAAGGTAATAATTTACTAGTGTTTTTATTATTCCTAAATTATTTGATCTTCACAATAGGCTTTCACATCACCTAAAATCTCTACATCATAAATAAAAAATCCATAAATAATCATGAGGACTTCATATTTTGGTTAAAATGACTTAATTTTTATGTATTGCTTGTAATTATGTGAAAATAGTATAATCTCAAAAAGGATGTTAGGACCTTATGTAATATTCATGACATTCATAAGTAAATCTCAATGAAATACCCATTTTCAGTTGAATTTACTCCTTTTCCAATGAATTAATTTAAAGTTCCATGAATTTTACAATGGAGTACAATGAATAATAACCCTATTATTTCTTTATTTATTATTTTTTTAATTTATACTTCTGTTAAATGTAAAAATCCTTACCCAAAACCCTTTTTATTTCCTAAAATCATTAATTTTAATAGTTAAAATAAGATTCTAGTTTAAGAGAAAGTTTATTTTTGACCTACCCAACACATAAACCAATTTTCCATTTTCGTTTAATTTTTTTATCTTTTTTTTCCTAAATTTTGTCTATGTGGGGTACCAATAAATTAAAATGAATGATAAATCCTAAACCTCCCCAATATCCTAAGAAGTAAACATCCCAAATCATATTCTAAATGAATAATATCCCATTAAACCATCATCAACCACTTCCCCGCACTTAAAATATTATTATCATGAAAAATAAAAAGAATATGGGTGGAGAGGAAAATATAGGCTTCTAATGTGTCTTTTATTTATCAGCGGAATTCATGGTTCCATTGAATTAAAATATGGATTCCATTCTAAATGTGGGTCTCAATGATAAGGAAAAAACCTCAATCATTTTGAGTAACATTATAAAATAATAGCTTTAGAAAAATAACAATGAATGTTATATATTGTTAACATGTCCCATGAGACACTCAATAAATCAGTATTAGAAAGAATATAAAAAATTTTATTACAGAGAATTAAATAATATGAAACATAAAAAACTAAATCACTCATGGCATGTATAATTATAATAACCCTGTCCATGTGGATGAAAACGGTTCAAAAATATATAGTGAAAATATCATTTACATGTATTAACATGCCTCTCCAATCAGTATTCATCATATTAATAATCCTATGATTATATATAATAAAATTTCCCCCATTTTACACATTAAAATTTATTAGAAATAAAATCTAAAGCTTGGAATTGTGGGATTTCAAAGAAATGTTTTTTCATAGATTAAAAAACTAGAAAAAACTGTGATTTCAAATATACTCTTAGTTAAAATTAAAAAATAGTAAAAAAATTGGGGAGGTAAAGGATAATGAATTAAAAGAGAAACACATATTTCGATATGAATCACTTCTCATTATTCTATTTTTTACTACTTTACTATGGGGACAAAAAAATTAAAATTACTGAATATTCAAGGACCATTGTAAGATCCTGGACTTTGTGAAGGTAATTCCTTGTTTAAATATTGGTTTTAATACTTTAATTTTGGAAGAATAAAAGTTTAATGGGATTCTAAAATGGTTCAGTGGTGTTTCAGGTTCTCAAGACATAAAACAAAGGGAAATTGGTCCATTCTATGATTATTTCACGATCAGTTTATGGTTAGTGAAAATTGTGCAAGAGGGGAAGACACACCACAAAACATTTGATATAGGATTATCGAAGGTTTGGTGCATGCTTCTTAAAAAATTTGTGGGCATCCCCAGGTAATCATATAGATTAAATCCTCTTAGGTAAAAGTTGGCACATGGTTGGCACATGGCTTGTCAAACCATACGACCAAATAATGTGCCCCATTTAAATGAGACATATTACCAAACATCCACTCTGTATTTTTAATTTATCACTATATTTTCCTCTCCATTCTATTATCTCCATCCCTAGTGACCAAAATAATTTCTCAAGAACTTCCAAGTATTGATATCCCTCATTTATAGGTCATTGGGAGAATTGTTGTTTGTGAATTGATGCTCTAAGTAAGTCTAATCTCCCTATTACTTCTGTTTTTAGAGTAGGTATTGTAGATATTTATATATCCATATGAACCCCTAATACCCTAATTATTGTGTTGAATTTATGTGGGGGAATCAAAGGGTTATTGAATCTAGATCTATGGCTAAGGTCAAGGGTGTGTTCATCTTCAGTCTCAAGGTATGTGGTCTATAATTTATATCACAAAGTCTTTTTGTTGATTTGTGCTTGCACGGGTGTGTGTTTTCTATCAACTTTGGTGTTAATTTAATATCCATTGTATGATTTGGAAACAATGGATGTCAAAATGGTGATTTGAACCCATTAAGACCCATATAGGGTGAGATCATATTTTCTAAACCGATTTAGAGCCACCCATATGGTGTTCCAATGATTCCAAACATAGGGAATGGTAATGTTAATCATAAAATAAATTTGTGGTTAGGCATAGACCATGATGACCATGTTGGTATGTTATATTGAATTAAAAATGGAATATTAGTAGTTATGGTAATACTTTGTTAATGGAATAAGGTATTTTTTGGATAACATGGATTTATTTTGTTCTAATAATAGAAAATATGATATGTGATTTTCGAAATGAACTTCAAATTCATAAGTGGGATAATGTATATGAAATGGTAAACATGGTAAATGGTTAAATGCGTGTGATTTTAGCAGTGTGTTAAATGGTTTACCATAATGGAATTGATGAATATGTTAAATGGATAACATATGGAAATTGTTGAATATGCTAAATGGGTAAAGGAATAAAAATGGAAATGGGTTAAATTGGATAGGATAAGTAAAGAATAATTATGTTAATTTGGTATGGAATAAGGGGTGATTTTTTTTGTTGAAGGAAATTTGAATTTTAAAGGTTTTGTGTTTTCTATTGTTTTGGATTTATGATATGATATATGTAGAAAATGAATAATTAAGCATGTACATATGGCTTGGTTATTGCGATGAATTATACTGGAGCATCTATACCTAAGGATCGTGTGTGACTACGGCTCTAAACCTCAGTCCAAAATGCACAGGTTTGATAAGGGGGCAAAGGATTTATACCAATAACCAATGCATTTGATGAAACTACCTAGACTAAGGATCCATGGTAAGTGTGTTGTATTAGATTATGAATTCTTAAACCAAGTTATATAGGGACTTGGATTTATTCTCCTTATGAATTATAAGTAAACAACTTATGTAGTTGTGTAAATAATGTAATTTCCAAACCCATAGAACATGTGATGAAAAATAAATTTTTTAATGAAGATAGAATATGTGACAAAAATGGAAATAATAAATGAATTGAACTATCTAAATGTTTTTACGTAATTTCACTCGAGTTGTATTTTTCATAACTTTCCATTTATTTACTACTCGTATGCCCATATATTTAGACTAGATATTTGTGCACTCCTTTGGTGGTGGCCTACTGTGTTGTACTCACACCCTACTTAGACAATTGTTGAGTATCTGAGCTGATTGCATGGATGTAGGTAAGGACAAGGGAAAAGAACATGTGTTATGTAGTTGAGTTGGGCATGGTATGTTCATGGAAGGGGTTCTAGATGTGGATTCAGGACTTTTTTTGGTGGGTCAGTTTTTTGTCCCAATTTTGGGTTTTTCATTCACTCTTGGCTCAGTTATCATGACATGACATGTGTACTATTGTATTTGTGGTTTGTACCCTTTCTAGTATTTGGTTATAAATGGAAATTTGTTCATTATTTTATATTTTATCATTTATTTCATATGTTACCTACTGTGTCTTAAAATTATAATGAATGAATATTCTACCCACATGACTTATTAGACCCTTGCTGCTAGTTGGAAACCTCTATTATATTGGGAGGTGAGCTTGAGATCATGTGCAGACACAGCTCAGAACACTGGTTTGTAGCTTTCAGGTCGGGACATTCCAAAGATTCATCAGAGGGAGGTGTCTTTTCAATGGTCCTACTATTTAGGATTGTAGACCAGAGCTTATGAAATGTCGGTCCTTGCGATTGACCTCATGCTTGGGAGTAGCTGACACATGTTTGAGGGAAAACCCAAGTGCCGAGGGTGGGAAATTATTTTTCATGAGGTGTTTTATTATAATTGAATGATATTTCACCTTTGGGTGATCCAATTTTTGTGTGATGTGACTATATTCTGATATTCTCCCCATGGATATAATGATATTAGATTGTGAATTCATGCATCATTTTAGGCACCTAGGTCTGTAGGTCGCATTCATCATGATAGACACGCATGGGATGAGTGTGTGAGACATGGAGGGTAGGATGAATTTTACCTTCATGAAATTTTAAAGAAAATAGACTTTAAAAAAGATGAAGAAAATGGTGGTAAAACGATGAATGTTATTGAATGATTAGAAAATTGTTCTTAATAAGGGATTGTAAAGAAGTTAAAATGTTGGTTGTAACAAATTTTGAAATGGTAAATGTACGTAAGAGGAAATATATACATTATAGGTGATGAAATGGTTTTAAAGGGTGTTTAGTGAAATACTAGTTACAATGTATGTTGTTTTATCCCCATATTGGGAATGACCTGTGGTAGGAATGGTTGAGAGTAGTTTTCTAGTTGTGATGATGTTCATTAAAATAGTGCATGTAGGATGAGTGTACATGGCTAGTGTAGAGACTTATTTTATGAAAATTGAGGAAGATTTATGTTATGTTCTCTAAGAATCATGCTATGAATTATAGGAAGATTCCTTCATGTCCACATGTACTAGTTGGGTGACAAGAGAATGTTTCTGATCATGCTCCTTCAGATGTGGGGCATGAAATTCTCATAGATGAAGGTAATCATGGAGAGGGAAATTTCTCTGAGAACATTTCCTATTTTGATCATATGATGGAACATGACCTATGGCAAGTAGTACAGAGTATGTTTGATCTGGACGGAGAATTTTAGTTGCAAAACCCTCCAATGTTTGCTGGAGTGGGTGGACATGAGGCTGTAAAGTTCTAGATAGAGTCCATACAGACAATTTTGGATCACATGGATACTCCCACAAAAAATATTGTCAATTTGGAATCCGAAATTTAGTGAGGACTAGGAGAGCATTGGTGGGATATCATGGTTGAAACCCAGCAGACTGATGGTATGTTTTGGAAATTAATTCATGAGAATTTTTTGGTGCATTTCTATCCAGATACCTTCATATAGTAGTGGGATTTAGGGTTTATGTGGTTTAACTAAGGAATGATGTTTGTGATGGATTATAAAGGCTGTGTCACAGATATTAAATGTTTTGTTTCATAATTGGTAAGGGATGAGGTAGAAGATGTGAGACATTTCTTGGATTGGATGAGGAATGATATCAACTATCAGAAAAACATATTCCATTTTATGAATTTAAAAAAAGTGGTAGATCATGACCTAATATTATGAGGGAGCTTGATCGAGACATTAGGTTGCAGTTTTAGGGTTCCAATCACAGAAACTAGTGGTGAATCTTTTTTGGGTAGTAAAAATATTTTTAGAAATGTTTATTATGGTGGGAATGTTTTGAGTGGACTAATGAGAATACCAACCTCTCAGAGTGGGGATCTGGTGTTTTTTTGTCTTTTTGGAAGTCCATAGAATATTTTTGGTCAGTTCCTCTGACCACCAGTTGAGTTTTTAGCATGAAATGACATGGTGGATGTGTAGATGTCCTATAGGAACCCTCAACATGTGGGAAAAAATAGATGGAAGAGGTAGGTTCCAAGTGTTGGGAGGCGGTTAGTTACCCCATATCAGTTAGGTAGTTGGTGCTCGACTAGTTATACTGATAGTGGTGGTGGTCATGGCACTCTGAGGTAGGATTACCTATATTAGTAGGGAAGTGGAACACCAAGAACTCATAAAATATCCTAGGGTGGTGGGGCCGGTCACCTTCATGTATTTCAGTCTACACCTATAGGTGGAGAAGCTAGACAATTGACTATTTGATGTATGGTCCATGTAGCTTTCACACTCTCTAGTATTTTATTTGAAATTGGTGCCTCAAACTCTTTTGTTTCCTCTCAGTTTATGGTTGTGTTGGCTCTACTTGTGAAACTTATGTGTGGGGTAATATCGATTGATACACGGTTAGATGTGAAAATAGAGGATATTATGAAGTGAAACGGTAGTGTGCTTGAGGTTGGTGGGTACCATTTTTATGTGGTCTGTTAGTGCTTGAGATGCTGGGATTTGAATAGACTTTGTTTATGGATTGGATTTTTTAAACCAAGCCTATATCGACTATTACTATCAATGGGTAATGTTAAAATCTCTTGAGGGGGGGGGGTATGTATGTCCATCAATGTGATTGGGATGTTCATGCAAGCTGTGTAGGGCCAATTTTTCAAATGTTGGGTGATCTCACAGCCTAAGTGGATTGTCTCATTAGACATGATGGGGGAGTATATCAGTTTATCATACCTATGACGGGGGGTATGTTTTATTACATATTTCCTATGGATTTCTTAGCGTTTCCCCCATAGATAGATCTTGAGTTCATGATTTAGTTTTTGTCGATAGTAGAACTAGTTTACATTCCACCATAGTGAATGGAACCAGCAGAACTCTAGGCGCTTTCGACTCAGTTGGAGGAGTTGAAAAGAAAATGGTTTATCTGTCTGAGTACTTCACCTTCGAGATATGTTATGTTTATTTCTAATAAATCTGATGTATTGATGTGTTTTTTTGTTGATTATTGGATGATTAATCAGATGAAAATTAGGAATCGATACCCTCTCCCTTGTATCAATGATCTATATCATCAGCTGATAGGTTCTTTGGTGATTTCTATGATTTATATGAGATTAGGGTATCATCAGTTGTGGGTGATACATTCTGATATACTACATATTTCCTTCAGCAGTAGGTATGGGTTGTGTGATTTGGTTGTGACACATTTTGGGTTAACCAATTCCCCAGCAGTGTTTATGGTCCAAATGAACCAAATATTTAATCCATACCAAGATCAATTTGTAGTTTTCATTGTTGATGATAGCTTAGTATACTCCAAAACTCATGAAAATCATTCCAAAGTGGCTGGTAAATCCATGTCTAAAAAATGAATTGGGGTCTTCATTGGTATTAATGGTATTAAGGAATTAAGTAAGAGGTTTTAGGTTTTGTATCATGATGCCTTTGCAATTAGAAGGTGATGGCTGGGGATCAGTGACCAGGTGGTTTGTTGCATTAATTTTCTATTATAGAATGGAAATGGGATGATGTGTTGATAATTTTTTTTGGTCTTCCAATGACTCCATGAATGAATTATGTGACCAGGGTATTTATAGATCAGTTATCTATAGTGGATCAATTATTATAGATTAATGATTCTTCTACTGTGGATTAGTTGGGTGAGTTGTATGATCAAGATATAGTGATGTTTCACGGGGTGCTGCAAACAATAATTTTATATGGTGATCATGCTTCTCATCGCTGTTCAATTAGAGTTTATAGAAGGTTATTAGTAATGAATTTTCACTTGTAAATGAATGGGTAGTCATAGACTACCATTTAGGTACTAGACAATATGTTGAGGTCTAGTTTTCTAGACTTGGGTAGATCATGGGAGATACACTGGTCTCTTGTTGCGTTTTCCTACAATATTAGAAATCAAGATAAAGTTCTTATGGAACCATTTTAAGGGATCTATGTAAACCATGTAGATCCTCACTGTGTCAGATGGAAGATGAGGAAATGGAGTTGTTGAGATGGAGTCTCATACAACAGATGTTGTAGAATATTCAGTTGATTCGAATGTGTTTGGAAATAGCTCAGTGTAGGAATAATTCATAAACGGATCAGATTCATAGATCTCTTGAGTTCAAAGATGGTGATTTTGTGTTTCTTAAAGTGTCTCCAAGGTTGGGGCACCACTATATTCAAAAAGAAGTATATGTTGGCACCTCGGTATGTGGGATTATTTGATATTGGGGATATGATCATACTAGTGGAATACTGATTATCTCTTTCACAATGGTATAGTTTTATTCATGATGTTTTTCATGTTTCAAAGAATTTATTGTATCACCTTGACCCATAACATGTGATTTATGTTGAGGATGATAAACTTTCGTCAACTGTGTCCTTCGTGGAGCATCTAGTCTGTATTGTGGATCGTTGCGAGAAAGTATTGCGGGGAATGATTGGTCCTTTGGTTCATGTTTTTTGGTATCACGGTAATCTCCAAGAAGAAACTTGTTAAAGTGAATTAGATGTGAAAACCTAGTGGCCCAAACTCATTTCTTGTGAATCTCAATGGTGCATGGAAGTGTAGCTTGAGGATGAGCTGTTATAACATGTGGATGATAAAAGTTCCCAGAATTTTTTAAGGTATTTCCATGTTTAAATTTGGGTTTTAAACCTTTTTTTAATGTTTATTGGGTCTGTGAGGATGTTTCAGGGTGTTTTGGATGCTTCGAACATGAATGAAAGTGATATCAAGCCTATCTATCCCTATTAAATAGTTTACCCACAGTTAGTGCAAACTATGTGAGAGAGGAAGTCCAACCATGAAACCATGTATAGAGGATTCTCATACATTTGGTGCATATTTTTTCAGAAAATTTTTTCCTCCATAGGTACCATGTGTATTAACCCCTCTTGGATAGAGGCTAGCACACTTTTTTCCAAACATTGTAGTCGAACCGTGCACCCCATTACAAAGTTCAAAATTACCCAATCACCCCTCATGATTTTTAAGATCTTCCCCAATTTTCCTCCCCATTTTCCAACCTATATCCCTAATGAAGAACCTAAACTATCAAGAGCTCCCACGGATCTATCTCCCTTATTTCTAGTCAGTTTAATTCATTGTTGGTTGTATATCCACACACTGGGTAAGTCAAATCTCTCTCTTGCTACTCTTTTCTTTATTTGGGATTTTAGATTTCCCCTTCAACTTTTCCATTTAATACCTTAAAACCCTATTTGGGTGGATCATAGGATGGGGAAAAAAGGTTGATAGAATCTGGATATAAGTCTATGGTAATGGGTGGATTAATCTTCGGGTTCAAGCAAGGTGGTCTACATGTTATATCTCATATTCATTGTGTTGATGTTTTCTTGCATGGGTGTGTGTTTTGTTTCCACTTGTTGTGTGTTTATTATCCTTTGTAATATTTGGTGAAAATTGTTTTAAAAATAAGTATTTGAACCATTCACAACCTAGACATGGTTCGGTGAGGTTTTCTAGACCAACTTAGGGCCACCCATGGGGTAAACCATTGTTTCTGAACATATGGAATGGTAATGTTAAGCCCAAAATTAATTTTTTGTCAGGTGGATACATGATGAACATGTTTTTATGTTATATTTATTTAAAAAGTGAATATATATACTTTTTTCTTGCCTTGTTATTGTCATAATGGATTGTTTGTCTTAACACTAATGAGTGTTTTTTAATAAAGGAAATTATGATAAGTGATTTAAGAAATGTACAAAAAATGAAGAAGCGGGTGAGTGAATATGAAATGGAAAATGTGATAAATTGGTAAATGAATATGAGTTGATAAAAGTGTTA
The DNA here is from genome assembly GCA_963277665.1 of Viscum album. Taxonomy (NCBI): domain Eukaryota; kingdom Viridiplantae; phylum Streptophyta; class Magnoliopsida; order Santalales; family Viscaceae; genus Viscum; species Viscum album. The sequence goes on along the minus strand of OY728141.1, from coordinate 1,767,202,249 downwards.
AATGGGTTAGCATAATATAATTAATGAATATGTTAAATGTATTAACATATGTAAATTATTGAATATTCTAAATGGGTTAAGGGGTAAAAACCGAAATTGGTTAAATGAGCTTGTAAATATAATGAATAATTGTGTTAATGGGTTAAGTCATAAGGGTGATTTATTTGTTAAATAAAATATTAAATGTGCATGTTATGAGTTGTGTATTATGTTTGGTTTGAGATATGTTATATGTTTTAAATTAATAAATAATCATGTGAATATGGCTTGGCTATTGCCGGGTATTAGACTTGATGATCTATATCAAGAGGTCAGGTTAGGCTCATGACCTAAACCCCACCCCATAATGCATGGGTTAGAGAAGGGAACGAGGCTTTATACCTCTAATAGATGCATATGATGAAACTGCCATGACTAATGTTGCAAGGAAAGTGTGATGTATTGAATTATGAATCATTAACCCTATTTAGATAGGGACTCTAATTTATTCCCCTTATGAATGATAAGTGATTGGATTAGGCCATTGTGTAAATAATGTAATTTGCTAACCCATAAATCATGTGATGAAAATGAATTGTGTAATGAATTTGGAATAAGTGATGAAAATGGAAATTGTAATGGATGTTGATTAAGTGAATTCTTTTTCCTACTATCACCCGAGTTATATTTTCGTACCTTGTTATTTATTTTCTACTTTTGTGAACACTTGTTTTGACTAGATATTTTTAGACAGCACTTGTGGTCGCATAATAAGTTATACTAACACCCTACTCATGTCATCTTTCAATTATCGAGATGATTTCATGGTTACAGGTCAGGACAAGGGAAAAGGGAATGTTCTAGGGAGTTGAGTTTGGCATGTGATGTTCATGGATATGATTTCATACATGGATTCCGGACCCATTTGGGGGGGGATTCTTGATTTAGAGTTTTCCTTTAACACATGGAACTATTATCATGACATGAATTTTTTAGTATAGTAGTTATGGTTTGTACCTTTTCTAGGTATTTAGTTATCAATGCATGTTTCTGATTTTTTTGATATCGTATCTATTATTTCATATGTTGTCTATCATGGCTTATTCGGATAAAGATGACATAGTCTCCCCACCTGATTTATTAGACCCTTGATACTTGTAGGAAACCTATAACATAAGAGGAGGTGTGATTGATTTCTTGTGGAATCTTGGATCGGAGCACCAGTTTAGTGGCTTTCAGGTTAAGGAAATTAACAACATGAACAGTTACGCTCTAAAAATAATAGAAATCAACCACTATGATAGTAACTAAATAAAATTATTTTCCAAATCTATTTCATAGATGGATTAAAAAAAACTTATTTGAATCCAATATGTAATTTATTTATTGTTTTATACTTGAAATTTTATATTCATGTAATATAAATAGAGAATCATACTAAGTTGATCATTTTGATGTCGAAACAGAAATTTGTTTTTAATAACATATTCTACGTATTCTTATTTTTTTCATTCAACCATTGTGACATTGATTTTTGGTAAACTCCAGAATTTTAGTATATTTAATCAAAGAAACTTGAATAAAAAATATGATTAAATTTTAATTAATCCCCCACTAATTCTTCTCCTTCATTCAATACATTAAACTATGTGATCAATCTATAAAATCCAATAATCTTATTTTGTCACAAAGTTTTCAAGGTTATTATTCCTTTCGAATTTAATAAATCTCCATGATGTAATATTCCGACACATTATTGTATTTCATTTTCTATTTGAGTATTGTCAAAAATCCATGTATTATAGAATCCAACTGCTCTTCTTCCAATAATTGACGTGTTATTTTCTATAATAATTCAGTACATAAAAGTGGTTCAATCCTCTCCAACAGTTTCACTTTCGTTTAATTTTCTATTATAGGAATTAAACTGTGAGTTTTAAAAGACCTCTCATCTTTAACCTCAAATATTGGAGGTCCTTCATCTTTAAATAATTCAAATTTTTCAAATTTTATTCAATTCATCAACTTAAGGTTTTTATCATCAATTGATAGATCCCCTTTAACCTTATATAATCCAATATATGAAATGTAGCATGATATTTTCTTCTTGTTCTTGTAATCACATGAGGGAGATATTATCGTTCAATTATATTTCTTGTAATCATACATTGGAAGAATTCGGTTCATATTTTAATTAATTATGAGTCAGAGTTTTATATTTTCATAATATTTCATAATGTTATTCGTATCCTTAATTTTTACCTCAAAAAAGTTTTCTTACTAAACTCACTCCTCTATTTCTTCAAAATATTTATCTTATTCCACCTTTTTCTCACCATCCCCTTATCATTTTTCTACATTATATAAATCATATAATAATTACAATATAATTTATGTTTTAAATAGTCAAAGAATAGTGATTGGTTATTTCTCTATGTTCTATAAGTTGTGTGTATGGATCATGAATTCTTATATAATAATTTTCATCATACTTCATGAGAAATTCCATTAATATTATTTATGAATTAATCACTTTAGGTACATCAATGTGAGGTTATCCTTGATGTTAATTCACATCCTAGGATATTATTTGGTATGTTTGATAATTAGGAGTTACTCAATAGGAATGATGATTGGTTTAATTCAATTGCTGGGTTTGAGAGTCATCATATATGTAAAAATACAAACTATCCTATATTACTCCTTATTGAGACTACCTTTTAATTTTTTATCACCGAATATGTTGACTCATAATATATTATAATCAATTTAGGGTATACATAATAATAAATTTAATTGTGGTCCATCCTACATGCCTTCATGAAAAAATATCATGTAACTGTTAAAATAGCAATAAAACAGAAATAAAATCCTAAATTTAAATATGGAAGAAGAAATGGGAAAACAAAATATTTTGTCCAAAGAGATCATTATTACGGTTTGACTAGTTTCCAATGGTTAACTAAAAATGATTATATAAATTTATAGAACCTATTGATTTAATTTAATTCTATAGGTAAACATAAATTCGAATTTATATTTTATAGAATGACACTAACTACTAAAACATATAATAGTGTAAGTTTGGGGTCAATCCCACGAGGAATAGGTAATCCTAATAATGAATGCTCAATAAATTTTATGCCATCAAGACCATATCTATCCCAAAAAGCATAGTTAAAATATAAAATAGCTAAACTAAATAATATAATATAGAAAAGAATAAGAGAGGGGGACTCATAACAATGGGTGGTTTTTCTAAATAACTTACTCCAATTAACTCACATAACAAATTAAACTCAATTGGAGTACAAAAAATAGATATTTAAAATAAATATTATTAATTACAATCAAAAAAATTATATAATATCAATTTTTCATGATTAAATAAAGTAAAATAAATAGAATTCATTGATATCTAATTACCAACAAAAAAATAATATTCCAATTCAATTGTCATGAATTTAATATCTCCACCATACATGTGTTCTTTCATCATTAGAAACACTATGTTAGTGATTAAATTATGAATACGATAAAAATGTAAATATAAAAAAGATATTAATGAATAAAATAATTTTATATGATGAATAATCAGCAAATATATTGACATGTACCCTATTCAACCAAAACAACCCTCTCTAATTGATATGGACAATAATCTTTAAGTGATCACAGTTGAAGGATATGTTATACACCCTATAACAAGGAATATGAAAGATATTAAGTGATTATATATATAGTTGAATTGTTATAAATCATTAAAATTGTAGTAAAAAATTATAATTCCAGTAGAAAAATAAAAATAATAGTAGAAATGAAACCTAAATACAAACTGATTAGGTCAAAACACTAGTGCATATCCTTAGATACAAAACACTATTCTTGAGTCGATCAATTATCCTTCATATAGTCCTTTTAATTTAATTTAATACCCTAGGCTAAAATACCATAATTTAATATGAATATAAAATATGTTTTTTCAGGTCCAAAATATATTCCCAGAAACCCTTCATGACATGAAAATTAATTTATGCTGTGAACCTAGGTCTCCAGTCAAGTTGTCCTCCTGATCCTAAAATATTTTTTATCTGAGAGATTAAGATAAAAAGCTTCTTTTATTTATATCTAAATATTTAAAATCACATTATTCATAACATATTCAAATGATTCATGTTGTGAACTCATTTCCACAAAATACAATCTTTCTTCTTGCATATTTAGGATATGAACTGGGCCCTTTGTGACATGAATGATCATTATGAAATATATAAAAATGGTGCCTCCATTTTCATAACATAAAAAACAAAAATATTAGTAATAATAAATTATATAAATCTTGTAAAAGTTATGAAACTTATACTACTCATTTCACTATTACAAATCCCTTCATGTCACCCTTACGAAGCCTGTTATACATTCTCCCAACTGACATATAACTCGTCATTTACCATTATGGAGGACCTATACACTCTAACCTTATGAATTATATTCATGACACCTTTATATAAATTCACTCATTTCATAAACCCTAAAACATTGAAATAAATCCATTTAAATTAATTCATCATCATCACTATCACCGACATTGAGTTTGGAGGTATCTCAATGATCCTACTTCTTTGATAATTATATCTTTATCTTCACAGTTCCCCGCCGAAGATCTCCAAAGCTACCATAGTGTTTCCATAATACATTGACATTCTTAATAGAATTATTCATCATTGAAGTTGTGGAAATGGTGGGTTTTTATTTTTTTTCTTGATAAAGGTGTCCTGATGGGGTAGTGAGAGGTGGTGAGGTCTTTTTGGGCGAGGAGACACATTCATGGGTACTCTAAATGTATTTATCTTTTCATATTTTTGGATATTCATAAGATAACCATTTCATTAATTTTCTTTAAAACTATAATAGAACTGATGTATGAATCCCTCCTACCATTTAATAACTGAATCTAATGAAAAAAATCATGATACACAAAATATTTTTTAATATTAGTGATTTTAATTATTATAATTCATTAATAAATTACATATATTAGTTTTGTGTAGTTTAAGTGTGAAGACAATGCCCGATGAGTTTTCTATCAATTATAGAACATAATTTTAACATAAATAATTTATTTTAAATTGTGATAATTAATCATTTATGTTGTGTGGTGTGAGAGAAGAGATTGGGTAGTGGTATGAGGTAGTATGAGGCATGAATGAGCTTGGATAATAATAATATCAAGCTTTTCTTGGAGGGTAACCTTGTTTCTATGGTAGGTGGTTCATTTAATAAAGATCCATATACATATTTATGCATTAATTATTTCTGAAATAAATTTTTCATGGGATTGGGAACATAAATACGAATCTAGAGTGCCCTAAATGAAGATATATGATGTATTATTTCCTCATAGGCTCGAGATAAGTTCTCTATAACACATTCAGTCTATTGGGAATGCTCTAAAACTCTATTTTCAAGGGAACAAGGGGTTGGTTAGGTTCAAATGAGGTCGTCGGTACATCTTGGGGTGATAATGGGTAGGTGAGATATCCTTTTTTGGGTTACCAGGTATAGTATAATGTAAAGAGAGGCTTATTCCTGGTGGTATTGGTGAGAGGGTCATGCATATCTATTCTAATGTGTGAAACCCTTCTGTTAGTGGATTGAAAGTCATTGAATATTTTGGGTGAAATGATTCTTTCAGGATAAGATATGGTGTTGTAGGGTGGTGTTTTCTATAGGTGATGGGATTATAGATCTCCCATTGGATATATTATTGGGGACCAATTTGTGGGAATTGGAAATTTTTTCGGAATTATTATCTTATTTCCAAGGGTCTTAGAGTAGGATACCTTGGGATAGTCCATAGGAAATAGGACTATCAGTGAAGTGGGTTTTTATGGATATGGACCTGGCCTTGAGGTTTAGGTCTCAGGAGCATGTGAGTCATGTTATCACTGATGGGCGAGAGGGGTGAGATGGTATCTATTACCATATAACATGGAATATTAGTATGACCTTGTGGATACATTAAAGGGTGAGGTATGATGTGCTCTATGATGTGGGGCTAGGATCAAGTAAATACCATGTGGTTGATGGGTTGACAGGTGGGTATTAGGCCCTGTTTGATGTTTCATATGTGTTCTTGACTGTGTTCTTTTGATAATCGATAGACCCAATGGGGGGAGGGGATCCTATAGCATGGTCCCACAATGATTGAGGTAGATAAAGTGACCCAAGATAAATAAACAAAGTTCTTTGATTATTTTACAGAAATAATAATTCCATCTCACAAATATTTATATAAACTAGAAAATAAAAAGGGTAGTGTCTTGGAATATTATCCCCATAAATATAAATTTTACAATAATAATCAACATTTCATTATAACATATAAAATCTAAAATCCAATATAAATATATAACACATAATAAACATATTTTTAGTTTGGGGGGAAACAAAAGAAATGGGAGATCGACAATGATCAATAAGAGAAACATAATATAAAACATTTAGTATCATGAGTGAGAAAATAATATGTTTTTGGGTATGTTATCATAGTAAATATCCACGAGCATTATATTAGAAAATCCTACACAAATAAAACATGGATCATAATACATGAGAAACCATAAAATATGTTTATTTGAAAACATAACAATATAGAAAAAGTATGAGAGTATGAAACATGATATAGTGTAATATGAATCACATCCAATTTACTTTAGTTGACCAACCTTCACTCACATTTTTTACTTAGTGGACCAGGCTTCGATCACATATTTCAATTGGGGTATTAGGCTCCACTCACGTGTTTCCATTAGTGGGTGGGTAATCACAACAAATTTCACATTATATCATGAGATATAATGGATTTCTCAATGCATTGGAGGTATATATAAGGACCAACCATTTTTTAATGGAAAAACATACTTCTGTGTGTCATAAGATACTAATACTTCAAAATATCATTAAACCCCATGGTAGAAAATGGGTTTTATTCATCAAATCATAGTGAACCCATGATGGAAAATTTGCTTTCGTAATATTTTTTGATTTATCCCAAAAAATTACCTCAATAATACAAATTTTTGATACCCACAAGTCTATCACCGGAAAATATTATTTTATAATAAATTTTGAGGTTGATTAGTGAAAAATAACTTCCATGTGAATATACAATTTACAGATAAAGAAAAACGTTTGAGAAATTATTTAATCCAATTTATAAACAACTTTTATCTTTACTGTAAAATATTATCATCATGTTAAAAATTAATTTTCTGAAATGTTACATCTATGAAATTTAAAATAAGGTGTTTATAAATTAATATTTCCAATGAAATCTCAGTTATTAATCCCTGAAAAGATTTAATGGTTTCAAAAATATGATGTGAATTTAATTTAGAAATATTATTCATTTGGAAAATAATATTTAATATAAAATACTTGGAAACACCTAAATGTTTAAAATTTTGATGTCAAAGGATTTTAAGGCCCTTAATTTTAAAATAAGAATTCACTAATATTTCTGGGAAACTAAATAATGGTTAACAAAAGAAACTTTGAGTTAATGATAAAAAAATTTATTTTGAAAGGATGAAAAAATATTTTGAAATACTATTATTGAAAACCCACATAACATAATGAGTAGAAAAAACATATTTTGAAAATACAAGAATCAAAATATGAAGGTCACATGAGATAAATCATAATAAGTTTCCAAATACAATGGATATCATTAGAGACAAGGTAAAACATGGAAATGGATGATAACCCATCATTCAAGGGGGTGTTAATTATTCTTAACAATGAAATAATTTTTGAGTATGAAATTCATCATGGTAAAATATTTTTATTGGAAAAATAAAATTCCCAAGATAAGAAGATAAATTACCATTATATAAAATCATAGTGTTGATGAAACCAATCATGTAAGAAATAAGTTTACCAATAAGCATTATAACGCAATGAAGGGAATTCAGTAAACTAAGACCCTTACAACCCTGGTATCCTTTGATTAAAATTACGTTTATAGAAACAATGTGTTATTAATCTTTGAACCCCATGAAATACCTGAATATGTAAAAAAAAAATCATTAGGTAGTAACCACACCATATCAAATATTTCATGGTGTAAAATAAAAAATATGTCTCAAGAAATAAACATTGAGATAAAGGACCCCCTTAACATAAATTATGATTTCCAATAAAGTTATTGAAAATAAAATTTAAGATAATTTTTTTACTTAATCACCTTTTTAAGAACAAGTTTTATATATAAACCTTTTATGAACTTCGTTTATAATTATTATATATATATATTAGTTATTTATTATATTTTTTTTGAATATTGGGTGTGAGTTATCTTTATTGTTTTGAAATAGTTTTATAATTGTAGTTTTGTTATTCATTATTATACCAAATTTCGTCATTAACCTATCATAAATTTAAATTTAATTCATGATTCATGATTTTTTATAAATTTATAATTTCATTATATGAGATTTTTAGTCATGATTACTTATAGATGAAATTGGTGACATGCAAGTTTCAGTGATCACTAAATATAAATGATGATATCTTAATTAATGAGTTTAATATCAATATTATAATCCCAAAAGAAAAATAAAATAAATATTTAATTTTTTATATCATATATAATTTTTAATTAGGTTATCAAATTCTTCGATGATGTTATTTTATAGCATTTTTCAAGTAAACAGTTAGACCAATCCAATCATGAACACACCTAAATTAATGGATAATTATGATTATAAAAGTGGTTTATTTTGGAAAAAATATCATTATTAAATAATAATGATATTAATTAAAATATTATAATTTAATGAATCATATTTGATGTGATTTTAATAATAAGAAAGAATCTATATGGAAGACACGATATATTTCTCTGTGGACGAGATAGCCTCCACAATGCATTATTAATGTTTTGATTTCTCAAAGAATGAAAGAAAGTGAAAATGGGATATTATTTTTATATTAATAATTTTAATTATATTAAATATTTCATCTTTATTCGTCATTTTAAACATTATAATTAATGAAAATTAGTGGTGCTAAAAAAATGAAGTCATTACTTTGTAAAGGTGGTAGTCCATCCAACACATGAATAATGATTTTTTTTTCTTAATAGAAAAAGTGGAAATGTGGTTAATAGTTATTTAAATTGAAGAATAAAATTGTTTATAGAAAATTATTTATTTTAATATATAGGAATTATAAATTAATAATTGAAAATTTAATATAAAAAGGTAAATAAATAATGAAAAACAAGTACTCACATTTAAATCCTTGAGTTCTTATAGGATTCCTTGAAAAGAGAGGTATTAAAAAAACTATTGTAATTAGAAGCCTATGTAAAAGAAATAAAATTCTCGGGTAAGGAAAAATATCATATATTCATGTTAAAATTTAATTCATTGAGTGGTTTGGAAGGGCTAGTGAGGGGCCCTTTTATAGGTGGTGAGAATGAAATTCTGTTAAATAAATTTACTTTACATAAAGAGAAAACATGTTTCATAAGTCTCGAAGTCTGTAAAAAGAGTTAAAGTACATTTTATTATATGTTAATTTCAATCACCCGTCAACCATTCATTTGAAAATGTGTTTTAAATATGTTTTTAATCCATCTACTCATCTAATATTAAATTTTACCATTTTTGGTTTCATCGTGGAAACTCATTTTTTACTTATGTAATTTAAATTTAATTTATAGAAATAAAATAACCCTTATTACATATTTTTCACCCACATATTGAAATATGATTTCCATTTTTTCATATAAAATCACTATGTGTATGAAAAATTAATTTTATCATGAGCTCATGTAACATAGGAAAACGTGTTTTTAGAAATACATATTTCTAATATAGAAATTTATTTATAGAATAAAATAATCATTTTACATGATATACATGATTTAAATGGTTTTATTAATAAAAACTATAAAATTTTAACATTCAAATCAATCTATATTCTAATTTTACTGAAATAGTTTTTAATTTAAAGTAAGTACTAAAAAATTATTTTATTATAAATTATTTATTATGTTATTAGAAATTGGGTTTGTAAATTCATAATACTATTTAAAAATATATATATTTACTCCATAATTCATATATTATCATGAAAAATGTTTTATAACATTTTAATTTAAACTTATTTATATATTCATAAATGCAATGTTTTTAATCAAAATAATTTATTTTATTCACCTAAAATAAATTATTTCATAAAAATATAAAAAATTATCCTTAAGATAATATTGAGATGTAGAATTAAAAAATCAATTAAATTTTATAGAAGTAAAATTCTAAAAATTATAAATTTATATTTTAAATGAATATTAAAAATGTAATGGAAAACCAATTATCTAAATTGATATTTTTAAACATTAAGTGTTATTAATATTTTTTCATGTCAATCTATAAAATAATTATTTTTAATATTTTAATGAATGTATTTAATTTCATGAATTATCATAATTATCCATTAAAATTGGTGTATTTAATTTATTAACACTTTAAACAGCAATTTGAGAAAGAAAAGGTTAATCATGATAACTAATTATCCATTATGCATAAAAATGAATAACTAACTCACATCATTTTATTAACTAGAGGTTTATTCATCTTATATTTTCTTAATAATGTTCATATAATTGGTCATGGATCAATTTTTGTTTGTTTAGTGTGTGGAGAAATATATTGAACACAGTATTGATTTATAAAAATATATTTTAATATCTAAGGGTGTTACATTATACTCCACAAAAATAAATTATACCACTAAAATTTGAATTTTTACACATAGGTGAAAGTTTTTGAGATTATTTGTAACTTATTAATAATTTAGGATATGGCTTTTAATGTGACATATAACTTAGTCTCTAAGGATACCTAATGTTACTTGTCATTCCTATAGCATTTAAATCCTTCATTCAATCATATAATAATGTATGTAAATACCCTAATCCCACATTGTCTAAAATATGTCTTTCCTAAAACCATATAAATATCCAAGACCTTGAACCAAAAAAATCCTATATTATTCCAAAAATAAACACTATATTTAACTCTTATATGGTTTAAATCACAATGAAATAAAATCACACACTCTCTAAAATATTAAATAGTCCAAAAAATGTAATAAAATTATAAAAAAACAATTGAATCAATTATCAATACCAAGGTTACAAATACTATCATACATAGTTTTCACAATAAATAAACTATTTATTTTATCAATATTAATGGTATATTAAAACTTCGAATTATATATCCCTCAATAATATATTTTTCAATATTTGTTCCCAAAAATATAACCATGTAATAAAATCAATTTTCAAGGTAATTGACACAATTTAATATTTTTTTCCAAAACCAAAAATAATAATTAATGGAGAACAATAATTACATGTTTCATATCATTCTTGAATCTTTTATAATTTACAAAAATATCAATGAAAAATATCATTCATTAATGAAAGTAGAAAAGAGTATAAAGATTTAATTTCTAATATGATATCAACATCACTTCTTAAGGTAAGATTAAGAAACTCCCATTTTTTATCATAACTGGTTTATACTAAGCTTCTAAACTATTTATTTATTTTACATTATTAAGTTATAATAAATAGTTGCTTCAAGATACATACCATTCTTTATTCATTATCATGATCGTATTTTGACCAAATACTAAAACAAAATATAGTTACCAATAACATTTTAGTAAATGATTAAATGAATATAAAAACCTAGTCATAATATTTCTTCTAAAATGTCGCCTTCATTTTATCATTTTATAAATTCAATTAAATATATATTGATCTAAGATTGTTTATGTTATACTTCTTAGTCCAATCCATTAATATAATAAATCATTCATAATGGGTTGTTAAGATAAAGTGATTAACTAAATCATATAATCAAAAATGTGTATACCCTAATCCTACATTCTCTAAAATATATCTTTCTCAAAAACACATAAATATCCAAGACATTGAACCTTAAAGAAACAACATATTCTTCCAAAAATTAAAACTATTTTTAACTCTTACATGTTATGAATAAATCGGACATAAATTCATACACTAACCCAAATATACACTAATCAAAAAATGTGATGAAATTAAAAATAACAATTTTAATCAATTATCAATCCCAAGGTTCTCAATTCTATATAACTTAATATTTCAAAATAAATAAACTCTTTATTATATCAACATTAAATTTATATTAAAACTAATATTTATCCTTCCAGAAATCATGATTTTTTCAATATCTACCCCCAAAAATATATCCATGTAATAAAATCACTTTTCATGGTAATTTATTTCATTTAATATATGTTTCCAAAACATAAAAGAAAAATTTATGAAGAACAATAATTATATGTTCTATTTAATCCTCAAAACATTTTGAATTTACCATAATATAATTGAAAAATATCACCCATTAATGAAAATAGAAAAGAGTATCAAGATTTAATTTCTAATATGATGTATATATCACTACCTATGGTAAGAATAAGAAACTCAAATTTTTTAGTCATAATAGTCATATATTATGATTCACTGCTGTATAATGATTGTCCCATATTATGTTATAATATCTAGTTTTTTCTATATACATTCCATTATTTGCTTCATTTTCATTATCTTATTTTTTCCAAATACTAAAAGAAAAATTTGTTTTCAATAAAATCAGAGTAAATGATTATATGATTATAAAAACTCAATCGTAATATTTATTCTCTAATAAATCATTCATTTCATCTTTTGATAATTTCAGTTAAATATACATTGATCTAATTTTGGATCTATTATACTTCTTATCCTAAAAACATAATATAATAACTCTTTCAGAATGGGTTGTAAGCAGAATTCTATTTACTAAATCATATCTATAAATAATGTCATATTAGGTATACAGCTCTGCCTCTTTCTCATGAATCATTTGAAAATTTATTTAATAACCAACAAACCATTTTTTAGGGTTACTCCCCCAAGGTACATCTATGTTAGAGCCTTGATCTAGTTGTGGTGTCTAGATAAGGATTTTATTTCCTGTAGAACCACGATATTTATAATTTCTTAAAATTTCACAATGTTATCCAATACATAGACTTCTCTCAATAGTTTCAAATCATGTGGTCAAAACTACTTTCTAAAATAACTAAACACTCCTCGAATACTAACTAATGTGATTCAAAAAATAGACACATTTATTTCATTTTTTACAAGAATAATCATTAAACCTGACAAATATTCACTTAAATAGAAGAACTAACGGTTTAGTATCATTGAGGATTATCCACATAAATGACTTATTTTACAATACTCATCAATATTAATTTATAGACTATCAACTCTAAACTCTATTTTAAACATCTCACAAGTAATACCAATATTTGTATCCCAGGGAAAGAGAACCTATGAAAGTTGTTATCTCAGAAGTTCAGTAAGAGAACATAAGATAAAACCTATTATGTTCCCAAGTGAGAAAAATATAAGTATATGAGTATCAGATAATAATCACGATCCATGAACATAAAATTAGGGAAACAAACCCTGATAAATCATTGATAATAATACATAAATAATCATAATATATATATGTCCAAAAACATAAGAATATGGAAGAAACATTAGAATATATATCATGACATAGTGGATCAGGCATCAAAACCTACTTCCATTGTGGTATTAGGATTCACTCACCTGTTTTTCCTTGGTGGACCAGACTTAAATCACATGTTTCACTTGTTGGATCAAGTTTTAGTCACCTATTTTCCTTTGTGGATTTATCATTTCCATTAATTTCCCATTATCTCAACAGATATAAATCGTTATACAATGGGGGATCTATTGGAAAAAACCATAGGAAAAATAAATATTTTATTATAAATAGGAGTACTAGTACATTATAAATATAGAGATAAATGAGTGAAGGAAAAAATGACCAAAAATATGTATGGGGATGTGAAATAATGGATTCCAAGAGTGTCCCTTGTGACAAGGATAACACCTTCAGTGGAAGAGATCCCAGACTATAGAATCTTGTGATTCAAAACCATTAGGACGCCATGTAAGATCGAAAATCTTTCACTTTTCCCTTCTCCACAAGAGTGGATATCCTCCATGGTATTATTTAAAAGACACATTCATCTTTGTATGGTGTTGGAGATAGTCTAGGGTGATGGGGCCTTGGAAGAGTGGAGTGTCATGAATAATAGTGGAGTCTTATTTATCCACTACAAGATGTATATACTTCCGAATACAAAAGAAAATTCCAGATAGCATTGAATTTTAATCAACTAAAAGGGAATTTACATTTCCAAAATCAGTTTTGAATGGAAGAATGACACCAACCATGGGATTGTGTACAATGTCGCCACCCGACATGACCCCCATCATGTATGAACCATTAGTGTTCATCTTGACGCATGAGGTTTGAGTATTACATAAAATCCATTATCCCTATGGGGTATTAGGCACTAGGTGGTGGGAGGATCTTGTAGTAAAAGGGGGAAAATAGAGGGTTCAACAGACCAGTTATTGAGAATTGTTTCTATATCAATCAAGAGATTCATGGTGCATAGATCAATGGATCTCCATGTACATGGGGTACCTTCATAAAGGTATTTTTTTCTCTCCTGTCGAAAACAATAACCACCCATTGAAAAAATCACATCTATTTCTTTCTTATTAGGGAAGGAATTTTTTAACCCCTTGGGAATATTTCATAGCACCTAAGATTCACCTAATACTGACCCCACCCTTCTTCAATGTCTTATATTTCCCACCATATGAATCTCAATGGTTTTTTTTCATCCTACTAACTATCCAATTTTAAATAAAACTAAATGTTTCAAATACCTAATAAAACCCATCTTGGGACCTAGGGTACTAAAATCAAATCCACGGTGATTGATAAAAGGACTATGTTAACCAATGTGATTCTGCCACTAAATGATAATATCTAATTTTTCCAATTAATAATCCCAACAGTGGTCTTACATAAAATATTTTTGATATGGTGAGTATGAATCATACTAGGTGATATCCGGGATCCCAAATAGTCTATTTGAAAATTCTTTCTTTTCATTTTCACGTTTCACTCTAAAGATTTAACCCATTTTTTCAGACATTGGTTCAAATTGAAAATGTTACCCTTTTCATGATTGACAAGTTAGCCACTCCATTTTCAATATTCCTAAAGGTATTTCAGATTCAATGAATCAATATCTTTTTTTTATTAGCAAAAAATACTATGTCTACAGAAAAAATTATATGAGAAATACCCCCAATGTGAGACCTGCAGCAGTAAGGAATAATGATACTCTCTGAGATGCCTTAGTTGATGAGTCGTATGAGGGTGTTTTTGGTCATTAGGAAAGGGATTAGAGACATATAATTTCCTTATCTTAAGCTCTAAAAAAACATTGAAGAAACCAAATTTCTTCAATGTGAAGGATATGAAGATCCACGAGGAACTAAAACACTAGAAAATTGTATCAGTGGCCCATAGAGAGAATACCATGCATGAAATCACCTTTATTATAAGTATCCATTAAATTATATCATATTATATATTCATGTCCATATTTATTGTAATGTTTGATCTAAGAACATTTTGGTTGATTTTAGTGGCCAGCTCTTAAACAATTGCAGTAGATCTATGAATTTTCCACCCTTTTAAAAAAGATATATTGTTATTCGGAGATCCTAGAAGGTAGATGAGTGGATAGTATTTTATTGATAACAAAGGGAAAAAATTTAAGGTAAGTTACATAAACTAATTGGTTTGAAGTGTTTCAAGGTTAAAAATCCATTTTTCTTGAAAAAAGAATGTTTTTAGTCGCAATAGACATATGGGGTAGAAAGTTGTTGTGTAATAAATTCTACACCACTTACAAGAGATCATGTCAGACCAAATCCCATGGGGCCCTCTAATGTGAACTTGGGAAGCACTAGGCCAGACATTCTTTTCTTGTTGAGTGTAAACACAACCTTACAAACCTACAACTCACATGTAACTGATTCAAAGGATGATTTATATTGATATAAATCCTTATAAAGAATTGAATGTATGTTTTATGAATAAAAAATTGGATTAAATTCATGTGTGTCGGGGTTGGTTCATGTAAGTAAGGATTTAAAATTCATTTCTTCCATACCTGGAACCATATCCCATTCATTAATGTATGATCCATCGTTCAATATAATATCATGCCTAATGATCTTACATTTTTTCTTAATAAAATAATGGAATAATTCTATGTTATGGTCCCCTTACCTATGATATTTTATTCTATAATTATCACAAACAAGTCATTCATGATGAAAAATATATTTTGATAAATGGTTCTTTTGTGATAAATCTCACCAAAAATATTCTCATTCTAGTCATTTTATAGACTGGGCTCTATTTTTTCAATCTATTTTTTTATTGAATCAATATTCTAGAAATATGAAGGTTGAATAATTATCAATGTCATGAAATCCCAATTAAGTTGCCTTAATTTTTTTTGGAGATAGATCTAGGAGCATCGCTACATTATATTCTCCCATGAATCCCTAACTACATGATCAAATTTTAAAATATTGGTCCACAAATGGGAGAAGTTGAAGTAATCAACTATATCTTTATTGGGACACATAGAAACAAGAAAATGAGGGTTATTGGAAGGTTGTAAACAATATGTGATAACTTTTCATCATGAAATCTTCATATTTCATGGCAGTTAGTGAGACACTGGTTAAGGTGACACCATGTGCGATGATCCTTTTTTTTATTACACTAGGTGATGCGGTCTCCAAGGTATCACATGTCTTAGAGACCAGAGCTAGAAATAAATTAAAAAATCCAAATTTTAGTTCCACAGAAATTTTTTTCCACCCTTCCTTATGCTTGGATCCACCATGATATTGAAGTCACAACCCACAAACCACAATGAATTCCATGGGTCAAAATACTGAAGATCATATCCCAAGGTTTTTATTTATCAGGCCTCTCACATGGCATAAATGATGGAAATGAAGTAGCAATGACAACCTTAGGTAATCTTTGTTATAATGAACTAATCATATGATTACCCAAAATCCAAAGAGATTCCATATTTCTAGAAAATCCATAAATGCTGGTTTAATGGAACATATTTCATGAAATTACATACCCTTATTCTATGTGATAACTCACTGATCATGGAGGGTATTTTTTTTGGATTGCGTACTTCCCATGAGGAAAAATTTATTTTGTGACTTTCGGAGAAGATGAAGTCTATTTTAACAACCCATGCACAATGGCCTTTATCATTCAAGATGAGGAAAGTAATCATCAAACAAAGATATTCTTGGATTTTACCCTGAGGATTATCAAACATTTAACCAGTATGGAATATATTAACAAAGAGATTTTGGATTAGGACCTGGTGAAAACCCCTTCAAAAATGTGTGGGAGTGTTGTTACATAAAAACATGGATCTTCCTGAACATGGGGAATATCCCCTATTAGGATATAACTCTTGTCTTGGGGATAAGGGTAGGGTGGAAAAGTTTTAGATTGAGGACTTTTTAGAACTAAAAATATCAATGTATTATGAGAGGCCTTCAACTATGTAGTGAAATCGGGTTCTTTAGAACTATAGGAGAATGAAAATCATAATTTATTTCTTTGATAGCATGAGATAATGTACTGAGAAAAGATTGAGGGGATATTGGGATATGACATGATAAAATAGGATCTCGGGTCCAAAAGCTACGATCACCGGATGGGTGGAAATAAAATTCCTTCCAACAGTATTGAGGATCAATAAAATGAAATAGATGACCCCAATAACATCATTGAGAGAACCAAATGGATTAAAAGGAACCGAGGCCAAGTAAGAAGAGACCTGACCAACCAGGGAAGAAATATAATGTTGTAATACTTCCTACATGGTCGACCTTGCAAGGTCCTGGAGAAAAGTTCCATGATCCTTAGCCTCTGACACTACTCTGCATAAGAAGGAGAATCAATCACTGAGTTATATTGAGACCTCGTAATTATGGGTATGATCTGGGTAATAATGACCAAATCAGGCCTAATGGTGCTTTCTACAAATAGGTATAGTGTGACGTTGGATGTGGCATGACAAGAAGAAACTATTTGTTGAGGGGTATAAGTGGAAAAGACTCCAATATATTGGGACCAAAAAATTATTGGCCCATGGTACATCAAGAAACATGAAATGAAAATTTTCCAAATACAGAAATAAATGAGCGGATGATATAACGTGGAAAAAAACCTAAACTGAAATGTGGTAAAATACCATGGGAAAATAGAAGCATATCTATTTAAAAAATTAGGTACAAAATCCATCATTATTAAAAACATAAGACATTGATAATATATATCTTAAATATGCATGGAAACCACCTCAAAACATACCACAAATAAAAAAAGAGAACTCCTAAACCATATGATATGGTGAAATTGATGGGATAGTCATTGAAGCTAATGATGAATTATTTGAGAGAGAGCCCCATTTATAGTTTTTTATCCCCCTCCAGCTCATCCTCCACTGGTGGTTTTAGTGGGGTCGACCACCCATCACCCAACCACCAGCCCACCGCCTTTAAAAAATTGGGGTGACCACCATCCTAGAATAATTCAGCCAACAAATCACCCCCATGGAGATTTGATTTAGAACTAATCACATGTCCACGCATCCTTTCTATATTTCAAACATGTAGATCTTTTCTCCACAAGGATGATCTAGGATTTGTACCATAAGAAAATATCTGATTCAACCACCTTCATTAGGACATCTTCCATATTTTCTTTAGAGTTAATTTTATTCATGTTAATAATTTATTCTTCCACCACATCTCGTACAATGTGATAATGTACACCAATATTATTCACCCTGAAATAAAAATATGGATTCCTTGATATGTGCATAGAAATATGACTATAACAAAACAATGGAATATTCCCATGTCTATGTCTGATCTCCCCCAACAACCTT
The DNA here is from genome assembly GCA_963277665.1 of Viscum album. Classification (NCBI taxonomy): domain Eukaryota; kingdom Viridiplantae; phylum Streptophyta; class Magnoliopsida; order Santalales; family Viscaceae; genus Viscum; species Viscum album. The sequence goes on along the minus strand of OY728141.1, from coordinate 1,767,183,244 downwards.
CTCATCTAAATCACATATTTTCAATCATGTGTAGATTCCATGTAATTTTCCTCCATCAAAAATAATACCCCAACAGACTGTAACTTTGAGATACATCTCACAGATCGTTCTATAACAGTACAAAAAACATGAAGTGGATTTACTCTAGTAATAATCTCCTACAAAATATGAATCAACAAAGTCTCTGATAGTGAAATCTAATACTCCATAACATAACGTTGTATCTGAGGTCTCCTTGATGTATCTTGGGATCCTATTCACTATGTTCCAATTCTACCATCTTGGATTCACTATATACCGACTAACTACTCCCATTGAATGTGTAATGTATTGTTTAGTACAAACCATAGTGAACATTAGACTACCCATTGTTGATGCATAAGTACTCGAGACATCCTAATCTAATCTAATTCACTGTTATGACTCATCATTGATGATAACTTGAAATCAATGGGAAGAGGTGTAGATATTGGCTTACAGTCTATAATGTTGAAGTGTTTCAAAAAAAATCATAAGTAATTATTCTATGATAGCCAAATTTTCCCATTATTTCTGTTTTAATAAATCTACATCCCAGGAATCCTGTTTACAGGTCCCATGTCCTTCATATCAAACTCCCAAGCCAACCATTCCTTCATCTCCTTGATCTAATATTTTTTGGGGCTTGCAACCAACATTTCATCCATATAAAATAGAATAATGATGAAATAATTATCATTCAAACACCTGATATATGCACAAGGATCTGAATAATGACTGTTGTGTCCATGTCTTCTAATATTGGAATCAGATCTCTTGTACCAACACCTCGGTGCATGTTTGAGATAATACACATATTTTTTTCAATCTTCAAACCATGTTATATTTGACTTCTTCAGAAAAACATTTTGGTCAAGGCATATAAATTTCATAATTAATATCCCCATGGAGAAAATTAGTCTTCACATCCAACTACTCTCGATGTAAACTATATGTAGGAAACATATCCATAAATAAAAAAATAGTCTTCTGTCTAAAAAAATGAGAAAATATTTTATTGAAATAAATACCTTACTTCTGAGAATATCCTTTGACCATGAGTCGTGCATGATATCTTTCCACTTGGACATTTCCATCATGAAAAATCTTAAGGACCCATTTATTGTCGATATCCTTAATTATATGAGGTAAAGGAATAAGATCCCATGTCTTGTTCTTGTGTAGAGTTTTATGTTCTTCCTACATCACCACCATCCATGAGGATACATCTAGGCTCTGGGTTTCTACAACAAAAGAAGATAGCTCTCCATCCTCCATCAATAAGAAGTAGACAATATTGCTCTAAATCACATTTCTTTAGTTCTGTATTGGTTGTCTTTTCTCATGGGTTGACCATCATGGTTGATACTCAACCGGTACTTGATCATTATTCTCTACTAATTCCTTCATCAAAACCCGTTCTTCCTTAGATTTTTCTTCTACCTTTACTATTGTTGATTATTTATTCTCCTTCTCTATGTCTCTATTAGTTATCATTTACACCTTTCTTCATCAAAAATGACATCTCTACTTACGATATGTTTTTGGGAAGTGGGATCATATAATTAATACCCCCTCACACCATAATCATACCACAAGAAGATACATTTCATGGATCTTGAAACCAACTAAAATCATTCCTAGTGATTAACTAATGGATATACAAGACCCCCAAAATTATTTACCCAAGAATAGTCACTAGGTTTACCAGTAAACATCTCTACAGGTGTCTATAGATTAATCACCAGTGAAAGAGATCATTTGATAACAAAACATGAAGTATTTACTGGTTATTCCCAAAAACTTTTTTCAATTCATGTAGTATTAAAAAGCACCCATGTTCTATCCAATATGTATTTGTACATCTGCTCTACCACTCCATCGTGATAAGGATTGTGCACCACCATAAACTATCTCTTGATTCCATCATGTTGAGAAAAATTATCAAACTCCTCTCTAGTATTTTCATCACTATTTTCAGTCTTCAAACACTTGATCTACATTCTGGATTCATGTTACATTTTCACATTGATGTTTTGGAAGACTTAAAAAAGTCTTATTTTCCAAATTATAGGGTACAACAAACATCTCCTAGAATAATCCTTAATTATGGATAGAAAATACCTTTTTTCTCTAAGGGATATAATTGGTTCTTACCAAACATCATAATGGATCATCTCAAAGATATCCTTACTTCTAGTTATTGACATCCTGAAATTTAACTTGTGACTCTTTCTCAAAAAATAATTCTCACAAAATGGTAAGGATAACATCATAATCCTAGGAATAAACTTTTGATCCAAAAGAATATTTAGGACTAATTATGATGTATGTCCAATATTTTAATTCCATAACATTGTCAACACTTAAGTTGAGATAGTTGATTCATGAACTTTATATTCCTCCTTGTATGTCTCACCTATAAGAAAGAAAATTTTCTTTGAGATCTTATATTATATCATTACCATAATAGAGAACATAAAAATTATAATTAATCCATTCATGGTGTGACTCTGGCATCTGCTGTAATCAAATTTTCCCAATAGAAAATATGTTATTCTTTAGGCCATTTGCATGGCGTACTCCTTGGATGGTTTGAAAAATACCATTAAGAATATTCGGTTTGATAGTACTGACTCTAATAATTATCAGGTTATGATAATTACCCTTGTACACAAGTCCTTCTGTGATATTTTTATACTAAACAGACCATTATCATCAAGATGTCATGTTCCATGTTTCTCCGGAGGTAATTATCCATGCAACGTTGAGATGCTTCATACTTCAAACAGTCTTCATTGATTCACTAACTAGTATATCTCTACTTCTAGAACAACTCACCATATTTATATCTAGTCAGGATTCATTCTCCCACTGAAAATATGCTCCAACGTCACATTTTTTATTCTTTCATCGATTGTTAGTCGGTAATTATCTTTCTACAGCACTAACATTATCTTCATCCACCGAAATGGAAAATTATTCCCATTGAATTTCCCAATCTGAATATTTCACCACCATCTAGACACACTATCTTTCTAAAATATCTTTTGTTTTAAAATAGTGTATTTAATAATCTCAATATATTTTTCTGATTTGAAAGATCAACCAGTGTCACAATTATTGAGTATACCCAAATTTATGAGATTTATTAATACCAAAAAATGTGAACAACACCATACCAGAACATTTCCACTAATACCAAATGTTGTAAACAACAAAATTATAGGCCCATAGTGCATTAATAATCACAAGATGAAAAAATTGGGGAATACAGATAACAACCCTACTTTTTATTACACACTTAAACCTCATTTTTACATAAAATCTTCACTTGATGCAACATAGAAGATTGATAGGTCTAGTGTCTTTGGAGCTTAGGAAAATTTCATAACATCTTATAACATAAAACACATTATATCTTTATTGAAAAATTCCTTTACATTCCCACTACATTTCTTGGTACTTGGCATTGCATGGGATAACCTGAGGACATGTATAAGAAAATGGTGAGCAATAAAGCCCATTAAGGGAATAAACATGGAATAACATGAGGAATATGATACATGTTATACAATATGAATATCAATGGATCACAAGAGAAACATGAATATAATTCATTATAAATCATGACATTCATAACCTATAAATGTTGCAACAACACTTAACATGGAATTAGCATGGGCCAAGGCTTATTGCCCATGAAGTATGAGTAAAACTACATTGCACATGAATCATGATTAAAACCCTGTTGCACTTGAATTTTCATTAGTTAACACACATTGTACATGACGTATCATGATACTATACTTTACCCAATTCATTGGAGCGCTATCAGGGCACACCCTTCTTAACCATTTCATTTCATGAATAAGTGTGCCACATGGATCATATAACATGTAATCAATCAACATCATAAGTTATTACACAATTAATTAATGTGGAATAAATTCATGAAAGTATAATTAAATAGGTATATGTGCATAATGGTGAATACCCTTGACAGAGACATGAGTATGGTATTCACTACACAATGATCTTGGCTTGGAAAAATGCAGTGCAATTTCAGCAGCATAACAGCGTGACATAAGGATTAAAGAAAATGGTTGATGAGAGTGAAAAGGGTGTCTCATAATATGTACATGAAATGGACAGTAAGGGGTCATATGGATACATGTACCAACAAATTTAATGGAATTTAGATGTATAATAATACTGAATTACACGGATGTAAAAGAGGAGAGAGAAATCCCTCAAAGAATATCGACATGGTAACAGGTGTACATGGGAGGAATTAATGAGAGAGAAAGGGGTCTACCATCATCTAAAAATAAAGAGGTCAGTATGGGGGAGGTGAAAAATCATACCCCGACATTTCTAATTGAAAACAAAAGTTCATAACAACTTAAAGAAAATTGGACAAAACTGATAAAGGAAGAAATCCCTTACATGGAAATGTGATCCTAAAGGATTTGGAGAGGCTTGAGAGAGGCTTATAGGGAGATTGGGGCACCTTGGGAGGATTCTAGAGAAAGGAGGGAAGGGGTTGGTCTAACTCTAAAGTCTTTTAGTGAAGAGGAAGTGGGAGCTTTGGTGGATTTATATAGGAAATGAGAGAGAATTCTTTATTATTTAGGTTTGGGACAACTCAAATAATTCTAATCAAAACCACAAACCAAACCATGGTTTTTGACCATGATTTTTTCCAAAGGGGAGTGTAAAAAAATATTTTATTAGGAAAATTTCTGAATAACTTAAAATAATAGGGTAGATTATGTGGAGGTGAGTCACTCTCTCAAGGAAAACAATTCAAAATGAAAAAATGTTTTATAATCCTTGAAGGGTCCACTAATGGTAGATAAAATAAATAAAACAAACCCAAAATCACATTATTTTAATGGTAAAACATATATTGCACGAAAACATTGTTTATTTTATTTTATTACATCACTATTGTGTTATTATGATGTCCTAAATCAAATTATATATTTAAACAGTATTTAATTTTTAACAAAATATTCGACTATCTCAGAAAATTATGAAAAATTCACCATTGGATAATTTAGACATCCTGATTACAAAAATAATATTTATTTTATCTATATAATTTTATAAATTTGTGAATTTTTACTTTTAAAATAAAAACCGACATTTACGGAAAATTCATGTGTTTTGACATAACAGCTTTTAAACCTTAATAAAAATTACAATTACATTCATAAAATTACATGATAATTTATATTTAAGAAAAATTAATTCAATTATAATAATATTTTATTGAAATATTATTTAATTAAAAATCCACTAATTCATCAAAATATATTTCTTAGTTGAATATTAACTAAAATTACTATTTGTGCTTTAAAAACTATTTACAGAGTAACAATAATAAAATTAATGAACATTCATTATTCAAAAATAATGTACATTGTCATAGTACTAGGGTCTTTTTACATAACTCCTTATAACACCCGCATTAGACTGAATGGTAAGATGTGCTATAGTGACCGACTTTTGGGGTGGTTGGGATGACATCGCTCAGGTGGTAATTGATATTTACTTCCACTTCTCCCATAGTCTTTTCCACTCAAGCGTAACCTGTTCATGCTCGTCTTGGGATTGGTCAAGAGAGAATCCTAATGACACCACCTCCTTTCCTAGCTTCAAAAAATGGGCTTCGAACATGGCAATCCTACTGGATGAGTCCATCACTTCTTTTGTCTAAGTAAATTGGATTTGATAAAGCCCTATATTTATACTAATCTTGTGATCAATGTTCAATGGATATATTAGCACTTGTCACAATTTCTAATGGTATTTTAAAATCTAGAGACATAAAACAAATGAAGTTTACATTTATTATGACCATAAAAAACATTTAATTAGATCAAGAGGAATTTCCATTAATGAATGTTTGGGTCATTACAATCTTCCACCGTTAAGAAATTTCTCCCTCAAAATTGCATTTTCCCTCTCTAAAACAAATGTGGGTAACTCTACTTCATTACTTCCTCCAATTCCTGTGTTGCTTCTTTAAACATACGGTTTAGCCACAACACCTTGATGAGGGGTATTGTCTTATTTCATATAACATTTTCTCTACGTTCTAAGATCTTCAATGGTTGCTCTTCGTAAGAAAGAACATCATATAGCTATATTACCTCTAAAGAGAGTATATGTGAAGGGTCTACTATGTACTTCCATTAGAGGGATACATGAAAGACATTATGTACTTTGGCCGTTGTAGGTGGAAGTGCAAGTCGATAGGCAACAACCCCAATATGATCAAGAATATCTAAAGGGCTGATATAACTAGGACTTAACTTCCCTTTCTTTACAATCCTCATGAGCTTATTCCATGGAGATATGCATAGAAATACCATGTATCCAACTTTAAACTCATGGTATCATTGAAGGTTATCCACATAACTCTTCTATCAAATATGGGCTGCCTTGATATGTTCCTGATTGGTTTTCCCCTTCTCCACTATTTCATTAACCATTTTTAGTCCTAGAAGCTTGCGTTCACCGACTTCATCCCAACACGCTGGTGTTTTTAACCTCTTCCCATATAGGGCTTCATAAGGATCCATTCGGATGCTCGAGTGGAAACTATTATTGTCAGAGAATTAAACTAGTGGTAGATGTTGGTCCCACCCTCTATTAAAGTCTATAGTACATGATATTAACAAATCCACCAATGTCTGAATAGTTCACTCAGATAGGCCATCAGTTTGAGGATGATAGGTCATAATGATGTTCAGTTTAGTATCCAGATCATGTTGAAGACTCAACCAAAACTTAGAGGTTAATCTAGGATCTCGATCGGATACAATAGATAGTGGTACTCCATAAAGCCTTACCACATACCTGATATATATTTGTGCCAGCTGATCCAATGAGAAATCTTCCTGAATTGAAATGAAGTGTGTAGACTTTATAAGACGTTCCACAAAAACCCAAATTGAATAGTTTCTTTTATAAGTCTTCAGAAGTGTGGTGACAAAGTATATTGGGATGTTATCCCATTTCCATGCTGTTGTGGGCAATGGTTGCATCATCCCCTTAGACTTTTTCCTCTTTGCCTTCACTATCTAACACACCAGGCACTTTGATGTATACTCAACTATCTCCTTCGTTATATTATCCCGCCAATAATGCTCTCAGATATCTCGATACATATTTGTGTTTCCTGGGTCAATAGAGAAATTTTAACTATGTGCATCATCCAAAATTTCCTTCTTCAGCTCCATACATGATGGAAACATAGTCTTTTCCCAAATCACAAAATTCCTTCTTCATTAATATTTAAATCTGAGGATTTCTATTTTTTGATAGTTTCCACTCTCTTTTGAATTCCTACATCATTCTTTTGAGCATCATTTAACATTTCCCAAATAGATGGTTGAACAATCATTTGAGAATGGATTTATGATGTTCCCATATTTATGATTCTGATGTCCATCTTCATAAAATATAAGAAGATTGGATCCTTCTAAATTCTCATCAATGATAGAATTGTTGGGTGCTTACTACTTAGAGAATCATCCACCTTGTTCGCTTTCCTAAGGTGGTAATGGATTTAGCAGTCATAGTCTTTGATCATCTCTAACCATCATCATTGGCGCATGTTCAACTCCTTATATGTAAATATATACTTAAGGCTTTTGTGGTATGTATATATTTCACACTTCTTTCCAAAGAGATAATGCCGCTAAAATTTTAAAGTGAATATCATTGCAGCAAACTCCAAATCATGTGTTGGATAATTATGCTCATGAACATTCAATTTTTTTTTGAAACATAGGAAATGACATTTCAATTTTTTATCAAAACACATCCCATGCCCTTCTTCAAAGCATCCCTGAATACCATAAAAAGTCCTCCAATTGTGGGTACAGTGAGCACAAGCATAGTGATAGGACACTTTTTTAACTCCTTGAGGCTTTCTTCACATTCATCATTCCAAGAAAAATTTACTCCCTTTTGAGTTATCTTGGTAAGTCGGTTGGACATTCATGAGAAATTTCTCACAAATCATCGATAATAACCATCTAACCCCAAGAATCTATGGATATCTGTTGCCGATGTTGGCCTCGGCCATCCCTCAATTGATTTGGTTTTGCTGGGATCCACAGATATCCCATTTCTTGTGATGATATGGCCCAAGAATGAGATCACCTTCAACCATAACTCACAATTTTTGTACTTTGCATAGATATTATCCTTATGCAAGGCCTCTAGTATAGTTCTTAGATACTCCACATGATCCTCCTTAGTTCTGGAGTATATCAGAATATCATCTATAAAGGAAACCACACATTTGTAGAGGTAATCCTTAAAGACTATATTCATCAAGTCCATGAAGACTGCTGGAGAGTTAGTGAGTCTGAAAGGCATTACTATGAATTAATAGTACCCTATCTTGTATGAAAAGCAGTCTTGGGGATATCTTCCTTCTTCACCCATACTTGATATTATCCCGACCGAAAATCCACCTTGGAGAAGTATTGTGCTCCGTGAAGCTGATCGAACATTTCATCGATTCATGGGAGAGGATACTTTTTCTTTGCCATGATTTTTTATGCTCATGATAATCAATGAAAATATGCATTGACCCATCTTTCTTCTTGACGAAGAAGACAGGTGCACCCCATGCTGAAGAACATGGGCATATAAACCCTTTTCCCATATTATCCAGTAGTTATTTCTTCATCTCCTCAAGCTCCACAATAGCCATTCTATATGGAGTCTTGGATGTAGGAAATGCCCTAGGTATAAGACCAATTCAGAATTCTGCTTCTCTTCTAGGAGGAAGACCAAGAAATTCCTTAGGAAACACTTAAGTGAATTCCCTCATAATAAGCAAGTCTTCATGGATGGTTACCTCCATAGACTCAATCATCTGAACCAAATATGCGTTCTCATAGGGAAATAATATCCACACATGAGATAATGGAGCTACAGAAGATTCATATTCCTCCTTGCACTTGTATAGAATCAGGGGTTGATTATCCACATGGTGGGTGACTTCCATCTCACTACGATTTCTATTTTCCCTATACAAATAAAATCTGATCCATGTCAAGAGTTTCATCAAATTCCACCAGAGGGAGGATGATGAGGTTCTCCGGGAAATTCAGTACACACATCATGACAGTGGAGGAGTTATATTCCTGGGATGAAATGATTTCCCCATTTTTTCATACTCACGGACATCATTACTTCCTTGATTTGTGGTGGTGATGGGATTGTTCTACTAAACTTTTGGGATATAAATGAATGTATAGAACCTGAATAAAAATGTAATTTCTCTATTCCTGAATGAATATCTAGCGTACCTATCACCACTTCATTATCGAGGCTCACTTTGGTAGTAGTGATGGAAAAATCTCTCCCTTTCTTCTTTGGAGGTGTTGGTTGCCTATGAAAACCCTTGGTTTAAAGCACTGATTTGCAAGATGGCCTATTTGTTTGTAGTTGTAGTAATGAACAACACGTTGAGGTTTGAACGGAGAATTTCTCTCCTCTGTTTCAGCTATGGGTTTTTATTATTTGCAGTTAATAACTAGGTGTCCTTCCCTTCCACACCTAAAGAATTTCCTCATCCCCTTCAAGGAATTTCTAGGGCATTTCTTTCAGCACCATTGAAAAGTGGGGTGATGGATCTTCTTAGAACTATTGGATTTATCCATCAGACTACCAACATTGAAGTCCACCTTACGTGTCTTATCCCCATGAAACCCCTGATATTCTTCGATCACCATTTCAACCTTGAGGGCACATCGGAAAATTTCCTCATAGCTGTCGAAGTCACGGATTGTTATCACATTCTGTAGGTTGGGTTTTAGCCCACCAAAGAAGTGGTCAACCTTGAATTCAGGGGTAAAGACAAATATAGAGGAGTATCATACAAGCCTTGTGAAGCTATCCACATATGATCTGATAGATTCGTTTTCTTTTTTTTCATGAGGGAAATGAATCCCCTTTCCATCTTAAGTTGGAGGGTGTGAGGAAAATATTTATCGAAAAAATCTTCCAGAAATCCTTCCATTCCAATGCCTTGATCTCCTCCTCAGGCTTCAAATTTTTGATCAACATCCTCCATTGATTAGCTTCACCCTCCAAATGATAAGCATCAAGGATATACTTCTCTTGTTTAAAACATTGAAGGATAGATAAGATCTTTTCAATATAGCTGATCCATTGTTCGGTGATTGAGGGATCTAATGATCCATTAAATGTAAGAGGCCATTGTATCCTGATGCTTTAGATAGAAACTTGCTCTTTCTTAGGGGGGGGGGGGTTGAATATTCATCTTGACCCATGTTTCTATTAAAATATTGAGTTAACTGAGAGAGAATCATGAAAAAGTTTGTGATTCCCACTCCCATCAAATTGGGCATCTCCTTAGCGCAATCATCACATTGATCTTCACATCGGTTGTTAGACCAAGTCCTCATATTACCAGCCATTGGCTGGAATAAATGGAATGTTAGGGGTAACACATAAAGTGTAATCCAATGACAAAACTGATGACTAATAAATATCTTTTATTTCCTTAACTTATGAATCTAGAGGCTTCAATCTATGCTATTCATGGTATACTTTCTGACATATATACTTAGGGGAATTTTTTAATTTCCTTAATTAGGGTTCATACTAAGCTTATGAATTTAACAAATCAAATCACCTAGGAGTTTCATAACCAAGAGTGTAGTAAGGCCCATTTTCGTGCACCAGTTCCTGTTTGAGTCTCACTCAAAGTGGTGTTTTCAGGTTTTACCCCTAGGATACATCTGTTCCAGAGCCACCATTACCTGCTAGTATCCAAACATGGATGTATTTTCTTGATAAACCACTTACTCAATACTCACCAATACTTAGGGGTGTTTTTATTATACTTATTCTTGTCTCTATGTCTTCACTAGTGTTTTCTAATCATTATCCTAAATATTTACTAAACCTATCCTATGACACCAACTATAAAAACCCTACTTTTTATTACACACTTATACCTTATTTATTACATTAAATCATCACTTGATACAAAATAGAAAATTTAGAGGTGTAGTGTATTTGGGGATTAACAACATTACATAAAAACATAGCACATAAAACACACAACATCTTTTTTGAAAACATCCTTTACATGACCACTACATTCCCTCGTACATAGCATTGCACGTGATAACCTGAGGACATGCATAAGAAAAGGGTGAGCTACAAAGCCCAGTAATGGAATCAACATGGAATAAAATGAAGAATACAATACATGTTATACAATAGGAATATCTATGTATCACAAGAGAAACATGACATAATGTCATGATAAAGCATGATACTCATAACCAAAAATGTGCAACAACACCTAACATGGAATTAGCATGATCCAAGGCTCATTGCACATGGAGCATGATTAAACACTAATTTCACATGAAGAACGATTAGAAACTCATTGCACATGAATAATCATGAGTAAACACCCAGTGCACATTACGTATCATGATATTATTCTTTACCCAATGCATTGCAGCGCTATCAGGGCGCACCCTTCTTAAACATTTCATTTCATGCGTAAGTGTGCCACATGAAGCATATAACATGAAATCAATCAACATCATTAGTTATTCCAAGATTAATTAATGTGTAATAAATACATTAAATTACCCTTAAATAGGTTTAGGTGCATAATTTTTAATACCCTTGAATGATAAATGGGTATGGTATTCACTACACAATAATCTTTGCATGGAAAAACGCGGTGCAATTTCAGCCGCATAACGATGTGACATAAGGATTCATGAAAATGGTTCATGAAAGAGAAAAGGGTGTATCATTATATTTACATGAAATGGACAGTAAGGAGTTCATATATATACATTTCCCAACAAACATAATGGAATTTAGATGCATAATACAAAATAATTACTTGGATGTAAAAGAGGAGAGAGAAATCCCTCACAGAATTTTGGCATGGTAACAGGTGTAAATGGAAGGAATTAATGAGATATAAATGGGTATCCCATCATACAAACATTAATAGGAAAGTATGGGGGAGGTGAGAAATCATACCCTAACATTTTTAATTGAAAACAAAAGGGCATAACAACTTAATGAAAATTGGACAAAATGAGAAAGGAAGAAATACTTTACTTGGAAGTGTGATCCTAAAGGCTTAGGAGAGGATTGAGAGAGGATTATTGGGAACTTGGAGAACCTTGGGAGAATTATAGAGAGAATAGGTCTGAGGTTGGTCAAACTCCAAAGGCTTTGAGTAAAGAGGAAGTGGGTACTTGGATGGGTTTATATTGGAAAGGAGAGGGAATTCTTAATTATTTAGTTTTGGGACACCTCACATTAAACTAATCCAAACCACAGTCAATCCCATGGTTTTTGAAAAAGGATAGTGGAAAAAAATATTTTATAAGGCCAATGGCTGAACTTCTGAAAATAATAGGGCTGCTTATGTAGAGTTGAGTCACACACTCAACGAAAACAATTTAAAAAGACAAAATGTTTTATAAGCCTTGTAGGGTCCACTAAATCTTTTTAACATAAATAAAAAAAACCCAAAATAAAATTATTTTAATGATAAAACACATATTATCCAAACTTAATGTTTACATTATTTTATTACATCACTATTGGGTCATTATAATGTCATATAACAAATTATATATTTAAACAGTATTTAATTTTTACCTAAAAAATATGATTATCTCAGAAAATTATGAAAAATTCACTGGTGGAAAATTTCAACATCCTGATTAAAAAAATAATATTCGTTTTATATAAATAATTATATAAATATGTGAATTTTTAATTTTAAAATAAAAACTGACATTTACCAAAATTTCATGGGTTTTGACAAAACAACTTTCAAACCTTAATAAAACATACAATTAAATTAAAAAAATTATATGATCACTTATATTTAATAAAAATTAATTTAATAATAATAATATTTTATTAAAATATTATTTAATTCATAAATCCATTAATTCATAAAAATTTATTTCTTAGTTGAATATTATCTAAAAATACTATTTTTGCTTTAAAAACTATTTACAAAGTGACAATAATAAAATGAATGCACAATCATTATACAAAAACAATGTACTTAGTCATAGTGCTAGGGTATTGTTACATAACCCCTTGTAACACTCGCATAAGACCAAAGGGTAAGGTGTACAATGGTGACAAACTCTTGGGGTGGCTCAGATAACATCGCTCCGGTGGTAATCTCTATTAACTTCCACTTCTCCCATAGTCAGTTCCTCTCAACCTTAACATGATCAAGCTCATCTTGGGATTGTTCAAGAGAAAATCCCAATGATTCCAACTCCTTTTTGAGTTCCAAAAAATGGGATTCGTATGGGAAAAGTCTACTGGATGAGGAAATCACTTCCTTTGTCCGAGTAAGTTGGATTTGTTAAATCCCTATATTTATACTAACGATGTGATCACTGTTCAACAGCTATATTAGCAATGGTTACAATTCATAACGGTATTTTAAAACCCATAAACATAAAACCAATTATGTTCACATTTTATATAACCATAATAATATTTTAATTAGATCAAATGTAATTTCAATTAATGAATGTTTGGGTCATTACAATACAGAAATAAATTAACACTAGATGTATTGTGGAAAACCCCCCCAAATGAAGAGGTGTAAAAACCATGGGAAAATAGGAAGATCACTATGGGTAAATGTGGGTACACACTCCCTCAATATTATAAGGAAAATCTCCTCATTATATCTCTCTTTAATATCTATGGTGAGCACCTTAAAAAGTACCATAAATAAATCGAGAATTTTTGAACTAGATAAGATACTAAAACTGATGAGATACTTAGTAAAGTTGATCATGAAACCTTTAGGAGAGAGACACATTTATAGGATTCTCATCGCACACCAACTCATCCTCAAATGGTGGGTTCAGTGGGGTTTTCCACCCACCACCCAACCACCCAACTCCCTACTTTGACTAAATGGGAGTCGACCACCAACTAGGAAACAGATTTCTCACAAAATAATCCATACCCTCCATAGGGAGAAGATGATGAGCCATCAGGGGATGATATATTTCCATGTAGATGAAAATTTGGGGTACCAAGACTTCCTATACATAGATATTGTGATCTTCGGTGCAATAGAAAACCCCCAGCGAGTCGTTGTTGGTTCACAATATGGAAGTGTCCTTAAAAGGGAGAGGAATATTTGATAGATATATAACAAATTTTGACCATAGAGAATCTCAATCAAGATGATAATCCATTGACCAGTGATAATGGTTGAAACTCCATTGTTTGACATATCTAAAATATTTTATCCATGACTCATGAAATCCTTCTTGGATGTTGTGTTGATGTAGAAACAAAATTGGTTAAGTACCAAGACCTTGGTCCGAGATTCCCAACCACAAGAATCCAAAAAAAAATTGGAAAAGGGGATGTGATGGTTTATCCACACCAAAATGAAACAGCAATTTCTTGTTGATGATGACTCACACCTCCTCAAATGATGATGTAGGCACCGATATCACCAAAAATAACTTTTGTATCTATAGATTAAAAATCCATTTAGAAAAACAACATGATATAGATATACAAATATAATTAATTAGATGAATATTTTAAAATAAATTAATTAGTTAGTAATCACATCATATCAAATATTTCCTAGTTCAATATCATAAATATATCTCATGGAAATAAATTTGATACAATGAACCCTCTTACGTTAATATTTGACATCCACTAAAGTACTTGAATCTCCTATACAAAAACAATAAGTATTGTAATCACCTATTTTAACACTTTTTTCATATTTATGAACTTTTGTAAATATCATTTATAATTATTCTCTATAACTAAATTAGTTAGTTATTATATATTTTCAATATCTAGTGTCAGTTATCTTAATTATTTTGAACTAATTTCATAATAGCATTTGTTCCTACATTATTCTCAAAAATTAATCATTACTAGACAATTAAAGGTACTATAATTGATGTTTCGTGACATTTTATAAATTATTAATTTCATTCTATGATATTTTTAGTCATGGTTCTTGAAGATTAATTTGGAGAAAATCATGTTTTAGTGTTCTTTGACAAATAAATAATTGTGTCTTACTTAATGAGGGTAATCTTAATGTTGAAAATAAAAAACCAAATTAAAATCATTACTTATTTGTTTATTTCATATATCCTAGTTAATTATCTTTTCTCAATAATCCCTGATATTTTTTATATCATTGTTCATGTAGGAACTTAGACAGACCCAAACATGAACATTCCATAAGTGATGGATGACTATAATTATAAAAGAGGTTAATTTTAAAATAATTTCATTATTATATAATAATAATTATTTGAATAATATTATATTTTTTTAATAAATAATAATGGATCTTCATAGAAAATGATATATGTTCTTTCGTGGAGGCAGTAGTCTACACAACACATGATTACTGTTTTCATTTCTCGATGAATGAGGTGTAAATAAAGTATATTAGGTTTTTATTCACTTAATAATAATAATTTAATTACATATGTAATATCTATTCTTAAATTTCACCCTTATAATCAGTGAAAAAAGGCAGATGTGAAAAATGGAAGTCGTCACATCATGGAGGCGGTAGTTTTCACAACAATGAATGAAAGTTTTTTTTCTTCATAAAAGTAAAGTGGAAAGGTGGTTAATTGTTATTCCATAATAATAATTGATAGAGTTAATATTTTAAATATTATTAATTTTTTTTAAATGATTTAATACATCTCAATTAATAAATTTGAGTGTATTTTCATCATTTATGTTTATTTGTTGTATTTTTTTCTTAAATGTGAAAATGGGGTAATTCTATAAAATGGACAGTTTTATATATCTTCTTTTTTTCAAGAATAGAATTAAAAATATTGGTCCATTAGATGTTAATAAATTTTTTTAGTCTTCTTATGCTCATGGGATTTAAATTCGTCATCTGGAACAAGACCCAATTCGAAACCCAATGGTAAATAAAAATCAATCAAGTAGAGAACTCAGTCTGGTTGGCAGAATGGACCCCACCACATTAAATCAACATTATCTCATTAAGATGAGCTTATAATGAAGTTATTATAGGTGTTTTTTTGATATTGTAAATTCATAGGACAGTTCACAATAAATTTGAGAAAATATATAGCTCATCAAGGAATCTTTTTGGCACGTCCAAGTGGAGTGGGTGAAACAGTTTTTGTAGGCCAAGAAAAGTAATGGTCATTGATTAGGCCATATCGTTCATTAAACCAGTCCAATGACTCTCAAATTTTGAGGGTAGATATCAAAATTCATTTAATATATTATATAAGAAGGAACCTCAGTGATTTTGTGCCTTCTAGTGGCTAGAAGAGAAGAAACTTCTGGAGGATAGATTCTGTAGAATCAAATTTCTGTTATTTCTTTTCTTTGTTTTACACTTCTTATTCTTGTAATTTGTTCTTATTTATACATATTCACAATTACCCTTACCATGGTGGGGTAAGATTCTTTGTAATTGGGTAATGAGAGGTTTTCCATTTTATATTTCATGAGTTCTTGCTATTAATGTTTTATAATCCTCTTTTCTCTTCTGCGAATCAGTTTCAATTTCTTATAACAGTTTTTATTATCATGTACGATTGTATCTGATATTATATTATATTGTTTATTTATATATGGACAATGATAAATATCTCCCTCCAATATGTTATGGTATATAACTGATGGAATAGGCCAATACTTAGTGGTGATGTACTCGGTGATCACCTGTATGAGTGTGAGGAGTAGTGAATGCTCTTGAATGCTTTGGATAAACAAGACCCAATTGGGTATTGCCTAAGATAATTGGGGGTATTCCCTACAAATCTATTACACATTTTAAGGAGAGTATACCAATCTAGGGTTTAGGTAAGGTTTATTCTCACGTTTTGTTTTGTCCATGTGAGTGAGAAGAAACGATTGTGGATTCTTAATCTTAACGATTTAGGAGAAGAGAATTGGGTAATGTAAACTATGATAGAAATACAATTTGAAAACTGACCCTAACCTGATCACCAATTTTGTATCAATTATTTAAATCACATAATTTTTTAATTTATTTTAAAACTTTCACTTAATTAATTTACATTATTTAGTTTCTTTCAGGTATTTTTCAAATCCAATAATATCAAAAACAATATCACTTCTTTCTCATATTTTAAGTCACAGACACTATTGTTGAGCACTACTCTCTAGAGATAAACTAGGTAACCAAATATAATACATTTTAACTTAGGTTATATATTTTTTCACACCCCATGATAGGAACGTGTCAATAAAAAAATTGAATATACAAATAATAACTATTTCATTATATATTATTTAGAAAATTATAATAGAAAATCTAAAATAGTATTGAAAATTAGTTACGAAAAAATTACTCGCTTTTAAATAATTGTGTTCCCCTCAGTGGTTTCCTAAATAATAAAGGTATTTAGAAAAAATATTATGACCATAGGATTAATTAAAAGGAATAGGATTATATTTTAATGAAAATTATATTTATTCATAAGGAAATATAATTCTTTGAGTGGTTTTGAATGGGTGTTGAGAGGCCCCTTTTATACGTGGTGGGAATGGATTTTAGGTAAATATTTCTACTTAATATATACATAATACATATTTCACATGTAAATAAGATAGAAAATGAAATTTAATAGGGTACATGATGAACTAATGATGATAATCCTTAAACAATTCATTTTCACACTTGTTTTAAACATGTTTTTATGCCCTTTACTCTTATAATTTTCACTTTTTCCATTTTTGGTTTTACTGTGGTAACTAATATTTACCTATATAATTTAATATTAATTCATAAATATAAAGTGGACATCATTTAAAAAAATTATACATATTGATTAAAAATAATAAAAATTCACTTTTTTATATAAAAATTTTATGTGGAAAAAATCGTTTTTAAAAATAGTGCATGCAACACGTAAAAACCAATTAAATGAAAAAAAAGTATTTTTAAGCTTACGATTTATGTGTAGGATATAATTATCAATATATTTTCATTTTCACAATATAAATTGTTTTATTATAAAATAAATAAAAATATTTCAATGAAATACAAAACATAATTTTACAAAAATAATATTTTATTAAAAGTAAAGACTAAAAGAAATTTCTTTTATTGAGAAATGATTCCTTAGGTGTTTGAAAAAGGGTTTATAAATTTATAATAGTTTTTAAAAATGTATATATTTACTACTTAATATATATTCAATCATGAAAAATGTTTAAAATGTTTTAATTTTACCCTCATTTCTTTATACGGTCATAAAATCTATATTTTTAGTAAAGGTAATACTTTTTCCCTATTCATCTAAAGATAAATAATTTCAGAAAAAAACATATTAGTAAAATATTTTTATTTTTTATTAAAAAATGATATTAATTTTTCAAGACATAAATTGTGAAATCTATAAATTAATATTTGGAATGAAATTTGAAAATATAAATGAATACTTCTTTTATTGAAAATTTATCTTTTAAAACAGTAATTGGTTTTAGTATTATTCATATAAGTTTCTACTTTCAATAATTTTAATATATTATTTTATATATTTTCATATCCTATATTGTCATATTAATAATTTAAATAAGGTTTGTTGAAATTATTAACTCATTAAACATTTATTTGTGAAATAAAAATTAATGTTAATTATTTATACTATAAATGTAAGATATTTAATTGATTACTATATTTTTATTTAATATAGGTTTTATACATATTATTATTTATTAATAATTTTTATTTTATATATCACAACTCATTTTTTGTTTTTTGTTGCAAGTGGAGTCAACTATTGAACATAGTATTAATTTCAAAAAATATATTCCAAAATATTAGTGTGTTATAATAACACTAGCTAGAATGTAGTAACTGAAATAGAGATCTCATGTTCCTGAAGTAGGTCCTTGCCTTGTGTAGGATTTGGTTAGTATAGTTGAATAATACTTGATTTGGCTTGGTTTGTGAGGATGGAATTCCCCGAGTGAGGTATGAGTCCTGATATGATGTAAGACATGGATGATAGAACCTACCTTGAGTGATAAGGCAGTGGGTTTGGATTTGGACATAAGACTATACCCTATTCCGTTAGGTATGAGTTTGAGGTCTTGATTATTTCTATACATGATGGGTCATGGTATGGTTTTTATTTAATGATGTGTGGTTAAAATGAGATTATAGCATGGTTTCGAAGTAGGTATGATCAAGCATCATGGTTTCGTTGTTGGAGCATGATGAACAAATGAACATGGAGTCCTGATGGACTAGTTAGGACCTAGAATCTGACATGATTGTTTGAAATGGTAATTTTTAATAATGTATACTTGTATAAGATGGAGTATACTAGTGACACATGGTGAGACCACACTAAGATGATTTTGACATACCCTGCATGGGAACTTTGGTGAGTGTGCAGGTCTTATACTCTACTATCAGTTTAGAGAACATGATGTGTGGTGGATCATTATAAAGTGTCTTTATGGGTTGTGGAGACTAGGTTATGTTGAGGTGTAGGTATAGTATTAGGGTTGATTTGTGTATTTTTGTCTTTTTTATTTTAATATATTTGATCATCCCAGTGGGTGATTAGTGGTTTTATTCTTGTTTAACCATGGGTAAGTATGAAAGCATTAAATTTGTTATAACATAATTTTTTAATTATGTGGAAATTGTTGTTTTATTGGGATGATTTTTATTATTATTTTTTGAAATTTTTTGATTTTTATCTAAGGAAATCATCTCATCTTATTATGGATCTAGCCATCACTGATATTCAGCAGCCTATGGCATATAGGGAGCCACACTTTTGGTCAAAATGAACTCTGGCAGAAATAATAATTTTGGGTCGGGGTGTTATAGTTTTCACCTCAATTCAGGTTATAAATATCCTCATCTACTTGGATCTTTATTCTTTACATATACTTACTCACATGAAGGTGAGACAAGCCATGGGTATGGGGTTACATAAAATAATACATGGGTATATAAATCAAACATAATAAAGGTGAGAGGGAGGATTCCTAGGCCATCATATTTAATTTAACAAAACTCTTATCAAATTGAAAACCAGTGTAATTAATATTAATTTAAATAAAAACCCAACACATACACTGGTCAATCATGCTCATCATCATACACACATGAAATGACTATGCATTTAATAAACCAATTATAATTCATTTATATTCATTCCTTGATAAGATAAATCACCTAAATTAAAAAATTGATTATCTTATTAATTAATTAATTAATTTGTCTTAATTTATCTAATAAATAAATCCTAGAGATTCTATCCCCTATAATTTCAAAAAAAAATTATTTATTTTATTTGAAAATTAATTCATATATGATGTGAACTAACAAGGCACATAGAAAATTCCCATCTAGCTGGTCTTAAATGCCATCTTAAATTTAACACATAATGCACTAAAAGCAATGCAAGATCTACCCTTCTTCTCTACACTACATGTTATATCACTAACATGTCATGTGACTATTCTCTATATTGAACTTATATTGTACAATACAGTTAAATTTCATATAACATACATTATGTGTCACGATATTACATAGCTTGTGGTTTTTTGGGTCATGTTTCATAGTTTGTATAGCATTTATGACTATATAGTGTCCCTTAAATATATTAGGCCTATAATTCATGTAATTCTACTAAATTACATATCATGTACAATGACCATACATTTCATGAAATATCAAAAACACATAAAGGTTAACTAATTTAATCATTCAATATTATAATTAAATCTATCATTAATTAATATTATGCATAATTAATTCACATTATTTATATCTTGACATGGAATGTACTTTATGTGAAAGGGTGAAAGATTCATGGCGTGTATTTCTAGCAACACGCTATGTACTCCATTATTTTTCCTTCCAAAATATTTCTAGGGACTCAATCTAATATCTATATGGGAATTACTGTGTTATACGGTTTGTATGCCAACTAAACACTATGTAGTCTCAACTAGACTATATTACTCAACTATCTTTCAATACACAATGTGTAATCAATAATTCCAAGAACCTTGACACAACAATTTCTACATTTCTCCCAAGACAAACCATGTGGGGTTACATGACGTTTATTGTTGCTACATGCCTTATAACCCATCTTGCTTCGTGCTATTAGGATTGTCAATATGTGTCATGTAATGACACCGCATAGTGTTATCACACATGGAATTTTATTATTTATTTGAATGCATCATGGTGTGGTTTTCTAGATTACACGATGTAATTTTTTTTTGTTTCACTCCATTTAATAATGTCTTCTAGCTAAAATCTATGAAACAACCTAATGGTATCTCCAGTTTTTCTTAATCTATTATTATCATGTTATTAGTTATATAAATTGAATGAAAAAAATTAAATAGACATTTATATATATGAAAATACAATATAAAAAATTAAAAAATAACACTAGGTATGTAAATCGATCAATGATTAATAAAT
The DNA here is from genome assembly GCA_963277665.1 of Viscum album. Classification (NCBI taxonomy): domain Eukaryota; kingdom Viridiplantae; phylum Streptophyta; class Magnoliopsida; order Santalales; family Viscaceae; genus Viscum; species Viscum album. The sequence continues at coordinate 1,767,161,658 of OY728141.1, read as the reverse complement.
AATAAAAATTAATTATTAGACTGCTTTGGTACAACATAAATGTTCCAAGGGGTATCAAAAGTAGTTAGTATCATTCCCAATAATGGTTTCTTCTCACTTTCCATGGATACCTCCAGGTGAGTACACAAATAGAAACCCAATAATCATATATCCATAAGCTTATATATACAATTTATAATTAGTCTCTAAATAATAATTACTTCTAGCCTGAGAATTATTTCTTCACTGTCGAATTAGTTGACCACTCTTATGTATCATCATCATGATGATGTATAGAAGTGTAGAATACCTCTAGTGGGATCTACACATGTTATATGTTCCTCAAAACATCATAGATATATCATTACATGATATAAATAAAGACCAATAACCTTAAATTGTTCCCATTGATCACAACTAGAAATCCCTCTAGACTCGAAGGAATCTATGTAGTTCCATTTGGGATTTGAGAGGGAATTGGGGGATTAATTCACATTGTTTTGTAGAGTATTTTAAAGAATGTTTTGTCTTTTCTTGAAATAATTATCTGGAGAGAAATGTTGTGGAAACAAAAATCAATTCATATAATAAATGATATAAAATGAATTATATAGTTTGGTCAAGGAATTGTTTTTAAAAAAAACATTAACCAATACCATATTTCAATGTAAAACCCCATATAGAATTATAACAATAATATAATTATTATTATTTACATGATGATAAAAAATCACTTAGATGTTTATATGTCAAATATTTGTTTCAGTGGTATTTAATATATCATTTCCTCTGCACCCTTTAACTCGCCCCATCAATACTCTATCGAATTATAAAACCTTGAATAATAAAAGTCAATTTAAATAAATAAATATCCCAATATTTCCCTTTCAATAAATATTTATGAAACAAATAAAACATTAATAAATACTTTTCATAAAAATTTGAGAATATTAATTAATCTAATATTAAATTCAAATAGAATCTGACTTTGATTCTGAAAACATGTAGTGTTTGACCCTCTATGCCTTTTTTCTCAAGGGAATTAATCAAACTAACCGAAAGTCCAAGAGTAACATAAAGAAATATTTTAAGGCACCCATCGAGAATTATTTTTATATAATAATGACAAAAACCTCCAAAAAATCTCACATTGTAATATAATCCATTTTTATTGATATCTCATCACACACATTTCATACTTTTTTCGTCAACCTATATGCATGATAAATATTTATTTTTCATTTATAAAATGATTTTATCAATAAAAAAATATGTCCATAGAATTAAATATAATGATTCATTTAAATAAAATGTCCTAAAATATATACTTCAATTAACTCAGAATTTGCAGACCATTTCTTAACTGAATCATTAATGACATCTCATTCGATACGCACCCAACATATGCTACCATTCCTCAAGATTTTTGCATCATGATTCTCATTAATACATCAATGTAAGGTACTCATGATAGACATTAATAATAATCTCATATTCTAAAGATAACTAAACATTCCTCTAATATGATTAACCGATGACACATATAATATATGCCATTTATATGGGACCATGTTTCCAAATAATCACCTCCATTGGAGATTACTTACTTAAAACATCATGAGAAGAAGATTCAATGTCTCAGGAGCCTGAAACTCCTAAAATATGACATCATATATTCCCCAAACGAAAATTTCATCCAGTCATACAACATATATTTAATAAGATTATCATAACACTTACATCATCACATTATAATGGGGAACTTATATAACCATTCTATTTGATAAATACTCAATGAAAATTATTACATTCATATTATATAAATTAAAACTCATCACGTGATAATATATTTATTAATATTCAAAAAGTTGAATATATTGGTAATTTAATGTTTATTTTAGTTGGTTTCCGGGAACCAACACCAACAATTGAGTCATATAAAATAATAAATGATACCATATAAAAAATAATTTCTGATATCTTCCAAATAAATTTTTAATGTATATCATCAAATTCGACATGTTTTATATCATATAAAATACCTTGTGAAAATCCATCCAAAACTCAGTATAGAGAAACTCTGAAACACTATTAGGGAAATGATATGAGTCAGACTCCATCCCTATTCAATAAATAAATGTGTAAACCTATAGAACTTTCTATCATTGTTAAAAAAATATAAATCCATGAATTCATAAATGTATAAAAAGAGATTTCAATAGAAAATAATCAGTGCTTGTCAAGATTCAAAGGGCTTCAGTGTGATCTCCATTAATCACATGTATCTCTATACCTATGTCCAGTAGTTGCATCATATAAAACCATTAATTTTCACAAGATCCATTTCTATAATACATTTAGTAACCAAAAAGTATGATGTATTTCAATCTCACATAACTACTTATATGGTCTCAATTCATGGAGTATAGTTTTACTAGGACTATGAATACATCAAATGTCATGCACCGTTATGGATGAACAAATTAGATAAAAAATACCCAATAGATAAAGATATAATATGTGTTTTATCATTGTGGGTGAAATCAACCTCAGTCTATATCAATCAAGGAAATGAATTTTATACTCATGAAATGAGAGGTAAATCACATCGTGGTTATCATACAACAATAGACATGATCAACAACATACATAACCACCCATAATTAGCTAAGTATAAAGGATTGTGTAAGAAAGGTATACGGGTATCGCTCTGAACTCAAGTATTGAAGAAATCTAAAAATGAATAATAAAACCCTAATATGACACAAAAGAGTGTATAAAAATCAATTTGATATATGGGAGGGGTCATCTGGTGCCCAAAACCCATTTTTTCCATCATGATAATATTATATATCAAAATTCATCAATTATACTCATGGTAACCTTATATTTAATTATGAACTACAATAATATATTATGAATATCAGTTATAGATAACACAAATTTATATTTTTAGAGAACAGTTTTCATTTTTACTCATGTAATATTTGCAGACAATGTGAAAGAATGATAAAGTAGGGATTTCATTTTTTTGTTACATGACATATTTCTAATTTTAAAATACATAAAGAAATTTTAAAAAGTAAAAAAGGATATTTTCTTACCATATCACATATGATAAACTTCCAAATCATCCTTATGATTACTTCACTTTGATTATTTTTTAAAACTCGTTAAATCTCTTAGTAATAACTATCACATATCTATGTGACAATTTGATAAAACTCTCCTAATAAACTTCTTTTCTGAGTATCATTTATGAAGAATTAAAATCTCAATACTGTAGAGACATATGATTTATATTTATAATGATAATCTCTTTAGTCAAGTATCTAAACTACATTAATTCAAAATATCAAATATTGGGATATTAATGAATTATTATTTTTTTACTTAGAACTCTTTCTATGTTCAACATCATATTAATTATTGAATATATTCCATCAAATATTTTCCATCAGATAAATTTGGAAATTAATTCAATATTTATATGGTTTATTTAACAACACCACTAAAACAAATTTAGGATATAAATTTATATTCACCTATTTATGATAATTAAATATAACTATTTATATTTAAATATATAATCATTCCTCTAACTGTTTTTATGATATTTGAAGATCCCATAGGATGATTATGTTGCACATTATTTCTTTATTTTCAATAAATTATATAAAATTAAATATTTAATTTGATGTAATGTTTTTTGGAGTTTCCTATATGGAAAATCATTTAGACAAAGAATAGTAGAATTAATATTATTTTTTGATGGATAAATTCAGGTAAAATGTATAATCAGTAGCATCCATGAATTGTGATGTGAAGGATTACCATATGGGAATTTAGTATTCGTAGTGTATGTTAATAATACCATAGGATAAAAAGAGTAAAATGTTACATTGAGAATAATCATTAAAATAAAATGGTGTAAATAATTATTGTATACCGGAATGTATGAGATATAAGATTCAATGATTTGAAGGAAATGTGTTAATGTAATATAAATTAAATTGAAAGTAAAACATCATGTTTATAGTTCAATGTATCAATTTGAAATTCAGAATAATAAATATGAATATCCCATTCATGTAGGTTTGTTATGATTGGAAGTCACTGAAATATAATGAGATGGTGTTGGAAATAATTCCAAACGAAATATTTATTTCTTTTGGAATATGAGAAATAAGGATTACCAAAAACATATTAGTTTTTTAAGAAGGATAACATAATGGATAGGATATATATGCTTCTTTACAAGCTATTGAGAATGATTAAATGACACTATGATTATCTTGAATTAAATTTCATACATGAAGTTTCATCAAAGATCGTGGTATGTGAATTCCTAAGAAGGAAAAGGTATAAAAATTGTATTACCACAAGGATATAATGGTTGAAAAATTCCATACGATTATAAATAGATGAGGAATGTTGTATTTTTTGAAATTACAAAGAGAAACATGAGATGATATATGAGGATGATGCATGTTTGTGGAAGATTTATAAATGAAATATGAAATATGACTAATGAAATAGAGGATTTGATATTATATAAACATG